>OX438927.1:3760000-5225000 GCA_949316025.1 Lapara coniferarum | reverse complement strand
GTGCGTGTGCGTGTGCGTGTGCGTGTGCGTGTGCGTGTGCGTGTGCGTGTGCGTGTGCGTGTGCGTGTGCGTGTGCGTGTGCGTGTGCGTGTGCGTGTGCGTGTGCGTGTGCGTGTGCGTGTGCGTGTGCGTGTGCGTGTGCGTGTGCGTGTGCGTGTGCGTGTGCGTGTGCGTGTGCGTGTGCGTGTGCGTGTGCGTGTGCGTGTGCGTGTGCGTGTGCGTGTGCGTGTGCGTGTGCGTGTGCGTGTGCGTGTGCGTGTGCGTGTGCGTGTGCGTGTGCGTGTGCGTGTGCGTGTGCGTGTGCGTGTGCGTGTGCGTGTGCGTGTGCGTGTGCGTGTGCGTGTGCGTGTGCGTGTGCGTGTGCGTGTGCGTGTGCGTGTGCGTGTGCGTGTGCGTGTGCGTGTGCGTGTGCGTGTGCGTGTGCGTGTGCGTGTGCGTGTGCGTGTGCGTGTGCGTGTGCGTGTGCGTGTGCGTGTGCGTGTGCGTGTGCGTGTGCGTGTGCGTGTGCGTGTGCGTGTGCGTGTGCGTGTGCGTGTGCGTGTGCGTGTGCGTGTGCGTGTGCGTGTGCGTGTGCGTGTGCGTGTGCGTGTGCGTGTGCGTGTGCGTGTGCGTGTGCGTGTGCGTGTGCGTGTGCGTGTGCGTGTGCGTGTGCGTGTGCGTGTGCGTGTGCGTGTGCGTGTGCGTGTGCGTGTGCGTGTGCGTGTGCGTGTGCGTGTGCGTGTGCGTGTGCGTGTGCGTGTGCGTGTGCGTGTGCGTGTGCGTGTGCGTGTGCGTGTGCGTGTGCGTGTGCGTGTGCGTGTGCGTGTGCGTGTGCGTGTGCGTGTGCGTGTGCGTGTGCGTGTGCGTGTGCGTGTGCGTGTGCGTGTGCGTGTGCGTGTGCGTGTGCGTGTGCGTGTGCGTGTGCGTGTGCGTGTGCGTGTGCGTGTGCGTGTGCGTGTGCGTGTGCGTGTGCGTGTGCGTGTGCGTGTGCGTGTGCGTGTGCGTGTGCGTGTGCGTGTGCGTGTGCGTGTGCGTGTGCGTGTGCGTGTGCGTGTGCGTGTGCGTGTGCGTGTGCGTGTGCGTGTGCGTGTGCGTGTGCGTGTGCGTGTGCGTGTGCGTGTGCGTGTGCGTGTGCGTGTGCGTGTGCGTGTGCGTGTGCGTGTGCGTGTGCGTGTGCGTGTGCGTGTGCGTGTGCGTGTGCGTGTGCGTGTGCGTGTGCGTGTGCGTGTGCGTGTGCGTGTGCGTGTGCGTGTGCGTGTGCGTGTGCGTGTGCGTGTGCGTGTGCGTGTGCGTGTGCGTGTGCGTGTGCGTGTGCGTGTGCGTGTGCGTGTGCGTGTGCGTGTGCGTGTGCGTGTGCGTGTGCGTGTGCGTGTGCGTGTGCGTGTGCGTGTGCGTGTGCGTGTGCGTGTGCGTGTGCGTGTGCGTGTGCGTGTGCGTGTGCGTGTGCGTGTGCGTGTGCGTGTGCGTGTGCGTGTGCGTGTGCGTGTGCGTGTGCGTGTGCGTGTGCGTGTGCGTGTGCGTGTGCGTGTGCGTGTGCGTGTGCGTGTGCGTGTGCGTGTGCGTGTGCGTGTGCGTGTGCGTGTGCGTGTGCGTGTGCGTGTGCGTGTGCGTGTGCGTGTGCGTGTGCGTGTGCGTGTGCGTGTGCGTGTGCGTGTGCGTGTGCGTGTGCGTGTGCGTGTGCGTGTGCGTGTGCGTGTGCGTGTGCGTGTGCGTGTGCGTGTGCGTGTGCGTGTGCGTGTGCGTGTGCGTGTGCGTGTGCGTGTGCGTGTGCGTGTGCGTGTGCGTGTGCGTGTGCGTGTGCGTGTGTGTGTGTGTGTGTGTGTGTGTGTGTGTGTGTGTGTGTGTGTGTGTAATGTGTATATATTTAATATGGATTGTAATATCGGTTCGAAAAAAACATTGGATGGTAAATATACTATCGAACATTTTTTGTAATCTGTAACAATCAGTGTCGATTAAAAAGTAAGATCCACGACCCCGCTAAAAACCAATCACTAAAAATGACAATCAGTATTACTAATGTCCCCCGTCTTCACCCGTCACTTGTCACGAATTCACCTGACAATACGCGAACAATCACCGAACGCCCTATCAATGCATCAGGTTTAATTAAAAAAAAATGCTTGGTACCAACAACGGGTCCCCTGCACACGGCCGGGTAAACGCGTCAACATTTCAATAACAATCATGCGACGCGTGCGAGTGTATTGTTTTTTTATGACGTCGGTTGGCGTTTTCGGTGACGTCAATGTTGATATTTGGCTGATTCTTTTTAGAGCTGAGTATTCCTACGGCTTGGTTTTGAGCTTGAATGACTAAAGACGTAAGAAAAAGTAGTAACAATCCAAAATTTTGTACTCAAAGAATCCGTGCTATAGCACTACGCTCCTCAAGAGACTATAGATTTACTGGTGGTAGGTCTCTAGTATGCGAGGAGCCGTCTAGGTGGGTACAACCGCAATGTCTATTTCTACCGTTAAGCAGCAGTGTTGTGTTCCGATGTGAAGGACATTGTAGCCAGCTCAACCGCCACTTTGTAAAGCTGTTACAGCTACAGAAATGACAAAAATCTTAACCGTGATACAGATAATACATTAGAATACCTTGTAATTAAATCAAAGAGATCCCAGTTCACAGTTCACTACATTTAAGCGATTCACGTACGCCATTGACTGTGTTTTTATTTATTTATTCACACTCGGCCGCCGCCATTGTACATTATGAAAACAAGTGCATTTCGAGTGAGCTCATTGAAATGTCGCGCGACATGCGAGCAGTGAGCATGTGCGACAACTTTGCCCGCGCCTTTGTGCCCATATGCCCCCAACTTACCCTATTTATTGTACGTCCTGATTGATTAGGAATTTACGCTCTTTAGTGGAACGGTAAGGGAAGAAACTTTAGAGTTTAGCGAATTATGGAAGTTTTAGCTGTCATATTTATTTATGAAAATGTATTCTTTTCTGTGATGAAATTTCGCATAGAAAAGTTTGTTGTCTGTAAGTGATTGCCTCGAGCGATGAGATCGCCAATTGTACCACCTTTCTGCCTACTATGTTAAATATATATTTTTTGGTATACTATAAAGTTATAAATAAGTATTCTTACCAATGAAATTCGCTTTAAAATCGGTTCACCCCTTTTAGAGAGTCGCGTCAATCCTACTAATATTATAAAGGCGAAAGTTTGTAAGAATGTATGGATGTTTGGATGTATGGATGTTTGGATGTATGGATGTTTGTTACTCTTTCACGCAAAAACTACTGAACGGATTTCGATGAAATTTGGCACACGGGTAGATCATGTCCTGGATTAACACATAGGCTACTTTTTATCCCGGGAAAATATAAAGCAGGATTTTTATCCCGGAAAAACTTTTTAAAGCGGGCGGAGCCGCGGGCAAAAGCTAGTAGTTAATACATGGATTATTCAAAATGCACATAGATGTACAGTCATCAGCATAAGTAGCTGAACAAATTCAAAAATTCAAATTGGCTACATACTTTTGTGTTCCTACTAATCTTTTTTTTTCACAAAAAAAAAATACAGATTTACTTTACTTCGAACCAAGAAAAAAATGTTTCAGTTTAACTTAACACGTATATAGGTGATTTGAAATATTGATTTTGTACAGATATTTATGCTGCTGACTGTACAAAGATTTTTTTTCGTCGCGTTTGGTTACGTGCTAATAACAATAAGATAAAGCGTTTCGTGATTATGCTTGATAAACATTTTCGCGGAGTACATAGTTCGTTCGCGTAGTTGTATTACGGTATGACTGCAATGCTGAGGTCTTGGGTTCGATTCCCGGGTCGGGCAAAGTGACATTGGGTTTTAAATTCAGTATCAGCCCGGAGTCTGGCATTTTTGCCCGATATGGCGATAGGCACGCCCCCAATCACATACAGACGGAATGACGGCGAAAAGTGGTTGCACTAGTTGCGCCTCTGCCTACCCCTTCGGGGATAAAAGGCGTGAGTGTATAATTCCCTACATATTATAAAACAAAGGCCTCCGCCTCGTCTGTTTGTCTGAAATTTATGAAGTCAAAAACTATCGCACGGATTTCATTGAAATAATTTTACAGGTACCGAGGTAGCTTGAGACCATTGGAAGGTCATTGGCTACTTTTTATATAGCCTGACTTTAGCCCATCTCATCATATTTTAGTTACAAAATAGTTGGATAGTAATGAGATGTCTAACGACTATTCACATTCCACATTCATTGACATGTATAATGCCCTCTGTACAGTTGCCCCTGACAGTAGTTAATTCTCGTGATGCGAGGGTCCCGCGACATCTATATTGGCCAGATTACGGGACATTATCGATTTACTTTCGAGATTTATCGGTTTAAGGGACAAAGGGGTGTACAGTAAACTAACAGAAGGTACATATGGTTACTGAAATAAATCTAGCGGAATGTAATTGATTGTGTCGCTTGTTTTGCTGACTTAGTTGTGCGCGATTCCCAGTTCGACTTATAGACTTAAATTCGCGGTGTTTTTTGGATTTTGAATATACTAGCGGCCCCAACAGACGTTGTCCTGCCCTAAAAAGGAAATAAAATCCTAGAACCCGAGCACAGCGCTACCTACGGGATAGAATTGTAATCTAAACCATTCTGGAATCCACCTGAAGACACACAAAATAATTTCATTAAAATCGGTCCAGCCGTTTTTCCGCGCAATTTTCTTATTTTTTTCTTTCATAAGAACCTTCTCCTGACAATAATAAACACATCAAAAAAAGAAATAACGAAATCAGTCCAGCCGTTCACGCGTGATGCCGTGACCAAGAAAATAAGGATTCATTTTTATATAATAGATTTTGTGTCGGGTATGAATAGATACTTGGTTAATACCTCACGGATGTAAATTGTTTTCGAGTGCCGTAGATGTATGCTGTCGTGAAAACTCTACCTACGCCTTTGGGTATACCCGCGTGAGCTTATATAAATCACTCGTGGTTCCACTCCCGTGGAAAGGGTTATCCCCTTCCCGATTATATTTTCTCGGGATTGAAAACTAGTCTATTCTTCCTAGAGTCTCAAACTATCTCCATACAAAATTTCATCGAAATCAGTTCAATATTTCAGCCGTGAAAGCGTAACAGACAGACAGAGTTACTTTCACATTTATAAGTATATAAATGTAACGAAAAATATGACTGTAAATCTTGCTACTACGTCTCGATTGTTCTTCACAGTATTAATTACTCCTAACTTGAGAACCAAATCGATGATTTCAAACGATACGAAACATCTCGAGCTCTCAGTATCGAGTGCATAACTACATTAGAGTGTTACGCACAAAGGGATAATAGTATCGGGTGGTTAATTCGATTCCGAAGTGCCTGTTACTGCTAAGGGTGCTATCGTTGATTGGGTTTGAGTGATTTGCTAAGTCGAGAAAGGTGATTTTATTGGTAGTGGCGTAGGCTTTTTGTTGTAATTTAGCTCTTAATGGTAGGGTCGGTTTTTAACACGCTTTTTTTTAATTTCAGACGTATGTATGTATGTATCTATGTAACTGACACTTGGAACATGATTTTCACCGCCTTCAAAACGTCGGATTAAATCGAAATTTGGCATACTTATCAAGGACCGATGACAATTTAATATTTTAAACTAAAACACGCTTTTATAGAAAATCCAACTTAAAATGAATTAATAATAGTTTAGAAGGATTATCATTTTGATAATATCTTGTTATGTGCTAGGTTTGAGTTTTGTGTAGGTACTTCTGTAATATGCGAGATCCCGTTTGTTAGTGCTGAGCACGAGCCTCCTGTACTACTGAGAGGGTTAAGGCCTTAGTCTACCACGTCAGTCTAGTACGAGTTGCGGTTTGAAGGATATTGTAGTTCAATTATAATTGGCCAATATGAGGCTTATCTAGTCTCATGGCGGCTATACATGTTGGTCGAGCTTAGGCCAACGCGTGCGTGGGCAAATCGATACAAGACGAGCGCTACAGTCTAGGCCCTAGGCGTTTGGCAACTCAATGCAAGCGGCCAATATAGACCAGTTTGCTGGAGCTGCCCACACGTTCTGCGCTATTCGTTTTTATGTACAAGTGAGACGAGTGATCGCGACCGAGTGCGAGTTGTGAAAAGTTACGCGAAATGAGTTCCAAAAAGGTTGGCGCCATAACTAGACCAAGGCAATCCACACCGATGGCACGGCAAGACAAATATGCTATCTTCTCGTTAGTATTGGCCTTGACTAGGCCAGGCTCGGCCAACATGTGTAACCAGCATTGGGGTGAAGCAGTGGCTTGAATATATTTGAAATTCAAATTGGTTGGTGTTGCTACTATTTACTTTCTTGTCTGACTTTTTATAGTACTGTGTGTAGGACACAAGATAGTCATATATTAATGATTGGTCCCACAACGAGCGTGTAAACATCGCCGTCGTTTCAATCAACGTTGCCGCGAACAAAGGAATAAATCTCTTGAAATTTGAAAATAGAATCCCCCCATTAATTCGAATGGCAGAAAGCCAATGAGCCGCTTTATAATTAGACAGCATGTCGCCGGGCGTCCAATCGGGACGCTCCGCCCACCAATTCCGAAATTAAAAAGTCGCCGTTAATTTGAAAATGAAAACGGCCAGTGTCCCGCGGCGCGATCTCGCCCCCGCGTGTTTGGCGTCACTGCGGGCGGTTTTTTTCGTGAAGCGGTTTTCCATAAACTTTATGTATGAGGTGTACTTTTATTGTAATGACCGGAATAACTATGTTCTTTTGTAATCAAAATTCATGTGTTTTTGGACCTATTTAAGTGGTACAGTCTATTGCCGTTTGAGATTTGTGGTTTCAGAGCTATTTAATTATTAAGTTGAATATGATTTCCAGCGGTTTAGAGATGTTTTCTGAACTTATTCTGAATTAAGACATAATTACACTTAAAGTAATGTTCTGTTTCTTTAAATCTCCAAAAAGTTTTATACGTTCATTGATTCTAAATTTGATGACCAAATCGCTATCAGTGAGCCGACGCGTGTCCTCATGAAAAGGACATTTTAAATTTATTAAAAATTTTCGATTAGGGCTTTACAAACAATATTTTTCGATTAAAAATTAAAGCAAACAGTGGTTGATGTTATAACAAGAATTATATTATTACAAATGTAAATTAGGCTAGGTAGACTTGCAAAATTAGAGGGGATATCTACTTTTTGTTCGTACTACTATAAGCAAAAAATTTTTTGTTTGATCTTATGTCACGCATATGGTCGAATAGATGTAATAGATTTTTGCAAAGACATAGGTATTGCGCTCAAAAGCAACTAAAGCTGTGATTCCGTCGGGGTACATGCCGACTGCCGTCTGCCGTCTGCCGCGTCCTGCGGAATCACAGATTTAGGCTACTTTTTATCCAAACAAAAAAATTACGTTTCCTGTAAGATTCCGTTGAACACTTTCACCCTGCTTAATGCCTTATAGAGTGGTACAAGATTTTTAACCCGCAAAAAATACACACTTCCTGTAATGCTCCGGGATACATTTTCACTTACACTCAAAAGCCATCATCATCATCAGCCACATGACGTCCACTGCTGAACTTAGGCCTCCTAAGATTTCCAGACTTGTCAAAAACGGCCTGCCAGTACGTAAACAAAATTTCCTCCATGTCATTCATACCACTTAAACATGATCCCGTAACTCATGATGCATCTGTCACGAAGTGTTTTTTATCATAATAAGAAACAATGTTTATTGAATAACATCCCCGGGACTCGAAGGGGTGACCGCCCCTGCTGGGGTGGTTCACAATTTGTGCGTTGTCAATGATGCGCGCACGGTTTAATCGCAGGTGACGGTTAGTGGATAGTTTAGGTTTAGGGTACGCACAGAGGTAGCGTTTATTGTAACATTTTATAGTTTGTATTAACGAGATTATTCTGGAACTATTGAAGAAGTATTGGAATTCTTTATTTGGAAATTGGAAGCTATATTATTCGCGAGTATTTAGACTACATTATGTTTCGGGTATAGACTTTGGCGTGCGTATTAGTTTCTTACAATAAGTACAGTAAGTTGTGGGTTAAATTGATAAGTCGTTATTCAAGCTTACCATTTAATATTGATTTTCACATTTCGAGGTTACTATGCACCATCAGCGCTATTGTATTCTGTACAAGCTGTCCTACTTTGGAATGCCTTGCCGCTAGAGATAAGACAAGCTAAATCTATATTTAAAAAAATAGTAAAAAATCATTATCTTTGTATGACATAGTGCAAAATACTAACGTATTTATTAGTTAATAATCATAATATATATTAGTATATATATTTATTATATATGTATTAGGATTTATTTAATATGTTATTTCTGAATGTTTTTCTTTTCCTCTTGATGTACTCCGCTGTCTAAGTATGATTATAGTTTCTTTCCATACAAAGGTTGCCTGGAAGAGATCGCTGGTAGCGATAAGGCCGCCCATTGTATACCATAGACTTAAGGAAATTGTATCAACCTTATACAATAAAGAGTATTTGTATTGTATTATTGTATTGTAATTCTTAAATTGAAAAAAGAAAGGCTTCATTATTGTAACAAGATTCTTTCGATTTCAAAGGCGTTTCAACGCTTGATGTATAAACGCGGTGTCTGTATGAACCCTAACGCCACCGCACATGTGAATAAAACTGATAATCGCAGCGGGATCGTGTTTGTTTTGTCGGCGCGTCGCAGCACGGTGCATTATAATGTCATTTAAATGTTTTTGTACGGGGGAGGGCGTTACTCCTGTTTGTACAGTTCATCTGTCCTTAAAGAGTTTAATCTAGATTTATATTTATTTTTATTTAGCTTATTTGTTGCATTAATATCTCAATATAGGTTTCATTCAATAATGTTTCCACCTTTGCCTATTGAAAATAATCGCTCCAAAAGACGTTTGTGTGCCGTTATAGCCCCTAATGTTACCGATAATATTAAAACTTTCGTCAATAATGCTTGAAATAAACGCTTCTTCAGGCGTTTAAACGCCGTGTCTGTACCTCACCTCTGCGTATGTGAATAAAACTGATAAATGCAGTGGGATCGTGTTAGTTTTGTCGGCGCGTCGCAGCACGGTGCATTATAATGTCATTTAAATGTTTTTATATCGGGGAGGGCGTTATTCCTGCTTGTTCAGTTCATCTGTCCTTTGTTTTGGTTAGATTTTTGGTCATTTATTTATTGTGAAAATATAATAGTTTTGAATTGAACTGTTGTAAGTTCAATTGGTTTAAACACACTCACGCCTTTTATCCCCGAAAGGCAGAGGTGCAACTATTGCATCCATCTTTCGCTGTTCATATTCCGTCCAATGATGTGATAGGGGGCGACCCTTATCCCAATTGGGCACAAACTCCAGACTCCGGGCTGATAACGAATAGAAAAACCAAATATCACTTGCCTGACCTGAGAGAGAGAGACCAACTACGCCTTCAAGACAATCCAATTGCTTTATGATCGCACAATTTGCAAGCAAACATTTTATTTTACATCAAATAAGATAATGGTCCCATCTCGTCTAAACTCGGTTATCAATATTGTGCACAAAACGGTCTACATATTATATAAACAGTCATTCGTTCTAATAAAATTGCACCTAGCCGCCTATACAATATTATGATATGCAGAAATAATGTCGCTTAATCCCCATGGAGGCGATATTGAGGCATTTCTCAGTAACGAAAAAGGGCTGTCATTAGATAATTAAATTACTTCTAACACAAATTCCAGCAATTATACGACACGTGACAATTCATAATCAGAAAATGATCTAATACATCGTTATTGCGACCGTAGTACACACGAAATAAGGTGGAAAATTCAATATTGGATGTTCAAAATATTATTGGTTTGAATTTGCAAGACACGTGCGGTGTGTATAGGGCCTTAGGGACGGAACGGGCCTCGAACGGAGACCCTTGAGGTTACAACTCGGCCGCAACGCGTGTTAGTGCGTGTTTTTTTTTGGGATTTTGATGACACACACACACACACCCACGCCTTTTTATCCCCGAAGGGGTAGGCAGAGGCGCAACTAGTGCACCCACTTTTCCGCCGTTATTCCGTCCCATGATGTGATAGGGGGCGAGCATATCGCCATGTCGGGCACAAATTACAGACTCCGAGCTGATACTGAACAGAAAAACTCAATATCACTTTGCGTGACGCGGGAATCGAACCCGAGACCTCAGCATTGCAGTCGTACCATAATACAACTACGCCACCTAGGCAGTCAGGATTTTGATGAGTCTTGAGAATTTACGATTACTGGATCTTTGGGTAATTTTTGGTCTTAGATCCAGAGCGGGAGCTGAGCTATGTAAAATGTATTGTTGATAAACTGATTTTATGGGTTTGCTAAATTATTTCCCATTTACGTCTCCAATATCCTATTTTAATTACTGAGCCATGAATGGGCACGGGCCTCCTTTAGTTAAGGTCTTAACCACGTTGGCCTTGATTGGCACTTTCTCGATGTCGTGGCATAGTAGCCTCACTGTACCTGATGGTATGGAACTGAAGTGAATACTAAAAAATGTCGATCGGCATGAGATAAATACCTCCGGACGGTAGGTACAGTTATGCCGGCCCGCTTAATTGCCTATTTACGCACTGGTTGAAGGCCGCCAAGTTCTACATCTGCGGTCACATTCCCAGTCAAAAGGCATAGTGCAACATCAACACTCCAAAGAAAACGTGTACAATGCCCATCTCAAATCGTCACATATGACCAAAAAAGGCACTCCTCCCCCCAAAAAAACACTCACGTATGATTAAACCGGACGGATCATTGCGCACGATTTTATTAATCATATAATTGAGCACGCTTTGACGCCATATGCGCTTAGAGTACGCTAAAGCAATCAAAATAATGCGAAACGGCCTTAGTTGTTCAAGCTTGGTTTGTCACCCTACGCAGGGGTTTTTTAATGTATAAGATCGGTCGGTTTTGAAGTTTACTTGGTATAGGTAATAGTTACTACAGCAATGTCTATTTTTCCTACCAAGCAGTATTGTTTAGACCACCTAACCAGTTTTATATTGTTTTGTTGGCTTCAGCTTCAAAAGTGGGAGAGTTTTGGAACTGATATGTGGCGTTGTTTTCGAGATCTAAAAATATGAACGATAGTCTCTATATCAAATGCGGTATACGTAGAGCGGTTTGTAGCAAGACAATGTGTGCCGGGCCCACTAGGAATATCCTTATCTACACTAATGTAAAGGGGAAAAGTTTGTAGGAAGTAATCTATGGAACTTTTGAACCGATTTAGATGAAATTTGGTATGGAAATAGTTTAAGACCCTGGGAGGACGTAGATATTTTATCTCAGGAAAATATATAGCAGGATTATTATTCCGAATGCTCTCCACGCGGGTCGATCCGCAAGCAAAAGCTCGTTGTAAATATTTTAATGAGCAAGAGTTGTCGTTTAGTATTATTGCGCTCTCTTTTTCTGACACGTAAGTAGATAGGTATAATTAATTTTCTGACCGATGTTTATTCACAAACTAAGCTCCTAACCATGTTTACTGTGCGATAAATCAAATCAATTAAAACGCGAACTCTGTACATTAGTGCCCACCGTGACGTCTATATCGACGCCCCGCGGCGCCGCCCGCTGCGTTGTTGTACCTCGGCCCGCTATTGTGGCGTATAACACTTGTATTCAGCGTTATTTCATTTTATTGTATGGGGCGACCGGAGATTATTAGAAATAACTGCTTGAAGGGCTATTTGAAATCTTGAAGCGATCTATGGTCGAGTTGTGGTCAGAAATTAGTGGACTTTTGATAAACTATTGACTATTCCATGATGACGGGCAAGATGCGCCTAGACAGCAATTATTATCAACAGCTATACTATTTATATCTTCAAATAAGAAGACACAAATCTGCACTTTACCAAGAGATAATAAATATTATCTTATTTTATCTTACCAATATAATGATTTCGAAAGTTTGTGAACAGGTTTTGATGATTTTTAGATAAACGCAAACAGAGCTGAATAGATTTGGATGAAATTTGGCACACGGTTAGACCTGGATTAACACAAAGGCTATTTTTTTTCTCGATAGTTGCTTCCATGGGTTTAAATAATTAAAAAAGAGACAGATTTTTATTTATATGTCCCTGGCGTCTTGGATAGCGATAATCCAGGCCCCAGCTGAAAATCAGCGCTGCGGGCTGCACTGTAGCTTAATGCTGAGCCCTCTCTTCTACTGCGTACGGCAGCGACTAGCTTGTCATTTTATATAGACTTTTTAATTTGTTTATTGCAAGTTTGTTGTGTTTACCTTGCTCTGTTATTGTTGTGTACAGTTTTCACGAAAATTAACAGTATCTTTTTTTTTTTCTATAGTGATTCACGGTATTTTGTAGCGGGAAATACTTTTTGCGCGAAGCCGTAAGCAACACGTATTATATTAAAATATTTCGATAACACACCCATTACCCTTCACCGTATCGATTACCAACGCACATGTGACAGTGAGAGTGGGCGAATTTTTTCGTCAACTCCCTCGACGGCGGTATCATGGCCCGTGACGGACAGACGTCGCGGGGGACGGTGCGCTCCCATGCGGCTACACGAAAACCACATTTGCGCCACGCGACTGTAATTATTGTGTCTGCTTTATTTAATTATAGGTGTTCGCGGCTTTGCCCGCTTGAAAAGCCTTTCCAGCTACTAGAGTTCCTTAAACACTGTAATACGCCAGCGTCATCTAGTTAAAAAACATATTATAACATCCAATTATTACTCATGGAAGAAAATTACCGGCATATAAAAATATATCATGTTAATCCAGGATCGGTTACAAATTCTAATTCTTGGCGACTTCAGTGATATAAACGTACTGAAAAACTCACAAATAATTTTAATCGAATATAGAATCTCACGGTTTACGTCTTAGAAAATTTTCAATTTTAGTAGCCCGACATAAAAATGAACCTAGACTTAGTCCCATTAAGCAGCCTAACACTCCCTAGACCATTACCTCGTAATAAATCAAAGCCTCGTCACCGCCCCGAGCCCTCTACTTGACACTAAGTGCCGTGAGAGTCACCAGGTGTGTTTCACGCCGCGGGTTCGATTCCCGGCGTGGGAGGTAGTGCACTTGTCTTCAATTGGGGGTGAAATTCGACGGATTGTCTCGCGGATTTCTGCCGGGTGGATGTGATTTTAACAGATTAATGCAAATGCGTTTTATTTGTCATGTGACGTAGTTTGAGTTTGGTTCTCAGTTAGTGCAATGTTGACACTGCCAAGCATAGAACTCGACATTGAGGCGATTTAGGAGATCGTTTTGATATTTATGTCAATCCATCCAAATTGCTTCATTGTATGGTTTCTGCTTGAGACAAAAAACTCATAGTCTGAAGATATTGAGTTTATGTATGGCATGAGGCATCGGTAATAATAACGCACTTTGTGTTGGAATTCCAGGGGTCGTAGCGAAGATGCCTTTCTACAATCATTAATAGAAAGCAGTACAAATGTATGGGGATGACATATCTATACTAATATTATCCTCTATATAAGTCTATGGCTAGGATCCGTCATTCCCATACATGCCGTTGCTTTAACGATTGTCGAAAGGCATCTTGACTAGGTACTAATAAATTCAAATACCTAGTACTGGATCGATTTCAAAAAATCTTACCATTAGAATGCTACATCATCACTTGGTAACGTTGGCTATCGTTTTATTCCGGGAAAATATAAAAAAATATAAAGCGGGACTTTAATCCGGGAAAAACTTTCACGCGGACAGAGCCGCGAGCAAAAGTCTAGTTATCTATATTTTGCTATATATAAAAATTAATCCCTATTTTCCTTGGTCACGGCATCACGCGTGAACGGCTGGACTGATTTCGTTATTTCTTTTTTTGATGTGTTTGGTATTGTCAGGAGAAAGTTCTTATGAAAGAAAATAATAAGAAAATTGCGCGGAAAATTAGAAAACTTAAGAATACTTAACAACCATATTAAAAGTGCATGTCACTGAACTCCTAAACGGGTGGACCGATTTTAATGTAATTTTTTGTGAGTCTTCAGGTGGATTCTAGAATAGTTTAGATTATAATTCTATCCGGTAGGTAGCGCTGTACTCGGGTTCTAGGATTTCCTTTTTAGGGCAGGACAACGTCTGTCGGAGCCGCTATTTTTGCTAGAAAAATGGGGCCATTCAGATATTAGTTTTCATTTAACCCGTCAAACCCCGCTTATATATATAGATGTATGGGGAAACCCTATATACTCAGACTCCGGCGTCCGTCGCGTTGCTTGACGAGTCAAGGAAAAAATGTCTAAATATTTAGGATGAAAACGACACAATTCAAAAAGATAGAAAATTGAGTTATCGTCATAAAATTACTTAAAACGAAGTTCTCAATACAATAATAGTTCAAACACAATTATATTCAAGCAGGAAAAGGACCAAACTGTTTTATCGGTCCCTTTTTTATTATATTTTTATAAATAAAGCAGAAGTTTTAAGTCATTTAAAAATGACAACTTAATTTTTTTTTTGAATTGTGTCGTTTGCGTTCTAAAGGTGCGATATTTAGATCTGGCACACGATGTTACTGTCACGTGGGATGTGGAATGTGGACTCTACAATTATTGCTCCGATTGTCGTTTCTGCTCATGGGTTGATACCAAAGTGTCTCGACCAACACCTTCAGATGTTTGAAAACTTGTTGTTGGCCCTGGTATATATTTGTAGTGTTTAAACTTATTATGTTAGGCTGTAAGTTTTCCATGTAAAAAAAAATGTTTATTGTTATGAATAGACTGCCTCGGTGGCGTAGTTGTATTATGGTACGACTGCAATGCTGAGGTCTCGGGTTCGTTTCCCGGGTCGCGCAAAGTGATATTGAGTTTTTCTATTCAATATCAGCCCGGAGTCTGGAATTTGTGCCCGACATGGCGATAGGCTCGCCCCCTATCACATCATGGGACGGAATAACGGCGAAAAATGGGTGCAGTAGTTGCGCCTCTGCCTACCCCTTTGAGGATAATAAGCGTGAGTGGAGTGTGTGTGTGTTTTTATGAATATAGAAATCTAACATTCCATCTTTTCAACTTGCCTTTTCATCACAGTTCGTTGGTATCATACGGCGTTTCGCACATTGAAACTAACAGTATTGGACAAGACGAAATCCAATAGATTCCGTCTATTATCGCTGAGCGCTCGAGACAGGCGGGGTGGAAACTGAGGGCGCTAGACAAGGACGCAAAATTGTAAACAATTGAAGTTAGACAGAGACGTGCGATGTAGAGAGAGGTCGTTTTACAACGACAGATTGTCGCGCACATGTCGAATCGCGATGTTCTTTTTGCGAAGTTTCGTAGTGATGGGATTAGTGGAGTTTAAAGTGTCTATTCTATCGATAGTGGTTTAATTAATTAATTTGATTTTTTTTGTTATGTTCGACGTAGTAATCATTCAGACGTTGAATATGAAATTCAGAAGAAAGATATCTGGTGCTGGTAGCCAAGGTAATTTAATGTAGGAATTTGCTTTAAGCCCTCGCGTGCCGGGAGCGTGGATCCACGCTCAAAAAAAGTGTTCAAACTCTGCCGGGAGCGTGGATCCACGCTCGGGCCGATTTCTGCAAAATGTATGAAAACTGAACATCTACAGGTGGTTTCTTTTTAGCTTATTTTTTGTTTCCATTGGATGCAAATCTTAATCATATATGAGAATTGAGAAAAGTGGTCGCCATTTTGAACTTCTTTGTTTTGAGGCCGATTGACCTCAAAATCGATACCTGGACATGGCTTTAAGTACAAAAGACGGCTCCAATGTTAGAATTGAAAAAAGTGGCCGCCATTTTGAATTTCTTTGTTTTAAGGCCAATCGACCTCAAAATCAATATCTGGGCAAGCCTTTAGGTACAGAAGACGGATCTAATGTTAGAATGGAAAAAAGTGGCCGCCATTTTGAATTTCTTTGTTTTAAGGCCAATCGACCTCAAAATCGATATCTGGGCAAGGCTGTATGTACAAAAGACGGATCCAATGTTAGAATTGAAAAAAGTGGCCGCCATTTTGAATTTCTTTGTTTTTAGGCCAATCGACCTCAAAATCGATATCTGGGCAAGCCATTAAGTGCAGAAGATGGTTCCAATGTTAGAATTGAAAAAAGTGGCCGCCATTTTGAATTTCTTTGTTTTAAGGCCAATCGACCTCAAAATCGATATCTGGGCAAGGCTGTATGTACAAAAGACGGATCCAATGTTAGAATTGAAAAAAGTGGCCGCCATTTTTAATTTCTTTGTTTTAAGGCCAATCGACCTCAAAATCGATATCTGGGCAAGCCTTTAGGTACAGAAGACGGATCCAATGTTGGAATTGAAAAAAGTGGCCGCCATTTTGAATTTCTTTGTTTTAAGGCCAATCGACCTCAAAACCGATATCTGGGCAAGCCTTTAGGTACAGAAGACGGATCCAATGTTAGAATGGAAAAAAGTGGCCGCCATTTTAAATTTCTTTGTTTTAAGGCCAATCGACCTCAAAATCGATATCTGGGTAGGCCTTCAGGTACAGAAGACGGATCCAATGTTAGAATGGAAAAAAGTGGCCGCCATTTTGAATTTCTTTGTTTTAAAGCCAATCGACTTCAAAATCAATATCTGGGCAAGCCTTTAGGTACAAAGGGCAGATCCAATGTTATAATTGAAAAAGTGGTCGCCATTTTGAATTTCTTTGTTTTAAGGCCAATTGACCTCAAAATCGATACTGGGCATGGCAATGATAGTAAGTCCTAGTTATTTAATGTTAGACTTAAGAAAAGTGGTCGCCATTTTGAACCTCTTTGTTTTAAGATTGATTGTATTTAAGATAGATATTTTTTTTCCGCGGTGGCCATCTTTGGCGCATTAGGGACGGCTGCGGGCTGCCTCCAACTCACGTCTAAGTTGTCGTCCGCAACCTCCCCTGCGCGTACCGCTGTTGCGGTCCGTCTTCTGTTGTTGCGGGGGCTCAGAAGCCCCCGTACACCGAAGGACGCCCTTGGCGTCCGAGGCAGCGTGAGGCACGCTGCCGTCCATCACGGGGGTCACAGAAGTTGGCTAGACTAATAGGTGGACGGCCCCTCCCGCGCACCCGTGACCCCCGGAGGCCCTTATTAGTCGCCTTTTACGACAGGCAGGGGATACCGTGGTGGAATTCTCCAACGCCCCCAATCCACAGGGCGGGAGATGTCGGTCAGTCGTCCACCCGACGCCTCCTACGTCTCGTCTGGCGGTGGGAGGGATCACCACTGCGCTGGCGATCCCTCTCGGCACTCTCCTTCCGCGAGAGGAAAGATAGATATTTGGGCTTGTCTTTAGCCAAATAGAATAACTCGAGGTTGGAATTTTAAGAACTGCATTCCATGTTAAATGTTCTTGTTTTAAGGGCTATTGGTTTTAAAATCAAAATCCGCTGGACATGGCCACAAACTATAATAGGTTTTAATTATAGATTTTTAAATATTATGGCCACCATCAATGCTTATTCAATTCTCTTCAATAACGCAGCTTTGTTATGTCGGAAAATAAAGAATTGAAGAATAAAAAAATGTCCCGTGGCAGCAAACAGCAAATTAAGTAAATTCTTCTGTGAAAGCATCAAAATCGGTTAAAAATCAGGGAGTCGCTAACAATTCAACTATTGCTATAAGTATAATTAGCCGCATAGTAGAAATTATCTTATTATATTTTTCTTCCCCTACATCGTTATGCCCTGTTGGGTGGCCATTAAATTACTGTATCTTTATATTTATTTACCCCCCATCACCAGACTTAAAAGGCTACTCAGGTTGATTACCTTATTCATTTTTAAAAGTATCTAATTTTGATGTGATTGCGTATTTAAATTGTTAAATTAGTAAAATTACAACCTCGATTTATTCTGTTTGGCTAAAGACAAGCCCAAATATATATCTTAAATCCCATTAGTGTTAAAACAAAACGATGGCATGCCCAAGTATCGATTTTGAGGTCGATTGGTCTTAAAACAAAGAAATTCAAAATGGCGGCCACTTTTTCAATTCTAACATTGGATCCGTCTTTTGTACCTACAGTCCTGCCCAGATATCGATTTTGAAGTCAATTGGCCTTAAAACGAAGAAATTCAAAATGGCGGCCACTTTTTTCCATTCTAATATTGGATCCGTCTTCTGTACCTAAAGGTTTGCCCAGATATCGATTTTGAGGTCGATTGGCCTTAAAACAAAGAAATTCAAAATGGCGGCAACTTTTTTCCATTCTAACATTGGATCCGTCTTCTGTACCTAAAGGCTTGCCCAGATATCGGTTTTGAGGTCGATTGGCCTTAAAACAAAGAAATTCAAAATGGCGGCCACTTTTTTCAATTCCAACATTGGATCCGTCTTTTGTACCTAAAGGCTTGCCCAGATATCGATTTTGAGGTCGATTGGCCTTAAAACAAAGAAATTCAAAATGGCGGCCACTTTTTTCAATTCCAACATTGGATCCGTCTTCTGTACCTAAAGGCTTGCCCAGATATCGATTTTGAGGTCGATTGGCCTTAAAACAAAGAAATTCAAAATGGCGGCCACTTTTTTCAATTCTAACATTGGATCCGTCTTCTGTACCTAAAGGCTTGCCCAGATATCGATTTTGAGGTCGATTGGCCTTAAAACAAAAAAATTCAAAATGGCGGCCACTTTTTTCAATTCTAACATTAGATCCGTCTTCTCTACCTAAAGGCTTGCCCAGATATCGATTTTGAGGTCGATTGGCCTTAAAACAAAGAAATTAAAAATGGCGGCCACTTTTTTCAATTCTAACATTAGATACGTCTTCTGTACCTAAAGGCCTGCCCAGATATCGATTTGGAGGTCGATTGGCCTTAAAACAAAGAAATTCAAAATGGCGGCCACTCTTTTCAATTCCAACATTGGATCCGTCTTCTGTACCTAAAGGCTTGCCCAGATATCGATTTTGAGGTCGATTGGCCTTAAAACAAAGAAATTCAAAATGGCGGCCACTTTTTTCAATTCTATCATTAGATCCGTCATCTGTACCTAAAGGCTTGCCCAGATATCGATTTTGAGGTCGATTGGCCTTAAAACAAAGAAATTCAAAATGGCGGCCACTTTATTCAATTCTAACATTAGATACGTCTTCTGTACCTAAAGGCCTGCCCAGATATCGATTTTGAGGTCGATTGGCCTTAAAACAAAGAAATTCAAAATGGCGGCCACTTTTTTCAATTCTAACATTGGATCCGTCTTCTGTACCTAAAGGCTTGCCCAGATATCGATTTTGAAGTCAATTGGCCTTAAAACGAAGAAATTCAAAATGGCGGCCGTCTATGCCAAATCTCACAATTTTTCTAAATATTTTAGTGACCATTGATCCATAATAAATAAGTAAATAAATAATTTCAAAATTCGTACTAAAAGAATTTTATGGAGTATAAATTGGAACATCCTTTACACCTAAAATCCGATTTTTTCAAATGTATGGGCGGCACGCAAGCGTTTTTTACGCAAACTGAGCCCGGCATTCCAGGGGTTAAAGCTAAGCTAATACCAAGAGAATCTTAAATGAATACCTTGCATTTTATAAGTCATTCATGCAGACATTAAGGTCATAACGGCATGTTATAAATTGACCTTTATACTCACTTATACTTTAACGAAATCGTCTACAAACCATAGCTAATTTTCCGAAGAAAATCTAAAACGACATATATCGATAAAGTGACATCACTATGGTGTATTCGGCTCGTCGGGCTAGGGGTGCGTACAGCCCGCGGGCCGGCTCACGCACTTGTTTGTGCGATTTAATTTCATTTATCAAAGCATTACTTACTCGCCGGGAATCACTTAGCCAGATTACCCGGCTCCGCCCGTCTAACGCTAAAGGCGCATGCGTGAGGATTGTTCAAATCCTTGAGGTGTACGGAAATTTAATCGCAATTGACGTTTATGTGTTTGTGGTAGAAAACAAGTCTTCAGATACCTATGTTTTTATTGTTGGTGGTTAGTGTAGATCTAAGGTCTACTGGACCGAGTGGCTAACTATTACATAAAACTAGCGGCCCTGACAGACGTTGTCCTGCCCTAAAAAGGAAATAAAATCCTAAAACCCGAGTACAGCGCTACCTACCGGATCGAATTGTAATCTAAACCATTCTGGAATCCACCTGAAGACACACAAAAATTACATTAAAATTGGTCCACCCGTTTAGGAGTTCAGTGACATGCACGTTTAATATGGTGGTTAAGTATTCTTAAGTTTTCTAATTTTCCGCGAAATTTTCTTATTTTTTTCTTTCATAAGAACCTTCTCCTGACAATAATAAACACGTCAAAAAAAGAAATAACGAAATCAGTCCAGCCGTTCACGCGTGATGCCGTGACCAAGGAAAATAGGGATTCATTTTTATATATATAGATGTGGACCGGGAAGTCCTAAGTTCGAATCCCATTTAGGGGAAAAATTGGGTGTCGTAAACGGTCACCTGATGTCAATATGAGAACTATAAGTCCTTACCTTTGTGTATAACAGCAACCTACTTGAAGTTACGTCATTGCGAAAAATGATATCTCTTATTATCTCTCGCTCTCTTATGTCTAATGCCTCTTTTTTGACCAATGAATATCTTACACGGCCTATACGTTAACCGCTCACACTCAATTCGTTACAATTCAATCAACAATAATAATGTAATTCGCACACTGCATTCAGAGTCCCCATCACAATGCTGATGCACGTTTTGTTAAATCTGTTTTTTGTACGAGGGGCGAGTGAGCTTTGTATTTATTGAATACATTTGAATTTGCGTTTTATTAGAGTGATAGCAAAGATGTCTTTATGAGGGGCGTTGGTTAATTTTATTTTCTTGTAGCGGCAAAATGAATATATTGTAGTCTATAATGCGCATTGAGAGTTGTTTCTTTCTGCGTTAGCTATAATTTTACTAGAGTCTTTTCCTCATGCATTCTTTCCTACAATATCTGTGTTTTTACCGGTATGAAAAGTAGATTGTATAATATGGTAATCAGGACTTGGTGTATGTGTGTAATAGTCGCGAAATAAATATATTTAACGGTTATTGCGTTTACATATAAAACAAACAAACGTTTATCTAAAAATATACAATTTTTTTCTCAATTTTTCACATTTATCCAAATATTAACTTTAGGAAGTAAGATAGTAATTGCCACCTCTGAGTAGAAATGTAAGTACCTTAGGTATTTATAGGAAATTGTAGGCAATTCAGCACGACAAGGGCTTGTCTAAACGCGGATCCAACTTTCAATAGCATTCTCAGAATATTATAGACTGAAGCGACAAAGAGCGCACTTGTCTAAGAGATTAGATCCACGTACAAAACACAAGAAACAAGAAATACCGCATTTAAACAACAATAGATTAAAGCAATTAATTCACATGTGAATATACGATTAAGAAAATTGTTGAAAAACACCTAAAACTTACAATCTTATCAAATACATCTCTTTCTTTTTATTTTTATCAGTAAGAGGCCGATGGGCAGTTAGACGCAGTCATTAGCCAACGTATTAATATTAAACAAATTGGAGAATTGTGTTGTTCTAAAAGTGTTGACATGTTCGTTTGAATTGGAATTTTTATTCAAAACTACTTTTAACGTGTCGGTTGAATCACATTGTCGGTTACTGTGAATCGGCGCCCCGTTTGGCTAATGGTGTAAGCGCCATTCATGGGGTTTAATGGTGCACCTGTTGCGCACTTGCGTTGTGTACTCGCTTTCGACTATTTATAATACGGAATTTTTTATTGCCTAATATATAAAACAAAATTCTGTATATAAACTACTTGGACAAATGTGTTGCGACGCGACATGGTAGCATGCAATGTTTCCGATGACGACGTCATTGATAGAGCGAAGTGGAAGAGAAAAGTAAAGAAGGTTGACCTCACCATCATGTGGGATGAATAGTCGGGAAGAGAGAGAGAGATTCTGTACGAGGTCACTGGTTTCCATATGTCTCATTAATGTAGTGAAACTTTGTTACGACGTCAAATGCGTTGCAAATCGTTCCGTAGTTGATGTATTAGAGGAGAGTTTCCCAAACTGTTTACTGGTGGTAGGTCTCGCAAATGTAAGAGTCCGTCTGGGTGGGTACCACCGCAATGTCCATTTCTACCGCCAAGCAGCAATGTGCATGCACCGTTGTGTTTCGGTTTGAAGGACATTGTAGCCAGTGTAACTACTGGACATAATGGGACTTAACATCTCATGTCTCAGGATGACGAGCGCAGTGGAACGCCACACAGTACCTACTTTGTAACTCAAGGTGCTGGATCGTGTTGCTACTGTCTCTAGGTGGTCGTATCGCTTGCCATCAGGCGAACGGCATGCTCGTCTCGTCATTCAATGCAATGAAAAAAATTATGGGTCTCGATCCAATGGTGGTTCGGGTAGGTAGGTATATTGGGCGGACCCTGAAAAATTGTATAGATGGTGGCAAGTGATGGAAGAGAATGTAACTAATAGTATCATTGAAAAAACTTTTGAGTTAATTGAGTAATAAAAATGACTTTAATCATAAAGTGTAAGTCATAAAGCCAAGAAGTGAGTATATGATTTAGAAGGGTCGCGATCCAGTCAACTTTGGGAACCACTCCATTACAGTAACAAGTAGGGCCTGTTTCAAGTCAATTTTATTTAACAGTGATTGTAGTAAACAACTAATGTAAAATGTACTCATTTTATTACCACTTATTTGGGAAAATAGATTAGACTGCGATTTTTATATTTGGTCGACTTTACATATTTTATGTGAGGAGTAGCATTAACATTAACTCAGAAATTGCGAATGGACCTTATCGGCGTAAATCTTTTATGTCATTTGATGCATGCTTTTTCCACCAGATTTAAACAACGTTTCATTAAGATTTTAATATTTCTGTCTATTTTAGATCTTTTTTTTTTTATTTTAAGCCTCATTTGTGTCCCACTGCTGAGCAAAGGCCTCCCCCTTTTTCTTCCAATTCCTTCGATCTTCCGCTAACTCTTTCCAGTCTGGTTCGAATGCGTCTAGGTAGTCTCTCCATCGCTTCCTTGGCCGTCCATGTTTTCTGTGACCATTTGTTGGGATCCAATCTGTAGTTAGCTTGGCCCAGCGTTCCGGGTTCATTCGAACTACGTGACCCGCCCAGTTCCACTTTAGTGTCGCGGCCTTTTCCCCTACATCTACTACTCGAGTTTTGGAGCGCAACTCTGTATTTCTGACACGATCCATCGCTCGTTGACAAACCTTAAGTTTCAGCTTCTGGGACTCCGTTAACGACCAGGTTTGGGCGCCATAAGTTAGATCATAGAAAACGAAATCTCTGAAAAAGTATTTGGGAGTAAAGCCAGCTGTATCCTATTACGTTATGAAAACATGAATAGGCACGAAGATAACTGCAACAAATTAATTTAGTCTTAGCGACGTTCAATCAGTTCCCGATTGGGCCACATCATCCATAAACTCCATCGGATTTCCATATTCAACACATCCTGTTCATAAACAAAATGTGAGCGACAAAACTCAGTCGGAACCCGGAGTGATAGCAAGTCAAAACAAACATGCGTAGACGGCTTCCTTCCATTACCGGCCGGCGGTCGACACAATTAAAATAAATTCAAAATACTAAATTAAAGTTCCACGAGTGTTTCGGATGCTTCGAGTTGAGTTCCCGCGACCGGTTTACGTTGAACCGTGAGATTTGTCGCGGTTTGTGCGTGGTAACTCTGGAAGATTTGATTGGACTATTTTTTTAATTATGTTAAGCCGCCTGAGTAACGAATGTATTTTGATGAGGTTCTGACGTATTACAGAGTAATTGAAGCTGTGAAAGCATTAATCGATATATCAATCAAATTTTGAATCGACCAACGCGCTTGAGAAATCTTCTTAAAAGTTACGCACTAGACAGATCAATTTAAAATTGACACTGTTTAAAATGAATACCATTTAACTAGGATACGCGCAAAAATTATCCTTATCCATACATATTGCTACTTATAAAACAAAGCTCCTCACCGCGTCTGTATGTCCGTCTGAAAGCGATAACCTAATAAACTGCGGTACGAATATCCATATTTGGTACGGACATAGTTAGAGATCCTAGAAAGGACATAGGCTCTATCCCGGGAAAATATACCTATAGCGGGACTTTTACCCTGGAAAACCTCTTTCATGCGGGCAAAGCTGGTTAAATATAATTTCCGTCTTATAAATTATTGCTTGCTGCTCCGCCCGCGTGAAAAAGATTTTCCCGGATAAATCTCTCGCATTATATTTTCCCGGGATAAAAAGTTACTCAGAGATAATGTAGCATTCTAATGGTGAAAGAATTTTTGAAATCGGTCCAATAGTTTTTTGAGATTATTCGTTACAAACATACAAATCTTTCCTCTTTATAATATTACTGTTGATTTGCACATCATTTCCTGAACTCATAGAGGCCATGTTATACTGGTCACTCAGTCGTCAAAGAGCGACGGTTTGACGCGTACATCACGCGCGGCAAAGGCGCCGATACACGCGCGCGGCACACTTTATCTAACTGAAATTAAGAACGAAAACATTTTAAAGGAGCCATAAATTGTTCAGCGCGCTGAGTGCTTTCTTTGTGTGTTGCCAGATGTGTGGTCGTAATTAGCCGGTGTATTATATTTTTTAAATGCGCGTAATGGATATGAAATATTGTAGGTTTTAAAAATGGAATTTGGATTGATGCATAAAATAGCAGTTTGATGTTTTATCGGATGCTATTTTCGTGTCGATTTGTTTTGATGCTATATTCGATGTTAAAAGTTTGTTTATCTTGTTGCAATAATTGGGTATTCGTTTTTTTTCTATGTTTTAACAGTAATAAATATAAATTTAACATAAATAAATATAGATTTAACAGTAATAAATATTATTACGTGATTAAAAAATACAAAAAAAGAGAAAAGAATGGTTTATGAATGGGGGGACAATTTTATTACTGCTCAGCGCTATGAGTGGTGCACGATAGAATGTCTTTAGAAAAATATCGTGTATTCATTCTTTTCAATGTAATCATTGATTATAATTGCCAAGAACGTTTCACGTTAAAATGGGTTTAAAATATGCTGTCATTCAACCAATTACGGATTATGACGTTGCGAATATTAAGGTCTAGCTATTGCACATTGAAGTAAAGGTCTAAAAATAATGTTTAATACCTTATAATTCCCTAATATTCTATATTCTACTATAACTTGGCAACACCATGGTACAAGGATGCGCAGGCGCATCTCGTATGCTCGCCTTTCCATTAGCGCGCTCAAATTTAGAACGCGGCGTGATTGGCCCGCGTCCGCGCACGTAATGAATCATCGGCGCCAACTATACGATTGTATAGGGTGCGCGTAATTTTTGGGGTTACCGTATTTTAGAGGTGATAAATGGTGCGAGGATTTGTAGATGTTTTTAAGATTTATTGTAAGGCGTGAGTGCACTCTAAATAGTTTATTGTCGTTTCTGTTGTTTGTGATAAAATATAATTTGATTTCATTTTCGACATATTCACTATTGTTACCATATGTTTTGTTCAGTTTTGCATTCCTAATTTTATAATACAAGTTGAAATTATAATACTTGTACAAACGAGGTTGAGAAAGAAACGTAAAAATGTAATTAATCATAATTCGCACCTTTAGAACTAAAACGACACTATTAAAAAAATAGAAAATTGAGTTGTCATTTTTAAATGACTAAAAACTAGTCGCTTATTTATAAAAATATAACAAAAAAAGGGACCGATATAACAGTTTTGTCCTTTTACTGCTTGGATATGGCTGTGTTTGAACTATTATTGTATTGAGAACTTCGTTTTAAGTAATTTTATGACGATAACTCAATTTTCTATCTTTTTGAATTGTGTCGTTTTCATCCTAAAGTTGCGAATTATCTTCATAACTGTTCATAACCGGAACACCAAAGTATTGATTGTTCTGCAATCGAAACCAGGCTGCAAGATTAATTGAAAATGAATCTTAACACCCTGTATCTAGAGTATTATTTATGAAAATAGATTTAAATCACTACATTACATTACACACGTAACCACTGACCCGCAAATAGTGACGCGCCATAGATTTATAGTTCACTTTGTGAATGTATGGATGTTTTGGTTTTTTCCTATATTCACTTTTTGTTTAGTAAACATTTCGGATAGATGCCACTTGGTAAGTGGTAGGGATAGTTTTGTCTGCGTTAGTGAACCTTGACTTTGATAGTCCACTGTCACAAAGAAAACTGATTCAAATTGTTGAGGGTTTTAACTATCGGAGAGTCACGACTTCAAAAGCTTTACTCCACAACTGAAAGGGTTAAGGTCTTAAGTCCACCACGCTGGCCTAATGTGGGTTGGCAGACTTCACATGCCTTTGAAATTCAGAGAACTTCTCAGGTATGCAGGTTTCCTCACGATGTTTTCCTTCACCGTTAAAGCTAGCAATAATTCACAAAGAATACACACATAAATTTTTAGAAAAGTCAGAGCTGTGTGTGCCTTTGGGTTTTGAACCTGCGGACTGCGGACATTCGTCTTGGCAGTCCGTTCCACTCTCAACTAGGTTATCTCCGCTTACTTTTCATTCATTGCTTCTAATTATATTTAAATGTTTATTAACATTTGTCTACTGTTAAGCATTATATTTCTTTAAAGGAAGTAATGCGACCCAATGCTTTGGACCTCAATATACAAAAAACCTTTATAAGCATTTTTTTCCTTTTTAACCAACGACTGAAAAAGAGTGGTGTTAATCTGTAATGATTTCTAAGTTGAGAAATGTAAAATAAAATTCCAAATGTACATTAAACTATCATATACCTGAGGAATACGTTACTGTCTTTTTTTTTTTTGTTAATGGCCCTACTGCCAGTAGCCTGACGCGAGTCTGCTTTTCTGGCCACACCGGTCTTTAGGGCGAACGCAGAAGGCGCAACCCTTTGAATTAAGTGACCATGCTGAGGGCAACCCACTAACGGGTTACCAACCTCGGCTCAGGACGGCCACTGAGAGAGGATGAGACATCAACGATTAGGGAAAGATTGGTTTTTAGGCCTAATCCTATTAGATTAGGTTGTTATCAGCACGCGGGCTGGAACTGCTAGGGGGTCGAGGGGGCGACGGGGAACGCGGCGAGGTCCTCGACGGCGAGGACGGAACTGCGGTCTTGTGGAGTGTTGGAGTTTCAAGAACTCGTCCTTACGGCGGATGGCCAGAGTAATTTTGTCCTCTGGATCGGTTAATACGGAACGCGGCCGTCTCCATTTGGCGCGGTCGAATGGAGTATATATTGACGCTTTACGGACTAACGTGTTTGGGTGATTTACCGCCCGATCGAAGTAGCAATGTTAGTGTCGATATCATAAGCATGCAGGCCACCTTCATTCACCTTCAAGGTAGACCTTATAACCAAACCAAACTTTCAGTGGTTTACGCTATACAAGTTAATTAAGCTGTCGAAATTAACCGTTAGGATTGACTTTCTTACTTGCGTTTAATAATCAATAATGTTGTTAATGATAACTTATCAGAACTACTCTCACATGTCTAAACGATCGAACTATCTGAATCACAAAAAACCTTGTAATATGAGAAAGTCTCAAAGGCGTTCTCAAAGACTATTAAAATTGCATCCATGTCTCTGAAACTAGAAATGATTAAGATAACATTATCAGGACATGTCGCGGCTCGGAGGTCTTCCCTCTACTGATCATACAAATATATTTCTACACATAAATACACCTTTATCTTGTAGCGGATAAAGTTTAACAACCAATAGCGGAACGGAAAATAAAACTATTGCTCTAACTGACCAATAGGAGAGCCGGCGAGAGCTCGTTCGAAATTTGAAATTCTTTGCGTACTGCCGGCGCCATGTTTTTTAACAGCCTTTTTTTCTAGAACAGTTTGATAATTGAAGCATTTGGTTGTGTTACGATTTTAATTGGTCCGTAGGAAATGAACCGAAATATTTCAAAAATGCACTTCTAGATACCATGGCTGGACACAATGGGATTGAACTGGTTACGATTGATAAAAGAAGTCTGATGCAAACGGGATTTTGGGTTTAGAAAGGTTTAATGGTTTCTGATCAGGTAATGATCTTGATTATCACTAAGTAACCATACTATGTAAAATAAATACGTCTAAAGAAAAGAACATTGTTTTAAATTATATCTTTTCGAACAAATTGAAAATAATAAGTGTAATTTCATAAAAAAAATATTTAATATTTTGGCTGCCGAAAGTAAATAATAAGTAGTAGTTAGTACACATGCATTTTTATAATTAGAATTCCGGAGTATTGAAATCTTGCATAACCAAAATAAGCTTATTATACCTTTGTCTACAATACTACTGCAATATAAACGATCACACTAATCCAAGTTAATCCTTGATTTGTCTAGTAGTTTAAAGGAGTTGGTTAAAATAACATTGAGTGAGACGTTACCAGACGTTCGTCCAATTTTGCCCGTCTTATGCCGCTTACTGCATAGATTAAATGTTGATTCTGCCAACGGGAACCGGTAACAACCCTCGCTGAGACTTCGGGTCAGCGTTTCTTAAAGTTAAGTTCTAAAACAAAGAAATGAATGAGAACTTCGATTATACAAATTGGAAAGTCTTTGATATTGAGGAAGAAAAAGATGTGTACGAATTTTAAATGAGCTTTGTTTTTCGTAGAATTTTAAACCATAAAAGTCTATATTAGATGCCGAGCAAGTCCGCCAGTTATGTTAGTAGTATTATGTTCAGAAAGTAAAAAAAATAAAAAATTACAGAGAAGCTTTAAATGATGTATGTGGCTTTTTACACAGAACCACTCGATGATTATATAAAAATTAATAAATATTATATATTACTTTCACAAATGGCGCGAGGCCGCTCAGTTTGAGAACCGCTGACCTTATTGTACTCAAGTACAATCTGTGCAAACATTTACTTAAGATATAATTGAACAGGGCGCGGGCAAGCCGCTGAAGATGCTTGCACTGCGAGATTTTTCATTTGCCAAATTATTACTTTTATTCTCTTTGCTGTACCTACACTTAACGGATTCCGGGAGGAAATTTTAATTCCACACACACACACACACACACTAACTCACGCCTTTTATCCCTGAAGGGGTAAGCAGAGGCGCAACTAGTGCACCTACTTTTCGCCGTTATTCCGTCCCATGATGTGATAGGGGGCGAACCTATCGCCATGTCGGGCACAAATTCCAGGCTTCGAGCTGATATTGAATAGAAAAACTCAATATCACTTTGCCCGACCCGGGGATCGAACCCGAGACCTCAGCATTGCAGTCGTACCATAATACAACTACGCCACCGAGGCAGTCATTGGCATTTTAATTCCAAGTAAAAAATAACTGGTTATAATGCTAGCTGAAAGTAGAGTGAGTGATCTTAGGGGCGAGTGTTAGACCACGTACAGGGAGCGTAGTGTGTCACGCGTGGTCCGGTGGAGCAACGAGCTGAAGGTAGTGGATGAGAGCTCAGGAGCGAGTGTTGAGGTCTCTCAACACTCACTCAGGAGCGAGTGTTGTGAGACCACGTACAGGGAGCGTAGTGTGTGACGCGCGGGCCGGTGGAGTGACGAGCTGAAGGTAGTGGATGAGAGCTCAGGAGCGAGTGTTGTGAGACCACGTACAGGGAGCGTAGTGTGTGACGCGCGGGCCGGTGGAGTGACGAGCTGAAGGTAGTGGATGAGAGCTCAGGAGCGAGTGTTGTGAGACCACGTACAGGGAGTGTAGTGTGTGACGCGCGGGCCGGTGGAGCGACGAGCTGAAGGTAGTGGATGAGAGCTTAGGAGCGAGTGTTGTGAGACCACGTACAGGGAGCGTAGTGTGTATCGCGTGGGCCGGTGGAGCGACGAGCTGAAGATAGATATTTGGCGAGTGGACGGGAGTTTGCCCACGGGCGGTGAGCTAGTACAACATAATCCAATCTGGGCGGGTTTGTTTTCGTGTGGAGCCAACGCTAAGTGTTGTTTGCTTTTCATTCGGATTTGCCAGCGGTCCGGTTAAGAGGAAGTTTTCATTCAATTTAAATATGATTACGATGCAATATTTAAGTTTGTGCTTGCAGCGCCGCTTGTTAGAATCGAGTGGCTATCTCTTGGGAGTTACGTTATGAAGTCGGAATAAAAATGGGTTGTTTTTGTGAGGGGTATTCTTATTTATTCTTTGTCTGTTACAACAATAGGACAATGTAATAATCAATATTCATTCGAATACCAGTTCACTAACTTAACTAAAGTAAAATCCTTGGTTATACATAATTTTATAACAGCTCAATACATTCTTATTACATGTACATTTGCCTTAAAATTACATTTACACTTATTTCGCCATATTTATATTAACCGCGTTAACACTTCTGGTTAAGAGAATATAAAATTGTAACAACATACAGTTTAAGTGTTATAATCGTTTCTTTATACGGAAATATTATTTCTGTTAATACATTTTTGATTGCTGTTTTACGACGGTCGTTTAATTAAAACTTTATTATTGTTACAGTTACTTGTGCCTTTGTGGGTGTATATCGCGGGCGGAGAAGGCTGGAGAGGCCCGGGAGAGTGTCCAAACATTGCTCACGGTCTGTGCTGATCTCTGCCACCCCTGCGACATCGATATTGTGAGTACATTGCTTAGTATTTTGATTGAATTGATAACTTGGTAAGCGGCGGTAGCCTAGTTGGGAGTGGAACGGACTGCCGAGATGAACGTCCGCAGGTTCAAAACCCAAGGGCACGCACCTATGACTTTTCTAAAAGTTATGTGTGTATTCTTTGACGGTGAAGGAAAACGTCGTGAGGAAACCTGTATACCAGAAAAGATTCCCATACGAATTTCAAAGGTATGTGAAGTCTGACAACCCGTACTAGGCCAGCGTGGTGGACTAATTAACCCTCTCAGTAGTAGAGGAGGCCCGTGCTCAGCAGTGGGCAGTATATAATACAGTCGTATCGTTGATAACTTTATTGAATGATATATTAATTTATATAATATACATATTAATAAACATCCTTATCAATACATTCGGATTGACAGGGAAAATGTCATCTGCCATACAAAATAAGTGTTGTGGAATATGGTGGTAGGTCTCACATATGTAAGAGTCCGTCTGGGTGGGTACCACCGCAATGTGTATTTCTACCGCCAAGTAGCAGTGTGTATGTACTGTTGTTTCTGTATGCACTGGTGTAGTTTCGGTTTGAAGGATATTTTGTAGCCAGTGGAATGCTACACAGTACCTACTTTGTAACTCAAAGTGCTGGATGGTGTTACTACTGTTTATGGGTGGTCGTATCGCTTACCATCATCCGAACGTCATACTCGTCTCATCATTCGATTCAATAATAAAAAAAATATATAAGGCAATACGGTCGACATGGAATTTTTGTAGACCAATCAGAATAAAATTGTTTGGCACGTTGCATGCACTTATTTTGATTGATTCATGAATTCAGTTACTAAAGAACAGTGACTAAATAAGAGTTTTTGAACACAAATCAGCGACTTAGAATACACAATTACTTCCAGCCTGTACGTTTTTCTGTTTGTTAGCGCACATCTCCGCAACTACTGAACGGATTTTCATGTAGTTTTCACAGATGCAGATGGTGATGGTAAGATGTATTACAATTTCAACAATGTAACCGCCTATGTATCACAAATGAATAAATGATTGATTGATTGATGGACGGAACAGAATATAGGCTATATTTCATTACAATTAGACATCAGAAACATGTTTAGTTATTAGGAATTCCGTTTAAACACTTTGTTTATAATTCTTTCTGCTTGATGAATAAACTTGTCTCCCCCAGGGCTCTGAGCGTGCCTCAGCGATACAATCCCTCCGTTGCGCTCTCGGTACAAGCGTGTGCGGCTCCCGCGCGGAGTTCTGCATGCTGTTCGCGTCGGGCGCGGGGCTTACACACGGCGGTGGGTTTGTCCGAGCCGCTCGAACCGCTCATCTGCTGCGGGCCCTGGCAGAGCTGGACCATCAGATCGTGCAGGTGAGATTGTGAAAGATTGTGCCTTTCAATGTTTAGGTCTTCGGATGTTTGGCAACGCGGCATCAGTGGCTGAACTTCGACGCACAGATAGACTAATTCCTATTTCCTTTTATTTTATTTTTTAATTTTTTCCTCTTCGGCGCATTTGGGACGGCTGCGGGCTTCCTCTGACTCAAGTGCCTAAGTTGTCGTCCGCAACCGCCCCTGCGCGGTGTCGCTTAATGCAGCCCGTCAACTCTTGTGGGGGGCGGGGGGGGGGGGGGGGGGGCACACATCTATCTCGCGGCGGACAGTACCCGTGACCGACCCGACCCCCCTTGTCCCTATTAGTCGCCTCCGACGACAGGCATGGGATACCGTGATGGAATTCTTTAAACGCCCTCAAACCACAGGGCGGAATTCCTATTTCCTAGATAGAAGTATAAGTTATGTATGCTACGGCAAAAATGGAGTGAAGACTTTCAAGCAGGCAGAGCTGCGAGGAGGAGATAAGTACCTATAGTTCCACTATTGCAGGCTCACATCAGTTTTTTGTTAAGATGAAGTTGGAAACGTTATTGTTCTTCTAAAATATCAATTTTAAACATCGACAGTAACAACGTTCGAACTGTATTCAAACAATGCTCCACCAAATACGGTGTTCATAAAAAGCCCCACACGATTCCGCACGGGTGTATACGTGTAATTGGGTACCGTCAGCAGCGGCGGTGTTTGCGCGCTCCTTAATTAGCGGCGGTACCATCGAGCCTTGTTTGTTCCACGCAAACATTACGCGCCGCGTTCACCAATGAGGGAAGATATTGTGGACGGTGTTGCCAGGTTTTATATATCTTAATTCCCGGATAAAAGCGGCGTTTGAGTGCACGTATTGGGCAATTAAGGAAGATATTTCTTCGTGTTGCCATTTTTTAAAATAGCTGGCCTCATACGAACAATTGGTACCTTATTGGTTATTAGTTCATTACTATCTAGTGCACCATCATTTTATGCGATTTTCTTTACCGATAACCTTTTCTTAAATTACAAGTATTTAGATGAAGCACGTTTCGATATTCCGCTCAGGGAACTGATGGAGATGTTTTGAGGGGATTGAAAAACGGGTCACCTGTTACCAACAGGATACCTGGCAACACCTATTGTGGCTATTGCTTGTGCATGTCACATAAGTTTTGCTGTAATATGGCGGCAACAAAAAATAACTTCCCTTCATTGGGCAACAGGCAGTTCTTCATATCGTAATTTCTTGTTTATTTTTAAATGTCAGATATACAAAAAAAAAAATACTATGACATTTAAAAAAACACAATCTACAGTGATTATTTAACGTGGATGGTTCCACACGTTCGCATTAGTACTTGGGGTGATTGTCTCAAATGTTTGCACAAACATCGGCCACCGAAGCAAACAAACACACGCACGCGTCCTCAATGTCGTACACAAAGATCTGCGGATGATAGTGATGTCGAAATGAGAGTAGTTTACGAAAATATTTTTAAGAAATTAAACCGATACTCTCATGGTGTTATGTTCATTTGTAATTCGCACTCTTGATCAATTTTACTGTTTATTTTAACTACTATTATAAATGCGAAATGCATGGATGTTGGTTATTAAATCACGCCAGTATTGCTAAACGGATCTGGATGAAATTTAGCACAGAGATAGATTATAGTCTGGAATAGCACAAAGGACTTATGCCGAAAAAACTTATTCACGTGGACGGACCCGCAAGCAAAAGCTAGGACGGCATATTTTAATCTCATTCGATTGTGCAAAATAAACTCTGTAAATCCAGTTCTACAATACAGCGCGTCCATCCTTCTGAGTGTTGCGCGGGCACGCGCCCATTCACTTCACAGATACTCTGTACTATTTGTACAGTCTTATCAATTTGTTCTCCGCGGTCTCATGGGATAGACGAATGATTGTAAAAGGAATGTTTGGAGTTTAGTATTTGTGCTTTGATTAGTTTGGTTATAAATTCGTTTGTCAAGTGATCGTTATCATCCAACTTATATGTGAGTTGTTTTATATTTAAATAGTAGTAATATCGTTCAGGGATTCAGAATTAGGTCAATAATTCCAAAGATTACCCCATACATCCAAATTCCAAACTAATGAACTTTCATCATCATCAGCCACATGACGTCCACTGCTGAACATAGTCCTCCCCTAAAGATTTCCAGATGGACCTGTCAAAAGCGGTCTGCATCCAGCGTGTTCCTGCAACTTTAAGCAAACATTACTTTTGTGTAATATTGGCAAAGAAATGTACATACCTATCTCATTATAATTGTGGAAATTTTTCATTGGAATTGGCCTTATACACACGCTCACTCACGCCTTTTATCCACGAAGGGGTAGGCAGAGGCGCAACTAGTGCACCCACTTTTCGCCGTTAATCCGTCCCACGATGTGATGGGGGCGAGTCTATCGCCATATCGGGCACAAATTCCAGACTCCTCAATAGAAAAACTCAATATCACTTTGCCCGACCCGGGAATCGAACCCGAGACCTCAGCATTACAGTCGAACCATAATACAACTACGCTACCGAGGCAGTCATAATCAGTCAGAATTGGCGTTATATCGTCGCTACCGAGGCAGTCATAATCAGTCAGAATTGGCGTTATATCGTTAGTAATTATTAGTATTAATTCCGATTCATCTATCGCGGTTTTTATACCTTCTTATACGACGGTTTCGATATCCGCGATTGTGACGCATGGCGCGCTGTTTGCGCGGACATCGGATACGATAATGGACGCTCCCAAGAGAGGCGGGATCGATACACCGCGACGGTTACACGACACAGGTTCAATAATGATGGAAAGAATTTACTCTTTACCCTCCATAGAATTTTGCTTCTCTTATGTAAATACAGTAGCGAACATAGGCGTATCCTGGTTTTAAGGGGGAGGGAGGGACTAATCTCAATTTGTGATACAGCGGGACGAAATGGAGTTTCTTATGGAGTAGTTCCTATGCTTCTTTGTTCTATACACTCAAGGGCATATTGTACCCACTTTCTCTAATGGTAAGTAGAGTAGGATCCAAATAGTGTTGACTTATGGGAGCTGATTGAACCTCGATTGGATTGATTGTACCTCGCAAGTCGACACAATTATGCCGGCCTGTTTGAAACACAAATAAGTACTTTGTTATTTATTACAGCTGTGTTTGAGCTCAGGATCCTGCCCCCCATGGGTCTATGGTAGCCAGTGTAACTATCGGCCATTATGAGACTCACTATAGTCTTAGGGTAACGAGCGCAATGTAGCTCTTGGGAGTGCTTCAAAATTAAGCATTCGGGTGGTAATGTTACTGTTTTAGGAGGTTTTATAAGCATTTTGCAGAATTTGACTTAATTTTTACGAATGCTTGAAGTACACTCCCTCTTGAAAATATCCCTGCAATTTCTATTTATACGCCAATTTTTTATATCATAGTACCATTTTTATTGGCTCTTCGATCGTCCCTCAGCCGGAATGCCTCGTAATGGTCCCGGGAGGGCCAGGTCGTTACGGCGGTCCTTGCAATTCGCTAATGGATTAGCATTGGGTCTATTTTGGACCATTTTTAGCTTGGTTGTTGGAAGATCTTCAAGCCGCGGTGACGCCACGGGTTCAGTTCACGGGTAAAGTGATATTGGGTTTGTCTGCTCAGTATATGTCGCAGAATATTGAGTTGTACCGGCTCGAACAATATTCACCGGTAAACGGCATTAGGTCTACTCAACGGAATACGCATAGCTGGCGAAATTTGAATGTGATCACACCTCTGTTTATGCTGAAAAGGGTAGCAAGCTTGATATTAATATGTTATTTTTCCACCATCTTATGATAGCTTGATGGCAGAGACCAATGGAATGATTTGGTTAGTATATGAAGACTTGTTTTTTATGGTATTGAATGACGAGACGAGCAAGCCGTTCGCCTGATGGTAAACGATACGACAACCTAGAAACAGTAGCAACACGATCCAGCACCTTGAGTTACAAAGTGCTATGGGGCATTCTACTGCGCTCGTCATCCTGAGACATGAGATGTTAAGTCCCATTATGTCCAGTAGTTAAATTGGCTTCAATGTTCTTCAAACCAAAACACACCAGTACATGTACACTGCTGCTTGGTGGTAGAAAGAGACATCGCGGTGGTACCCACCCAGACGGACTCTTACATATGAGAGACCTACCACTAGTAAAAGATATTTAGGTATACCTCAAACTTCCGATAATTTGGCTCGATCAAAGTTCGTTGAACGAGACTGCTTGGGAGACAAATGTTTGTGTGATTCGCAAATATTAGTTTTGAATCTTTTTATTTTTTTTTTGTCGCGGAGAAAGTGACTTATTACTACCGCCCAGTGTTCAAGGGGAACGACTGAGCAGTTATGTTGGGTTCACCGTGCCTTACGACCCGACGTTGAGCCGCCCGGAGAGATGGAAAACGTCGGGCGACCGCCGGGCCGAGTCCCTAACCTATGTACACCGCACGGCGGGTTTTGGTGACCATAAAGTACCTATTAGTTACTAATTCCTACACGAATTGTATGAATATATAGTTTGGGTTGAATGAGTATCTTAGGGTACCGATTTCCTCGCGAAAAAAAAGGCCTATGTTCACCAGTGGACATCATATGGTTGAAGATGATGATGATGAAGTATGTGGCACAAGCGTAATATTTATATTATAAAACTAATACTTTTATACTGAGAATGCCAGACATCAAAATCAATATTAATACTCGTGCCTTGCTTTCCATAAAATACCTTTTAGAGTCCACAGGCACGCAATATATTCGAAAATGCCAATTACGAACAAACCAAACCGAAACCAACTTGACCGCAACAATCGTTATTTACACAGTTTTTGATTAACTGTTCTGAACATAGTTAGCGGTAATAAAAATCACACAATGCTCAAACTTGACTCGCTCCCTCGCGCGGGTTCGATTCCCGTGTGTATCGAAACTTTGATGTCTGTGTACTAGAGGATCCATTTTACGGCATGAATAATTGCACACCCGCGGGAATTGTAGGGTTGCGAACGTGCGGGACCGGCCAGCCGTCCGGGATAGGCGATGTCCAACTAGCAAAAATAGTGTTGAGAGCACTTTTTTACACAACTATAGTCCGTCCAACCATTTATTTAACTTTTGACAGCACGGTTTCTAATCAATTGGGGATGTACTGATGCGTTACCGATTCGATTTCTTGTAGCAATCGATTTAATTTATGCAGATGTTTTGATCGATTAAACGCATTGAAATGTTATTTTTGCTCAACATTTTTTATTGTTTTATAAACATGCCTAAGCGTTTAGATGTGAAGTATTAAATTATTTTGTTTCGATTCCTTGTCAAGAATCATAAAATTTCATAGGCGAGCATATGTCAAAAGTTAAATAAATGGTTGGACGGACAATAAATGTGGCAATTATATTATGACGTAAAATTGACGTTCATAATATTAGGGTTTACAATTATTATACTATTTTTATGTGTAAAGAAGTACAGAAACTCATAATGCTTAGTAGTTTAAACTGGATAGTCCTCATATTTCAAACCGCAATACTCTCACGTATTTTCGAATACTTATGAGTAACTCAGTCAGATCAATGATATCGATTATGCAAATTTTGAGAGATTTTTACACATAAGTTTTGGCAAAACGACAAAACATTTTTTTAAACTCCCGGAATCCCGGGATCGCAGTATCCCGCGACTATGCCCGTAGAGACCGCGACTTGTTTGCCGTGCCCACTACGCTCCCAGTAATAGATTATAAACATAATTATGAGTTTATTAGCAACCGACGCAGATGCGTTCAGTTGGGGCCGTGTCTGTCTGTTTGTGTACTTATCTTTGTGTAGATATAATTAAATAATGGTTGGGTGCGGGTTTTCGTCTAGTGATATGTTTATCGTGCATGATCGTTGTTATAAATTTTTAGTGTCGTATGGTTGTTTAATTTGACATTTCATTTGAATCGATGGGTCGCGGATTTCATCTCTGTAATGATTTATTAATGATCTTGAGTGATATGAGACATGTGCGAGTGACACCCGCAAACGTTTTTAGTTATTGTTTCCAGTTCCGCTTGTGCAATTTTTTGGACTGATGATAAAGGTAGCTTGCATTACGTTCCGTTCAATAATATATAAGCCAAAGTAGCCTATATACTACACTTGATCTATTTATGTGTCAAAATTCATCCAAAGCCAATTCAAATGATTATGCCTGACTAGGCTTTGCTCGCGATTCCACCCACGTGAAAAGCTTTTCTCGCTCCAAAAGCCCTAAATCAGCCACGGGTACAAGTTACTGGGATAAAAAGTGTACTAGTAAGAATAGTAATAAAATTGTCTTGCAAACATTCAAATTTCTTTACAAACAATTGCACCTAATTTTAATATGACTAGGGATTGCACTATTGTGTATCACGCAACGACTCGCTTTCTTTCAATCTCAAACTGACCATGTCGTATTAAATGCGGAGTGATTCCGGAGTGACCGGGATGAGGTCACGAACTCCGTGATTTAGTTACGCATTGGGACTCGGTTGCACACTCGATGTCCGTCCGACACGCAAACTTGTAGGGACTGATTTGAAATTCGCCCTGGATTTAGTAAGATGCAATTTACTTGAAACCGATGTTTTAAGGTGCAGGGTACTGGGAACAATTTGGATGCCCATCCATAAAATACCTTTTTGAAACAGGCCTAGGTTCTAGTATGTGACTTGCGATGGAGTCTATGCAAAAGACGACGCACTTCAAACATATAACTAAAATGAAATTGGGTATTTTTATATACGAAATGTGAGTGCTAAGAACGCAAAGACTGCGTTTAAAATACGTCGTCTGAATAGGCTTGAGGGTGTTGTTTTGTCTATGGGTAGACGTAACGCTGGGTGGACTAAGGCCTAACCCCTCTCAGTAGTAAAGTAGGCCCGTGCTCAGCAGTGGGCAGTATATAATACAGGGCTGAATGGCATGATTGCATAGCAGATGTAGAGCTTATCATCAAGTGAGCTACATAGGCTGGATTGTTGTATTCGTAGTGAGGTAAAGTTAGTCTCTTATTACACCGGCTAATTACAAACGAATTTACGACGAGGTGGCGCTGCACATTCTTCCAGTGTAACAACGTTAACTTTACTTCACTATGATTGAAACAAGGGCTTAAGTACTCACAGCACTATTAACTTGTGGTACATAAGAAACAACATTAGTCGAATCAGAGATCTCACCGAAGAAACAATGTCTAAATCAAATCCTCATCAAGTTTGCGTGTCGAATGTGAATCAAGGGTACCGTCTTGGCCGGTAACGCAATCAGCGAGTTCGTGACTTCTTCCCGGCCAGTCCGGAATCGCATTCGCTCCGTCACGGCCGGTTGGCTCGCGTGTCCGCAGAGGGTAGTTGTGATTTCGCATTTATTTGTGGTCAGTGGGGTTGAGGGGTTGAGAGATTTATTCTCTTACAGATTGTTTCATTTTAATCTGAATTAAAAGAGCACTGACTTGACTAGTACTGCCTTATCATAATCAATGAATTGTAGACCTCACGTATGTGCGACTATAGAATGTGTTTTATCAAATGTTATACTAGAGAATCTTGATTAAGAGATTTGAGATTCTTCCCTATAAGTAGCAGTCGGCTCTCCCAAACTTTGAGTTCAAAGCTCCTACCCTTCTCTCTTAAGCTATGTAGATTCTCATCTAGTCTCTTCTACTGCTCATGCACCTTGGTATCGCGATTCAAGCGCTGTACTTTGCCAACAGGACGCATTCGGTGAAGGCGGTTGGCCGCTGGAGTTTAGAGCAGCTGTGGCGAGACTACTGTCGCAGCACGCGCCCAATGATAAAGAGGCGCCGAGGACCACCGCTCTGCGTAAGTACCGTAGATCATACAGATCAACCCACGTTAGGAACTTTTGACTGATTATCAAAATTTATATAAATTTCTGTAAAATCTTCATAGAAATTTAAATATATATATAGCTTTAATCATGGTACCAGTAACCAGTTTCGTTCGTATTCACTCTTGAATTCCTATCCACTCTATTTTATTTATTTTATTTTATTACACTTTGTACACAATATGGTATACAGGCGGACTTAATGCCATGGGCATTCTCTCCCAGTCAACCAATATAAGTCAATCAATTATAATACTGGTGAGAGGATACCAGATTGCAGGGGCGGTTGAGTTAGAACTAAGCACTTGCCAGAGAAACCCGTTGTCGTTCCTGATGCATTGAAAATTACGACCACGGGGTTTTGGTTGGTGTGCCGCTGTAGGGTATGAACAAAGGTACACTGGTCACCCGATGTCTACCTTCTCTATGGTTACCTTTTCTGGCTTGCTTACCGTTAGTCGTAAGACCTATTTTAGGAAATCCCAACAGCTTAGTAAATGTGAATAGGCTCACAACATAATGGGACGGAATACACATGGAAAATAAAAGATGAGGATAGAGTTGTGTCTCTGCCCACCTCTTCGGGGTTAAAGGACTTGAGTGTGTGTATTAATCGTTGCATATCACCAAGACATGTTACCACCAGGTCTGAGTAACCAGCGGCTGGACCAGACCCTGTCTGAAGCGATGGTGCTGGATCTGATCGTGCTGGTCGGCTTCGTGGTGGTCAACAATCCGCAGTTACAGGTAAGTGGTGCAATTACTAGCGCATGAACGTGACAGTGCGCAAGATGGTAGGAGTGGCGTTGAATTGACGAGAGATGTTATCTATCAAAAAGTGGCCCTAGCTCAGTTGCGAGTGGAATGGACTGTCGAGACGAATGTCCGCAGGTTCAAAATCTAAGGGCACGCAACTATGACTTTTCTAAAAAGTTATGTGTGTATTCTGCCTGACTGCTAGACTACCTCAGTGGCGTAGTTGTATGACGAATGTCTATGGTGAATAATAGTAATAATAATAATAATTCTCCTAGCCAGTTTCGGCCACGGTGGCCAATCTCAACGGATTTCAGCCAGGTACGCAGGATATATTATTATTCCTTCACTCTCATAGTCCGGTGAGACGGCAGACATGACCGGAGAGAGATCAGGCGAAGGACTAACGGCTTTACGTGCTTTCCGAGGCACGGGGGTATCACACCGCCAACTTCCTGACTCCGAGCTGCGACTGAGTAAATTTTAAGAAGGAAAAACCCAGTCACAATGTTTTTGGCTCGACCCGGGAATCGAACCCGGGACCTCAGCGCGCAAATCGTACTCGTAATGCGTACGCAATACAACTACGCCACCGAGGCAGTAAATGGTGAATACCGTATGTTTAGTACACACTGTGGTGGGAACGCGTAGCTATTAACATAGTTAAGTTTGGTAGTGGTTCGATGAGGTGACCGTCAGTGGTGTGAGTTTGCAGATACTAAGAATGGTAACGTGGCTAGATTGACTTTACTCTTTCTGAGAACGTATTTTATTATATGGCAGTTTTGCCCACGGTATCTCCCAAATGAAAGTACTTTTCCAGATTTATTGTAGACTAGATAACTCCGAACAAGAACTCTTCTTATTCATAAAACTCTTGTCATAATCCGTTCAGCTGTTTTGAATATCTTCTTGCCAGCAAAAGCTATGCAGCCGTTTAGAATAGCCTGAGCAAACAAACAACTAATGTTCATGACATTGACATTTGTACCAAACAAAAAACTGGTCGCACAAAAGAAAACAATCGATTAAACATGTCCAGTGTCCAGTGCAGTCGATAATTGTGTTAAGTCGGTTACCGGTCGTGGACACGTGGTGAGTGCAGGTGCTCGCCCGCATGAGAACCGAACGGACATTGCCTTTCGAGAAAGTTCGATTCGAAGGATGCAATGGCGTTATAAAATATTGCTAATAAATCCTTAGGACATGTTGACACCCTTTTTGTAAAAAAAAAATGATATCCCAAGCCTAAGAGAAGAGTTTTCGGGAATATGTCACAACTATCGATGAGGAAAATCTAGCTTTTCATATACAGTGGAGATGTAGGGATGTCTTCTGATATTGACAGATAAAGAGATAATGCCTTAGGAGGGCGATAAATAGCACCCAATGGTCGACCATTAATTAGTCATGAAACGCGGAATAGATAATGCTATACACTATGATGCGAGCCTTATATTTTTGAGCGGGAGTTTTGCGGGCTTATAATTCTCGTTGTAGTGTGCAAGTGCACTCATAGACTTAATAAGTGTTTATTGTTAGAACTAAAACATGAGCGGAACGTTTGCACATGGATTGAAAGCGATTAGAAACATTATTAAAGCGCGTCATTGTGGATGACATTCTCTATAGCACAGTTTCTATGTTCGATGTTCAGCGCGATGTTCTGCTTAATACATAGAAGTTTCAAACATCTCATTGATTTTGATACCAAATATATTTAGTGTTCAACGCAAAAATATCCTTAAAATTACAATTATGTGACAGAAGTCACGTAATTCACAGACACGCAGAGTCCTACTGCCACAATTAGGACTGGTGGTAGGACTGTCATAATATGTAAGAGTCCGTCTGGGTGGATACCACTGCAATGTCTATTTTTACCACCAAGCAGCAGTGTGCATGCACTGTTGTGTTTCGGTTTGAAGGTCATTGTAGCCAGTGGAACTACTGGACATAATGAGAGTTAACATCTTATATCTCAGGATGATGAGCGCAGTGGTATGCCACACAGTACCTACTTTGTACGTCAAGATGCTGGATGGTATTGCTACTGTTTCTAGGTGGTCGTATCGCTTGCCATCAGGCAAACGGCGTGCTCGTCTCGTCATTCAATGCAATAAAAAAAAAAGTCACCAGTTAAAAGCAAACTTTAAATATTTACGGTAGGAGAACTGCTAGACCTTATAACCTTTTTTCTTCCTCTCGCGCGACCCCATACAATTTACAACAGTATCCAAAGCACAGGTGTCCCCAAACTAATTGATTCCATAACATAAGTTATTCACAAGACATTGTATAAATTATTCGTGCGATGTCCGAAGTGGGAACTGCAGTAACGGCCCCCGGGTCGTTTCCTCAGACTTGGCCACCTGAGCCCGTGGGAACGTCGTTTTACGTCCTGAACTCGGGAGTTAAGTGCCACTTTCCATTAGTTAACATTTAAGGTTCTTGGTTATTTATTATTTTTGGATTGCAGTTAAGAAAGTAACATGTTATGGGTTAATATTTAAGACTCATTAGCAATATGAGTATTAAAAATAAATTGTGATGAAATACAGGCAGCAAACCTAGTTCAGCAGCATACGCTATAGTAGACACATATATATTATACAACAAGGGTTAACTTACTTGTAATTAACCATTGACTCGTCAAGCCCCGCGACGGACGCCGGCGTTCATATATATATACACTCATTTGCAAAAAAAACGGGCGGTTTGGATTTTAATTCTTGTTTAAAAAAATACGGTACCAAAATGATTTCTATCACTTGTACATGTTACTGGCCGGTTTTAAAAATGCCGTGGTGTTTAAAACAGAGGCATGATTCTCTATGACATTGTTAACTCGTAACGCGGCCGCGTCACGTTCACTTCGTGTAATGGGCGTAAAATGGTATTCTGTATGCCAATTTCCATAGTGATAAACGCGACGAGTTACGTTACGCGCTTGTTACGAACGGTGCAAAATAACGCGTGTCATAGAGAATAACGGGGCAGTACGTTCTAAATTAAAATTTTCGTTAGATGCTCGTTTTTACAGAAAACCACTTTTTATCCTACATTTTTGGTGCGAAGTTCCAAAAGATAATATCGGTTTTCATAACTTTTAGTCAATTTTTATGAATTTATTTCATATTCTTAATTGTCAAAGCTTCATTTATTGCTGTTTAGCTGTCTCAATAATGTTAGAGAAAGTGGTAAAAGCTACAAAAATTATTGCGCTGCTCAAAGAGGGCTGCAGCCAATGCTTCGTGGCCTCAGAGTAAGTATATACCTATAGAAGGCTAATATCGCATCGTGCGCCCACTACCCAGCGTAGGCAGGTGAACTATAGCTACTTATATAGAAAAGTTGGCGACTGCTAGGGATGGGCACGCGAGCTTCACCAACGCAACAGTTATCGATAAGTACAGGTCCGGCGGCGCGGTACATATTGTTGTTTAAAAATTGTGGTTCTACAAAATATGGCCTTGTGAGTTATTTTAAGCGTATTGCCTTAATATAGATAAAAGCTATGCTGCGAATTGGTGTAGTGCCATGTGGAATGATTTATAAACACGGTACCTCAAGAGCAGTTTTTACAAGCATTAAGAACCAATAATATTAATGGATATCCATTATAATTGAACCAATGGATATAAACCGAGCATCGCACCATGGATTTCTTAGCTAGTCTCCCCAAGCCTAAAATAGTCACGTCTAGTTTTTGAAATATTTATTACCAATGTTAAAAAAATGACAAAGAAATATATCTCAATAATTGCCAACTTATACTGTCAAGACCCGCGATAGAAGCTATGCAATAGCTTAAAAATATTATCGTAATCAGTCAATTTTTAGGAACAGTAATTATTTCTTTCATTTTATAAACAAAAACGCAATTATTAATTGGCTTAAAAATCACACACAGACAAAAACAGTTACCTAAGCTACATTATATTAAGCATCGCCTTCGATAGTAATAAATACGTATGCTATAATATGAAAATATTACATTGATTCTAGTATCGACGCGTAACATCACTATCGAAAAAGCGGGATGCGGGGCAGTGCGGGTGGTACAAGTGTTCGCCTCCCGAGCGTCTTTCATACCGCGACGCGTAATTTAAATTTTACCTAAAAATATGCTGAAATATGGCTTGCCTGTGAAACGTGATATTAGAATTCTGTTAAGTGTGTTTCCGAGTGTCGTTTTTACAAGATTCCACAGAACATTTAACCATTTTGCAGTATTAATAATCAAATATTCGCATAGATCTCACTCGCGTGTGCTCACGCCGTTCCTACTCGAGTGACTACAAGCGCTTGCGGCCGGCGCAGGACGATGTTCCCACCCGTGCCTATTGTTCCCACTTGCATACGCGCTCTCTATAGATATATACTTACTCTGAGTTCGTGGCTCAGAGGCTAAGTGTGAGTCGCTCGACGGTTCAAAGGACCTGGCAGCGGTATCAAGACACCGGTTCCGTAGAGAGAAGGCCTGGTTCTGGAAGAAAACCATGTACCCAACCACGGGATGATCGTTTTCTTGTGAGTCGCGCATTGAGAAATCGCAAGTCTTCGTATGTGGACCTTAAGAACAACCTCGAAGAAGTAAGAAATGTGCATATTAGTCTATGGACGGTCAGGAGGAGGCTGCTCGCGGCCAATATACGCAGTCATCGCCCGGCCCGCGGCCCTAAGTTACTCCGTGAGCACAGAGTTGCCAGCTTAGGTTTGCTCGAAATTGTGAGTCATGGACTCAAGAAGACTGGAATAAGGTATTGTTCTCCGATGAAGCCAGGATATCTCTGTTCGGTGAAGATCGATGTCGGCGAGTGCTACGAAGACGAGGAGAACGCTTTGCAGAGGCTTGTTTTGAAGAAATCACACCTTATGGTGGGGGCTCTGTTATGTTTTGGGCAGGAATAAATTCAATGGATCGTACAGAGTTAGTCTTCATTGAAAACGGCTCACTGACTGGACATCGATACATAACGGAAGTTCTTATTCCTCATGCACAACCCGCATTGGCCGCTTTAAGCGAAGACTCATTTTTTATGGATGACAACGCTCGCGCCCACCGGTCTGGCGATGTGGAAGCGTATGTGCAAGAGGTCGGCATTCGTCGTTTGGATTGGCCAGCTCGAAGTCCCGACCTCAATCCTATAGAGCATGTCTTGGACGTTCTGAAACGTTGTGTGAGATCAGTACAACCGGCTCCGCAAACCATCAGAGAGCTGAAGAATGTGATTACCGCGGAGTGGGAACGTATTCCGCAAGCAAGTATCCGGGATATCCTCGCTAGCATACCCAGACGAATTCAAGCTGTGATTTCAGCTAGAGGGGGTCACACTCGATACTAAACATTTATCTGCTTTTACTTTATTAAAGAAAAAACAAACAAAAATCTTTGTTAACTTTTACTTCACGAGCATATGCACTACTAGCGAGCATACACTACTAGTGAACTTTAGCATTAAAACCCATAAATTTTATCAAAATTTTATGATAATACTGACGAAAACGATTATTTGCTTATTAATTTACAAAATTGTGAAAGTAAAACTACCTATAATTATCAAACAAACCAATAGTAAAATTTGAAATGGTTCATTGCTTAGGTGCCCGTTTTTTTTGCAAATGAGTTTATATATTGTTTCCCCATACATCTATATATGTATAAGCGGGGCTTGAGTCTTGACGGGTAAAGAAGCTGTAATCATCTATTTTGTAAGAAGGTAAATAAATAAAATATTTTCATTGGGTCCAACTTAATGATAAATTGTGATTAGTTATAAGCGATTAGCTTCCTGATTGGAGGGTACTCGGTTTTGATCCCGACTGGGTTATAACCATCGCACACAACATGTTGAAAAACCTTTTTTTTATCGCGGGAAAAAACGCGTTATCGCTATCACCATTGTGGGGGTGAGTGGAATGCTTATGTTGGTTTCGCTGATCTTACGGCCCAATGTCGACACTCGCGAGTAAAGCGTTATCCGAGCGAGCATTGGACCAAGTCCCTAACCCTATGTACACCCCACACCGGCATACCAACCAAAACCCGCGGTGGCCTTCTTCGGTATAGCCATAGTGTTTCGATTAGATGAATCGCGTTCCAAAACCAAGCATAACCGTCCAATAATTGAAACCTCTATAATTTGTATGTTGTATGTTTATTGTATTGTATGTTTATATAGAATATAATTGTTATATAGCGCCCTCAAATTTTGTTATAAGCACATAAAAATGTAACAACAGCAACTATTGTACACTTAGTATGCAAATAAATAAATAAATAAATTCCGATGACCCTCGAGGGACTTAATGTCTCGTTGGTCGATAATCGATATTATATCTAGAAATTCAATAGTACAGTCAGCCTCAAATAAATGTATAAATGAATAAAGACAAACTGCACGAATCAGAATAAATAATGATATGTAACTTACCGTCAACGAATTCACTCATTTGAAACTGAATGTATATGTACAGTCACCAGCATAAGTAGATGAACAAATTCAAAATTTCAAATTGCGTACGTACTTTTGTGTTCTTACTAATCTTTCTTTTTCTCTTCACAAAAATGAAATGAAAGAGATTTGCTTTACTTCATACGAAGATTTTTTCAGTTTGACTTAACGCGTATACAGGGTCATTTTGACATTGCGTTAATAAATTAAACCACATACTTATCTCGTTGAAAATAACGTTTTCCGTTAAATTATTTTAATCATAGTTGTAAAATAAAAAAGTGTAAGTTTCGAACAAAATAAATATCAATAAAATGTAACTTTAAGTTTACATGCCCTAATGCCGCTATGACTACTCTAGGAGAATTCGTTGCAGTAGCAACATTACACTTTCAGTCAGAAATACACTTACGCACACACCATGTTCGCACTAAACTACAAAATGACACAAAAATTGGAATACTGCAACTGAGATTTTTGGTGAAAGTATTAGTTATTCATTGATAATTTTTGGCACGATGTTAGCAGAGGTATAGACGAATATGTGGTTTCATTTAGTAACGCAATGTAAAAATGACCCTGTATAAGGGGTTTGAAATTTAGATTTTGTACAGATATTTATTCTGCTGACTGACAATCTCAACAGGAGACGATCTGCGACGGTTGGAGCGTGATTAAGACGCTGTGCACCTTGCCCGCCAATTGGCTGGTGTCTAAAGCGCATTGCCACGCGCTGCTGCCGACGCTGGTGGCGCTGTCCGACAGGCCCAGCGCCGCCGCAGCTATTGCTTCCGAGCTTAGCGTCGAGGTAAGTCTTAGCTTAGGTTAGCAATTCAACGGTAATTGTAATAGCCGGCAAACAATTAGAGCACGTTAATTAATGTTAATTGTAATTGAATTATGCGCGTGTGTGTGTGTGTGTCCGTGGGTGTGTGTGTGTGTGTCCGTGGGTGTGTGTGTGTGTCTGCGGGTGTGTGTCCGTGGGTGTGTGTGTGTGTCTGCGGGTGTGTGTCCGTGTGTGTGTGTGTGTGTCCGTGGGTGTGTGTGTGTGTGTCCGTGTGTGTCCGTGGGTGTGTGTGTGTGTGTGTCTGTGGGTGTGTGTGTATGTGTGTGTCTGTGGGTGTGTGAGTGTGTCTGTGGGTGTTTGTGTCTGTGTCTGTGGGAGTGTGTGTGTTTGTTTGTGTGTCACTCATTCGCATCATGCAACGCAACAAAATGTAATTGAATATCGTAATTATCAATTATGTCTATTCGATTTTATTGTGATTATGCAAATTGTATAATTTTGGAGTATTATGACAAACTCTAACTATTGACAAACTGTAGCTATGCCTAAGAAAGTAAAGTATACCTTATAAAGCTACAGAGTAACATTATTTGGTCAATTCAATGGCTTGTAATATTTACTACAGTTTCGCATCAAACAACAGTAAGATATGAAATTTCGTTCAACTGTTTTTACCAGACGCAACAAAATAATAGACTATTTGTCACGTATTCATATAATCTTAGTCGATCATAAAACCATAGTGACCACTCAATCGAGTTCAAAAAACTTCATTCATTCCGTTCGGTTCACATATTTGAAACTGCAGTGTTAATTGGAACGAACAAGATGCCTCATCTGTGGTCAAGTGAGGCATGTTAATTAAATGTTTGGAGTGAAGTGGACGCTAAACGAGCGTTTATGGGAAGCGGTCGGTACGAACTGATCAACAGAATGACTCGAACTGGGTCCAAAGATGTTGGTATTTAGAAATGTTTCACGAACTGTCTCTAATGAACTGAACGAGATTGAAGTTATGCAGTGCTTTTCGGAATATGCTATAACAAACCACAAAGTCATGATGCATAAATATATTGCCTTCAAAAGTCTTAGGTTGTATGTCTCTATTATGCAGCATAACGCAATTATTGTGGTAATACTGAACCAAAGAAGTGATTTCTTTCAATCAGGTGTGAGAACTTTCACAGAAATATCACACTATATACTTTTCCAAGATAAAAAGTAGCCTATAATATAGTAGCCAATTCCATTTAGCGGTATATAATTATTATTATTTATGTGTGTGTTTGTGTATAAGTGCTAACAAACATCTTACCAAATGAGTATTGTATAATATAAAGCGTCATTTAGACGGAGAAAATTGCTTTCAACAATAACGCAATTATAGCTAGCAAGTAGCAATATTAGTTCTTAGAATATCTGTCGTAAGTGTGCTATGTACATTCAGCCACATAACTCGCAGAACAAATTCAAAATTTCAAAACGTCTATGTGCATTACGTTTACATGATTTTTTGTTCTTTGTGTGAAATTAATTAAATGCTGTATTTTATTTTTGTGAAGAGAAATTGGTATGAACACAAAAATGTAAAGCCGTTTTAAATTTGTTCAACTTCTTATGGGACCGACTGCACGTCAACGCGGGCCATTATGCACGTTCGGGCGAGAATTGCCATTGCGCATATTCTGACGGGGTTCAATAATTGCGTACAATTATTTCTTGCAACAATTGACTCGTCTAAACAAACCTTTAGTGACATCTAATTTAATAATTTTCTTCTATCAGATGCTAGACGAATACATGAAAAGTCCGGACGCTCAGAAGATGAAGTTGGTCCAAGTGATTAAACAGGGAAGGAACAAGAAGGGCGGTAAGAAATGAACATTTAGAATTAAACACACAAGGGACTAAGACTAACAGGGAGGTCGGAGTGTTGCGTTTTCGCATTGCCCTAAAAATTTTTTCAAGTAACAAACATTTTTAAATGTATCTTATAATGTAGTTTTATGGGGTATGAAACGTATAAGGTTTCGAGACTCAATGCTTTGGTCCAATTTCTTATTTAACGGGCGTTAATTAATCGGGCATTAAAATTAATGCGAATGGTAAAGTATCGCGCCCATGAAAGAACGCCTAGTTAATGAAGATAACCTGTTTAGGGCATGGTGGGACACTCAAAAACCTTAACAGTCCGTTAAGAGAGTTAACAGGCTGTTAAAGTAACCAACAGAGCATGGTGAAATGGCCTTAATCCGGTTAGAATTTTGGTGAGAGGCCATATTGTCAGAGCATGGTGAAATGGCCTTAATGTGGTTAGAATTTTGGTGAGAGGCCATATTGTATGTTTTTTAAACTGTTGAATATTTAGTTCTCAAAAGGATTGTTGACTTAATTCGAGAATCATTGAGGCCGCGATACTATGCAAAAACGATTGCATCTTACGTATAATCCGATCTCTTAGAAATGTTTGAAGAAATGCTTAACTTTTAGGAATTCAGATCATTATCTTTTTCCCCCTTACAAAATGACTTTTGGGAACTTTTTAACTAGCTATTTTTCTACAAATGTTAGTAAAAAAATACTATACACTTCATATAGCATAGCTTTTCACTCGTAGTCACTTGATTTTTTTTGTGTTACATTTAATCGAACAATAATATATTTTTAGCACGGTAAAATAAATGTTTAGTAGAATCAGTTTTTTTGGAAAGTTTCTAGATGCCACAAGAGAACTTTTTATTTACACCATGTGAATTTAAAATCCACGAGTAAATTTTTTTTAATTATAATATGGTGAATCAATTCTAATACCTGTATACTCAAGATTATTTTACTGCTTTTAAATTATATCAATTTGTGAGTAAATTTAGTTTAGCATTATTGTAACATTGGCACATAATTAAGAATTATAGTATAAATATCTTTATAATGAACGTGTTTTTGTAAACTGTGAATATTCAGGTTCCAATGTCAGATAGATAATTTCAAATATCTCCGTATTATATTTACTATGTAACTCTTGGCGAATCAAAATCGCAATGGACGTTTCCGTAAAAATTATATCTATATCCATGATTATATTAATATTGAATTCTAGTCATGATGCTATTAAATGATTTTTCGTAACCAGGTCACAGTAAATTTTTTTTAATACACGCATATTAAAGTCGCCCACTGCACCTGATGGTGGAGATGATCGTCCCTCGCCAGTCGACACAATTGCGCCGGCCTGTTTGAAACCGAATAAACACTGGCTGCTCCCAAAACGCCACACATTTACATGGGATATTCAAATTCAAATCATTTATTCAGTAATTAGGCCCCTAAGGGCACTTTTACACGTCATTTTTCACAATGTTGTTTTACTAAAAGATTCTACCGGTGCTTCGGAAAAGCATGACTAAAAAAACTGATCTGAGAAGAAGCACCAAGAAACTCAGCGTAGGTCTTTTATAATTTTTTTTAAATATATGTATTTTACAATTTGAAAATCACAATATTACTTCAATTTTAAAGATGGCTATTAAATGCGAAAATTAACGGAGAGTACCTAAGTGAAACAACCACCTACATGTTTAATTTTAAGTAAAAAATAAAGTCAACCATCAAACAGAGCAGACCAGTCCACACAAGCAGCACCCGTTCACGAGTATGACGCATATTATGGTGAGTTATTATATTTGTGGCGATCGCTATCCGTGCGGATACAAAAAAATATACATTAAAACCGGCAAGATTTTAAATTTCGAATTCCAAGATAATTCTTATTACAAGCTCAGGTATGATTTAGGATTTCTCCAAAAAAACTGGTTCTACATAGCCTGCAACATATGTTTTAATTGGATGACTGACAATGCGACTCACTGTATACTTAGTTTTAAATGTATGAACGTTTGTGTTTGTATCAAATATTTGAAGGTACAATTGGGAATATACTAACTCATTTTCAAAATTGTGCCAGACATTAAATGCGACAATATTTCCTTGATTGTGAGGCAGTTACATTTATAGGATATAAAAAAATGCGCGCGTATCAATATTTTTAAAATATGTCAATTGTGTCTTCAGAATAATATAACTACCCAAGGTATTATAAAAGGCCTTTAAAATGTATGCTTACGACGACACGTTCTCAATGAGTGTTGTTCATGCGCTGTATGTATTCAATGCGTAATATTGCGTCATATTGCGTTTCGCATTGATAGCTGCGAATATACGCATTGATAGAAGCGAATATAGTTTTGATGGGTCTTGATAGTTGCGAAGTTGCAGCGATGCATACCAGTCCGCACAGTATCAATTAACAATATTTTGTTTTAATATACTCGTACAATGCTTATTTATGTTTTTATTTATCATTTACCGAAAGTTTCTTGTGGAAAATACGCCAACGTCAATGCGTAAATTCTCATTATCAACACGGCTATTACGCAGAAATCAATTGAGTTTTTTTATACAAACGCAATAGATATTATTATTTTGTTATTTATGAGCTATAATACCCTAGAAGTAAAACTTCTATACTTGATGGAATAGTTGAGTACTACTACTATGATTGATATTGTGTACTCTACTTGGTGTCTTTCAAAGACTCGACAGTTTTTGCTGACGTCAGTCTGTGGATGTATCTTTTATCTCTAATATCAGGTGTAATGTTAACTGTTACTGAACTGTCACAAGTAAAATTCCCCGAGTTTACCGGCCATGTCAAGAACTCTGAGGAATTTTGTACGCAGTTTATTCACAATGCGATGTTCAGCATATAAAACTGTCACTTCTAGACTGATGACTTAAATAGGGCTATTTACAAATAAGACTTGCTGTAGAAGTTTTACTTTAATTTATACATTTCGGTTGGAAATATCTTGTTGCTAAGATTTGTAACGTTTGATACACGTATCAATTTTTCGCTTTGTACATAATATGACAAAAACATGACGTATAGACTCTTGGAGCGTAATTCGTTCATAAGAGCAAAAAAGGATGGTAACAAAGGCGATTATTGATTCTCGGAGTGTATTAGTTGTCTTATACCAGCTCCGAACTATCATACGACTTTGTGATCTTAAAGATGCCCTATATGTATTTTTTTAGTTTCGGGATAATAATTTTTAATTGTTAGTAGAATGGTGACCCTAAAGTTTACAATGCTATCTGATAGTCTTGATTCGTCCTTCTGTGGACTGTGACACCCTAGACTGAAATGTGATGGCTTAAATAATAGCAAATGTACATTCGTAACATTTTTAAAAGAAGCAGAAGTACATTCGTTACAAACTAAAAAAGTATATATCAAATTTACTTTCCGTTTCAAAATCGACGACAAAATGATTTCTTTCTTTATTTTCAGTTCTTGTGATAACATTGGACTATTACTAAAACTGTGATTTTTATATGGTATATTTTTTATTATTTTTTTTTATTATTAATCTTATATAAACAAAGCAAACGTAATATATTTTAGTTCGTTTATTAAATTTAGGCGAGTAGTGACACTATAGTCTCTTCGGTTATCTTCTGGTGTAAAAAGTAGGGGTGTCAAGAGCGCTTGTTCATTTTCTAAACATTATTTATTTCTATACCTATTAGTTAGTGAACAACGCTGTGATCAGAAAAATCTATTAGTTTTCTGACTTACTTTAACGGTTAAAATTTGCTACCCATGACCATGAACTAACTTTCATTTCTAAATAATTATCAAGCCTTACAATTTACCAGCTTGAAACATTATATTTCAAAATTGTTATAGTTGGTATTTCGGGTGATTGGGGCTAGTAAGCCCCAAATTTCGGGTGATTGGGGCTAGAAATGCCTTGCTTTTTCAGTTTTGGCTGGGAATTCAAGTTTGCTATAAAACAGTTTTGAGACAATATATTTTCATATGTATAGAGGAACTGTATTTATTCATAATAGGCACGGGTATTTTACGAGCACATTGCACTTTGGCGTTACCAACTTATTTATAATTCCGGCCCATTAGCATATTTTGTATTTACTATTTCACTTTCAATCTATAGTTTGGTATTCCTAAGTCTCTCATATTTTGATAAAAATAACAAAGCGTTATGAAAATAGCAACACGTTCCAGTGAGCTTAGAATATGGTAAAAAGACGCAACTGGTAAGACGACGTCGTTTAATTTTGATGTTTGTGATTGATCGAGAGACCAATACGCCAGTCACGTGTTAGTCTCTCAACCAATCACAATGAAACGAACCGGAGTCGTGTTGTTTTTTTTTTATTCCACTATCAGAACTTCAAACACAATTTAGGACAATATTGTTAAATGTTTATCGTAATATAAGTACAGCGTGAACTGGATAATTCATTTTTTTTACGGATACTCATTTTAGATTTGATTTATTACAAGTAGGGTTTTAATTTAATAAATCAAATATGCTATGTCAACTATTTATTGCTTGATGGATGCGTAATTCAATGCCACTACATTGGGCAACGCGGAATGTTTTTTTGTTAGTTGGTAACATCAATGAGCGATGTTGCGTGTTATGTTGCGCTACATTCTTTCCAATTGAGCGTCAAGACACCCCCGCTTTTCCAGTGGAGCGCCGCACGTATTGTGAATCTGTGATTTGGTTCAGTCGAGCTATTTGTTTCATGTAACCTCACGTGTATTTTCGTGTAAAGTGCCGAATAAATATGTTATTTGTGTAACAGTATTGTGGTGTTTTATTTATTCTCATTTAGAATTTATGAATTAGATGGCGGGCATAGAGGTGGCCCTAGTCAAAAGGCAGATTTTTTTTTAATGCCTTTGCAACACAAATTAAGGAATAAAAATATCAAAACTGATCTAAAACAAGGATATTATGACGCCTTTGACCTTTACTAAAATCAAGTAAGTATATTCGTATCGTGTCAAGGACTCACCTGATGCAGTAAGGGAAATGTAGACTTGGCCATCAATACGTGAGGAATAGCGACCCTCGATGCTCTGTCTTACTGGATAAGCATAGCTTGAGCCAGGAACGTGACTCGCTAGAACAAGACTAGGAGTCTATGATGACCTTTTCATGTATACGATGGATGCTATTTAGTCCTGTACGGAATATTATATAGGATTGGTATTAGGATGGAATATTGTGTCATACTATACCATACCAGCGCTGTATTCTATACTGGCCACTGCTGAGCACTGGCCTCCTCTACAACTGAGAGGGTTTATGCCTTAGTCCACCACGCTGGCCTAGTGCGGGTTGGCAGACTTTAGATACCTTCGAAATTCTTATAGAGAACTTCTGAGGTATGCATATTTCGTTACTCAATCCTACTAATATTATAAAGGCCAAAGTTTGTAAGAATGTATGGATGTATGGATGTTTGTTCCTCTTTCACACAAAAACTACTGAACGGATTTCAATGAAATTTGGCACACGGGTAGATCATGTCCTGGATTAACACATAGGCAACTTTTTTTATCCCGGGAAAACATAAAGCGGGACTTTTATCCCGGAAAAACTTTTTAAGGCGGGCGGAGCCGCGGGCAAAAGCTAGTATGCCATATTTCTATCAAATATGCAATACCTACCTATTTTCAAGACTGAATTTATTTTCATTTATTGTAATACAAAAGTTGTTATTCTTCGTAAGTAGATACAATTTAACAAATCCATTTACTTCATCGTTTCTCAACACTGTTGATAAAAAAAATGCGCACAAGAAACAACGACTGCTCTAATAGAAAACATAAATTTTACTATTTTTGAATACGATCGAAATAAACGACGACTATTCATCAGTATTCCCATTTCACGCTAAAAATGGTTCATTGATTTACAAAGTGGGCAAAGGAATTGCAGATCATACAGCTCGTTCTGCCAATATATTTTTCTACATTTTAAAAGCCCAAGCCCATAGCGATCCTTCATAACGTAAACAAATTTATTTTAAATTTCATTAACATATTTGAATGTAACTATAAAACAAAACCAAGCTTTGATCAGACAAATTTACGTCGTTGCCTTAAGTGGCCCACGAGTTATGATCCTTTTACATTTTGTTTAAAATGCTTTCATGCAAGTGTAGTGACAGATTTGGGCAGGAGGAAGGGATGTCAGATTTTCGCCTAAATAAGTTCTTCGGCGTTAAACTTTTATGTGGATTTTAGTCTATGAAAATGAATACATATTATGAGAACTTGTATTTTGTATTCATAAGTTTTATTTTGATTTTTCCACCACACAATACCTACCGATTACCGAAAAAGTCTTGTATAACAGTTACTGCCAGGAAGTACATTCTGTCAGGAATATTTCCACGTAAAAAGTCTATAGATAATATGCGCAATCCGCGATAATCTTAATTTTTTAAGTTAGATCAATTTGCTTCTGCCTGTTAGTTTCTTCTTAAAAAATATGAACATATAGGTCTTTGCACCCCAGAATGTCAGACACCAGCTTGTGACCTGACGGCAAGTCATTACCACCACTAATTATGAACAAATTATAAAATAATTGCTGGTAACACCTTAGTACCTGTATAGTAACAACCTGGACATGCCGACCACGGTGCAGACTAATGTGATTACTGCGTGGACTATTTTTACGAATACCATTTGAATTTTATTTCATATCTCATAAATACGACACAATAAAATATTTCCCTTGTTAAATACTTGAGCACAGTTGAATAAGTAATATGCTTCCATTTACACCGCGTCATCGGAAGCGATTTTCCACTCGACCGGGGCGAGTTTCTTTAAAATTGTCCCATTCATCGCCGTTCATGTGTACTAATGCCGTAATACTGAAGTTATCGTCATTGTAATAGAAAAAAAACTCTTTTCGTTTAGTCGGTTTTTACAGTTCCGTCACCAAATTAAAATCGATGGCTAAAAATATTTCCCTTTTCAGCTGTTAAGTGGGGTTTACATCAGCAAGAAAATTTGGAGAAGGTATCTTCCGCAAATTATTTGTACTGTGCAAACACTGTAAATAGTCACGGCAAGTAGACTTCTGCAAATTTTGGAATTTGCAGCTGGGCTTGCGGCAAGTCGTATTTGTATGCGCTTATTAAGATGTCTCGGCTAGAGTAAACGCGCCTGGAAGTCTTACGCAATATATTCCTGCTGGAACTAACTGCTAGTCTGAACATGGCCTTAGTGGTTGCACTAGTTGCGCCTCTGCGTACTCTTCCAGGGATAAAAGGCGTGAATATGCGTATGCGTAAACACGGCCTTAGAGTTACATATCCAAAGGATGCCAACGATTGCCCAATAAGCCTATGTCCTCATCTGTTCGATATCCTACTAATATTATAAAGGCGAAAGTTTGTAAGAATGTATGGATGTTTGGATGTTTGGATGTATGGATGTAAGGATGTTTGTTCCTCTTTCACGCAAAAACTACTGAACGGATTTCGATGAAATTTGCCGCACGGGTAGACATGACCTGGATTAACACATAGGCTACTTTTTATCCCGGGAAAATATTAACCGGGACTTTTATCCCGGAAAAACTTTTTGATGCGGGCGGAGCCGCGGGCAAAAGCTAGTTTAAAATAAAGTTTTAGCCGCCTAAATTGGAGTGCTTATTCTTCTACAGATAAAACAAAAAATAATGGTATAAATAACCAAGGTGTAAAAATATGGTGCCAGGCTTTATCTTTTTTAAATGCACTTACTATATTCAGTTAAAAAGAAATTTAACGTAGATATTTCTAGGCGAAATATCCCAACATAAAATAAAATATGATACCACAGAGATTCGAACCGTCACTTAGACGCTAACCGCCCAGCCATTAAGTACGTGAGGGAACTACCGTTTCATGGTGCGGTACGGTTATATTATTATACGCCTAACGTCAATCTGCTTTCAAATATAGAACAAGAAATGAATGGGGCAGTTACCGATAGGTACATAATATTATCTATTCTAATATTATAAAAACGAAAGATTGGTATTTTCGTATCTTTGTAACGAATAATTTCCAAAACTACTGAACCTATTTCAATAATTCTCACCATTAGAATGCTACATTATCCCTGAGTAACAAAGGTACTTTATATCACGGAAAAGTTCAAACCGGGACTTTGATCCCTGATTTTTTCTACTCGCGAATGGAGCCGTCACGGCGAAACCACTGAACTGATTTCGATGAAATTTAGTAGGGAGACAGTTTAAGACCCTGGGAAGGACCTAGGCTACGTCTTATCCCGGGAAAAAATAAATAATTCCTTGTTTGAGCAGCAGTACATTTTTTTTAAAAAGGAGCTACCTACATTACGTTTGGGGCTATCTGGGTTTTCCGAGAACGGACTTTAAAACAATTCGAGCCATGAACACAAGCTAGAGCTAGTTATTTAAAAAAAAATCTACATTATTTCAATAGTAACTAATAGTTAATCATCATTTAATGTCATTGATCTCTCATTGATTGCAAAATAAATTAATTTTCCCAAGCATGCAGTCGCATGCAGCGACGTCCCCTTGCGTCTCTCTCGTTACCAAGTCGAAATTTTTTTAATTAATTTCTGTTTAATATAATAATAATACTAGCCCTGTATTATATACTGTCCCACTGCTGGGCACGGGCCTCCGCTACTACTGAGAGGGTTTAGGCCTTAGCCGCGCTGGCCTACTGCGGGTTGGTAGACTTCACATACCTTCGAAATTCTTATAAGGAACTTCTTAGGTATGCAGGTTTCCTCACTATGTTTTCCTTCACCGTTAAAGAGAACGATAGTTGATAAACAATACACACGTAACTTTGAAAAGTCAGAGGTGAGTTCCTTGGGTTTCGAACCTCCGGAGATTGTCTTGGCAGACCGTTCCATTCCCAACTAGTCTATCGTCCACTTAATTTTTGTTTGTTCAGCCAGTAATATTTAACAGGGCTAAACCGTATGGAACAAGACTTTTGTCGATATTTTTTTTAGAAAATTTTAGACTTTATTTTATCTCATGCTATCATGTAAAGCCAAAAGATTTTTTTCTACAAGACGTCTCCACGGAGTTTAGTTTTTGAATGATAGTAGCGGCGTGACTGGCGACCTTGTAAAATCTTACTACGTGGACGACATTATGCAAGATGGATAATGTAGCTGTATTGGAAAAGTATTTATCTTAGCTAAAAAGTAATAACAACTACACTAAACTTTATGATCTCGTGATACTGTTCTTAAATCTTACTTATAATATAATATATATTATTATAAATGCGAAAGTTTGTGAAAATGTTTGGATGTTTGTTAGAAGTAAACGCAGGATTACTGAACGGATTTGGATGAAATTTGGCCACGGGTAGATCACATCCTGGTTTAATTTACCTACTTTTTATCCCGGTAATTTATTTATTTATTACATGTATTATTAGACAATACCATTACAGGTGTTACCCCCATGCGATAATGTCTCATATTTGCTTTCATGGGAATTAATGAATATTTTTTACCTCATTCTTTAAGTAAATGTCCCTAGCATCGTACTGTGTTTTAGGGACTTTTATAGCGGAAAAAGCTTTTCACACAGGCGAAGCCGCGAGCATCACCTAATATATAATATCGAGACTCGAGTGATGAAAATGAGACATATGACATCTCTCATTCTTCCTCGATGGTCACCAGGTTTATGCCAGCTTGACATGCTGGATGTATTCCGGTTTATCTCAAAACAGATAACTGCTAATAATTTATTATATTTTGAATATACTAGTGATATAAATTTCTTGTGGGGTTAAGAAAGAAAGCAAAAAATCTAACTGACTCGGTGACGTAGTAGGTACTTGCGTGCATAGTAGGATGATGGCGCTGAGTTTTTGGTTTCAACAAAAATAATTGGATTTTCTGCTCAGTATCGGCCCGAAGTCTTGAATTTGCGTCCAATATGACCATAGGCTTATCACATCATGGGATAGGTATATATGGTGAAAAGTGTGCGTGTTAGTTACGCCTCTGCCTACCTATTCAGGGATAAAAGTTGTGCGAGTGTGTAAAGATCTCTAAAAGATTTACATCAAAATCAAGTAGGTACAGTTTAAAAAGTGCTGAGCCATAATAAAAATAAATCTACATAGAGTTAATAGTTTCTTGGTTCGGTCTCGTAGCTCCGTCCCTCCCGCCGCCGCTAAAAGCTTTCGCTTCGTGAACTAATATATTATTTTATTTTTATATCGTTTCACGGCCGACCTTTGAACGGAAGTAACCGTGTGTACTGTTTTAGTTGTGTCTGAGATTACTGCTATTGATAGTTTAAACGACGCAAGCGTCATCTACTTAAATGATATCCTCCTAGCCAGTTTCGGCCACGGTGGCCAATCTCAACGGAGATCAGCCAGGTACGCAGGAGATATTATAGTGTGTGCGCAATATACAGGTGCACTCGCTATTCCTTCACTCTCCTAGTCCGGTGAGACGGCAGACATAACCGGAGAGAGATCAGGCGCAGGACCAACGGCTTTACATGCTTTCCGAGGCACGGAGTTTCATATGTTCACGGGGGTATCACGCCGCCAGATTCCTGATCCCGAGCAGCGACTGAGTAATATTTAAGATGGGAAAACCCAGTCACAATGTTTTTGGCTCGACCCGGGATTCCAACCCAGGACCTCAGCGCGAAAATCATACTCGTACGCAATGCAACTTGGCCATCGAGGCAGTAAAAATATTTAAATAATCAGATAAAAAATATACATTATTTCCCATGAGAGCAAGTTACCGGGACAATAATTAGCCTTTGTGGCGAAATTTCATCCAAATCTGTTTAGTTGTTTCTGCGTTTACTTCTGGTGCAAACGAGCGTACGGTTCACCTGATAGTAAGTAATCACTACCCATGAACATCTGCAATACGGTGTTGTGGTATTTCAGATGTTTCTAAAATTAAGAAACGGATTTCTCATATCAGCTCCGGTTAAATATTTTACTTTTACTATTAACATTTACAGTTCATGTAAAAGTCACTGTAAGACAGCTGTTAACCAATATTAAAGTAATTTGTAAATCTTGTTAAGTAAACTAGTACCCATGTTCAAGGCAGCTTACATAAGTTATTGTAACAAGATAAGGGGCGCGTACAGAGTGTTATCGATAACGGGTATCTGTTATTTACTGCCGGCGCGTGGCAACTGTAAACTTAAATAGAAAAAGAAAATTAAACATAAGATCATGGTTTCAGTAGTACCGCACGTTGATGAGCCTCGGGACGCAGCGCAAAAGTAGTAACACTATAGCCATGATGAGACGCGTCGCCGCCATGGCTTGCAGTGTACAAATACTTCGGTTAAAGCCGCTCTGAAAATATACCAAAAATAAAATAGAGTAAAATGTATATCGACGGTAGAAATTTGTAATGCAAGACACAAAGTCGATAACTTTACAGGCGAGTCAAAAAACAAAATTTTACTACTTATAACTTTTTTCTATTAAAATGCTTTCCAGACAGATACTTTGAAAATTCACTTATCTATACTAATATTATAAAGCTGAAGAGTTTGTTTGTTTGTTTGTTTGTTTGAACGCGCTAATCTCAGGAACTACTGGTTCGAATTGAAAAATTCTTTTTGTGTTGAATAGACCATTTATCGAGGAAGGCTATAGGCTATATAATATCACGATGCAACTATTAGGAGCGAAGAAATAATGGAAAATGTGAAAAAAGCGGGGAAAATTATTCATCCTTGAGGGCTTCCATTGCGTGCGCTGCGAAAACGGTACAAGATACCAAAAATATCTGTATGAAAGAATTATTCCTCTTGAAATGATCTAAAAAAAAGTCCGCGACAGTATATGTCTATCTTTTAAGATTAACTCACTAGAACCGTTTTTATGGTAATCAAATTTGGTCGAAATTAATGCATTATTTGTTAAGAGTTGTATCAACGTCATAGTCATAGAGTGATTCAACGGGAAGGTTTTTATTTACTTTTAGCCCCGAAAAACTTATAAACGCGGGCGAAGCCGTGGGCAAAAGCTAGTGTAATATAAAATTAAGTTTTACCGCTTTTGACCTACACGACTCAGAATTCTTCAACTTTGTCATATTATATACTAATATTATAAATATTTTTTTTTTATAATATTATAAGTGGAAAGTTTAGTTTTTTTGTTGTTTTACTTTCGTAAAACAACTACAAACATTAGGCATCGACTCCAAACATACGTATATACTAAGCAAATATCAAGTAGAATTATTTTTTGGTTTGCAGTGGTTTTGAAGTCGGTTTATTTTTTGTTTAAAAGTTTTTTCATAAATTCTCTCACCAATATAAAGCTACATTATCAGCGAGTAACATAGGCTACTTTTTATCCTGGGGAAACATAAAGCGGGACTTTTATCCCGGAAAAACTCAATCATGCGGGCGGAGTCGCGACCAAAAGTCGAGTTTATATTTGTGTCATAGGGCGTTCCATTTGTTAGTTTTACATACGTAAGATACACACACACACACACACACTCACGCCTTTAATCCCCGAAGGGGTAGGCAGAGGCGCAACTAGTGCACCCACTTTTCGCCGTTATTCCGTCCCATGATGTGATAGGGAGCAAGCCTATCGCCATATCGGGCACAAATTCCAGACTCCGAGCTGATACTGAATAGAAAAACTCAATATCACTTTGCCCGACCCGGGAATCGAACCCGAGACCTCAGCATTGCAGTCGTACCATAGTACAAATACGCCACCGAGACAGTCATTATACGCACGAATTACTCTGTTCTGTGATTATACGTAAGATAATTACGAACAATTTACTAATTTCAACTTCGTAAGCTGGTTACAGTTACCAACGTACTTACTTTGCGCGGCTGATCCTTCGTTTTAGTCATTTTAGCTAACTCACAACTTACGTATGTAATTTCTCCAAGTAAAACTTACAAATGTAATACCCGCCTAAAATGACTAACCCAATAATTACAAAGGGAAATGAAAAGATGAGATGATTACGCACCCCGCCAATGATTTTATTACTGTATCATCTAATTACTGACATCCATGTAGATTCTTATCGTACATATGGGACGGTAAGATTTTAAGGGTAGATAAATAACCAGATTATAGATCCAGAGGCACATACAAAACAATGTTATTGAGGGTTCAACTTATATTGGTAATTAACCAAAATAAAAAGACCGATCATGGCAAATAAAATATATGAAGTTCGAGATCTGAAGTAAATGGTTTTTTTCATGGTCATCTGTTCATGGTTTATATTTATATTGATCAGTTCGAACATGTTAATCAGTATTATGTGATTAGTATTATGATATAGCGGCCTATGTTGGCCGAAACTGGACGCCAAAGCCTGCACAATGGAATTCAAACACACAACACAACAGCATTTTAGCACCTAATAACGAAAATCCCATACAAATTTAAATTTAATACAGAACCTTATTTTTTGAAGTCGCTTAAAAAGCAATCAATTTCGAAACAGAATGGCAGAGTCACGCTGGACATTTTCTATATTAACAGCCAGCTCGACCAGCCGCCAGCGCCACCAAATATTGCAAGTTTACCATAATAATTTAGAATTAATGAGGGAAAAACGGCTCTAGAGAACAGTTTCAAATTATGTTTGTCCTAAAAACGCTCGATTTGTCCCTGACGTTATAAAAACACATACCAAACGTGGACACGTGTATTTAAAATTGTGCTAGCAATTAATATTTCTTTCTTTCTTTCTTACTCTTCCACAGCAATACTTGGCGACAGAAATAAATATTGTACAACAACTGTAATTAAATTTTCTTAGTACTACCACTTTTTATTAGCAATTACGATACTCAGAGCGGCTTGCTCTACATATTGTAATCGCCTACTAGAGGCGACAGATTTCTCCATGTCATTTTTTATTTTTCGTTCGCTTAATCGTGGCATTATTTCGAATATTCCTTTGCGTGTCCAGTGCATTAAAATAAAATTTGACAGGAGTTAAGCAGAGGGTGTGATGACCGCGCACGCGACTCCCTCTGTAATTAACTAGATGGACGCGCGGCGTCGTCTGCCACTTGCTATATAGGATGTGCGATAATATCGAATCCTATTAATATTATAAACGCGAAAGTTTGTAAGAATGTATGGATGTCTGGATGTATGGATGTTTGTTCCTCTTTCACGCAAAAACTACTGAACGGATTTCGATGAAATTTGGCACACAGGTAGATCATATCCTGTATTAACATTACTTTTTATCCCGGGAAAATGTGAACCGAGACTTTTATACCCGAAAAACTTTTTAACGCGGGCAGAGCAACGGGCAAAAGCTAGTGTGAAATATATATAGACTGCCTCAGTTGTGTAGTTGTATTGCGTGTGCAGACCCGGGATTTCCAGGTGTGATCACCTGGAAATCCCGGGTCGGGAAAAGCGATCGGAATTTTCCGCTCAGTGCCAGCTCGGAGTCTAGACTTTGTGCTCGATATGACGATATACGTGCCCCTTATCACATTGTGAGATGCAACATACATGGTGAAACGCGGGTGCACTAGTTTTCCTCTGCCGAGCCCTTCGGGGATAAAGGTGTGTGTATCATACCTACCACTAGTTTAATAGAGTAATGAGCAGGAGTGTCTTGGCTGTATCTTGTAAGCAATCGCGTCAACCTTTGCTAGAACTGTTCATAACTGAGCGACCGTACTGTATGTGGCAGATCTAAACATCCCACAATATTAACTTTGAAGCAGAATTCTGCAAGTCCAAACAACGCATCATCTGTGCAAACATTTGTAATATGACACACGGACTCGCGGCCAAACATATCACGTGACACGCGCAGGGAAAATAAACAACGCACCCTGTATGTGACACATACGAGCTGGAAGAACGCGCAACAACGCTGGTGTTAATTATTGCTTTTTAATTAATGAAAATTCTACTAAACACGATGGTCTATTAAAGGACAACCGTTATGAACTGCAAACAGAGTTTGAATAGTTTTTGTGGATTACCAAATCGGTATTTTATCTTGGAACTGAAACTGACATATCCAAATAATATAGTAATTCCAAAAAGTATTTATAATTGAGGGTCGGTAATAAGTGTTATTACTAAGGAAACTGATTTATCTCTCTTGAAAGGTCTTATTAGCAATGACCATAAAGGATTCAATACACTAGTCCAATATAATCAATTCGTGATAAGTCAACGATAAATAAAAACTGCTAGATATGCATTCTAACCGTGTGTTACCCTCGCCCATCCTAAATGGCGACACCTGGCCGCTGACGTCACACCCCACGCACGGACAATCACTATTATATGAAGATTAACTTTTAAACGCACTGTCAGTGCATACCAAGTTAATTACTTTGTGGCGTATGGTTAGGGGGCGTAAATTACATGACGCACCCCTAACGTGACCTCACAACACTCGCTCCTGAGCTCTCATCCACTACCTTCAGCTCGTCGCTCCACCGGCCCGCGCGTGACACACTACGCTCCCTGTACGTGGGCTCACAACACTCGCTCCTGAGCTCTCATCCACTACCTTCAGCTCGTCGCTCCACCGGCCCGCGCGTCACACACTACGCTCCCTGTACGTGGGCTCACAACACTCGCTCCTGAGCTCTCATCCACTACCTTCAGCTCGTCGCTCCACCGGCCCGCGCGTCACACACTACGCTCCCTGTACGTGGTCTCACAACACTCGGTCGTGAGCTCTCATCCACTACCTTCAGCTCGTCGCTCCACCGGCCCGCGCGTCACACACTACGCTCCCTGTACGTGGTCTCACAACACTCGGTCCTGAGCTCTCATCCACTACCTTCAGCTCGTCGCTCCACCGGCCCGCGCGTGACACACTACGCTCCCTGTACGTGGGCTCACAACACTCGCTCCTGAGCTCTCATCCACTACTTTCAGCTCGTCGCTCCACCGGCCCGCGCGTGACACACTACGCTCCCTGTACGTGGTCTCACAACACTCGCTCCTGAGCTCTCATCCACTACCTTCAGCTCGTCGCTCCACCGGCCCGCGCGTCACACACTACGCTCCCTGTACGTGGTCTCACAACACTCGGTCCTGAGCTCTCATCCACTACCTTCAGCTCGTCGCTCCACCGGCCCGCGCGTCACACACTACGCTCCCTGTACGTGGTCTCACAACACTCGGTCCTGAGCTCTCATCCACTACCTTCAGCTCGTCGCTCCACCGGCCCGCGCGTCACACACTACGCTCCCTGTACGTGGTCTCTGAATCTTTCCTAATTTTCAACTTACGAGAAGCTTTTAAATGCGTGTTGGTCCCCGCTGAGTCGTGCAGATGTTAATGTATATGAAAAAATTTTAATTTCGTAGTAGTAAAAGACGGAGAGAGTAAAAATTTGACGCGGTCCCCACATAATGTATACATTGAGGTACATTTGCACCCTCGCGGTACTCTTGGAGTGCGGAGGGCGCAGGAGGCACGGTAAAAGCATATTTATGTTAGTTTCTGATTGACGATGATGGCTTCCCCTTGGTTAGAACCGGGGTGGGCTGGTAACGACGAATATTTTAACTATTTATATGCTTTAATATTTCCTGCTCCGAATTAGAAGTTTGAGTTTACATTAGATAGATTTGACTGTATTTTTGTGGAATATTTGTATCAAGTCAAAAATAAATAATAATTCTTTAAACGCACACCTTTAATAAGTATTTAAAGACACATTAAGAACCACGTGACACATAAATATGAAGTCAGAATGTGTTTTGAACATAATGAAACAAATAAAGTTCTGATTATTTGACCACATTCAAAAACCTAAAATTTTATTTGTTCATGCTTAACGTGACCTAGATAAGCTTTAGGTCTCTAAAATCTATTTTTCATTCTAAACGACACTCATCATGAGCCACATAAAGTTCACTACTGAACATGCGCCTCTCCTAAAGATTTCCAGACAGACCTATTATATCAAAAGCGGCCTGCAACCATTCTCGACTCATTTAACATCGTCTCCATAAATTCGTCGCATACAGACGGCCCACTACACACTTAACGCACTCAGTACTTTGCAGATTTCGGCGGAGAGAGGGCGCGGGGTGGCTAGGGGGGGGGGGGACGCATCTGTGTTTGTGTAATAAAATTATAACGGACCCGAGCTCCTAACTATAAAGTAACATGTACTACAACCTTTTATGTCTAAGGTTGACTTTGTTCATGGAAATGTAATACTATAGTATGTCATTTTCATTTCAAGAATATAACACTTTGTCTATTTTTTAGTGCAATATAAATTAAAATAATATCAAATACATAGATTTGCGCATTGTTTTTTGTAATATACAATGAAATAAAAGTAGTTTACGGATTTTGTCGCGGCTTTTAACTATATTTTTTTCCCGACTTTCATAGCTTTGCAGCTTTCATGGTTACAATGCGGACTGAGGTGTTAGTCGTCCAAAAAGTATATTACATAATATCCAACATCGTCTTTCAATTATACAAAAAAAAAGTGTAAATATTAGCTGTTGAACGTCTGGTTCACTTGATTATCAAATCCGTTTGAATCGTGTCTTAAGGTCCGACAGATGGTCTTTTGGGTTCTGCTTTAATTAAGTGTATGACCAATTCACTCCAGTCCACTCCGTGACCATGAAAGCTGTGGGGCTAGGATGTGAAAATAAAGTTTCCAAACGTCCCGTCGGGAGAAAAATATACTTAAAAAAATCGCGATAAAACCCGAATATCATGTTTATTTTAACGCCTAACGGTCGTGTAAACATAATAAATCATTATTAATAACAGATTAAGTAATACAAAGCGGAAGTTTAAATTTGAATGCGTTTAAGTCTGACTGCTTTGATAAAAAAATCTTTCACGAATAGGAAGACAAGTTATTCTTAATTGCTTTAGGCAACTTAGACTTTATCCCCAGGATTTTTATTTGGAAGAAATCAGATGCGAAAAGTCAAGTAGAAAATTACTTAAACCTCACGTATGCTACTTACTGCCATGCAATGCAATGCAATGCAATCAGCCCTGTATTATATATTGCCCACTGCTGAGCACGGGCCTCCTCTATTACTGAGAGGGTTCAGGCCTTAGTCCACCACGCTGGCCTAATGCGGGTTGGCAGACTTCACATACCCTCGAAATTCTTATAGAACTCTCAGGTATGTAGGTTTCCCCATGATGGTTTCCTTCACCGTTAAAGCGAACGATAATTGATAAACAATACACACATAACTTCTAAAAGTCAGAGGTGTGTGCCTTGGGTTTGAACCTCCGGACAATGTCTCGGTAGACCGTTCCATTCCCAACTAGGCTATCGTCGCTACTTACTGCCATATTAGACAAGTACTAACTTACTACTAAGCACACAAATATATAACTAACAAGAAAACAGCTTTTACCTCGATTGTGTTAGCTATAAATCAATCATCCATAAATAATAATTAATCAAATACAGCCGTCTGTCTGTATGTTATTACATTAACGACTATGTTATTAGATGACATTTGGTACTTATCGGGGGTCATTTGGTGAGCTGTTTTACTTGGGGTCATTCAGGGTCAAATTTGGAATTAACCTAAAGAAGTATTCCAGATGTGTAGACTATAAATTGTTTTATAATTTTTAATATTTCAAGAAGTTTATTCTAGAAAAGATTACGCATACTCACGCCCTTTGTCCCCAAAGGGGTAGGCAGAGGCGTAACTTGTACACCCACTTTCCGCCGTGCGTATTCCGTCCCATAATGTGAGAGGAGGCGAGCCTATCGCCATATCGGGCACAAATTCTAGGCTCCGGGCTGATACTGATTAGAAAAACCCAATATCTCTTTGCCCGACCCGGGGATCGAACCCGAGACCTCAGCATTACAACCGTACCGTAATACACCTACCCCACCGAGGCAGTCAGAAGAAATTAAATATATAAAAAAAAGTTGGAGATCAAAAAGAATCAATATATCTATACAAATATTTGTATTTACTTATAAATAATATAATATTATCAAAATAGTTAAGTTAGTTAATCATAAAAGTCATGCATGAATTACCTTTATATAATTATTGAAAAATCAGTCCGTAGACAACAGATAGAGTGCGTAAAACGGCAAGCATTCATACCTTAAAATCCAAAACCCTTTCAGGTTAGCCTCAGGGCGCAAAAGACCAATCCTGGTTGCGCAGTGTTTCGAGATTTAACCCTTGCAGGGGGATTATATGGCAATTAGTTGATTGGGCCTTCTGTACCCAGTAATGCCAGATTCGGTGTCAGGTAGAGGGTAAAAAAGTATTGGATTACTGCGAAGATAAACAGGTGTGTCTCTCATATTATGTAAATGTCTTTCATTACATTGTATACCTGACTGGATATTGTCACCTGCACTCTATAAAAAGTCTCAATCCGGGGACAGCCAGTGAATCTAGTAAAGGAGATAAAATACAATCAGTGAAGTTCAATAATTGAAGTAATAGTAATAACTATTGGTCGCACATTGGTCCTAATCCAAACCCAATTCATAAATAAAAATTTATGTACTCTATGAACATGCGCGCAGTGTGCTTACAGATGGTTACATACAATGTTCTTCACGTATTTATAAACAAGCTGCTAATTTAATTAGTAGAATAATTGAAGACGTCGAATCAGATCGCGATACTCTTACCAAATCTATAAAATTACCTTTATTTTTCATAAAAATATTGTTGAATTTCCAAGACACTGCTACTACTACCAGACCTGTATTATACCTGCATCCTCTACTACTGAGAGACTAAAAACACTGTGGCCAGTGAACTAAAATTCAAGTAATCTACGTGCCTAGGGTAGCACGAATAATAAAAATAGAATAATTATAATACGATGCGAAGAAAAAGCGGCTGTAGCCTAGTTGGGAGTGGAACGGACTGCCGAGACGAATGCCCGCAGGTTCAAAACCCAAGGGCACGCACCTATGACTTTTCTAAACAGTATTCTTTGTGAATTAGCGCTTGCTTTAATGGTGAAGGAAAACATTGTGAGGAAACCTGCATACCTGAGAAGTTCTTTATAAGAATTTCTAAGGTATGTGAAGTCTACCAACCCGCACTAGGCCAGCGTGGTGGACTAAGGCCTAAACCCTCTCAGTAGTATAGGAGGCCTGTGCCTATCATGGGACATTATATAATACAGGTCTGGTATTATTACGGATCATAATACTGAAGAATATCATACTCAGTACTAGGTACAATGTAGACTATGCCTACGAACCTCGATAGACCTACGAACATCGCCGAGAAGACTGACAACGCTGACATCTTTCCATGTATTACCATCATGACAACCACGACTACTCTGCCAAGAGTGTCCGACTGAGAAGAAGACTGGCTACAATGAGACTTTACTAATGTCTTGGGTTAACGAGCGCCATCGTCATCATATACCTCCCATTCCTTTAACTAAAATATTATTATCACGAACTCATTCATTTTTATCACTTAAAACACGATTGGCATTACGAATAACACCCTAAACTATGTTAACAGTCCGCCATATGTGATCGCGTGCTCAGTCGCGTGTTAAACAACTGTTGTCATTTACGCTATCATCGGGGTGGGCAGAGATGTACGAATTTAGTGGCATGACGTCACTATTTAGTGAAAGGACATGTCCAAGAACGGGCTTGAAATTCTAACCAAGATACTTTATATAGATTTGGATAGTAGGTACATATCGCACCTTTAGAACGAAAACGACACAATTCAAAAAATAGAAAATTGTGTTGTCATTTTTAAATGACTAAAAACTAGTACCTTATTTGTAAAAATATTATTAAAAAGGGACCGATATAACAGCTTTGTTCTTTTCCTGCTTGAATATGGTTGTGTTTGAACTATTGTTGTACGGAGTTCTTCGTTTTAAGTAATTTTATGACGATAACCCAATTTTCTATCTTTTTGAATTGTGTCGTTTTCATCCTAAAGGTGCGATATATACCTAGTACTCCCAAAAACTAGGTCTTTGCAATAACACGTATAATTTTAAAGCTCCGATTTTGAGAACTAAGTAATTTTAAAATTAACGTTATTAAAAAGTTTGTTATAAATGGAGCGATCTAAAAATATTTTTTTATGGATCCATGATCAATATTTTTGCCCCTTTAATATCCATGGAGTTTGAACCTGGTTAGCTTTTGAGGCCCAAACCCCATACAAAAAGCGTACATCTCCTTTGTAGGACTTTGTAATTCAAAACAGTCTTGTTACGGTTGTACAGTTTGATTGCCTCGGTGGCGTAGTGGTATTGCGTACGCATTACGAGTACGATTTGCACGCTGAGGTCCTGGGTTCGAATCCCGGGTCGAGCCAAAAAAATTGTGACTGGGTTTTTCCATCTTAAAATTTACTCAGTCGCAGCTCGGAGTCAGGAAGTTGGCGGTGTGATACCCCCGTGCCTCGGAAAGCACGTAAAGCCGTTGGTCCTGCGCCTGATCTCTCTCCGGTCATGTCGGGTTGCCGTCTCACCGGACTATGAGAGTGAAGGAATAGCGAGTGCACCTGTGTATTGCGCACACACTTGTGCACTAATAATATCTCCTGCGTACCTGGCTGATCTCCGTTGAGATTGGCCGCCGTGGCCGAAACTGGCTAGGAGGATTTCATTTCACAGTTTGCCGTCAGTCATTCTGTGTATTGCATGAGAATGTATGTATGATATTGTTCACGAATAATTAGTATGTAGATCAAGGCGTAACATATATTTTTATTTGACCATGAAAGTTCGCTTCTTTATTTGGGCATGTTTTCAACATTGTAATTATGTTGGTATATTTGTAAAGGTAAACAAAATAACGAGACCATTTTTTTGGCTCTTTTTCGTTCCGTGACAGGTTTAATGACGTAACATCATACCACTGATATTTTTGTGCAATAAAATAAATCATAAGAACTTAGTCTTTAGAGAGTATCTAGACACGCGGCAGGGTGTCAAGCCAAGTTCAAGCAAAGAAACTGGCTAGCCAGCGCCAAGTGTAATATTACACGAACCACTTGGTGCCACTTTTCGCCCTTCTATAACTCAAAACCTATTTAACGTAAACACATAAAACTACGTGTGTTTAATTATATCCATAAGGACATCTAGAAGCCCAAATTTCATGAAGCTAGCTCAAAGGGTTATAAAGATATGAAGGTCAAAAAGTCGTAAATTTTAGTACTGACTGACATATAATATCTAAACCTAACCTACTCCCAGATGACCTAGAAGGATCAAATTTGGAATCCAGCTCGATAATTGTGTGTAAGCGTAGGAAAAGATATAAAAATTAAAAATGTTAAAAAATGGTCCTCATACAAAAAAAAATTGTAGCGTTGGAACCGTTACAATCAGATATTTGAAACTATGGCAATATATGTATTATTATATTTGCTATATAACAGAAATATAAAAATAAAGTTAAGTAAAAAAATAAGTGGTGTCCCCATACAAAAAAATGTAATACGCTCTAAACAACCGGCCAACGGTGTGTCGTCGGCGGCGCGCGGCACCACATAACTCAATACCTGCCTACATTATTAAATCCAAATATGTATTTATAGGAACAAAGTAACATAATTGCATAGAACTTGGCACTCATTTAGATCTCTATTCTTTTTGAGGCGAAGCCCACAGCCAAGCATAACTTTTGTGTTGAACTTGGCTCTCCTTTTTACATTTATGTTTTTGGTGGGATAAAGATACCTACAAAAGTGCCTTAGTCCGCAGTGGTGGCCTAGTGCGATTTGGCAGAATTCACATAGGTACATATGAATTCTCAGATATGTATTCCGCACGATGTTTTTCTGCACCGTTAACACATTAATTAACTACTACTAGTTTTATATTTCTACACCTCAGTAAGCCATTCAAACTTTACACCTCAGTAAGCTATTCTAACTTTAAATGATTTTTTCACTCTGTTTACTCCCCTTTTAATGGTTAAAAGTCACCTTCCACCTAAAACCTAAAAAACCTAACCTAAAACGAACAACTCCAAAAACAATAAGGCACAATTCAAACGCTTTGTTTGTGAGCTCTAGATGCAAATGGGCGCCAAGTGGCCAGTTCCGACGCGGGGATATTAAACCGAATTTGAATCTTATTACTTCCGATGGAAAACACTTGAAAATCGATTAAAGTTTCAATATGTAAGGGATGCGATATTTTCGACTCGGAACTACGATTTTAATACCACCAGATGTCACATGGCTCAGTGGCTTCCTTTGTGGCGTCGTTGTATTGTTTGTGCTGTACGATACCACTCAGAGGTACCGGGTTCGAATTCCGGATCGGGCCAAAAAAAGACGACCGTGTTTTTTGTTGGGATAATAACTCAGTCACAGCTCGGAGTTAGGAAGTTGGTGGTGAACCTCATGTTTTAGAAAGCATGCAAAGCAGTTGGTCCCGCGCCAGATCTGTCTCGGATCATGTCGGATTGCCGTCTCACCGCACTATGAGAGTAAAGGAATAAACAGTGCACTTGTATAATGCCCACACACTTGTGCACTATAACATCTCCTGCATAGCTGTCTGATCTCCATTGAGATTGGCTGCCGTGGCCAAAATTCGGCTTAAAATAATTTATTCTATTTATTTAATAATTATTAGTTGAGTTATCATAGGTATGTATTTACCATTTATTCTTTCAACGTCAGTATTCATATTTTAATAATAATAATAATAATAAATCTTTATTCGCCCAAAGCAATTACACCATACTCAAAATTAACAAAAAATCACTGCACTAGGTCAGGCCTGTATCGCAGGAATTTTTAAATATTAATGACAGAAAGAATTAACATGGGTAGACATCATTAGACAAAACAAAAATATTTTAAATATTAACTTTGATAATCAGTATGAACTCTGAAGAGTCGATCGTGTTTTTTCTCACAGACGCGGCCGGCGTTTATAAAGGCGCTCTCCACTCTAAAACCAGAAGCCGCTGTTTGAAAAGCACTTGGCGTCACGCGCATACGCCGAGTGCTCGCACCGTGTAGCGCGGAATAGTATGCTAAGCGCGCTGAATACACACACAAACACACACACACTCATGCCATTATGCCTGAAGGAGTAGGCAGAGGTACCTAGTGTACTAACGTTTCGCCTCTGTCTTCCGTCGCATGATGTGATAGAGGCCTATCACCATATCCGGCAAAATTTCACAGGAGGTGCTGAACTGTCCGCTTATGGTTAATTCTATAAACAGCTAAAGTAAGACTGCCTCGGTGGCGTAGTTGTATTACGGTAGGACTGCAACGCTGAGGTCTTGAGTTCGATCCCCGAGTGGCACAAAGTGATATTGAGTTTTTCTATTCAGTATCAGCTTGGAGTCTGGAATTTGTGCCCGATATGGCGATAGGCTCGCCCCCTATCACATCATGGGACGGAATAATGGTGAAAAGTGCGTGCACTAGTTGCGCCTTTGCCTACCCTTTCGGGGATAACAGGCGTGAGTGTATATGTATTTATATGTACAATAATTATAATTCTAAACAAAACACACCGTACCGTGCTCCTTACACGACGTTGATATCTTATCAACGTTCGGAACTGTAAAAACCGTGGCGCCGCGCGGCCGCTTTGAACGCATGGGAGCGAACGCGTCTCACGCTTCCTAACCAGTGCCAAACGGGGAATGCATCGTGTATAGATGCTGGCTCTTCCTGCCTTTTTTGGGGAATTTAGATGGTAAATTATCAATTCTCAATATGGGTGTGAATTCTCCCCTAATAGTAGACTATAGAAAATATATTTATTTGCAATAAAATATGTGTAAGTTTCAATATCTGCACTGTCATCTTGGCATCATCGGCACTCCGCAAATCTAGGGTCACAAACTAAAGAGATAGTAAGATGAGAACTGCACGGTTTCCTTGAGAGCTATGAGAAATCGCTTACGATTTGCAAAATTTGCCGGTTCTCGATTCTACCTTAATAGAACTACGAATTCTTCTTTTTTATAAAATACATATTTTATCGCGATTGTTTTTGACTTTTACATTAGACTTGTTATTAATTATCATATTAGGAAAATTCCTAGGCAGAAACTTTAAAAGCAATCGTCCTAACTCTAAAGGCCTGACCTACAGAACCCAGGAATATTATAATATGTTCCATGGTGTGATCACGTGGAAGAAAAGACAAGCCGCCTGCATCATTCATAAGCTAAGACTTATGAGCCATGACTCTATTAATGGCATCAACCATTATTCCACAATTAATTAATTCCCAATAGCTTTGCATATTATGTTACTACTAACGTCGCACTGTAACGTTACTGACGAGCACGCCAGACCGTCAGACGTCAGTTTAATCTGACGCCGACTGAAGATAGATTACCTTTTATTCCGGAATCAGCGTGTATCATAACAAAATCATAAAAACACTTATATTAATAAACAATGATATTCAGAGATCGCGTAAAAGCTTCGTTCAAATTGATGGATTCGTAATGGGGCGCGCTGAGAGATCCACTTACTCGACTTGGTTTACTTTTTATTAAAAATGGCTGTCGAAATATTTTTAAAGGTGTTTACAAATAAACTGATTTTTGGAGTTCCGTATTGCATGGAGGCTTATGCACTTATTGAGTAAACGGTAGCAGATTTTTTAATTTGTATTTCTTGCTAACTAAGGCCTGAACCTTCTCAGTAGAGGAGGCACGTGTTCAATGCGCAGTATTTAATACAGGGCTGATATTGCTGCTACTGATTGAGCTGGGTGAAGTTGCCAGTTCAATTAATACAGATGTTACACAGAAAAACGACGAAAAAAGACTGATTTTTGCGATTCGTTTGGTGAGAAAAAATTCTGGAGTCAAAATCTTTATTTTTCTTTAAGTTTAGCATCGAATAACATATCAAGGAACACACATGGGTTTGTCGTCCTCTACCTACTATGATAATAAATATATGTGTATTGTATATAAATTCGTTATGGAGTTTCTAAAATATACTGAACGAACACAGACGTGGCTCGTTAATGCTAAGTTTACCTAGCAAGTTCTTGCACCAATAAATTGCGCAAGAATTTTCAGATGCGATTACACTAGCACCAATTTCAATAGTTCTACTGGGACGGTTGGTGTTCACTTGACGAGTCCTGCGTTTAGCAGTGGACGGCGACAGGCTGATTGATTTGATACATATGCGATTTCCCGCCAATCTTGTAAGTATAAAAAATTGCACAAGACAACGTGCCGTGTTTGGTTTCACGGTAAAAATTTAATGAAGACTTAAGCAAGTTTATTGCTAATACCTCGATTACGTACAGAACCCAGTTCCAGTGGGCTATCACTCCTGCCCGCGATTCTATTTCGAGCCACGCTGCGCACGCGGCACTTTACCAGCCAATGGGGAGGCCCCATTAGTTGCACGTAAGAAAAAGGCGTGGCCCCACCCAAGGTGATAGCGTGGGTCACGGAAGTTTTTGGCACCAAAATATTTAATCTCCGCTTTAATGGTATAAAATAAAGTTTAAAATTAACTGGCTAGGGATTTCGTGAAAAAGGGCTTTCAAATTCAAGGCTTAGAGGGGATCGTGATTTTGATATGGAGATTTGATAATTTTAATAAATGTGGAATAGGTAATTTCAGTACTTTTTGAAAAGCCAATTATTATTTTGCCAAGAAGAAAAATCTCGGTACAAGTCAAAAGATCGTGACATTGGTCTAGCGACAGCGTAGTTTTTCTTTAAACCGAAAAAATCTAGATTCAATTATCTGGCAGGTAAATATAAATAGGTGTAATTATCTTACTCAAAAAAATATGATGTAAGAGAGCTGTATCATATTCTATCGAGACATAAAGATATGTTTAAACCGAAAGTTAAACAATAAATAAGTAGTTTAAAAAATGGGCTACTTTTTTCTCAGTAAAATATACAGTGGGACAATTATGTCGGGAGAAGGCTTTCAAGAGAGGAGAAACGTGAGCAACGGCCAATATCATAAAAAAAATATTTGTGAAGATTTTCAACAAAAACTAGTACTTTAGAATGTGTATACACAGTCCACAGTAAAAGTGACGATAGCCAAGTTGGGAATGGAACGGTCTGCCGAGACAATCTCCGGAGGTTCAAAACCCAAGGCATACACCTCTGACTTTTCGAAGTTATGTGTGTATTGTTTATCAATTATCGTTCGCTGAAGCGGTGAAGGAAAACATCGTGAGGAAACCTGCATACGTAAGAAGTTCTTTATAAGAATTTCGAAGGTATGTGAAGTTTACCAACCCGCACTAGGCCAGCGTGGTGGACTAAGGCTTAAACCCTCTCGGTAGTAGAGGAGGCCCGTGCTCAGCAGTGGGACAGTATATAATACAGGGCTGGTATTATTATTCTTTTTAGCTTTTGCTCGCGGCCCGGGATAAAAAGTAGCCTATGTGTTAATCCAGGACATGATCTACCCGTGTGCCAAATTTCATCGAAATCCGTTCAGTAGTTTTTGTGTGAAAGAGTAACAAACATACATCCGTACATTCTTACAAACTTTCGCGTTTATAATATTACTAGCTTTTGCCCGCGGCTCCGCCCGCTTTAAAAAGTTTTTCCGGGATAAAAGTCCCGCTTTATATTTTCCCGGGATAAAAAGTAGCCTATGTGTTAATCCAGGACATGATCTACCCGTGTGCCAAATTTCATCGAAATCCGTTCAGTGGTTTTTGCGTGAAAGAGGAACAAACATCCTTACATCCAAACATCCAAACATCTAAACATCCAAACATCCATACATTCTTACAAACTTTCGCCTTTATAATATTAGTAGGAAGTAGGATTAGGATCTGTCGTTAGGGTTGGACTTACAAATCAAAGAAAAAATGTTTCCCGTACACACATATTACATATAAATTATTTCACATTGACATATCGTGTGAGAGACGTGGCGTATTCAGACCTAAGAGCAAGATTCAGACCAGCATTAACAAAAAAAACGCAAATAATATTTATCATTTACGCGTATTGTATGCAAACGTTCCAATAGGGATAATTTCAAGTCTTTAAATTGCGGTTGATTATGACCTTACCTCTTCTTCATTATCTATACATATAATAAAAGAGCAGAACCCGGTGTGTCTATACATAGAAAGAAAAGTACTTCATAAATAAGTAAGGGATGACTAAAGAAAAGCAATAGAACACAAATCAGCGATTTTTAGAATTATTTTCTGTCTTACTTTCTGTAGGTATTTTTATTTGCTTGAGCATCTCCGAAACTATTGCACGGATTTTCATGCAGTTTCACTGTTGAATGAATGCTCTAAGAATTTCACAGATAGACGAAGAATAACAAAGAGTATTGATGGCTTTCTTTCATTAAAATCGCCTATCCAAAAGTTATTTACGCGTTCGAATTCGTGGCAGCTAGTATCAAAAATAATTTACTCTTATACCGTGCAAATTACTGCAATAGGATTAATATTCTAAAACAAAACACTATAAACTTTATCACCTGTCAAATCTGACACATTGGCGGCCATTGTTCTCGAAAGATGGGCGGCGTTTCTTTACCATTGTCTTGAGCTTGATTCTTATCGGCATGAGAATTTATAAATATGCTTTTTGATATAGTGGTATATGATTTGGACGAGAAATAATATTGTTCATATCGACCGCCATATTTATAAAAAAAACTGCCGTTTTATTTTAGTATTTTACTATTAGCGGAAGCTGGTGGTCACTCAATATTATGTATATATAGTTCAAAGCCTATTAAAACGTCATTTTGAGCTATGTGTGTATGTCTCTACAAGAAAATGCAAAATAAGCATTCCTAGAGTTTTTACTTAAATCATGATTATTTTAAAATCATTTGTACAGAACTACCTACTATATAGTCCGGAGCCACTTAGGCTATTTTTTTATCAAAAAATTAACAGTTCCTCTAAGCCTTTTTATAGGAAAATACTTCACAATATAAACCTAAAATAGTTATTTTGTCATATGACAACACCGATCAGCTCAAAATACCATTACAATCGAAATGTTCTAATGTGCAGCCAATTGGTCACGAAGATTCATCAAATCATTGGGCAAATTAGCCACGAACAAAGGGAAATAACTCTAATTTTGTGTTAAAATATAGTATTGTGATGTACACTAAAAGCTTTTTCTGCCGAATCACCCTCGGAGGAAACGGGGGTAATTTTAAACTTAGTACTAGCACGCACGAAATGTTATAAGTAGTTCATAGTTTTAATTTGTGTTTGTTGTATTTTGAATGGTTATAAGGTTGAATTGTGTAATTTATTTAATGATTTATGTGTTGTGACTTGTGAGCAATCATGGTTTATAATTAATTATTATTAATAAATTTTATTTCATATAGCTTTTGACCGCAGCTTCGTCCGCGCGAAAAAGATTTCTATGATAAATTTACCGCTTTAATTTTCTCACACACGTACACACACACGCACCTTTTATCCTCGAAGGGGAAGGCAGAGGCGCAACTAGTGCACCCACTTTTCGCCGTGCGCATTCAGTCCCACGATGTAATAGGGGGCGAGCCTATCGCCATATCGGGCACAAGTTCCAGAGTCCGGGCTGATACTGAATTTAAAAGCCAATATCACTTTGCCCGACCCGGGAATCGAACCCAAGATCTCAACATTGCAGTCATACCGTAATACAACTACGTCACCGAGGCAGGCTTTAATTTTATGGAGATAAAAAGCCCGTAGCCCGTTAGCCCGTAGTACTCAGGAGTGATAAAAAATCTTATTAGTGAAAGAATTTTCAAGATCGGTCCAGTAGTTCCAGAGATTAGCCCCTACAAACCTACAAACAAACTCACAAACTTTTCCTGTTTATAATATTGGTGCTTCTGCCGCCCATGAAATCTGTAGACACTATATAGAGTATAGTACAGATACAGCATGCCTTCACTTTGAACAAGAATAGACTAAAAAGCGGTAGGGGGCGGTTGAAGTAACTTCATCCCGATCAAAAATAGTGGACCTTCAATAGAACTTGATTGAGAATTTTAAAGCCCTTTGATAATACTTGTGCGTTCACCAGTACAGTTCCACCCTTGATGTGGCCGACAATATTTTGACAGGCAATTTTTAGGGTACCGCGCCGTTAAAAGCATTTTGAGTGTCAAAAAACTTAAACATAAGGTGATGCAAGCAACTTGACTTGCATGTGATCATCGAGATAAGACGTAAAAAATGGTCAAAAAGCATTGATATATAAAAATCCGTTATATATCAATGTCAAAAAAGCAATAATTAAGTACATTTAATAGTCATAGCGTGGTGCGTGTCGCCTCCTTCGTCTGTAGACTTTAATTCGAATGCAAACTTGTCAACAGTTCTTTTATTTTAAGTATAAGGAAAAAAAGAGAAAATATATTGAGGAATTTGCTTAAATAATATTTATATTTCGACTATTTTGTATATTGTTTTCGTTTGTCTCGACTGCCTCGGTGGCAGTATTGTAGTTGTATTACAGTACGACTGCAATGCTGAGGTCTCGGGTTCGATCCCCGGGTCGGGCAAAGTGATATTGAGTTTTTCTATTCAGTATCAGCTCGGAGTCTGGAATTTGTGCCCAATATGGCGACAGGCTCGCCCCCTATCACATCATGGGACGACATAACGACGAAAAGTGGGTGCACTAGTTGCGCCTCTGCCTACCCCTTCGGGGATAACAGGTGTGAGTGTGTGTGTGTGTGTATGTATGTATTTTCGTTTGTCAGGGTTTCTGGTTCATAAACAAATGCTCATAGAGTTTTGTTTATTAATGAAGTGTCAACCGTCCCCCCCCCCCCCCCCCGCAAGTGGTTAAGCGTGAAGATGTATAATTAAAGTAGATTTTGGTTCCGTGAGAACTTAATTTGCGACCATATTGTTGTACCCCGCTTGTTTTGATGCACAGCGGTCTGGATGTTACTCTACTTGCAAGTACAAATTACATTTTTTGAAATTGCAAAGAGATATATTTAAGGTGTTACTGGTGATTGAAATTAAACTACTACACCGGATTTTATCGTGTTTTTCTTTTCTCCCGACGTTTCGACAGTACTTCGTGGTCAAACGTCGGGAGAAAAATAAAATAAAACAAAACCGCGATAAAACTCGTTGTAGTAGTTTAATTTCAATGTCTGACATTCGCCTATACGTAAGGAATCATTGTGTTACTGGTGAGTTACACCTAAATTTAATAAATCCAGGAATGGACTTGTAAACATTAGTAACATTAGTGTACAACTAAATTGCTGAACAGATTTACAAGTATAATTATAATGACAAAACTGGTCTGGAAGATCGAGGGTATGATTCCTAGGTCAGGCATCACTCTGGAGTGCACTGACCCCACATTGGAGGACGATAAGGACAGGATAAAGAAAACTTTGCAAGCAATAATCTGTTCAAATCGACTTAGCAAATGTTATGGGTACTTAAAGACTTTACCACAAGCTAAAGCAGAGCATACTACGTACCGTATTGTCCTGGTCACACAGCACCGCATCGAATCGCTAACCCCGGAGGCGTGTGAACGGACCCCGTGACGAATGCGCACGCGCCGACCTTACGTGCGACTTTAATGAACTGTACTGTTTGGAAACAAGCGATGTTCATAGTGTATAGTATATCTATATCCATACTAATAAAAATGCGAAAGTAATTCTATCTTTTACAATTTAAAACTACTGATTATGAATAAATTTGATTCGAGTAAGCAGAAACCCGAAGGATTTTTTAATAGCCATATAGCGCTATAAGTTGCGATTCCTTGAAATGATGGGTTCTCTATAAGAACTTGACGGGGCAAGTAAGTGGCTCACTGGATGCTAAGCTCTTAAAACATAGCTACCAAAAACACTACCTCGGTGGCGTAGTTGTGTTACGGTACGACTACAGTGCTGAGGTCTCGGGTTCAATTCCCGGGTCGGGCTGAGTGATATTGGGTTTTTATACTCAGTATCAGCCTGTAGACTGGAAATGAGGCCGGTAAATGGCAATAGGCCAATATTACATGGGTCCTAAAATAGTTGACGAAATGTGGGTGTGATACATCTCTGTCTACCCCTGTATAGGGAAAAAGGTGTGATGATATGTATGTATGTAAAAAGTAAAAACACTGTCGCTTCAAATACAGAGCTCTACATAAGGATATTTAAAAAAAATATTGATGTGAATATTTCATACAAATGTAATGAAAAACGTTCCATACGCACATATTTACATTCCTGAAACTGACATGTATGTGATAGAGATGAAGTATTTTAACGAGGACGAACAAAAAGGCAAAGGTATTTACATTTTGTAGTGTATGCAAACGTCCTTATTAGAACAATTTTTTATCTACGGATTGCGAGTTTTAATTGTCTACCTCTAGTCTAATATAAAACATAATTATCTACATAGTATAATTCCTGATTTAGATACTTGCTGAGTACAATAGTCACGAATACGAGTGTGTTATTCGGGTGTATTCCTTACTCACCATTCATCGTCAAATTTATTCACTAAGCTAGTGTAAATGAGGCATTAGAATTGCAACGCATTCGTCACGCTGCGACTAACTCATAATGAATTTGCACAATAAAATTTCCTTCAAATTACAACAAAATAAATTGTAATAAAAAGATATCCTCCGAGTAAAAGAGTTAACATTTGTGAATATTGTCCATTACGTGACCCATTTGTGACTCGCTTTTCGATAAATGGTAAATACCCAGATAATCAGCAGATCTAATTATTAACCGACTGCGACTAATTTTGTAGATTACTTTATTGGATAATAACCGATTATAATTATTAGAATAGTGTTTAACTTGGCTCTGGATGTGTTCGCGTTTGATTCCTAAAATTACAGTGTATTCTAAATAAAGTGAATTAATGTTAGTGATAATTATTATATGAATTAAGTGTAGTTTATATATTATTTATCAACAGTGCTTGAGCACTTTTGTGCACCGATTTTACGAGCCTGTGTCGCAAATTTCAAGTATATTTTGTGTGATAATTATCATATTCAACAGGTAATGTAGGTAGGACTAATTTCATTACCATTAACTTGGGAGCATAGATTAGAGCTTCTTTTTTGTATTTGGCCAGCTTATATATTTATGTGACGAGTAGCATTTACTCAGAAGTTGTAAGACAAGGCCTTATACATTGTACCTAGTTACTGGACTTGTGAGACTTAACACCTAATCTCAAAATATGTGAAGGGCTTGCGTATTAGGAGTATGGTAGTAATATTATCCTCATTAACGCGAATGTTTAACTACAGGACCTAATGAGACTTAACATCTTATGTCTAAGGATGACGAGCGCAGTGGAATGCCACACAGTACTTTGTAACCAAGGTGCTGGATGGTGTTTCTACTGTTTATGGGTGGTCGTATCGCTTACCATCAGGCGAACGGCATACTCGTCTCGTCATTCAAGCAATAAAAAAAATGTTTGTGAATATTTGTAAGTATAAATGCTTGGTAGATATTTACGCATAAACCGCTGAAACGACTTGAATAAAAAGCATATTATTGATGAGAGCCGTAGCCAAGTTGCTTTATTACAAGCGTTAATATAATGGAAATAAAAAATAATGTAGGGGAATGACCATATATCCGTAGGATGTCTCATTCCCATATTTTTCTTTATTTTCAATTATCATTTGCGCTTGTAGAAAAGCATCTTAGCTGCAGCCCCAGGACTTGTATTAAATAAAACATTAAAAAAAAAAGGAAATTTCTTTACTCTTGCTTCCCGAAAAGTTATAATTTTGTGTAATACGTTTTCTTTAGAGTCTTTCTTAAGGCTAAGTGTATTTTCAGGATGTTTTTTCTAGTTCTGTTAGCAGTGTATCCATTTGCAGTGGTGGCAAATATGTTTGAACTTAATCCGACAAACAAATTGTGGGAGAGGAATGATAATCTGTTAATTACACTGGACTTCATATACGAGCGTTTGTGAGTATATAATCTTACTAGTTACTAATATAAAAGCTAAAGTTTTTATGGCATTGAATGACGAGACGAGCATGCCGTTCGCCTGATGGTAAGCGATACGGCCACCCATAACATAACCCAGTGAAGATGTTTGTTAGGAGTAAAAGAATAGACGTATATTGAGGGGGTTCGTGCCCGCCCCAGAAATCCTTGGTGCCTACTTAAAGGATTCTGAAGCTGCCTACTACTATGATAAACTTATAAAACGATCAATTTTTTTAAATCTCCAAGTACAGCTATTTTTAACCGACTTCGAAAAAAGGAGGAGGTTCCCAATTCGTGTATTTGTATTTTTTGTGTCTAGAATACTGGCCTGGAAAATTAACTACGTCGTACGTCGGAATTGTTTTTTGGATGAAATTTTGATAAAAATACCATCTCTTGAATTAAAGTATAGGCTATTTTTACTCTGGGAATCTACGTAGTAGAAATTCCGGATCTTTTACGTCGTCGAAGCCGTCAATAAAACGCCTAATTTTTTTTGGAAGTGTACTGAAAAGTAATTCTACTGCCCCTGATGATGAGTATAGTATCGGCCAGAGAGAGTATCGAGTATCGACTGATAAGGAATGATATCTCTCGCCAGTCGAGACAATTATGATGAGCTTGTTCAAAACCAAATATGTATAAATTTCTTTTCAGAGCTGGACCTATAACAAACGAGGCCTGCAATCCACACCGAAGAACATTCTCAATAATAGCCCAATCAATTACACGTTATGTTAGGACATCTGACGTAACTCTTCAGAAGCTCTTGAAAAAAATCAAGATGCAGCTAAAGGAGCCAGCTGATGTCATAGCGGCTGACGTCAGGCGGGATTTGGATCTGATTAGAGCGATAATAGATCAGGTAACTTGCTTCCTTAATAAAAGAGTATATTCACGTGGAACAATATTAATAGGAACTATTCTTAAATTTTTTGGACTGCCTCGGTGGCATAGTTGTATTATGGTACGACTGCAACGCTGAGGTCTTGGGTTCAATCCCCGGGTCGGGCAAAGTGATATTAAGTTTTTCTATTCAGTATCAGCCCGGAGTCTAGAATTTGTGCCCGATATGGCGATAGGCTCGCCCCCTATCACATCATCGGACGTAATAACGGCGAAAAGTGGGTGCATTAGTTGCGCTTCTGCCTACTCCTTCGGGGATAAAAGGCATGAGTGTGTGTGTATTCCTACATTTAGTGCGTCATGAATTTGATTCTACAAATATGTATTTGGAGAAAACTGTCTTTCGGCTTTTATCTTCTTAAATTTATATTTTGCCTCAACGTTTCGAAGACTACAAGCTTCATGACCACGGGGTGGATAAGGGAGTAATCCTTGCCGATGAATCAATCCATTTTCATGATTTTAGATATTTGTTTTGAGTTTGAGTGGTGTAAGACCGAAATGTATTTGTCATTAGTAATATAAAAATGATTATGGGAAATGATATCCTCGTAGAATGGATGCAAGACATTTAGGCGGACGGATCACTTCTCTTATTGCCAAAGTAGGCAAATGTACAGTCAGTCACATAAATAGTTGAAAAAATTCAAAATTTCTATTCGTGTATACCCGCTAACCTTCACTGGAACATTTTTTTTGGGTGTGAAGTTGTAGTAAACCTCTTTTTACTTTACCATCGTGAAGAGAAAAGGAATTGGTACGAACTTGGGGCTCAATTTGTTATTATTATATCATTTTTTTCAGCCAATGAATGACATAAAGAAATATTGCCGGCCAAACACAGCCTCCGTAAATTGCGAAGAAAATTTACTGTACGACACAGCTGTGCATACTTTAAAATGCCCATTCTATCTAAACCACGTGAAGCTTCGAGATGATTTGGAGAATCTATTTCTGTCAGAAGACTTCCAGAATCTTCTAGAAGAAGCAGTGATTACTAGTGTAAAAGGAACCGATGAGAATGCTCTAGATTTCTTTGTAAAAAGCGTTGTAAATAGACAGGAGATTTTAGAAAAAATGCAAAATATGTTTCAAAAACACAGATATGATGTATTTCCTTGTATGAATAACGGACTGTTTCAAGATTGGCAAAAACTTATATGTTCTAATTTGGATCTATTAAATTTGTAGGTTTATATTGTATAATAGTTTTCTAATGTAACTCAGGTTTTAATATTGATATATTCCTACGCAAAAGTTACCTTGCAGTGTATAACGTTGACTTAAAAATTATTTTCATGTTTATAAATAAAATAAATATTAAGTGTGTTTGTAGTTAAAAAATAGCATATTCAAATTTTATTTTAAGAATAATTTGAACGTTACAAAACAAGTTATTTAGTTTTTAATCTTTTTAGAACGTCAGAGGTTTGGGTTTTGATCCTGCGGACATTCGTCTCGGCAGTCAGTTACTATTACTTCATAGGGCTGAAATACCACGTACACGCCACATTTACTCATATAAGAATGAAGTCATTATTGTGATTAAATCATGACGCCTAATCCCTTTACACCATCAGCAGTTCTCAAAATTGTAACGGATGACTACAAAAGCAGTATTTAATGTAATCTAACAGCCAACGGCATCGACCAGTGTTGTTAATTTTACACCAGCCAGCTCGCCTTATGGGTGGGGCTTTTAAGGTAATTGTCCACACCGCTCCCTTTGAATTTTGTTACACTTACTTTCAAGATAATGGGATGTGCTCATATTTATACCTTACTAGCGGCCCCGACAGACGTTGTCCTGCCCTAAAAAGGAAATAAAATCTTAGAACCCGAGTACAGCGCTACCTACCGGATAGAATTGTAATCTAAACCATTCTGGAATCCACCTGAAGATACACAAAATTTCATTAAAATCGGTCCACCCGTTTAGGAGTTCAGTGACATGCACGTTTAATATGGTGGTTAAGTATTCTTAAATTTTCTAATTTTCCGCACAGTTTTCTTATTTTTTTCTTTCATAAGAACTTTCTCCTGACAATACGAAACACATCAAAAAAAGAAATAACGAAATCAGTCCAGCCGATCACGCGTGATGCCGTGACCAAGGAAAATAGGGATTCATTTTTATATATATATATAGATAGATTAGGGATTATATAGTGAATTTATATTAATTCAACATAATATTATGGACGAATGAGCTAAAAAAATGTTTTTTACTTATTTCAAATTATATCATAGAAAAGGATGCAACGCAATTTAAGTATGTATACTGATGAACAAGTTAAAAAGTTGCCGGTTTCATAATACAATGTTTCTCTGCAACAAAACAGTGTCCTACTATAACGTTTTAAACGGAAAAGTCGCAACGAAATACAACTAGAGTTGCGTTAAGCATCGATTTATAGTTAATTTTAGCCGCAAATGTACAAGTTCAAGTTAAAGTGAAGGCGTAGGAACACGGAAGGCACGCCCCACACTAACAGTCACCTATAAATAACTTCATACATATCTTAATGACGGAAAACCGTTTATTTCGACCAAATGTAAATGTTATAAAACGACCATGTTGGATTTTGTGACTCATTGGTAAAAAAAGTCCGTTTACTAAACAAGTCTTTTGTGTGGGTTCTATTTTGTATATTTTTGCAGTAATGCAGGGAATGATAATTATTACCTATGAATTAACCGTGTTTGTTCATACCTGAAAATTACAATTCGTTTTTATTCAGTGAAGAACTTAGTATGTTATAATTTTATGTTTGTGCTTATTTACTCGTGTTTGATGTACAACTGTTTGTATTTCCTCTATAATTTTAAATGCAGTGTAACAAATCTGGCTATAAACTCCACATAAAATGTGCCCGTCCTAGGACGGTATTGATAAATCAATATCAAGTTTAAGTTAGGTACATCTCAAGTTGACATAATGTATTGAATCACTTATGTCTACTTGAGATGTAACTTAAACTTGAGATTCATTTATTAATACCGCCTCTAGAGTTGTACCCAGGAGCTTGATCTCTAGTTGTTGAGATAGTTTGCGTAGACTTAGGGCTGCCATCACTTAAATTGCGGACGCCGGATATACACGGCAAAAATCCCGGACATTTGGGCGAAATATGGGTTTTTCTCCCGGACACCTCTGAAAAAATATTTTGCCTTCTTGAATGCGGGTTATTATGAATGAATTTTTAACTAAGGTTTATTACAATTTATCGCTAATCTGTAAAAAAATTGATTTCCCCTGACAACAAGTGTCCGGGTTTCACCGGACACTTTTTAAAACCCCGGCCGGACGGCCCCCGGACGCCCTTCAAACTAGGACAAATCCGGGGAAATCCGGACGGATGGCAGCCCTACGTAGACTTAATACTTTTCTACATTCCAAATGTACAGTAATAATCAATTCCCCCCCATTGCACCACGTGGCACGGGCTTGTACAAACGCACTGCGGTGCATTCGTAATCGGATGTTATTTGTCTAAGGGGCGGATTTAGAGGGAGGAATAAATTCTAAATATTATAGAGTTCTTTCAATTTGAAGTCTTTTTTTTTGGTTTATTAAATGACGAGACGAGCATGCTGTTCACGAGATGGTACCGCGACCGCTCATGAACAGTAGAAATACCATCCAGCACCTTGAGTTACAAAGTACTGTGAGGCATTCCACTGCGCTCGTCATCCTTAGACATAAGAAGTTCAGTCTCATTATGTCCAATAGTTACACTGGCTACAATGTCCTTCAAAACGAAACACAACAGTGCATGCACACTGCTGCTTGGCGGTAGAAATAGTCATTGCGGTGGTACCCAACCAGACGGACTCTTACATATGTGACCTACCACCGGTCTAGTCCAGTCTTAGGTCGTGCAATATATTGTGTAGAGTTTTCTAACACAAATTGGTTAGAATACTTATATCAAGCGCAGTGAGGACACTTTGTCTTGCAGTACATAAAAGAAATATCCTTTCAAAGGGCGTAGCTTCGTAAAATGATGCTAAATATTTTCTACAATTTGAGCGAAACAGGGTATTACGCTGACTCCACTGGAATTAGTATTTATTTATTGTTTAAAGACAATTAAAGTTTTATTATAGGCAATATTTTTATCAAGGCAGTTTGTAAAAAATATGCATATAGAGATAACTTAACTTTCAAGCATTTATTTTACACTACTGATTGGTGGGCAAGTGCCTGTGAACTATAAAGCCTACAAAGCACTACAATGTGCTCATCACGTTACATTCCAAAATAAAATCTTTAGATTAGTGTTCACTTAACATTAAGCACTAATTTTCTCCTCAAAATATTATTATTACTATAAGTAAGTACCTGTTTTACGGAAATGTACTCTAACCTGTACTAGGACGGCGTGGTGGACTAAGGCCCTCTCAGTAATAGAGGAGGCCCGTGCTCAGCAGTGGGACAGTATATAATACAGGGCTGGGTATTATACTTATTCTATGGGGTCCTAATTCCGTCCCCGCACATTAATTTCAATGTTTACTTACATCCAATTTTCCTAATGCACCCTGGTTGGGTGTTTTTTTCAATGCAACGACAGACCGCGTGATTTTCTGCAACAACACATATTCATGAGTTTTATAATTTTATAATATTGGGCGGTATATAGTACTGCTTCGACTTCCAAGCAATTAATTAAACTTTGTGAAATGATTAACTAGAGTTAGAATGTAGTCATAAATAAAAACACGTAGTCTCTTGATAGTCGACTTATATTTTACAATAAGTGCAAGCCACGCTTCTGATGGTTAGCAGCAGGATTGCAAACAGTAACAATGCTACATTAGATGTTAAGTATCATCGCTGTAATTAAATTGATTACAATTTCCATTAAACTTAAGATAATAGTACACATTGTTTGGCGACAGAAATAAATAATGTTATTAATAATATGTTTAATGTTATTTTTTTGCATGGTGATGGAAAGGTTACTCTTAGTCAAATAGATATTGTAAGTTATTGATAAGTATAATTGTTTTATAATAATCGTAATATAATCAATGAAAAATATGATACCCTTGAAAGACCTACGATCTAGTAAGGCAGTATAACAAAGATGGCGTAGTCCTTCACTGTATGGTCGCTATACCATAAAGATAGCGCTGTATTTCCCGGGGCGGCGCCTAAACGCACCTACCCTCCCTCCAAATAGTAGATGACAGGCTTTACTGATATAAATCAATTGTTATGGTAAAGCATAGTGTATTATTGCTATAAACAGTTTTTATACAACTCAATGACTATATTAGTCATATTCGTTTGGTGGTACAACTATCCATAATTAGCAGTAATAAATAATACTACCCAATAAGAATTATAAACTTTTGCATGGAATTGTGCGCATACGCCATACTTATATATACATTAATTTTGGATCCAGGTGACTTTGGCCAGGATGCGCTAGAAGATAACCAAGCGAGCTGTGAACAAATTTGCAACAAAATATCTTGGTTCCCTCTTGCGGTGCATTAAAATAATTTTCTCTATCGGCTTATGCCATAAATCGTAGTGGGTGCTAATGCCGTGACAGATCGACCGCTAAGCCGCGAAGTGCTGGTTCGACTCCCTGTTTGTCATTTTTATTAACAACTTATTACGAGGGTGCAGAATTAAGAAAATCCTGTTAAGTGTAATGTATATTGAAAATTATTTGTTTCGTAGGCCATATGCCGTGCCTTTAGAATTAAAGGTTCAGCACTAAATTTTGTTTTCGGGTCGGGCAAAATGATATCCGGTTTTTGGCTCAGTATCAGCTCGTTATGTGGAATCGGTTGGGTAGATGCTTCCAGATATTACACGAGGCAACGTAAGTAGTAATTCTAAAAGACAAAACATTTTTTTTATGACATTGAATGACGATACGAGCATGCCGTTCGCCTGATGGTAAGCGACACGACCACCCATAAACAGCAACACCATCCGGCACCTTGAGTTACAAAGTACTGTGCGGCATTCCACTGCGCTCGTCATCATGGGACATAAGATGTTAAAACTCATTATGTCCATTAGTTACACTGGCTACAATGTCCTTCAAACTGAAACACAACAATACATGCACACTGCTGCTTGGCGGCAGAAGTAGACATTGCGGTGGTACCCACCCAGATGGACTCTTACATATGAGAGACCTACCACCAGTAAAACAGACATACATTACATATCACGCCTTCTTCTCGCAGGGGGTAGGCAAAGATGCAACCAAGCACTTGTCCCCATATGTGTTAAGTGTTCCGTCCCGTAAAACAACGTCCCAACGAAAACTCCATTAGCTTACCCGACTCGGGATTCGAACCTAGGGCCCAGAGCGGTATACACACTATACAACTACGCCACCAAGGGGGTCAACAATTTAAAAACATACAACATGAACTGACCTCGTAAAGGTAATTGTCCATTCGAACACTAATACAATGACGGCTTATAACAAGCAAATACTTTTAACTGAACGGTGTAAACGGATGTGTATTTAATTATAAGGTTAGACTGCTTTACGCCTTTTGTAAATGCTTCCTTGCTTACGGAATGAATCCTGTTAAACAGTTAACTGTTTCCAATTGCGAGAGTGAGAATCGCTTACGTTAAAGGAGATACCTAGATTGAGTAAAAATTACGGCTTCCTTTCCATCTTATTCTTTATATTGCTTATATTTATGTGGCTTTTAGAATTAGTGCCTGATGGGGTGGCACGCTACGCTAGACCTAGTTGTACCTTAGTCTGTTTCACTGGGGATGAAAATCTAAATTTATTTCTGAGTATACTATGTAGATATGTACCTAATACGTACAGTCCATAGGTACTGTTGTGTTCATACTAATCTTGTTTTTCTCTTCACAAAAATAAAATAAAAGAGATTCATACGAAGAAAAAGAAAATCAATTTAACTTACAACTTAACGCGTAGGTACATAGGCGATTTGAAATTTTGATTTTGTACAGATATTTATGCTCAGTACAGTACTTGAGCCTAGTGACATAAAATAAGTACGCAATTTAAAATGATAAAAAAACGTATATTTTATAAGAAACTGTTTTCTCACAAAATTTTTCAACAATATTCAGGATTAAATCTATCAATAATGCCAACGTAACCTCAGATCAAGTCCCTAAAACGTTTCCCATCCGGAACCGGAAGCATTTGGGTAACCATTAATCATAAAAAACAGCGGGAAACATTTCATCGCTATTTATTGGGACCATAGGATGCACGTGACAGATTTTTTGCAGTCTTTTTGGTCGGGAGTTTTGGCGGGAACGTGGAAGTGTCATGAGGTGCTCTTGTTTTGATTCACTATTTTGGTGATACTTAGTGTTATATTGCATAACTATGTTGGTATATTATCCAATATAGTTCTATTATAGGGCTCAAATGAAGTGATTTGAAATAACTGTGCCAATCAAGTGTTTTTTCGTTGCCGCCAAGACTCCTCGATAAAGTCTTGGTAAGGTAGCCAAGTTGCTTTATTACGATATAGTACATAGTGAAAAAAAAAAGAATCAATAATATCACTTAAGACGAGGCTGTATGGGCTTGAACCCTTTGCCTTCCATATAAGAGAAAATTATTATAAAAAGAAAAAGACGTGTGACACTCGGAGACTGCCGCGGTAAAGCTATTGCATAAATTCTAATATTTATAACCTCTTTGAACAGATATAAAATAAAATATTCATCGATAGATGGCAAAACTAAAAAAAAATACGAAAGACGGGCTCAATGGACTAGTATCCAGAGCCGTAATATTTAAATAAAAACCTCTTTGAACAGATATAAAACAAAAACTTTTTAATAATTCAAACTTAGAATCACGTCATCCCGCCGCGTTTGACATTTCGATACGTTTCACTGACTGTAATACACGGTAATTTCGACCTTTTATCGTTTAACATTCAGCTCATATCCTCTTACATATTGTATTTTTACAAGACTGCGATATTAAATTTACTTATGGAATTTTACACTCTACATGGTTGTGATAGAGTTGAAAATAAAATATCACCGCTGTGCCTGTCGGAGTGAGGGGTGACAGGTTTTTTCGTTACGGAATTTCTGGATTCGGTCTCCACGCTCAAGGCCCGCGATAGAAGCTATGCAATAGCTTAAAAATCTTATTGGTCGTAATTTTACTTTATATTCTATGGCAAAGGGCAGTGTTCGTTCAGGATGTAAATGACATGAAACTATTGCAAACATGAGAAAAATAGGGTAAAATTTTAAAATATCAAGTAATAATTTTCCAAAGTAAACATAATATATAATATAATAAAAGAAGTAATTTAAATGAAGACCACATAAAATTTAGAGCGAATTAACAAATAACTTATTTATTACCTATAGTGACATTTATTGCTATTGTAGTTATTAAATTGCGACTAATTTTATAGTTATTTCAAATTATCTAAGAATTGTATCAATAAAACAAAAAACAGTTTTAATAGTCACACACATTAGTTTTGTCTGGCAGCCAACTTTTGAGTGACACTCACACACTACAAGACTAAGGAAGTTACCTATAAATCCAATATTTTCCATTCAAAATTTCCCCCATAACCCCGATGACACATTAAGGTAAGCTCCGTATTTCCGACGCTGGGATGGGCACAATGCCCCCCATTAGAGGCACGCGCCGGCGCAACGCAGACACGTGGCGAGGCAGCCATTTTCTTGTTTTGTGTTGATTACTTTATGCCGGATGGAGCTATGCGGTCAGGTTTGGGGATCCTTTAGATTATTCTCCTAGGATGAGCAAAGTAGTCATTTGAAACGCAATCCACAGGAATCTCAACCGGGTTAGGTTAGTTTTACTATTAATATTGTATTTATGCGAAAATTTGGGAATATCTTGATACATTTGCTAGAAGTAAACGTAGAAAGTATTGCATGGATTCTCATTCAATATGGCAAGCAGAGAGACTAGTTTTTATCCCGGAAAGTCCACACTTTTATTTAGTGAAAGGTGCTTTTGTGAGCAGAACCTTTTTCAAATTTATAATATCACTAGATTTTGCCCGCGGCTCCGCCCGCGTTTAAAAGTTTTTCCGGGATAAAAGTCCCACTTTTTATTTTCCCGGGATAAAATGTAGCCTATGTGTTAATCCAGAACAATATCTACCCGTGTGCCAAATTTCATCGAAATCCGTTTCGTAGTTTTTGCGTGAAACAGTAACAAACATCCATACATCCATACATACTTACAAACTTTCGCCTTTATAATATTAGTAGGATATTCCAACGATCCCAAACCACCGATTAAATTATATTACTACGGAATCCCATTCGATTCATTCGCTCAAACTTCACCATTTCGTGAACAATATGCGAGTGCACGGCTCGGTTAATGTGTCCTATGAATTGACGGCTAATTATTAGTTTTATACCCCAAGTCCGCAATAAATCCATCCCGACATTCAACACTATTGTAAAAACTTCTATGGAGTGTAAGGAAATAATTTATTTGGACAGCACCTAAACAATAATTATTCTACTACTATACAAAATGCAAGTAGCGACAACAAGCAAGGTTACGTTAATTTTTACATTCAAAAGAATTATGTGACGACCGAGTCGCTCGGCTAGTGAGACGCTCAGGCATCAGCATTGATCATAAGCAGTGGTGAATTCTATAAAAAACAGTAACGTCCGTTCACAAAGGGCTACTTAGCTAAGTACTGCCCAATGTTATGATAATAAGTCAATTCCTAGTGCATTCGGCATGATAGATTTCGCAGTGCGTGGGCAAATAGGCGCTGTGATTGGCTTATTAAAATACAAATACAATTGTGTTTTGACTGCTTCGGTGGCGTAGTTTTACTGCGTACGCGTTACGAGTACGATTTGCGTGCTGAGGTCCTGGGTTCGAATCCCGGATTGGGCCAAAAACATTGTGACTGGGGTTTCCATTTAAAAAATTACGCAGCTCGGAGATATGTAGTTGGCGTTGTGATACCCCTGTGCCTCGAAAAGCACGTAAAGCCGTTGGTCCTGCGCCTGATCTCTCTCCGGTCATGTCTGCCGTCTCATTGAACTTTGAGAGTGAAGGAATAGCGAGTGCACCTGTGTATTGCGCACACACTTGTGCACTGTAATATCTCCTGCGTACTTGGTTAATTTCTGCTGAGAATGGCCACCGTGGCCGTAATCGGATAGGAAGGGATTTTTTGAAATTTTGTTTCAATTGACTGTCAGATAAATAAAGCTAAACAAGATCAAAGAGACCTATGAAATGAAAAAGACACTGCATTCGGGTACACTGTGGTCCTTCATAGTATTATTTGTGAATACCTACGGGTGCAAGCCTGAAGTGACTTCGAAATCCCCGGTAAAATTATGACATAATGCAAGTGTGACAATCGAAATCTTTGTTTACAGAATACTTATTAGCGTGATTTATGTAATGTATCACTTATGAGTGAGTGCAGTTCACTTCACCAACATTCCCGCTTTAGTGTAAATTTCACTACCGATTCAGAAGTGAGCTCGATAAGGGTTTTAAGAGCCTATGTCAGGAACTTTAAGGACTTTCAAATTCAAATTTCTCGTAAACTACTAAGATCAGAAGTTAGATTTTTGGATATGTGTAAATTGAACGTATAACTCAATAATATGTCAAAGCCAAAACACAATTGCTATAAATTTTCTCGATCGAAAAAAAATTCAAAGTTACCTCTGATATTTTCTTTAAACACGCTTTATCTCTAAATGGTGGAATATGTACATTCGTAACTTTATTTAAATACAATACAACAATTTTTTCAAAGTTTTATCAATACACAATTAAAACGAATTAAATAGTATAATCACAATTAAAAGAAAATTGTTTTGGCGCTTACGCCATTTCATTTCGGCATACGCGTGCGCCACCCGTCACTTTCTCTCATCCGCGACGTCCAAATACGCCATCGCTGTTATGGGAGTGGCCCGTGCCGGTTTCAGTCGTCCGGAATCTTTACTGACGACGGACGTGTGCTCGAAATTTTCGGACGCCTTCAAAGTTCGACTTGGCCGTCTAGTGTAGGGATTGGTCCGCGCTACCGCGCGGCAAATTTGAAGGTGCCCTGGAAATTCTGTTTTATAGTGTATCCAGCTCACGTCCGTGTATCAATATAAAATTATAGGCTCTATTAGGTATATAAGATAGGCAGCAAGCGTAATTATTACATCCTTTCACCTTTGTAAATTGTTTCTAGTCGGAGACCTGCTTTAGTTATATTTAGTGATCGGTACGCTGAGGTGCCGGGTTCGAATCCCTGATTGAAAAACAATAGTCATTGCTTTTTTTTTGTTATTTATTCTGCCTCAGTGGTGTAGTTGTATTACGTTATGACTGCAATGCTGAGGTCTCGGGTTCGATCCCCGAGTCGGGCAGAGTGATATTGGATTTTTTTCATTTCAGCCCGAAGTCTGGATTTTGAGCCCGAAATGGTGATAGGCTCGCCCCCTATCACATCATAGATATACATATACGCACGACGGAAAGTGAGTGCACTAGTTGCGCCTCTGCCTACCCCTTCGGGGATAAAAGACGTGAGAGTATATGTATGTATTATTTATATTGGGTAATTCATAGCTAGGGACGCCCTGAAATGCCGGCCCAATTTTGCGTAAATGACGCTTGCGTGCCGCTCATACATTTAAAAAAATCGTATTTTGAATGTAAAGGCTGTTCAAATTTTTACACCATAAAATTATTTTAGTATGATTTTTTGTAGTACTCATTTATTTATACATTATGAATCAATAATAACTAAAATGTTAAGAGCCAATGTTAGAATTGGTATACACGGCGGCCATTTTGAATTTCTTTGTTTTAAGGCCAATCGACCTCAAAATCGATATCTGTGCAGGCCTTTAAGTACAAAAGACGGATCCAATTTTAGAATTGAAAAAAGTGGCCGCCATTTTGAATTTCTTTGTTTTAAGGCCAATCGAACTCAAAATCGATATCTTGGCAAGCCTGTAGGTAAAAAAGACGGATCCAATGTTAGAATTAAAAAAAGTGACCGCCATTTTGAATTCCTTTGTTTTAAGGCCATTCGACCTCAAAATCGATATCTGGGCAGGCCTTTAGATATAAAAGACGGATCCAATGTTAGACTTGAAAAAAGTGGCCGCCATTTTGAATTTCGTTGTTTTAAGGCTAATCGACCTCAAAATCTATATCTGGGCAAGCCTGTAGGTACAAAAGACGGATCCAATGTTAGAATTGAAAATAGTGACCGCCATTTTGAATTTCTTTGTTTTAAGACCAATCGACCTCAAAATCGATATCTGGGCAGGCCTTTAGGTATAAAAGACGGATCTAATGTTAGACTTGAAAAAAATGACCGCCATGTTGAATTCCTTTGTTTTAAGGCCATTCGATCTCAAAATCGACATCTGGGCAGGCCTGTAGGTACAAAAGACGGATCCAATGTCAGATATGAAAAAATTGGCCGCCATTTTGAATTTCTTTATTTTAAGCCAATTGACCTCAAAATCGGTATCTGAGTACCACTTTAGTTACTAAAGGCAGATCCACCGTCAGAACTGAAAAAAGTGGCCGCCATTTTGAATTTCTTTGTTTTAAGGTTAATCGACCGCAAAATCGATATCTGGGTGTAACATTATTAACAAAAGAGTGATCCAATGTCAGAATTGAAAAAAGTAGCCACCATTTTGAAGTTTTTTGTATTAAGGCTAATCGAACTCAAAATCGATATCTGGGCATTGTTTTGTGCACAAAAGGCAGATGTAATGTTAGAATTTTAAATAAAGGCCGCCATTTAGATTTATTTTTCTTTAAAGGCTATTGGCTTTAAAATCAAAATCCGCTGGACATGACTGGCCACAAACTCTAATAGGTATAAAGGAGACGGCCGAAATTGGGCTTGACCTTACACTTTTGAAGCATGTATCAATATTCTTCTATTTTTATGTCTTCCATTTAAAAATATCCCACCAAAAACATAAATGTAAAAAAGGATAGCCAAGTTCAATACCAAAATTATGCTTAGCTGTGGGCTTCGCCGCAAAAAGAATGGAGATCTAAATGTGTGCCAAGTTTTATGCAAAATCTAAATATATATTTATAGGAACAAAATAACATTATGAACAAGTATTAAATTCTATTTGTTTGCTTTATTGAATACCTATAATAGTTGCTGGTATTTACAAATGTGATATCTTTTGTGTGTTGTGTGATGTTTTTGGTGGGATATCATTACTTTTTGTAAAGAAAACTAGGTAGGTATTGAGTTGTGTGGTGCCGCGCGCCGCCGACGACACACCGTTGGCCGGCTGTTTAGCGCGTATTACAAGTGTTTTTTTATGGGGACACCACAAATGTTTTGGCTTAACTTTATCTTTATATTTCTGTTATAAAGCAAATATAATAAAACATATATTGGGATTGTTTCAAATATTTGCTTGTAACGGTTCCAACGCTACCATTAAAAATATTTTTTTTTTATGTGGACCCCTGTATTTTTAACTTTTTTTATTTTTAGATTTTTTCTTACGCTTACACATAATTACCGAGCTGGATTCCAAATTTCATCCTTCTAGGTCATCTGGAAGTAGGTTAGGTTTAGATACTATAAGTCTGTCAGTCAGTACAAAAATTTACGATTTTGACCTTCATATCTTTATAACCGTTTGAGCTAGCTTCATGAAATTTGGGCTTCTAGATGTCCTTATAGATATAATTAAACTCACACAGTTTTATGTGTTTACTTTAAATAGGTTTTGAGTTATAGAAAGGTGAAAAGTGGCACCAAGTGGTTCGTGTAATATTACACACGGCGCTGGCACCAACTTAGAGCGTTGGTTACATACTCAAAGAATACCAAGCATGTATAACAAGAATAATATTGACATAATAGTATTAATAATTCTTTGGGGGAGACCTATGTGCAATAGTAGCCTTTTAAAGGCTGAAAAAGAATAAGAATTAAAAACTATAGGTATTTTAGAAATTAAACTAAAAAGACATTTTCACTTTTTGGGATATTTAATATTGGTCGATATTATTTAATTTTACTGGCAACTTTGTTCAGCGCTCCCGACGTAATGTCAAATTGAAATACATTATTGAATCACTAACACTCTAGCTTCACATCTCGCTTCGTGGCTCGTATTGTGTTCGGCGTACCACTCGCGCGAGAGTGTAAATGAGCCATTATATATTTATATCAGTCCTCGTCGATTCCATGTGATATGTTCAATTCTGGTTATTGTCTAAGCTAGCTCTGTTCACTATTCATATATAATAGGGCAATCCAATGGTTAGGTACTGTGAACATCGTATGTCATCAGGTAAAAAAAAGTTATTCACCGAAAAATGATTTAGAAGCTCTACTCGACAGCGGTTCTTTCTTTACTCCCATTGGACAGACAGATTTTTCTTTCTCATTTGGAAATAGTTCTAATATAACTATAAAATAATGCATAAATTATCTCTGTAACACTAAGCCCAAAGTTCTATGAAGTTTTTCCCGTCTCCTTTTAAAATATGGCCATCATTATTTTTCATTCAGTTCAATAAGGATATCGGAGATTTGTTATATTGCAAAACAAAAACAAATGCCTTAGAATTGAAGAAGTAGCTGTTGCAGTAAACATCAGTCTATTCTTCTGTACAAAATATCAAAAACATTTAAAAAATTGTAAGTAATTAACATTTAAAATTTTCTATAAGCATAAGTACCCGCGTAGTAAGAATGACCTTGCTATATTTTTCTTACCCCACATTACATACAGTTCAAATTAAAAATTATAAAAATTATCTAGATAGGTAGCAGCCGCCTTCAACATTTGTAACATTTATATCCTATATAGTGACTGTTCAACCATAATAATGTAATCAATCTTCATATCAAGCTATGTAATTTTATTGCATTGCATAAATTTCGAACATCCTTTACATACAAAATTCGATTTTTAAATTGCATGGTGGCACTAGAGTGAAGCATCATTTACGTAAAATAGACCTGACATTCCAGGGAAGAAGTTTCATCGTGAATGACTTGTCGAAACTACCTTGATGTCGCAACTCGTAGTTGTATTACGTGCCCGGTACGGCCTCCACGCCCAGGTCTCGGGTTCGAATCCCGCGTCGGGCAAATACTATTTTTTTCTGTCCAGTATCAGCTCGGTCTGTTGAATTGGGCCCGGTATGTGGCAATAAGCTCGTCTCCTATTTGATAAGACCTAAAATAGCTAACGAAATGTGAGGAGAAAAGGTGTGATGCTATGTTTGACTGCCTCCAAGGCGTAGTTGCACACACGATACGCCTATTGTGCTGAGGTCCCGGGTTCGAATCCCGAGTCGGGCCGAAAAATAGTGACGCCATTTATTGTATTATTATTTATTTTATGTCTACCAAAGTTAGGAAAGTCCACAAGAATAAATCAAAACAAAGCAAAATATAATTTAAAACATATTATAGAAGTTTCATACTGCTTTGCTTTTTACCTATATACAGGCCTACGTAGGGGTAAGGCTCGAACCTACCACCACACCAAATTTTATCTTGTCAACAAAAGTCAACTATAAGTGAATAATACTTTCGATGAGTTTAGATAACTTACAATGTCATTTTACATAATGTTCAAGTAATTAGGTAGATAATAGTGACATAATAATGGTTCTATAAACGAATTAAAATAAATTCTATGTTTTATAAGTTATAAATTTATTAGAAATTATAATAACTATAATATTTACAACACAGACATGCATTTGCAATGACGATCTTTTCGCGGGCTTGAGTGCAACGACCTGTCGCAACGACGCGATGCGACGAGGGCCGAGGCGCGCGATCTATCTCAGCGGGGCCGTGCGGCGCCTCGCATTTGAAATACGCTAAGTCACGCCCATCACGATTCCATATGTTTTTCACATAGGCTCTTAAGGTTTCTGTAACACTAATTTTATTTATCTAAAGTATTGTTTTTTGTTAGTTTTATCATACCATTTTGTTTATGTGAATGTTGTGTATGCCTATCATGTGTGCATGTGGCATGCATATCAGGTAATAGTTTAATTTAATTCATGTTGGTGTACCATATTAAATAAATAAATAAGGTCTTTCAGGGTGGCATAGCTGTAAAATTTGAACTATAAAACACTGCGAGGCATTGGCACCACGATTATCGCCGTTGAAACCATTAAATTAAGCAAATTTTGTGTTCAAGCACCAACCATAAGAGACTCGCTTCTTCATCAAATTAGTAGTTCCAAATTATTGCGATTCAACAAAAACTTCTGCCATAAATTGACAGATTCTACTCACAATAACCGATACTAAGAAATGACGTCACAAACAGCCCCCGTGTTTACGTAAAAATAATCAACCGTTTCCACAAAATCACTGGGCGATAATTACAATTTCCCTTTAATACAAAAATCATGTTTTTTGTCGGCATGTTTGATAATCGTTATGGGAAAACGGTTCCCTTATTTGTGTTTCACACTCATGACTTTTGATTAAAATGATTTGGGGTGCGGGGGTGTGGAATCCTCGTTTTATTAAAACTACTATAATTCATGCCTCGGTGGCGTAGTCGTATTGCGTACGGTTTACGAGTACGATTTGCGCGCTGAGGTCCTGGGTTCGATTCCCGGGTCGAGCCAAAAAATATTGTGACTGGGTTTTTCCATCTTAAAAATTACTCAGTCGCAGCTCGGAGTCAGGAAGTTGTCGGTGTGATACCCCCGTGCCTCGGGGCGCACGTAAAGCCGTTGGTCCTGCGCCTGATCTCTCTCCGGTCATGTCGGATTTCTGTCTCACCGGACTATGAGAGTGAAGGAATAGCGAGTGCACCTGTGTATTGCGCACACACTTGTGCACTATAATATCTCCTGCGTACCTGGCTGATCTCCGTTGAGATTGGCCGCCGTGGCCGAAACTGGCTAGGAGGATTTCATAATTCATGATGCCGTGATATTCTCGAACAATTTTACTATGAATGTGGAAGTTTTATATTTATTTTAAGTAAGTCTTTGAGTGGATTTTTTTGTTGCTATTGCATGACGAGACGAGGCTGTCGCTCTCCTGATGGTAAGCAATATGACCGACAATCAATAGGAGCAACACCATACAGAACTTTTAATAACAAAAGTACTGCGTGGCTCTCCACTGCGCTCGTCACCATGAGACATTAGATGGACAGTCTCATAATGCTAAGTAATTACGCTGGCTGCAATGTCAAGTGTACGCACACTGTTGCTTGGCGGTAGAAATAAACATTGCAGTGGTACCTACTCAGCCGAACTTCGCATACGATAGACCTACTACCAGTAAATCGCTGAATGGGTTTGGTTTTTGACACAAACATAGACTATTGCCCTGCCCAAACATTACAAGTCTAAAAGCTCACAAGTTGCATGGTAAAGATTTTTGTAAAATGGACTAATTTCCAAGAGAAAACGCTTGTAATACAAGGCTTGTAACGTTTAATAAACAGGGCACATGTCTTCTGTACGAGACTATCCTGCCCTGACACTCACCAGCAACTCGTGTAAGTCAGGATCGGCGGTGCGCATTTTATGATATCGAGTAGTGAAGCTCGATGAGTCTCTGAGAGCACTCGCAATAAAATTTATCAAATCGGATAGGGAGGAGTTGGAAATTTGTAAACACAAAAACAGACATCTTGAGATACTAGTGCTAATTAGTAATTATTATGCCCGGGTAAAAAACGTTACCTAGAATTATAATCCCGCTAAAAACATACTTTTCCTGAATAAAAGTAAGTAGTTTATATACTAATGTCAGCCTTGTTGTAAACATCCAAATATGTTTAGCGGTTTGTGCGTTTATTTGCAACAAAAATATAAACATGTTCAAAAACTTTTGAATTTATGTTAAGGATAACTTTTACAAATTATTTCACAAGTCGTTATGCCCATATTTCGGTTTAGTTTTTACTGGTATCTTACATTCCCAGGAGAATATGGCACGTGTCACGGGCCAGCTGGATTTTAAGTTGTAACCGTTACTTAGTTAATATTTTATTCGATAATTTTAATACCCGTGAGTTTTTCTCTTGACTTGGAATGTTAGTATTTTGGTCACACATTCACTGCTGCAACTATAATCGCCTCATTGGTCTAGTGGTTATCCTCATTGAGGCGTGGACCGTAATATTAAGGAAATCACGCCTGGGTAGAATGACAAATTTTGTTTTTTTTTTATTTGAAAGACGTTGCTCACGTTTGAAATATGTGAAAACCCAATTAAAATCGGATCGGTAGTTTTTGAGAAAATTGAGAACTTACAAACTTACGTACGTACGGGTCGAATACAGAACCTCCTTTTTTGAAGTCGGTTAAAAATATGGCGAGAGATTGTAGGTACTACTTATCTCGCTGCCTAACTCTTTACGGATACAAGCTTAAGTTTATCAATATGTAGCTGAATTTGGCACCGGTATAAGAATGTCCAATATTCAGAAAATCACTATCGATTACTGAAATCTCTACATAAAAGTTTATTGCTACATATAAAAAACGCCATAATGAGGTGTAATTGAATAAACCGTGTACATTTGCAAATAAATTCAATGAAGCGTGCACGATGGAGCGGGTAGAGCGGCCATATGCTGCGTAGAGACGGGAGTGAGGATTTAGCGGATTTGATACTTAGTTTGGTTTATTTTTGAAGTGGAAGATAGCCTAGTTGGGAATGGAACGGTCTGCCGAGACAATGTCCGGAGGTTCGAAACCCAAGGCACACACCTCTGACTTTTCAAAGTTACGTGTCTATTGTTTATCAATTATCGTTCACTTTAACGGTGAAGGAAAACATCGTGAGGAAACCTGCATACCTGAGAATTCTGCCTAAGAATTTCGAGGGTATGTGAAGTCTGCCAACCCGCACTAGGCCAGCGTGGTAGACTAAGGCCTAAAACCCTCTCAGTAGTAGAGGAGGCCCGTGCTCAGCAGTGGGCAGTATAGTTACAGGGCTGGTATTATTATATTAGTATTATTGGTTTATTTCATATGTCATACTTAAATACTTTTACTAAAACTGAATGGGTATAAAGCTGAAATAGGACAAAAGAGACATTTTATTTTTTCATGTATAAATAATGTACCTGTAGGTTTATTAGGTTTATCAATATATAAATTAATATAATAGTTTATTTCAATTATTTTTTCTTGTTTTTATATAAAATATACTTTTATTCTAAGGTCCATGATGATTACCTAACATTTATAAATATCTAAAATTCCGCATTATACTAAAAACATAAAAGCTTCCTTTTTAAAACATCAAGTATCAAAACTACACAATCCCTTAGCAGGGGTGGCTTGACTGACGCATCAAAGGAAAATATTTTTTTACAATCACCTATATGAATATTAATTATGGTATAATATATTCATTCGTGCACTGATTTTGTTCGATTGACCCCTTTCGTATTAGGGTGAGTGATTTTTTTATTGACTCTTGCCTTTGGCTTTTACAGCCGAAGTATGCATACTACTAGTATAATGAGTCGTAGATTGTGAAGTCTTAGGTTCTAATTTTAGGTCAGGTATTTTTGAGTTAAAAATGTTTGTGAATTATTGAAGTCATGCAGTTGTAAAGGTAAAACCAGTTCGCATTCTAACGGCCACTTTCAAATGTAAAATTAAGTGTTACTTTTCCTAAATTATGACATTTGTGTTGTGGACTCTTACTCCTGATTTAGATACTTGCCGAGTACAGACAACATTCATAAATACTAGTGTGTAAACAGCTTATTCGGGTGTATTCGTTACTTAAAATTCATTAAATTCGCCAAATTTTTCGGCAAATTATTCACCAATAGTCTAAATGAGGCATTATGGCTTTTATTTTAGCTATCACTTTTACTTCTACAGTTAAGAAACTCGATGTTAGTAAAAAGAAATGCAAATACTGGTGTAAATAAAAAAGTTTTATCCTGCCTAACAAAAATAGAAATTTTGGTGTAAGATATTATTTTCAATAGGCATTCAAGTATCAAGTTCATAAAATAATAGGGTACTAAAAATCTTGTTTAACTCAGTATGTGTTCATTCAATATAAACAGCTTTTTGCATTATCATTCACAACAAAAGGATGAACAAACAACCCTTTTTATAAATCCATTATTATAACCTCATTTGCTTACTATCGCAAAATTAATTCATAATTTTTGACGTGAGCACAATGAATAAAATGGGGTAGGATGGACAGAACAAGGTTTATATATATTTATTATTATTAACCAGGTAAAGGACATGTCAAAAATGGCTTAAAATTCTAACTAAGATACTTTATCTATTTATTTATTCAACAAAAAACTATAAATTTATTATTCTTAAGCCCTCGCGTGCCGGGAGCGTGGATCCACGCTCAAAAAAAGTGTTCAAACTCTGCCGGGAGCGTGGATCCACGCTCGGGCCGATTTCTGCAAAATGTATGAAAACTGAACATCTACAGGTGGTTTCTTTTTAGCTTATTTTTTGTTTCCATTGGATGCAAATCTTAATCATATATGAGAATTGAGAAAAGTGGCCGCCATTTTGAACTTCTTTGTTTCGAGGCCGATTGACCTCAAAATCGATACCTGGACATGGCTTTAAGTACAAAAGACGGCTCCAATGTTAGAATTGAAAAAAGTGGCCGCCATTTTGAATTTCTTTGTTTTAAGGCCAATCGACCTCAAAATCGATATCTGGGCAGGCCTTTAGGTACAGAAGACGGATCCAATGTTAGAATTGAAAAAAGTGGCCGCCATTTTGAATTTCTTTGTTTTAAGGCTAATCAACCTCAAAATCGATATCTGGGCAAGCCTTTAGATACAGAAGACGGATCCAATGTTAGAATTGAAAAAAGTGGTCGCCATTTTGAATTTCTTTGTTTTAAGGCTAATCGACCTCAAAATCGACATCTGGGCAAGGCTGTATGTACAGAAGACGGATCCAATGTTAGAATTGAAAAAAGTGGCCGCCATTTGGAATTTCTTTGTTTTAAGGCCATTCGACCTCAAAATCGATATCTGGGCAAGGCTGTATGTACAGAAGACGGATCCAATGTTAGAATTGAAAAAAGTGGCCGCCATTTTGAATTTCTTTGTTTTAAGGCCAATCGACCTCAAAATCGATATCTGGGCAAGGCTGTATGTACAGAAGACGGATCCAATGTTAGAATTGAAAAAAGTGGCCGCCATTTTGAATTTCTTTGTTTTAAGGCCAATCGACCTCAAAATCGATATCTGGGCAAGCCTTTAGGTACAGAAGACGGATCCAATGTTAGAATTGAAAAAAGTGGTCGCCATTTTGAATTTCTTTGTTTTAAGGCCAATCGACCTCAAAATCGATATCTGGGCAAGGCTGTATGTACAAAAGACGGATCCAATGTTAGAATTGAAAAAAGTGGCCGCCATTTTGAATTTCTTTGTTTTAAGGCCAATCGACCTCAAAATCGATATCTGGGCAAGGCTATATGTACAAAAGACGGATCTAATGTTAGAATTGAAAAAAGTGGCCGCCATTTTGAATTTCTTTGTTTTAAGGCCAATCGACCTCAAAATCGATATCTGGGCAAGGCTGTATGTACAGAAGACGGATCTAATGTTAGAATTGAAAAAAGTGGCCGCCATTTTGAATTTCTTTGTTTTAAGGCCAATCGACCTCAAAATCGATATCTGGGCAAACCTTTAGGTACAGAAGATGGTTCCAATGTTAGAATTGAAAAAAGTGGCCGCCATTTTGAATTTCTTTGTTTTAAGGCCAATCGACCTCAAAATCGATATCAGGGCAGGCCTTTAGGTACAGAAGACGGATCCAATGTTAGAATGAAAAAAAGTGGCCGCCATTTTGAATTTTTTTGTTTTAAGGCCAATTGACCTCAAAATCGATATCTGGGCAAGGCTGTATGTACAAAAGACGGATCCAATGTTAGAATTGAAAAAAGTGGCCGCCATTTTGAATTTCTTTGTTTTAAGGCCAATCGACCTCAAAATCGATATCTGGACAAGCCTTTAGGTACAGAAGACGGATCCAATGTTGGAATTGAAAAAGTGGTCGCCATTTTGAATTTCTTTGTTTTAAGGCCAATTGACCTCAAAATCGATACTGGGCATGGCATTGATAGTAAAAGTCATAATTATTTAATGTTAGACTTAAGAAAAGTGGTCGCCATTTTGAACTTCTTTGTTTTAAGACTGATTGTATTTAAGATAGATTTTTTTTTTCCGCGGTGGCCATCTTCGGCGCATTAGGGACGGCTGCGGGCTTCCTCCGACTCACGTCTAAGTTGTCGTCCGCAACCGCCCCTGCGCGTACCGCTGTTGCGGTCCGTCTCCTGTTGTTGCGGGGGCTCAGAAGCCCCCGTACACCGAAGGACGCCCTTGGCATCCGAGGCAGCGTGAGGCACGCTGCCGTCCATCACGGGGGTCACAGAAGTTGGCTAGACTAATAGGTGGACGGCCCCTCCCTCCCACCCGTGACCCCCGGAGGCCCCTATTAGTCGCCTTTTACGACAGACAGGGGATACCGTGGTGGAATTCTCCAACGCCCCCAATCCACAGGGCGGGAGATGTCGGTCAGTCGTCCACCCGACGCCTCCTACGTCTCGTCTGGCGGCGGGAGGGATCACCACTGCGCTGGCGATCCCTCTCGGCACTCTCCTTCCGCGAGAGGAAAGATAGATATTTGGGCTTGTCTTTCGCCAAGTAGAATAACTCGAGGTTGGAATTTTAAGAACTGCATTCCATGTTAAATGTTCTTGTTTTAAGGGCTGTTGGTTTTAAAATCAAAACCCGCTGGACTTGGCCACAAACTATAGTACGTTTTAATTATAGATTTTTTAAATATTATGGCCACCATCAATGCTTATTCAATTCTCTTCAATAACGCAGCTTTGTTATGTCGCAAAATAAAGAATTGAAGAAGAAAAAAGTGTCCCGTGGCAGCAAACAGCAAAAAAAGTAAATTCTTTTGTGAAAGCATCAAAATCGGTTAAAAATCAGGGAGTCGTTAACAATGCAACGATTGCTATAAGAATAATTAGCCGCGTAGTAGAAATTATCTTATTATATTTTTCTTCCCCCACATCGTTATGCCCTGTTGGGTGGCCATTAAATTACTGTATCTTTTTATTTATTTACCCCCCATCACCAGACTTAAAAGGCTACTCAGGTTGATTACCTTATTTATTTTTAAAAGTGTCTAATTTTGATGTGATTGCGTATTTAAATTGTTAAATTAGTAAAATTACAACCTTGATTTATTCTGTTTGGCTAAAGACAAGCCCAAATATCTATCTTAAATCCCATTAGTGTTAAAACAAAACGACGGCATGCCCAAGTATCGATTTTGAGGTCGATTGGTCTTAAAACAAAGAAATTCAAAATGGCAGCCACTTTTTCAATTCTAACATTCGATCCGTCTTTTGTACCTACAGGCCTGCCCAGATATCGATTTTGAGGCCGATTGGCCTTAAAACAAGGAAATTCAAAATGGCGGCCACTTTTTTTCATTCTAACATTGGATCCGTCTTCTGTACCTAAAGGCCTGCCCAGATATCGATGTTGAGGTCGATTGGCCTTAAAACAAAGAAATTCAAAATGGCGGCCACTTTTTCATTTCTAACATTGGATCCGTCTTCTGTACCTAAAGGCTTGCCCAGATATCGATTTTGAGGTCGATTGGCCTTAAAACAAAGAAATTCAAAATGGCGGCCACTTTTTTCAATTCTAACATTGGAACCATCTTCTGTACCTAAAGGCTTGCCCAGATATCGATTTTGAGGTCAATTGACCTTAAAAGAAAGAAATTCAAAATGGCGGCCAATTTTTTCAATTCTAACATTAGATCCGTCTTTTGTACATACAGCCTTGCCCAGATATCGATTTTGAGGTCGATTGGCCTTAAAACAAAGAAATTCAAAATGGCGGCCACTTTTTTCAATTCTAACATTGGATTCGTCTTCTGTACCTAAAGGCTTGCCCAGATATCGATTTTGAGGTCGATTGGCCTTAAAACAAAGAAATTCAAAATGGCGGCCACTTTTTTCAATTCTAACGTTGGATCCGTCTTCTGTACCTGAAGGCTTGCCCAGATATCGACTTTGAGGTCGATTGGCCTTAAAACAAAGAAATTCAAAATGGCGGCCACTTTTTTCAATTCTAACATTGGATCCGTCTTCTGTACCTAAAGGCTTGCCCAGATATCGATTTTGAGGTCGATTGGCCTTAAAACAAAGAAATTCAAAATGGCGGCCACTTTTTTCAATTCTAACATTGGATCCGTCTTCTGTACCTAAAGGCTTGCCCAGATATCGATTTTGAGGTCGATTGGCCTTAAAACAAAGAAATTCAAAATGGCGGCCACTTTTTTCAATTCTAACATTGGAACCATCTTCTGTACCTAAAGGCTTGCCCAGATATCGATTTTGAGGTCGATTGGCCTTAAAACAAAGAAATTCAAAATGGCGGCCACTTTTTTCAATTCTAACATTGGAACCATCTTCTGTACCTAAAGGCTTGCCCAGATATCGATTTTGAGGTCAATTGACCTTAAAAGAAAGAAATTCAAAATGGCGGCCAATTTTTTCAATTCTAACATTAGATCCGTCTTTTGTACATACAGCCTTGCCCAGATATCGATTTTGAGGTCGATTGGCCTTAAAACAAAGAAATTCAAAATGGCGGCCACTTTTTTCAATTCTAACATTGGATTCGTCTTCTGTACCTAAAGGCTTGCCCAGATATCGATTTTGAGGTCGATTGGCCTTAAAACAAAGAAATTCAAAATGGCGGCCACTTTTTTCAATTCTAACGTTGGATCCGTCTTCTGTACCTGAAGGCTTGCCCAGATATCGACTTTGAGGTCGATTGGCCTTAAAACAAAGAAATTCAAAATGGCGGCCACTTTTTTCAATTCTAACATTGGATCCGTCTTCTGTACCTAAAGGCTTGCCCAGATATCGATTTTGAGGTCGATTGGCCTTAAAACAAAGAAATTCAAAATGGCGGCCACTTTTTTCAATTCTAACATTGGATCCGTCTTCTGTACCTAAAGGCTTGCCCAGATATCGATTTTGAGGTCGATTGGCCTTAAAACAAAGATATTCAAAATGGCGGCCACTTTTTTCAATTCTAACATTGGATCCGTCTTCTGTACCTAAAGGCCTGCCCAGATATCGATTTTGAAGTCAATTGGCCTTAAAACAAAGAAATTCAAAATGGCGGCCGTCTATGCCAAATCTCACAATGTTTCTAAATATTTTAGTGACCATTGATCCATAATAAATAAGTAAATAAATAATTTCAAAATTCGTACTAAATGAATTTTATGGTGTATAAATTGGAACACCTTTACACCTAAAATCCGATTTTTTCAAATGTATGGTCGGCACGCAAGCGTTTTTTACGCAAACTGAGCCCGGCATTCCAGGGGTTAATAATGAATGAATGAACGAATAAATGAATGCATGAATGAATGAAAAGACTATTTTACACCGCATTCATCAAAACGAATACAATTATATGTCCCGGCACGAAACTCTAGCGCTGAGCGAAACGTGGAGGGGATAGCTGCGCATGGGTACCGTCGCGCACGCAATACAAATTAGTAATTTAATTGCTTAATTAAAAACAGCAAAATAATGTTTTAATGTAAAGTCAAATAGTAAGTCTAGCGGTGAACAAAATGTGGGACTTAACTGCGTATGGGTACTGTCACGCACGCAAATATTACTTAAGTAATATTACTTCAGTCCTGTCTGGAATTTGTGCCCGATATGGCGATAGGCTCGCCCCCTATCACATCATGGGACGGAATAACGGCGAACAGTGGGTGCACTAGTTGCGCCTCTGCCTACCCCTTCGGGGATAACAGGCGTGAGTGTGTATGTATGTAATATTACTTCATGTTACCTACAATATAATTTTTAACAAGTTTATGGGGAGTAGAAAAATAAATACACTATCGGATTTGTAAATTTTTATATTAAATACCAAATAATAATAATTTTTATATTAAGTCCGAATTACATAAGAACCAAATCAAACACAACAAACAAATCAACAAAACAAACTTAACAAAAAACAACAACAAAAATTAACGATGACAACAAAACAATTCAGAACGCGACTGTACACTGGAAGTGCGCGGAGCGTCGTATCGGCACGGGGGACGGAGTACGACTGGAGAGCCAATCGGCGCAACGCACGCTCGCCCTTCACCCCTGTACTCCGCCAAGACACCTTATTTTTTACTTCTGCGCAATAACGGTCACCGCTAGAGTTTCGTGCCGCGACTTATATTATGGTTTAAAGAAAAGAAAAATACTTACAACAATAGCCGGTGTTATCGCTAAAAAAGCCATCTCTTCCTGACAACCTGCATTTTAGTGAGAGACTAAATATAGTGGGCTGAAGAAGGGAAAGAACCAAAAATGATTACCTAACTTTAACCGTTTACATATTCGTGTATGGCTTACTATGTTTTTTAAGTGGATATTTTTTTAATTTGTTTTTAAATTAGTTTTAGTTTCAATTCTATTTTTTCTCGAATATTATTGTATATTTAGACAGTACTAACAAACACTAGACTTTGCCATAAATTGTATTATTTAAAATCCTCCGATTGTGAGATTTAGGTATGTAATTTTATTTTGCTTAAAAACTACACTTAAATGAACGTTTTAAAAAAGCTAGTAGTAAATGGACGGGTCTAAAAATGTTTATTAATGGACAAGATCAATATTTTTGCCCCTTTAATATCCATAAAGTTTGATCCCGGTTATGTTTGTGGCCCAGCCATACAAAAAGAAAACATCTCATTTGTTTCTGAGCCACGGAACCGATTTCAAAATCCTTTTTCGTACCTACACACATACACTTCATCATCAGCGTATATTTTAGTCTACTGCTGAACATGCTCCCAATATACGCCATTTCACTCGGTCTTCAGCTTGTCGTCTCCAGTTTCTGCCAGCGACCATTCACAAATAGTCACTTCAATCGTGTATCGCAGCGATTGTCGATTCTTCGACAGATGGCCAGCTCACTGCCAAATCAGCTCAATAATCCCATACAGTTATAATACACTGTATCGACGCTGGTGCAACTATTTTGACATTATTCTACACGTGACATTTAAGTTATGTACCCTTTTTGAAATGTCAATTTGTCATCTTTAAATTATAGATGTATGTCTAGATGTCAACTTGTAAGAGAAACACGACACAAATGGCAGCAAAAAGCTGTCAACATTGTGTTATAATTATTATGAACTTCATTTAATTGCTAAATTAATTAACTGAAGTTTTACAATTAGTATTTATGGAATCAGCAAGTTTAACGTATAAATCTTCCATAGCCGATTTTTCCGAGACAAAAACTAGAACATACTAGATATTATATGACATTATTATCTCACAATAAAAACAAACGTATATCATGCTTTTATTCCACAAAATAGGCAGAGGTTCCTATGATGTGATAGGGGGAGAGCCTATCGCCATATCCGACACAAAGTTCAAGCTCCGGGACGATACTCACCAAAAAATTTGCCCTACCGGGGATCAAACCGGCGACCTCAAGTCACGTCGTATACATACAATGACGCTACCGAGGTAATTATCTTAATCCAAGACAATCTTTGTGTGTCACATTCCACCTAAATATATTCATCGGTTTCTATATTGACATCTAACAAACTTCCAAATACCTTCACAAACGGTTTCATTTATAATACCCTAGTACTTAGGTTTCTGTATTATCTGTTGAATCCAGAATATCACGGATCATAATTACTAGAGGCGATAATGTAATTTTGAACTGCTACGTCACTGCGAATCTAATATAAATTTTGTTGAAGCAAAAACAATTTTTTATATCCCTTTTATGACCCCAAAATAACCTCTATGGGAATAAAATCGCCCCTTAAACATTAAAAATAATCGAACAATGACTGTACCTTTTACAAACACTTCATTAATATCAATTTATATTTCGTTTTTTTTTCAGTGATGGTGCTTGCTTTTAGTATGTAGGTTTGTCGCAACTCCTATGGCTATGAGTATTGGGGGTAATGTGAGTGTTTTTGGGCGGTTGTTAACCATGCTTTTTGTCATAAATATGTTCGATTTATTCCATCTGTGGTCAGATAAAGTAAAAGCTTTTATCACACTTGCGAATTGCGAGTCGAAGGAGCTGCGCGCTCGTCTAGTGTAATAAGACCGTTGACTTTACTTGACCATGATGAAGAACACAGGCTTAGTCATAATGTGATCCAGTTATGCTTAAATATTACGTGAAAAAAACAATGATCTCTGCTTACCTATTTGGAAAAAATGGTTTACATAAACGTTTAAGGATACTTTGCATAATGTAAACACAAAAATATAAAAAAACTCGTAGTGAAACTAATCCGAAACTTACTCGAAATTTGAACCCATTACAAGAAGGTACCGAGATATGGCGCGAAGGATGACCACGTTCGGTTGACATTTTTGGAATTCTTTTTTTTGTCCCTTAAAAAGGTACACAGTATCAGGACAACATGAGCTCACAAGGACACTAAAGGTCTGAGTAAATTTATTTCACCGATAACCGCGTCGCCGGCACGGAATGTCGCCCCGTCTGTTCGTATACAATTATTTTTATTATTAGTACTGCGCCTGGTGACTTAATGATGTTTTAAATTACGTTTGTCGTTTCACAGCCTGCGTCCAATAGTGTCAAATAAATTAGCTCTCTTCAACGAACTTCAGCTCGTCGCTCCACCGGCCCGCGCGTGACACACTACGCTCCCTGTACGTGGTCTCACAACACTCGCTCCTGAGCTCTCATCCACTACCTTCAGCTCGTCGCTCCACCGGCCCGCGCGTCACACACTACGCTTCCTGTACGTGGTCTCACAACACTCGCTCCTGAGCTCTCATCCACTACCTTCAGCTCGTCGCTCCACCGGCCCGCGCGTCACACACTACGCTCCCTGTACGTGGTCTCACAACACTCGCTCCTGAGCTCTCATCCACTACCTTCAGCTCGTCGCTCCACCGGCCCGCGCGTGACACACTACGCTCCCTGTACGTGGTCTCACAACACTCGCTCCTGAGCTCTCATCCACTACTTTCAGCTCGTCGCTCCACCGGCCCGCGCGTCACACACTACGCTCCCTGTACGTGGTCTCACAACACTCGCTCCTGAGCTCTCATCCACTACCTTCAGCTCGTCGCTCCACCGGCCCGCGCGTGACACACTACGCTCCCTGTACGTGGTCTCACAACACTCGCTCCTGAGCTCTCATCCACTACCTTCAGCTCGTCGCTCCACCGGCCCGCGCGTCACACACTTCGCTCCCTGTACGTGGTCTCACGACACTCGCTCCTGAGCTCTCATCCACTACCTTCAGCTCGTCGCTCCACCGGCCCGCGCGTCACACACTACGCTCCCTGTACGTGGTCTCACAACACTCGCTCCTGAGCTCTCGTCTACTACCTTCAGCTCATTGTGATATTTTATTACTTTACTCTCTAAAGTAGTTGTCTCTAAAGTGGTTTATAAAAATTTCAACAAGCTTCCGGTTGTCTCCGAGCCAAACGTATAGACGAAAAAGAAATTGACAAAAAGTGCGTCGCGTCGTCGCGTGTCCGGCAGATTTATTGTGCGGCTCCGACCGGAGGGAGTGGCGTAAAAAATTTACAACATTCCTCCAAATGACTTATTAAGTGTAGTTGTGAGATGCTTTAAATATTTAGTCTCTTTTATAATTTAATAGCTATTGTCTATGAATAATCGCTGAATTTAAAATGTTTTTATATTGTTCATGTAGTTGAGAATTTTAAGTGGCGCTGTGAATTAATTTGTAATAAGTATTAATAATACGCAATAAATGTAAACAATAAAGCTTTGAAATTTGTAGTTTTTTTTTATGGCATTAAATGATGAGACGAATGTGCTGTGTTGCACTGTAACCCTATTACTTACATTTAGGTTACTATACCACCATAACAGCCCTGTATTATATACGGCCCATTGCTGAGCACGGGCCTCCTCTACTACTGAGAGGGTTAAGGCCTTAGTCCACCACGCTGGCCTAGTGCGGGTTGGCAGACTTCACATGACTTCGAAATTCAAAGAACTTCTCAGGTACCTATGCAGAATTCCTCACGATGTTTTCCTTCGATGTTAAGTGAACGACAATTCACAAATGATACACCCATATTATTTTAGAAAAGTCAGAGGTGTATGCCTTGGGTTTTCAAAAACTAATAAGAATTTACGCATAAAGCCTTGTGAACGAAGGAGTGGGCAGAAACTGAACTAGTACACAATTCACTATATATATCCACCTTGACACAATTATTACTGGATGTAGGTCTCTCATATGTAAGAGTCCGCCTGGGTGGGTACCACCGCAATATCTATTTCTACCGCCAAGCAGCAGTATGCATGCACTGTTGTGTTTCAGTTTGAAGGGCATTGTAGCCAGTGTAACTATAGAACATTATAAGCCATAACATCTTATCTCTCAGGATGACGAGCGCAGTGGAATGCCACTCAGTACTTTGTAACTCAAGGTGCTGGATGGTGTTGGTACTGTTTATGGGTCGTCGTATCGCTTACCATCAGGCGAACTGCATGCTCGTCTCATCATACAATGGCATTCAAAAAAATAAACAACTTACTAATATTTTATTCGACTCATGTTGTAGTAGAAAATCTTACACCATATTTTTTTGTGTCTACCTATATTTTTTGTAACATTTCTACTAATGTGCCAACAATCTTCTTCTTCTTTGCTCATTCCCACTTTATGTGGGGTTGGCTTACCTACTATGTCTGCGCCAAGCTGTTCTTTCTGCGGTTGTCAGTCGGGTATTTTGTTTTAACCGAGAGCTTTAATCATACTGGTCCACTACGTAGAGGGAGGTCGCCCTCGCCCTCTTTTGTTCTCTGGAAGGCTCATCGCTTTTTTGACAACGTGATTATCATCTCTGCGCATAACGTGACCAAACCACCTCAGGCGTTTCTCTAAAAGTTTCTCGGACACAGCGGTTACCTTGAAGCTACCGTGGATATATACTAATGTGCCAACAATAACCATAAATAATCGTAGCATAAATAATCTATCGTTCTTCTATATCGGGCAGAAATTCCAATCCAGAATGACCTACTAGTTGATTCGATTGACCCACGTCATACCTGGGAATCAAACCTACTATCTCGTGGTACACAGTCCAAGTAATGTCACTAGCCCAAAAAGTCGATATCCAATAAGAATTTCTTATTAGCTACGTTATCACTGAATTAGCCGGTCTTAAGCCACTTGTAAGTGACAAACAAACCGACCTTTGTTCTGATAACACATGGCCCTTATTCTCACAATTATTAGTGACTAATATGTTTATTATATGTATGTACATCTTACTAATATAAAAGCGATAGTTTGTGACGATATTTGAATGTAACAAACGCAGAAAATTTCAAAAATTTGTCACATAGACTATGTCCTGTATTAACATATAAAATAACTTTTACCGAAGATGTCCATACTGGATCATAATACTTCTTAAAATTATAAGGGACTGTTACAATAAAATATATTTTTTAGTCACTCAATCTAATGACAGGTGTAATTAGGAAAATTCTAATAAGATACAACTCTGTCCACCCCAAACCAGAACGCGTGAAGATTCCTCTCCCTAACTTTGATAAACTGTAGCCCGATAAATGATAACACTCGAAGCGAGTTCGTATCAGTAACGTTTTGTAAACAACGTGTTATCTTTGGTTTCGAGTGCTTTTTGTTCTAGTGTACGCATTAAATTATATGGCGTATCGTCTTTATTGCCTACGTATAGTGCAGTAAAGTAATGGGGTAAACAGCGTTTATACATGCTATTACAATGTGGGTAGAATAGATGAGCGCTCTATGCGCTGTCTTACGCGGTATATGTACGTGCGTTATGACTAGTGCAGTCGACGAGTTGACTGCCTCGGTGGCCTAGTTGTATTGCGTACGCGGTACGAGTTCGATTTATGTGCTGAGGTACTGGGTTCGAATCCCGGGTTCTGCCAAAAACATAGTGGCTGGGTTTTTAAAAATTACTCAGTCGCAGCTCAGTGTCAGGAAGTGCGGTGTGATACCCCGTGCCTCGGAAGACAAGTAAAGCCGTTGGTACTGCGCCTGATCTCTCTCTCACTGGACTATGACAGTGCAGGAATAGCGAGTGCATCTGTGTATTGCGCATACACTTGTGCTCTATACTATCTCCTGCGTTACCTCCGTTGAAATTGACCGGAGTAGCCGAATATCGGCTAGGAAGGGATTAACTATTTAGTAGAGCAGCGCTCTCCACGCTATTACTGACGCGGCATATAGCCGACTGCTGTTATGCGTGCTGCAGTAGACGAACGCTCTTCGCCTTGTCACTGACGCGGCATATAGTCGATTGCTGTTATGTGTGCTACAGTAGACGAGCGCTCTTCGCCTTGTCACTGACGCGGCATATAGTCGATTGCTGTTATGCGTGCTACTGTAGACGAGCGCTCTTCGCCTTGTCACTGACGCGGCATATAGTCGATTGCTGTTATGCGTGCTACAGTAGACGAGCGCTCTTCGCCTTGTCACTGACGCGGCATATAGTCGATTGCTGTTATGCGTGCTGCAGTAGACGAACGCTCTTCGCCTTGTCACTGACGCGGCATATAGTCGATTGCTGTTATGCGTGCTGCAGTAGACGAACGCTCTTCGCCTTGTCACTGACGCGGCATATAGTCGATTGCTGTTATGCGTGCTACAGTAGACGAGCGCTCTTCGCCTTGTCACTGACGCGGCATATAGTCGATCGCTGTTATGCGTGCTGCAGTAGACGAACGCTCTTCGCCTTGTCACTGACGCGGCATATAGTCGATTGCTGTTATGCGTGCTGCAGTAGACGAACGCTCTTCGCCTTGTCACTGACGCGGCATATAGTCGATTGCTGTTATGCGTGCTACAGTAGACGAGCGCTCTTCGCCTTGTCACTGACGCGGCATATAGTCGATTGCTGTTATGCGTGCTGCAGTAGACGAACGCTCTTCGCCTTGTCACTGACGCGGCATATAGTCGATTGCTGTTATGCGTGCTACAGTAGACGAGCGCTCTTCGCCTTGTCACTGACGCGGCATATAGTCGATTGCTGTTATGCGTGCTGCAGTAGACGAACGCTCTTCGCCTTATCACTGACGCGGCATATAGGCGACTGCTGTTATGCGTGGTAGACGAGCGCTCTAAGCACTGCGATTCATAATAGGGGGCGTAGCGCAGTGGATTATATATTGCTCTATGACACCGCCATATGTACACCATAACTTTTACTTCCATAAATAAATAATCCATAGATAAAGTTGTGTAAATAGAGATATATTATCTGATATGGTAATTCGCTTGTCGCACTACTGAAGTGTGGACAAACAGACGGTAATATTTTGCATTAGTGTTATCTAGTGCTACTTGTTGACCATATGGAGTTAGTTAGCGGCATTTTAGTAATGTTTTTGGATGTTTTCTAACCGCTTTAATGGTGTGGTTGGTATTGGTAGCAGTAGATATGGGTCAGATCGACATCCGCGTTAAAGCTTGTCTTAATTTATTTCAAGTCTGGGGTGGAGTTGTTGATCTCTTGTGTTACATTGTGCATAAGAAAAAAGAATAACAGTACCTTAATCAAGGGTTGCAAGTGCCTAAAGCGTTCACCCGAAAGCCCGGTGTGCCCAGAAAAGCCGACTCGCGTCAGGCTACTGGCCGTATTAGTCAAGGAAATAAAAGGTAACTTGGTGTTAGATACAAAGTATTAGTGTACCACAGTTATGCGACATTGTCAATTTTTGCCGCCATCATAAATGTTTTTTTTTTTGTTAATTTATTCATGTCCATGGATACAAAGTCCTTCAGACGCATACTTGTTTCTTTTTTAATTATCCTCAGTACTTACTAACTACTATGTCAAAGTAAAGCAGTGGGGACCTTACCAAGACTTTATCGAGGAGTTTTGGCGGCACCAAAAAATCACTTGATTAGCACAGTTATTTCAATTCACTTCATTTGAGCACTTTAATAGAACTATATTGGATAATATACCACCATAATTATGCAATATAACACTAAGTATCATCAAAATAATGAATTAAAACAAGAGCACCTCATGACACTTGCACGTTCCCGCCAAAACTCCATCATAAATGTTTTTCTGACGATGTGACCACTCTAGGTGACCCATTTTCTCGTTTACCAGCCTATGCTAAAGGCAACTGGTATTTATGCAGGACACAAAGATCTTACAGCTTAAAAGGTACTCCATGCATACGCGGATCACGTCATATAAAGATATTTTTAGTCCCGAAAAAAGTGAGAAAAAAATCACAAAACCTACTGAACGTAAGTACCCTAATTCCTAACACATTTGCGACCATCAAATAAATAAAGCTCAGAGCACATCAGCCCCGCTTTCCGCTCCGCTTGACTCTCACAATGTCCTTATTCTACGCACGTATGACAAATAAAAGCGTAAGAAAAAGGGCAACATTCTTTGGAGGCGATAGTACGCTGATGGGTGTAGCGGATTAGTGATTCTGACTAGATCAATAAACGCTGCGTTTTTTTAAACGTGAAAACATGTATTTGTGTTTTGTTTTTAGGGAAATTGAACGGCGATAATATCTGTTACCATTGAGGTAATTTAATTATAAGCATTTTTAAAGCATAGTCTTGGTTTGAAATTATTGGTACTGTCAATCTTAAATACTTTTCAGACACAGCAATATCTCCAAGATGAAAAATATTGATGCGATAAATTCAGTATTTCAAACAAATCAACTCAAATTCGCAATATATATTTCTTCCATATTTAAAGTATCTACAAGATTCTCAAACATGTTATAACCACATCATACATAATATATTTGTCTTAAACATTTTTATTATTATTATTTATTATTAAAGTTGCATCAACTGAGTACCATTTAAACCTTAACATTAACTTAGTTTAAAACACTTGTTCAAATGCTACTTATACAGTTAAAGATGCAAACGACATTTCAATATAACAAAACATTATTAGAGATAGAGGTACAGGCAAGAATACGCAGTAAAATTTTACTTTATTAACAGTTTTATTCACAAAAACGCAGCGTCCAAAAATCCAGTGCGTATTCCTGCCCCTGTAACCCGCTTATTCGCATGGCCGGAGTGAAGGAATCGTACTGACAGCCTGCCTTTTTGCCACTGCATTGTTACCGGACAAAGTGGGACAAGCGACTGGTCCAGAAAAAACGCGCTACTGGATAATGTAATTCGAAGTTGTAGTTGACTAATTGTTACGTATATGTTTTCTTGAGACTTTTGATTAATTATTACTCATGGTGGTTGATGTTGTGCTGCCACAGACCGCCATCTACACCGCATATTATGTGAACTGCGTTTTCGCTTTTTAGCTCTTGATAACACTGCTAACTATCGGGGCCAAAACTATTCTATCAATCTGGTGAGTATGATGCAAACATATTCATTTCATCATCATCATCCACATAAAGTCTACTGCTGAATAACTATAATAATTAACTCCTCCCTATTCTTCTCTTTGATTGACTTCGTTGCGGTTAAGACTAATTAGTGTTCCCTGAGACGCGCCGAGGTTTACCGCTCGGTGTCATTAAATGCGTGCCACTGCTGATCCTGGCTTACAGGAGTTGCAGTGGCGGGTGTGAGGGCGGGATAGTCTCGTACTGCTGAATATAGGCTTCCCCTAAAGATTTCCAGACGGACATGTGGAAAGCGGCCTGTATCCAGCGTGTCTTTGGAAAACAAAACGTATTTCGTGTCAACATATTCTCAAAATGTAATTGTAATCTTTTAGGTTTCGGAGATTTGCATATAGCTTAAATTAATAAAATGCTGATTATGATCATGAATGTCAATTTTTATAATGTTCATAAAAACTATGTATTTATTTTCTTGAGTGTACTTTAATTTATTTTAAATGTTATTAGTTTTATCTAAAACGTTTATTGTTTTTCTTTACCTTGATTTCGTCAGGACGTTCATGATTTAAAAAATACTTAGTGAAAGATTAAACTACAGAGTTTATGAAATAACTATTAGTAATTAAAATAACGATGTTAGCGTACGTAAAACACGTCATATAATATTTATGGCAAACTAGCTTTAGGTCGCCACTTCTCCTGCATAACAGTTCTTTCTCGGAAGAAAATTCCCGTACTTACCTTTCATTCAATGAGATAAAATTAGCCTGTATCATTCCCTGGCCAAAAAACTACGGAAAATAATATCATTCATCGGTTTCTCTGTTGCTTCGTGAAAGAAAGATAAACCAACAAACATTCGTCTTTAAATTAGCAAGGATTTGTAACATGAGAATCGATCCATCGACAAATCAATAAATAGTTTATTCACGACAACTATTAAATACATTATTCATTCCTTTGAGATTTCACAACGAATCACGTCTTGATTTTTCATTCCGATGCTTCTGTTTTAAACACTAGACAAGTAAGCCAACTTTATGTGCAGTACAAAAACTCACGTCAACAAACAAGCTTTTTATAAAGTAACCCAACACTGGCAAAGCGGCCAGCGGGATCAGATTTAAGACTAATCGCATCAAACGCGGCGCGGGCGAATAATCCGCCCCGGGGCTGAGTGTAGGGGCGAACGTAATGCGCTACGTGCCCGGGCTTATACGGGGGCGATGCGTACTGACGTGGAGAGGATGAGAGCTACAGGGAAACCACGTACAGGGAGCATAGTGTGACGCGCGGGCCGGTGGAGCGACGAGCTGAATGAAGGTCGTGAATGAGAGCTCAGGAGCGAGTGTTGTGAGACCACGGGCAGGGAGCGTAGTGTGTGACGCGCGGGCCGGTGGAGCGACGAGCTGAAGGTAGTGGATGAAAGCTCAGGAGCGAGTCTTGTGAGACCACGTGCAGGGAGCGTAGTGTGTGACGCGCGGGCCGGTGAAGCGACGAGCTGAAGGCAGTGGATGAGAGCTCAGGAGCGAGTGTTGTGAGACCACGTGCAGGGAGCGTTGTGTGTGACGCGCGGGCCGGTGAAGCGACGAGCTGAAGGCAGTGGATGAGAGCTCAGGAGCGAGTGTTGTGAGACCACGTGCAGGGAGCGTTGTGTGTGACGCGCGGGCCGGTGAAGCGACGAGCTGAAGGCAGTGGATGAGAGCTCAGGAGCGAGTGTTGTGAAACTACGTGCAGGGAGCGTTGTGTGTGACGGGTGGGCCGGTGGAGCGACGAGCTGAAGGTAGTGGATGGGAGCTCAGGAGCGAGTATTGTGAGACCACGTACTGGGAGCGTAGTGTGACGCGCGGGCTGGTGGAGCGACGAGCTGAAGGTAGTGGATGAGAGCTCAGGAGCGAGTGTTGTGAGACCACGTACTGGGAGCGGAGTGTGACGCGCGGGCCGGTGGAGCGACGAGCTGAAGGTAGTGGATGAGAGCTCCATTAGATTGAAAACTACTTTAAGATAATATCTTTAGATCTAATGGCGCCAATCGGAGTGTTAAATCACGGTCTATTTTGACAAAGGAGGTTTTAATGTGATCTTTCACGTTTTTTCGACGATGACAATGGAGTTTTGTGACGTCGGCTGCTCTTTTGTCGGTCTTTTTGATGGACTTACGGTTTTTTGTTGAGTGGACATAATCCGGACATTTTGTCGCTTTTGACATAATATTTATTTTCTGTGTGAAGGATGGTAGCGTTGCGTACATGCAATATACTGGTCCGTTGTCATCCTGTCTACATTCAATAAGAGGATGGTATAACTATAGCGACTGCCGAGTTTTTTTTTATCAGTAGCAACCTCACCCAAACTGGCAGGATTTTGCTGGTCACTCTATACATGACACGAAATATCAGCGAATACTTTTTAGAGATAAAGGCATGAACCATTAGGTACAACAAATTACACCCAACATTCAATGATTTCAATATCCTATTTTACTCATATTTTATATCACGTTTATCACAAATTTACGACATTTAAAATAAATCACAAAAAGAACTATAAAAATCCGGTAAAAATTCAACTAGATATAAATCTTTGAAATCTGATGGAAGGGCTAAATGTCAAAAAACTAAAAGAGACACAATGATAGATAGTTGACGTAATCAGGCATAATAATGCGCGAGAGAGAAAGAGTTAGCGCTCATCCCTACTACGCGAACATTGAAATATGAATTACTGCCTCATTTCTTGACTCGTCAAGCCCAGGGCCGGACGTCGGCGTCCGAGTATATAAGTTTTCCCGATACATCTAAATATATAAGCGGGGTTTGACAGGTTAACCAATTCTATTGCTGATTTCACGAAAGGGATTCTTATTAGTATTATTTGCTACAACGTATGGAATAAGTATTGTCAAAATAAAACATCTAATTCTCCTAAATTTCGAACCCATTGCCTAAACAAGCCGATCACGACAACCTACACAATTCAAAATAGTTCGACAACTGGTTGTTTTAATTAACACGTATGAACGGACAGACCGATGGCCAAGGGTTCTGTATATTGAGATTTTTAATTATGATTTGGGGAAATGGATACGAAAAGTTACTGAGCTGGAATGATTTTAAATTTAGAGGTAGATACGTTTATTTACAGCATACTGGTGGTAGGACTCTCATATGTAAGAGTCCGTCTGGGTAGGTACCACGTCAATCTCTATTTCTACCGCCAAGCAGCAGTGTGCATGCACTGTTGCGTTTCGGTTTGAAGGGCATTGTAGCCAGTAAAACTACAGGACATAATGAGACTTAACATCTTATGTCTCAGGATGACGAGCGCAGTGGAATGTCACACAGTACTTTGTAACACAAGGTGCTGGATGGTATTGCTACTGTCTATGGGTGGTCGTATCGCTTACCATCAGGCAAACAGCACGCTCGTCTCGTCATTCAATGCCATAAAAAAAATGTTATGATTTGGGGAAACGAACACCAAAAGTTACTGAGCTAAAAGGATTTTAAATTCGTAGATTTATTTATTTACAGCATTAGACTTGGAGACACGTACCGGCAAACGCAGCGTTGAACGTCCACCAACAAGGTGCACAGAAGACTTGATAAAGGTCGCAGGAACACGCTGGAGGCAGGCCGCTTTTGACAGTTCCATCTGGAGACCTTTAGGTTACGAACACCGCTATGAGGTATAGGGTTCGAATTCCTCACAAAGTAATATTGGGTTGTTCTGTTAGTATCAGCCCGGAGTGAGGAATTTCTAGTTGTGGCGGTAGGCTCGCTCCTTATACCATAAGGACGGAACATTCGTGACGAAAAATGCATGCCCTGGGTGCACCTTTGCCCACCCTTATGAGGCGTTATTATAAAAGGCGTGATTTGGGTTTCTTTGCGTTATAAATCATGTACTTATCTAGAAATTAAAAAAGTTTATAAAATAACACAATCTCTTCACTCTTGAATTCGGTAAAGAGTTTATTTATTCTAAGTATTACTTCTATGTTATTGTAAAGTTGACCTAAACACCAATATCTACAGCTTTTCCTTTCATTTAAGGATCTCCAACCACTCATAACATCTCTGTAAACACGATATTCTAATTCAATTAGATCGTGCTACAGTTAGCTGACGTTAGAGGCATCTTTATATGTTGATAACTTCATCATGCAATGACGCGCGGCTTGTTGCAATGTCGCGGGACTAGTAAAGTATCGATTATTTTTTACTGGTCTGGGTACTACTGGGTAATGTCTCTTTCCATCGCCAAGCAGCAGTGTGCATGCGCTGTTGTGCTCCAGTTTAAAGGACATTGTAGCCCACATAATCACTGGGCATTATGACTTAACTTAACATCTTATGTCTCAGGGCGACGATCGCAGTGGCGTGTCACGCAGTATTTTGTGATACAAAGGTCTGTAAGGTGTTGCTACTGTTTATGGGCGGTCGTATCGCTTATCATCAGGTGAGCGACACGCTCGTCACGTCATTTAACTGCAATTTTTTATATAAAGTATCAGCTAAAGACGTGCTACATGACGAGCAATGAAAGCTATAGTTTGTATAGAAATGTTCTTTATGCTAATAGTGATAAGACGCATTATATTATGGCAACAATGAAAGTAAGTAAAGACAATTGGGTAAGTGTATATATATTTTTTATTGCATCGAATGATGAGACGAGCATGCCGTTCGCCTGATGGTAAATGATACGACCACCCATAAACAGTATCAACACCATCCAGCACCTTGAGTTAAAAAGTACCTACTGTGTGGTATTTCCACTGCGCTCGTCATCTTAGGACATAATATGCTATGTCTCATCATGTCCAGTAGTTATACTGGCGACAATGTCCTTCAAACCGTAACACAACAGTGCATGCACACTGCTGCTTGTCGATAGGAATAAATATTGCGGTGGTACCCAACCAGACGGACTCTTAAATATAAGAGACCTACCAGTGTAAATTTTATTTGTGACATTAATTGATGAAATACCTAATTAATTTAATAGTTAATTAAATTGTCTATTGTATAGATTGTAATAAGAACTCTAATGTTGCTTCTTTGGAGTTTTTTTAACCGATCGCAGAACCAACCGAGAGACGAAAGTAATTCGCTTACTATCCTCCACGGTACACACATAACACATTATAAGCATACCCATAAATATATGGTCCGTGGGCCAGTGACAGATTTCGATGACCAAGTTTCTCTCAAACGATAATTGGTGAGACGCATCAGAGACGTGTATCATAAAGCCTCGTGAACGTCAGCTTCGGCTCCGTGGGTGCCATGAGCGGTGGTAGCCTCCCAAAGATGTAGAAAAAAATATATTATTCAGTCATTTACTCCCAACTAAGAATCATTTTAAATTGTAGCTAACCCGATACCTTGAAGAAAAAAATAATCAGCTGACTGTAACTTGGGGCATTATGCGTCAGCTGGTCAATCAAACATGTAATAAAAATATATCATTTCAGTGATTTCCTCTCAACTACAAATTTACCTGATGATAGCTTATACGCAACTATCAATAAATATATATGTCAGCTGGCTGTATGCCGGGGCAAAAACCGTCAGCTGATGCCTTGAAAGTTATAACGCAGGTGTTAGGCGAGAGCTTCTATTACATAATTACATGCATCAGCTGACAATGTTTCCCTCGAATTAATGATAGTAGATTCTCTTTATTAATTGCAGCATTGTATTATCAATCTATACATGTAAAATGCTTTGTCCTGAATGACTGACTGACAGTTAAACGCACAGCCCAAACCTCTGACCGTAGAGATCTGAAACTTGCAGGGTGTGTTCCTTGTATGACGCGATGTAGGCATGCAACACTTTTCTAACCCTTAGATTAGAAACGTGTTGCAAAGGTGGTACCTGCAGTAGGTTGTGTTAATCTGAAAAGTCTGCTGCTGACCACTTTATCTTACTCCGGAGAGTACAATAAACTATAAATTCATAATCACTGTTCTTAATATTTCTTCAGTTATTTAATTATATACGTATTAGTCGTAAAGTATTTATACATTTCATCGGAAAACTCATATCTGAGCGTAAAGTCAAACATTTAAAATACATTATATCTTCCCAGATGAAAATTTATAAGCTGACTAGCTTTTGCCCGCAGCCGCGGTCGTACGAAAGAGTTTTTTTTTTATAAAGGTCCCACTTATACATTTTCACGGGATAAGAAGTAGCCTAAAACTTTCCAGTTTCCCAGATGCTCGAATTATCTCCATACCAAATTTAATCAAAATCCGTTTGATAGTCTTTGAGTTTATCGCGTACAATCTTTTTACCCCATTAGGGGTTGAATTTCGCAAAATCTCGTCTTAGTGAGCTCCTACGTCCTAAAAGGAACCTCCACAAAATTTGAGACTCCTAGCACGTGTAGCTTCTCAGATTTCGTGATGAGTGAGTTAATGACCTTTGGTTTTTATACATATTATATATTACGGGATGAATTTCAATAAAACATGAAACACGTCTTCTATCAGTTCTGTTAAAAATAAGTTTAAGCAATATTTGAAGTAGGTTGGACCAAGGAATCACGTTGGCCCATACAAACTTTGCCCCCCTTTTTCACCCTCTTAGGGGTAGACTTTCGGAAAATTCAATCTCATTAGATGCCTATGGCATACAAAGAACACACCCTGCAAGTTTCAGGTCTCTACGGTCAGAGGTTTAGGCTGTGCGTCAGTCAGTCATTCAGGACAAAGCATTTTACATGTATAGATTGATAATATAATGCTGTAATTAATAAAGAGAATCTACTATCATTAATTCGAGGGAAACATTGTCAGCTGATGCATGTAATTATGTAATAGAAGCTCTCGCCTTACACCTGCGTTATACCTTTCAAGGCATCAGCTGACGGTTTTTGCCCCGGCATACAGCCAGCTGACATATATATTTATTCATAGTTGCGTATAAGCTATCATCAGGTAAATTTGTAGTTGAGAGGAAATCACTGAAATGATATATTTTTTTTACATGTTTGATTGACCAGCTGACGCATAAGGCCCCAAGTTACAGTCAGCTGATTATTTTTTTTCTTCAAGGTATCGGGTTAGCTACAATTTAAAATGATTCTTAGTTGGGAGGAAATGACTGAATAATATATTTTTTTCTACATCTTTGGGAGGCTACCACCGCTCATGGCACCCACGGAGCCGAAGCTGACGTTCACGAGGCTTTATGATACACGTCTCTGATGCATCTCACCAATTATCGTTCGGGAGAAAATGACTGACGAAATTTTGCTACTGGCCCACGGTCTAATAGGTATAGCATCCAGAAATTTGAACTATGAACCACTGTTTCGATCTCTTTACCCTGAGACATTAAACGTCTCATGTATCTCAAGTATTTTTGCCCTAAAAATTAGTTAACCACAATCAATAAGATGTCTACGTCACATCCGTCCGGTCAGCGGCTTCCGGCCTGTTTCCGTTTCCTGCCGACCCCAACTTCCGCCAGTCGACGTTTGATGGAAGCGAGAATTTCTCGAGTAAATTAATATTGCTTACGAGAACATGTGACTGCTTAAGATATGTTTAGACTAGCATGCTATCGCAGCTATATATTGCATGATAAGTTCCAGAAGCGTATACAGTTGCTGGAATCTTAGTCTTACTATGTAAGTTTAATGATTTTAATTCTCAAATCGGTGATCTTGATATCTTTCATGATACACTGAATGCGTTCAAGCAAAAACTAGGGAAGTACCTAAAAGAAGAATGATGTTCTGGAGTCTTCTCTGTATAAATTAATGTACTTGGGCACCTGCTTATATTTCTTATGTTGCCCTCTTTAATTGTCGATAACACTTATGTTTGTTCACACCTAAGCAGGGGCTCACAATGTTACTCAACCACTTCCTTTTTTTTCCCCTCTAAATTGTATATTATACCTAACCTTTCAAGAACGTAAATAAAATAAATTTTGGTTTCACCGCTATTATGGCGAATGTTGTAAACGCCTGTCATAGGTGTACATATCAGAATAATGTAATGTTATGACAACTCTGTCATAACAAACAAAGAAAAATGATAATTAATAAGTGTGTGTAAATATGTATACTGTTGGTGTTTCTTAAATAAATAAAAAAAAAAAAAATAAGTGCGAAAGTTTGTGCAAATTAATGTTTGGATGTTCGTTTGAAGTAAATGCAGACACTACTGAACAGATTTGGATGAAATGGCATACGGGTAGGTCCATGGGCGTAGTTAGCCATGGGCTCAGGATGGGGCAGCAGTATATATGTAACTAGCCAACTATACCCGAAGTCTTATCCCGGTAAATTTTTTCATACAATTCTTTTTCAATGTTCCTTATTAAAGAACATTATCCAGGCACTAGATGGCCATTAACATGTATAAAAGTAAAAAAAAATCATAATACAGGATAAGTAATATTGAGTTTTTCTATTCAGTATCAGCTCGGAGTCTGGAATTTGTGCCCGATGTGGCGATAGGCTCGCCTATCACATCATGTGACGGAATAACGGCAAGAAGTGGCTGCACTAGTTACGCCTCTGCCTACCCGTGGGGGACAAAAGGCGTGAGTGAGTGTGTGTATATATAAAACATTAAAAATAATAATCTTTATTCACGTTGCACGATGAATCTCAGTTTATTATTTATGAAGTTATATTTTGCAGGACAAAGAAAATCAACTAGATTTATCATGGACAATCTTTGACACATGACGGCAAAAAAAATCCGCACATGTTTTACTTCCTTCCTAAACCGATAGTTATTTTTAAACCACACTTAAAACAAAGTGTAATCGGCACATCTGCGAAGTTCCATAGATAACGTTATCCATACTTATCTATGCTCTTCGTCTCTAATGACTTTTCGGCGCTAAGTTTCGGCGCCATTTTTTTTGTCGCCTCACACGTTGAAGATAGGGTCTAGTTGGAGGAAAGGTTGTGCCTAATTGTGATGACGTAATACATGTAATAGTTGTAACTATGTTTTATCCGTTTGCCTCAAAGGCATTGTTGTAATTTTGAGGTCTCAGGTTCGATTCTCGAGTGGTTAAAGTAATATTGGCTATATGGTCATTCAAGTATTATATAATAATATATGTATAATAATACCCGTCCTGTATTATTATACTGCCCACTGCTGAGCACGAGCCTCCTCTACTGAGGGGGTTTAGGCCTTAGTCCACCACGCTGGTCTAGTGCGGGTTGGTAGACTTCACATACCTTCGAAATTCTTATAAGGAACTTCTTAGGTATGCAGGTTTCCTCACGATGTTTTCCTTCACCGTTTAAGCGAACGATAATTGATAAACAATACACACGTAACTTTGAAAAGTCAGAGGTGTGTGCCTTGGGTTTTGAACCTCCGGACATTGTCTCGGCAGACCGTTCCATTCCTAACTTCGCTATCCACCACTTCGCCATTCAAGTATTACGTAAGCAGAATTTTTTTATTCTTAATCCATGACCCTCTTGTCAGCAAAAGTAAGCAAAGTTCTTATCCCCCTCCTATGCTTAAGTAAGTACAAAGCTAGGTCGTAGGTATACCCAATATTTACAAAATCTGTTCTCATTTCTTTATTGATATTTATTTATAAAAAAAAAAACAGAACCACACTTACGCCTTTTATCCCCAAAGAGGTAGGCAGAGGCGCAACTAGTGTACCTACTAAGCCTATCGCCATATCGGGCACAAATTCTAGACTCCGCGCTGATACTGAATAGAAAAACTCAACATCACTTTGCCCGACCCAGGGATCGAATTCGAGACCTCGGCATTGCAGTCGTACCATAATACAACTACGCTACCAAGGCAGTTAAATAAATAGAAACATAATCACTGTTGAGACACCCCCCATCCACCATATCATCGAAAATAAACAAACCATGGATCCGCTCGCCCCCCTTTAGTGCTGACGTATTACTTGAACAGCCCCCTTTGTTTATGGCATTGAATGACGAGACGAGCATGCCGTTCGCTTGATGGCTTCTGTTCGCTTGAACACCATCCAGCACCTCGAGTTACAAGGTACTGTGTGGCATTCCACTGCGCTCGTCATCCTGAGACATAAGATCATAAGTCTCATTATGTCCTGTAGTTACGCTGGCTACAATGTCCTTTAAACCGAAACACAACAGTGCATGCACACTGCTGCTTGGCGGTAGAAATAGACATTGCGGTGGTACCCACCCAAACGGACTCTTACATATGAGAGTCTTACCACCTCTATTGTAAGATTTAAATTAAGATATACCTACATATTTAATTAATGATCAACTTAATCAGTATGTTATCTCCATTTTCAATTAAAATGTTGATCATAATAAAAATAAAACAAACATTTTTAATTTGTAATTCATAAGAATCGCATAAAAACAAGGCGAGTGTAATTACGACTGAGTATACAATTATGAGTAATATTATGTTTATTAGTTACTAGCTTTTGCCCGCGGCTCCGCCCGCATTAAAAGTTTTCCGGGATAAAAGTCCCGGTTTATATTTTCCCGGGATAAAAAGTAGCCTATGTGTTAATCCAGGACATGATCTACCCGTTTGCCAAATTTCATCGAAATCCGTTCAGTAGTTTTTGCGTGAAAGAGGAACAAACATCCATACATCCAAACATCCATACATTCTTACAAACTTTCGCCTTTATAATATTAGTAGGATTGTTATAGTTGAACAAAAGGTTATTTTCTGTAATAATTATACTGGGTTTTCCCACTCAGTATCAGCCTGGAGTCTAGAATTTGTCCCTGATATGGAGAGTAACCGAACCGAAGTAAGCGTGTTCTGGAATGGAGACCGCGTCTTGCCAAACGTAGCGTGGGACGCCCTCTGGCCAGATGGCGGGACGACTTGCACAAGAGGGCCGGGGGCGACTAGATGCATAAAGCAGCAGACCGGGCTCTGTGGTGTATCTTGGGAGAGGCCTATGTCCAGCAGTGGACTGCAACGGGCTGATGATGATGATGGCGATAGGCTCGCCTCTATCACACCATTGGACGAAATGTGGCGAAAAGTAGGTGCACTATTTTCCCCCCTGCTTACACCTTTAGTGATAAAAGACGTTTGTATGTATTTAATAATTATGTAGTATTTATTATGGCTTCGCACGTCTTGTGCATTTAGCCAAGGACTATGTAGAGTTCAATTTTGTGACGACAAAAGTCAAAATAAAGTATTTCGAATCTATATTATCTATACTATCCATACTTACTAATATTATAAAGCTGAAGAGTTTGTTTGTTTGTTTGAACGCGCTAATCTCAGGAACTACTGGTTCGAATTGAAAAATTCTTTTTGCATTGATTGCAGACCATTTATCGTGGAAGGCTTTAGGCTATATAACATCACGATGCAACTATTAGGAGCGAAGAAATAATGGGAAATGTGAAAAAAACGGGGAAAATTATTCATCCTTGAGGGCTTTCATTGCGTGCGCTGCGAAAACGGTTCAAGATACCAAAAATATATGTATGAAAGAATTATTTCTATTGAAATGATCTAAAAAAATGTCCGTGACAGTATGTGTCTATCTTTTAAGATTAACTCACTAGAACCGTTTTTATGGTAATCAAATTTGGTCGAAATTAATGCATTATTTGTTAAGAGTTGTATCAACGTCATAATATTAATCTTTATCCAAATAAATGTGTTGGATAGAGTGATTCAACGGGAAGGTTTTTAGGTACTTTTAGCCCGGAAAAACTTATTAACGCGGGCGAAGCCGTGGGCAAAAGCTAGTAATATTATAAAGCTGAAGAGTTTGTTTGTTTGAACGCGCTAATCTCAGGAACTACTGGTTCGAATTGAAAAATTATTTTTGTGTTGAATAGACCATTTATCGAGGAAGGCTTTAGGCTATATAACATCACGATGCAATTATTAGGAGCGAAGAAATAATGGAAAATGTGAAAAAAGCGGGGAAAATTATTCATCCTTGAGGGCTTCCATTGCGTGCGCTGCGAAAACGGTTCAAGATACCAAAAATATATGTATGAAAGAATTATTCCTCTTGAAATGATCTAAAAAAATCTCCGCGACAGTATATGTCTATCTTTTAAGATTAACTCACTAGAACCGTTTTTATGGTAATCAAATTTGGTCGAAGTTAATGCATTATTTGTTAAGAGTGGTATCAACGTCATAGTCATAGAGTGATTCAACGGGAAGGTTTTTATGTATGTACTTTTAGCCCGGAAAAACTTATTAACGCGGGCGAAGCCGTGGGCAAAAGCTAGTTAATATTATAAAGCTGAAGAGTTTGTTTGTTTGTTTGTTTGAACGCGCTAATCTCAGAAACTACTGGTTCGAATTGAAAAATTATTTTTGTGTTGAATAGACCATTTATCGAGGAAGGCTTTAGGCTATATAACATCACGATGCAATTATTAGGAGCGAAGAAATAATGGAAAATGTGAAAAAAGCGGGGAAAATTATTCATCCTTGAGGGCTTCCATTGCGTGCGCTGCGAAAACGGTTCAAGATACCAAAAATATATGTATGAAAGAATTATTCCTCTTGAAATGATCTAAAAAAATCTCCGCGACAGTATATGTCTATCTTTTAAGATTAACTCACTAGAACCGTTTTTATGGTAATCAAATTTGGTCGAAGTTAATGCATTATTTGTTAAGAGTGGTATCAACGTCATAGTCATAGAGTGATTCAACGGGAAGGTTTTTATGTATGTACTTTTAGCCCGGAAAAACTTATTAACGCGGGCGAAGCCGTGGGCAAAAGCTAGTTAATATTATAAAGCTGAAGAGTTTGTTTGTTTGTTTGTTTGTTTGAACGCGCTAATCTCAGAAACTACTGGTTCGAATTGAAAAATTATTTTTGTGTTGAATAGACCATTTATCGAGGAAGGCTTTAGGCTATAATAACATCATCATGCAACAATTAGGAGCGAAGAAATAATAGAAAATGTGAAAAAAACGGGGAAAATTATTCATCCTTGAGGGCTTCCATTGCGTGCGCTGCGAAAACGGTTCAAGATACGAAAAATATATGTATGAAAGAATTATTCCTCTTGAAATGATCTAAAAAAATGTCCGAGACAGTATAGACATATACTGTCTCGGACATTTTTTTAGATCATTTATCTTTTAAGATTAACTCACTAGAACCGTTTTTATGGTAATCAAATTTGGTCGAAATTAATGCATTATTTGTTAAGAGTTGTATCAACGTAATAATATTAATCTTTATCCAATGAATATATATACGGTACATACATCAAAATATTTTATTTCTTATTTTTGTGTGTCTGTTCCGGCTAATCTCTGAAATGGCTGGACCGATTTTGACGGGACTTTTATTGGGAGGTAGCTGATGTAATAAGGAGCAACTTAGGCTACGTTTTATTCCGGAAAAGTATAAAGCGGGACTTTTCCCCGGAAAAACTTTTTAACGCGGGCGTAGCCGCAGGCAACAGCTAGTCTATTATATAATATTATGCTGAAGAGTTTGTTTGTTTGAACGCGCTAATCTCAGGAACTACTGAACCGATTTTGAAAATTCTTTCACTAATAGATACTACATAACTCCTCAGCGCTATAGGCTACTTTTTATCGCGGGAAAATATTTTTGTCCCGGAAAAACTTTTTCACGCGGGCGGAGCCGCGAGCACTATTGGTCTACTAATAAACAGGAAAGAATTGTATGTTTGCAACGAATAAACACAAAAACTACTATTGAACCAATTTTTATCCCGGGGAAATATAAAGCGACTGCCTCGGTGGCGTAGTTGTATTACGGTACGACTGCAAAGCTGAGGTCTCGGGTTCGATTCCCAGGTCGGGTAAAGTGACATTGGGTTTTTCTAATCAGTATCACCTTGGAGTCTGGAGTTTATGCCCGATATGGCGATAGGCTCGCATCCTATCACATCATGGCACGGAATACGTACAGCGAACCGTGGTCTGGATGCATTAGTTGCGCCTCTGCCTACCTCTTCGGGCATAAAATGTGTGTGTATTATCTTTGACATATTGGGAAATACGTACCTACTATAATTCCTATACCTTAATAGTAATTTAACAATATTGTAGACTTCTTTTTTTATGCGGTCTCTTAAACATTTTCCTCCATAATGGTTTCTTATATTTACGCGAATGTTCGACATTGTAGTAATAGTTTATGGATTTTTTCGCTATGAATTTGTTTAAATTTTTATTTCGGATGTTTGGCAGATTTTACAGCTTTTATGGTCAAGGAGCGAACTGAGGTGTTGGTCGTCGGAAAATTTAATAATAATAATATAATAGAGATGGAGTAAAAAATTAAACAAGTTTATCGAGAACAAATCCCTAAAGTACCTAGTTTTATGTAAATTTTTTGCAACTTTATATATTTTTATGATTTGCCTTCTATGTAGTAGATGTATAATAAACGTTACAGTATTTATTTTTGAAAATATTATTAGATATATAAAGTGAATATTTATTGGAACATTACTTCTATAATGTCAATAATTGAATGAAGCACACGGGAAAAGTAAAACACACGCTAGATTATAATATTTTACTCACAGAACAGAGATAGAGATAGAACTATAAAGTGGGCGTAACCTTTGATACACTAGTTTAGAATGCAGTACAAACTCACTGTTTGAACGGTCTCAGTCGTCATTGCGCATTGTCAAAGGTTTAATGATTGGAAAAAATATTTAAAAATATTAAAATGCCCTATTATGCTATTCTGGAATGCAAAAATAATAGCCGTACCAAAAATGTGTCCCACGGAGGTATTTCGTACCATCGGTAAGTAATATTTTCTGGTATATTGCTATTTAGTTGAAAAATGTATCTTGATTTTCTATGTCAAACATGACACAAAAATTACAATTTAAAATGTTCCTTATTCTTTTCACCATATGGTTAATTGTCGCAAACGAAAATCAGTTGTTCTAGAATGATTTGTCACCAATTCATAATGTCATCGCTACTCAATTAGTGCATGCGTGGTCGATAAAATATTATCGATAATTATTAATTTTTCACTGAAGCGTTATGTTATGCAGAAAAGTACGAAAAGTTATCTGATGCATGATCCGCTTGTGATGCATAGCTGTGGTCGATATAATAATTAATTAATGAAACAATACTAGATTGTTAATTTTCAGTTTTCCAAAAGATCAATTTATTAAGGAAAGTTGGATCAATGCTACGGGAAGGTTAAATTGGTTTCCTTCCAAATTTTCCGTAATATGTTCAGAACATTTTGTAGAAGATGTGTAATGTAAAAAAAAGGGGAAATCAATATTTTAAAGTGAATGCAGAAGCTCATATAAATATTCTAATTCATCAATCAATAAGTAATTATAAGAAAGCCACACACCATAATATTTATTTTATTGTTTTATTTTACTACATAAATATATTAAAAAAACTATAGGTTATTATTTAAAAATACCCTTTTTAATCTTATCTTACTTCTTGTCTTATTTTAGTAATATCATAAATGCAAATGTTTGTGGAAATTTTTGGATCTCTGTATGTCGGGATGTTTGTTTGGTTTGTATGTTTCTTAGAAGTAAACTCAGACATTTGGCACACGAGTATATCATAATACCCTTTTTTTTCGCGGAGAAAGTGACTTATTACTATCACCTAGCCTTTCAAGGGAGGCGACTGAGTGGTTTTGTTCGGTTCACCGTGCCTTACGATCCAGCGTTGAGCCACCGGGCCGAGTCCCTAACCTATGTACAACGCACGGCATGCCAACTAAAACTCTGCGGTGGCCTTCTTCGGCGCATTAGGGACGGCTGCGGGTTTCCCCGGGCTAAAGTGTCTAAGTTGTCGTCCGCAGCCAGATCATAATACCCTGGATTAACACATATAGGCTACTTTTATTCCGGTAATTTGCTCCCATGGGATATAATGGATATTTTTTCTATGCGTCGTACTGCGTTTTAGGGGCTTTTCTAACGGGAAAAGCTTTTTATTGAGACAACACATAGTTTTAAATAATTGTTTTTAATTACATATAAATGTGCCTGTCTGCTTTATAGGTTAACAATGTTTGATCAGCTATGTTACTTGATATTATATTATGAGTATTACTTGATATCTCATCGTTAATGTTATTTCTTAGGGTGGTGGATTCCAAAGTAAACCTGAAATCATAAATTTAAACGCAGGCGTATCTTCTTCAAATGAAGCACAAGAAATTGTTGCCCCCAAAAAGCGTAAAATATTACCGAGTCAGATCCAGGTACAAAATTAAACAACTTTTGCTTGACGAGACGAGCATGTCGCTCAACAAGCGATACGACCACTCATAAACAGCACAAAGCACTATTCAGTTTGGAATCAATGCAGTTACGCCGAGACATTGCCTCACTTAGTGTATTCTATCGTCCGTGTCTTGGTGAGTGCTCTGGACAAAAGTTTAACCTTAGGCCATCCTCACACTTCCTTAGGGGAACCACGCGTGCTGGCTTGCGAAACCACTGCTTAGTGATTTCTTCTATCTCAGCCCATATCAATCGGGTTAAGAAGTTCGTAATTTTGCTATTAAACTGTGGAACAGTTGCCGGGCACGAATGTTTCCAAGTCTTATGATATTGGGTCCTTAAAACGGAACTTGCAGAAGCTATTAGCAGGCCTGCATAATTCTGCTGTCCGTCAAAGGATATTTTCTTGCCTTGCCGGTTGACGTTTTGCTTAGACGTGAAGTCTACTCTTACTCTCTTAACCCCAGCAGTGAAATCACTATGATAAGTATATATACTCATTATAATTTATTGCAAACTAGCTATATAAGCTGTGTAGCTAATATAGTATGTGTAACATACATATCTGCAGTATTGAAATTATAAAGTAGGAATTTAAAATATATACTTAAAATTTAAAATAATTTTTAATTTACTGAGTTAAAATTGTATTCAAGACAGTTCCAACAACTTTTCCAGTACTTATCAAGTTAATATTACATAATTTTGTTATAAGTCCATTTCATTTATTAATGTTAGTTATAAAACAAACACCATCGATAGGTTTACAAAAAGGTAACGTATGGGTGCAACACTATTACCGGCATGCGTAGCGTACTGGGTGTCATTCAATAACTTATCTTAAAACAACTGCCATTGAGTTCTTATGAATGCCATTGCGATTATACGCCATCTCGCGTGGACTAGCGGTATGAAATCGAATTAAAATCAAAATTCAGACTGAAGGAATAATGTCGTATGAAGTTATGTGAATTTTTAGAATACGAAGTTTATATAATGGCATTAAGGTTAAATTTAATGCAAATGATTTTGTATTATACGCTTTATCTTTATTGGTGATTTTGGCCAATCATAATGAAGAGATGATAGTATGCGAATATATGCATGTGTGAGTTTGGCGACACTGGTTTTCTTAGTAAATTGATGCTAAACTCTATCCATTCTATCTTTAATTCGTGATTTTACTAATGTCAATAAAATAACAAATCTAAGGGTAGGTACATTAAGAATCCAATCCGAAAAGGTAACTGACTGTAATCAGTTGCAATTGCTTTGTCGGTTTAATCATCAGGTTCGCAAACATGAGTAATGTGTATAAAGGTATATACATATAAAATGTAGTCAATACCCAGGTAGGTACAATTAACATATCGGACGATTTAAAACAGCCATGAATATGATATAAAACAAATCTCGACAGTCCCTTCATAAAACACAAACGAAGCAAAAACATTAAAAAACCGAATCGAAAATCATAAATCATACTCATTATGTTGGACCGGATTATTTTTTACGGACGCGCAAAGAGAAAAAAATATCGAAAAAACCATTCGGAAGGCTACAGGGGGGCGCCATTTTGCCGGGCATCCGATCATTTGGGCGGGAAAATGGAAAGCTACCGTCCAATCAGCGGCGAGCAATTCAAAAGGCGTTCTAAACTCGAACCATTGGCAGAGTGGGACGGTCTGCTCATGCGCTTTAGGGTCGTTCTATAGAATTAATACATCTTTTACGGCAGTACGGGCTGGAAGGCCGACGTGTCCGGACGTATGTGGGACGTTTTTCGTTTTTTTTTTACAAAAAAATTATGACGTGTTAGTGTAAACTGTAGTGTTGTGTTTGTGAGTGTAGGGACTGTTTGGTGGTCACCATTGTTCAACAGGGATGGTGATGGCCAGCGGTGGTGGTGGGGCGCTCGTGCAGTCCCCACCAGACATGATCCATCATCACAACATCATGGATACTTCATCACACGTCGAAATGATGCCAAGTGAGTGTTTTTAGTCCCCATATGGGTTTTGTCGTTGACAAATATCGATTAGAGGTCAATTTCCTTTGTCTCAATGGAGTATCGACTCATATAGTACCTACCTTTGTTGAAATTTTATCAAAATTGTACCGTATAGGCCGACTAATGTCTTTTAAAAAGTTATAATAGTCATTGTAATAGCCATACGAGCTGTTTCTACTAACTCTACATAATTGCCCTATGGTTTTGAGACTTCCTAAATACATCTATATTTGGTTAAAATGTTTTTTTTTTATAATGCGTAGGACGTCTTTAGAGAAGTAGATGAAATATAACACAAAAGGAAAATACAATCAATTTCGCCTCGGATTATGATTTACCATTAGGAGTAACTATTGCCTGCATAGCAATAACAGTCGTTGTTAGTTGTTCGCATCTTGTTGGCTAGTATTGGTTTTGGAAACTAAGATTTTTTTTGTATAAGACTCTTGTCTTTTTATCGTATAAGAAATATTGTTTAGGCTCAAATGTATATTGTGTTTTAAAAACAAAAACGCAGTATTAATGTTTTATTTTGAAGACATATTTGTAAAAAAATATAATAAACATTATTTTCAATATCAACTATGGTCAATACAAGAGACCAATAGTATATCAAATGTGTTTAAGATAAATAAATAATTAGGCCTGCAAAACTCTATCTAGTCATAATAAGAAGTTTAGTTGCAATCATTCTGAATAATAATAAGAGTTATTGTAAATACATAGCTATGGTTTCAATGGCTTATAAAACAAAATGGTCTAAAAATATATCATTTTATTTTTATAACTCCAGCATCTAATCACATTCGCAGAAATAAATAAAATAAACAAATCATTTTACACCGAATAAATTACATTTATGTTAATTTAAATGATATGAAATTAATTAAAATGGAAAAATATGTAACTGTAGGAAATTTTTGTCATTTATCAGTGTATTATAAAAACTTTATCTCTGAAAACAACTCGGATTTTAGTCATTTTCAATAATAATTTTTTTATGGTGCATAAATAAATGTAATACATAAATTTGTTAGCATCTACATAGATTTGTTATTGAGATAAAAGATTATTATTGAGATTTAGGCGGGCGGCGCTGCAAATCTGTGTACAATGTATATAAACGCGAAACATTAAAAAAATTTACTGGTGGTAGGTCTCTCATATGTAAGAGTCCGTCTGGGTGGGTACCATCGCAATGTGTATTTCTACCGCCAAGCAGCAGTGTGCATGCACTGTTGTGTTTCGGTTTGAAGGACATTGTAGCCAGTGTAATTACTGGACATGATGCGACTTAACATCTTATGTCTAAGGATGACGAGCGCAGTGGAATGCCTCACAGTACTTTGTAACTCAAGGTGCTGGATAGTGTTTCTACTGTTGCGGGTGGTCGTATCGCTTACCATCAGGCGAATGGTATGCTCGTCTCCTCATACAATGCCATAAAAAATTTTTGGATGTTTGTTAGTAGTAAACGCAGGAACTACTAAACAAATTTAGATGACATTCGGCACAAGGGTAGATCATGTCCTGGATTAACACATAGACAATTTTTTATCCGGGTAATTTGCTCTTATAGGATACTTATAATGGCATTTTTGTCTGATTTTTTAAACAGAAGATGGCGCTGACGTCTAGTATTTAGGTACTTTTGCAGCAAGAAAGCCTTTTAATCTGGGTGAAGCCGCAAGGAATACTTAGTTAGATTATAAAAACTAAAAAAGCAAGACAACAATTTAATTATAAATTAATTAACTACGACTAAAAACTTTTCAATACATATTGATTAGTATTTATGTTTTTTTTGTACCTTAGGACAAAAACATGTTTTACTAGTTTAGCTGCTAATGTCATCCTAGGTTTGAAGCTTTGAATGCTTTTTATTTATGAGATTTTTTAAAAATATAATATTTTAAGTCTAGGATAGATTATTGTGAACTACATGCTTTTTTATTTTGATTTTTGAGCAATACTCATATAGAATAGAAAATTTTAAGTATTTTTTTTAAACGTCAACTTTAACGAATTTAAAATACTTAACAAATATTTTTGCTCCATATCTTACCCCAAAAAAGCGGCGATAGCCTAGTTAGGAGTATAACGGACTGCCGAAACGAATGTCCACAGGTTCAAAACCCAAGGGCACATACCTCTGACTTTTCTAAAAATTTATGTGTATATTCTTTATGAATTATCGCACGCTTTAACGGTGAAGGAAAACTTCCTGAGGAAACCTGCATAAGTTCTCTGAATTTCGAAGGTATGTGAAGTCTGCCAACCCGCACCGGGCCAGCGTGGTGGACTAAGGCCTTAACCCTCTCAGGAGTAGAGGAGGGCTGTGCTCAGTAGTGGGCAGTATATAATACAGGGCTGGTATGATATACCTTACAAGGTGAAATACTTATAAAAAAAATAGTTTATAATACAAAATTAAATAACAAGGAAATATCTGAAGTTTATCCGATACGATGATAGGCTCGCCCCCTATCACATCATGGGACGGAATACGCACGGTGAAAAGTGGATGAATTAATTTCACTTCTGCCTACCCCGTTGGGGATAAAAAAAAACTCACGTGTGAGTGTGTATCTGAAATTTTTAATATTTTTTTGCATTACTGCGCTAAAAAAACATTTTTAGGCTTAAAAAAAACAAATTGATCTAAGCTTATCGGCGCAAGAATTCCATCTGACAACTTCCAAGAAGAAAATCAAGTTCTACAATTATTTTTAATTACGGCGGTAGTATGATTTTAAAATTGTTTGTCACAGCCTATAAAAGCATCGCTTGCTGTCATCGGGGGCATTGTATAGACAGAGCTCGAACCGTCAGCATCTCTGTCCCCCTCGTTATTTTAAATTCCGTTGCATTGAATTAGTTGCTGTTGTTATTTAAATTATCGATTACTTGAGATTAAAGTAGATGTTTAATTAGGCAATTAGAAAATAATGAGATGACACTGGATTGATTATAATAATTGTAATTGATAAATTGAATAATTATAATTATAATTGATTGAATATCATAATATTTATTACTGTTGAATAATGAAAGTAAAAAGATATCATTTACTTTTTAATAAAATGAGTAATGAGCAGCAAATGAATAATGGTGGTTTTAATGAGCAAAGTACCCCTCCTCTTACAAGCTTACATTTTCTTTTATCTTTTCTACAATGAAATTAAAACAAAATCTTAACCGTAGATAGAATGATTTTATAAACTAAAAGTTATTTTTCCTTCGAAAATAAAAACACAGTACAGAACCATTAAAACCTAATCCCGCAAAGTGCAGAGGGTGATTGATTTACAAACTAGGGGTGCAACGGCTATTATTTTTGCTAATGCAAGCGCAACCAGTAAGGCCACCCCTTACCTCATACTTACTTAAGATTTATACCATTGTTTTAAAAACCATTCTTGATGATTCTGCGTCTTATGCTTTCCTGGTACTTTATGAGGGAAATTTATAAAATTTTGCCTAGTAACTCCTGGTGAAAATAGAGATTTATAACAGCTTGCTCGTCTTATATCTTCTTTTGGAAAACTTAAGGGGCTACATAAGGTAGAGATTCTCTACGCAAAGTGAGTAAACTTCTGTGTACACAATAATAGGCCAGGTATTAGAGTATAAGTGGACTGGGAGCCTCAAATTTTGCTTGCCTGTGCTAAAATTACCTACCTTCCAAATACCTCACTACCCATTTTATTTTTTAAAACTGGGAGCAGTTTATATCCGCCCTGTGGATTGGGGGCGTTTGGAGAATTCCACCACGGTATCCCCTGCCTGTCGTAAAAGGCGACTAATAGGGGCCTCCGGGGGTCACGGGTGGGCGGGACGTGCCGCCCACCCATTAGTCTAGCCAACTTCTGTGACCCCCGTGATGGACATGTCCAAGGCAGCGTGTCTCACGCTGCCTCGGACACCAAAAGGCGGACACGGTACGGTGTTTCGGGGGCTTCTGAGCCCCCGCAACAGGAAAAGGACCGCAATAGCGGTACGTGCAGGGGCGGTTGCGGACGACAACTTAGACGTGAGTCGGAGGAAGCCCGCAGCCGTCCCTAATGCGCCGAAGATGGCCGTTTAAAAAAAAAAAAAAAAAAAGTTTATTTTTATTATATCGTTCCCATACGCCGTTTCAGAGAACTGACAAACGACTTCTTTGTGGTAGCAGGGACTAAAACCTATAGTAACTTCTGGTGCTATAGTAACTTTACTTCCACGGTTTAGAATCATAGTATAACATCACACTTTTTTCACTCTTCAGGGGTAGGCAAAGTGTAATCCTCCTAGCCAGATTCGGCCACAGCGGCCAATTTCAACGGAGATCAGCCAGTTACGCAGGAGATATTATAGTGCACAAGTGTGTGCGCAATACACAGGTGCACTCACTATTCCTTCACTCTCATAGCCCGGTGAAACGGCAATCCAACATGACCGGAGAGAGATCAGGCGCAGGACCAACGGCTTTACGTGCTTTCCGAGGCACGGGGGTATCACACCGCCAACTTCCTGACTCGGAGCTGCGACTGAGTAATTTTTAACATGTAAAAACCCGGTCACAATGTTTTTGACTCGACCCGGGATTCAAACCCAAGACCTCAGCGCGCAAATTGTACTCGTAACGCGTACGCAATACAACTACGCCACCGAGGCAGTCGAGACAAAGTGTATCACACCAATATTCCAGCTATGTTATGTCCCTAATAGGAAACGAGTCAATCGGCATTCATTAGACACAGTTCTAGACTCTGGACTGATACTGAGCAGAAACCCTGATATTTTTCTCGACTCGGGATTCGTACCTGTGATCTTAGTACAGCAGTTGTAACTCCATGGTTGTAACGCTGCAAAACAACTAAATCAACGAAACTACGCATAGAATAGCCATTTAGAAAGAAAGAAAGAAAAAGTTTATTGTCATATCTGGTGCATGCAATACATAGCAAATGAGGGCAAAATTATAATATTTAATTAGTGCAGCTTTGCACGCCTGCGATACGACAATAGGAGGCCAGCTCAGCATAATGCTGTGTTGCGACTAGTGATGCGAGTCGAATAGGATTTTATAACTCGAGTAATTTTAGTAAGTTACTCGAGTTTTCGAGTCACTACATCTAATCACATTTCAATTCTTACCATACCAGCCCTGTATTATATACTGTCCACTGCTGAGCTCGGGTCTCTTCTACCACTGAGAGGGTTTATCCCTTAGACCACTACGCTGGCCTGGTGTGGGTTGGCAGGCTTCATAGCATACTTATTTTGTTATTTCTGTCCCTAAGGATAACCTAATATGACCACTTGCCAATTGACATATTTGATAATTAGTTTTAAAAGATTCTGGTTGTAAGGGTGCCTTCAAATTTAATTCCAAAAGACTAACAACAACACAAACGACACCAAAATCAGACCCAAGAGCGCCTTTTCTCTGCAATTAAATCCAGTACTGATATGACTATCATGTTATAAAAGGTATGTTATAATTTACTAGTGGTAAGCCTCTCATATGTAAGAGTCCGTCTGGGTGGGTACCACTGCAATGTCTATTTCTACCGCCAAGCAGCAGTATGCATGCACTGGTGTGTTTCGGTTTGAAGGGCATTGTAGCCAGTGTAACTACAGGACATGATCAGACGTAATATCTTATGTCTCAGGATGACGAGCGCAACGGAATGACACACAGTACTTTGTAACTCAAGGTACTGTATGGTGTAGCTACTAGCTTTAGGGATGGTCGTATCACTTCATCTTGACTTCATCAGGCGAACGGCATGCTCGTCTCGTCATTCGATGCAATAAAAAAAATACTGCTGAAGATTGTACCTTCAAACTGACCGCACGACGGCAGCGCTGTGGACGCTAAAATAAGACCTAAGAGCGCCTTTATTTTGCCATAAAAGCCATCTACTGACATGACTATAATTTTTTTCGACGAAATAAACAGTGGTGATATAATTTGTCTAAGCTAGTTTGATAGGTAGTGCCATACTTCTAGACCACGAGAACAAAGTTGTCCGTTGTCAGTCAATATTAAAAATTCTATCAAATGTATTAGCACATATCGGTGTCATTTTGTTATGCCCTTATATACATGAAGTTAATAATCGCTTAGATACTATTAAATATACTTTCCTAATTACCGTCATCGTACGTAGAACCACATCGAAATTGGTACAGTAAATTGAAATTATTAGTTTCACACGTTCATTTCCTATTTCGTTATATCACTAAATGACGTGCAAATAAATATTATTTATCGTATATTATTGCAATTGTGGCAGATTTCCATTACGTCAAATATTTATTGTAAATTCATGATTCACGTGAGTAGTATTTCGATACTTTGAATGCCTTTTTATTGCAATTGAATGTAGAGACGAGCATGTTGCTCGCCTGATGGAAAGTGAAACGACCGCCCATAAACAGTAGCAGCACCTTACATAACTTTGAATTACAATGTACCTACTGCTTGGTACTCGACTATGCTCGTCACCCTGAGACAAGATGTCACAAGACTTATCTATGCAATGCATTCAGTCCTGTATTATATACTGCCTACTGGTAAGCACGGGCCTCCTCTACCACTGAGAGGTTTTAGGCCTTAGTCCACCACGCTGGCATAATGCGGGTTCGCAGACTTCACATACCCTCGAGATTATTAGGGAGAATTCTCAGGTATGTAGGTTTCCTCACGAGGTTTTCCTTCACCGTTAAAGCGAACGATAATTGATAAACAATACACACGTAACTATGAAAAGTCAGAGGTGTGCGCCTTGAATTTTGAACCTCCGGACATTGTCTCGGCAGACCGTTCCATTCCCAACTAGGCTAGTCTCATAATGCCCAATAATTACGCTGGTTACAAATACCTAGTTAATAATTAATGTAATAGATGGCAGGAAGTTGATCTGTCGCAGGTAACCACCACATATGCTATGCTAAATACATTATTATTCTTATACTAATAAGCGCTGCATATATCCAGTAATACAACGTTTCATCTCGTTTCCTCTTACGCTAAATGTCATTCAACAAAGCAAGACAAAATTTCGAATGACTATTACATGCGTCTACAACATAAGTTAGTTTTCTCAGTGCTTTCTATGAGAAGCCATTGAGCGCTAGCATAGCATTGAATAGGATCTGTGAGTAGTTAACATTGCATTGTGACTTCACCTCTCTTGGTAGTTAAATAGTAAATAAAATAGTGAAATACTGGTATCCTATGCTGCCATATTCACTGTGAGCATTCTTACTAAAGAGTTTTATACTTGGAAATAAAACTAGTTTTCAAATTTTATAGCGGGTTTTCAGGTTTACTTATGTTCAGTGCCGGATTAACCACGTAGCAAGAGTAGCAATTGCTACGGGCCCCGCGCGAAAGGGGGCCCCGCATATTTGAACACACTCATCTCTGCCTGAGCGTAATTTTTTGAGTGAAACTTTTTAAGATGTGGTATGTTAAATTTTTTTGATATCACAAAAAACTTTACAACTTTTCCTACTAAGACAATCCATGTCAGACACTCGATACCCGACTATTTCCTTGGCGTAAATAATTCAAATAATTTCATACGGTAAACACACAAGTTCTACAAAAAGTTGCTTGTATATGCAAGCTCTCTGACCCAACACTTAGTGTTGATGTGTAGCAGAAATGAAATAGCTCGATTTAAATTGTTAAAATTTTCTATTTATTTATAAGATTAACAGTCTTACATTATTATTTATATAATTTAGTAACCATATACCAAAAATCATTTTCTAGAATATAAGTATACTAGCGGCCCGCCCTGGCTTCGCACAGGTAGCAAAGCATAATATTTGCACATTTAATTTTCTGTCGTACAAAACACTAATGAAATATACACATAACCCTTCCTCTTGAATCACTGCGTCTATTGGTGAAAAACATATGAAAATCCGTTCGGTAGTTTTTGAGTTTATCGCGTTCAGACAAACAGATGCGATGGGGGGACTTTTTTTATAATATGTAATGATGTAAGGACATATCCTTAAAAATAAAAAGATAAAAGTAACCTGTCTTCCTTGGATCTCAAACTATCTCCATATTTGTTCGCTCACGGTTCCACCCGCAAGAAAATATTTTCCGCGATAAAAGTACCGGTTTATATTTCTCTGGGATAAGCAATAGCCTAGGTGCTCCTCAAGGTCTTAAATTATCTTCCTACGAAATTTCATGGAAATCGGCTGAGAGTGACGGCTACAACCGCGAGGTAAAAAAAATTTGGGATAAAAGTCCTAGTTTCTATTTTTTCAGCATAAGCAGTAGCCTATGTCCTTCCCTCGGTCTCAAACTATCTCCATATTTGTTTTTTTGCGGTTCCACCCGCAAGAAAATATTTTCCGGGATAAAATCCCGGTTCATTTTTTCCCGGAATCAGAAGTAGCCTAGGTCCTTTCCAGGGTTTCGAACTACCTCCCTACCAAATTTCGTTGAAATCGGTTGAGTGGTTTGGCCGTCCCACTCGTGAGAAAAAAAATCGGGATAAAATATCCTTTTTATATTTTTCCGGGATGGGCAGTACCCTGTGTCTACCCTGGGTCTCAAACTATCTCCATACTTATTTCTTTGCGGGAATAAATAAACCGGGACTTTAATCCCGGAAAGAAAATAGTTTCCGGGATTAAAGTCCCGGTTTATTAATTCCCGGGATAAGAAATATCCTAGATCCTTTCCAGGGTCTTAACTATGTCCCTTCCAAATTTCATCGAAATCGGTTCAGTTGTTTGGGCGTGACGACTCCACTCACAAGAGAAAAAATCCGGGTTAAAATTCCCGGTTTATGTTTTTCCGGGATAAAAATAGTCTATATTTTTCCCTAGGTCTCAAACTATTTCCATACTTATTTGTTTGCGGTACCACCCGCAAGAACATTTTCCGGGATAAAATCCCGGTTTATTTTTTCCCGGGATCAGAATTAGCCTTGGTTCTCCCCAAGATTTTAAACTATCTCCTTACCAAATTTCATAGAAATCGGTTGAGTGGTTTGGCCGCCTCAGTCGTGGGAATATAACCGGGATAAAAGTTCCGGTTTATATTTTTCCGGGATAAGCAGTAGCTTTTGTCCTTCCCTGGATCTCAAACTATCTCCATACTTATTTGTTTGCGGTTCTACCCGCAAGAAAATATTTTCCGGGATTAAAATCCCGGTTTATTTTTCCCGAGATAAGAAGTAGCCTAGATCTTTCCTAGGGTCTTAAACTGTGTCCCTTACAAATTTCATCGAAATCGGTTTATTAGTTTGGCCGAAACGACTCGCGAGAATAAAAAATCCGGGATAAAAGTCCCGGTTTGAATTTTCCCGGGATATAAAGTAGCCTATGTTACTCAGGGATACAGGAGCATTCTAATGGTGAAATAATTTTTGAAATCGGTCCAGTACTTTTTGAGTTTATCCTTGTCAAAAATACAAAAATACAAATCTTTCCTCTTTATAATATTAGTATATAGATTGAGACTGCCTCGGTGGCATAGTTATATTATGGTACGACTGCAATGCTGAGGTCTCGGGTTCGATCCCCGGGTCGGGCAAAGTGATATTGAGTTTTTCTATTCAGTATCAGCTCGGAGTCTGGAATTTGTGCCCGATATAGCGATAGGCTCGCCCCCTATTACATCATGGGACAGAATAATGGCGAAAAGTGGGTGCACTAGTTGCACCTCTGCCTACCCCTTCGGGGATAAATGGCGTGAGTGTGTATGTATGTAGATTGAGTCATAGAAGTTATAACTAAAAAAAATATTTTATTACTTCAAGAGAGATTCTCATGATCACTAACTGCAGTGGCTAACGTTCATTTTCGACAAATGACTTAAGGAACACTATGAGTCAAAAACGTCTGAATTATTAATATCTCTGTCAGAGAAATTGATACAAATAGAATTATTTCTAAATTTGCCCACATGAAATCTCGAAAGGCTACTTTGTAAAAGTTTAAAAAATAATAAGGAAACAGATAAATAAATATAAACATTATTTAAAGTACACAATTGATTAAATATAACATTAGCTATTCCTAAAAATATAATATACTTTGTATTAAATATAAACTTTGAAATATGTATTGAAAAAAATATTTTGTGTAGTATCATCTGTTTTCAATTGTTAGTTTCCTATAAAAATTATTCTAAATTGCCAGGAAATCTCATCGCAGGCTTTTTGTACTTGTCAGAGCCTAACAGCGCCTATAGTAATTTACTACACTATTAATTACCCACAAAATTGTAACCTATAGATAGGAAATAAACGTATTGAGTATTGAATTGTATCTTTACCACTTTATACTTAAGAACCCATAGCAGATCAAGAGCTCTTTGGAAGAATTTGCTACGGGCCCCGCGCTTGCTTAATCCGGCACTGCTTATGTTGCGACGTTTCGATAGCGTTGCAGCCGTCGTTATCACGGGAGCTGAAAACTGCGATAGAATCCGAATAGTTCCTAGTTTTATTTCGAGTTTTAATCCATTAAAATTATCAATTATGCTACAATAAAGTTGTATTTTTATGTTTAGGTCACAACCCACAGTGGAATAACCCTAAGACTATGAGGTAATATTCGTGCATATGGTTGAGTACCCGCACCGTAACACTCAACAAGAGTCCAGTAATTTTCCTCACAAAACATTCAAACGTACATAAAGATATTTTAAAGGTTTAACAGTATTCGCAATATGTAATTTGTGTATCTACTTAACGCTTCTCCGGCGAAACTTGAGAGGGATGTGGCAATACCGGACATTTTTACCGGTTTTTCGATGGTTTTGTGTCGGTGGATTTGTATATTTACCAGAATTTTTAATATTCCCAAATAAATTTAGAGATTTTCAAAGGTTATCTGAATTGTAAACTCGTTCATAAAGTTATATCGTTGCTTTTTAGATGTGGCTATTAATATAAAATCATCCTCCTAATATTTATTCCTTTTCTTGACAATGAATCTAAGATATGCATATATGACTTCCATAATAGTAATCTATTGCCAGGTGATCTATTTAACTATTAAAAGAAAAATTAAAGACGTTGCTTGTATTTTTTTTAAATTATACAATACGAAATTTCGTAGTGCTAAAACATCTATTTACATCAAATCAATATCGATTCTGTGACGTTTCTCCCATAACAATATCAATAAACTACTATAATCAATTACGGACTCACAAAATCGAATCCATTTGACTGCTGGAAACGAGCACATACATTTTAAACTGTATAAATTACTACCGGTAAAGCCTCAATGGCGTAGTTTTATTGCTTATGCGTTACGACTGTCGCGCTGATGCCTCAGGTTCAATTCCCGATTTGAGCTAAGTAATATTGGGTTTTTCCACTCAGTGTCAGCCCATAATAAGTCCGCCCCCTAGTATATGGCCTAACATAGCTAGCAAAATGTAAGTGTGATGCACCTGTGTTTATCCCTGAAAAGGGAGAAGGTGTGATGTTATTTATGTATGTATGGTAAGGTCGAAAATTAACTCCGTTGTATCTAAGTCGATTATTTACATAAATTAATAAAAAAAATCTGGTAGAGGCTGGATCAAGTTGATTCCATTTTTAAATTACGATTTGACCGGCTCAGCTAGGAACTAGCTCCTTCATTTAACCGAACGTTCGCATTTGAAACTGCGTAATTTACGGATTGTCCGGAAAGTTGCATCCCTAACGGCAATAAAACCCATCCTTGCAACTCGCTAAGAGGTAAATATTGTGGAAAGTAGCTTTTCGTTAAAATGTATGTTTGTTTATTGATTGTATATTTAGCTACTTAGTTCTTAGGCTTGAGGAATGTTGCGTGCGGTCAGTATTTTAATTTTTTTATATTATTTCTCGCGCTTACGTTCGCCTGAAAGATTCCGGGGCCAGACGATTTCCGGAAATGTCTGTCAGTCCCGAAATGGCCTGGCTGTGTATCAAAATCATATTAATCCATTCAGCGGTTTCAACTCTTACTTCCAATCACCTTAACATCTTCGCGTTTTGTAGAGATGGCGGATATCAGACAAGCGATCTCATCTCGTTATTTACATACGCACATCACACCTTCCTTTTCAGGGGCAGGCAGAGATGTATCACACCCACATATCGCCGGCTATATTATGTTCCATGTAATAGAGAGTGGGCTTATTACCATTTACCGAGCACAATTCCAGACCCCAGGCTGATACTGAGTAGAAAAACCCAAAATCACTTTGCCCGACCCGGGTATCGAACCCGAGACCTCAGTATTGCAGTCGTACCGTAATACGACTATGCCACCGAGGCAGTCGTTATTTAATTTTTAATTATTTATAAATAATATTGTTGGCTTACAATCGGATCGGTTCTACGACATATCTGCGATTGTCGGATACATACGGTCATAAAGTCAATTTGAATAGGTCATTTCAAAAACCTCATAAGTCACACAATTAAAATTTTTCAGAAATCATTAAAAACTGTTTTATGCAAAAACGAATGAGTTTTAAAGGACTTCTATTGCTTTAGCATTTGAGTGGTAAAAAAAAATATTTGCAAATAATATAAAAATTAAGAAAATAACCTGAAAACTATTCTTGACTGACGTTGTTTTAGCGAGAAATACGGTTAGTGGTATATAATTTAGCCAAAACAATCGTAGTAATTGATTTTTTTATTGCTTATTATTAAAAATTACGTTTCAAAATAACCTTCTTAACATTGATGCATTTACCATTCAGACACCCTACATCTGATGTATATAACAAGACAGGAGTTTTGTCAGTTAGAAAGACTTTTATATACGAAATGTTGCGAAGATACCACAGAAAAATTGTACCTACCTTACCTGTCGAGTTTAAACGTATAGATCTATGTCCAGTCCCTAGGGTCAACACTTCCTTTGCAAAAAAACACTTTGATGCTCTAGCTCCTAAAATTTACAACATATTTCATAAGAAATTTTCGGTAAAACAGTACACTAATAACCAGTTCAAAAAAATACTATTACAATGGCTTAACCAACACAGCTATGATGACATAGAAAGCATGCTACTTTAAGTGAATAGTAAGAGGGGAATAAATATGATGTACGTTTGAACACACACACACACACACACACATACACACACACACACACACACACACACACACACATACACACACACACTCACACACACTCAAACACACACATTTTTCTAAAAAAAAAAAAAAAAAAAAACCAGCTGATGAAGTGTATTAAATTGTGTTTGTTGAAAATACTTATAATATTTTCTTTTATATATATATATATATATATATAATTGTACTAGTATTAATATCTTCTGTATTTATAATCTGTTATGTTGAAATTGCCTAAGGCGCGTTTATTTGTAATACCAATAATATGTGTATTGCTGGGGGAAGACACTGGTTCCTGAGACACAGCTAACGCTAGTTCAGGGGCCAGGGTAATAACCTTTCTATAATGTCATGTGTTTTACTGCCAATAAACAATTTTATTATTATTATTATTATTATTTTATATGTATTAGTTTATCTTCTTTTAATATCTTTAAGTAAGGGTGCATAGTCATATTCTCCATCATTTTCATATGGATTATTTCAATATTTGCAGTTGGCCAGGTAAAAAAGTTTGTTATAAAATGGCATATGCTCTTCCAAAATACTATCCTGAACTTACTTTAAATCGTCTATTTTTTTTCAATTTCGCATGGTATTATTGGAAAAGGAAGGAATGTATCAATTAACGTGGTTTTTACCTAAAATACGCATCGCCCTGTAAGGAACCAATTTCAGTAAAAAAAAACATACTGGAAAAAATGTGACTTAGAGGTTTTTGGTATGACCGATTCATTTATATAAACGACAGATTTCTAAATTTAAAATCTATACAAAGTTGCGCGTTCAAGTAAATTTACATACATTCTCTTATCTCATATATTCTTGTGTTTCTACAAAACGTAACTCTAAAGATATAGCCAAAGGTTTATCAATTACAAATGGATGTGTTTACGCAATGTTGTACACGGTTGGATGGTGTTATGCAGGTGAACATGGAGGAATTGAATTTAAATTGCGTACGTCTATTACGCTTTGAGAAACATTTTGAATCATTAGTTGTATTATACCTGGATAAGCCTCAACTGCACCTGATGGCAGGTGGAGTGCCATCAAGAGTCTCCGTTGACGATAAGTGTCCAGCTTTTTAGTCGGGGGGGTAATGACTCCAATGACCCCTCTGGATCGTGATTGACGAATGATGATACTGTTAAAAAAATCCTCATCCAAAAAATGCTTTTACTCTGATGAATTCTTTGAGTAGTAAATCTATACTAATATTATAAAGCTGAAGAGTTTGTTTGTTTGTTTGTTTGAACGCGCTAATCTCAGGAACTACTGGTTCGAATTGAAAAATTCTTTTTGTGTTGAATAGACCATTTATCGAGGAAGGCTTTAGGCTATATAACATCACGATGCAACTATTAGAAGCGAAGAAATAATGGAAAATGTGAAAAAAAACGGGGAAAATTATTCATCCTTGAGGGCTTCCAATGCGTGCGCTACGAAAACGGTTCAAGATACCAAAAATATATGTATGAAAGAATTATTCCTCTTGACATGATCTAAAAAAATGTCCGCGACAGTATATGTCTATCTTTTAAGATTAACTCACTAGAACCGTTTTTATGGTAATCAAATTTGGTCGAAATTAATGCATTATTTGTTAAGAGTTGTATCAACGTCATAATATTAATCTTTATCCAAATAAATATTGTGTTGGATAGAGTGATTCAACGGGAAGGTTTTTATGTACTTTTAGCCCGGAAAAACTTATTAACGCGGGCGAAGCCGTGGGCAAAAGCTAGTTATAAATATTAGAACTAGGTTTAAAATATGGTTTAATTTAAAACACTTTTGTGTATTTTTCTATTAAGTAAAAGTTAGCGAACTAAATTTAATTATACCATCTATTGTAAAATATGTAGGTACCTACATTTACAAATAAATGAATTGATTTGAATAAGGTTCTAGAATGTAAGGTATAATATTTGTGTTACTTTTCAATTCGACATACCACTGAGTTACTCGAAATTATTTCCGATATAGCGCTAATCAAGACAGTACGACACTAGTGCCATCTAGTTAAAAATTAAATTAAATAGTTCAAATAAAAAATAGATAAATGTAGCCTATGTGTTAATCCAGGACATGGCCTACCCGTGTGCTCAATTTCATCCAAATCCGCTTAGTTGTTTTATCCCCGAAGGGGTAGGCAGAGGTGCAATTAATGCACCCACTTTTCGCTGAAAGCATTCCATCCCACGATGTGATAGGGGGCGAGCCTATCACCATATCGGGCATAAATTCCAGACTTAGAGCTGATACTGAATAGAAAAATCCAATATTACTGCCCAACCCGGAGATCGAACCCGAGCCCTCAGTATTGCAGTCATACTGTAATACAACTACGCCACCGAGGCAGTCGAGATACCCGTCATGATCAAACACCCACACGCTAGGTAAAAGGGTTTATGCTACTCATAAAACGCAGTAAATTGGTAATACGTCGATCATAAGAGCCGACACGCGCGTGCGGCTCTCCATTGTGCGTGTCGATTTCTATAATCTGTGTCGATTTTATTGTTCTATTCGACTCGGTGGCGTTGTTTTAACGATGCGGCATGATTGAAGTATCTGGTTCGACTCCCAGATCGCAGTGGGTTTTTCTTCTCGGTATCGAGACTTGAATTGTGCTCAAATAGAAGGTTCGCTATGTATTATATGGGATCCAACATACCTCGTGAAATTTGCTTGTGTTACATCTTCGTCTACCCTTTAAAAGGGAAGAAAATAACATGTTATGTTATAATTTTATTGAAAGAGAACACGTAACACCAACATCTTGGTGTCGAGAAGTACTAACTACAATGTCCTCAGATAGTTACTGAAGCTACCGTCTGCGTGGCGCCTAAGATGTTCTTAAAATACATTCAATACTATCATTACCAATAAACAAACTAACAAAGTGGACGATAGCCTGGTTGGGATTGGAACGGTCTGCCGAGACAATGTCCGGAGGTTCAAACCAAAGGCTTAGATCTCTGACCTTTCGAAGTTGCGTGTGTATTGTTTATCAATTTATCGTTCGCTTTTCCGGTGAAGGAAAACATCGAGAAGAAACCTACATACCTGAGAATTCTCTATAAGAATTTCGAAGGTCTGTCTGCTAACCCACATTAGGCCAGCGTAGTGGACTAAGGCCTGAACCCTCTCAGTAGCAGAGGAAGCCCGTGCTGAGCACTGGGCTATATATAATACAGGGCTGATCCCATTGCATTGCCAACTAACAAAGTCCACAATCTACATCTATAATAATATTATTTTTACTAGTTTTTGTGGGGTCGGACAAAACTATTCAAACATTACTTATTTTTGTTCACTCCTAAGTAGCGTGGTCGAAGTCGGTCACCTTGAGTTAATACCCTATATTATTCATAATTAACCTCACGTATATTAATGGGTTATTAAGTTTTATTAGGGTTCGAAGTACTAGATGGATACGATAATATATACTAGCTGTGCCCACAACTTCGTCTGCGTTGACTTAGATCTAAGAATTTTGAAGTTAATTGCAAATATATTAAAATGGTGATGAATTTCTCTGGACATCCGATATTATTGAAACAAAGCCGTTATTCCGCTCTGAAATTATCCTGTCCACTTATGAAAACTTCATGAAAATTCGTTCAGTAGTTTCGGAGATATATTCTAACAAACAGAAAAAAAACAAAAAAAAATTAAAGTTCGCCGATTTGTATTTTATAGCTCCCCTTTCTTATTATTATTTCTTTTTATGTACGGACACACCAGGACTGCTGTTTTATTATACGTAGAATAGTATAATTGTTGACAATAATTAAGATTTTACCTCCCATGGATAGTATCAGGACAATGTGATTATTATCCTATCTCGTGGTACTTCACTGCGCTCGTCACCCTGAGGGTTAAGATGCTGTGCTATAATATGCTACAACAGTGCTGATTGGCAGTAGAAATAGACATTGCGAGTATACTGTGCCTTGCATAGGAGAGACATACCTACCAAAAGTAATGTACATGTACTTCACCTTTGCATCCGTTTTATTTCATAAGGAGGAATTTGTCGGCGTATTGCATAAATTGCATTCTTGGGAAACTGACTTGTAGGTTTTGAACCGAATTTTTTTTACAAATAGATCCGAGAATCGAACCCAGAACCCTCGTAGGCACAAGAACCCTATCACAGGACATAGAATAGAACTGGTTTTTACGTCTTAGATTAGCATTTGGCCCTAATTTCACGCTATTCAGAGCGCGTAAAGCCGTTAGTTTCGCTTGTTACAAATGGCAACACTCAATAAATCATCCTTAAAAATATACCAAATCCAGTGAAGGCAATGCGCAGACGCATTTTACGTCGTCATTTTTTTCCGTTTTCAAGGTTAGTCAAAAATTATACCCACATTTCGCCTTGAATGTAAGATCCTTTTCACAGTTAGAAACCTAAAATTACATTCCCGGGGAAATTAATTCGAGACTATCACAGCAGTTGTAATACAACGCCGAGTCAAAAACCAAATCCCGTTCGAGATTTTTTATGTCGTACCCAATGGCAACACGCAACACTAGAGGTGCGAGATTGGCTACTGAGTCCAGAGATCACAGAATAATAAACTCGCGGTGGTCTGGGTTATAAACGAAACTTTTTTATATGTACGACAAATTACCCGTGAGGTTCATTGCATGAGTTTCGAAATATCAAGTTTTACAGTAACTTTTTCTGGTATGATATCTTTGATACTATGTAAAGGACGCAGTTTCTCTCTGCCAAAGGTACAAGAATTATAGAATCTCATTCAAATTCAAATTTTTTTACAATACAATACATAAAATATAGGTATGCACATCAGTACGGTTCTAAGTCTAAATTAGCGTGTCCTGCGGACACATAGGCCTCGTCTAACCTCTTCCATTCCTCTCTATCTCTTGCAGCTCTGAGCCACAGTGGTCCTGCAACATTTGTTATGTCGTCGGACCATCGGTTCAGTTGCCTTCCTCTTTTTCTTTTGGTGTTGTATCGTGGAATCCATTTCGTAAGGACCTTGGTCCATTTCATTGTTTCCCTTAGCATGTAACCTGGCCAACGCCATTTACGTTGCCGAGTTTTGGTCACATCTTCGACTTCAGTTATTTTTCTTATGTCTGTTGCTCGCTTCTAGTCAATTTTTTTTTAGCCCAGAATAGAATCATGTAATAGAATCATATTAATGTGCGTGAAACGGACAAACGTTGAACGTTTATTTATGTGTGCGTTCACATCACACAGACACAGAAAGTGGCAGGAACAGACACATTGCGTATCCTTTCTAGATGGTCTAAGTAGTAGTTTCTTTCTTTCTTTCTTCTTTCTTATATCTATTTCTAAGTAGTATTTTCTGCTCGGATAGCAAACTGTATACAAGGTGCAAAATCATAAAGAACCACGTATATATAGCTTTCCGACATTAGTATAAGTATATCTATTTGACAAGGGATAATCATCTCTTGTCAAACGTTACTCTATACGCCATATATTGGAAGAACGGTTGCACTTCCTCACAGTTTACCTTATGAGCTAACTACAACCCTAGCTTTTGTTTACTCCAAACAAAAACTAGAATTGGAAGTTGAAGATACCAGAACAATTCAATACGCAGTAATAGAGTAAAAATAGTTAAACTAAAATAAGGTTAAATCAAATGAAATTTTAAAATAGACCTTGAAGGACTTTTAAAAGTCAGCACAGTACGAAAATCCGGGCCATGTCCTGGGAAAAGTGGTCGGTTGACAACTCCACTTTAAAGGAAAGACGTTTTAAAGAAGGAGAGATTTTGAGTCTCGGAAAATCTTTCTCACTGTTCTCATATAAAATGCATCAGTAAACTGCTTTCACGATAGTTATATTACATTGCTCAAGCTCTATTACACACACACACACTCACGCCTTTAATCTCCGATGGGGTAGGCAGAGGTGCAATTAATGCACCCACTTTTCGCCGTGCGCATTCAGTCTCATGATGTGATAGGGGGCGAGCCTATCCCCATATCGGGTACAAACTCCAGACTCCGGGCTGATACTGAATAGGAAAATTCAATATCTCTTTGCCCGACCCGGGGATCGAACCCGAGAGTATTGCAGTCGTACCGTAATACGACTACGCCATCGAGGCTTAAGCTATATATAAAATACTAAAGAATAAAGGTACAGTTGTTCGTTGTAAGAGTTAATTTTATATTTATATAATGCGCACCTTTAGAACGAAAACGACACATTTCAAAAAATTGAAAATAGCGTTATCATCATAAAATGGCTTAAAACTAAGGCTTAAGGCTAAATTGTCAATACAACAATAGTTTAAACACAGGCATATTCTAGTGGAAATAGGAACTGTTATATCGGTTCCTTTTTAATTATACTTTTATGAAAAAGGGACTAGTTTTAAGCCATTTTATGATGATAACATAATTTTTGATTTTTTTTAATTGCATCGTTTTCGTTCTAAAGGTGCGATATATTCTATATATAACTATAAGTTGCTCGCGGCTTCGCCCGCGTGAGATTCCTTGCCTGCTCCAAAAGTCCCTAAAACATATTACTACACCAGCGCCATCTATTTAAAAACAGTTTCATTATTTCCCATGGAAGCAAAATACCAGGATAAAAAGAACCCTATGTGTTAATCTAGGATATGGCCTGCCTGTGTGCCAAATTCACCCGAAACAGTTTAATTGCTTCTGCGTATACTTCTAACAAACATCCAGGCATTTTCTCAAACGTTCGCATTTGTAAAATTTATTATATTTTTTTAACATTTGTTGCATTTAGTTAATGGATATCTTCGTTTAAAGGTAGTCAGTCGATTACTAGACAGAGTAATGATAAATAATTAATTTAAAAAACTCAAGCAAATGATGTTTTTTATATATAAAAACAAAAAAAATATTTAAAATTATGTTAACCGGAAATCGAACGGAGGACTTAATCGGTTTACATTCTTAAATATATTAAATTATTGTATAGGTAACTAGATGAAACAGCTGTTCTAAAAATATCACTAATTTCATAAACAAACAACCTTCGTCGATATTCCATTGACTTTAATTAATACTTAATAATAGATGAGCATTGAATAATAAACCGAATATTTTTTAACCCAAGGTTTACTTCCATGTGTTTTTTATAAACACGTTTATCATACCGGTAATTCCACAAAGGTTTGGGCCTTCACGTCCCACATACGAAACGCAGCAAGCTCGCACTTCAAGTTGGAACTACTGTGGGATGGTATTAACCAAATTATTTCATGATTTCTGAGAGGGTTATGCACTCGTATAGGATTTTAAAATTTATTACCTTTTTTGCGAGTATATAAATGAACTGCTCTAAACAAAAATAACATATTTATTTATATCATGTTATTTTTTTTATTATTAATTGTATTTTATACCTTGAACTGATTTTGAAAAGAGCAACACTAGAGTTTCTTGCCTGTTCTTCTCTAGTGAGAACTGCTTTCCGAACTGGTGGTAGAGTTAATATTGACTGAATCTAAATAATGTATAACGTTTTATGGATTCGAATAAATTTATTTCATTTCATTTCATTTCATTACTCCAGTCGAGCCGGCTTGACTCTACCACTTTGCAAACTACCAATTTCCACTTTATTGTATGAGGTTCATGGTGAGTAGCCGCCATTGACTCTATTTGAGATTTTTTAGTAGTAGTCTCCAACGGTGGCGTTTATTTTATTACGTACGCGGTAAGATTTCTCCTCTGAGGTAGCGGGTTCGAACCGGGAAATTATTGGGATTTTTATCTGAATTTTTTACTCTCGTTGCACCCCTACCTATCCCTTCAGGTACAAAGGTGTGATGTGTGTTCCTTTTTTAAATTAGAGCGGCAAACAATAGGTCAGCTGATTATATAACCGTCTAGAAATCTACACAATAGGGATCAACGAAGCGTAGCTTGCCTTTAATGACCAATTCGAGGACTGAACTGACCCAACCATTAATTATACGTTAACGTTTGAGAATAAACCTATCAAAATTCATCACAAGGAATGTCAGTTTCAGTAGAAGTTCTCTGAATTTCGAAGGTATGTGAAGTCTGCCAAGCCGCACTAGGCCAGAGTGGTGGACTAAGGCCTTAACCTTCTCAGTTGTAGAGGAGGCCCGTGCTCAGCAGTGGGTAGTAATATAATACAGGGCTGGTATGGTTATGCCAGTTTATCCTGATTGGTCTATTTTCGCTACGAACAAGACGGTAGCGGCTATTATTGTGTATCAGCCATCCATACTTAACTACGAAGTAACGTAGAACTGAACAGATTTCAACGAAATTTGGTACGGAGATAGTTTGAGAGCTGGAAAGAACATATACTTTTTATCCCGGTAAAACTTTGTCACATGCGCGGAGCCGCACGTCAAAGCTAGTTGGTCATATAACAGCTATACAAAAACAGCTTAGTATCTACCTTAACACTCCAAATAAAAGCATAGGTTACACACCATGAATATCTAACATTCTAAAGGAAATTAGTACATTCAATCGATACATTTTATACCTTAAAAGAATGTTAATACGCCGGTGCCTGCCTAATTAAATAAACCACACACTCGGAAGCTTCTTGTACAGGATAAATCACTCGGCGCGATCAAAGAGCGGATGTGTAATAACATTTTTGTTTTTTTTATACTTTTTTTAGTGTGACACTGCCTTAATTCTTTCTAGTGGCCAGTTTTTACGAGAGTAATGAGTAGGTGTCTTAAAGGACATGTCTACAAACGGGTTTAAAATTCTAACCATGATCCTTTATATATATTTTTATAGTACTCTCAAAAACTAGACCTTTGCAATAAATCGTATGATTTTAAAGTCCTCCGATTCGAGATTTATGTAATTTTATTTTGCTAAAAAACTACGCTTAAATTGTACGTTTATAAAAAAGTTATAAATGGAGGGGTCTAAAATATGTCTTTAATGAATCCAAGATTCATATGTTTGCCCCTTAAATATCTATAAATTTGAGCTTAGTTAGATCTGGAGGCCCAGCACCCATACAAAAAGTGGAAATTTTTAAAGTCTAATGGCCGATTTCCCCTATCTATGCTCATAGATGATTATCTTTTGTGTTTAGTCAACTTATACATTTATGTCACAAATAGCGTTTATTAGCAATGCAGCGTCTATCAACAAACTTTCTCCCGGCACAAATATTTGTTAATTAATCAACAACAATCACGTTGATCGCTGTTTTTCGCTAAACAAGTGAGACTTGTTAAAATAGCTCGTGGCTCTGCTATCGTCCTAGACGCGTCCCTGGCCTAGCCGAAAAAGTGACTGAGCCTCCTCAATACTTAAAACTGAACTGAACTTTTACCTAATGCGTGATTTTACCCTGAATAACCCAACGGCTTAGTGGCTAAAATGGGGTAGTAGTTATCTACATATATTCTACTCCATCATCATCATCAGCCACATGACGTTCACTGCTGAACATAGTCCTCTCCTAAAGATTTTCAGACGAACCTGTCAAAAGCGGTCTGCATCCAGCGTGTTCCTGCGACCTTTATCCACAAGTCGTCTGTCCACATTGCAGGCAATGCCGGATTAAGACAACTTGATGCCCTAAGCAATTCACGCCTGTGGGGCCCCCCTACCATAAGTAAACTAACATCAGTGTTTAATCGCGTGGATTTTCAAACAGCTTTACTTTTATGTGCTAGCATTTTGTTGTGATGTTTCTGGTGCCCCCCAAGACGTGATGCCCTAAGCAATTGCTTAATTTGCTTATGGGCTAATCTGGCACTGATTGCAGGTGGACGCTGGTCCACTCGAATACTTTTTGCCCCGTCTGCCGTCAGTTCTTCAAAGAATGTGCCCTGCCTACCGCCACTTCAGCTTGCTAATCCGCTGGTCTATGTCAGTCACTTTCGTTTTTCTACGGATCTCTTCATGTCTTATTGGATCGTAGAGAACCTTTATCCCCGTCACACCGCGAAACTATTTCTCACTTAAGTGATTTTTTATGCGACATCTCAGATCGAGTTGGGAACCATTTATAAGATACTAGATTTTGCCTGCGGCTTCACCCGCGTTAAAAAGTTTTTCCGGGATATAAGTCCCGCTTTTTATTTTCCCTGGATAAAATGTACCCTATGTGTTAGTCCAGACTATGATCTACCCGTGTGCCAAATTTTATCGAAATTCAATAGTTTTGCGTGAAAGAATAACAAACATCCATACATCCAGACATCTATACATACTTACCAACTTTCGCGTTAAATAATATTAGTAGGATAGTAGGATTTTGTCGGTAGCCAGCGTCATCTGACCGAATTTCGAAAAAACTCCAACTGAAACCAGTTGTGAACCCTTCCCTTATCGCACGCGTAAATTCCGTCAATTACGACGATCCACGGAGATTTTTTTTCGTCTCCGTAAGGAAAAAAGGTAACACGCTCCCGCTGGCGCCGACTGAGATAAGAGGGCTTTTGTTCCTTTTTTCGATTATAGGTCCTTTATGGGACCAACTCGATATGAGATTAAAGCTTCGTATCTTAAGCCCTTTTTGGGATTTTGGATATACAATTAAATTGAGAATTTTTAAATGAGGTAAATGTATTGAATTTTGTAAGGAATATATACAAAATTCGACAGCAAAGCGTAGTTGTGTCTAAATATGAATTTAACGAGAGATGTAGCTTATTAAAGACATAATGTTCTTAATCGAACAAGTACTTAATTTCAGAAATTGCCCTGTGGGACCAAACTAACAAACTTTTAAAGAAAAACAGATTTCTCTTTTCGAAATCTCAGGAAATGCAAGAACTTTATTATGAAATATCGCTCCGTAGATTCATCGTCAGCTGCCGACAATTATACAAACTAATTGAAACTATAGTAATAATTTCATTAAATATTAATGTAGGATATGTTTATGTATTTTATTGGCAACATAATATCAAATAACCTGTGCTAACATTAATAGCAATAACAGTAAACACATCACGCTGCATTGTGTATTATTATTTCTAGAATATAACAATATATTTGCAACGTTGCGTTTATTTACACAACGTTGTAAATTACATGACAGGTTAATGAGAGTTTAGTATCTGATAAAGTTTTCATACAGAATGTAGTTTGTATTCGGTTATTAATAAATTCAAACAAAAAAGCGGATTGAAAAATTAACAATGTTTCTAAAATCTCGATTTATTATGTCGGGAATGAAATATTGTATGAAATGACATATTATGTTTTTCCTAATTTAAGATAGATAAGTTTTTGAAATCATTACGTCTTAAAATATTGCATTAGGTAATTCTGTAATAGGTACCTATAACATTTATAAATACTATATATTGCCAATGATAATTCAAATTCGACGAGTTATGAAAATATTTGCAAATTACAACCGAAAAATCTGCACAATTTAAAGCAATAATACCCAAAATATTGACATCAAGTCTACCTTATCATCAACCTGTCAGTCTTAAAACAAAAAAAAAACAAAGGCGCCAACAATCTTTGTTTGAAGCAAAATATTTCTCAAATTACTCATAAACAATAGAGATCTTACAAAGGAATTTTGAGAAAAAAAATCGCATTGTCACCGGCCCACATCATGACAGAAAAAGCCCGCCTATTCTACAATGGAGCCGTCAAATAATTTGACAGATGTCAAAATTAGACGCTATTTTGGCAAATTAAGATTGACGTTCGGACGAAAGTTACGAGTAGATAATTTGCTGATTAATTACTTTTGGTTAGGCCAGTTCTTAAATAAGCCAGAAGTAATTTAAGTAGGCATTAGATCATAATATCATACTCAGACTACATTAGGAAACTAAATCTATACTAATATTATAAAGCTGAAGAGTTTGTTTGTTTGTTTGTTTGAACGCGCTAATCTCAGGAACTACTGGTTCGAATTGAAAAATTATTTTTCTGTTGAATAGACCATTTATCGAGGAAGGGTTTAGGCTATATAACATCACGATGCAACTATTAGGAGCGAAGAAATAATGGAAAATGTGAAAAAACGGGGAAAATTATTCATCGTTGAGGGCTTCCATTGCGTGCGCTGAGAAAACGGTTCAAGATACCAAAAATATATGTATGAAATAATTATTCCTCTTGAATAGTCTAAAAAAATGTCCGCGACAGTATATGTCTATCTTTTAAGATTAACTCACTAGAACCGTTTTTATGGTAATCAAATTTGGTCGAAATAAATGCATTATTTGTTAAGAGTTGTATCAACGTCATAGTCATAGAGTGATTCAACGGGAAAGTTTTTATGTACTTTTAGCCCGGAAAAACTTATTAACGCGGGCGAAGCCGTGGGCAAAAGCTAGTAGTGTATATATAATTTATATGTAAGCTCTTGTAATACATTTTATTACAATATAATTTCGTGTGTGATAGAAGATTGGAAGTAGATTGTCGATAGGCCGGTCTTCTTTAGATTAAAAGAGCTATGATGAATCACTATGAATGTTTTATAACCTATTTATAATTACCAATTTTCTAGTAATTAGTGCTATGACACTAATTGGTGTTGTACAAATTGACAATATTATAGGAAATATGAGGTATCTATTTTAAAGAAAGTTATCCTGAAATCATGGAATATTAATAATTATAGTGGTTGCCCTGTTATCGAAATAAATATGTCTGTAACACATGTTATACGTGAATTTTATTTGTCTGCATTTTTCGCTATTAAGAATTTAATTTTGCCAAAGCTCACACTTCTTGTGCTCGGAATGTGCTTAAAAAGGCGTGCAAAGATTTTTCTTTACGAATTAATATTGAGATTATTTTTTTCTCAATAATTAGAAGTCATTTTATCACATTTATCCTACTAATATTATAAAGGCGAAAGTTTGTAAGAATGTATGGATGTTTGGATGTATGGATGCAAGGATGTTTGTTCCTCTTTCACGCAAAAACTACTGAACGGATTTCGATGAAATTTAGCACACGGGTAGATCATGTCCTGGATTAACACATAGGCTACTTTTTATCCCGGGAAAATATAAACCGGGACTTTTATCCCGGAAAAACTTTTTAATGCGGGCGGAGCCGCGGCAAAACCTAATATCATCCTACTAATATTATAAAGGCGAAAGTTTGTAAGAATGTATGGATGTTTGGATGTTTGGATGTATGGATGTAAGGATGTTTGTTCCTCTTTCACTCAAAAACTACTGAACGGATTTCGATGAAATTTACCACACGGGTAGATCATGTCCTGGATTAACACATAGGCTACTTTTTATCCCGGGAAAATATAAACCGGGACTTTTATCCCGGAAAAACTTTTTAATGCGGGCGGAGCCGCGGGCAAAAGCTAGTAAGCTATAAACATAATAACAACATTCAAATCACTTTTAAATTCTATTAACACTTTCCCCAACAAAGGACACCATAATTAACTGTCAGTAGAAATTTGACACTCGAAAAAAATGTTTTGACAAAACTACTCCGTCGGCTGGGCGTAGTTTTTTGGCCTCTTTTCGAAAAAAAAAACTTCCCAGGCGCCATTTTATTTGTCACCGACGGTCGTCGCGACTCGTATCCGGTGTGCGACAGAGAGGGAAGACTGACCTCTGGTTTATAGGTAAGTAGCTGGTCTATAATCACTTTTCGAGGAGGTAGGCAGATTAATTAGTATTGAAGTATTTCCGACCTATGACGTCATCTTATAGGCAAATACTAACTACTAGTTTTGTAGAAACAAAGGTTTGTAGACATTTCAAATTTGGTACTAGTAAATTCAGAAACCACCGAATAAATTTGGATTAAATGCGTATAGTATAACAATATCCTAGGTGTCACTTTCTATCAAAAATAGGACACAGTGGGGCTATTATTTTGGGCAAACACTTTCAAACGGGTAAAGAAGCAAGCAAAAATAACTAAATCAAAGCTTCACAGTTGCATAAACAAATCTAACCTATGAATAATTAGAAACCCTTGCAAACTTAACAAAAACGTGCATTGTTTAAACTCAGTCGTGCCACTCAATTTCTCTTTGGCGCCACTCATAAAAATGACCACATGGCCACTTCCGAATGTAATAAAAAACCCAAAAACGTCAAGTGGGCACCGAGGGTCATAAATCAATGAGACAATATGGCCAGTGACCTCACGACGGCTTTGGTCTCGGTAAGATAAGTAAAATTTAATTCCAAATGTATAAAATTATTTTATGTTTATATTCCCAAGATAGATAGAGGCTAGGCTAGTCTTTGTGAAGAATGTGGAGTCGATACGAGGAATTGACAACCTCCTCCTTTTTTTAAAGTCGGTTAAAAATATGTAAAGCGAGATTCAACCGTGGAGGAAAACAGCCATTCGCTAATAGATAAACATCTCATCTTTCGAACCTTCTACCCTACTACTCCTAATATTACTAACCTTCTAGTTCAAACCTCCTTTTAGTCTTTGACACCTCGACATAGAGAATACCATCACAAAATTGACTCTTTAAAAAGAGGCAAAACGACTACACAGCCAATTAAGTCTTTCCTTTACGGTAGAACTGTAGAACGAGCCAGAGCGACTGAGCGACCAATCATGCGTTCTATAGTGGCGCAGGCGCATGCGCAGCCATAAGCCATTCGTTCCTGTGATTCTTGACTGTCTAATTCGACTAAGTTTTTACGTCCAGCCGCCCATCTGATATCATGCCCACGGGGAACCGAGTGACCAACCTTATGCTATTAAATTAAAAATTAATTAAGTCTACATGATTATTTCTGATCTCAGAAAAGGGCAGGTCAGGAGTACCCTTAACAGACGAAAATGTATGAAAAGAACTATGAATGTGGAAGAGGCGAAAGAGGTTTGTCAAGATCGTAGCATGTGGCGCTCAATAGACTCTGCCTACCCCTATGGGATAAGGGCGTGAGTGTGTATGTATGATTATTTCAAGGCCGCGATTGGAGAATTGAAAAGACAGTCAAGGAAGTTGCAAAGGACCCTAAAGCACCTTTGAATTTTGTTTTTTTTTATTGCATTGAATGACGAGACGAGCATGCCGTTTGCCTGATGGCAAGCGATACGATCACTGGTGGTAGGTTTCTCATATAGGTAGGTATTGTGTGGCATTCCACTGCGCTCGTCATCCTGAGACATAAAATGTTAAGTCTCATTATGTCCTGTATTTGCACTGGGTACAATGTCCTTCAAACCGAAACACAACAGTGCATGCACACTGCTGCTTGGCAGTAGAAATAGTCATTACGGTAGTACTCACCCAGACGGACTCTTACATATGAGAGTGCTACCATCATATCATATGTATTGATTGATTATAACGAAATCGAATTAATGAATTCCGTGAAAAAAAATCGTAGATATGTAACATCTGCCTGCATTAGGTCAGCGTGGTGGACTAAGGCCCAAACCCTCTCAGTAGAAGAGCAGTGGACAGTATATATAAGGGCTGATATAATAGATAGTACTTCTTCTTGGTCGCATGCTTCATTACTGAAGGTCGCGTCCCTGAAAGGCCTTCGTGGCTTTATCTACTATACCTTTCCATTTCTTTCGGATTTCGGCTTCTCTTAAGGCAGTCGTAACAGACGATCCAGTGAGGGCAGTCACTTGGTCTGACCAGCGGCTGGGTGTCCGGCCGCGAGGTCTTTTTCCTTCTACTTTGCCCACCACAAACAACTTGTCAAGGCTATCCGTTTGGCGGCGGGCTATAGATAGTACAAGTAATAATAATTGACTGCAGCTGACTTCACACATATGATAACTATGTGGTTGGGTAAGTTGATCATCGGAGACGTCAAGCTTTTAATATCTTCATGCGTCGCATTATAAGGATGGCAGGGGCTTAACGTGTGCTGGTTGTGCACTGAGCGCGGGCTAAGGAAAATATTTATGTTAAATTATTGTAAGTTTAGCTTTAAATTATATAAAAACCTTTGAAAATATTGACTATGATTCATAAAACAAATTCTTATTATACTAATATTATAAAAGTGAATAGATTGTTTGTTGAACGCGCTAATCTCGGGGGCTACAGAAACGATTTTGAAATCACTTTCACTAATAGGAAGCTACGTTACTCCTGAGTGCTATAGGCTACTTTTTGTCCCGGGAAAATATTTTTATCCCGGAAAACCTTTTTCACGCAGGCGGAGCCACGAACAATACTAGTAGTTCGTAAAAAAGAAGAATACGCACTTTAATTAAATAAATGATTATTGAAAAAAGTGATATTGAGTTTTTCTATTCAGTATCAGCTCGGAGTCTGGAATTTGTGCCCGATATGGCGATAGGCTCGCCCCCTATCACATCATGGGACGGAATAACGGCGAAAAGTGGGTGCACTAGTTGCGCCTCTGCCTACCCCTTCGGGGATAACAGGCGTGAGTGTATGTATGTGTATGTGTGTGTGATTATTGAAAAATGTTCAATGCAGATACTTAGTACATCTCGTTCGTCTTTGAAGACATAATAGGAATATAAAAATTATACGAAATAATTTAGTTATAAAAGTCAAGTACCTAACCAAAAAAATGGGTTGAATAAATTACAAAAGGCAATGTGAATGAAAAAGAAATATATTTACTATACATTTTTTTTTAATAGAAAACAGTAGCTAACAACCATAGACCGGCTAAATAATTTTATTACAGCAACAAAAACTTAAGCCCAATGTGCCCATGCCTTAATGCGACAGATTAAAAAAACTTGACAGATCCCGGGCTACTGTAAAAAGGGTTTTATGACAATGTGAACCTTAGAATAAAAAAAAATAGTAGCCTAATATTCATAAGAATTCAGCCTCAAACCTTTGTCTTAGCCACTGCATGATTAAAAAGAATATATATAGTAACTAGCTGTTGCACGCGGCTCCGCCCGCGTTAAAAAGTTTTTCCGGGTTAAAAGTCCCACTTTATATTTTCCCGCGATGAAACGTAGCCTGAGTTACTCCTTATTACATCAGCTACCTGACAATAAAAGTCCTGTCAAAATCGGTCCAACCATTTCAGAGATAAAAAAGACGTGTGGCACTTTGAGACTGCCGCGGTAAAGCTATTGCATACCATTTTTTTATCAACTTATGTAATTAGGTATAATTATTTATTTATTGTATTTTTTTTCTATTGTCCAAATTTCACTCGTGCCCTAACGCCGAAACTCTTAGCAGGCAATTCTAATATTTATAACCTCTTTCAACAGATATAAAATAAAAACTTTTTAAAAATTCAAACTTAGAATCACGTTTGACATTTCGATACATTTCACTGACTGGAACAATTTTTAAATACACGGTAATTTCGACCTTTATCGTTTAACATTCAGCTCATATCCTCTTACATATTGTATTCTTACAAGACTGCAATATTAAATTTACTGATGGAATTTTACACTCTACATGGTTGTGATAGAGTTGAAAAAAAAATATCACCGCTGTGCCAGTCGGAGTGATGGGTGTCAGGTTATTTTTTCGTTACGGAATTTCTGGATTCGGTCTCCACGCTCAAGGCCCGCGATAGAAGCTATGCAATAGCTTAAAAGTTTTTCCGGGATACAAGTCCCGCTTTATATTTTCCCGGGATAAAACGTAGCCTAAGTTACTGTAGAGTCCCGTCAAAATCAGTCCAGTCATTTCAAAGATTAGCCGAAACAAACAGACAGACAGAAAACACTCCAATTTTATTAAATGTGTAGATTAATTATTATAACTTAAGTATAGTTTAAACTATAAGTTCTATAGTTTGAACTATAAGTTCAGGGAACTAAAAAAGAAAAAATAAAAAAAAACACCGACCAAGTTTTTAAATTATCTCTATTGTTTTCAGTATAATGAAATGGTGCTAACTAATTGACAGATGTGAGTCCTACTAATATTATAAAGGTGAAAGTTTGTAAGAATGTATGGATGTTTGGATGTTTGGATGTATGGATGTTTGTTCCTCTTTCACGCAAAAACTACTGAACGGATTTCGATGAAATTTGGCACACGGGTCGATCATGTTCTGGATTAACACATAGGCTACTTTTTATCCCGGGAAAACATAAAGCGGGACTTTTATCCCGGAAAAACTTTTTAACGCGGGCGGAGCCGCGGGCAAAAGCTAGTAAAAGATACGTTAGAAAAGAAGATTTTCTTTATTTTCCTTCCTAAATATATTTTGAACGTAGGCACTTACTGCCGCATTCAGATATGTCACTTAATTTTGATAATCATTAGATTATTTTTATTTTTCCAAAAGCTCAATAAATAAAAAAATGATAGCCCATGACTTTGTAACATTATGCTTATATTTAGTAAATGTTAATTCACTCTGGCAGTAATTAGTAGTATCTACGCGGAAAAAAACTGAAAATATTCGTATAAGTAAGCTTCCAGACGAATCTGTCAGAAGCGATCTGCAACCAGCGTGTTCTTGCAACCATTATCAAGTCATTGTTACCTTTAGAATGCTTTACTTTAAGAAAATGAATGCGAAGAAAAATATAGAAAAACTAGCTTTTGCCCTCGGCTCCGCCCGCATTAAAAAGTTTTTCCGGGATAAAAGTCCCGGTTTATATTTTCCCGGGATAAAAAGTAGCCTATGTGAATCCAGGACATGATCTACCCGTGTGCCAAATTTCATCGAAATCCGTTCAGCAGTTTTTGCGTGAAAGAGGAACAAACATCCTTACATCCATACATCCAAACATCCAAACATCCATACATTCTTACAAACTTTCGCCTTTATAATATTAGTAGGATAATAAAATAGCAGCAATTACAAGTATATTGTCTATAAGATAATAGATATAGATAGTGGTTGCAAAAGGAGGAAGTAATTATATTATAACCATTATAATGCCGCTCAGATGATATAATGCTCCTTATTGGTCATTTTCCTTAGACTGCACTGTAATTAACGTCCAGTGCAGATTCATTATGCCAGGGGAAACCATTTCCATACACGATAATTATAGAGGTCGTCGACTGGACGACATTCGACCGCAATTGGTAAATTTCATTTTTCTACCCTCTATATGAACTTTAATAAACAAATGTTACACTACTTTGTGTGCGTAATATGCTTAAAAAGTATTATTATTAACTAGCTTTTGCCCGCGGCTCCGCCCGCGTTAAAAAGTTTTTCCGGGATAAAAGTCCCGCTTTATGTTTTCCCGGGATAAAAAGTAGCCTATGTGTTAATCCAGGACACGATCTACCCGTGTGCCAAATTGTGTGCGAAATCCGTTCAGTAGTTTTTGCGTCAAAGAGCAACAAACATCCATACATCCAAACATCCATACATTCTTACAAACTTTCGCCTTTATAATATTAGTAGGATTAATATGGAGTTAACATTAAACTTTATATACATTTGTGATCGCCTAAATTTTTGGATTTAGTTAGAATTTTTAAAAATCTTTCACAAATAGAAACCTACATTATCCCTAAATACTTTAGGTTACTTTTTTGCTCCATTTACATGGTCGAAGCCGCGAACAAGACCTAGTATAATGTGTAATATAGATAAATAGTTCTTGAACTAAACTGAAGGCGCTAGTATTGCATACTGTTTTCCTCTGCCATCAATCTGATTCAAAATTAACTTCCCCGGATTATTTCATCCTTGAATCCTAACCTTTAATAACTTATTTCACGGACGAGTGTTATCGTTTTTGAAATGTCCCAGATGGCGTGCGATACGGAATATAGACGTCAAAATGATTCAGAAAGTGTTTTTATCTTGATCTTAAGGTGGGCCACGGGAAACGCGAGTGTTATGGAGCGATCAAGATTTTTTTTATAGTAGAAAAGGAGGCAGAAACGTTGAGATACGTCTGCAGAAGTGGCCCAGCTAGACTGTGAGGTCACCACTGACTAAAAAAAAAACGATATGGATAGGAAGCTTTATGAGAGCGTGTTCCATACTGCTAGTGAAGTTACTGAAGGTTTAGAACATCTTCAATCCACTCATCGTAAAATGTCGTTGTCAGCTATATTGTATGTAGTAAGAATGCAATCAACCCTTTATTACTATTACTACCCACTGCTGAGCACGGGCCTCTTTTAATGCTAAGAAGGTTTAGGCTTTAGTACAGGCCGGCCTACAGCGGGTTGGCAGACTCCACATACTCTCGAGATTCTTATGAAGAATTCTCAGGTATGTAGGTTTCCTCGTGATGTTTTCCATCGCCATTAAAGCGAACGATAATTGATGAACAATACACACGTAACTTTTAAAAGTCAGAAATGTGTGCCTTGGATTTCGAACCTCCGGACATTGTCTCGGCAAACCGTTCCATTGCCAACTAGACTATCGTCCACTATAGTATAGTAAATATACTATTTCTTTATTCGAACTTTAGTAGAATCGTCTATTCGCTTTCGAAGAATAAGTAACATTTTGTAAGGAGTAACATCGAAAAGATCGTAATTAATTATGTATCATCCCTTTATATTGTCATCTGCTTCTCCTGGCAACACTTGGCAAGTTTGTATTATCTTCATTTGAGCATTATTGTAACACTGATAACCGCTCCCCGCTCAGCTTATGCTCGACTATACCTGCTCTTTTCGTGGCCTCACACCACAGTAGCGTTCTCATACCGAGATGAAACCAATTACTCGCCGATAACGTACTCGGATGACTCGTAACATTTTATTCCCGCGGTAAAAATCATTTAGGAATTCATTTGCAGTGACTACATGTAAAAAATTATGTTATTGGTTTCGAAACTATTTATGCCTTAACAGTATTGGCTTCGTATTAACATTTATAATTTTTTTGTAATGATAGCTCTTGTACCCGGATGGCGACAATTGTACCTATACAGGATGTTAAAAACCCATAGTAGTATACGTGTGTAGCGTTCCAGTGTTAGCCTTTGATAGCTGGTTCAAAAAGGCCGGCATAATTGTGTTGACTGACGAGAGTTAACCATCTCTTGTCAGTCGATAGTCTATCTGGTTACCCATATAAAAATCATACAAAATTCTAGAAAAAAGCGTGTTCAACAAACTATTCAGCTATACATAATAGACAAGATTGTTACGTGTCTTAATATTTCTTTGTCTATATCGGCCGTACAATCGGCAGTTGTCTACTCTTAAGATAATGCCATCCACGATGGCGCACATTACTATTTTCTCTAATCGCTTACAGTCCAAATGTGTGACTTTTGGCTTATGTTTTATTTCTGTAAATACATATTTTTTATATATAAATCCACTTACACCCTACAATGGATAATAAAATTACCCTTAACCCGCGAAATCTCCGGTCAAAAATTGGTAGCGCGCGTCATCGCTAATGGCATTAGCAATACCTATCAAAATATATTCTTTACAAGCTTTTTCACGCGGCTCCACCCGCTTTAAAAAGTTTTTCCGGGATAAAAAGTAGCCTATGTGTTAATCCAGGACAGGATCTACCCGTGTTCCAAATTTCATCGACATCCATTTAGTAGTTTTTCCGTGAAAGAGTAACAAACATCCATACATCCACACATCCATACATTCTTACAAACTTTCGCGTTTATAATATTATAAGTAGGATTTATGCGCACTATTATTGCAGTCATTATAATCATCATCGGCTACATGATATCCACAGCTGAACATAGACCTCCCCTAAAGATTGCCAGACTTGATAAAGGTCGCAGGAACACCCTGGATGCAGGCCGCTTTTGACAGATCCGCGTGGAAGCTTTACTGCAGGCGCGGGTCATAATATTCAGGATCCGTTTTCATGGATGTTTTGACAACTTAGAAAACAAGACCCAAGCAAGGCCTAGGGTCCTGAGGGTAGTAGGTACCAAACCGCCCACACGACACCGCGTCGGCGAGCTCAAAAGCACCCGTGGCGCCAGTTTAACTAAGTTTCTTACTGACAAATTTTAACTTGTTAATCTTCGACAAACACGACTTACCTTACGAGTCCACAATGACCGTTCGGTTTAACCAGTTTTTGTTAAATTTAACCAAACTATCACTTAACGTAACCTAACCTTTAAAGTCTGCCGCCGGTAGGACCCGCTAATTTCCTTGGATCCTTTACAAATATCGGTACAAAACCAACATGCACGCCCTTACGGGTGATAATCGCGTAGCCCCTTCACCCCATTACCCTTTATTCTATAGTGTTTTGTTATATTTTGTCATACGATTGTGACATTTATGTCCCACAAGTTCAGAAGTTAATATATTTATTCAGTTATTAGTAAATGGAATTCGTGTTTTAAAGGATTTTGCTTTGTTATTTTTGTGTTTATTGATTTCTTTATTTTCGGTATCCTGTAAGTTCAAATCACCAGAATTATAAGAAGTGTAGGCAGAGAACATGAATTATAAATAGCATTTAAATCGGATTGGAAACACATAAGCGAAGTCGACGGCAAAATAAAAAAAAAAAACATGAAGCCGGTATTGGAATTTGTGCCCGATACGGCAAAGAGCCCAGTCTCGTCATTTATAAAAATAAACAAAATTGAACTCTGTAATTTTGTAATAAAAGCTTTTGCGAATCTCATATTGTTTTTGGCTTATCAAAACCAAATGACACCTTATTAATTATTTTCCGTTTACGTTTATGAATGGTTACACTTATTTTGATTCATATTTCGTTAGCATATGTCAGACTTTTCAGAGAGTAGATAGCATCTCTACATTTTACCCTTGAAACGCAGGGATTTTAATGCTCAGTTGTAACGTCCCCTGCCCACGTGACACTCAAACATTACATAAGTAATGCAAAAAGTGTGTAACTTAATTTTTACGTCTGCCAACTCTAATTTTATTCCAAATATAAATTGCCACACAGATTTCTAGCAATCAAGACCTTAGGTAAACAAACCAAGACAAATTAGTTGTGTTAAAACGAAGGTATTTAGGTAAGTGTGCCGTAATACTGTGTTTACACTCGACACTCAATAAAACCATAATCCGACCCGGAAATGGTTACTTACGTCATTTAGCGGGCTGTGAAGGTGTGCGCGTGGGCTACCAGGTATAATATTACCCTAAAATTGGGGAAAGGATAACTGAAATTGATATTAGGTAGAAATAAAATAGGTTTACAGAATAAATAAATATGTATAACCTATAATTAAGAAAAAATATAATAGAAATTGATGTAATTCAAAACTAACATAGATTTAAAAATTTAAGTAAATAGTTGAAAATTGTAAGTAATTATCATTATAGAGATGGATTTTAAAGTTAAATGTAAAGTAATATTATATTCATAAAATACAATATAGCTATATATATATGGTATTCCACAGGTAATGCAGTATAATGATGTATCAGCTGATACTGGTTCCAGTATTAGTAATTTATTTGCTCAATTTTTTCATTCAACATACCAGAATAATGATTCAAATATAAATCTAAATACACAACCATGTGTGAAAACATCTATAGTCAAGCATGCGTTTATAAACTCAGTGGAAATATGTCCGAAAAAGGTACTGAAATTGTTGAAGTCACTGGACCTTAATAAAACAGGAGGTCCTGACCATATCCCACCAATGTATATTGTTAAATGCGCGGAAAATCTTGTTATGCCCATTTGCATTTTATTTAAAAGATCCTTATCTGAGGGTAGTGTTCCACAAATATGGAAATCTGCATTTATTACTCCGGTCTTTAAAAAAGGTGATAAATCGCGAGTTGAGAATTATCGTCCTATCTCGAAGCTCTGCTTGTTTGCTAAAGTCCTTGAAAGAATAGTTCATTCTGCTGTTTATTCAACATCACGTAATAACTTAGGACTTGAGCAGCACGGTTTTCTTAAAGGACGATCGACTACATCAAATCTTTTGCTGTCGAATGATATCATCACTGAGGCAATGGACCAAGGGGCCCAAGTAGATGTAGTGTATACCGATTATAGCAAATGCTTTGATTGTATTGACCATCGGATATTGCTGCACAAATTAATGTGTGCAGGCATACACGGTGATCTCTATCGTTGGTTTGCATCATACGTGGATAATCGCACGCAAGCTGTAGTTTTGAAAGGATTCTTATCTAATTGGAGCTCAGTTCCATCTGGGGTACCACAAGGTTCGATTCTGGGACCATTACTGTTTACTATATTTATTGCCGATGTTGTAGATTGTTTTAAAAACTCTTATATATTATTATATGCGGATGATATGAAAATCTTAAAGATAATTAATGAATTTGGTGATACTTGTCTTCTACAAGAAGATCTTAGTAGATTTGTTACGTACTGTTGCCATAACAGGCTTCAGCTAAATGTATCCAAATGTTACCAAGTAAGTTTCACTAGAAGGAGAAACCCAATAAAATTTTCATATACTCTTAACAATGCTAATATAGCTGTAGTTAGTGAAATTCTTGATTTGGGCATTATATATGATAGTGGACTCTTTTTTGATAGACACATTGATTATATAGTAAACAAAGCTTCTAAAGCATTAGGATTTATAATGAGAATTGCAGCCGACTTTCAATCGCTGAAATGCATTAAAATTTTGTATTGTTCTTTCGTGCGAAGCAACCTAGAGTATGCTTCACAAGTGTGGAACCCGCAATATGATACTTATATATCTCGTATTGAGAACATTCAAAGGAAATTTTTACGTTACCTGGATTATAAAGCACAAATAACGTCACTTGACTACACTAGCCGCTGTCAAAGGTATCACATACTGCCACTACATATCAGACGTCATATAAATGACATATGTTACTTAACTAACATTGCTAATGGTCACATTGATTGCCCTCAACTCTTGTCTAAAATAGGACTCCGTACAAACCAACTTGGGTTAAGATTGCGATCAGTGTTACAACCTATAGTTGCTAAAACTAATTATAGGCGCAACGCCTTCTTACCACGTGCCATCAGTAAATTTAATGAGCTTCCTTCTAATTTAGATATAGACTTATTCTGCACGAGTAGTTCTGTGGTGAGACAAAAACTAAGTGAACAATTTTTTTGTCCTTGAAAACATTAGAATGAGTTAGTACCTAATTACTATAATTCTTATTATGTTAAAACAATTATGCATTTATGTAGCTGTTCTTGGTGCAAATGTAGTTAATATTTGTGAAAGCCTGTAATTGGCTAATGAACTGTTAATTACAATATCATATTCATTAAGTTATTAGTCTGTAAGCTTTCCTTATAATAAATAAATAAAATAAAATAAAAATAAATAAAATAAATAATACCGCTCCCAACTAGGCTATCGCCGCTTTTTTAATTAGTGTTGGGAGTGGAACGGACTGCCGAGTCGAATGGCCGCAGGTTTAAAACCCAAGGGCACACACCTCTTGACTTTTCTAAAAAATATTATGTGTAATATTTGTGAATTATCGCACACTAACGGTGAAGGAAAAAATCGTGAGGAAACCTGCTTACTTGAGAAGCTCTCTGAATTTCGAAAGTATGTGAAGTCTACCAATCCGCACTTGGCCAGCGTGGTGGACTAAGACCTTAACCCTTTCAGTTGTAGAGGAGGCCCGTGCTCAACAGTGGGCTGTGTATAATATAGGGCTGGTATGGTATGGTATATCATATCACAGTACCTACTTACAGGAGGATAACCTTTGCAAATTTACGTGGAGGTGTCATCATTAAAAATAATGAAATGATCGAAAAACATTTTCTCACTCACAGGAAGCAAATAACAAAGGCTTTGTTGCACATTTACTTTTTCCCGCAAGACACGAGAGCCTCTGAGAATAAGCTATTATTAAATTATTGATGAATTTCTTTGTACCCGTTTAATTTATATTCACCGTTTTTTTGCCCAATAAATTCTAAATAAATGATATTTATTCAAAACGATTTCAGATTGTTATCATAGAAACTTATAATTATTTGGCATCTTGGACTATTTAAAATAATATTCTCACTTCGCAAAGCTAATTATAGCGGAAATTATGGCCCAAAGGCCGATTCTTACTCGCTACCGGTGGGTCATAGCAAAAATAGACCAGTCAATATAAAGTTTATTTGAAGTTCTTACTAATGACTTATTTATCACAGAATTAAATCAAACACAAATAATACATTTACTAAATACAATCTACTATCTCGATCTCAGGGTACCCCTCGCGTTAATGTTTTTCCGGGATAAAATTCTCAGTACATATTTTCCCGGAAAAAAAATTGCCTATATCCTTCCCAAGATCTCAAACTGTCTCCATACCAAAATTAATATAAATCTGTTCAATGGTTCAGCCATGAAAACGTAAGACACCTGTCTGTTACTTTTTATGTATCTATATAGATAGAGTTACTTTCGGATTTAATACCTATATTATAAGTATAGATTATTAACATTTTATTACTTCGTATTTAGATGGGGCAGTTTGTAGGAGTCGGGATAAGTGTAGCAACCCAGTGGCATTGTCGCGTCAGTGTGCGTAACCTGCCACTGCGCGGGTGTGCGGCCGATAGCCCTGTGTGTGTGCGGTCGCATCTCCCTGCGCGTGTGCGTGAGCGAGGCTGGTTTCAAAAACGCGTGCGTTAGAATTTATTGTGTCAATAATGTACGCCGCCCAGTGTCCGATGTTAGGGCTGTGTCTATTTTTAGAGGGCTTTAGTTATTTAATTTTTGCTCTAAAGATGAATGTTTTTATAAAAAGAATAGAGAGAGATTTGTCGTTATTTGACTTTTAATATAAAGTTGGCATTCATTCATTGGCAGTCTTCCGTAAGGTCAATGACTGCTTGAAACTTCTTACTAATATTATAAACGCGAAAGTTTGTAAGTATGTATATCTGGATGTATGGATGTTTGTTACTCTTTCACGCAAAAACTATTAAACGGATTTCGAAGAAATTTAGCATACGGATAGATCATGTCCTGGATTAACACATAGGCTACTTTTTATCCCGGGAAAATATGCAGCGGGACTTTTATCCCGGGAAAACTTATATTACTAACTAGTTACTTATAAGATTATGCTCGGTAACGCGATAAGCTTGATCTCAGTTAGCTCGTGGGAAATAAATTCAGACACTCGGGGTTACAAGCACGACCTCAGTATGTATGCATAAACTTAAAAATATATAATAATATTCTGATTAGGCAATTCCTAGATATCAAGCCTAAAAACCCCCCACGATTAATATATTCATATAAAGTTGGTAATATCAATATATTTAACATAATTAAATTTTAGTATGTTCGTCAATTTATATAATTTTATTTAATATGGCGTTATAAATATATAAATAAGTTAATAAATAAGTTAAGTTATAAATATATAATATATAAATAAGAATTTTCAATAAATTATATTTATAATTTTTTTATTGTTGTCGTTTTGAGTATTAAGTCATTTGCCAGAAAATCGATAAAAAATAATATAATTGGCTTGTAACCGTTTATATTACGGGAAACGGGTATTATCATTCAATGAAACTTTAAACTAACATTTAGAACAAAACAAAAAAAAATGCAATTGTCAAATTCCTACAATATAAAAAATGACTAAATATTTTCATAAAATTAACCAAGTGACAACCCTACACCCAATAAGAAAATCAGAGGCGGCACCGGCAAAGAGCGTGTCTCAAAGACGCCGCTACACGGCCCTGCTATCTCGCGGGGGTAGCACCACTAAAATATATATTGTATACTGCGACTACTGATCGAGTACTATGTTAGGTCATATACTAGCTAGTACCTGTTTGGCATGTCGCCATTGTAATTGCATACTTCTTTGTTTTGTAGCAGTGAATAGAAACGGGGGTATTAGAGTCGATTCCCGAAAGTAATTACTGGTAGGTCTCTCGTATGCGAGGAGCCGCCTGGGTAGGTACCACCACAATGTCTATTTTTACCACAAAGCAGCAGTGTGCATGCACTGTTGTTCCGGTTTGAAGGTCATTGTAGCCAGCGTAATTACTTTGCATTATAGGACTTGACACCTGTATCAGAGTGACGAGTGCAGTGGAGTGCCACACAGTGCTTTGTAATTAAAAGTACTGTATGGTGTTGCTACTGGTTATGGCCGGTCGTATCGCTTACCATCAGGCGAGTGGCATGCTCTTCTTGTTATTGAGAAGCAATATAAAAAGGTAGAATGGTTTGTCTCAATACGCCGTTATACGAGCCTACTATACAGTAGTACTATTAAATGGTTAAATGTATACCTGTGACTATTGATCGAGTACTACGTTAGGTAGAATACTAGGTAATACCTGTGCATTATACGAGATGCAACAGTAAGCGGTCATATTGGGTTTCTACAGGGTCATTTTGACATTGCGTTAACAAATGAAACCACATACTTATCTCGTTGAAAATAACGTTTTCCATTATGATATTTTAACCATAGATGTAAAATACAAAAATGTAAGTTTCAAACAAAATAAATATCAATAAAAAGTAACTTTAAGTTTACGCGCCATAATGCCACTATGGATGCACTAGGAGAATTCCTCGCAGCAGCAACATTACACTTTCAGTCAGAAATACACTTACGCACACACCATATTCGCACTGAACTACAAAATGATAAAAAAATGGAATACTACAACCGCGATTTTTGGCGAAAGTATTCGTTCTTCATTGATGATTTTTGGCACAATGTTAGCAGAGGTACAGACGAATATGTGGTTTCATTTAGTAACGTAATGTAAATATGACCCTGTATAAGTGGGTCATACTATTTAATGCTGCCCTATGTTTATTATGGTAACAGTTGTCTACTGCATCTATTTTTCTATGGGACTATTTTTATACACATAAACTCACGGCATTTATCCCCGAAGGGGTAGGCAGAGGCGCAACTAATGCACCCACTTTTCACCGTGCGTATTGCGTCCTATGATGTGATGGGGGGCGAGCCTATCGCCATATCGGTACAAACTCCAGATTCCGGGCGAATGCTGAGTATAAAAACTCAATGTCACTTTGCCCGACGCGGGGATCGAGCCCGAGACCTCGGTATTGCAGTCGTACCGTATTACAATTAAGCCAGCGAGACAGTCACAATTTTTTATTTACTATTTATGTCTGCCGGGATATAAATCATTTCTAATCAATTTTAGTTTTCTCTACACAAATATAAAATAAATGGGATTTACTTTACTTCACACAAAGAAAAAAACATTTCTATTAAACTTAACCCGTAGAGGCGAATTGAAATTTTGAATTTGACTGTACATCCCGTTTTGACAGAATTGAGGAGCCTGGCGAGGGATGATTTCCTATCAGTCATTTTAAGAACTATTTAGTAAAAGGTTTCGCTAGCGACTCTGCCCGACAAATACGTTTCCTAGATAAAAAAAGTAGTTTGTAGCATTTTTTTTATTGCATTGAATGATGAGACGAGCATGCCGTTCGCCTGGTGGTTTTTTTTTTTTTTTAATATGGCCATCTTCGGCTCATTAGGGACGGCTGCGGGCTTCCTCCGACTCACGTCTAAGTTGTCGTCCGCAACCGCCGGTGGTAAGCGATACGAGTACCCATAAACGGTAGCAACACCATCCAGCACCTTGAGTTACAAAGTACTGTGTGGCATTACACTGGCTCATCATCCTGAGATATAAGATGTTAAGCCCTATTATGTCCAGTTATACTGGCTACAATGTCCTTCAAACTGAAACATAACAGTGCATTTCCACTGCTGCTTGGCGGTAGAAATAGACATTGCGATGGTACCCACCCAGACGGACTCTTACATGTAAGAGACCTACCACCAGTAAGTATGCATGTATAGCGTTCAGTGATAACGCAGCTTCCTTTACAAAATCAAAATAATAATTCCAGAAGTTAGCGTGTTTAAACCAAACTATTCAGATATAATGTGACTTGAGACTTCTTAATTGATATTCAGGCAAAAAGGTTAGTAAACTCCAAAGACAATTAAATATTATCATGTGATCTCCAAGCTTTGTGTCGGGTTCACAAACCATGACGGTATTCGCAGATTAACCACACACTGTACACTGATGCAACTATGTAATTATGTTAAATTATTTATAACATTAATCTTAAATGTAAACAAACATCATTCAAGAGGTGAAAAGAAAAATTAATAATACAGTTTATATGATAGGCGTTTGCCGCATTTTGTATAAGCCAATCGACAAAAGTCACGCTCTAATCAAGGAGCATAAATTACTTTTGTATTTGGTCGGCTTTTATGTGAAAAATAACTTTTACCAGTTTGCGGTGAAATCGACGCTTATTATTATTAAAAATTGTCTTAATATATGCGGCTTTTAATTTAGACAAGTATTTTTCTGGAAAATCCGGTATTAGGCAACTGCCTAGGGCCCGACATCGGACAGGGGCATTTTGTTACGAGAAAAAAACCAAAGACTCGAATTTAATAAACCCGTTACCCAATGAGAAAATCATTGACTCGATTACATTAAATTTCAACAGATTTTAGAACACAGTTCAAGTTTTTTTTATTGCATTAAATGACGAGACTAGCATGCCGTTCGCCTAATGGTAGGCGATACCACCGTCCACCACCCATAAACAGTAGAAACACCATCCAGCACCTTGAGTTACAAAGTACTGTGTGGCATTCCACTGCGCTCATCATCCTGAGACATAAGATGTTAAGTCTCATTATGTCCTGTAGTTACACTGGCTACAATGCCTTTCAAACCGAATCACAACAGTGCACGCACACTTCTGCTTGGCTGTAGAAATAGACATTGTGGTGGTACCCACCCATACGGACTCTTACATATGAGAGTCCTACCACCAGTAAAAAAGTAAAGTTATAAAAAAAACTTATTTTTTGAAGTTGGTTAATTAGGTCGTGGTAGAAAAAATATTTTAGGAAGGCAGGAAAGCCCAAAGGGGCGATGCCTAGGGGCCCCGACATTCTTTAACGCCCTGGGTACGACCACCACTCTTAGATACCGAGTCAGATAAAATATTAGGTTATTCTCAGTACCTATGCCCGGGGCCTGGAATTTGTGCCCTATATGGTGGTAGGATCACCCCTATTTCAGCATACAAGAAACCTACCAGTCACATCTGCACAATCTTTCTTGGTAGAATTACGATACTTGAATTCGCACCAAGTTCTTAAAATAACTGTTTTTATACTACACAGTAGTTTCCTATGTTTGATTTTATAAAGTATTTTGTATGTAACAGAACAATATGAAAAAGAAATTCTTTTGTGAAATCAGTATCAAAATTGCTTGAAAAATAAAGCAGTCATTTGAAATATTGTTGTGAGAAAAAGTGGGGACAAGGAGAAGATATCGCGCTATCTCTTTCGTTCGCACGCAGCGTTATGGCCGGCAACTCCCGGTGACGTCACAGTGTAATATTAGTGTTATTTGACAACTACCCCTTTCACCAAATTTCGAAGCTTTATAACTTACTAATTATTGCCCCAATTTTGAAAAATATTTTTCCGCTAGATATTTGATGGCATACATTTCTGATAAATGTATTAAAAAAACGTAGTTAACTATCCCATTTAAATTAAAATAAATCTATGTATTTGAACACCGTTATGTGCTTAAGTCAACCACAAAACTTTCGCCATTCAAATGTAGAAAGTTAGTGTCTAAATATCATTAATATAATGCATTTTTTACTATCAATAATCGTAAAATATGTAAATAATTAGTCGGTTCTTTGAAGACTGAATAACCCCTCAGTACTTTATCAGGTATGGATTAAGTATATGAATAGATTTTAAATGACTGTTGGTAATTGGTGACAGACACACTCATGCCCTTTATCCCTGAAGGGGTAGGCAGAGGCACAACTAGTGCACCCACTTTTCGCCGTACGTATTCCGTCCCATGATGTGATACGGGACGAGCCTATCGCCGTATTGGGTATAAATTCCAGACTCCGGGCTGATACTGAATAAAAAACTCCAACATCACTTCTCGACCCGGGGATTGAACCCGCAAAGTGATATTAAGTTTTTCTATCAAAATCTCAAATCAAATCAAAAAAATTGATTTGATTTGCATCAAGTTTTTAAACCGCTACATAAAGTATAATATTTGACATTGCCCATTTATAATCATAAACGAATACCATTTTCATTGCAATAAACACAGAAATCTACATTAATTTATCTTGAAAGATTATTAATCGGTAAAATCAATACGCATGTTAACTAGTGTATCGTGGCCCCCACACACGAAACCTAAGTCCGGACCTGCATTTTAATTTTAAATTCAGTAATAATGAGGTATTAATGTATACATTGTTTGAGTATAATTAAAATTAATTACCTTTTTATATGTTTTACTGTTTTCAACACTATTGTAAGGTTCCGGTTAAGTGCCTTGGCCACCGTTTAAACTTGCCACTTTTAAAAGAATTAATTCATATAGTAAAATGCTTTGATCTAGCGGAATTATCTGTGAATCAGGAGGTTTAAGTTGAAAATATTTTTTTAATTCAATGAAGAGACGAGCAACTTGCTCGTCTAACTGCGACACAATCCATCCATCCATACTAATATTATAAATACGTAAGTAACTGTCTGTTCGCTAGCACAGCTAAACTATTGAACCGAATTATGAAATTTTGTTCGAAATAAACCTGAACTAAAAGAACCACTTTTTATACTGGAAATTTATTAGTGTGACTTTTTTGACGAGAAATTATTTGACGCAGGCGAAGTCGCGAGGAAAAGCTAGTCGTATCTTACTGATATAAATGCGTAAGTTTGGGAAAATATTTCGATGTTTTCATGTTTTTTTTATCGATAGCTCGACAAGGTGGCTTCACTGCATCTGATGGTAAATGAAGTGAAGCCCAAACAATAATGTCGACCGGCAAGAGATAAACATCCCTGGTCGGTCGGCACAATTATGCCGGCCTGCATAATTGCCATGTTTTCATGTTTGAAGTAAACGCAAAACAAACAAATAGATTTGGACGAAATTTTTGGCACACGGGTAGAACAAGTTCTGGATGACTACATACATACACTCACGCCTTTTGTGCCCGAAGGGGTAGGCAGAGGCGTAACTAGTCCACCCGCTTTTCGCCGTGCGTAATCCCTATGATGTGATAGGGGGCGAGCCTATCGCCATATCGGGCATAAATTCCAGACTCCGGACTGATACTGAATAGAAAAATCGAATATCGCATCTCATTCAAAAGTGAACTCTTTTTGCAGGGTAATTGGTTTATAACCCTGCGGCAGTCCAGGAAGACTAGACGGGTATGTCAAAGATACCGGGGAAATTCCCATGTAATTTTTCTTGGTAAACCATTATAACTATACAAATCAACTATATAATCTCTATTGGTAGACGTCTGGTGAAAATGGGGAAGAATTCATGTCGAATCATTCCTCGATAATTTAACTTAGCCGTAGTCCATATACGGTTAAGTTAATGAAGTCTACTTCCAAAACGGAAACGAAATTTTATATTTTCGATAGGTAATTATCTAGTAATAATCGCGACCTTCAATATTTTTTTTTAGGTTCGTCAGCCAGTGTCACTGGCCGTTCTGAACTTTCAGCGTTCCAAATTAAAAAATCTGCGACAAACTCGATTAATCAAGCCTCATAAAATGCCATTAAATTTATCGGTTAATTAATGAAATAAGCAAGTGCGCGCTACACGGCGGGGAGTGGCGGGGTGCGGCGGGGCGCGGGGGAGACAGATAAAAACTTAATTATTCCTTTGAGACGCCGGCCCGTAATGAGGACTTGTTCGGACGATTTTTAGTCGGACGACTTTTTATTGTAAAGTAGGTGTGTGATTTTGTGCGCGTTCGGATTAGTAAAGCATGCTTTATGTTTTATTTTCTAGTTTGTCACTTTTTAGTTATATCAACCGGATTCTAGGATGTGGGCCTTTCTCAATGTTAGAAAAGCTTTTATGACTTTTTGGAACCATAAGTAACCATAACCATCAGACTGCCTCGGTGGCGTAGTGGTATTACAGTACGACTGCAAAGCTGAGGTCTCGGGTTCGATCCCCGGGTCGGGCAAAGTGATATTGAGTTTTTCTATTCAGTATCAGCCCGGAGTCTGGAATTTGTGCCCGATATGGCGATAGGCTTCATGGGACGGAATGACGGCGAAAAGTGGGTGCACTAGTTGCGCCTCTGCCTACCCCTTAGGGGATAACAGGCGTGAGTGTATATGTATGTATGTATGGAACCATAAGTATAGTGCATGACAATAAAACTGTTATTCGTCTTAAAAAATGTTTATTTAATTAATATTTTGCGCTCGATACCACTGGCACATTTATATATCACCAGGTTCTGCTCATCATAAAATAATAAAATATTCATACTGTGCAGCTTTCCGGAAATAAAAGTAACCAGTGCTAAGTTAATCCAAACCTCTATTGATGTATTCGTGTGTAAAATTTTGTCCAAATCCGTTTAGCAATTCGGCGTTTACTAAAGAACATCCAGACATCTTCAGAAACCTTTCCAATTATTACTTAGATTATAGGGTACTAGTACACTCCCACTTTCTACACGGAACGGCTGTTATAACTTATAACCAGTTCCACTCAAGTTTTATAAACTTAATTATCATAATTATCAACAAGTCATGTACGTGTTTATTAATTTTCAACTTGTTTACCTCATTCGTTTATGGTAAAAAAATACTCGACATTCGAATTTCGAACATCCTCACGCCTCCCACGGGAGTGACAGAGAGGTACGGCGAGAGGAACGGCACGGTAGGGCGCGGCCTCGCGTGCCACGCCTACAGATTATCGATTTGCTCCGAGTAACATATTCATAATTCATTTTATAATGTGACTCGGTGCGTTTTGCGGATGTACAGACTGGCTGTGACGACATAGCCTTAACAGATGTATTTGATAATGCACACATTTTTATAAATACCTATATTTTTGATAAGGTTATAAGGTCACACGCGCCATAGGTTGTCGAACCGGAGGGTTCTGAGTTCGATTATAAGGTTTCTAGAAACAAGAGTTACTTACTAGAAATTAATGCTCAAAACAGCGATAGTTAACATATGGGACGGATTAAAGTCGTTTCGAAACATTAACATCTCGTGAACCACTACTTAATTGTCGACTTATGCCCGAAAAGAGTATTTGAACAGTTTGTAAAAGTAGATAAGCCAGTGGGCGTAATACATCTACGTATTTAACAGTGCTTTGCTTACTGTTTTTCAATCTAAAGCGAACTTACAAAAGCAAATCGTGATTGGTACCGATACATAAAAAATGTGTGGTCTTAGGCAACGTATGATTTTGCGTAATTTCAAATGTCTTTAATGTCGAGTCTGTTTCTTAGCAGTTGTCAGGCTTACCGTTGGACGAGTTTTCTCGGCACGTTATTCTCAAAAAATCGTCCATAAAAACCTTCCAACAACTGAATAAAAATGCGGCGATAGCCTAGTTGGGAGTGGAACGGACTGCCGAGACGAATGTCCGCAGGTTCAAAACCCAAGGGCACACACATCTGACTTTTCTAAAAATTTATGTGTGTATTTGTAAATTATCGCTCGCTTTAACGATGAAGAAAAACATCGTGAGGAAACCTGCATACCTGAGAAGTTCTTAGAATTTCAAAGGTATGTGAAGTCTGCCAACCTGCACTAGGCTAGCGTGGTAGACTAAGGCCTTAACCCTCTCAGTTGTAGAAGAGGCCCGTGCTCAGCAGTGAGCAGTATATAATACAGGGCTGGTGTGGTATGGTATTCCATCGACTACTCCATTGATATTTTGTTTGCGTCTTATACGTTTTTGATCATAAACGATTTTGTACCTAATCACTTACTTATCACTTTATACTTGTTAGTATTTACCATATTTTTGTCCACAGAAAAACTCCGGCTATCCTTGTGCGTGGGCTGCGGGGGTCAAATACACGACCAGTACATCCTGCGGGTGGCCCCGGACCTCGAGTGGCACGCCGCCTGCCTCAAGTGCCAGGAATGCCGCCAATTCCTGGATGAATCCTGCACATGCTTCGTTAGAGATGGAAAGACTTATTGCAAACGGGATTATACTAGGTAAGTTTAATTCTATGTAGCACGTCTGTTGTTAACGAGTCTAGCTAGTTTGAGACACTGGCGTAGGGTCTACGGGGCGGGGGTCAGCGTGGCGCCAAAATAAAATTTTAACCAAATTCCAAGTTTTGGGGAGAGCGGGGGAGGGGTGGTTAGGTATTGTTCGCGTGAGTTTTATTTATTGAAATTACCCTTTTATGGTGTGCCGGGGCGGCAGATTTCAACCTCAACCAGATGTCAACCTACCCCATGCCTGGGGTTGGTGGACTATTTATTAGGTGTAAATTGACCTACGAAGTAATTGGTATAAAATACGGCAATAAAATAAAAGAAAACACTACAAGTACTTATTTACGATTATCAATGTGTCTTATTGAGAGAAAATATCATCAACATTTACATAAAAAAATATATAATTTGTCACTTTTTGTACGAATTTCGTTATAAGGGCGGAAACAAAAATCATGCCACAAGCAGGGGCTTGACTGTTTCGATTAGTTATTCTTTTATAAATCCACATAGTTTTGGAATAACAAACTTGTGTTAAAATTTACAAAAAAACTCACTTTATTTCATGTGAAGAGTATTTGGATTACCTACTACGTAGCACATTTTCTAGGTAGTCAACTAGCCCCAATATAAAATTTGTCTACCAGCCCCAAACAACTTTTTAAATTTCCGACTACATGTACCTAAGTACCTCAAAACCGTGGCAAAATATTTAAAATAAAATAATCATCAATAACCAAACTCTTACTTTAAATTGCTCGAAAGTAATTAACATCGAGTATAAAGGCCTCAATACAAATAATATTAAGAGGTAAATAATTACTCATAGGTATCATTTTTCGATAAATCGTTTTTTCTCCCGGATTAAGTGCGCCCGCGGTGCCGCGTTTGCGTTGAAGATTCGTAAACAGTTAACGGTTTTTCGTGTATATCAGGACGACGCAACACTTTTAAATAGCTCGAGTTATTGACTGTTATTCATCCTGCCCCTATCGCCAACCATCCCCGGTCTCCCCTATTCACGTCTGCCATCAGGCGAGCAGCGTGCTCAGCTTCTTATTTTGTTGCATAAAAACCCCCCACCCATCCATGTAATAGGTTTTAGACGAATCGTGGGTGCGAGAAAGGAAAGATGTTTGAGGCTCAATAAATTTATACCTAAATTAAGTTAATCGAAGGCACAAAATCCTTGTATCAATATGTGTGCCTTCTTCCAGCGGTTTAGGGCTGATTTTTCCATCGTCACATAAAATTTATCCATAATAAATTATAACACACATACACCCACGCCTTGTATCCCCGGAAGGATAGGCAGAGGCGCAACTAGTGCACCCACTTTTATTCATCCATCCGTATTACGTCCCATGATGTGACAGGGGGCGAGCCTATCGTCATATCGAGCACAAATTCCAGACTCCGGGCTGATACTAAATTTAAAAAACCCAATATCACTTTGCCCGACCCGGGAATCGAACCCAAGACCTCAGTTTCGCAGTCATACGGTAATACAACTACGCTACCGAGGCAGTCTAAATTATAACCTGACTGAATATAAAAGTGAGACGATTGAACTCCATTCATTCAACTGTCATTTTAATTTTTTTCTTGTTTGTTGCTCTAGGAATAACTTGTATCTAATGATTGAAAAGTCAGTTAAGTGTTCAATTATAGCAACCATGTTAACGTCTTCATAATCCTTCACATCATAAGTAGAGACTATGTACAAAGTTAAATTAAAACGAAAAAAGCTGAAGGGATTATAAAAATGCCACATCAGGTTTACATTGTCTGCAAGTTCTGTTGGAATTAAATATAATATTATGACTCCACCTGTCTCGTCTGTATGTCATGCATTTTTTTCTATTGCAGGCATCGCGTGTTTGTATCCAACTCAGTCGTATAATTCTTTATAATTGCAGCTGTAGCTTTCCTGCAGATTTGCTTGCATTCGAAATTTCTCGAAGCCATTTGTATGAAAATTGAATCGAAAAGGGCGTGTTTGGTCCAAATTATTGTATAGTTTTGTAAAGTTATGCACAACGTATTTAAATATCCAAATAATTCATTTGTAGTGATATGAACGAACCGACAAAGAAATAAAACATCACTTCGATATTTTTATGTCTTCAAAACGAGAATTTCAAGTTTACAATAAACATGTGTTCCTCTGGCAGTAATTGACTGGCTATACATGCACTGCACTTGTATTCAAGTTGTCTATTAATACCATAAAAGAAATACCAAACATCGGGAATAACGGAAGAAAAGCCAACATCGGCACTTTATACCCAATGTTTACACAACGGATAGCCAAAAAGGTATTTCATAAGCGGACGCCAATCACAAACGTACTGGCGCCATTTTTTACACAAACTCCAGGCTACGTAGATGGATTCACTAAAATAACTCGCGTGTTTACCTTTTCACCCTTCCATTTCTCGCGGCAGAAATATAGTATTACGCATGGACAAAATAAACGTGACAGCTGTCAAACTGACATGTGATGTGTGACGTTTCTTATACCAATAGGTTTAGAGGTTAAAGTCGATTGCGTCCGCTCGGATGTTGTTTTTAAACGCACGGGTTATAATTGTGCGTCGTATCTGTGATGTGCCGATGAGAAAACAAGCCGCCTCGGCCGGGCATTATGTATTTTGGCGCCAAAACAAACGTCAGTTTGACAGCGCGGCGGGCGGCGGCAACTTGATATGTCTATGGTAATGTTTGTTTCGGCTTACACCCGGCCGGATAAGCGGGTTTTCTATTACTTCTTTTTTTATTTCTAGTATTTATTTACGTAATAAAAACTATAGATGACATGTGCATTAGGCGGATTTCACTTAATCTTATCAGAGATTAAGTACTATTGCTTATTACATATGAGTTTTGGAGAATTTTGATATTAAACCCTATACTCTTTACTTATCAGAATCACTTCGGCTTAGACAACAACGATATCATGGTAAATCCGATCTTCAGGAGACCCTATCTTTACCTTAAATTATTATTTGAAAGCTTACATCATCTGAACACCAAACTGTCTTGAATAAGGTTTGAATCATAATCTATATATTTATGCATTCATAATATTGGAACCATAGTCTCAAATTACATTAAAGCAACTCATATCTTTTGCGGAAAACATAAATAAATACCGAAGAATCGAACCTAAGAAATCTCCGCAAAACTACATTGATATAATCTCAATATATATAATTTTGTCTCTGCACCACCCAAAGGTTGACTGGTAGAAAATGCCTTCGGCATTAAGTCCGCCTTTATACTCATTGTATATAAAGTGTTAATAAATAAATAAATAAATAATAATCCTGGTCGAGAAAGTCTTCGCTTGACCACTAGATAATTGCAATATCTTTAAGATCAAGCTGCAAAGCACTTGTTAATCCTTCAAACAATTACTGATAATGAACTAAAAGTAAACATTTAAAGTAGGAAGTCGTTAATTACGAACGTTGGCTTCCTAAGGATGTTTTCATTTTCAATAAACAGACAAAATTATTTGTTTTCACATGATCTGTTCCGGCGCTATATTACGCACAATTGAAAGGTTTGTTTATTTTACGTATCCTACTGTATAGTAAAGCTAATTTTTCAGTCGTCGTATAGTTGATCATTATTAACAAATTGTTGAGACAGATAGCTTTTATTAGCGGCTCCCGTACGTGGCTTTCTGGAATGGAATAAATCTGCTTGCTGGGATCAAAATAACAAAGAGTTCTAGGAATAACTATTTACAGTAGAACGCCGATTATCCGAATTAATTGGGACCGGGGTCGATTCGGATAATCGGACATACATAGACTGGTAATAAAGAAAAACGAACTGTCACACATAGAATAATCTTTATTAAATTTAACAAACACAGTTTTACAATAACGTTCACTTGAACATCTCGATCAGAGTAAGTTGCAATTAAAATATATCTGGGCTCCAATGAGTTCCAACTTGTTACAACAAAAAAAAAATCAGTTGGTTTTAATTTTTTATATTACGCTTAGGACCGATCGGATAATTGGCGATTTGGTTAATTGGCGTTCGTATAATCGGCGTTCTACTGTATGTATATTCAGCTACGTAAGTAGTTGAACAAATTAAAAAGTTACCTACCTAACTTTTGTGTTCTTACCAATGTTCGTTTTCTGATTAAGATTCTCACTGTTATTTATCACAAAGACATCAACTTTTCATTGATCTAACAACAAACATAAAGGGACACGCACACTGTCTAAACTATCCCCGCCACTGGTGTGAGAGCCACCACTGCAACTCCTGTAAGCCAGGATTAACAGTGGCACGCACTGGACACCGAGCGGTGAAGCTCGACGAGTCTCTGGGAACACTTATCTGTGTAACCCGCAACAAAATTAAAATAGAAACATAGCGAGAAGCTGGCAATATTGTCGACTTCCCTCCATAGCAATGGGAAAAACTGTTTATAAATTAAGGAGGGTGAGTTACGTATCAAGTAGCAGAACCTCGTCCTCCTTAAACATCCCGATGTGAAACACAAAATCATTTGTGAATAAATGAACATGTAAAAGATCGTATTCCCACCTTAAAGGCCGGCAACTCTATGCTCCCTTTTTTTTACCCATCTTCGGCGCATTAGGGACGGCTGCGGGCTTCCTCTGATTCAAGTGTGTAAGTTGTCGTCCGCAACCGCCCCTGCGCGGTGCCGCTTATTGCAGCCTGTCTCCTCTTGTGGGGGGGCACACATATTATCTTGCGATAAACAGCACCCGTGCCGACCGACCCGACCCCCCCTGGCCCCTATTAGTCGCCTCCTACGACAGGCAGGGGATACCGTGGTGGAATTCTCCAAACGCCCCCAAACCACAGGGTGGAACTCTATGCTCCCTGGTATTACAGATGTTCATGGGCGTGGTGATCACTTACCATCAGGTGAAGCATACGTTCGTTTGCCCACTAATCAAAAAACAAGTTGTGAAATCATAGAGAAAAAAACTGATCATGGAAGACACATGAACTCAGCTATAGACAGCAAAACGACTTCGCTTTAAACCCGGCAGAACCGTGAAGGAAGCTACACCTCCAAATGTCGCCCTCCGCCCTGCAATTAGCGTAATGCGATACCACGGCCCCGTCTCCTGTTACAGTTGTTTCAGTACCGAAATATCTTCATTGATTTATGAATTGTACGACTTGTTGATTTTAAAACAAATACATATTTAATGTTAAATTCTATCTGCTTTTTATTAATCTATCGAAACATCTTAAGTGTAAGGACAAAATTTCTGTGCATCCTCTCAAATTATAAAAAAAAAAATTTTTTTTTAAATAACGCGCCAAGTAATGTAAAATTATATAATTTTATGATTTTATTTTATGACTGCCTCGGTGTCGTATTTGTGTTATGGTACGACTGCCATGCTGAGGTCTCAGGTTCGATCCCCGGGTCGAACAAAGTGATATTGAGTGTTTCTATTCAGTATCAGCTCGGAGTCTGGAATTTGTGCCCCATATGGCGATAGGTTCGCCCCCTATCACATCAAGGGACGGAATAACGGCGAAAAGTGGGTGCACTAGTTGCTCCTCTGCCTACCCCTTCGGGAATAAAAGGCGTGAGTGTATGTGTGTAATGTAAAACTATATTATTATAATTCTTTATTCATAAAAAAATAAAATATAATTAAGAAAACTTCAAGTACAAGACAATGTTGTAACATTGTATTTAATTTACAAAATTGTGTTATCGTTGAACCTTTATACACTTAATACTGATACCTAACTATCATATTTATATAGCAGTCTGTATGCCTTTCAACTGTTAAATTAATCTTTATTTTAATATAAACATAAAAATGGAAGAACAAAAATTCTTCATTTGATATATCGCAAAAATGCAAATTTATGTGACCAACAAACCATTTTAGTAAATGGTTGATATTTTATTGCATAGTTTCAATATCAATAATATTAAAAGTCTACAAAATTTGTTCTCATTTGAATATTATGTAAATGTTATGGGCAGCATGCCTGTATACAGTAGATATGTAAGTCGAGGGAACTGCTTAAGGAGGGTATTCAGTGTTCGATTCTCATCCTAAATACATATAAAATGTATGACTTTATTTTTCTACGTGAATTTTAGCACCTAGCACACCTTTCTGAGCCAAGTTTTTTTTTTTTTTATTTATTTGGAATAGCAAACAGTTACAAAATATGTGCATATAAATTTATCTAAATATTTGGGTAACGAGCTATAATAAAATTGTAACCCACTACACTATTCCCAAAGTTTGAAGTATAAAAAGAAAACGAATCATACTTAAGATCTTATTCCTAAGTAATGATCGATATGATAGGTCAAACTAGTAGCTAGTACAAGGGTACACACGTTGGGAGCCTTTTACCCGACTACCTTAATTCAAAGGGTTGCAAGCACCTTCTGCGTTCACCCTAAAGACCGGTGTGGTCAGAAAAGCCGACTCGCGTCAGAGTACTGGCAGTAGGGTCATTGTCAAAAAAAATTACCCGACTACGGGGAAGCAAGGAAGTTAATGATTTTAACACCCTATGTATGTATCTATTTTTTACGTTATTTTAGGTTTACTCTGTCATTTAATATAGTTTTTTTTGCGTTTTTTTATAACATGCGAGCAAGAATTATGGGTTTGTGAATAGGTTTCTCGACTGTATATCAGACATCTATACTTCTTCACTACAACATAGTATAAAACAAAGTTTTTCATGCGGTGTTTTTTAATAGATAGAGTGATTCAACAGGAAGGTTTTGATGTACTTTTAGCCCGGAAAACTTATTAACGCGGGAGGAGCCGTGGACAAAAGCTAGTATATTATAAAGTGGAAAGTTTGTGAGTTTGTAGGGACTAATCTCTGCAACTACTGAACCGATTTTTTTCACAATTCGAATTCTCTCGAATTCTTTCGAATTCTTTCACTAATAGGAAGCTACATAACTCCTGAGTGCTATAGGCTACTTTTTATCCCAGAAAATCTCTTTGACGCGGATGGAGTCGCGGGAAAAAGCATAAATAAATATTATATCATACGCTTGTCACGCGATAGAATCAAATGGATAAATATCTGTTCATTACCGTAACAAGGATTGCGAACACCAGACATTCCAAAGTAGGCCTGTAATTAATATTTTAATGACATGGCGCCAAAATACCTGCATAGTAGATAACGTTATCGATGAATCTTCACGATAATCTTATCCTTTATTGTACGACAACGTTGCGAGTTCTGAATATCTTTATTTTAAAACTAGCTTTTGCCCGCGGCTCCGCACGCGTTAGAAAGTTTTTCCGGGATAAAAGTCCCGCTTTATGTTTTCCCGGGATAAAAAGTAGCCTATATGTTAATCCAGGACATGATGTACCCGTGTGCCAAATTTCATCGAAATCCGTTCAGTAGTTTTTGCGTGAAAGAGGAACAAACGTCCATACATCCATACATCCAGACATTCTTACAAACTTTCGCCTTTATAATATTAGTAGGATAATTAAATCTATTGCGAGTACGCCAGACGTTCTATCCAATCGATTTTTAATGCAATCTATTGATGCACTTTGTCATAGCATTGGAAATGACATAATTTTCACCCTTCTCAATTTATAAGTCAACAAGACTTCTGCCCCACCCGCGTGTATGAGTTTTTCCGGGATAAAAGTCCCACTTTATATTTCCCCGGGATAAAAAGTAGCCTATGTTACTCACTGATAATGTAGCTTTATATTGGTGAAAGATTTTTTCAAATCGGTCCAGTAGTTTCGGAGCCTATTTAATGCAAACGAACAAACAAAGAATCAAATGTTTCCTCTTTATAATATTAATTACTATGGATAATGCCCAGAGTACTACTTGAACGTAGTCGCATGCTGCTGCATTATTATAAAAATAATTATAAATCAGTATGTACCTAATAAGATCTTTAATTATGATATTCGCGATTGTCGAGCACAGCGGCCCGCAACTAGGGTTACTTGAGTTGTACCCTGGGCATTATTGACTTATTTCGTGCTTCGCAGTTACAAATTACCGTAGTCGGGTTTCAGTTATTTTTACTTATTTTTTATAGTTTTATTTCTCTATGTCTATAGTTAATTGAGGTAAGCAGTTCGAGAACACTCGCTGAAACGAGGTGTTTTGCTCACTTAAATTGATTGATTTGAGGGAAGCTAGGTTTGAACATTTAACTACTGCGGAACAGCACGGGTTTTCTAACATTTTCATAAAATTTATTAATAAAAATCACGAACCTAATTGAGCTTAAATGTGTCTTTTGAAAATGAAATGTTTTTGATTTATTTATATTTAAAATATTCCGGAGAATCTCGCGTAGGCCAGCGTGGTGGACTAAGGCCTAAACCCCCTCAGTAGAGGAGGCCCGTGCTCAGCAGTCGGCAGTATATAATACAGGGCTGATTGCATTGCATTGCATTGCAAATTTTTTATTACTTGGCGCATGATAACTCCTAATCTATTTCTCCCGTCAGGTAAGGTAAAAAGAGACTTGCTGCCTTAATTAAAAAAATAAATTTTTACGTTATTCTTATTTAAAATTATATTTTGTCATAATTATGTCATAATATGTAAAATAATTATTATCAACCGTGAAAGCAAAATAAACGAGATATATTTTCCAGATCATTAATAGATAAAAATCAATCTCGAATCATTAGTCCGATTGAAAAACTGATTAGTTTATAACTAAATCGTATAATTTTATCTCATTTATTACAAAATGATAACGAGAAACCGATCGTAGATATATATAATACAGTCCAAAATCAATTAATATCGAACGCTATGTAGAGTGGGAAAACCGGCAAGATATCGCTGGAGGATAATTCACACGGAATGGAGATTTATGACTAATACGACATATGTCGGAAAAAACTTTTAAAATCCGTGTAAAACATTGCGTTTACATACGACAGTATAGTGCAATATAGAGCCAGTTGAATGCGACATTGATTTTGCTTAATTTGTACGTTTACTTTTATTTGTTAATTACTGCTCACCAAGCAACTACAAATAAGCTGTGTTGTAATGTTTCTCATATCCCAAGACGCGTAGTTTGGTTATCCCTGGTAAATACGTTATTTTGTTTTAAGTAATGCCTGTAATATATATCCAATATTATGTTATTTATAAACAGAACTAAGTTACTATCAATTAACTTGTTACTTATTATTACTAATAGTACATACATAGATACATACACACTCACACGTTTTATCTCCTAAGGGGTAGGCAAAGGCGCAATTAGTGCACCCACTTTTCGCCGTACGTATTCCGTCCCATGATGTGATAGGGGACGAGCCTATCGCCATTTCGCTTCCGATTTACTGGTGGTAGGTTACTATATTACAACATAAACAAACAAATAAAACCATTTTTCTATGCTCAATTTTTCGTGTGAGATTACAACATGCAACGTACACATACTTGTAACATACTTGTATCTTTGACATGGAACCTGACGTAATTACCGAAAGTTACACTCCTGCCTACCCTAAAAGGGTCGTTTTCGTTAAATACAAATAATAACACTCATAAACCTTAAACGAAATTAAAAACGCAAATAAAATAATCAAACGCGAATAAACTTATAAAAAAAGGAATATATCTTTTCATCCCCCGAAAATAGCTTTTAAAACCCCCTAAAAACATCATGGAGTTACCTCTAAGTGTTCTACCCCCACGTCGGGGGTCGCCACCCCACCAATCTCGCTAAAAGCATGAGCTATAGGTAGGGTTAAGTCAGATACGACCGTTGGGGGCCGCCTATTTATTTTTACTCACCTTTATCGAGAGTTAGTGGTAACAGAATGTTTTGTGTTACATTTTTATATGCTGATTGCTTTCTTGTTAGCTGTGTTTCAAGTTAGAATAATAGCATGCTTTTAACGGTATGAATCCTTGAAAGATGTTACTATACAAAACGTTGAGTTACAATACTGTTCTCTCACTCTCAATATGTAGGCTTTTCATCCCAAGATGTAAAATGTTAAGTTTCATAACATTGCCCATTTGAACCGTGCTCACCCCAAACTGATGAGGCATTTAAAAATAATTTCCAAAAGCGAAAGCCCTAGAAAATATTATAGCTTACCAAACATTATTATTAGCAAAATTTTAAAATCTATGCTTTTTTTATGGCATCGAATGACGAGACGAGCATGCCGTTCGCCTTATGGTAAGTGATACGACCACCCATAAACAGTAGCAACACCATCCAGCAACTTGAGTTACAAAGTACTGTGTGGCATTACACTGCGCTCGTCATCCTGAGACATAAGATGTTAAGTCACATTATGTCCTGTAGTTACACTGGCTACAATGCCCTTTAAACCGAAACACAACAGTGCATGCACACTGCTGCTTGGCGGTAGAAATAGACATTACGGTGGTACCCACCCAGACGGACTCTTACATATGAGAGTCCTACCATCAGTCAAATAATTAAGAATTATCCTTTTTTTATTGGTCTTTGACCTGACAGACCCCCTGGAAAATTACGAAGTCTGTGACTCCTTGCAGTGGAAACAGTTTTCCAGTGTTAAAACTATACATATGCTTAATTGTTTTTATTTTGCTGGCAGGTTATTCGGAACAAAATGCGACAAATGTGGATCGTCGTTCAGCAAAAACGACTTCGTTATGAGGGCGAAGACGAAAATATACCACATAGACTGCTTCAGGTGTTGTGCGTGCGCGAGACAACTTATACCAGGTGAGAGCGGGTTCGAATTTTCATACATACATATGTGCATAGATACAGTCCGCAGCATAAATATCTGTACAAAATCTAAATTTCAAATCGCCTATATACGCGTTAAGTTAAACTGAAAAAAAAACTTCGTCTGAAGTAAAGCAAATCTCTAATTTTATATTTTTGAAAAGAAAAAAAAGATTAGTAAGAACACAAAAGTAAGTAGGTAATTTGAAATTTTGAATTTGTTCATCTACTTATGCTAGTGACTGTACATATTACATATCGCACCTTTAGAACGAAAACGATACAACTCAAAAAATAGAAAATTGAGTTGTCATTTTTAAATGACTAAAAACTAGTCCCTTATTTATAAAAACAGCTTTGTCCTTTTCCTGCTTGAATATGGCTGTGTTTGAACCATTGTTGTCTTGAGTACTTCGTTTTAAGTAATTTTATGATGATAACCCAATTTTCCGTCTTTTTGAATTGTATCGTTTTCATCCTAAAGGTGCGATATAGCACGCCGTTTCCCTTTTCAGGAGTAGGCAGAGTTGTATCACACTCACATTTTGCCCGCTATATTAGGTCTCATGTAATGGGGCTGTTGCCATTTATCGGGCACGTTTCTCGACTCCAGGCTGATATGGACTAGAAAAACCCAACTTTGCCCGGCCCGGGAAGCGAACCTGAGACCTCAGCACTGCAGTCGTATCGTACAACTACGCCACCGAGGCAGTCTTATATTTTATTATACATAATATGTAAGTAAATATAGGTGCCTGACTGCCTCGGTGGCGTAGTTGTAGGTACGGCTACAATGCTGAGGTCTCGGGTTCGATTCCCGGGTCGGGCAAAGTGATATTGAGTTTTTCTATTCAGTATCAGCTCGGCGTCTGGAATTTGTGCCCGATATTGCCATAGGCTCGCCCCCTATCACATCATGGGACGGAATAACGGCGAAAAGTGGGTGCACTAGTTGCGCCTCTGCCTACCCCTTCGGGGATAACAGGCGTGAGTGTATGTGTATGTGTGTAAATATAGGTATTTGGTTGCTAACTTGTTAATTTGTTATCCTCAGGTGACGAATTCGCTTTAAGAGAAGGCGGGGCCTTGTATTGTAGAGAAGATCACGACGTTTTAGAAAAGGTATTCCAATACTACATTACTACTATTTATGTTACAGAGTTTATATAAATTATATATAATACGATCTTGCGATGAAAATGAAGAATTCTTATTTTTTCGGGGGTTAAAAAAATGTGTGCGGGTACTTCTTCGTAGTTTTAATTAAATTTTTAATTAAGGTACCAAATTATGAAATTAACAGTAAATAAATTGGGGATGGTAAAATAACCATAGAAAAAATAAACAAAATTAATGCATTCAAAGGACTTGTCCAATAACGGGTCTAACATTCTAACCAAGATACTTTATATATTTGGATAGTACTCCCAAAACTTGGCCTTTGCAGTAAACTGTATAATTTTAAAGTCCTCCGATGTTGAGATTTATGTAATTTTATTTTGTAACGTTTTAAAAAGTTTGATATTAATGGAGGGGTTTGAAAATATTTTTTAATGAATCCAAGATCCATATTTTTAGCCCTTTAATATCCATTAAGATTGTGCCATGTTAAAAATTTTAGAGGCCCAGCACTCATACAAAAAGCTGGAAAAGAAAACATAAAACAGTCAGTCAAATATCATAAAAAAACAAAATAATTATATTTGAATTTGTGGAAACAATAGAACAGCCAGTATCTTATTATAAAACAATCTAGTATTTGAATTTCGAAACAATGATCACAGAAACTATTGTCCACAGAGTGCAAACACAAGCGGCGCTAGTAGTGGCAATGCGGAGAGCAACAACAATACAACACTTAGTAACAACAACTCCCACCATCCGCACGAGCTGGGCTCTATGTCGGGTGAGTACTTTAGCCGACTTCGAAAAATGCAGTCCTTAACTGGTGTAATTTCTTTAAATGCACGATTACTCAGAGATTTGTGAGGCGGTAATTTTTTTATAAACTTATAAGGACCTTTAAAAAAAACTTTGGTATATTGGGTTTTTATGGACGGTGACCATCACTTACTAAAACAGTCGTTAAGATTTCCGTCGCCAATCGACCGAGGGTCATGAATGCTATGCTGATGAATAGGAATTTGGGTTCTTTGGGACTCTGGATATCTACACGAAATGTATAAAACAAAATAATTTGTTTTCAATCCATACAATGTTAAAGATTATTTACATTTAGTAAATTTTTACTCTACTAGTTTGGAAAGCTGTTTCCATCCGAATAACAGGCAAGAAACTCTAGTGTTGCTCTTGTTCAAAATTAGTGGTTACAGTGTATACACAAAATATACATTTAGTTACTTATTTTGTTTAGAGCAGTACATTTATTTACTTACTAACAAAAAAAAAATTTAAGTGTGGCGCCCTCCCAGGAATCATGAAATAATTTAATGACTTAAAAATTTCATAAAATATTAACTATTAGTACAACGATGTAGTAAACGAAATGGGCAGACCAGTCCACACAAGCAGCACCCGTTCACGAGTATGACGCATGTGCCAGCCATCGGCCTCATCAACCATGTTGCAGGGAAGTGGCCTACCCGGCACACGACGTCGCCGCAAGCACAGACAGTTAGCGAGTATGTCATACCCAAGCGGCTTACAATCCATTATATTATTACAAATAAACTGGATCAATTAATTCTAAAGAAAAAATGCAGTTGTTTCACCTAACTTTCCTGTATGACAGTCGTTTCTGTAGACATTATTCACCCTGTAGACAAAACGGTCTACAGCATTTCTTTTGAGATCACGTACCTGTCTGGGGAAAGCTTAGGTAGCGCCACGCCGCCGCGCCGCCAGCTATCTCTTCCAATATTTGTCAATTTATCGCAAACACCGACGATTAGTGCTGTTATCGTATATCGATACATCTACGAACATTCGAGTGTCTATCGATAATCTATTCGCGATCATGCCGTGATTGGCAGATAACGCTTTGATGTTCGCCGCCAAAGCGACCGACGCTTTGATACCGCCGCGCCGTGTGACATTTTCGTTATGTTCTTTTATCGTAATTAAAAAAAGTTTAAGCAAGAACAGTGAGTCATAGCTTCGGAATAAAATCATAAATATCGGCGTAGTTTATCGCGCAAGTTGTTTTTAGAATATTAGTAACGTTCAAATCGAGGTTACTTAAAATATGTCAGGAACTAATAATTAAGTTAACGTTTACATTTCTGGGTACTTATAGTTATTTTCTAAGATCGTTGCATGTTTAACATGCGAATAGACAATCGTTAATATAGGTGAAGGTCCAGCTATGTCATAAATCTTGATGTCTATTACTAAAAAAACTAAGACACATGACATCTTTATCCCCAAAGGAGTAGACAGAGGTGTAACAGGTCACCCACTTTTCACCATGTTCCATCCTATGATGTGATAGTAGGCGAGTCTATTGCCATATCGGGCACAGAATCTTGACTACGAGTTAATACTAAGCAGAAAACCCATTATCACTTTACCCGACCTGGGATTCGCACCCTGGACGTCAGACCGGTGTCGTGTCTCGCTGGCAATACAACTACACTACCGAGGTAGTCTGTAATTCTAATCAGAGATTTTCAACAAATTTTCCTACTAATATTATAAAGGCGAAAGTTTGTAAGTATGTATGGATGTCTGGATGTCTGGATGTATGGATGTATGGATGTTTGTTACTCATTCACGCAAAAACTACTGAACGGATTTCGATGAAATTTGGCACACGAGTAGATCATGTCCTGGATTAACACATAGGCTATATTTTATCTCGGGAAAACTTTTTAACGCGGGTGGAGCCGCGGGCAAAATCTAGTAATAGAAATAATAAGCTTACTTTTCACAATCGGTAACCTTCTTTGAAGGATCAAATCCCAAGCAAACAGCATTAGAAAAACCCAGACTGGCATTCGAACCCAACACTTTCAAATACTAATGACATTTTGCAATCATAGACAACGCTTTTTAGTAATTACTGATCAAAATGTAACGTCCACTAGTAATCAACTTTAAAGTCAAAGGACTCCCCTTTAAAATAATACTCAACACGCGAACTGCCCCTTAGTCCATAACACATCGGACTAAAATTATGTGTTTAATAATTAACAAGGAATTTCCAATGTCCATCTGGATTACGGAGGTGTGAAATATGGATTAAATGGACTTGCGCACCCCTTCGCATGATTACTTTACCCTTCTGGCTAATTATGAACGGTCAGGGTTGATTGTGTAAGTGTTATCTTTGGTTGTGGATTACGGCATGAAATTAAGGAGACATTACACACTTGTTGAAGTTACGGATTACTAAAGCGAATATAATAAATAATCTAACGCGGTTTTCAACAAATTTAAGCTTAAAGATTGTTGCGAAATTATTGGTTACATTCATTGATAATAAAATACATTTTTTTTGTCCCTGACTAAACTCTTGCTAGCCTGACGAGGGTCGGCTTATGAAAACTCTATGACTATTTCGCTCATACAATATCTACTAATTAAATATAGCGACCTGTTACCACGCGAAAGAAGAGAAAACCAATATTTGCGATTATAATATTGCTAGAGGTATGTAATATGCTATCCCTCTACATCTCTGCCTACCCCTGTGTTGATAAAATGTAAAATATCTTCAATATTTTTGTCATACGCCCATTGACGTATATATACAACGTATATTCTACTGATAGACACGAACGTTCATGAAAACAGTTTGTTCAAATACTGTATTTAGAACTAAAGTTCGGTGCAGCGCTAAAACATTATTGTCGTCTAACCTAACTTAAAATATACAGCGCCATATCGCTTTAATCAATGTTGAAGCCACACTAAAGTCAGGTATATGGATTGCAGCACAGTTGAGCTCTACCAAGCAACGCATTTATGATATACACACACACGGCTTTTATCCCCGAAGAGGTGGGTATAGGCGCAACTAATGCACCCACTTTTCGCCCTGCGTATTCAGTCCCATAATGTGATAGGTAGCTTTTTTTTTCTTTTTGTTGTTAATGGCCCTACTGCCAGTAGCCTGACGCGAGTCGGCTTTTCTGGCCACACCGGTCTTTAGGGTGAACGCAGAAGGCGCTCGCAACCCTTTGAATTAAGTGACCATGCTGAGGGCAACCCACTAACGGGTTACGAACCTCGGCTCAGGACGGCTAATGATAGGGGGGCGAGCCTATCGCTATATCGGGCACAAATTGCAGACTCCGAGCTGATATTAAATAGAAAAATCCAATATCACTTTGCCCATACTCATGATATCTTCCTTCCAGATTCGGGCAGTGAGTCTGGCTCCCATAAGAGCGGTCGGGCACGGACCACCGCCGCCGCAGACGGCAAGCCAACCAGAGTTCGCACAGTTCTCAACGAGAAACAATTGCATACGCTTAGGTAAAGGATTCTAGATTATTAAAATGTCATTTGTGAATTTTTATAATAAGCCGCTTGATGGTTTTGAAAAGGCAAATACAAACCATTTCTTGGATTAATATTTAGGTAATTGTCGTAAAGAATGTCGATTTGGATGTATGTTAGAAGAAAATCGCGTAAACACTATATTGATTAAGATTAAATTTAGGCATTATATATCCTTGATATAGGTACTTCATATTCCGAAAAAGTTTAAAAATGGGATTTTTATACATGGATAACTTTCTCATTTGAGTAAAGCTATAAGTAAAAACTAGCTCCCTATAATCTTTATTTATTTACATGAAAAAATCTTTGTACCCCTTTTAAAGCACGTTGCCATAGAGTAAGGAATACTACGTACGACACATTGCGCGCGCCGAGGAGTGTGGGATATGGCAATATAATTAAAGTTCAAATAAAGGAGTGCAGAAAAATAAAATGAAACGTGTTATAAAATATAAAGACCAGTCTCAATAACTCGCTAGCAGATAAGAAACAACTAAACTTACTTTGAGTGATTATCTGTGTTTTTAAGAATTGATGTTCAAACAGCAGTAACAGTTACCGTAACTTTTACTGTCGAGTTAAATATCAAACTCCAGTAAAATTTTAGTAAGTTATTGAGACCGGCCGTAAGTATATTGAATTCGACGGTCGAATTTCGACTGGACGACTACTAGTATCTATAATAGAATCTATTTTACAGAACATGTTACGCTGCAAATCCACGGCCTGACGCACTAATGAAGGAACAGCTGGTAGAGATGACCGGGCTCAGCCCCCGCGTGATCCGGGTCTGGTTCCAGAACAAACGCTGCAAGGACAAGAAGAAGACCATCCAGCTCAAGATGCAGATGCAGCAGGAAAAGGTGATGAGCTTTGATGTATGTGAATATGATTATATGATGGTGGTTGGTGTGCGTGATAACTCTGAAATTGTATTTTGTCTCATGTTGATATTTTTGTAAAATATTTTATATAAAGTATCTATATTACATATTTTGAGGTGTGCATACAGGTATGAGACACTAAAGAAATTGTCTGTGTACTATAATGGTATGTTAGGTACAAGCCCTGTATTATATACTGCCCACTGCTGAGCATGGGCCTAAAGGCCTTAATCCACCAACTGACCTAGTGCGGTTGGCAGACTTCACATACCTTCGAAATTTAAAGAACTTCACAGGTATGCAGATTTCCTCACGATGCTTTTCCTTCGCCATTCAAGCGAGCGATAGTTCACAAAGAATACACACATACATTTTTATAAAAGTCAGAAGTGTGTGCCCTTGGGTTTTGAACCTGCGGACATTCGTCTCGGCAGTCCGTCCCACTCACGACTAGGCTATCGCTACTCTGCGCTTCAATTTCTGTGTATTTACTAGAGAAATATTTTTAACCTATTTCCAAATGTCTAGGGGAGAGATCCTATAAAATAAAACTTGAGAAGTGTCAAGGGACACCCGGATGGAACGAAGTTGTTTTCGATTAATTAGTGAAGATATTGTAATAAAATTTTATTTCTTTTAAGTTATAATAATAATTGTATATTTCATTCAAACGTTACCACATCAATGAAAATATTTACTTCTACCTACACAATAGATATGTCATCGAATCACGATCATCACCTAAGCAAGCATTGACATTAAAATTAACATACAACTAACGAAAAAAAAAACTACTCTAAAAAGCATTTAAATAAAAAAAGACAATTTAAATCTTAGAGTAAGTATAACTACGTATACATACTCTAAGATTTAAATGGTCTTTTTTTATTTAAATTTCGAATGTCACTTTTACGGCCAGTTCTTTATCGTTACTGGCTGGTTTCACAGGGCAAGAGTAAAAGTGTCGTGACAACTTTTCGTAAGAATTTTTTCCGTCTAGCTCCCTTTCACAACGCGCTATAAGGAACTTCGTACTAATAAAAATTAAAGTATATAAATTATGTTGTTTGAATTTCTTTCACATTAGAGTATCTTGTCCGTTCTTCTCTGGTGAGAACTGCTTTCCGAACTGGTGCAAGAGTTAATATTGACGGACTCTAAATCATAGATAATATTTTGTGAGTTCGAATAAATTATTTCATTAAATTGTAATCGGGTACCTGTATGCGCTTCTAGTCAACAATATTAATACAAATTTAACCCTTTTAAGTGTTATTATTTTGTAAGTTATTGAAATTCACTTTGAGAGTTATCACGTGTATGCCAAACTCCATAATTTTTTTATTATAAGCCCTTTAATACTCATCTTTCAGTAGACTTGAAATGTCTTATTATTTACCTACCTATTTGTAATGTGTTAAGCGCTATTTTTCAATATCAGAATATTATCTATACTAATATTATAAAGCTGAAGAGTTTGTTTGTTTGTTTGAACGCGCTAATCTCAGGAACTACTGAACCGATTTTGAAAATTCTTTCACTAATAGGAAGCTACATAACTCCTGAGTGCTATAGGCTACTTTTTATCCCGGGAAAATATTTTTGTCCCGGAAAAACTTTTTCACGCGAGCACTACCTACTAGTCACTTATAATCAACTAGCGCGTTCAAACAAACAAACTCTTCAGCTTTATAATATTAGTATAGATTACTTGTTTTACTTGTTATCAATTTGGTCAATATCAGATCTTTTTAGCCCCCACACCAAATAATACTCCATTTTTCACAGGATTTGACTGCCTCGGTGGCGTAGTTGTATTACGGTACGACTGCAATGCTGAGGTCTCGGGTTCGATCCCCGGGGCTAAGTGATATTGAGTTTTTCTATTCAATATCAGCTCGGAGTCTGGAATTTGTGCCCGATATGGCAATGGGCTCGCCCCCTATCACATCATAGGACGGAATATTGGCGAAAAGTGGGTGCACTAGTTGCGCCTCTGCCTACCCCTTCGGGGATTAAAGGCGTGAGTGTATATGTATGTATGTTTTCACAGGAAGGTCGTCGCTTGGGGTACATGTCGATGGGGGTTCCCCTAGTCGCAGGGTCTCCCGTCCGCCACGAGCCTGCAGGGTCCCTGGCGTTGGAGGTGACAGCCTACCAGCCCCCGTGGAAGGCCCTGTCGGACTTCGCCCTCCATGCTGACCTTGATAGGGCCCCTCATCATAGCGCTGCTTTTCAGCAGTTGGTTAGTCAGGTAAGGGATTGTTGATTTTACAACTAATAATATAACTTTGTCCTACACCCTATGTCATTCGCACTGTGACGAATTTAATGGCAACATTAATGTATGTCAAAAACATTACCCTTAACTTTGACAGTCGGGTAAACATTACAAATGTTATAACATTTTATAGCTAGAGTCCTGATTACAAATGAAATAAATAATAGAAATCTGTATCATTGTGGTAGAGCTGCTAAATAGTGGAGCCACGGTGTATAGATATCATCATACTAATATTATAAAAGCGAAAGTTTGTAAGAATGTCTGGATGTATGGATGTTTGTTCCTCTTTCACGCAAAAACTACTGAACGGATTTCGATGAAATTTGGCACACGAGTAGATCATGTTCTGGATTAACACATAGGCTACTTTTTATCCCGGGAAAACATAAAGCGGGACTTTTATTCCGGAAAAACTTTTTAACGCGGACGGAGCCGCGGGCAAAAGCTAGTTTGAAATAGTTACCATCAGATCCAGATATTTGATTTTTTTTCAGATGCATGGCTATGACGTGCCATCACTCCCCCCTCCACGACCCCCTCATGGAGGAGAAGACAACTACGTCACGTACTTGGAGAGCGATGACAGTCTGCCGCCTTCGCCCTAGTGCCGTCTCACCTAACGCCCTCTATTAATCGGAGTCAACAACTATCACTTGACACGCTAGTACTAGAGGGCGCTACTGAGATAATTGAATTATTCGAATTTCGAATTGATGGTGAAAACCTGTAGTGCAAGAATTAATGTTTCGTTATCTAAAAATCGATACTGATAGTTTTAATTCGTCGTTAATGGGTTCGAATTTCGCGTATCGACTTAATGTTAAATGAAATGCACCAGCTTTTATGTGTTTGTTAGTGCTGTCTGTGAATTCAACACGTCAGAAATATTATAGTAAATACCTATATTGATAGGGGAAAATATGTGTCCTGCATTTTGTTTTTAATACCTCTCAAAGTTGTAGACCTTTTAATGCGACAGCGAGTTTAAAATCGTAGCATGTGTGTTTTTAATTCTTAATTGCGCACAATTACTTAATGCATATTAACAACTAAAATAAATCAATCATCTAATCTGATTGGAACGAGCGCCCCGCAAATTGTTATAATAATTTTGATGTATAGTTTTGTGATGTTTACCATTAGTTTATTAGTTTTAATTAGTATTTAATACTTTCTATTCTGGCATATTTAAAACTAAAGATTTTAGTATAAGTATTCTTAAATGAGTGCAGAAGGTTATTCCGATTTTAAATTTAAATATTTGATTAAAATATTTAACAACACATCTGATATTTTTTTTTGTGAGATTACCTAGTAGAAATAAAATATGACTGCAGTACCTATAGTTTAAACTTTTGCAAAATTTATAATTATGCAGGAAAATGCCGGACTAGAGATAATTAAATAAATATATCGAGATCTGTTAGCGACGTATGTGTACATAAATATGTGTAAATATGATTGTAAAAATTATCAAGTTATTGTACTTAATGTTAGCATTATAAATTGTAGATTGACTGTAGAATCAACTGTTTTACTATGCTTAGTAAAACGATTTTACGTCATTGTATTGTGAATACATTGAAATTGTTAAATACTTAGGTATATCTGATGAGAAATAAAATAAATTAACAAAACCCCGATTTATGTACTGATATTCCTCGATATGTAATGAAACAGTTGATTTATAAATCAATTTATCGTGTAATGAATGCCTTCTGCAAATTGTGTAGATTAAAATCCAGTCATTTTGTAAGTTTTTGGGTATTTTAAATGTAAATAATCGTCATTGCTTAGTACTGTAAGATTTCTTTATACAACACGTATTACATTAACTCTTTTGTAAAAACTGACAACATTTTATGAATGGGAATAAAATCCATAGATATTATTGTTAATTCACTACCTACAATGATTTCTTTCACAAATTTTGAATGTGGAAGTTTTTGCCGTGTTTGACAGATGTCGCTGTAAAATGCTATTAAACTGATAGATGCTAATTAAGCTAATAGATGGCGGTATTAGTAAAAATATACAATAATAATATTACAACTGTATTCCCATACATAAATTGTTATTACAGCTGATGTATAATTCAAAATATGCTAACTTTATAGAGATTACCAGATGTTAATTTATTATGTAGGTAAAATACACTGTACTTAGCATTGTGAGCATAAAATAATTATAATATTGAATACGTAAAACGTGATTTTATTTCTTTATTAGTGTACTATCCCTCAACAAAATACGAAATTAGCCTCTTTTTCGATTACATTTAGTATTATTTTTCTTCCCTAAATATAGAATATCTATGAAACTGTTTTATTTATAAATGTTTGTTTTTTGTATACTTTTGTGCATAAATTAAACGAAGATGTACATGTGCATCGATTGCAATCGTTTAACAGTAATAATATGAAACCAATTTGGCGACTAAAAGACTAAAATGGTTTCATTTAGACAATGATTAACTAATAAAATTACAGATTTACTGGTGTGTGTGCCTGCAGCATTAAGTCCGCCTATGTACATTGAATGTATACAAAATGCATAAATAAATAAAATAAACATTGTTATCCACTAACGTAGGTAATTAGGCATTGATTTTATATCAACATCATCATCATCAGCTACATGACGCCCACTGCTGAACATAGGCCTATCCTAAAGATAAAGATGACTTGATAAAGATCGCAGGAAGACGCTGGCTGCAGACCGCTTTTGACAGGTCCGTCTGGATTGTATAATATAATTTTCTTAAGAGGCCGTATCAAAAATTTCGACTATTTCAGTCATCTCTTCATTGTGATTATTTGTAAATAAACTGATCTAATTAATTTATAATACATCATCGGAAAGACTATTTCAACACTAATAAATTAAACGAGCCAGATTTTTCATATCTTTTTTTAATTTCTATCTAACCCCCAAGTTCTAACGTCTGTTTCAGAAATGTTGTTGTATGGAGACTCAAACTTGTTACCATTTTCAATCAAAATTGTGCTTGAAACTAACTAACAAAAATGACTGGTTATTGGTATAACAAGACGCCTAAAGGATAAATGCGACAATTTATTTATATTGATAATAAAGATATTGTCACTAAAACGTCGGTTTAAATCGAAAGGACATGTCCAAATATGGGCCTGAAAATGTAAACAAGACAATTTATATATATTTGGATAGAAGTCCTGAAAACTAGCCTTTTGCAATAAAAAGTTTAATTTTAACGACCTCCGATTTTGAGATACATGCTATTTAGTTTGGCTTGGAAACTGCACTTAATATGAATGTTTAAAAAAATGTTGGTTATGAATGGAGGGGTCTAAAAATTTTTTTTTTTGATGGATCTAAGTTTCATTTGTTGCCCTTTTAATATCCCCAAAGTTTGAGCCTGTTTAGATTTTGAGGCCCAGCACCCATACAAAAAGCGGACATCTCCTTTGGCATACTTATCAAGGACCGATGCATGGCAATACAATATTTTAAACTAAAAAATACGTTATTATAGAAATCCAACTATATACATAATACTTGAGTTTTCCTTGTGCTTCAATAGATGGCGCCAGCATAGAATTAGATAGCGCTTTGGTTTAGTTTTTTAAAAATGCGAATTTATATAGTTGAGCGGAACTATATAAGTTCGCATTTTTATAAATCCTACTTGTATTTTGGTGAACTAAAAATTAAAAATAAATAATATTTAAAAAAAAAACTAAAAAACACGCTTTATAGAAAATCTAACTAAAAACAGAAAACAATTTTTAATAAAATTGAATTGAGAATAGTGTAAATAAGAAAAACATGTATTTTATTGTAAAAAAAAGCGTGTTGTGCATGGTGTCAATAGTTATAAATATTTTATTGACAGATAATATGAGTAGAAGGCTTATCATTCTGATATTATATTAAAAAACACCCCACTTTTTTTACAGTAAAACACATGCTTTTCTTATTTACACTATTCTCAATTCAAGTTTATTAAAATTTATTTTCTATGTTTTAGGTGGATTTTATTTTACTTACAGATAAAAATTAAAACTAAAATCGATCCTGAATTGTGCAGGACGCATATTCACGAAGAGAGAAAAACGTAAAGTGCATAGCGCGCATGCGTGATTACGTAACAGAACTCTGAACTCTTAGAGACGTCATAGACCTCAGTGAATGAACTTAGTGAAAAAAATGTACTATGACTAACAAATTAAAATGTGAATAAAAGCCGGTATGGACTGTTTAGTGTTTCATTCGGTGCCATAGTGTAGGTTAGAACTTTGCCTACCCCGCTGCGGTAGCGGGATGAACGTGTGTTTAAAGTTCGAGTAGCTATTTTTAGAAATGTTGCTTGTGTGCATCGTTTGTGTTAAATTTGTAAGCGTAAGTAAATCAACATAACTTTTTTCGTAATGCACATAAGGTTGTCTTATAATGTTTAGTATATAGAGTCATTTAGTGTTTATGTGCGAAGACACTAATAGTTTAGGTATATAGACCTAACTTAGGCGCGAAACAGAAATAAGTGCATATTCGAAAGTGAAAAAGAGGTCCTAGAAAGAGGGAAAGCCCTTTTAGAGCTCTCCACGGTATAGCCGCGGAGTACTTAAGTAAAATAGTTTCTTAGAAATATCGAGTCAAAAGTTCATTGTTTAGGAGTTTTAATTTATAGAAATAGTTCGGTACATCAATAAAGAAAACAGCCAGTAGTCAGCAAGAAAGAAGAAGTCGGCAAGTTTGAAGAGAAAAATAGGCGCTTATGCAGAGTGGACCACCCTTCCTCATCAGCTGTGTGCCACGGTGCTACGAGGACGACTTCTGGCTACGTCGCATAGCTACGGCGTAGCAACGAAAGACTACGCGCCAAACATTAACGCCGGGAGAATCTGGCTATCGTTTCGGCTGAACATTGTAGCTTTTGGTTTAGTGTGTGGAATAAACGCTATTTCCCGACTTTGGCATTTTTAACCTTGTCACCTGCTATCGCCCTATTCTCACTCACGCAATCTAGCACACAAATACAACACAGTGCGGGGTGTTGGCCCAGTTTAAGCCCCGCACATGAATAATATTTTTTTAAGTTTAAATGCAAAAATTTATGGAGTAAGTTTTTTGTAATTTTAACCTTAAAAGTACTAAAACCTCCAATAGTCCCACAGAGGCTTTCAATCATTATTAGCAACCAGATTGATTGGCATAAAAAAAGTGTTTCCGTAAATTGCCCATTTTCTTGCCGACTGTACATTTTTTTTTCAAAATCCGTGAATGCAGATCTTATGTCTGCAAAAATTATGGACAGTCTTCTTAGAAAATTTTCTTGTAGCTACAGCGTTTAAGGTATTACTGACCTGGCTAGCTAGTAAGTTGGTGAGGTAGCTGTCTCATCTCAAAAATTTGTCCTGCATAATAAAAAAATATGTAAAAACAAATAAAATAGATCGAATTACAAACAAAATTTAAAATTAGGCCTTATAGGGAACGTGCACGAACTATAGGGGGCTTCAAAAACTCGACACAAGAGCCACAGGTGCATAAAAAAAGAAATGATAACTATAACAATAATTTGTTTATATTATATTCTTTTAATATGAAAAAATCGATAAAAGGTGTTTTCTGGCCGAATATTATTCATACCCAGCGTGTCCAGAATATCCTTTTTTTAGATGGGAGCTAATTATTTAAGCAAAATTAGGAGGTTATGTTCCCTTAATTACAGATTTTTTTGTATTGAATATTATCTTCAAAATATTTTTATTTTTATAAATTACTAATGCTCGGTTTCTGAAGTACTATTCACGGCAGTTTATCTATTCGTTAGCGCTATTGGTTTGATAACACATGTTATTATTGTATATAAAATAATTATAAGTTAAGAATTTCAGTAATAAAATCCATTTTAAAGTCGACTGCTAAGAAAGAGCCATCTAGTAACAAAATATGGAACTGGTTGTCGGTTTCATAGTTATCGAATGCTTCACTATATGTTCAGAACACAGTAAAATATAACCGACGTTTATCTTAAGTTTAACTTTAATGGATCAATAGTTATCAAAGGTTTCACTGGGAGATTAAGAAATCGAGCATTAATGAGACATTTGTAAGTGCTTATGGAAGTCATAACTATGTATGTTTTATTCAGCTTTTATTATTTTTGTCGCTTTTCACATTACCATGGAATGTAAGTACTTAGGTATTATTCTTGGGTACATAAAACAATTTCACACTATTTGGTTTGTTTATTTTTATGTTTTGGAGCATCTAGATACACAATAATACATTATCAACAAATGAAATGTTATTTCTCAATGTTACTTTTAATGAATATTTTACGTCAAGGCTAAGTACCGATGGGCTGAAAGTGCTGAAACATAGTCAGATTGCGCTACCAGATGGCAGTACTAACGACGTGCACGTTCCCTATAAACTCTATAGATGGCAGCACATACATAAAATTACATATTGTGCATACATATTATGTTATTTGTTACAAAGTTATAATATAAATTATAAACACTAAAATAATATTGCAGAAATCCCCTTTTCGATTGTATTAGAATTCGTAAATTTAAATTCATAGCATTTATTAAGTAACTAGCTTCTGTCCGCGGCTCCGCCCGCATTAAAAAGTTTTTCCGGGATTAAAGTCCCGCTTTACATTTTCCCGGGATAAAAAGTAGCCTATGTGTTAATCCAGGATATGATCTACCCGTGTGCCAAATTTCATCGAAATCCGTTCAGTAGTTTTTGCGTGAAAGAGTAACAAACATCCATACATCCAGACATTCTTACAAACTTTCGCCTTTATAATATTAGTAGGATATTAGTAGGATGAAAATATATCTAAAGTAAGGACTAATACGCCTTTTCTCTTTCAAAAATATTTCGTTTTCATTAATAATTTTAACTTTTAATTTCGTCTTATCCCCAACAGACGTAAGCACTAAGCGTAAAATGACGTCAATTATACGGTTGAATATTGATGTCTTTGTTTAACTATAATCCGGCAAAACTTCTAATAAAATAGAAGCGGTGACGTATTTTGACATTGTTTACTTAAATATAAAAAAAATATCACCTTCACAAAATCACTATCGAGGCAAAGGTAAGTACCTCAATCAGCCGTTAAATGACGTCAGCACGTGTTTTCTGGTTTTATTTTTTTCTCCCTAACGAAGTAATAATGAAATTTAAAAAATAAGTAATTGAACTCAAGATAAGATAGTAAAGAAAATGTATTTTATTGTTTGGTATCGCTTTGATCCTTTTCAGGGTTTCTCCACTTAAAACCATTCGTTTCTTAAGAATAAAATAAAGTAATTTCTTATTGTGGACGATAATAATAATTCCAAAAGTATATAATACTTAAAAATTGGCTCAAGGTAGAAGCAATTCCACTTACCCCAAGTTTGGGGAAAATTTCATACCCCTAGCAATATTATTTGCACGCTTGTATGCGTGTGACAGAACGTCACTACGAGTGACTTACGCTTACATCAATGAGTTTTATGCCTCACATTTGACAGTTTTTTGATATGAAAGTATCATTCTTGGCGTTATTATTCTATGCACACACAGACAAAAACAGTTACCTAAGCTACATTATATTAAGCATCGCCTTCGATAGTAATAAATACGTATGCTATAATATGAAAATATTACATCGATTCTGGTATCGACGTGTAACATCACTATCGAAAAAGCGGGACGTGGGGCAGTGCGGGGAGTACAAGGGTTCTCCTCCCGCGCACCTTTCATACCGCGACGCGTGATTGCAATTTTACCTAAAAATATACTGAAATATGGCTTACCTGTGAAACGTGATATTAGAATTCTGTTTAGTGTGTTTCCGAGTGTTGTTTTTACAAGATTCCACAGAACATTTAACCATTTTGCAGTATTAATAATCAAATATTCGCATAGATCTCACTCGCGTGTGCTCACACCGTTCCTACTGGAGTGACTACAAGCGCTTGCGGCCGGCGCAGGACGATGTTCCCACCCGTGCCTATTGTTCCCACTTGCATACACGCGCTCTATACGTAGTTATATATGGGCGCAAATTAATATTTAGTGAATATATTATTATGAAAATGTCTAGAATATTTAAGATTGATATTTAAATAATTATTTACAGCTACAATGCTTCTATTTATCAAATTTCAGAATTAATAAGAAACTGTATTGACTATTTGAGTGTTTGGCAAACGTTGGATATTTATTTAATTCATTATTTAATAGATTTATATAACTTAAACATCTAAAATAAAATCAATTAGAATTGTGAATATTATCCTGATTTATATCTCGTTATTTTATCTTTTAAGAAGAATATTCACAATTCACTTCCTTGTTAGTAACGCCATCTTTTGGCAAATTATGTAAAATAATTGAATTTGCTTACTTGAAATGTTATTTATGTAAAGTATTAACATCTGTAGTTATGTAAAATTCATTATAATATTAATTTTGAATATTCAGCTATAAACCAACACTTATTGTACAGTAATTATTTACAAAGGAAGTTGCAGTTATTATAACGTTTAAATTCACTTTGAATATCATAAATTGGATTGTATAAAAGCAGGTCAGCTCAATATTCGAGTCAGTTCTGTTCCAAAAGTCGACTGAGAATAAACCAAGCAATATTTAGTGTGTGCTTTCATTACGATGGATTCCGAACACCAGAACCCTGGCTTATCGCCGACAGCAGCGGTGGCATCACAGCCCCAAGAGACTTCGAGATCTGCGGATGGAGCGACCTTCACTATCGAACAAGTGATGGGTCTCTTGACCTCCATTACGAAGACTGCTGCGACAAGCGCTGTGAAAGCCACGTTATCGGCGGAAGCAGTACCCCTGCGACGGCATCAAGACTTCTACCTACCGCCTTTTAACCCTGATGAAAGATCGCATGACATCAGGGACTGGTGTGCTAATGTAAACGAAGTTATTACGAAGTTGAACGTTCCTTCACATGAAGCTCGAATGAAGGCTATTCTGCAGTTGAGAGGGCGAGCCAAAATATGGGCCGACACCTGGTCACTGCATTCAACAACGTGGGAGCAAGTGCAGGAAGAGCTGATCCATACATTTGGCAAGGAGTTCCGGTACGCTGACGACGTGCAAAAATGGCGCAACTACACTTCGGACCAAGCAAGCAGCTACGCAGATTACGCTACGACGGCATGGGCGCTGTTCAAAAGAGTTCGACCAGAAGCTGCCGATGCTGAGGTGGTAGATGCACTGATAACAGGTATTTACCCTGAGTTTATTCGATCTGAGTTGTTGAGAAATACCCCCGATTCACTTCCTAAATTAGTATCAGTTCTTAAAACGTTTCGGAAACGTAAAATCGAAAGTAGGGACAGTAAATATGATGTTAAAAAACCACGTGGTCCGGGATCTTCAAAGGATAAAGTTGTTTGTTTTAATTGCAACAAATCGGGTCATCTGTCGCGGGACTGCAAAGAGAAACATTCGTCTAAACCTAACGCTGTTTTGTCACAATCTAGTAACAATTCCAGTTCTCGTGGTAATTTTAGTAATGTTTAAGTCATTGAATGTAATTACTGTCATCACAAGGGTCACGTAGAGAAAAATTGCTACCGCCGTCAAAACGACGAACGTAATGTTCGAAACAAATCTATTAACTATTGTTCATCTACTGCACGCAGTACTATTAATGTAATTATTGGCAACAAACAGTATAACTGTCTTTTTGATACTGGAGCCGATTGTTCATTAATTCGAGAGAGCATAACCGGTTCGATTCCTGGTAAACGCGAACAAGTTGATGTACAGTTTATGGGTATTGGTGGTCAAAAGGTTATCTCAAAACAAAGCATTACGGCCGTTATTGAAATTGATAATATCAGCTTAGAGCTATTGTTTTATGTAGTAGGTGACAATGAGACTCAATTTGATATATTAATAGGATTTAATCTTTTAAAAATACCTGGTCTTAGCGTTACTCTCTGCGGTAACAATATATCTATTAATCGTGAGTTCATTATCAGCGAATGTTCAAATTTGACGCCCTCTATTGAATTAGACACTGACCTAACTGATCCGTTACAAATTCAGGAAATTTATAATATTATCAACGAGTTCAAGGACAATTTTACGTCTGCAAATCGCGTCTCTCAAGTCACAACTGGGGAGCTGAAAATTAGGTTAAAAAATCCTGATAAAATAGTAGAGCGTCGATCGTATCGTTTGTCTCCGGTAGAACGCGAGAAAGTGAAGGAAATAATTCGAGATTTGAAAGAAAATGGCATAATAAGAGATAGTTCTTCTCCATTTAGCAGCCCTATATTGCTAGTCAAGAAAAAGAACGGTACGGACCGACTTTGCGTCGATTTTCGCGAGCTAAACGCCAACACAGTTCGAGATAATTATCCATTACCTTTAATAGCGGACCAAATTGATAAATTAGGCAAAGCCCGTTTCTATAGTTGCCTAGATATGGCTTCTGGCTTTCACGGTATTCCTATAGCGAAAGACTCTATCGAGAAGACTGGATTCGTGACACCGGATGGACAATATGAATATCTACGCATGCCATTCGGTCTTTGCAATGCTCCATCTGTATACCAGCGCGCCATAAATGCCGCTCTAGGTGATTATAGAGATAATATAGCGCTAATTTATATTGATGATATTTTGGTAATATCTGAATCTGTGCAGCAAGGTTTGGTTAATTTGAAACTTATTTTGACTAGATTAACTCATGCAGGATTTTCTTTAAACATTTCAAAATGTTCTTTCCTTAAGACTAAAATTGAATATCTTGGTAACATTATAGAAAATGGCACTGTTAGACCAAGCCCAAGAAAAATTCAGGCTCTCACTGACTCGCCGATACCTAAAAATATAAAAGAAGTTAGGCAATTCAATGGCTTAGCTGGCTATTTTAGAAAATTTGTACCTAATTTCTCTAAAATAATGGCTCCTCTATACAATTTGACTAAGACCAATGTTAGTTTTAATTGGACTGAGCAACATAACTCGGCTCGTCAAAAAATAATTAGGATACTCACATCCTCCCCTGTATTAACTATATTTGATCCGAACCTGCCGACAGAGCTGCATACAGATGCCAGCTCTGTTGGCTATGGTGCTGTACTGATTCAGAGACAAGACAGAAATCCATTAGTTATAGCTTATTTTAGCATGAGGACTTCAAACACAGAGAGTAAATATCACTCCTATGAACTGGAGACTCTTGCTGTAGTAAAGGCCATAAAACATTTTCGGCATTTTCTTCATGGACGGTCATTTAAAGTAGTCACAGATTGTAACTCTTTAAAAGCTTCGAGTCATAAGCGCGAGTTAACGCCGAGAGTGCATAGATGGTGGGCGTTTTTACAAAATTTTCAATTTGAAATCGAATACCGCAAGGGCGATAAACTTGCTCATGCTGACTTTTTCAGTCGGAACCCAATCAAAAATTCTAACGGATGTCATTTGAACCAGTGTTTCAATATTGATAAATCCAGCTCCTTAATATGGTCCGTTAATGCTGCTACCCTTGATCATAATTGGCTCTTAATCGAACAAAAACGCGATTCCACTCTAGCTAATATTGTTGAACAGTTGAAAGGCGATTCAATTTCTAAAACTATTGCTGATACTTACGTAATACTTCAGGATAAACTACTGAGACGGAAAATACAAATAAATAACAAAACGCATAAGTTAATCATAGTCCCACGTAATTACAGATGGAATCTTATATCCCATTACCACGATAACCTTCAACATTTTGGGTGGGAAAAAGTCCTTGAAAAAATACGAGAACAGTATTGGTTTCCTAATATGTCCAAGTTAGTTAGGAAATTTGTGGACAACTGCGTTATGTGTAGAGTAAGAAAAGGTGTATCGGGTGCTAGACAGGTTACTCTACATCCTATTGACAAAATAGCTATACCATTCCATACTGTTCATGCAGATATAACTGGGAGAATGAACGGGAAACGAAACGAATCCGAATATGCTTTTGTCTTCATCGACGGTTTCACTAAATATGTCCACATGATTTATACTAACGATCGTACAAGCGAAACGGCTATCAAATGTTTTCAAAATCTTATTACGCTATTCGGCACTCCATCGCGATTAATTACCGATCAAGATAAAAGTATGACCTCTACAGATTTTAAAACCTTTTGCGAACGATATGGGATTCAACACCATGTTGTAGCAAAGGGAGCTAGTAGGGCCAACGGACAGGTTGAACGATTGATGAAAGTTCTAAAGGATAACATGTCTGTTATAGAACTTAATCGGCCTTGGCACACAGCTTTACCAGAATTACAATTGGCGATAAATTGCACGATTTCAAAAAGTACAGGCAAAAGTCCCTTGGAATTACTATTAGGAAAAAAATGTTCCCCACCAGCCATTAAAATATTGCAAATAGACGAAGACGAACAGGCAGACGACTTGGACGAAGTTAGATTGCTTGCTAAAAAACGGATGGACGAGCGGTCCCTAACTGATAAAACGCGTTTTGATAAAGGTAAAGCCAAAATCAATCCTTTTAAGATCGGTGACTTTGTCTTAATGCGGCGCCACGAACGCCATACTACTAAGTTGGGCTCTAAATTTGAGGGTCCGATGGAAATTTTAGAAGTATTACCGAATGATCGATACCGGCTTAGGCATGTTAACCTTCGCGGCTGTTCAGAAAAAATTGCAAGTCACGATGCCTTACGTCCAGCTCCCATGGCTCACTCAGACCCTTTTGATGAATCCTACAACTCAGATGAATTAACCGTATGGGCGGAGGAATTTTCGGGAACCGATTTGCGTGGGGCTGCTTCTACCTCCTCTACTGTACCTTTGTAACTGCATTGTATTGATATAACCGATTTAATGATTGTTTTATGTCGGTATTTGCCTTGATGTGTGTTCATGAGACTAATTTTATTTTTCCTATCCAATATCCTTCCTAAAACGCTGGCTGGCCACCATGCGTATCCTTGATCCTGGTCTTGTTGGCTAGAACCCAGGATGGGTGATGCCTTGTGTGTTGGCTAGAACCCAGGATGGGTGATGCCTTGTGTGTTGGCTAGACCTCTAAGAGAGTGATGCCTTATTTGAAATTATTGTAATGTAAAAACAGCGCAAGGGACGCGCTGGAGTCAGTCTGGCCGTATGGGCGCAAATTAATATTTAGTGAATATATTATTATGAAAATGTCTAGAATATTTAAGATTGATATTTAAATAATTATTTACAGCTACAATGCTTCTATTTATCAAATTTCAGAATTAATAAGAAACTGTATTGACTATTTGAGTGTTTGGCAAACGTTGGATATTTATTTAATTCATTATTTAATAGATTTATATAACTTAAACATCTAAAATAAAATCAATTAGAATTGTGAATATTATCCTGATTTATATCTCGTTATTTTATCTTTTAAGAAGAATATTCACAATTCACTTCCTTGTTAGTAACGCCATCTTTTGGCAAATTATGTAAAATAATTGAATTTGCTTACTTGAAATGTTATTTATGTAAAGTATTAACATCTGTAGTTATGTAAAATTCATTATAATATTAATTTTGAATATTCAGCTATAAACCAACACTTATTGTACAGTAATTATTTACAAAGGAAGTTGCAGTTATTATAACGTTTAAATTCACTTTGAATATCATAAATTGGATTGTATAAAAGCAGGTCAGCTCAATATTCGAGTCAGTTCTGTTCCAAAAGTCGACTGAGAATAAACCAAGCAATATTTAGTGTGTGCTTTCATTACGATGGATTCCGAACACCAGAACCCTGGCTTATCGCCGACATATACTTACTCTAAGTACCAGTGCTTCGGAAAAACCGACTCGCATGAGAAGAAGCCCTAAGTCTGATATGGCCCGCGTGCTCACATGCGACCATGACAGCTCCTCTCATAAAAGCGAAAATCGTCGTTCCTACCCACGCAATAAGGTTTTAGTATAAAAATAAAAAAAAAAAACAAATGTCAGCTGTCAAACCAAGTTCAGTATGTATGTATACTATGTCCTGTGCCAGCTTTAAAAAAATACAATGATAACAACTGTAAAGTGATAACAGCTGTCAACTGTCATCAAAGTCCAACTCCAGAAGAGAATAAAATAGAATACTTTTACGTTAGGATTTTGAAGTAAAATCTGCCCGCGCCGGCCGAACTTGCATGAAAGTACAAACAGTTGCCAAGTGTAGTTATGAATTAGGAGCGTAAATGTTTATTTATAATACTATTGCGAATTTGTGTAAATAATAAAAATGAGTGGAAATATCAATGAAAGTGAGAAATTTAAGAGGAAAAGAGGAGTTGAATTGGTATGTTTTTTTTGTTACTTATTTAAATTTAATATGCAGGGCCACATATTATAATCTTAGACTAACAATTATAATATGATTAAATTGTTTAAAGTTTAAAACATTCTACATCCAAAATCTTGAGGAAATCATTGAATTTCTTATTCAATGATTCAATTTCGCAGAAATAACGTTATTTGTAGTTAGTTTCAGAAGTAGGTATATTTTTTGAATTGATGCGTATTCACTATTGGAAGGCTACAATATCGATATCTCTTTTATAATGTATTAAATGTATTAATCTTAAAATTTTACTTTTTACTAATATAATAAATACGATAGTTTGTAAAAATGGTAGTTTGTATGTTTTTTAAAAGTAAACGTAGAAACAGCTGAACGGATTTGGATAAAAGGAAGTGTTCAAAAACGTGCCTTTAATTCTAACCAAGACATATACCTACATTTGAATATAATTCCTAAAAACTAGCTATTAATTTTAAAAACCACTGTTTTTTAGATTCATGTTTTTTTATTATTTATTTTATTGCATCGAATGACAAGACGAGCATGCCGTTCACCTGATGGTAAGCAATATGACCACCCATTAACAGTAGAAACACCATACAGCACCTTGAGTTACAAAGTACTGTGTGGCATTCCACTGCGCTCGTCATCCTGAGACATAAGATGTTAAGCCTCATTATGTCCAGTAGTTACACAGGCTACAATGTCCTTCAAACCGAAACACAACAGTGCATGCACACTGCTGCTTGGTGGTAGAAACAGACATTGCGGACGGACTCTTACATATCTATGAGCGATCTACCGCCAGTAATTTACCATAAAAATATTGTTCTTACGATTTTTCCCTTTAACAATATCAATGAACCTATCAGATATCAACTTAATTTTAATTTATTTTTCTTTATTACACACAAAACAGGTAACAATAGAAAAACCCAGTGTTTTACTTATAAAACAAATGTTTTCGAAGCCTATATTTATACTTAATGTTTATCTACATTCTACTGTACCTATATACAGGGTGATTGGTAATACAACATATTCCTGTAAAGAGCATGGTAGATTGGGTCAAAAGCAACCGTTTTTGTCCTATGAAGCCCTATCGGGAACCTAATAACTTTCGAGCAATTTAAAATTTATTGAATATTAAGATAGAGCAATTATAAGACAAAATAAAATTCAATAATAAAAAAATAATGAATGTGATTGGGAATTTGTTGTTTTCTAGTAAATAACATTCTAGACTGTCATAATAAACAAATAAAATATTTAAAAGCTATAAGTTTGAAATGATGGCCTTAAATCTGTCAATTTCGTATTTTATTCAAAAAAGTTTTTGACTAAAACTGCTCTGTTTATTTCAGAAAAACTTTTTGTGACAAAATATTCAAAACACATTCAAAACTTATTTATATATTCAGCTTTCTAATGAGGTATAAAACATCACAATTTGTCTTGTAGAAGTTACACAAAATACAAATGTTTGAGTGCTGCTCTGGTACAAATTGTTTTGTATGCATCTTATTAAAGTGTATAAAGGTATATTCTTTTAATAAAATACGATTTCATGTGCCTCAATCAAGACCCTGGCCAAAAAATAGGATCAACACAGCCAATCCAAGTGTTTGGGATTGTTGACTGTATTATCTTTATTATTTAAGTACGTATCTATATTGCTTTATTGTAATTCACATAAAAACATTAAAATATTCTGCATTGATAAAATTACCTTCGACACTCAAGTTGATATTAGATATTATGTTGTCATGAGATTAGTTGGTTTGTACCTTCGAACAATTTTGTTGTTCTTATTGCTCGAACCTCTAACTACGTGAAATTTCTTCATAATACTAGCCCTATGCCCCCAGTACTGTATTATACTGCCCACTGCTGAGCACGGGCCTCCTCTGCAACTGAGAGGGTTAAAGCCTTAGTCCACCATGCTGGCCTAGTGCGGGTTGGCAGACTACACATACCCTCGAAGTTCAGAGAACTTCTCAGGTATGCAGGTTTCCTCACGACGTTTTCCTTCACCGTTAAAGCGAGCGATAATGCACAAAGAATACACACATATTTTTTTTAGAGAAGTCAGAGGTGTGTGCCCTTGGGTTTGAACCTGCGGACTAGGCTGCTACTACTTATACTAGCCAGCTATACTATAAGTGACGATCGTATTAGATTTCATTTATTAAAAATTTTATTTTCGGTAAACAAATGCCCAGTTTTGTCGTAAAATTGTACATTCCAATAAATTTTACTGCACGTCACGATTGACAATAATGTACAGCAATCAACTGATTCAACGTAGTTATGAATTTACGAAGCTTGATGAACGGACTAACGTTAAAATGGCCGTCATAGAGTGCTGGTACTGTAGTGAACGGGTATGAATGGAAGTTAGCATACTTGTACAGTCATAAGCAAAAATATCGGTACCCACCAAGGCGGTAGTAACATCGGGGCCAAAGTAAAAGTAAATTTTTTTTGTACCAACGAAATGTTATAAATATCTGGTTACACAAAGGAGTCATAAATAACCAAACATCAATACATTTGCAAAAAAGGAATGAAAAATTACTCAATGATTCTTCCAACTGCCGTAACAGTATGCCAATACCTTAGTGATGTACATATGTATGTATATTATCAAGTTTTTATACCAGGGCGTAAGCAGAAACCATTCTTGTGCCACTAGTTGATATACGGAAGATTGATTTTAGTTTTGACTTTCGCATTTAGGTGATGATTTTTATGAATCTTTTTATATATGGATAGCATAACACCTGTCCTCTTTCCAGGGGTAGACAGAGGTATAACACCCAGACACATTTTACCAGCTATGCCAGGTATCGCGTAATAGGAAGTCAGGTTATTACTAATTATCGGTACAGTCCAGATTTCGGGTTAATACTAAGCAGAAAACCTTACCCGATCGAGAATCAATCCAGAGACTCGGAACGGCGGTCATCATCGCGCTAAAACTACGCTACCCAGTCAATATTGTTATAGTTGAATATCCATCCACAACCTGATCACCGGGTGGCTAGATTTCGGGGTTTTCTAGAAGTAGGTGCTGCTTGATGTTTCAAAATAATCCTGATTGTCTCACGCGGCGGTAGTCACGTGCAACAGTTAGTCTAGAATATTTAGTAGGCGCCGACGACACGGTCGATAAACTTAAAACTGACCGCGACTTAAGCCTTTCATAGTACCGGGTGGAAGGGAAACGCTCTCGGAAACGAATACAGGTGATAGTATTGGTGATTCTTGACGTGATGGCACTAAAAAAATCGCGATCGCATTGTTGCAATTTTAGTAGGATTTTCTCAAATTTCTGTACAGCTTCACGTATGGATAGGTAAATCAAACTATTATTCTGGAAAACATAGTAAAAAAGGTCAATATTTCAAAAATATCGTAATGAAACACGTACATCAGCTGACGGGTTAACGACCGCGGGCCGGTCCCGGCGCAGCGCGACGGCCGCCCAGTTCTTTGTACGCTTTACATTGCGCGCGCATGAATTACGGAAATACTAAATTCGTAAGTATTATCGCTTAGCTTTGCAAATGAATATAGTTTTTCGTTAATGTTATGGTTCTTCTCTCTTACCGTTCCGGTATAGAGAGCGTTTCCCTTCCACCCGGTATAATAATAATAATAATTTATTTGGCACCAACTAAATCTATTACAGTTACAGGTTTTGGCGTCTCCTTTTAAGTATAGGAACACTTGTATTAGGAGACACTGCTCTTCCAAATCCATTGTAAACTTTTATATAAGCATTTTATTTCTGCAAAATCTACCAGACCGTAATTAACTAGTATGTTTTTGTATAATACATTGACAAGCGACGATAGCCTAGTTGGGAATGGAACGGTCTACCGAGACATTGTCCGGAGGTTCAAACCCAAGGCACTCACCTCTGACTTTTCGAAGTTATGTGTGTATTGTTTACCAAGCGTCGTTCGCTTTAACGGTGAAGTAAAACATCGTAAGGAAACCTACATACCTGAGAATTGTCTATAAGAATTTCGAGGGCATGTGAAGTCTGCCAACCCGCAGTAGGCCAGCGTGGTAGACTAAGGCCTAAACCCTCTCAGTAATAGAGGAGGCCCGTGCTCAGCAGTGGGCAATATATAATACAGGGCTGATTGCATTGCATTTACATAGCGTCCCAGAACAACAATGTCAACGAAACAATAACAAAGTATAAACAACAACAAGGCTGTCATGAGGCAATGTACTAAGTTGATTATTGAATGTAAAATTATATGAAGCGATTTCTATTATATATCTTATACAGGTGGATCACGAATTACGAAACAGCTGTCACGCACACTAGCTTAAGCCAAGTCCGCTTGTTTGTGTTTGTATCATCGCAGCGCGTTACTACATCTAGACATATCATTAAAGGTTTTAAACTATCATTGGATAGTTGCATCACGGCCCATGACTTTCAACAAATACTACATACACGTATATACCCCCCCTCCCCTGTCATACCATTTTTGTGTTAAATCTGAGCTCGCGGCCTGTCGGGTCAGGGGGGGCCGGGGTGCCCGTGGCAATTTGCCTCCTCTGACACCCTGTAGTTACGCCACTGGCTACCGAACTCCAATACTAGGAAGTGACAGCAACGTAACGGGAAGTATGAACATTGAACAAATCCCCGAAAATTACATAGAAATTGCTCAAGATTTCTTATGTTTACGCGAATGTTTGACATTGAAACAAAATCAGTAATAAACCGTTAAGTAGTTATATTACAATATTAAAATTTAGCAATAAATATTTTAACATTGCAATGAGGGCTTATTATTGGTCGGTATTGAAGAACTATTTATGAAGAATTGTCAACATGGAGAATATGTCAGTTACCAATGGAGAATATTAATGTGTCAATGATTTCTTTTTCAAGTTGTCATGCCATCATACACAGGCATTCCTACAGACGAGAACCAAGCCGATCGCGACGAAAAGCCCTGGCAACGGGTTAATATACCATTTCTATTCATTTATCACGCTTTTAGCATACAATATTCATTGAATTTGTATTTTAAACTTAATTAATAACGCTAGAGGAGTGCCTTTTTCTTGAGTACTAGTAGAGACCAATATAGAGATATGGATTGCTTATGAATTAATTCGCTCGAAATGGCACAAGCCTTGCTTTGGAATGTTTATTTGTTATCAGTTTGATTGTAAATACTAGTTGTACAACATAGATTGCTTTTAATATTGAAGTGTTTGTGACATACAACTTCTGTAAAAGTCCCTAGACCCTATGCTATTTTTGACCAAGTAATAATAATATCATTGCAGACAACATATACTCAGTTCAGTTTTTGTTCAAGCTTTGTATCTTGGTTCCTAAGGATCCTCATAAAAAGTATAGTTTGATGAAACTAGTATTGGATCCAACAAAATATCATTTGCATGTAATTTGTTACTATCCTACAGGTCATATTACAATGCAAAGTAGCAAATTTGATACTTTTAATACTTGATAATGAATTAGTTTAAAATCTCTAATTTATTTCTTAGATTTACTTCTTAGATTTATCACTAAGGTAAGTGACATGGCGTCATTCTAAATCTTTTGAATGTTCGTTGCTTCTCCATTCACAATGATATTTTCATTAAAAAAAATTCCATTCATCTAACTTCTTCAATAGTGTGTTATCTTTTTTCAGAGAATATGAATCATAATTATCATGTCTGGTCGAACATGTCCTATTTATCTTTGTACTCATTTACTAATCTTATCATTTCTATTTTCCTGCATCATTATCGGTATTTGATTAATTACTACTGACTAGGAAATACAATTGTTTATAATATCAGTAAAGGGCAACATGAAAATAGTTTTAGTTTTAACAATTTGCTTGCGCAATGTTAAACTGAAAGTAGTCTTTATGAGGTTTTATTAAGTGTTAATTTGCCTTCATTAAAAAAAACTAATGTTGTTAATGCGAGTATTTATAAGATAATTATAATACCAGCTCTGCTATAAGGTGCATTGGGGTAATACCAGATCATGGGGTAATCCCGTCATTTCAACATTACTGCTAAACCCGACAGTATTTCCTGATACGTACAATACAGCCTGTAGTGCTATTATTTTATTTACCACAATTGTTTGTCACTATTAGTTCTAATCACAATTTAGTAGAAATCTTGAAATAATGTATGTATATATATATGATATCTATATTTATGTTAGATACCACTATACTTTGTTTTTTCTTTTTCATTTGTTATTTTATAATATTATGTATGTATCATGTTTATATATTATTAGTCTTTATTATATTAATGCTTTGTCCACTACTTTCTCACGTTGTGTACGCCTACCTTGTTTTGTCTCTGCACCACCCAAAGGTTGACTGGTAGAAAATGCCTTCGGCATTAAGTCCGCCTTTATACTCATTGTATATAAAGTGTTAATAAATAAATAAATAATGGAATTACTTCGTGGTCGGGTATTACTCCAACGCACCCTACTATTCCACTGCTGGGAAGGGGCCTTGCCGACTACTAAGAGACTTTAGGCCTTAGTCCACCACGCTGACTACTTCGGGTTGTAAGACTTCAAGTATAATGATTTTGTATTTACATCTGTTTTGGAAAATTACATTTATTTTTGTATTTTTCTATTATTTTAGGTGGTATACGAGTTAACTAGAAAAGGAAAACATTTGTATGAACCTGTAAAATCAGTAAGTTTTTTTACTAGAACACGGGAACTTGGGTATAAAATGTCGCTATTGGGAAATTATATTTACCGGGATTTTTTTAATGTGTTTGCGTCGTTTGATGTGTATGTTTTTGGGAAACACTTGATATTGTTCGTTGTAATTGGAAGCAATTTTAATTGATTTAAATTTTAGCACGGAATAAATATTAATTCAATTAAATCGTATGTTCTTTGTGGAAAAAATTTAATTGATTCTGGAAATAACGATTCTTTTTCTTATGTAGGTATATCAACAAATATTTAGAGTCCATACGTAAGTATCTACTCAAATAGTGTTCCTCATAGTATATTTGTAATTTGAAAAGAAAAATCTTACAATTTTTAGTACCTAATATTAAAATTTGTTAGGAAATCTACAGGATATCAATACCACATGTTTGCTCATCACTAGTTTTATCAATGTTTAATTTCGAAACAAAAGGGCGTGGATTTTATCGTAAATTGTAAATCTTGTGTATGTGTATCTGTTTGCAAGTACCTTATCATACTGATAGTAGATTATCTAGAGATCGCAGACTATGCATAGAGTCAAATGGAGTTTAATAACTTTATGTATCCATTAAATGACATGATGTTTTTGCAAAACATTTGGAATGGTAATGCCATGAGGTCTCGTTCAGTATGTCTGAAGTTGTCCCTAGTAAATGTCAGTAGGCTCCTCTTACATGTGACCTTAACAGCTAGCGTTATGTGGCTGTTTTTTACCTGCCACTGTAAAGGAAAAGGCGTGGTGTATGTAACATCGTGGGAGAATACATAGTTAATATATATTTAGCTAGTTTTTTTTAATATAGGAACGGCAAAGGAACCCCAATGCATCTGATGATAAGCGGAGAGGAGTCCAGATAGAATGTTCGATAATCAAATTATCGTTCGCCAGTCACACAATAGGGTCGTTTCCTATGTTTGATTTTGTACATTATTTTAGATGTAACAAAAAATAATAATTACTTATTACTTCATAGTGATAATCGAAATATAGCTCCTTAAAATTAAAAATTGGAGAGCTTGCTCAATAATAAAACAGTAAAAATCTAGTAATTCGAAATTACCAAAAATGTTAAACTGCCCTCTTATTCTCTATGACACGTTATTTTCCCCGTTCGTAACAAGCGCGTAACGTAAATCATCGCGTTTATCACTATGGAAAGTGGCATACAGAATAACATTTAACGCTAATTACATGAAGTTAACGTAACGCGTCCGCGTTACGAGTTAACACTGTCATAGAGATATTTTTTTAATTATTTTCCCTTATAAGGAAGACAAAGGGTACAAGCCCATACAACCTCGTCTTAAGTGATATTTTTTGTTGTCTTTTTTTATCTATGTACTATGTCGTAGTAAAGCAGTGGCTACCTTACCAAGACTTATCGAGGAGTTTTGGCGGCAACAAAAAAACACTTAATTGGTACAATTATTTAAATTTACTTCATTTGAGACGTAATTATGCAATATAACACTTAGTATCAACAAAATAATGAATTAAAACAAGAGCACCTCATGACACTTCCAAGTTCCCGCCAAAACTCACTGTCATTGAGAATAAGGGCTGATTCATCATTTTCTTTTCACACTAACTTTAGTACCATAGAGTCAATAAGTTATACACAAAACTAACCTTAGTTTTCTTCACTATCACATAAGTACCTACTGTTTGTTTTAACAATGCATTTTGTGCCTTCTGTTATGCTTTGTATGTTATAAAATTCAATGTTTTTTTAACCGCTGTATTTAAACTATTCGTACATACAGTCAGCCACGTTAGTAGCTGAATATATTCAAAACTTCAAATTGCCTATACACTTTTATGTTCATAGATTTTTTTTTTTCTTTTCACTAAAATGAAATGAAAAGGATTTACTTTACTTGAAACAAAGAATATAGTTTCAATTAAACATTACGCGTTTAGGCGATTGGAAATTTTCAAATTTTGAATTCGTTCAGCTAATTATCTGGCTCACTGTACGTGGTAAGTATTTGGGGATTTCTTTTTCTTTTCTTTATTTCTTGACTTGTATACGTTGAAACCTTTTGTACTTTCCTTACAAACTATGATGTATTCACATTCGCCTCTATGGCCCCGTGAGAAAAACCGAGACATAAGTCTTCTTTCATCTACATAATATATGCTAACCCAATGTGATTTTATCGCTCTTTGCCAAGCGAGGATAATATGAATGAATAGAATAAATAATATGTTCGGGTAAATTCGTATCATGGGTCATACCGTTGATTAAAAATTACTACTAAACCCGACATTTCCTTAAACGGCCAACAGTCTAAAGTATCATTTTGGATCTTCCGAGGTAAAAGATAAAATTCTATTTATTTCTCTTTTGTTTGCCACAATTCGGTGTACAGCCCGTGTCAAAAATATGTGTACAAAAATAAAAAACTATCTCTGAATTCTAGGTGCCGAGCAGTCTCCTAATAGTGTTATTAGGGGTATACCTTATGCTCGGCTTCTTCACACAGCTGGTTGAAGATGACATGCCCGCTGTCATCGAAGATGCTTCCGTGGCCATAGATGTATGTATCCTAAAGGGGAAGAGTGGCATAAACGAGCATGAATTGTGACACACACATACGCGCGCACTCATGCCTCATACCTACATATCGATTGCATATTTTTGTGTATTTAATTATTTTTCAAGTAAAATAGATTTATTATATTTAAAAAAAAAATTACATTAGATATTTGTAGCTTTTAATTTGTTCGACTATTTGTGTTGCTGACCGTTAGCCCCTTCTCCTACGAAGACATTCAAAAGTGACGCGACTGAGACGGGACCATGTATTGTATGGCGGCTACTAACGAGCGACTGGTAGAACACGCGTACAAAACTTTGCATCAATTACTTGACTGACTCAACAATTACAAATGGGACCAGCTTGGAGGCCTAGTTTCCCTGAGGCGATTGACCCCCGTAACAAAACTTCGAGTTGCTTGTCAGATGCGGCGCGTCTCAGTCGCGAATTTTGAATATCTCCATAGATTAATGATCTAAGGCATGATTTTGAAAGAAAAAACAATCAGTTTTCTCTGTCTTCTTCAATTATAGGTCAAAACCAAGAATGCGGGCTCAAAGATCTATGATATTTCAGAGTTCAGATACCTTCAGCGAAGAGTCGGCATGGAGGTACCTCCACGAGATGCTAGGCAACGACGCCCGGGTAGCAGGTACATCATACCATCTGAACAAGACCGCTGACTTGAAGGCGATGTTGGATGGCATAGCCGCCTCCTCGCCCAACGTACGGACCGATTGGCAGTTCGCTTCAGGTAAATATACACAGCATCATGAAGTGGTGGCCTTGCCGGCACGAGGCTTGGCAAGGAGCATTCCCAGATATAAGCAGATTTGGCAGATAAGGTGCTTTGTCTAAGAGGATAGGCTAACCCACCGCACGAAGCCCACAGTTGCCTCCTTCGACTCTCCCCCCTAAGGTCACCACTAGCATCAAGCATTGCCCGTTTTCAGTGGGTAGGCCGAGACGTAACCTACCCACGTTTCGTCAGCTATCCCGTGTAGCTGGGGCAAGCCTCTTGTATTAGGGAATGTTATCTACTATTTTACTGTAACTAATATAATATGTAAAAAAAATTCAGTATATCGCTCATGTCGCTCATTATTCAAGCTATATACTGCAAAATGGTAGCCCAAGATACAAGCGCAGCTTAGTTTGGCTGCATGTGGCAACTGTTGTATACTCATTATGTTTTACTTGAAAAAAATAAAATATATACTTTTGTCCCCAGGCGACTACCATCTCAACGGCATAGTGAACCGCTACGACAATGCGTCTAATATAATCGCGGTTTTAGAGGGAGAGAGCGGGTTCGAACTCAACGGGACCACGCGAACTTCTATACTCATCAACTGTCATTATGACTCCGTGCCCTATGCTTTAGGTAAATATACTTTTTAGTAGCGTGGTTACTGGTTGATATATTTTTTACTTTTATTTTAAACTAGCTTTTGCCCGCGGCTCCGCCCGCATTAAAAAGTTTTTCCGGGATAAAAGTCCCGCTTTTTATTTTCCCGGGATAAAATGTAGCCTATGTGTTAATCCAGGACACGATCTACCCGTGTGCCAAATTTCATCGAAATCCGTTCAGTGGTTTTTGCGTGAAAGAGTAACAAACATCCATACATCCAGACATCCATACATCCATACATACTTACAAACTTTCGCCTTTATAATATTAGTAGGATTTGATTTTTCAGGCGGCTCCGCCTAGGTAAAAGTCCGTTAAATACTCTCCTTTTGATACTTTGTCAAATACCACAGAAGACACACTAAAATAATTTAATTTTAAAATTTTGATGTGTCGTTTACTACAATCTGGATACTTACTGGATGCAAAAGGGCGAAGACCGGATAAAATGGCTATTGGAGGAGGGCTATCCAGCAGTGGACTAAAATATAGGCTGATGATAATGATGATGACGATCGAAACCTGCAGGCTTAGAATGAAGTAAAAAAACGCAACTCATAAGAGGATGTCGTTTAATTTTGATGTTTGTGATTGATCGAGAGACCAATACGCCAGTCACGTGTTAGTCTCTCAACCAATCACAATGAAACGAAACGGAGTCGTGTCGTGTCTTGTTGTCACATTAAGTCTAAGCCCACTCAAATCTTATATCTTATAAAATAAATTATGTGTATAATATTATCTTATAAATTATGTATATCTTTTTAAATAAATTATGTTTTCAGGCAAGCCATGCCTTCCTCCAGCATCCGTGGGCTCATGGGGTCACCACAGTTATAAATCTGGACTCTGCCGGGATGAATGGCAAAGCGACTATATTTCAAGTAAGTACCAAAGGTGTAGTGGAAAAGGGCAAGACTTAAAGAGAGCAAACACTTATCGATAAAACGAAGGGATCAGTACTCAAGGGGTTGAAAAGTAGTGAAATTGAGATGGAAATAATTACAAACTAAAGTAACGTAACCCGACGACCATGAGCCTGACGCTCCAAGCGATTTCGTTTTATGCTGGAAGCGTCAGCATTAAGTGTCAAAAATATGTGTACGAATCTGTATGTAGAATTGTACATTTGCTTATGACGCTTGCAGCGCAAAGAGAATTCACTTGGAACGTCAGGCTCGTGGCCCAACCATAACTGAAACTCAAATCAAGCAAGTTCGTCGCATAACAGGAGTATTCTGCAGACAGTAGTAATATTATTATTTTATTTTATTTGAGAACATACAGTGTTAAAAATACAATTCAGAATAGTAACAAAGCACCAATTACATGTTTCCACATTAAAATACAGAATATAGCTTTTGCCCACGGCTTCGCCCGCGTTAATAAGTTTTCCGGGCTAAAAGTACATAAAAACCTTCCCGTTGAATCACTCTATGACTATGACGTTGATACAACTCTTAACAAATAATGCATTAATTTCGACCAAATTCGATTACCATAAAAACGGTTCTAGTGAGTTAATCTTAAAGGATAGACATATACTGTCGCGGACATTTTTTTAGATCATTTCAAGAGGAATAATTCTTTCATACATATATTTTTGGTATCTTGAACCGTTTTCGCAGCGCACGCAATGGAAGCCCTCAAGGATGAATAATTTTCCCCGTTTATTTTTACATTTTCCAATATTTCTTCGCTCCTAATAGTAGCATCGTGATGTTATATAGCCTAAAGCCTTCCTCGATAAATGGTCTATTCAACACAAAAAGAATTTTTCAATTCGAACCAGTAGTTCCTGAGATTAGCGCGTTCAAACAAACAAACAAACAAACAAACAAACAAACAAACTCTTCAGCTTTATAATATTATAGTATAGATATATATAGATAATGCCTTAGTACTAACGTTATACAATAATAAATATGTATATTATAAAGTAAAGAGTAGTTATATATACTATACCATTAATGTGTGTACTGTACTAATTTTATGACTGCCTCAGTGGCGTAGTTGGAGTGCGCGGCATGATACCGCTCTGAGGTTCCAAGTTCAAATCCCGGGTCGGGCACTGATATTGGGTTTTTCTGCTCAATAACCAGAAGGGTAGAATATGTGCCCAATATGGCAATAGGTTCGCCCTCTATCATATCATGGGACGGAACACATTTAGCCCAAAATGGGTGCCCTGGTTGAACCCTGCCTACCTCTTAAGGGATAAAGATATTATGTTTTTTTGTATTATTATAAAAGGCATATTTACTCCAGTTAAAATTCAGTGTCTCAACTATCCCATACATTTTGTCCAGGTAACAGACCCTAGGCTCCTCAATGCTTATAAACGGACCGTGGACAGACCCAACGCTCAAGGTCTCGGCGAATTCCTCTTCGCAACAGGCATCATACCATCGGACACGGATTTCAGGATATGGAGGGACTTTGGAAAGTTTTACGGTAAGTATTTTTTTTTAAATTATACTTCTTTAAATTTTAATTATTTTAAGATGCGCGCGCATCATGTAACACAAAAAGTCACAGTAAACGACTTCAATAAAGGTTTGTAAGGGGCTATGGTTGGTAATGGTGGAAAACACAGTCCCAGGGTTCGAAGACTTTTATTTATGATCGAATTGTAGACGAGAATAAATACACGTTGTGAATTAGTCTACTACCGGTGATGTGTCCCACGACGTGGAATCACTTTAATCAAACCACACGTCGCGTTGGTTCCCAAAACAGTCCCATGCAGTGGAAGCTAAGTATGGAAGATGGATTTTAATCCCATAAAGACTACACTAGTTGATATTATCCTATTTCCTACTTTTCTACTATTCCTACTATCTTTCTATTCTACCATACTGTTCTAATGTTGCTACTATGTTTACAATCCTACTATTGCTTATGCATATTCATACGAAAGTTTGTAGATAGTTTTTTTTTTGTTTTGTCGAACACATTTGGATGGAATAGACATAAATTTCACGTTAAATCCCTAATTTTTATCAACATTAAATCCGCAGGTATCGACATAGCGTTCACGAAGTGGGGCAGCGTGTACCACACGCGATACGACGCGCCGGAGTTGTTACACGAGGGAGTGTTGCAATGGGCCGGGAATATGCTGATGCCGTTAGTGGCCGACTTGGCTGACATGGAGGAATTGCAGGAGAGGGTATGGATCCTACTATAATATAAAGCTGACAGCGTGTGTGTGTGTGTGCGTGTGCGTGTGCGTGTGAAATAGACAAAATTGTAGCCTACTTTTAGTTCATAGCAAAATCTATATTTTTCAAACAGAGATGGATAGGTATTTATTTGTGTACCGAGTTTCCCTTAACAATTTTGCCAATATGGAATATATTTACATAAATAAAAAAGTTATTGAAATATTTTATGCAATCAGCCCTGCATTATACACTGCCCACTGCTGAGCACAAGCCTCTACTACTGAGAGGGGGTTCGGCCTTAGTCCACCAAGCTGGCCTAGCAATATTTTACACTCAATATATTTTGTTACAGGCAACCCCAACAGCAGCGGTGTACTACGATTTCTTGAACTGGTTCTTGGTCACGTACTCGTACGCGGCTTCGTACGCTATTGACGTACTGGTGACCCTGTTCGCACTGGCCAGTGTCGCTTACTACGTATGGCTTGTGGGACCTAGTGAGTACCTACCTTATTAATTCGCACCTTTAGAACGAAAACGACACAATTAAAAAAATAGAAAATTGAGTTGTCATTTTTAAATGACTAAAAACTAGTCCCTTATTTATAAAAATATAATAAAAAAGGGACCAATATGACAGTTTTGTTCTTCTTCTGCTTGAATGTGGCTGTGTTTGAACTATTATTGTATTGAAAACCTCGTTTTAAGTAATTTTATGATGATAACTCAATTTTCTATCTTTTTGAATTGTGTCGTTTTCATCCTAAAGGTGCGAATTACTGCATGACTCTGTACCGTGAGAAACTAGATCGAGGGTTGCAAGGCTATTTGGCAAGCGACATTTTTTTGGGATATTATCTTATTTAAATATTTGGAATCAGTTTATTTTTTTTATTCTAAATATCTATATACATACATACATATCTTTTATTCCCGAAGGGGTAGACAGAGGTATAACTAGTGCACCCACTTTTCGCCGTGCGTATTCCGTCCTATGATGTGATAGGGCGCGAGCCTATCACCATATCGGGCACAAATTCCAGACTCCGGGCTAATACTGAATAGAAAAACGCAACATCACTGTGCCCGACTCAGGGATCGAACCCGAGACCTCAGCATTGTAGTCTTACCGTAACAGAAAAACGCCACTGAGGCAGTCAGATTATAATTAAACGTGGGTAACTGACTTCAAAAAAGGAGGAGGTTCTCAATTCGACGGTATGTTTTATTTTGTATGTTACGCGATTACTCCGCCAATTGTGGACCTATTTTCAAAATTATTTTCTTGTTCGAAAGGAGATATCTCTTAAGTGATACCATAGTCACCAAGTCAGGATCGGATCCATTGGATTGGTTTTTAGTTTTTCTAGTCGTTTTTGAAGGCGGTTTCATTTTTTGTTAAGGTTTTTATTATGGTTCAAAAATGGCAATATTTCGGCCATTGAGCGTCCACTAGTAGGTACTTATGACTGTTTATTTATTTATTTATTATTATAGTGGCATCAACTAAGTAACACCATTTAAACCTTAACATTAGCTTAGATTAAAACATATTTTTGTTCAAATGCTACTTATACAGTTAAAGATGCAAACGACATTTCAATATAACAAAACATTATTAGAGATAGAGGTATAGGCAAGAGTATGCAGTAAAACGGAAAACTGTTCCAGGGATGTCTACAATCCACGAGTTAATGTACGCAGTATTGGGACGGCTGGCGGCCATGGTCGCTGGCGTCGTGCCGGTAGCCATACTGACACTCATCATGGTCGCTACTACCACTCAGATGAGGTAACACACACTCACGCCTGTTATCCCCGAAGGGGTAGGCAGAGGCGCAACTAGTGCACCCACTTTTCGCAGTTATTCCGTCCCATGACGTGATAGGGGCGAGCCTATCGCCATATCGGGCTCAAATTCCTGATGAAATGATACTGAATAGAAAAACTTAATATCACTTTGCCCGACCCGATTTTACCGATGAGGTAAGCATGTTAAAAATGTTTTTTCTTAATACGTTATTATGATTTCATACATATCGTGGGGGATTTTAGACTATTTAAGCAATGCACACGATATGGCAATAATGCGCAAACATTTTTTTCTGTCAATCCTGACGGGGGGCGAGGTACACACGGAAAGCACACATTTAACAAAATTCACACGTGCAGGGCTGAATATAAGGTCGCTTTTTTTTTTAAATCACAATTTCTGTGGAGCACCGCATTTGTCATTATCGTAGAATGTAATGACAGCGATCGCAAATCACATAGGTTTTAATAAAAGTTTATGACCAGATGCGCATTTATGGCCAAAGAAGGGTTCGCCTGGTCATCCCATCTCCTTCTTAAATTAATGCTCTAAGTCGGGGATAGTGCAACAGCGCATATCTAGCCAATGCTAGATATGCGCTGTTGCACTATCCCCGACTATTTACCAATGTAAATACCGCGTAAGTGACGAATTTTTTTTATTTGAAATTCATACTTACGACACCAAACTTATGACTGATAATACTGTACATTTTTTTTTACTTAGGCCGTATTAACCAATTTTAGTTACGCGGTATTGCACTATCCCTGACTATATCGCGTCTGTGTCTCAAAGGGGTAGGTAGAGAACATGGATTGTCACAGCTCACTTTTTGGCACACAATTTAGTGTGCGATTAATTTTTGTGCTGTTTAAGGGGCCGTACCAAGAGGATCCCTTGTAGGATCACTTTGTTGTCCGTCTGTCTGTCAAGACCCTTTTTCTCAAGAACGCGTAGAGATGTCAAGTTGAAATGTATATCATACTAGCGGCCCCGACAGACGTTGTCCTGCCCTAAAAAGGTAACTAAAATGGCTATTAAAAATAAGGGTTGATCGTAGAGGGGTGAAAATTTAGGGTTGTAGGTATTTTTGTATGCTGTATCATAAAAAAATTAAAACAAAAAATTTTGTCTGAAAAATAAAAAAAAAAATTTAGGGGTGGTCCACCCTTAACATTTGGGGGGATGAAAAATAGATGTTGGCCGATTCTCATAGATACCGGATAAGCACAAAAAATTTCATCAAAATCGGTCAAGCCGTTTCGGAGGAGTATAGCAACGAAAACTGTGACACGAGAATTTTATATATATAGATATTCTGGTCTGCGGTATCTTTCAGCTGTGAAAAAATTAAACATGTAAGTCAACGCGAATCAATACCTATAGGGCACTTCCCGTTGACCTAAAATCATAAAGCAAGGTCTTACAGCTTTAAAAGAAAATATGCTAACCGTAAATATGTAGGTTCAGTCAGCATCATAAATATCTGTACAAAACCAAAATTTCAAATCGCCTTTATACGCGTTAAGTTAAACTGAAAAAATTTATTCTTCGTTTGAAGTAAAGCAAATCTCTTTTATTTTGTTTTTGTGAAGAGAAAAAAAGATTAGTGAAAACGCAAAAGTATGTAGGCAATTTGAAATGTTGAATTTGTTCAGCTACTTATCCTGGTGACTGTACTTTAATAACAAACAAAAGCGTATTTACTATGATGAACATTATAAAGATTAATTTATTAATTTTGGCGAACTATTGAACTTGTATAAGAACTAGCCGTTGCCCGCGACTCCGTCCGCGCGAACAACAAAAATAATTTAAAGGATTATTATAAACCGTATTACCCAATCGCTTTTCCTGTAACGCTGTAAAACAATATGGGGCGAGTTCGTCATTGGACTGCGTATTCCATCGGGATTCGATGTAGTGTTTCATTATTTCATGAAATTTAGACATAGATACGACCTGGCGACCTTAAAAAAAAGAGCGTATTCCCACCTAAAAGGCCGGCAACGCATCTCTGTACCCCCTGGTGTTGCAGATGTTCATGGGCGGCGTGATCACTTACGATCAGGTGAACCGTATGCTCGTTCGCCCCCTATATCATAGAAAGAAATGGTTCACGGGTAGATCATGTCTTGGATTCACACTTAGGCTTCTTTTTATCCAGGTAATATGCTCCCATATAATGGCATTTATGATATGATTTTTTAAAAAGATGGTGCTTGCGTCGTTATAGATAATTTAGATGTGGTGCGTATTTACGCAACCAGATTTTTACACCAGGTATTTGCTTGCAAGTACGCCGACCAGGTGCCGACCCGAAATACTTGCAAGACTTGAAAGTATTTTACGCCGCGCTACGTCCGCGCTAAGAGAGGCTACTGCGAAAAACGAAATACGAAACGTCAGTCCGAAACGAAGAAACGACGAACTTCGGATTTAACCTTACTACCAAATTACTTCGGATTCGACGTATTTTATGTCAAATTGGTTTTCAAAGTAGGGCCAACGAAAGTAAAAATGTCATTAGTGTCAAAATCCGAACATCGGATCCGTCTTCGAATCCGTCATCGGATCCGTAACACTTCGTAGTAAGAAAACGTGCGATCCGTCACCCGAAACTACGGATTTCGTTTTTCGCAGTAGCCTCTCAGGCGTCATCGTCCGCAAATGCAATTATGGTTCTTATTTCAACAAACTAGTGAACAATTTCCTATGCAAGTATTGAAGTGTTAAAAGTATTATATTTGCTAACGCGATTATGCTCCTTATTCGTGCCGAAACATGGGTCAATATCCTATGCAGTAAAAAAATACTTGAAAGTATATCGATTTAATACTAACCAAGTGCTATAAGTACTTTATTTACAAACGCGATTGTACTCTTTATTTGTATTGAAACACGGATCAATTTCCTATACAGAAATAAAATACTTAGTATTTATGGAATCTAAGCGTTCGAAGTTTTTATTTGTGAACGCGATTGTGTTCCTTATTTGTATCGTAGCATGGATTAATTTCCTATGCAGAAATAAAATACTTGAAAGTATTTCGAACCCTGGTTTTTGGCGCTGTTTTTTTTAGGCGGACTTACTTGTAAGCCCTGGTTCACGATTTTGCAAGTACGGCCCATGCCTAATTTACATTGTAAGGTGATGGTGTTATAGAAATATTTTTTTTTTTGAAGTCTATTTAAAGTTCCGGCCTTATCGAAAAGATTATGTATATGTTTTAACGTATGTGGCTCAAGTCACACTTCAAAAATTTAATATTTTATTTTATCACTAGCTTTTGCCCACGGCTTCGCCGCGTTAATAAGTTTTTCCGGGCTAAAAGTACATAAAAGCCTTCCCGTTGAATCACTCTATCCAACACATTTATTTGGATAAAGATTAATATTATGACGTTGATACAACTCTTAACAAATAATGCATATATTCGACCAAATTTGATTACCATAAAAATGGTTCTAGTGAGTTAATCTTAAAAGATAGACATATACTGTCGCGGACATTGTTTTAGATAATTTCAAGAGGAATAATTCTTTCATACATATATTTTTGGTATCTTGAACAGTTTTCGCAGCGCATGCAATAGAAGCCCTCAAGGATGAATAATTTTCCCCGTTTTTTTTCACATTTTCCATTATTTCTTCACTCCTAATAGTTGCATCGTGATGTTATATAGCCTAAAGCCTTCCTCGATAAATAGTCTATTCAACACAAAAAGAATTTTTAAATTCGAACCAGTAGTTCCTGAGATTAGCGCGTTCAAACTAACAAACAAACAAACAAACTCTTCAGCTTTATAATATTATCAGCATTCACAAACTTTGAATGAAAATACAATCAGCACGGAAAAAGGCGATTTATGCAAAAACTTTTTTTGACTTGCAACTTGGAGGGTGTGTTGTCGTGACTGTCCGTCACTTTTGGGAGATTGATATCTGCATTCACAGATTATGACAATAATGTCCAGTCAGCAAGATGATGGGTAATTTATGCAAAAGCTTTTTTTGATGCTAATCGATCCTGTTGCTTATAACAATCAAAAGAATCTAGGGGACTATTAAAGGTTTCAGCACTTTTAAGGTCAGAAATTACAAAAAACTTTCTCCGTACATTTTGGAGGAAATGCGACTCCAATTCGTTTTAAACATAACAAATTGAGGAACAAGATTAACTATTTATATATTTTCAATCATAATGTTGTGTTTTAACGTAGGTTATTCTACACTGATATCACGTTTATTGAAATAGACCTTCCACTGTAGTTTCACACTTCGCAAACTAGATGGCGCCACCGCTGTTTTGCATCGCGCTATTACTATTCGCTGCGAAATAAAACAGTTATCTTTTTTTCATTATTGTTATTATAATATTATAACACCATTTATAAATAAATTTTTGTAGTGTGACTATTGTCACATATTATGTTAAACAGATAATCTCTCTGATGTCAAGGCCGAACCTTTTAAATGACTTCAAAAATATTTATTTACTAATACTTTATAATCCATCATATTATTTCGGGATTTTTAATTAAAATATGCATTAGTTTTAGGTATAATGGTTCCTATTTAGACCCAATTTTCCGTAATTCTCAGCGATTATTGCTCCAGAATATACGTATTTACGAGATAGTGTTTTATGGGAGCATACATTTTCTATACACTAAGTTCAAAGAGGAATGTTTAATCTTTATTTATATACCAAGATCTCTTCACAAACGTGACTCCTGATTCAATAAATGGTACCTGAAAACATAGAAATTTGTAAATGCGTCCTTAACCGGTAAGTTGTTACTATGCCTTCAGCGTGGTCGTTTAAATGTAAAGGGTTGGAGCGCCTAAAGCGTTCGTCCGATGTGGTCAGAAAAGCCGATTCGCGTCAGGCTAGTGACCGTAAAGTCATGCCAATAAAAAAAACACTCGAAGCTTTATTTTCGCTTGTGAAATTGATAGCAGGTACTCATAAGTTTTACTTCCCAATTAATTCATTACATCAGTTATTCAACATATATAATATTTTTAAATTCTGATAAAAACTGGCCAAGTAAAATCTAACCTACTTTAAGATCTCACATTTTTAAATGACAGTAATTGTAATAGGTTTCCAATAAAGCAAAGAAAGGAGTTTTAATACTTATTATAATGTTATTTTCTTCCTATAAATACATATTTGGATTTTGCATAGAACTTGGTACTCATTTAGATTTCCATTCTTTTAGCGGCGAAGCCCATAGCTAAGCATAATTTTTATACTGAACTTGGCTCTCCTTTTTGACATTTATCGTTCGTTTGGATGAACAGGGTATTAACTCAAAATTTACGATTTTTGACCTAAAAATACAGTCCTACTAAAAATCATGTGATCTTTTTAATAAACCAGGTTGCACAACGATATGACGTCAAATTCGCGAAGTGGCGGGGTAGTATCTCTGTCCAATTTACACTTTTATGCTTTCCCGTATTTCAGACTGTCGTATTGAGTCCTACTCGCGAAGTTGTGACGGAATGACGTGGTTTGTTTGTGGTATACAGTTGCAAAATTGATAAACGCTGTATTTATAAAAAGGTAAGTTCCATTTGATGGCATTTTTTTGTGCATTAAAGCAATAATTTCAAGTTAATACCTTCTTTACTGTTTTTAGTTTAAATAATTGATTTTTTTTTACGCGGAGAAAGTGAATTATTACTACCGCCCAGTGTTCAAGGGGAACAACTGAGCGGTTATGATGTTCCATCACGTGGGTCACAAAAGTTGACTAGACTAATAGGTGGACGGCCCCTTCCGCCCACCCGCGACCCCCGGTGGCCCCTATTAGTCGCCTTTTACGACAGGCAGGGGATACCGTGGCGGAATTCTCCAAACGCCCCCAATCCACAGGGCGGGAAATAATTGATTTGACATACTCCTATGTTCACAAAAGTTTTGTTGCATTTAGTGCAATTGTTTCTCGATAAAAAAAAGTATTAATCGTGAATAATTTCCCGTAAATTTAAAATTACTTTGATTTTTAGAGTTTGTATTGATTATGATTCTTTATTGTTTAGAAAAAAAATAAAAACATAACAGTATTAAAATTAAATATTATATTAATAATTAAGTATTATATTCAACATAAATGTGTCGTCATTGTTTGAATAAAATAAAAAATAAATAAAAATAAAATACTTTATTCATCACGTAGGCGAACATAGTTGCACTTATGATATGTCAAGATACATTCAATTAATAATTATTATTACAAATAGTCACTTATATAACTAAAGACACATTTAAAGGGAGCCAATTCAATGTAAACTAAATATAAAGAAGCCAAGCTCGGGCTGGCAGGAAAGAGATAAAAAAATAATATTTTTTATTAAAATTAATGGGAGGCACGCGTCGCGATCCTCACCGGTGAGGACACTACAGGCCCTACCCTAGCTAACCTACCAGCCTTTCACTAGCTACCTAAGCGATGACTACCCGAAGAAGAAAGGCAGAAAGAAACTCCGGGCTTAATTTTTTGTCATCAATTGTCCATTGAATCTTTATATGATATTTTTTATTTCTTTTTTTTTCCAAGTCTTTTGCATACAAAGTCAGATTAGTTATATAAGCTAATGCACACACATCACCGTTAAATAAGGATAAAATACAATTGAAGGAAATTTACAAACACAAAACACTATACCTTCATAATAAAATGAGAAACCACAAATAAATAATTATAATTAAACGGTGTAAAACGTGCATACGCCTACATTTACAAACATAATTTTTGTTGATTTATTATCTGAATTTAAACATCAATACGCACAATGAATGGAATATGAATGAATCTTTTTTTTTTTTGTTTATATGACTATTTGGTTATCCAGAAGCAAATCAATGTAAGCAAATCAATGTACTAATATTCAAAAGGAGGCTGAGGTTAACCTTGGGAATGACTCTGATTCGTTTGTATTCGTGAAGATAACCTAAGATTTCATTATCATTATTTTTATTCTAGTTTCTTTAATCCTAATCGACTAAGACTGCGCCTAAGTGACTGCTATGATTAGTAAAGTAAGTGAAATAGTTGCAAAGTTGCCAAAATTTAATTATTAACATAGTTAAGTACACTATACTATAATTATTTTCATTAATTTTATTTATATTTATTTATTCAGGTCACCGAAAACCCATAGTGTTAGTATACCATATAAAAATATTATATTAGGAAATACTTAAAATATAACAGATTAATACGTAGTGCACCGCTGCACTATTCCATGAGAAATGGCACAGCAACGAGCCACATAACAATACCGTCAACTGGCAATCATTTGAAGAATTCTGTTGGGGTTGTGGGGCTGTTGTTGATATATTGGTAATTAAATTTTGTTTGGTGTGTGGTCCATACACCACATAATAACTATTCTAAATTAGTACAAGTCAACCACGGCTCTTTGTGTATCCAAGTGTAATTGTTGATTTAAATTACTTTAAAACAATAACGCCCGAATACTCAAACGCTGCTTAAATATTTGAGATGGCCTTACGGATTTAAGCATTCGTTATTGGTGAAATTGGTATACTGAAACGTCACTTATCTCCTAACCTTAAATTTAAGGCGACTCAGTTTAAGGTCCGCTTATTGATTCAACGGTATTCACAAACACTGCTTAAAGTTTGACAGCTATGTAAGGCCTCCAAATATGGCTGTTAATCGAGATCAATTTGAGAGTGCTTCAGACTAGTCTCAAATATTTACGTTCAAATCTTTAATAATTTTATTGCGTAATAACTACTTATTATATTCTCTTTGGATTTAATAAATCGTTTTTTTCTTCATTATCATCATTGTCTGAAGAGGAATATGGTGTCAAAGGAAGAAATGGAGAGAAATTAAACGCTTTCGAAGAATACAATAATGATAATTTAATGTTAATGTTTGACACATAAATATATCATATCTTATCTTATCTTAACTTATCGTAAAAGAAGATTCCAACTCAGCAAGGAAACAGTTCTTCATTTATGTTCTTTAAAATTGGGATTATATCCAGCCGAACACAAAAAGAAACCTAACAATCCAACCGATAGCCCAAGGTCATCGGGGTTATTTTTCACGGGAAACAACCAACGGTAGTACATCGTATTGTGCGTAGTATGGCAGTTGAGTTAGCATATTTTGTAAATGTTTGTAAATATGCCTACTTCTGATGATAAAACTGAAATGAGAATTATAAATATTATTGTTGTTGACTTGTTTATTTTTTTTTCTAAAGCGGCTAATGTCAACCCTGACATACTGCCAAGTGGCAATATAATGCCAATATAAGCTCATCACATCAATGTTAAGAATATAATAATTAATAAACTATTTCTAATAATGAATATGCCATTCCTACATATTAAAAACCTAGGATGGTTTTTAAACGTACTTACCATTTTTACTATGTAGCATCTGCACATAGTACATAAAATACACACGAAAATTAAATATAATAGACATATTATAACATTGTAAATCATTTTCAAACTACGCATTGTGTTATTCGATTTGTTTATATTTAACATCTTAAAAATTATACTGCGTGAAACGACACATAAATATCAACTTTATTAAAATTGTAATCGAAAACAAAATTTTTATAATCTGTAGCAAAATGACTGCTCCTCGGCAGAGTTTTCCATCAAATCTTTTAAAGTGCGTTTGAGAATGCCATTTAAAATAAGAAGCCGGCTAAAATTAAGTAGGCCTCAGATAACTTGGTTGGTTGAGTAGCGTTTGAGTATTCGGGCGTAAGCAAAGCAAAAAAAAAGTTATAGCTATTTTCCACGTGATTTTTTTTAAATAAATAAACAATTTATTAACAATTTTATGTTTTTATTTTTAAAACTTATTCATAATATTTGTGGAACGTGGTAGTATTATGACTATTATTTAAACATAACTACAAGAAAAAGCAAATCATGTAAAAAAATATGGTACAGCTATATAAGCTTTATGTTAATATAATGACACAAAAAAAATGTATAATATATATAATGTATAATAACGTTATTAATAAACACGTAGTAAGTTTGGAGTAACAATACAACCCTTACACCAGTATTAAGGTGTGTGTTCTGGCAGCCCAATGATTTTAAAAGTAAAAAGAATGAACTGAATAACCCAGTCGATTTTATAGACTGACAGTTATATATAATATTAACATTTTGCAATTTGCATCGATATTTGTTACCATACACATATTTAACAGCAAGCCAAATAGTGTAATACTATTAATCACACTGCGTATACCGAATTATATTGTAGCATATTTATTTATTGAAACACTGTACAATGTAGTACAGGCGGACTTAATGACTAAAGACATTTTCAACCAGTCGACGTTAATGTGGTGCAGAGAGGCGAAGTACGGATTTAGTAAGATGGAAATTACTAGAAACATTAAGATGCAAGATACCGGGATCCAAAGTTAGGATGCCCATCCAAAAAATACGTTTTTGAAACAAGACTAGGTATAGTATGGATTTGCGATAGAGCCTATGTAAAAGACGACGCAATTCAAACTTCCGACATAGAACCTCTTTTAATGAAGTCTGTGATAAATCAAGGCGAGTGATGCGTAAGTACGACTTGTGAGTTTCGACTGAATATGTTAAAAGTATGTGACTATAGTCACACTTCAAAAATTTGGTTTTTGTGTTATAATAAGCATAACGTTAATTAAAGATAACTCAGAGCTTATTGTTTCGCAGCGAATAGTTATAGCGCGATGCAAAACAGCGGTGGCGTCATCTAGTTTGCGAAATGTGAAACTACAGTGAAAGTACAGCGTTATGTATATTAATTCAATAAACGTCATATCAAAGTAAACTTACCTACGTTAAACACGAAATTATGATTGATAATATATAAATAATAAATAACATAATAATAATAATACCAGCCCTGTATTATATACAGTCTGCCTCGGTGGCGTAGTTGTATTGCGTACGCGTTACGAGTACGATTTGCGCGCTGAGGTCCTGGGTTTGAATCCCGGGTCGGGCCTAAAAAAAAATTTGTGACTGGGTTTTTTCATCATAGAAAAATTACTCAGTCGCAGCTCGGAGTCAGGAAGTTGGCGGTGTGATACCCCCGTGCCTCGGAAAGCACGTAAAACCGTTGGTCCTGCGCCTGATCTCTCTCCGGTCATGTCGGATTGCCGTCTCACTGGACTATGAGAGTGAAGGAATAGCGAATGCACCTGTGTATTGCGCACACACTTGTGCACTATAATATCTCCTGCGTACCTGGCTCATCTCCATTGAGATTGGCCGCCGTGGCCGAAACTGGTTAGGAGAATTATATTATATAGTATACGTATATTATCGTCGCACTATCGTATGTATTATAAGTGAAATTTGTTTTGGTAAATTTGCTTTTGTGTGACGCGTAGATTTTCATATGATTTTTTTAAAATACTTTACATTGCTGGCACCGATTTAAAAACAATAACTCAAAATGTATAAATCTCATGATGGGTGGGACGGTGTGACAACTTTCTTTAATCAATAAAAGAGGAATCGCACTAATCGGCCTGCAAATCTCAAAGTAATGGCTGTTAATAAATACATAACAAAAAAATACAATCACATATTGAGAACCTCCTAATCTTCTAATGATATATTCACAACAAAAACTACAAAATGCAGTTACTGCTTACTGTGACGAATCTGTAGTCAATAAGTAGTCATAATATTGAATTTGGTTCTTACTTTGGTTTTCTTCTTTTTGTTATTGACCTACTCTAATTCCTTGTACGTTAGTGTGCAAGGTGGTCCAGTTAAACTTTTAATATCTATTGATCCAATTAAGTTAATCTTAAGATAAACGTTGATTAATTTCCACTGTATTTCTGAACACATAATGAAGCGTTCGAAAACTACAAAAGTTAAAACCGATTACCAGTTTCTTATTTCGCTACTAGCGCCCGAATACTCAAACGCTACTCAACCAACCAAGTTATCTGAGGCCTACTTAATTTTAGCCGGCTTCTTATTTTAAATGGCATTCTCAAACGCACTTTAAAATATTTGATGGAAAACTCAGCCGAGGAGCAGTCATTTTGCTACAGATTATAAAAAGTTTGTTTTCGATTACAATTTTAATAAATTTGATATTTATGTGTCGTTTCACGCAGTATAATTTTTAAGATGTTAAATATAAATAAATCGAATAACACAATGCGCAGTTTGAAAATGATTTACAATGTTATAATATGTCTATTATATTTAATTTTCGTGAGTATTTTATGTACTATGTGCAGATGCTACATATTAAAAATGGTAAGTACGTTTAAAAATCATGTAGGAATGGCATATTCATTATTAGAAATAGTTTATTAATTATTATATTCTTAACATTGATGTGATGAGCTTATATTGGCATTATATTGCCACTTGGCAGTATGTCAGGGTTGACATTAGCCGCTTTAGAAAAAAAATAAACAAGTCAACAACAATAATATTCATAATTCTTATTTCAGTTTTATCATCAGAAGTAGGCATATTTACAAACATATACAAAATATGCTAACTTAACTGCCGTACTACGCACAATACGATGTACTACCGTTGGTTGTTTCCCGTGAAAAATAACCCCGATGACCTTGGGCTATCGGTTGGATTGTTTGGTTTCTTTTTGTGTTCGACTGGATATAATCCCGATTTTAAAGAACATAAACGAAGAACTGTTTCCTTGCTGAGTTGGAATCTTCTTTTACGATAAGTTAAGATAAGATATGATATATTTATTTGTCAAACATTAACATTAAATTATCATTATTGTATTCTTCGAAAGCGTTTAATTTCTCTCGATTTCTTCCTTTGACACCACACTCCTCTTCAGACAACGATAATGAAGAAAAAAACGATTTATTAAATCCAAAGAGAATATAATAGTAGTTATTACGCAATAAAATTATTAAAGATTTGAACGTAAATATTTGAGACTAGTCTGAAGCACTCTCAAATTGATCTCGATTAACAGCCATATTTGGAGGCCTTACATAGCTGTCAAACTTTAAGCAGTGTTTGTGAATACCGTTTGAATCAATAAGCGGACCTTAAACTGAGTCGCCTTAAATTTAAGGTTAAGAGATAAGTGACGATTCAGTATACCAATTTCACCAATAACGAATGCTTAAATCCGTAAGGCCATCTCAAATATTTAAGTAGCGTTTGAGTATTCGGGCGTAGGTGTCTCGTTTTAAGCAGTCGACTTGAAAATGTGAATTTTTTTTTTTTTTTTTTTATCGTATGCTCGACAAAGTGGCTTCACTGCATCTGATGGTAAATGTAGTGAAGCCCAACAAGTTGTTAAAAAAAAGTTGTTAAGTTGTTAAGCATATTTAATCAAAGGAATCGTAAAATATTATAGAAATAGGGGATATTAACTTCGAATTGCTGAAAATCTGTAAAAAAATCGGGAGAATCTTCTGGCTTTCTAAAAATCGTTGAAAAAGCACGTCAATTCGGTATTTCGTTAGAACAGGCACAATATCGGTATAAATACCGAAAAATCGGTAGGTTCGAAACCCCTGCTCGATGCTTTACTCAAGGGTGGTGAAAGAGGCTCTAAGTATTGTTATACCTAACTCAGCTCACTTGTATGTTAATGTGAGGTCATGCATGACTCATGGTGTAAATACAAATAACTCTTTTTAAGTCTTTTAAAAGGTAGTGTTGGGTAGGACATACAAAATCCGGTACATTTGTCCCGTACATGACGTCAAAATGTAAGAGCGGTTCAACATTTTTTGTTGTACCTACTACTTCAAATTTCATGTCGCGGTAGTCGCGAAGTCTTGTTACTCACTATCTATCTCAGTAAAACTCTAAGACGGGGATAGAGAGGGAGCGAAAGGCATGCTACAAAAAACAATAGTATGTTATTCTTCAATGAAAATATGTCATATTTGTACTCGTTACTTAAAACGTATCGCCGAGCTTCATTACGCCTCGCCTCATTTGAAGTGGGACATTGTACTGGCTAAGTGCCAAAAAGAGGCTACTCTTACAATCTCTTTTTTATGTCGTGTCCTACCCAACAGCCAACACTATTGTAAGGTCCAACCTTGACTTCAATATACAGATCGTGCGTGTAATGCAAGAATGTTTTAGATAATATTATAAACTTCTTGGTGTAATGTACAATGTAACTAAAGTCACACTTCAAAAATTTATAGAATTAATAAATAATGGGTAAGATTTCGTTCATATGAATGATAACTCGGGTCTTATTGTTTCGCAGCGAATAGTTATAGCGCGATGCAAAACAGCGGTGGCGCCATCTAGTTTGCGAAGTGTGAAACTACAATGAAAGAACAGCGTTAGGGGCATTTAAATAAACGTGATATCAATGTAGAATTACAAGTTGCGTTAAAACAAAAAAATATGATTGAAAATATATAAATAATTCTTATTCTTTAATTCTTAAATATACAGGCTGGATTTTTGAGATGAGGCAGCGAGGGCAGCTAGCTTAACCGTTGTAGCTACAAGAAAACTTTCTAAGGAGACTTCCCATAATTTTTGAAGACATTAATATCGGCATTCACAAATTTTGAAAAAATGTACATGCAGCAAAAAACTTTTTTTTGACGCCAATCGATCCTGTTGCTTATAAGGATCCTTGATACCCCATCTCAATTGCATGCAATATAAATATTAGTTTTTTTTTATGGCATTGAATGATGAGACGAGCATGCCGTTCCCCTGATGATAAGTGATACAACCGCCCATAAACAGTAGTAACACCATGCAGCACCTTGAGTTACAAAGTACTGTGTGGCATTCCACTGCGCTAATCATCCTGAAACATAAAATGTTAAAATAAAATACTTTATTCATCACGTAGGCGAACATAGTTGCACTTATAAGTCGAGACACATTTAATTAATGATTATTAGTCACTTATATAACTACAGACATTTTTATTAGGAGTAAAATAAATGATGAAAAATAAAAAGTAAGAAGCCAGCTCGGGCTGCCAAGAAAAGCAATAAAACAAGAGATAATTTTACTAACAAAAAATAATAATAATAGTAATAATAATGGGAGGAACGCGTCGCGATCCTCACCGGTGAGGACACTACAGGCCCTAGCCTAGCTAACCTACCAGCTTTTCACTAGCTACCTAAGCAATGACTACCCGAAGAAGAAAGGCAGAAAGAAGCTCCGGGCTTAATTTTTGTCATCATTTGTCCATCATTTGTCTTTATATTTTTTGTTCAAGTATTTTGCATACATTGTTAAGTCTCATTATGTCCAGCAGTTACACTGGCTACAATGTCCTTCAAACCAAAACACAACAGTGCATGCACACTGCTGCTTGGCGGTAGAAATAGACATTGCGGTGGTACCCACCCAGACGGGCTCTTAAATGTGAGAGATATACCACCAGTAAACACTTGTTATTGATGAAGATATATAATAACATTACGTGATAGATAATGATAGATTTTTAATCCTGCTTTGGCCGTCTCGTGTTCAAGCTACCGTCTATCGAAAATTCATCATAATCCGTTAAAATTTCACAAATTATACATATTGGTATAATTATCAAGAGATTATTATCATAATTTTGTACCTTATCCACCGGCTCATGTTACCTTCTGAAATATAAAAATCTTCCAAATCAGTTTTTTTTATGCGGATAAAGTGAATTATTACTACCGCCCAGCGTTTAAGGGGAATGACTGCGTGGTTATGTTGGGTTCACCGTGCCTTACGACCCAGCGTTGAGCCGCCGGGCCGAGTCCCTAACCTATGTACACCGCACGGCATACCAACTAAAACTCCGCGGTGGCCATCTTCGGCGCATTACGGACGGCTGCGGGCTTCCTCCGACTCACGTCTAAATTGTCGTCCGCAACCGCCCCAAATCCAATAATATCCAAATCAGTTTAGTCATACTGATCTTCATAATATTTTTGTTATTTACAGGTACCTAACTTTGCCATGGCTAGTGTTCCCTCTATACTGGGTACCGTATCTCGTGACTGCAATCGTAGTGTCACAGGCTTACGACGCATGGAGAACCAAAAAGGTAATGAGCATTCGTTGCTACACACACACCTTTTATCCTCGGAGGGGTAGACAGAAGCGCAACTAGTGCAATCACTTTTCGCCGTACGTATTCCATCCCATGATGTGAAAGGGGGCGAGCCTATTGCCATATCGTACAAATTCCAGACTCCGGGCTGATACTGATTGGAAAAACCCAAGGCGATCGAACCCAATACCTCAGCATTGCAGTCGTACCGTAACACTTACCTTTTTTTTTAAATACTTGCAAATAAGTACACTATGTCCAAATATATGTATAACTTGATATGTAGCAAAAATGTCGCTTCAGTCAAATTGTGTTATAACCATTGGTACCTTCTGCCTGCAGCATCACTGTCATAGCCATATGGACGGTGGAAATTTCAAATGGCGTATTTTCTCCATCGACCTGAATATTAAAAAAATTAATGTATCCTAAAATTAGATAACTACTGCGTAAAATTAATTTTATAGTAAACTAGCTTTTGCCCGCGGCTTCGCTCGCGTGAAATAGTTTTTCCTGGATAAAAGTACCGCTTTATAATATATTCCCGGGATAAAAAGTTGCCCTATTACTCCTTGATAATGTAGCTTTATATTGGTGAAGTAATTTAAAAAAATGGTCCAGTAGTTTTTCATCCATTACGAACAAACAAAAAATCAAATCTTTCCTCTTATAATATTAGTATAGATGACGAAATTGAGGAATTCTGAGCCGTGTAGGCCAAATTTTGCGATTAAACATAATTTTACTTTACAAAAGTTTTCTGTCTGGAAAGCATTTTAATAGTAAAAAAAGTTATAGTAGAATTTTATTTTTTAGCTCGCTTGTAAAGTCATCGACTTTACTTGGTCTCTTGCATTAGAAATTTCTACCATCGATATACATTTTACTCTATTTATGGTATATTTTCAGAGCGGCTTTAACCGAAGTATTCGTACACTGCAAGCTATGGCGGCGACGCGTCTCATCATGGCTATAGTGTTACTACTTTTGTGCTGCGTCCCGAGTCTCATCAACGTGCGGTACGCGCTATCGACCCCACTGACGGTCATGGCGCTTATGTCGTTAGTGTCGCTTAGCGTCGTGCGTTATGTTAGGTTGCAAGGTAAGTGTTTTTATAAATGTATATTGTTTTTCAATTGGTCTAATACTAGAAGGCTTCCAAAGGCTGAAAATTGCACAATTTTTTTATTCCTGTTTTTTGCCTGTTCCTAAGCGACATTACTCATTAACATAAGTGACAACACGCTTTGCATCACAAAGTACTAACTGGCATTGCACTGCACTCGTCACTTTAAGACAGATCCTCACAAACGAGAGATCTACCACCTACTACCTACATTGTTTAAATGTTACCCATCTCGAAGCTTGGTTATTAGACGTATTGTATTATACAGCCTGGCAACACTTATTAATGGAGGTGGTGTTCTCCCTCCCATCGTCGATGTTCATGCTGACCCTGGTGCTGCGGTTCAACGCCCTATTACTCCCGGTGATGGGCAGGTCGCCTACAGACACACCGGACTACACCATAGCCATGATCAACGCCGGGTTAGCTGCACTAGTCTGTTGCACTGTGGTAAGCGACATACTATAATAAATAAAATTGCTCGACAGATTCAGTACCTTAATTTTTGATGTTGCTGAAAAAGATTCTTCTACCTTCCACTCGCAACAAAGAGCCTTGTTTATCTAAATCTAGTAATTGGTCTATCGGCGTGTCAAGTTTCAACAAAATTGGTTCCGTGGTTAATGCGTGACTTGCTAACAAAAAAACAAACATCTTTTCTCACTTTGGTATTTATAATATTATCAAAAGTAATCAAACATTAGAAATAATTACGCATGAGAAAGGTTATGAAAAAGTGTGTATGTGTAGCTAGAAGTTTTAATTGTTATTATTGTCCTCAGTCCGGAATCGAACTGCTGTTCTCGAGGAAGCACCTGTGGGCCGTGCTCAGCGTAGTGGGAGTGACTAGCCTGGTGCTGATGTTCATCCCATTCAGTCCATACCAGGACGATGGACCCTCAACTCAGAGGCAGTATTGGTTTGTGAGTATATTTCATAGTTCTGTACTACTAAGAACGTACTATTTCCATAGCGTTGTAGTACGTACGCGGTACGACATCGCTCTGAGGTCCTGGGTTTGAATCTCAGGTCGGGCAGATTTTTTATTGTTTCTGAATGACGAGACGAGCATGCCGCTAGCCCGATGGTAAGCGATGCGATCGCCCATAACAGTAGTAACGCCGCACAGAACCCTGAATTACAAAGTACTGTATGTTGCTGGGTTAGAATTTTAATCCCGTTTTTGGTAGTCCTTTTCACGATTCAAAAATCGCTTATTAATCTAAGCATTATTGTCTCTAGCATTCGCAGATAACTTCATACAACTCCCGGGGCGAGCAAACGGAGCGAACTTCAGGCATATTCGTGTCCCGGTGGGATGTATACAACACGCACTCCGTGATCCCGGCACTCAGCGCGGCCGGGATCAACCTCAACACACGGACAAACTTCACGACAGACTGTGAGCGGCAAGTGTACTGCAACCTGCCGCTGTTCAGGGCTACGTTCGGTAGGCAACTGTGAGTATACATTTACGGTTAGCTAAAGAAGTTGTATGATCAGTCAAAATAGCCGGACGAATTCAAGACTTCTAACGATACACTTTAGGGTTAAAACCATTTATTTTGCTCTTCAAAAAATAAAATAAAATGAACACACTTCACAAAAGTAAAAATAGTTTGAATGAAACTTAACGCCTATAGACGGTTTGTAATTTTCACTTTGTACAGCTAGTTATGTGACTATACAAACGACATACAACCGGTGTTGTTAGATGTTTGCTTTGTAATATTCCTAAACTACGTTAAGAAACCCCTATATGTTTAAAATCCCGAAAAATAAAAGAGGGCGTGATAGCAAAAAAAAATTCGTCTTGTTCTTCATTTTCACCTAAAACAGTAATTTTCACAAGTAATAGGTACAGTGTCTTACCGCTTTGAATCAGTTAATTTCTTACGCCCAAAAGTATCTTTAAACATTTTGTGCCTCCAAATTTCAAACCATGGCGTCAAAATCCCCCAAATTTGGGGAAAAACAAAGAAGAGATAGAAAAAGTGATAGAATTTTTTGTTCGCGGGAATAACCACATAACGCATCGTTTATAGATGGTCCGAACTTTTACTGTAGTTAATTTTTTCCCCAGATCCCGAGGCCTGTTCTTATACACGGACCCGCCGGCCCTGTTCTCGCCTCCAGCGGCCGCGGACGTCGCTCGCAACTGTCTGGGGGAAACTTGCACTGTCACATTTACTATGATTGGTAAGATTTTTATAGCAAATAGATCATGCGATCGTATCGAGGAGTGAAAGGCTATTTGGCTTAAGCGGCATTTTTTTGCGATATAAGTTATAAATATATTTAGAATCTGAAAATGATACTGATTCCATATACACATATTATATAACTTAATATCCCAAAAAATGTCGCTTAAGCCAAATCGCCTTTCACCTCTCGATATACAAGTTTATTTCTTGGGAAACAAACAGAATAATAATACACAAAGATGGTTATAAGACTAATTGACCTAAGCGACATTTTTTCGAAAAACTGAAATTAGCAAGACACAGAAAAAGACGCCGATTCCAATTTTGCAAAAAATCGAAATGTCGGTTAGGGTGTTTTTCCAAAAAAAGCGTATATACATAACGCTATCAGCTGGTATTTTCTCAACCTTTCCAGGTGCGAACCACAACCTCTACACGATATGGCCGCGAGACAACATCAACCTGACGTCGTGGACGCTGAGCTCTCCCGCCGTTCCCACGTTCTACCACCAGAATAGGCCCGTGTTCGTTATATACCAGTCCACAGCGACGTATAGTGCTAATGTACTGCCAGTTGTCTTCAGCGCTACTTTTATTGTAAGTAATATCACTTTTATAGCGAGGCTTAGATTGACATACATTTACATCCACGCCTGTTATCCCAGAAGGGGTAGGCAGAGGCGCAACTAGTGCACCCACTTTTCGCCGTTATTCCGTCCCATGTGATAGGGGGCGAGTCTATCGCGATATCGGGCACAAATTCCATACTCCCAGCTGATACTGAATAGAAAAACTCAACATCACTTTGCCCGACCCGGGGATCGAACCCGAGACCTCAGCATTGCAGTCGTACCATAATACAACTACGCCACCGAGGCAGTTAGATTGACATTATCGGCGATAAAATAGTTCGAAGGGGAACGGATGGACGAAAGACCGCAGGTTCAAAACCCAGATACCTCTGACTAAAAAGTTGTAATAATTGCTAACAGATTTCGCTGGTCATCTCCTTTAAGAGATCAAATAGGGGACTTGAAATTGGGCAGACGAAGGTAGGGTCGAAATAGCTCAATCGGCAGAGCACCGGCACGGTACGTTGGAGGTCGCGGGATCAAATCCTACTTTCGACTGTTTCTTTTTCAATGTTTCCATAAAAACATAAAAACACTAGCTGTTTCCTGCGGCTCCGCCCGCGTTAAAAAAGTTTTTCCGGCATAAAAGACCCGCTTTTCAATTTCCCGGGACAAATGTAGCCTATGTTTTAATCCAGGACATGATCTACCCGTGTGCTAAATTTCATCGAAATCCGTTCAGTAGTTTTTGCGTGAAAGAGGAACAAACATCCATACATACAAACTTTCGCCTTTATAATATTAGTAGGATATGGCGATAGGCTCGCCCCCATCACATCATAAGACGAAAAGTGGGTGCGCCAGTTGCGCCTCTGCCTACCCCTTCGGGGATAAAGAGCGCGGGTGTACATGTATACTTAAAATCAATTTCCCAGGTACCCCTAGCGCTCCAATCTCTTCCCATGATGGACTTCTCCCACCATTCGCACAAGATCTTCCATCCTGAAGACTACACGGAGCAGTACAAGAGAATTATGGAAGCAATGCCAGCGTATTTCAACATCGCAACCTTCCAATCATACAGAAATAATTATGAGTATTAATGACCCTGTACATGTGCGAAATATATCGCACCTTTAGGATGAAAACGACACAATTCAAAAAGATAGAAAATTGAGTTATGGTCATAAAATTACTTAAAACGAAATTCTCAATACAATAATAGATTAAACGTAGCCATATTCAAGCAGGAAAAGAACAAAACTGTCATATCGGTACATTTTTTATTATATTTTTATAAAATTTATAAATAACTAACTTTTGCCCACGGCTTCGCCCGCGTTAATAAGTTTTTCCGGGCTAAAAGTACATACATAAAAACCTTCCCGTTGCATCACTCTATCCAACACATTTATTTGGATAAAGATTAATATTATGACGTTGATACAACTCTTAACAAATAATGCATTAATTTCGACCAAATTTGATTACCATAAAAACGGTTCTAGAGAGTTAATCTTAAAAGATAGACATATACTGCCGCGGACTTTTTTTTAGATCATTTCAAGAGGAATAATTCTTTCATACATATATTTTTGGTATCTTGAACCGTTTTCGCAGCGCACGCAATGGAAGCCCTCAAGGATGAATAATTTTCCCCGCATTTTTCACATTTTCCATTATTTCTTCGCTCCTAATAGTTGCATCGTGATGTTATATAGCCTATAGCCTTCCTCGATAAATGGTCTATTCAACAAAAAAAGAATTTTTCAATTCGAACCAGTAGTTCCTGAGATTAGCGCGTTCAAACAAACAAACAAACAAACTCTTCAGCTTTATAATATTAGTATAGATAAGGGACTAGTTTTTAGTAATTTAAAAATGACAACTCAATTTTCTATTTTTTGAATTGTGTCGTTTTCGTTCTAAAGGTGCGATATTTGGAGAATGCCCAACTGTGTATGCAAGTCCGTCCTGCATAATTTAATTTTGTATATTTCAACACACAAAACAGAAACAACTTATTCCAAATAAAACTGTAATACATTTTTTTGTTTGTTTAAAATTTGTTTTCTTTCTTTTCTTTTCTTTCTTTCTTTCTTTTTTATGTTGGGTTCCTTCAGTATTAATTCTATGTTTACGAATTTGAAATGAATTGGAGTAATTTCTAATAATATTACGTAAATTACGAAGATTTATAAGGCCATACTCTAGTTTCAGAGTGGGAATAGATTTGGGCATTCCAAATTGAGGGCTATTGTGATACTTTGTCCGTTGATACTCAATGCTTTTATTTTGATTGGAATATTGAAAGAACGGTGCCATCCATGTTAATTAGGGGTGATTTATAATTTTTTTTGGTAAACACAATAAGAACAAATTAAAAGAAGTATCCAAATTGTTTGTCTCACTTTTATTTCAGTCATAATTTATTCCATGGTTAACATTAATCTGTTTCAAAATCAGCCCTAAATCGGAAAAGGCATTGAGAAAATATACTCAGAATTAGAATAATGAGATTAATATATTTGGACGTAGTCCAGATTCTTTAACACCCAGTAAGTGCTTAAGAGTTGTGTATTTTAGTATTAAGATAATTGCTAATGAAAAAACTCAAAACGAAATGTACTGACCTAGCATTATTTAGAAACTAAAACCTCATAAAACTAAAATTTAAATTATAAAATTGACTATGAAATAATGTCTACAGGTATTTATGACGAATAGCACAAAAATGTAAGAATTATTGATATTCCAATGTTTTTTTTTTTTTTTTTTTTTTTTTTATAAATGGCAACTGGTTCCTCTAAATTGAGGAATATTACTGCCAGTGTCAAGTCAACTGTCAGCTGTCAAGTGATTGTGACGCATTCATGTGTACCAATTTTACTCTTTCAGTAAAGAAAAAAAAAATTTTTTTTTAGTTGAGAAAATTTAAGACAGATAACCAATGATCAAAATAATTTATAGACATTACGGTAGATAACAAATAAAGGTGTTACTAATACGAAGGACATTATATAATGCATGCAAACACATAAGGTTAATTTCAGTTATAATTTTAGAGTATATATTGTTAAGAATGAAACAAGTGCTTTCAAAGATGGTTTGTTACCTAGGCTTAGGAGAGATGAAACATTAACAGGGAGAGGGGCCCCCCGATCTACCAAAATGTCAAAGAGAGAAGGAGATGAGAAACGAGGGCACTTAAATAATATATGGGTCACGGATCCTTCGTCAAGGCCACACTCACATAAAGAAGAGTCTCTAACATGTAATTTACATAAGTGAACGGGTGAAGAGCAATGACCAATCCTCAACCGAGAAATTGTGGCCGAAATATGTTTACTGAGGCGCAATTTGGAGAACCATGGTCTAAAAGTAATGTGCGATTGTATATTGTATAACCATCCCCCTTTTTGGGAACTAGAGTTCCTCCAAGATGTATTCCAAGCCATTTCCAGATCATGTTTGGCCAGGGCAATCAGATCACAAGCATAAACTGAAAAGTAGTCTTCTTTACCGTGATCAATAGCATGTTTAGCTAATTGATCAACCTGCTCATTACCAATTATACCTATATGGCTTGGGATCCAAGCCACTGTAACTTGAAGATGTTGCTCATTACACAATTTAATTAAATCTATTATTTCCAAAGAAATAGGGTGAACACAGTTTTTGGCAAATGGATTACTGATGAGAGCCTGGACACAACTTTTTGAGTCTGAAAAGATAACAGAACAAGCAATATTGTTCTGTTTAATGTATTTGACACATTCCCGAATAGCTAAACATTCACCTGAAAAAACTGAAGAATAATGTGGTAGTTTATATGAGAAAGATAAATTAGAATTCATATGTAAAAAAGCAACACCAACAGAACCTTGTTTGCTTAATTTAGATGCATCCGTAAAGAAAATATCAGCCAAAGGCCAGCGTCTTTTTATAATTTCATTCAATTTAGTTTCAGCATCAGAGGATTGTTTAGTAATTTTAAGTGATAACTCCACTAAAGGTAGTGTAATTTTTGAGCTATACTGAACTGCAAAAGCTGGATGAATTTGGTATTTTTTAATAGGACAGTGTATACTCTCTAGCCTCCTGAGACTTACAATTAAACAAGGTAAAATTTTGTGGGACCAGTATGGTTTAGAAGCAATATATGAATTTAATATTCTAAGTTTGGAAAAAAGAGGATGAGAAGAATAATGACAAATTTTATAAATATATCTGTCAGAGAGATATTGTCGCCTAAGATTAAGAGGGGGATCAGAACACTCAACCTGTAAGGCATTAGTTGGTGAGCTTTTCATAGCGCCAACAACTATCCTTAGAGCTTTATTTTGAGTCAACTCTAACTTCCTTAATGCTGTTTTATTGCAAGGAGACAGTAAATGGGAGGCAAAATCCAAGTGACTCCTTACAATTGCATTGTATATTAATCTAAGAGAGTATGGATGAGCTCCCCACCAGACACCTCTTAAACATCTCATAATATTTATACTGCTCTCACACTTTTTAACAATATGGTCTATGTGGGCTACACCATTCATTCTACTGTCAAATATTTTACCTAAAAATTTTACCTCTTTCCTTACAGGAATTGGAGTCCCATTGCACTGAATATTTATATGGGGGATCTGGCGTTTTCGAGAGAAGACAACCACTACACTCTTAGAGGCTGATAGGTCCAAATAGTTGTCACTAAGCCAAGAGGATAGAACAGTCATACCACTTTCAATATTATCCCTTGCTAAGCTGATAGAATAACTAGCAGAGTAAATAAGTAGGTCATCAGCATACTGTAAGACATTACACACATCCGGTATGTTATGATCCATATCGGCAGTGTAAACATCATACAGCAGAGGGCTGAGTACAGAACCTTGGGGTAAACCCTTCCATACTGTTCTAGTGGCAAGCTGAACTCCCGGATACCTCAGTGATATAGTCCTACCTGATAAAAGGTTAAAAATAAAATCTGTTATCTTGTTAGGAAACCTTAGCTGAACTAATTTGTTCCTAAGGACCCAAAGATTAACATTATCGTATGCCGCTGAGACATCCAGGAAGCCAGCCACCACTGACTTGTTTTGACTGAATGACAGATGGATATCAGTGGTGAAAATAGCATGATTATCAGAAATACTACGGCCCCTCCTGAAACCATATTGAGTATTAGCTAGTAGAGAATGGTGCTCCAGGAACCATTCCAATCTATTTTTTATTAGGTGTTCCACTATTTTTGGAATGGTAGATGAAAGAGCAATAGGGCGATAAGATTCAGAAAAACTAGGGTCCTTCCCTGGTTTTGGAATAGGAATAATTAATTGGTGTTTCCAGTTCTCAGGAATAACACCACTATCAATAATCAAATTTATTAATTTTAAGAAATAATTTAGAAAACTATCCTTGGACTTTGAGAGAAAGGAATAGGGTATACCATCAGGTCCAGGGGAGGAGTCCTTGATATGACTCAGTACTGATTTTAACTCGATAAACGTAAAAGGCGAATCTAAAGTAGAAGAATTAGCCTGGTATGAATATAAATAGGGGATTTGGGACAAATTAGGAACTGAAGGGGGAGCTAACCGGTCTAAAAAATCATCTACCCAGTTTGTTGAGTAGTAAGATGGAGTATGAACTTTACGAGACAATCTGTAATGCTTAATTCTTTTCCAAACCAGAGACGAGGGGGTGTCAGGCGATAGAGATGAGCAAAATGAACGCCAGCCTTGTCGTTTTTTGTTGTTTAAAGTTCTCTTTGTAGCGGCACACACATTACGATAGTTTAGAAAAGAATCAAGGTTGATGTCAGTCGTACAGATTGACTCTGCCTCGTATCGCCTTTTAATAGCTTTAGTACAATCTGAGTCCCACCAGGGGGGGGAAGGAATTCTGCCTAAGACAATATTCTTTTTATTGAATATAGTCTCTGCAGACGTAAGTATGGAGTCTTTTATTCCCTCACAACACTCTTTAATGTTAATTAGGTTAGGTACAGGAAGTAGATCAATTTTCTCTTCAAGTAGAGCAGCATAAAGACCCCATTTAGTGGGATCAATAATAAAAGGTAAAAGTGGAGGAAGGATAGGAACATTAATATTTTGAGAAGGAAATGAAATTAGGATAGGAAAATGGTCTGAACCATGAGAGAAAGGAAGACAAGACCACGATAATAAGCTGGCTAAACAGGGAGAACAAAAAGAGATGTCAACAAAACTAGGTTGAATGTTGGGAGGAGTGCGGCGAGTAGGGGATCCATCATTTAGTACACATAAATCAAATTCGTCCAAAATATCTAAAAGTTTTATACCAAAAGAGTCATTATTGGGAGCTCCCCAGATCTGGTTGTGGCAATTAAAATCTCCCATTAAAATAATAGGAGGGGGAATAGAAGACAAAAAGCTACGTAATATGGGGACAACCGAATTATCCCGTCGTGAAATATAGACTGAGATAAAAGAAATGTTATTAAAGCGTAGAGATACAAATTGAATAAGGTTGCTATTATTTACAACAGAATGTTGATTAAAACTAAGGTTATTTTTAATAAAAAGGGCTGCACCGCCCCACCCATCACTTCTATCATCCCGGAGAAGTGTATACCCAGGAATCCTATAAGTAGAATGTGGTTTTAACCACGTTTCGGAAATAGCGCAAATAAAAGGTTTGTGTTTATTTAAAAGAAAATAGAGGTCGGTTTTATTTTTATTTAAACTTCTACAATTCCACTGAAGAATTTGATCCATTTTTTAAAAGATTAAAGATTGATAGAGTTATGGTCTGAATAATATTACACGCTACGTGGTTCGGTATATTAGAGTCAGTAATTACTTTAATTAAAGAGGATATTAAATTTTGAATTGAATCAGACGATAAAACTTCCTTCGATACATGTTCATTTGATGGGTTAGGATTTTCTTGATTATTAACAAGAGCACAGCCATTACTAGGTGTGGGGATTTCATAAGATTTTAACAATTCTCGGTGTGCCATTTGATCGTATGATTTAGGAAAAGAAGGTCTTGAAGAGGGTTTAAGAAAAACAGTTTTACGATAGGACTTAGTAGGAAAAGATTGACTGTCAGATATGGAATAGGAAGTAACTTTAGGAGGGGGTGGATTTGGTGAGGATGACAATACATTCGCGTAAGACTTATGAATCACAGGAAACTTGGACATTGCTTCTTGATAAGAAACGTTGTGAGAAGACATAAATTTTTTAATATTTGCTTGTCTACTATGCTCCAAGCAAATTTTATTGGTGGAAAAATGATGTCCTACACAAAAAACGCAAACAGCATCAGACTCTTCCACCGTGCAAGATTCCCCAGCATGATTTTCTGTGCATTTGTAACACCTGGGTTTAGACCTGCACTGTGCACGAGTATGCCCAAACCTACAGCAATTGTAGCATTGAATTGTTGGGTAGACATATTGTTCGACATGTAACAGTGTGTAGCAGCAATAAATTTCTTTGGGCAGCACTTGACCGTCAAACGTAAACACAACAGTCTGGGTTGGTAGCCAACTAGGACCCTCAGGAGAAGAAATTTTTCTACTAAGCCTACGAGTTTTGATTATCTTACCTGATTCTGGTGGAAGTTGAACTAATTCAACTATTTCGTCATGTGTCCACTCAACCGGTATTCCTCTTACTAATCCAATGCGGGATATGTTATGAGAGGGGATATAAACTTTATATTTATTTTGGGGAAAGATAGGATTATCTATAAAATTGTTGGCATCCTTTGCAGATTTAAAAGATATAGAAAGTCTATTGCGACCAATTTTTTTAATTCCATCCTGCAAAATACAAGACAGTTTATTTTTATAAAGGAAAGCTCCAAATTTGATCGGGTGTAAGGTGGACCCATTAGTTGGAGAGGCCTCAGCTAGCTCCACATATACGATAAATGGCCCACAGTCACCACTGGCGTATAGTGACCTTGTGAGCGGATGACCCTGGCCAACCGTCTGAGATGGGGAAGTTTCCATATTGGAAGAACCTAAAGATGAAGCAGTAGAAGATTTATCTGGATTTATAATTACTGTATCTATATTCAAATTGGAATTTGATAAAGCCTTTTGTAACTGAGATGATGAATTATTAGATACTATTTTTTTCTTTGAAATTGGACTGTTTTTTTTAATTATTTTTATAGAGTTTAATTTTTTTGAACTAGTATAAGGTATACTAGGGGCTGCTGAAGTAATATATGAGGCTACATATGATGCTGTGGAGGGAGAAGGGGACGGGGAAGGTGTGAAAACATTCTGGTTACTTATGTTCCCAATAGTCACATTATGTGCAGCCAGTACAAAATTTCTATCACTATCCGGTGGAGGGTCGGGTTCTGGTCTACGATCAGTTATATCAAACTCCATCCTTTAAGCACAATTAGCACAAAACAATTAACAGAAGGTGACAAACACACGACAATACACTCGACGAGACACAAACAAAACTTACCACCATACAAAACAAAAAACGATGAATATATAGTTTTGTCTTTTAATATATTAAACTTATATACACATATACAACACTCAATAAACTAATCCAGTAGAAGTAACACTTAATAGCACTTAAATTTTTTAATTTATTTAATTATCTCACAACATAACCTCAAAGACATGAATGTCGCACGGTAGTTAGACAGAGACTCTATTCCAATGTTTGTTCGTCTTTTCCCAAAGCCTATTAATAGATAGATATATACAATAAGTAGTATAAGTGCAAGAAAAAGCCTACGAATATTTTCTTTGGATCGTACGAATAAAGCATAAAGAATAAAGCGGTATAAGGCGTTTGTTACGTATGTAAGTATTACAAAAGTAAATCTACCTGTAATGACCTGGATGCGGTCATAAATGAAAATTATTACTTAAAAAATTAGCTACCCATTAGGTAGTGTGTTTTGTATCAAAAAGGGTATTTTAAGACAATAAAACAATGTAATGATTCCAAGTATTTTTATTTGATATATTTTTCAGTCTTTTCGTTGCATAAAACGCGAATCGCAAAAAATATTTTGGTTAAACCAAAATTTTTCCACATTCGTGTCAGAATATTGTATTTTGGAAAGACTAACATACGTCTATGGGTTTGCGTAATTTATAACTTTCATCATAAACAATAACATTTTATAGAAGCCCATAGACATTATCGTTATTTGTATAAGTATTAAACAAACAACGATCGTTAAAAACGTTTAGTCTTATTTTGTACGAATTCATAACATAATTGACGACACATTTATGCCGATAAAAACCAAACCATGTTACTTTACACACTTAGAGCCTTTCTAATAAGCGTTGCATACGTAGCATAGATATACAACGTTTTGTCTCGTTTCCTCTGATGGTACATATCATTCGACAAAGCGAGACAGAACACTGAATATTACAGACGTATATAAGTCAATAAGGCGGGTATAAAATTTATAACACAATTTCTTACATAATACACAACAAAACATTTACAATATACAACACAATTTGTTTTTTATCGCCACAAATATGAATCTGAAAACAGACCTTAAAACTAATACAAAAGGGTTTTTATAAGACTTATTGAAACACAGTTTAAAAACTCCCCATCCACTGTATTTATTTTGAGATCTCGTAAAAAGGTACAAGGAAACCAATTCATATCTATAGACATATTTATTTGTATAAGCATATCTATGTATCTAAGACAATCAAGCCCATACAAATAGCTATATTTTTAAGAATAAAAACGGATTACCTACAATAGGGCATTATTTTAAATTTCGAATCAACGAAGTAACGGTTTAGAGAATTGAAAAAAGTTATTTGATTGGCTTTTTTAGAATTCTGGAAATGCACCAATCGCAAAGCCTCATTTAAAAGTATGTACAATATCATTTTGTTACGTTAAATAGCTTTATTTTGTAGATGTAAATTGGTGTGTAGTGCGCGCATTTATTTCAAGCCTTCTATTGTAGGTAATTCATGATTCAGCCTTTTATTTACTAGTTAAAACACTTTAAAAGAGAGTGGTAAAAGCTATTTATTTAGAAATTTACTAAATTTGGATTTTATTTCATAAAAATAGTTAGCTAGCTAAGCTTTATGCTTATTATATTTCATATATTCCTCAATAATTAAATGTTTATATTATGTTTTCGATATTCGGATTCATGCTTCACAACCAAAAGACACGAATTTTAGAATATTTTAATTTGCATCACGGCTTACTCCAGCATCCCTCAATATTTAAGTATAATATAAAGTATATAGGATTATTACAAATTAGTTTTCCACTTTAAACCTTCACTGGAGAATGGTATAATTCGGGCTCACCAACCGTATAAATTATAAAAATATATCTTTTGTATCATAAGCTGCAATAAATCACTTTTATAATTGAATGCTATAACATCTGTTTGACATTTTTAATGCTAACATGTTTTAGAAATATAACCCAAACTTTTCACTACTTCACTAAATATACGTACCATAAATGTCGAACGTAACATAATTTGTAGAAGTCACAAAAAATAAGTTTCTTCCTTAAATATCGACACATTCGTTCCAAAGTGAAGTAGGTCAGAAATATTGAATTTCGAGTCAATAGGTAATTTTATGATATCGATCATTTAAGACAATTTATATTGACTTAGGTAAACACTTAAAAGGAAGATAAACTCAATTCTGGATTTATAACTTTGGCTGTCACTTATGTAGCAGAGAATAACAATACCAACTTAAGTTCCAAACTTTATATATCTATGTAAAAACCACTTACTTGTATAAACGCTAACGAGACAATGTTTATTTTCAAATGTGGTTTTATATTGAGAGTTTAAAAACTTAATTATCTGTAACTGAAACATTTAATTTCTTACAAATTAAACACCTTTACACTCGCGGGAACAATGTGCAAGTAATACTTTAGCTAAAAATAAAACTCGACAGTGGCTTAATTCGGGACACAAATCGAGTCTTTAGACAAACAATTGGTGTACCCATTTAAAAAAAAGTCATTAAATGAAAATTTTAGGGTAGATACGATTCTAGAACGACTAATGAAAAGTGGCGTGCCATGTGAAATTTAAAAGCAAATTAAATGGCGTAAAGTTTCTATCCTTATTAATTTTACTAAATTGCAGTATATCATAATTAACACTAGTTGAAAATAACAAATTTCTAACTTCATGAATGACTTGTAGAATGGAAATTAATTTCAGTATTTTTTTAACACATGTTCATACTGAATTGACATTTCTAATTATTGTGAGGTTTTATATTAATGGGTATTAAAGTTATTACTATATACTATCGATAAGAGATATGGAAAAAAAAAATTTTTTATATTAGTTATACTTCATATTTCTTTTAGGTAAATCTCATTTGCATTTATGCAACTTTAACTAAATCTAAAACAACATGAGTTATTTTATATGTATACGCGTGTTCTGGATACAAGCGCAGTGTAATCAAACGACTAAAGGCGGGAAAACTTTCAATCATCGGTTTTTACTATGCCGGCCAAATTATGATGATTAGGATATCTAACAGTTTTTTTATCTTTTATAGGTAAAATAATAACTGTCACAAATCTTATTAAATAAAAAAGTTACAAAAAACCTTTTTTTATGTGAATAAAGTCAGAGCAGACAGTCATTCAAGTAAGAAATATTAGAAATTACCTGATAACGAAATGTCTGTCAAATGATAACAGACAGTATTTTCGTAACCACACTACACTTGTATATTTATGGTTAGTTACAATGTAGATGTCATAACAAAACTTACTATAATTTTTAAGTTTTATAACTTAGATATATTTTCACTTTTGTGATAGAAAAACAAAAAAAAATTCTGACCATAGTTACATTTGAATTTTTAATCCGTAATCACGGCTAAGTGGCTACAGCCCTAATAAAAAGAAATCAAGTTGTGAAAAATCAAATCTCTTACATCCAATGACAGAAATCATTGTTGCGATTTCGTCCCGAGATGGTAAAAAATTACAACTTACAAGTATGGACACAAAAAAATATTTAAGGTCAACAAAATCCCGACTACAAAAAACGATGTCGCTAAGAATGTTGATTCTCCGACTTACACAACTTTTTAATTATGAATGGCTTACTTATTCCACATTGTCATAAAATAATATGATTCTAAAAATGTTATTTCTGAACATATCTGTTTATTTAACTATGACGACAAAATAAGCACGATTATTCGAAACCAAATACACCATCAATGATTGGCATTTCTACTGTTATTAAAATTCTCAAGCTGAGAACCACTTTGCCATAATTTATAACTGACCCTACCTTTTTTATTATTTTTTACTATTTAGCAATAAATCCTGGCAGTTAATCAACTTAATACTAATGAAATGTTTACATTGATCGTCTAAAATCTCAATGCATTAAAAATAAATATAATTTAGAGAAAGAAAAACATGTTGCCTTGGCGCAACAGGGTTTTATCAGACTCTTTATTGTATTGACAGATATAACCTTGTTGTCCCAAGGCAAATATAGGCATTTCAATAGGAGAGAGCGAGACAACACTATTTTTCCGAGATACATCGCTGACTTTACGACTCTATACAGAACATAGCGTGTACGTTAATGGAATATAATTAACGTAATTTGCAATCATTTTTGACATCTATTTATATTGATTTAAGACCTTTTTCATTTTTGGATAGATCTCAGGTGATCAATATTGTAACTTTAATCCCACCATAAATTCTCTTTAACCCGATTATTGACGTATTCATATCTACTTATTTATATTTCAATGTGTCCTAATTTGCCTTTATAAATATCGCACCATATCATCGGCAAGGTCTATTAAAATCATAAAGAAGGTAGATGTCAAAAATTATCACATAACAGTCAAATAATTAAATAAGCACGCATATTTGGGCTAATTACAAGTATTTTTGGCGACTAAATTCACAGTAAATTTATTATGCAAACGTTAAAACAGTTACTATTTTTAAAAACTCACCTTATATAATACAAGATGAAATTTATAGCAATGTGTCAAGCGATAAATTAATGAGAACTATACAGAGTGTTTCTTTATCGGAAATCTCTATTAAATATCCACATGTATGGCATAGACAAAGTTTTTTGCGCATCAAACAATGTGAACCTTATGTTAGCGTTCTAAAACACATATTGCATTAAAACTTTATAACAGAAAGTCTTAATACAGTGAAGACAAGCCAAAATCATCACAATGGTGCTAAAACTTTTTTGAATTAACAAACTAATTTCAATTCTTATTTGTTTATAATTCTTAAAAAAATAACATCTCTAAACAGCCCTTAAAGCAATATCAAAGGAGATTAAACTAATACCGATCGTAGGAAAGAAGTGTGCAACAAAATTCAACTTTACTACCCTTTTAGGTCAAAAAACTTAGGTCCTAACGCGTTATACATTTTACCATCCTTTCCAAACAACTATAACAAGAAGATCTAATGCTCTATAGATATATTTCATAGCAAGCTATGACTTCAAACCTATTTCTATATATTTTTCCCTCCATTCTTAACATTCGCCTCTATAGATTTGTCCGTTGATAGTCTTAAAATTTGAAGCCAAAAAAGGAAACGAATATTTACCCCGATGTTTTAACATTATTTTCAATTAAATGGCCAAATTGACGTATTCTTTACATGTTTTCTATATTATGTGTCGATCAACAATGCGTTAATATACAAAACATGAACATTTAGAACAAAAGTAACAATTATCGCACGGTTATGTTACTACAAACACAAAAAAATCTTTTATTTGCACGAAAACAAACATACTGAAATTACTCAAAATCTGTAGGGGTAAAACTAAAACATTCCACGTGTAATATGCGTTAAACTAAATTACACTTAAAATAATATTTTTACTAATATATTAAAAATGGTAATTTTATAACACCTTCAAAAACTTCGGTACACATACCTAGATGTAATAAAAATTGCTTACACTAAAGTTTTACATTAACCCGTGCTTATAAGCATAGTTGTGATCCAGGAATCAGAGGATACCAAATGCATAGGGGTCACTGCCAAAATGGACCTTAATTTTGCATTTATTTATTGTATCGCCCCTTTTCAAGAGGCACTGCGTATCAAACTTGTCATAAAGCCCCGAAATATTAATGGCAGTAAAACACTCCTCGTAAATTCCCGCCAGGGGGCGATGACCACAAAGTTTGGGAGCCCCTGTTCACTACATTAACGTAGCGTGACAGTCAAACGGCTCGCGGCAACCATTTTGTTATTGAACTTTCTCTTGAAGTTTTCGGCTGCGGCCGGTGTTTTGAACGTGATTCTAGCACTGCGCTCTTCTTTGTCCAGTACCAAACTCTGGAACATTTAATCCGGGCTGTTTTTCAGGCCATCCTTTCCGACTCATGTTTAAAGGCAATAAAATATACCCCTGAAGTGGAGACACGCTTGAAATTTACAATGAATGAGATGAAATCTTACAAAGGTACATTTCCTGTTGAGATGGCATCGTTAAGAGTCACATTAGATGCACAATCCTTTTGGTCATCATACAAATACATGTATGGAACATTACATATATACATACGTCAGTGGTCAGTACAAAATAGGACGGGTTCACAAACATTTCGCCAGCGACAGAGAATGAATAAATCAAACAAAAATCAATATAACCCGAAAGTATTACAAAAAAAGTTACACCACTTATCGGAGTATACATTATTGCTTTAACTAAACCAATGGTTCCCAAAATGAGACCAATTGCCTACACTTTGACGAGAGTGGTGTGAACGCATTTTGAGTACCACTGACTTTAATTTATTTTAATACAATAAAACTCCAACAAGGAAAAATGTTTGGTAAGCGAGTGAATGTGATCAGAATTCATATATAGTACACCAATAAGAAATTCTATAAATTAATATCTGAAAATATGCTTTGGTAATGATTAATACACATTAATTAACATATAAACTAAAAAAAAGTGTAATCACGAAGAAATTTATAATTTTTATATTACTCCCGAAATATTTAGTGCAGATAAAAATCACACTGTGGCATTACTTTTACTTACTAAAACTTTTCCTTGTAATAAAAGAATACAATTACAATATGAACAAATAACAAATACAAAATCTCAAATATAATAGAGTACAATGTAATCCAAAATAAAACTTTGATATACAAAACACATATTGGAATTGTACTCTAGCATATGACATAAACATGCACTAAAATTAAATAAACGCCCAAATCTCTTACCCTACACCAAAAATACAGATTTAAATATAATAATAGCACTTAATTTCGAACATGTAACGCTTGGAAGACAAATATATTTATAAATACTTTTAATAATATAGGAATAAATTGATACAAGTAATACTGAAAAACAAATGTCTAGTTTAAGACCTTAATTGACTATAATTTTGATTAAATGTACAACATTTTTCAATTTTTATTCCCATATAACAAAATACATGTTAAAACAAGGTCGTACATACTTTTCAACGTGGATATATATCACAGAATAGATCATTGTATTATGAAATAAATGTGCATTATTTTTTTGTGATGCAAAGTGATTTATTATTTATATAAAACTGGATATCCAGAAACAAAAAATATGGAGGGAATATATTTTTCAATCGAAGACTACAATCAAAATTTATACTTTCTTTCTATAATCAAATAAAAAGAACGATAAATTAGATTTTATAATTAATAGCTTAGTTATGGAGGTGTAAAACACATTTATAAATGTGTTTATTATTAATTAATTAAAAAAATTTAGACTACTTTTACAGTTGTTCATGTATAAATAACTCTGCATTTTATAAAGACCTTTACAGTAAAATCTATAGTAAAATGTTCACTTTCAAATTAACATGACTAGAGATGTTTTTGGAATTATTTCTTTTTGAAACTTGTATATTGACAATTTTTTTTTAATGTCGTAAATTAGATATTGTGTTGAGTGTCATACAAAAAACTGTAAAATCACAAGCATTTCACTTATATGTAAAGTATTTCAAAGCCCATGTTCAGCGACTATATAGCCCGTAGATAACTAATGGCCAACAACTAATGTCAAATATTTTTCTCCAAATGGATTCTGTCAAGTACCTGATGTTTGAGGAAGCAGAGTACTGCATTATGATGGGCCGTGCAACATCATTAAGTTTTACGTAGCCATAGAAACACTATTTCTAATGGATGTGTCACTTGTCATGTAATGCTAAATAACTAAGCAATAGAAACGCTAATATAAATTTGATACTAACGGGCCTCAGTGCTAAAATTTTAAACACAAAATGGCCAGTATAATATGTTTTTCGATAATTAAATATGAATTGATTAAGTCGAATTATTGACATAAATATGAAATGTAATGCTTTTTTTTAAAACCTATCTGTATTTATAACACCACTGTTTTGTGCAAGGGGCGATTATAATATTAATTAAATCAATAATGTGAAAATGTTTTCGGCTCACGATTTTGGTTGCAACTGTCTTGAAGACATATTTTTTTATTGCATAGAATGACGAGACGAGCATGCCGTTCGCCTGATGGTAAGCGATACGACCACCCATAAACAGAAGAAACACCATCCAGCATCTTGAGTTACAAAGTACTGTGTGGCATTCCACTGCGCTCGTCATCCTGAGACATAAGGCTACAATGTCCTTCAAACCGAAACACAACAGTACATGCTTCGCGGTAGAAATAGACATTGCGGTGGTACCCACCCTGACGGACTCTTACATATGAGAGACCTACCACCAGTATATAATATATTGAACGACAAGCTACATCTGGTTTAATAGTTAGATGTGATTCCCGAAACCGATCGATTGTTATTCGACATCTCGTGGCTATATGGTCGCTGCCCGTGTTTGAATAGTATGGCAGTTTCTCCCCTAATCATGAGAAATCCATGAACTTGATTATAAAAACTGTATATTCTTGACGTTGTTAAGTCAGTCACAATTTATTCGAACTTAAAATTTGTCTATAATGTCATCCTTTAAGTATAATAAAAAAATACTGAAAAGGTCTTTTGTTATATCATATAGTAAAATAATATAAATAAATAAATATCACAGTATCTTATCACAGATTTGTTGAATATTAATCTAAATTTTAAGTAAATCGATGTGTGACGTTTCATATGTTTTTCAAAAATCAATATTCGAATTATTTTAAACACAATCGAGAACTTTCAATTACACGTATGACGTATCCATGGAAATATATAATAATCCATGGAACTGCACCTTAAGACGTCAATTGACACGAACTGACTAGAGGTGATCATTAAACATTATAACCATTAATTTCGTTCATTAAAAAAAAATAGCAGTGAATATTATAAACTACTATTGCAATATCCATTAAACGTTTTAACTAATGAATTGAGTACGAACTACGAAGGCAGTTAACGCCATCTACTAATTTATCATTCAACTAAAATTGATAACCATTTATCTATCATAGAAAAATGATAATAACGCCATCTATGAGTTTTTCATTAAATTAAAATTATATCTTTAGCTACGAGTCAAATAACGACTCGTCGTGATTAATGATTGGTTGTTTGGGTTGATAGGACTATGGTCCTTAAATGTCTGTATCCTGTATTAAAACGTAGCTAATATTGCTTGTTCAAACGTGTTCATAGCAATTAATGTACTGAGAGTTTATACGAATATGGTCCTTAAAATGTCTGTTTACTGTATCAAAATGTAACTAATATTGATTGACCAAAGTAATTCATAGCAATTAATGTATGTAATAACAAAACCGTAAATAAACCATTAACTGATCGATTACCGCGTATTTTGTATTCACGAATTATACTGTTATTTTTCTTTCTAGTGATAAAAGTGTTGGTAACAAATAATTATGTTGAGACGTAGCTATGCAGTGATTTGGAACTATTGTCAAAAAATTGATGTGATCAATACAATTGCTACTTGTGATTTTTGTAAAAAGAATTTGTCGTATAAATTTACAACAAACCTGCGGATTCATTTAAAGTTAAAATATGTATCGGTGTATTGTGTACAGTGAATTTATTGATTCTTTGTCGTCGATGAATCAAAATCAGCGTGTATTCTTGCATGATAATTGATAACAGTGATGGTGGTTCGGGTACTATAGTAATATTTTCTTGTTTAATATTTTTCGGTTATTCTTTCCGCAGTCGGGTTTTAGTTACTTATTTTTTATTTCACACTTTTTAGTATTCCGTGAACAATAAAACATTTGTTATGTTAAGCGTTGTTCTATCTGTTGGTACTTGAATTACTAAATCGAGGATCTTTGATTAATTATATACCTAGATAGACCCTGAACGTTTCAAACGCGTCGAAGAAAAAATAGAGGCGAACAGTTCACCACTAAATGAGTTAAAGTGAATTATTGTTTTTCTACTCCTAAGCAGTTATAATTTTAACTATTAATTAAACACGTTATTTTATTTTAGCAATTAATTAATAACCATTAATAATTTTTAACCGATAATCACATCACTAGAACTGACCCGACTGAAAACGGCCATTAAAGTCAAAAACCCGGAGTCGTGTTTTGTTTTTGGAAATGGCGGCAACGTTTTATTTCTAAGAATTTATATTTATTGTTTTGTATCTACTATTACTTGACATTGGCGAAGTCACCGATGGATCGGTGGAAGCCATAATTTAAAAGAAGTCAAAAACCTTTCAAGCAAATAATCTGAAGTCCAAATGTATAATTTTATCTTGCAGTGATCTTGCATAGGGATTCGGTAATAATTAGTTGAGACTTATAACACAGGTGATATACATAATATTATATTATGTATGTATAATATTAGTACTAATGTATGGCGTTGCAACGCGGGAAAATTTTAATGTATTATTTTTCATGTAATTGGATGAGTTTTATTAATATACACATACACTCACGCCTTTTATCCCCGAAGGGTAAGCCGAGGCACAACTAATTGCACCCACTTTTCATCGTGCGTATTCCATTTCATAATATGATAGGGAGCGAGTCTATGATATCGGGCATAAATTCCAGACTCCGGGCTGATACTGAATAAAAAAATCCAATATCACTTTGCCCGACCCGGGGATCGATTTGAGACCTCAGCATTGCAGTCGTACCACAACTATGCCACCGAGGCAGTTTCATTAATATTTAGAATAAATATAGTGAATCTTTATGATAACTAACCATCAAGCACCTACTGAGAACTATAATACCGTTGTTAAGTGTTGTATTTTATGTCTCCTAGACTTATTATGTATTCATTATCAAGCTTGTTTATCATCTCAGCACCCATATGGTCACATCATCCAACACACCTACCTCATTATGTAGTCACTAAATTGTAGTGTCCATTATGTCATCGATCATTCAACGCACATACATCATTATTTGTATACTGTTTATGTTTTGAGTCATGACTCACTAAACACATAACGCACCTACATTGTTATGTAGTGTGAAGTGTCTGTTATGTCATGACTCACTCATGTAGTATCTGTTATGCCATGACTCACCAATCACACCTAACGCACCTACATCATAGTGTAGTGTCTGTTATGTCATGACTCACCGATCACCTAACGCACCTACATCATAATGTAGGGTCTGTTATGTCATGACTCACCGATCACCTAACGCACCTACATCATAGAGTAGTGTCTGTCATTTCATGACTGACCGACCACCTAACGCACCTACATAATAGTGTAGTGTCTGTTATGTCATGACTCACCGATCACTAATGCACCTACATTGTAGTATCTATATGATTCACCGATCGTCTACCTACCTACGTCATTACCACTCACGTGTCATATGTAGTCTATTATTTTAATATAGCAATTTAGCCATCGTCAAAATCGTCACAAATATCAAAACAACATTAGAAACATCACACATACCGAGCTTATTGAATAGATACAATCAAAGCCTACATTACACGTTACCTGCACATCGTTGCCGGCGAGTGTCTTGAGCCTTGTATCGGTTATGCCGGGTGGCAGATTCATCACGGCGGCGATGGCCGAGATGGGGGGCCGCGCACCCCTCGCGGGGGCCTCGTCGTCGTCCTCGGCGAGTTCGACGCGGGGCTCGTCGCTCCCACGCACGGCGGTGCGGACGGCCCTGCTGAATATGCCTAATGTCGGCTGAGTGGGGTCGGTTTCCGCACGAATTTTCTCCTTCTGCGTGACACGCCGTTGGAGTATTACGCGGCGGTTGGCGAATTTGCGTTCGATTTCCTCTTTTTGTTTCTCCTGTGGATGTAAAAAAATATAAATATTAATACCAGCCCTGTATTATATACCGCTCACTGCTGAGTACGGGCCTCCTCTACTACGGAGAGGGTTTAAGGCCTTAGTCCACCACGCTGGCCTAGAATTCTCAGGTATGTAGGTTTCCTCACGATGTTTTCCTTCACCGTTAAAGTGAACGATAATTGATAATCAATACACAGTAACTTTGAAAAGTCAGAAGTGTGTGCCTTGGGTTTCGAATCTCCTGACATTGTCTCGGCAGACTGTTCCATTCCCAAGTAGGCCATCGTCCACTTTTAAAAAATTTATTATTTCATTATTATATTGGTGAGAAGAATAGCTATTGCTCGCGGTTCCGCAAGTGAGAATTACATTTTGCACATTTAAAATTAAACTGTTATAATAAATCAAAATTTGGTCTATCTGATTTAATACTTGAGAAATTTAAAAAAATGTTACCTCTTTGTCAAATACAATTCTTTGTCTGTTCCTTGACGCTGACGTGTCAGATTTTTGCGGCATCTGCAAAAAAATCTGGCCTTTATTTATATTATACTTAAGTTATTTAATTCATACAAAACTTTGTGAGGATTTTTGGGAGGTTTGCAAGCCATATACCGATGACTGGGTTTAAATGAAATTTGGCACACTGTCTTGAATAAACTTTAAACAAATAAGCTACATTCAAATTACATTTCCCGGTTTGTTACATAGTAATTTTATTCTCATGTAATGCAGATAGAACCGCGGGCAAAGCCTTTTTCATTAATTTATTATGTGATTTTACATTTTTATCAATCTCACCTGTTTTTTATCAGCGATGTCATTGTCGTCATTCTTTGTTGAACTCACTATGGCCTTTCTGGCAGGAGATTTCTCTGTAATACAAATTACTTTTGTCATTTCTAAGACCGCATTTATAATTTCAATAGTCATTTGTGTATTGTCTATCAGGTCATGGGACGGAATAACGGCGAAAAGTGGGTGCATTAGTTTCGTCTCTGCCTACTCCTTCCGAGATAAAAGGCGTGAGTGTATGCGTGTGTGTGTGTGTGTAGTATCATTTATTCAATTATAACTTAAATAAAATGTCAGTTTGATGAACTAATTTTAGGATTTTCTTACGTTTCGTAACCTCAAAACGATCCGACTATACGATCCAAATCGGACCGTGAAATCGTGTCGTGTTTAAATCGTATAGTCAATAATTATAACCTTATGAAAAATGTTCACCTTTTTTCTTCCTATCTTCATTTTCGTTGAACACGATTTTTTGTCGTTGCGATTTTTTCGCATCACTGGTGCTGGACGATTTCGGAGGCAGTTTGCTTCTCAAATCTACCGACGGTTTCGTTGCGGTCTTGACCGGCTCCGGTCTGAAATAACGCACAATAGTTATACCCAACTGCTAAGGTCTGTATTCGCAAACATTTCTTAACTAAGTAGGGAGCAATGGTGTAATAATAAGTCTGTTTCTGACAGCTAGTGCTTACGGCATGACAGTCTTCATGCATAGGGGCTCTGTGATTGGCTGACATTGCGATTTTACTTTACTTAAATTGGCTATCAGATAAACGAAGTTGAACGAAGCCAAAGAAAACCATGAAATTGCAGACACAATGCCTTCGGACGAACTGTGCGTCCTCATTGCATAAAATGGAATGAAGTTTTAGTAGTTTAATTAGATTTGGTCAATATTTATTCTACCATCAGTTCGGAAAGTAGTTTCCACCAAAGAACGGGCAAGAAACTCTATGGTTGCTCTTCTTTTGTATTGTTTATGAATACGTGAGTTTGTTTGTTTCTTTCTCACTGCTTTCGGCATGACAGCCTTCGCAATGCGTATAGGGGTGGTGATATTTATTAATATTGAGCTATAGGTGTCAGTGTTAATTCAGAAATAAGTAAAGTAACGTGCAAAAATATGGAGGCGAAATAACGCATATAAAACTATACCTGACTGCCTCGGTGTCGTAGTTGTATTACATTACGACTGCAAAGCTGAGGTCTCGGGTTCGATCCCCGGGTCGGGCAAAGTGATATTGAGTTTTTCTATTCAGTATCAGGCCGAAGTCTGGAATTTGTGCCCGATATGGCGATAGGCTCGCCCCCTATCACATCATGGGACGGAATGACGGCGAAAAGTGGGTGCACTAGTTGCGCCTCTGCCTACCCCTTCGGGGATAACAGGCGTGAGTGTATATGTATGTAAAAATATACCTACATAGTGTACTGTATTATATAGTCACTTACTTGACAGGCTTCTGTTTGAACCGTCCCGAGTCATCGTCATCGCTGAGGATGCCATCAATGTCGCCCAGGATGAGGTCCAGGTCGTCATCGTCATCGGGCAGAGGCGGCGTGAGGGCCACCTCGCGCGGCGGCGTCAGCGATTCTGAAACGGCATCTATTCACTTCAGCATATGGTCGAGATTCCAACAAGAATGAATGGATACGCTCATTTATGCTTGGTGCTTTAACAAGTGTAACTGCAAACCCCAACGATTTGTTAAGTATCTCGGTTCAAAAGACAGGCATACAACGTAGTTTTACGGCCGTACAATAAACGATCCCAACCTTAACCCTTCAAGCCCCGCTTATATATATAGATGTATGGGAAAACCCTATACATTATATGGACACCGGTGTCCGTCGCGGGGCTCGAGGAGTCAATTTTCGATCCGATCAAGAATCAACATAGTGGGGACGTATGCAGTCGCACAGACGGGTGATCAGTTCGCCTCAATGGAACTATTTCAAGAATCAACATAAATCATTTGTAAAAACATAACAGTTGACCCGTTGTAATAGGACAAACGTTTTGCAGGACGGTGTCGAATTGTCGAGATTGCCGGGGTACAGGGTACTCTGCCACCGACCTCCTCTAATCTGGAACTTTTTAGAAAAGGAGTACAGTCAACAGCATAAGGAGCTGAACAAATTCAAAATTTCAAATTGCCTATATACTTTTATGTTCTTACTAATCTTTTTTTTCTCGTTGCAAAAATAAAATAAACATTTACTTTACCTTAAAGAAGAAAAAAATGTTTCAATTTAACATAACGCGTACATAGGCGATTTGAAATTTTGATTTTGTTCAGCTATTTATGCTGCTGACTGTACCTTGAAATTCGACAAATTATCTATACTAATAATATAAAGCTGAAGAGTTTGTTTGCTTGTTTGTTTGATCGCGCTAATCTCAGGAACTACTGAACGGATTTTGAAAATTCTTTCACTAATAGGAAGCTACATAACTCCTGAGTGCTATAGGCTACTTTTTATCCCGGGAAAATATTTTTGACCCGGAAAAACTTTTTCCCGCGGGCGGAGCCGCGAGCACTACTAGTGTACTTATAAAAAAGTTAGATTGTACCTATGTGTACTATTAAATTGTGTATTGAAGATGTCTGTCATAGGCTTGTCGGATTACAAGGGGCGCCGGTTTAGCCAGGGGCCGGATTACCGTGGGTCTACTGTATGCCAAAAAAACAGATTATATGTTGAAAGCAGTGGTCACTAATAGAACTTTTCTTTTCACTTTGCACCTTTTTTTATTGCATCGAATGACGAGCCGAGCATGCCGTTCGTCTGATGGTAAGCGATACGACCACCCATAAACAGTAGCAACACAATCCAGCACCTTGAGTTACAAAGTACTGTGTGGCATTCCACTGCGCTCGTCATCCTGAGACATAACATGTTAAGTCTCATTATGTCCAGTAGTTACACTGGCTACAATGACCTTCAAACCGAAACATAACAGTGCATGCACGCTGCTGCTTGTCGGTAGAAATACACATTGTGGTGGTACCTACCCAGACGGACTCTTACATATGAGAGTCCTACCACCAGTAAAGCACCTCCCACTTTTTAGTGAATAAACAAAGTACACTCACCACATGTAGAATTGACTTCAGCACTTTCATCCTTCCTGATCGGCGATCGCTCTTTGATTTTCTCCGGTTTGATCGGCTTCTCATATTTCTCCGGTTTGTTCGGTTTCTCGGGTGACTTCCGCGTCGTGTCCGGTTTCGGTTCCGGCTCGGTGCTAGACGGTTTGTCGACGATTGGTTCCGGTTTGGGCTCCTCCGGTCTGTCCGGTTTCGGGGGTTCTCTTTCCTTCTCTTTTTCAAGGGGTTCTCTTTCTCTGTAAGTAAATTTGTAAAGCTAATTTTCATAGTTTTGACTTATTGGTGGTCAAGGGAGACCTTAAGCATGTTTCAGAAATTGCTTAAATATTATTTATAAAAAGAAACCATAAGCCACAACATAAATCAATCCCCTTTTCCTCTCTTAGCATCTTATCTTCCTAATCTATACTACTGACTTTAAAAAAAAAATTACATTTAAAACAAACTGCCTCGGTGGCGCAGTTGGATTACGACTTCAATGCTGAGATCTCGGATTCGATCCCCGGGTCGGGCAAAGTGATATTTGATTTTCTAATCAGTATCAGCCTGGAGTCTGGAAGTTGTGCCCGATATGGCGATAGGCTCGCTCCCTATCATGGGACGAAATACGCATGGCGAAGGGTGGGTGCACTAGTTGCGCCTCTGCCTACCTCTTTTGGGATGAAAAGCGTGAGTGTATTAGAATCTAAACATGACTTATGCATATTTAAAACAAACTTAATTTCAGCAACACCCTGTATAATGTAGTACTATAAAATATTATTTATAGTACACTTAAAATCTATAACCAACTAAACTAACCTCTCCTGTAACTTATTGTGCAGGGCGACAGCATTCTTCCTCCTGCGAACCTCTTTAGCTCGCAACACTCGCTCCCTCAAGCTCTCTTGTTCTCTCAAACGACGCTTGTATTCACTTTCCTGTTGGCAAGTTCACCAATTGTAAAGCAAGTTCTCTCAGCAATATATTGAGCAAGAACTTAAGGACTCGTTTACACTATACACATACGATTTGCCACAAGTTCTGCAAGCCTCAAAAGGAGATGTCCATTTTTTTATGGGTGCTGGGCCTTAAAATCTAACCCCACGCTCAAACTTTAAGGATATTAAAGGGGAAAAATATGGAACTTGGATTTATTAATAAAATATTTTCAGACCTCTCCAATTCATTACCAACTTTTCTTAAATGTTCATATTGAGTGCAGTTTTTAAGCCAAATAAAATTACATGAATCTCAAAATTGAAGGTCTTTAAATTTAAACGATTTATATAAACTGTACAAACAAATATAAATAAACTGTCTTGGTTAGAATTTCAGTGGGGCTAGGATGTGACAAAAACACACGACGCGTCTCCGCTTCGTGTTATTGTGATTGGTTGAGAGACTGACGTCTCGGTCTCTCGATCAATCACAAACATCAAAATACCGATACGTCAGTCACTCAACCAATCACAATAAAACGAAGCGGAGACGAATCGTGTTTTTTTTTCACATCCTAGCCCCACAGGCCCGTTTTTGGACACGTCCTTTGCGAGAGTTAATCATCTCTCATTAGTCGACGATCTGGATGTCACTCCAGATACCATTAGGTGCAGTAGAGTCACATTGCCCTGCTCAAATCTATACTAATATTATAAAGCTAAAGAGTTTGATTGTTTGTTTGTTTGTTTGAACGCGCTAATCTCAGGAACTACTGAACCGATTTTGAAAATTCTTTTTTTGTTGAATAGCACATTTATCGAGGAAGGCTTTAGGCTATATAACATCACGATGCAACTATTAGGAGCGAAGAAATAATGGAAAATGTGAAAGAAACGGGGAAAATTTTTCATCCTTGAGGGCTTCCATTGCGTGCGCTGCGAAAACGGTTCAAGATACCAAAAATATATGTATGAAAGAATTATTCCTCTTGAAATGATCTAAAAAAATGTCTGCGACAGTATATGTCTATCTTTTAAGATTAACTCACTAGAACTGTTTTTATGGTAATCAAATTTGGTCGAAATTAATGCATTATTTGTTAAGAGTTGTATCAACATCATAATATTAATCTTTATCCAAATAAATGTTTTGGATAGAGTGATTCAACGGGAAGGTTTTTATGTACTTTTAGCCCGGAAAAACTTATTAACGCGGGCGAAGCCTGGGCAAAAGCTAGTCTATACTTATAAAGAGGAAACATTTCTATTCTCGTACGTTTGTAACGAACGAACTCAAAAACTACTGGACCAATTTAAAAACTCTCACCAATATAAAGCTACAATATCAGCGAGTAACATAGGCCACTTTTCATCCTAGAGAAATATAAAGCGGGACTTTTATCCCGGATATAAAAAAAGTACTCACCTCGTCATAGTGTCTGGGCGGTTCTGGACGTGCCCTTCGTTCAGGACTGACGCGTGGGGACGGGGAGCGACGCGCGGGGGACGGGGAACGCATCCTGTAGGGAACAAGAGGTACGGTTAGTTATGAATGAAATCCTCCTAGCCAGTTTCGGCCACGGCGGCCAATCTCAACGTAGATCAGCCAGGTACGCAGGAGATATTATAGTGCACAAGCGTGTGCGCAATACACAGGTGCACTCGCTATTCCTTCACTCTCATAGTCCGGTGAGACGGCAATCCGACATGACCGGAGGGAGATCGGTCTCTCGATCAATCACAAACATCAAAATACCGATACGTCAATCTCTCAAGCAATCACAATAAAACGAGTCGGAGACGCATTGGGTTTTTTTTTTCGCATTCTAAGCCCCCAGGTTTCAAAGCGTTTTTATTTTGACCAGTCTTGATGACAGCAATCTAAAAGAATGCGTTCATTGCGTGCACTTACATACCTCTATATAACAATTCACAACAATGAACCAATTTGAATTAATTATGAATTCTAAAATTTTGACATTTGGGTTGGTTGACATTCTGTACTGTGGGAGTGGACGATAGCCTAGTTGGGAATGGGACGGTCTACAGAGACAATGTCCGGAGGTTCAAACCCAAGGCACACACCTCTGATTTTTCGAAGTTATGTGTGTATTGTTTATCAATAATTATCGTTCACTTTAACGGTGAAGGAAAACATCGTGAGGAAACCTACATGCCTGAGCATTCTCCATAAGAATTTCGAGGGTATGTGAAGTCTGCCAATCCGCAATAGGCCAGCATTGTAGACTAAGGCCTAAAACCCTCTGTAGTAGAGGAGGCCCGTGCTCAGCAGTGGGCAGTATATAATACAGGGCTGGTATGATGATGATGATGATTCTGTACTGTGACGTCACAATGTCCAGTGCCTTACCTCCGTCTCAATCCAGCCCGGTTCGCGTTGATGAACTCCTCCTGCCTGCGCAGGAGGTCGTCGTCCTCGCTGCGTCGCCTCACCGCCCTGTTGGCCAGGTCATTCTCTATCTCTATGGTCGTGTTCTCTATGAACCTGTCAATATACCATAGATAAGTAGTGAAATCAGAGATTAGTTTTCGATTGTTGCGATTTTTATTCTGCTTTGGCAATGTGAGAGACGTTTCCGGGGATATAAGTCCCACCATGTACTTCTGTACTGTTTCCAGATCAAAAGTGGCCGATAAATGTGTTATCTAACTAATGTCTAAACCCTCTCATTAGCAGAGATCTGCGCCCAGCAATGGGACAATATATAATACAACAGTTGTACCCAAGATCCTTTTCTACCAGCGTTAACACTAATCAAATAGAAACAAATGCATAGGAATGACGTATTCTTGCGCTAGAGTTGTCGATAAGAAATGTCGCATACGTTATTTTCTATTTTATTGACTGCATCTTCGCTACAGGCTCAGGACTGGTTCATTAAAATCCTTACCTGAGTGGTGATCGTCGGCTAAACTTCCTGCTAGCAGCTCTGGCCAAAGCGTTCCTCTGTTCGGCTATAAACCTCTCTGCTGCATCGTCTATGTCTTTTATTGGACCTACAAACAAAAATACCAGAGCAAAACATTAAGTAAAAAATTAAAATCTAATAAAAGTATATTTCTGTATAAGCTATACAATGTGTCCTTATTCGAGGCTTTGATATTTAGTTTAAAGGGTAAAAATAAATATAACAGGTGTATACAGCGTTTATTAGTAAGACCCTAAGGTATTAATCGCACATAATAATATTTCTAACTGTATGCAACCTTTTTGGCCAATCTGAAAATAGTCACAAGCAGCGTGATAGCAGTTTCAGAGATAAAGGGGACACTAGACACAGATAATGTATGATAACCAGCTGAAGTACTAACTAAATTGCTGAACTTCACTGCTCAATGTCACGAATTACAGTAACGGGTGAGATAGAGACAGCCTCAAACTGAAGGATGGCCAAAAATATGGGGTTTATAAAAATATTATAAAATAAAAAATATAAATACTAAAAAAAGTTAAATAATAGAATAGAGGCAAAGCTACTTGTTTTTCCAGAAAAAAATGTAAATAAGCCATCTTTTCGCCCTGTACATAGTTGGTAATATTGAATATTGCTCTTAAATATATATCATTTTGAAGTGTTTGTTTCTTAAAAAATTATATCACTGATAATCTTTTTATATTTGTTTAAACAATAAAACTAAAATTTGCAGAATAAAAGCAACACACAAACACTAAATAGGCAAAAAAGAAGAAATCCAAACATTTCAAACTAAATAGTGCATTTAAATATTTTTTAATGCTATGTGCAAACCACACTACACCATGCATAGTAGGCTTTAATCTATTGTATTTGCGAAAACGGGTATGCCATTAAAATATGTCAATAAAGACACAATTATAATACTCTCAACTGTATACTTTGACTTACCAATGTGAATCGACACATTATGATAAAATATTTTTGTTTTTCTTTTAACGACTGAATGGTGTACGCAACTTATGCTAGACAGTTCTTTAGCCTTTAGAATTCCACTGCTGAACAGGCCTGCCCCAAAGATTCCCAGACCAACCTGTCAGGAGCGGCCTACAGCGGTCTAGATAGTTGCAATCATATAAAAATACTAATTTAAATTACATCCGTTGCACAAAGAGATGGGACAAATGAGTTGAATAATCAGAAGCTCACTATAAGCACTGAACTATTTAGGACTGCGGTCATCATCCAGTCCTCTTATTCTCTATGACAGTACTAATTTGTAACGAGGTCGCGTTACATTAACTTTATGTAATAAGCGCTATAATGGTATTGGCTCGGAGAGTGGAATTTGTGCCCGATATGGCGTTAGGCTCGCTATCACATCATGGGACAGAATAATCGCGAAAAAGTGGGTGCACTAGTTGCGCCTCTGCCTACCCCTTTGGGGAGAAAAGGCGTGAGTGTATATGTATGTATGTAATGGTATTCTGTATATCAACTTCCATAGTGATAAACGCGATGAGTTACACGCTTGTTACGAGCGTTGAAAATAACGTGCGTCAGAGAATAAGGAGGCTGGCACATTATGATTTTAATTCTTTCATGTCTAGATGTCTTAGTAACAGGTATACAACACTCAAGAATGACACCAAACCAATATGAAAATTGTTATAATAACCATGCCCGTTTCCACAAATGCATTCATCTTAAATTAATTACCGAATTTGCTCTCTAGCGTGGGGCTGATGGGTGGCGATTTGGATATTCTTGTTGGTATGTAGGTTGGCAGCCCTGGGACATTAAAAATAGCTGTAGCTCACTTTGTATTCTAAGTGTAGTTCTAAGGCGCGGCGTCGACTTGACCAGAATCGAAACGCGTTATATCGAATCGCATTTATTTTATAGTAGCTGTGCCCGCAGCTTCTTATATTGGACTTAGATCTTTCAGGTCTTCTGTCGTCCAATGAGGAAATTCGACCATCGGATTTAATATATTATGTGTAACACGATTCTTTTTTTCCACTCCTCTATATAATAAACTTTAATTTCGCTAAATCTCAACACCGTGTGCAAAGCGTACAAAGTTTTTTTAATTTAGGTATTAGCCAAAGGCCGTGTACTACGGTCAACCGCGCGCGGATTTTAGCCGCGTTTTTTGCGATTCAAAGTTGTCAATACAAGCGAACACACTGGCGGTTTTTTCTTGTAACTGAATCACAAAATGACACGGCTGAAATCTGTGTGCGGTTAACTATACTGCGGCCTTACATTCAATATACCGGGTGGAAGGGAAACGCTCTCGGAAACGAATACAGGTGATAGTATTGGCGATTCCTGACGTGATGGCACTAAAAAAATCGCGATCGCATTGTTACAATTTTAGTAGGATTTTCTCAAATTTCTGTACAGGTTCACGTATGGATAGATAAATCAAACTATTATTCTGAAAAACATAGTAAAAAAGGTCAATATTTCAAAAAAATCGTAATGAAACACGTACATCAGCTGACGGGTTAACGACCGCTGGCCGGTGCCGGCACAGCGCGACGGCCGCCCAGTTTTTTGTACGCTTTACATTGCGCGCGCATGAATTACGGAAATACTAAAATCATAAGTATTATCGCTTAGCTTTGCAAATGAATATAGTTTTTCGTTAATGTTATGGTTCTTCTCTCTTAGCGTTCCGGTATAGAGAGCGTTTCCCTTCCACCCGGTATAGATGCGTGGGGTAAATGCATAGCGACGAATTTTAATGCGACTCGATTCTATTCCGACTCTGCTAGCCTAGTCGACGCTGGGCATAACGGCCAAATTAAACAATCCCAATCGTTAACTTCGAAATTCAAATCAACAGCGAAAGTGGACCAATCACAATAAAGTTTGTTTGATATGGCTTCAGTGCTTATTTTGATTGGTTTAACGTTACCAATGATCCAGGGTCATAGATTGGGATCGTTTATTAAAATGGACCGTAAATACGATGTTTTTTAATAAATTGTAACCAAAGTCGTTTGTAATACTGGGGACACTAGAAATGTCTTACGAGGAATGCCTAGTTTTGTCATACCTTCAACAGGCGGTTGGAAGTTTCCTTTGAAATGCGGATTGATGAGGACTTTCTTTCCGGCCAGTCCGCCGGGCGGCAAGTTAGGCGGCAACTGTACTGGCAGCATCCGGACTTCCGGCTCCTTCGGTTTGTCCGGCACCCCGATAGGCAAAGTTTGACGTATTGTCACCTAAAAATAACGGGTTTTATGTTACCTATTGTAATCATTCCACATTGTTTACATCTACACTAATATTATAGAGGAAAAGTTTGTTTGTAGGTTTGTAGGAGCTAATCTCTGAACTGAACAATTTTGAAAATTCTTTCACTAATAGCAAGCTACATTACTCCCAAGTGCTACTTTTTATCCCGGGAAAATATAAAGCAGGACTTTTATACCGGATAAACTTTTTTACACGGATGCAGTCGTGAGCAAATGCTTTTCTATACATATAATAAATAGCTAAATTCTATACATATAATAAATACCCACCTGCGGTATGCCAAGGTTCGGTCCCATCTCCCTAGGCAGTGGATATGGATGATACGGTCTTTGATAGGGGAACATACGACGCGGCTCGAAATTCGGCCTGACGTTGGCCGAAAACGTCGGCCTCTCCTCCATATTCGGTCTGTATTGGAACGGCGGGAATTGCGGCCGGAACTGCATCAACTCGGGAACAACCGGCCTTTCCGGTGAAATCTCCGGACCGACCAACATATCCGGCGGCATGTCCGGACGCAGCTTCGGCCTCATCTCATGGCGCATCGGTGGTAGATCTGAACGCATGTGCATCTGTGGCGGCTGGAATGACATCCTTGGATTGTAGTTGGCCTGGAAGACAACAATATTTCGTTAAAATAAAGAAAAACCATTTATTAGTCACAGTCGCGACACAAACAGAGACAATTGACATAAAATAACAATTAATAATAACAATGGCTAGTAGTGGCTGTGACAGGTAGGTGTATGTAACTGAATTGCAAGACAAGCAAGTCGCTCGCTTGGCGGAATGCACCACCATAATTTAAAACTTATCTAAATTGTATGATGTTGGCACGCGAGATAATCAGTCAGGTGCGTCAATAATAATTATATTGAAATTAATAGTTATACAACAAAAAATTGAGACCAAAGACATCAGGAAAGCACATGAATAGCGAAGGCCATTTTTTTATATGACGATGATGAACTATCACTAAAAATACCTCTTATCTGACGAAAATAGCCAAATTGAGTTCTATACATAAAATACCAAAAGTAATAATCGACACATTCAGTTTCAATTGTTACCTAAAAACACAGCCGTATGTACCATTTACACAATCAGTGGGCTTAACGAATATCGATTGATAATGAATATCGGAGCTGAAGAGCAAGTCGCTTCACTATGGAAAAGAAAAAATGGCGTCCATAAAGTAGTCAATTATTTTGTTTTCGATTCCTTGTCAATAAATAATTTCATAGGCGTGCATATGTCAAAAATTAAATAAATGGTTGGACAGAGTATAGTTATTACAAACTCACCCTGTGTAACACACGGTGTCTGTGTCGAGGAATCCAGCCGCCGCGCCCTCTACCCCGTGGCACCACCACTTTATCTAAACACAAATTAATCATCATCATCGTAGCAATACACACGCATTCACGCCTTTTATGCCTAAGGGGTAGGCGGAGGCGCAATGAGTGCACCCACTTTTCGCCGTGCGTATTCCGTCCCATGATGTGATAGAGGGCGAGCCTATCGCCATATCGGGCACAAATTCCACACTCCGAGCTGACATAATGAGATGGAATATGTACAGTGAAAAGTGGGTGCACTAGCTGAGCCTTTGTCTATGTCTATATTTTTTATATCCCTTCGGGGATAAATGGCGTGATGATGTTGTAAAATGAAAACTACAATACCTAAAAGCGCGAACTTCGTGAAGATATTTGTTAAAAGTAATGGCTGCATTTAGCACACCGTCATACCAAGTTCTTGATTAACACAATAAGAAAGTACTTTTAAGAGGAGGCACTTTTAAGTTTTAACCTAGGAAATTAATAATGCAATCACCCTGTATTATATATTGCCCATGGCTGAGCACGGGCCGCCTCTACTACTGAGAGGGGTTAGGCTTTAGTCCACCATGCTGGCCTAGTGCGGGTTGGTAGACTTCACATACCTTCGAAATTCTTGTAAAGAACTTCTCAGGTATGCAGGTTTCCTCACGATGTTTTCCTTCACCGTTAAAGCAAACGATAATTGATAACCAATACACACGTAACTTTGAAAAGTCAGAGGTGTGTGCCTTGGGTTTTGAACCTACGGACATTGTCTCAGCAGACCGTTCCATTCCCAACTAGGCTATCGTCCACTTAGAAAATTAATAATAAACAACTAAATATAGTGTGTCATGAAATAAAGCTTGCTTTGTATGACTACAACTTTTTTTATAAAATGTAAACCCTTATCCCCATTTAGAAAATATGGACATCTCCATATTTTTATTCACCTTCTCAGATATCTTTACTTTCTTTTGGTTCATACTAAATTTCATCAAAATCAATTCAATAGTTAAGTTGTGAAAGCGTAACACGACAGAAAGATAGAAGTTCCTTTAGATAAAAAAGTTCCTTTCACATTCATAATATGAGTATAGATGATTTATATAATAGAAATACGTACCAAGTGAATCAGGTATATCTCTGACTTGTGGCAGGCGCTGTGAGCCTGGAGGCCGTTCCGATATGAACCTGTCGCGAACAGCCAGGTCTCCATCTGAACACAATCATAGAGTCCAAATGTACAGCTGGCATAGGCAAAGATCATTGTCACATAGGCGTATGCTGGTTGAGCCATGCCAAGGATAGGATTTTGAAGACTGCATGCAGAAGAATTTTTTTTTTATCTAGGAGACTGTAACTACCCACCAAACCCCCCCACCCCATTACACTGGAAAATTACTCTTAGTACACCCACGATCGACGGTCGAAATTTCAAATATCGTCAGGGTCATTTAGTCATAAATGCACTCCTTATACCATTACAGGAAACTTTATTCTCTATCAATCACTATATTTATTAATTTTATATCTCTTAAAATAAGGAACAACGGCGTCAAATTAGTTTTGTAGTTGACAAAATTGGAAAACTGCGCCATATAGGTCAAGTTTTACTTTATTTTACCCTACATACATGCATTTAAGAAATATATAAAAAAATCTTAAAAGGAAAAATGTCATTCAATGTAAAATTTTGTTTGAAATTTTCTGTCGAATTACAGACACAACAAAGTCACCACACTGCACATGATAGTAAGTGGATTGGCGTTCAGATAGTGTTGATTGACAAAAGATTCTTTGCCAGTCACCTGGCTATTTTCTGCCTGTTCAAAATAGGATACCTGATAATTCCCCAAAAAAGAAACAAGGACTTAAAATCTTGTATACTTACTTAAAATTGGCGGGTTCAACTCTGAAGGTACTATTTGCGGTGATTCTATAGGTGCTGCTGGCTAAAACAAATATAATGGAAATTATGAATAATACAGGAAGTCGTCATTACACATTGAGGTGTACAGAAAATCATTTCCTATGCAGAATATATTAAAGTTGTTTATGTTCTTCCTGTTATAAATATTCAACATATTTAATACTAGGTGTTCATCACGGCTTCGCCCACATGAGAAGCCTTCCCTGGCAACAGTATAACCCATAGGAGCAAATTACCGAAATAAAAGTATATGACCTACACATGTGCTCAAGTTCATCAAAATCAGTTTTGTTATTTCTGTGTTCATTTCTAACCATCCAAACATTTTTACGATTTTATGTATGTATGTAGTATGTTTTGTGGGGACGTACGCAGTCGCGCAGACGGGTGAACAGTTCGCCTTTATTGGAACTATTTCACCCTTAATCCCAGTTTGGGTGGCACCGTCAGTTTCACCTTGGGTGGCCGCTTCACCGGTATCATGCCCAAGGGCCACACACCATAGGGAGTTTTATGTATTAGTAAGATACTTACAATAGCTGGTGGTACAGTCCTATCTGGTTCGTAAGCAGGCTCGTATGGAGCGTATGTGCAGTGTGGATGATCAGGTTGTGGGTTTGGAACCTCTACAGTTATGTTGGGAACCACACACTCCGTCTCCATAACAGGCTGGTACGGAATTGGCTGCGAACAAAGAGAAAATCAGTATTAGCTCCTTTGAAATAAAACTAAGCGATTTTTACACGATACATTTCTTTAATTGTTTAACACGCTTTTATTAGCTTCAGAGATATGTATGTATGTAACTTTGAACATGATTTTGACCCACTTCAAAACGTCTGATTAAATTGAAATTTGGCATACTTATCAAGGACCAATGTCAATACAACATTTTAAACTAAAACATATGTTTTCATAGATATCCAACTAAATAATTATTACATAATACTTAAGTTTTCCTTGTGCTTCAATACATGGCACCAGCATACAATTAGATTGCACTATGGTTTACAAACAAGCGAAACTATATAAGTTTGCATTTTTAAAAATCCTACTTGTTTTTTAGTGAACTAATTTTTACTGCCAGAGTTTGTCTGACCCATATTGAAGGCTGCAAAGGCTTCAAAATTTAGCGAGTAAAAATTAAAGAAACTTATGGTGATAAAAGTTTGTAAAATAATTTTATTTCAATGTTGAATGAGATTGAGATGATGCCTAAACATGGGAAATCATTATTAACTGCTTTGTTTCTATTTTTATAATAGAAGGGGCAAACAAGCAAAATATGACTCTCGCTTGTTCAGGTGGCCCTAACAGTGATAACCGCTTACCAACATCTACAGAACCAAAAGTTACATTACTTTCACATCATATCTAGAAATGGCTGTTTATCCATAAAAGCAGTGCCAACGTTACACGAAATGTATATATAATGAACAGTAATAACATTGCCTTAAAGCGTGCTGGGACCTCTGCTATTTTTAATCTATATTAATGATTTTCCAAAACACGTATCTTATCCTATGGTTCTTTTTGCTGACGATAGCACTCTAATTATAAGATACGAAAAGAATAAAAATCACGAGGATAATATTAGAAATGCATTGCACCAATCAGTAGAATGGCTTAACCAAAACAATTTGATATTAAATATATCCAAAACTAAAATTATGACATTTAAACAAAGAATTATCTTTCCTGACATTAATTTAATATTTAATAATGAAAAAATTGAAGAAGTGACATGTACTAAATTTCTAGGCTTGATGATAGATAACAAATTGACCTGGAAAGATCATGCGTCAATACTAACTAAAAAATTGAATAAATTTGCATTTGCTCTCTACAAACTTCATAAAATAGTCAACCAAGCCGCTGTCGTTACTGCCTATTATGGGTATGTTGACTCTCTACTGCGCTATGGAGTCATTTTCTGGGGTAACTCGTGTGAAAGAGAATCGATCTTTAAAGCACAAAAAAGATGTATTCGGTGCATATGCGGACTTAAAACAACTGACACCTGTAAACCGCACTTCAAGTCACTGAAAATATTAACCTTGCCCTGTCTTTATATATATGAGACCGCACTTTTTGTAAGGAAAAACAGTGACATTTTTAAGAAACCACCTTTACAACGACAAGCAAGCATAAGACAAAGTTATCGCCATGATCTTTCTTTAAGAGCATCGAAAACCGCCTTGCTGCATAAAAGCGTCCTTTGTATGGCTCCGAAAATATATAATAAACTACCACATGACTTAAAAAAATTAGACTTCATACAATTCAAAAAACAATTACATAATTTATTAATAAATAGGTGTTACTACACAATTGACGAATTCCTTGCTGACAATTTTAAGACATAATAATAATTCTATTTGACTTGATAATAATATTGTGACATTATAATTACATTTTCAAAATAGTTATTATTTCAGTAACTTCTAACAGTTAAATTATGTATATTGAAATAATTGTGTACGCCCAATAGGGTCGATTTTTGTTGAACTTAAGAATAATATATAATAATACCAGCTACTGTACCAAAAATCACACAATAAAGATTTGATTTGATTTGATTTGATTTGAATGTTTTTCAAACTTGAACACAATGCTTGCACAATTATGCAATGTGGTAACACAAAAAAGCACTCGGATTTGAGAACCAAGATTCTAAATTTAATTTGTTGATTTTTGTATTTGTGTCGATATAACAATAAATGTTCCATCCATCGTATCATAAATCGAAATAAACGAACAATCATGGAGACATCAAACACTGGTTGTATCTATGGCAAACCGTTTTTTAAGCGTAAGCGTATGTACTATTCATTATTAGATTCTTTGTCAGACTAAAAACTTACTTGGCTATATTCCATGCTGTGCGTTTGATATTCCGGTGGAATTTCAGCTTCATAATGAGGTCCCAGGGAGGTCGGCACATTTTGTGGCGCCGTGTCGTAGTCATCCGCCAGCAACTGCTCTTCTTCCTCATTTCCAAGGTTATAATCAGCAAGACTCTGGTCTCCCAGGTCGTCGCCTAACAAATCTTCACTGTAAGGAATCAATAAATATGTCATTGATTTTCACTACGCACTGAGGCGTTGTTTTACACACATATAATTATGCAATTTACACAACTATTTGTAACTAAAATCGTAACTAGATAAATAAAAGACACATTCACAATAAATTGCACGCAAGTTATGTGTTTTATTCGCAGAAAAACAAAAAATACCAACTTGTCCGACATATTGTTATCCAAAGAACACCACAGACTAGAGCAACAGCAAAGACAAACAAAAAAGTCCAAACTCAAAGAGAATTTGTGATACTTCATTCTAGAGATGACGGACTAGAGAGCAGTGTTGCCAACTCGTATTTTGAAAAAGACGTAGACCATACTAGAAAATTACGGAGATTTAGTAAAAGATGCAATAAAGAGGAGTAATATTGAATATTTTTTTATAGTAGCCAGAGCGTGGAATAAACTCTGGGAGTTTGTTCTGGGAGCTCTGCTCTGGGGAGCATGTGATTACAGCTGAGAACATAAACCATATTAAGAACTGACTGGCTAAATACTTAGCTGCAAATGAAAAACAGCAGTACTAGCGAGATACGGGCATTACGTAGGTCTACGTATTTTTCGCCATTCCTGAGAACCTAAGAACTTCAGTCCCAGAATCTACGTATTTTCTATTAAATACCAGAAAAATACAAAGGTTCTGTTTCATACTTCGACGTGACGTAAAGTGTGATGAAGTGATCGCATGTTAGAGTTCAATTCATCACACTATACGTCTCATCTGACGTCATTCCCATGGCGCATAGCTATGATCACTGAACACCACAAAGAGCACAGTACAGATTACTGAAAGGACACTGGCTGTGACTAAAAATAAATGCAGATTTTCCAGTGAGTAAGGACTAAATTAAACATTATGATTAAAACAAATCAGCATCAAAATCGATGAAATTGTAATGAAATCAGCATCATAATCGATTGAAAGATGAAGCAGTTATTCAATTTTTAAATATTCTTGTGAGCAAAAGCGCATTTTGGCTGTCGGCGTTTGATGACGTCACAGCCTAGTAGTGCAGTTATTTGACAGCTACCACTTCCACCAAATTTCATAGCTTCATAAATTACACACTAATGCGTCAATTTTGAAAATACTTTCCATTATATTTTGGATAGCATGCATGTTTTTTTATAATGCTTTGTTGTACACGCACCTTAGAAAGATAAAATAATTTCATAATTATTGTATTTAAAAAAGTAGTCAACTACCCTATTATGTCAAGTCAGCACAAAAACACAAAATATATCAATTAGCATATAATACATTGTATCATTACACTGGCAATTTATTTATTGTTATGTTAGTTGATGCTATACATCATCATCATCATCATCATCAGCCACATGACATCCACTGCTGGACATAGGCCTCTCCCAAAGATTTCCAGATGCTTTACAACTACTGATAATTATTTTCAACATGTTTTATATTCTATTTCAGAAAATACATTAATTCTCTGGTAGCCCTTATTTTTTAAAACTAAAATGGCGCCATTACGAGCCTGAACACATTTTAAAGGATTGGGGTAGATTAGACAGTCAATAATATTGTGATCCTGGAATTGCGATATTATCACAAGATCGCAAATACTATGCCTATAATATGCAATATTATTACGATACTGCGATACGCATCAATATTGCATCAATATTATCGTGATAATACGAGTACCGCGTGATATTATTTGACTGTATAATATACCCAATAAGTAGGGTTTCTTTTTACGTTTTTCACACTCACACAGGTTCTTCACTTTCAACGCCGTCCATGTTACACCATTGCTTAACGTTTCGGACAAGAAATGAATAAAGGGCATGTCCATAAATTGACTTAAAAATTTAACTAAACACTTTATATATATTTGAACAGAACTTCTAAAAACTAGCCTTCTACCATCAATTGTGTAATAGACCTCCGACTTTGAGATATATGTAATTTTATTTTGCTTACACACTACATTAATTAATGTTTTTGAAAAAGTTTGTTATAAATGAGAGGAGAGGATGAGTCGGCTAAAAATGTTTTTTTCATAGATACAAGCATAGAATAATAACGCCAAGAATGATAGTTTCATATCAAAAAACTGTCAAATGTGAGGCATAAAACCTATGCATAAAACTCATTGATGTAAGCGTAAGTCACTCGTAGTGACGTTCTGTCACACGCATACAAGCGTGCAAATAATATTGCTAGGGTATGAAATTTTCCCCAAACTTGGGGTAAGTGGAGTTGCTTCTACCTTGAGCCATTATTTAAGTACTAGCTTTTGCCCGCGGCTCCGCCCGCATTAAAAAGTTTTTCCGGGATAAAAGTCCCGGTTTATATTTTCCCGGGATAAAAAGTAGCCTATGTGTTAATCCAGGACATGATCTACCCGTGTACCAAATTTCATCGAAATCCGTTCAGTAGTTTTTGCGTGAAAAAGGAACAAACATCCTTACATCCATACATCCAAACATCCAAACATCCATACATTCTTACAAACTTTCGCTTTTATAATATTAGTAGGATTATATACTTTTGGAATTATTATTATCGTCCACAATAAGAAATTACTTTATTTTATTCTTAAGAAACGAATGGTTTTAAGTGGGGAAACCCTGAAAAGGATCAAAGCGATACCAAACAATAAAATACCTTTTCTTTACTATCTTATCTTGAGTTCAATTACATATTTTTTAAATTTCATTATAACTTCGTTAGGGAGAAAAAAAATAAAACCAGAAAACACGTGCTGACGTCATTTAACGGCTGAATGGGTACTTACCTTTGCCTCGATAGTGATTATGTGAAGGTGATATTTTTTTTTATATTTAAGTAAACAATGTCAAAATATGTCACCGCTTTTATTTTATTAGAAGTTTTGCCGGATTATAGTTAAACAAAGACATCCCTATTCAACCGTATAATTGACGTCATTTTACGCTTAGTGCTTACGTCTGTTGGGGATAAGACGAAATTAAAAGTTCAAATTATTAATGAAAACGAAATATTTTTGAAAGAGAAAAGGCGTATAAGTCCTTACTTTAGATATATTTTCATCCTACTAATATTATAAAGGCGAAAATTTGTAAGAATGTCTGGATGTATGGATGTTTGTTACTCTTTCACGCAAAAACTACTGAACGGATTTCGATGAAATTTGGCACACGGGTAGATAATGTCCTGGATTAACACATAGGCTACTTTTTATCCCTGGAAAATGGAAAATATAAACCGGGACTTTTATCCCGGAAAAACTTGTAATGTGGGCGGAGCCGCGGGCAAAAGCTAGTGTCAGTATATAACCACCCAGTCGTTCCCTTTGAACACTGGGCGGTAGTAATAATTCACTTTCTCTGCGTAAACAAGAAAAAAAAATATGTTTTGTCTAGTAACAAAACACCAATATTTTCAAACCTAATGTTAAAATATATAGATAAGTGTAAACTACGTGTCCACTTTTTAAGCAATTTATTATTTTAATCATTGGAATCTGTCCTTAGTACGTAATAATTAACCAGCTTTGTTGTCTATTATCTTTGATATGGTATTTTATTCAAGGAAATACATTGATTTTCTGGTAACTCTATTTTTTAAAACTGAAATGGCGGGACTTTTCTTCATAATGTCCACCATCTTGTTAGACAGGGGTGCCAATTTACGCCATCGCTAAAAAGATTTGAAACGCACTATAGAGAAGTTTTGGCGGGAGCTTGGAAGTGTCATGAGGTGCTCTTGTTTTAATCCATTATTATGGTGATTAGTGTTATATTGCACAATTATGGTGGTATATTATCCAATATAGTTAAAGATATTATTATATATTATTATTCGGACCTGTAATCCCTAAATCCTGTAATAAGACACGTGACTCTGACTTTTCAATAATTTTAATAGATAATGTTTGTGTATACCACTACCCGCTTTAATATCGTAATGAAATGCATAAATCGGCTTGGGTATGAATTCTCTGTAAAATTATCTGTGAACTAACAGACTTTAGGGTAGCGAGGTGGACAAATATTTAAATTCTCATGACCAGTCTTAATAAAATACCAACAGATATAAAAACAGTTAAAAAACTTTCTTTTGGTGGGGTTACCTATGTTTTATAAAAGTTAAGAGAGTTATGAACTGATATATTGAAACAGTGCCTAGGTCATTCAGCTCAAAAGTACGCACTTTTTTTTCTATCGTCTACACACTCAAAAATATAGGGTCCTGATAAACGTTTTAACACTTTATTTAAAGGAAATTTATTCTACTTTCATTATTTAATGAGTTTTTGTACATTGTTTCATCGGTTTTTTTACAATACATGTTTAAGTGCAGCGGGAGAAATTCGTACTCTTGACCCGTCATGTGGGTAAAACTACGTAGAGATGCGGTTAATAGTTCGCATACTGGGTAAGTTACGCACGCAGGTAAACTACATGCATATAATTACAAATTGTATAAGTACACATGGAATCATATGGAATATGTTTTTAAACTTCCTTTATTCTTGGTACAAATATTGTAAAAATAAACATTAAATGTACACCCATTGTAGGCACCAGAAACATAATTAATTAGACTGTACTTATAATAAACTTTAGTTATTTTTGTAATTCAACGATCACTGTAATTTTAGGAACTCTTGATGTTTCTTTTCATTGTAATGAAGTTATAACAGCGTGCGTACTTTTAATCCCGTACTCTTACCCAACAGGGAATATTTTAATCAATCACACGTCAGTTGAGATGCAGTTATTTTTCAGGACAGAATTAATAACTTAAATAAATACTATAATAATCGTGTAAACTTAACATAATCAACGGTCTTTTGTAAACTGATGCACCGTGTATCTATAAACTTTTCCCAGCACAAAATAGTTGATAACTAATCAACAAAATCACGTTGATCGCCGTTTTTCGCTAAACAAGTGAGGCTTGGTAAAATAGCTTGTGGGCTCTGACATCATCCCTGACGCACCCTTAATTTAGCCGAAAAAGTGTTTGAGCCCCCTCAATAGGTTCCGAGATATTGACCATGCGAAATTTTACCCACTGCGTGCTGTTGCCCCGAATGACCCTAACTGTTTTTTAGGGACTTTTGTTGCGGGAAAGGCTTTTCATACGGGCGAACCCACGACTAACACAACATAGTTGTATACAAATCATGTGTAAAATTGCATCATCTAGAATGTAGATTATTCTGTCTGTAGGTCGTTTGGCCTTTAATGGCGATATTTACTTAACAATATAAGAACGCATGTTTCTTAAAGCATAAGAGGGGCTACTGCGAAAAACGAAATCCGTAGTTTCGGGTGACGGATCGCACGTTTTCTTACTACGAAGTGTTACGGATCCTTCTTTATGAAGAGTTGTTGCGTGACGAAAGTGTTGAACGAAGTCGGAAGCTTCGCAAACTGCGTGAGACCTTCGTTCAACGGTGACGGATCCGAAGTAATTTGGTAGTAGGGTTAAATCCTAAGTTCGTCGTTTCTTCGTTTCGGACCGACGTTTCGGATTTCGTTTTTCGCAGTAGCCCCTAAGATTCGGAAATCATTTCCGTTGTTTATGGTTTGCAAAGTTGTGGATTTAGAGGTAATGTTGCGGCCCGCCTACCTTTAAGCGCACATTAGACATTAGGTTTTGCTGTCCGTTTTACCACAGTCACGTCCGTGAGTGACGAATAACCTATCGTCTAATGTGGTGATTGACGGTTGAGTGACGAATATCTGAATTTTTTGATATGCGCGTCGCGCAACCATCAGTCATGACTTTTACGCGATCGTCTAATGGCATTTCGTCCCGCAAACGTCAGTCAGCGCGCGCGCGCCCGGTAATGCTAGAACAAAAAATATCGACCATAGAAACTGACAGTGCAAGAATCTCAAATGACATTCCGCGCCCCTCTTTCGTCGTCTTCACCCCCGCCAAGAACAGTCGCCATTTTGACCATGTGTCACTGTCAAAAAAGGCAACCGTCGGCCATCACCTCTTTAAATCCACAAATACAGTAATATCCAGTCAATGTAATTTCAACATTTTTAACAATATTACGAAGGTGTTGTGTATCCAAGTGGAATAGTTTACGACAATACGTTAAATTGCATCAATTTCCCGCAAGGAAAGAGATTAAAATCCGGTGGATACAGTGCATAGGTAGTGAAAATGTTTGTGATACAAAGAACATGTATGTTTGCCATAAGCATTTTGAGCAAAGATTTGTTTACCAGGCAACAAAACGCTTGAAGAGTGACGCCTATCCAAGTTTATTTACAGACTTGGAGATTTCTTCAGGAAATTCGTCATTGGTTTATGAAGAAACAGGTAACTTATCTTTCAGAACCGAAGATACTTTTAAGGTATAGCTAAATTGTTTTTAATATTATATGTCTTGTCTTTTCTAGTTCCTCTGAAGTACAGAAATCACGATTATGCACGAAAGCGACACATTGACCATACATACTCAAAAACTGAAGAAAGTATCCCGTTTAAAGTGGCATGCTCTGAAGCCAATGGTATGTAGTAATTTATGTATATTGTGTAATCTAAATTATAACACACACACACTCACACCTATTATCCCCGAAGGGGTAGACAGAAGCGCAACTAGTGCACCGACTTTTCGCCTTTATTCCGTCCCATGATGTGATAGGGGGCGAGCCTATCGCCATATAAATTCTAAAGATGCCTGCCATCTGGTGAGCAGCTGGCTTGTCTCTATTAATTAGTCATCAACTTCGCTGTGTGTCTGAAGACAGTCATGGGTAGAATTATAAGCATAAGAATAAGATCTGTCCTAAAGTAATGACAAGGCCAAAAAGTATACTGTGTTTATTGATAGATTTGAAAATAATTGGTAAATGTAAGATGTTTTATTGCCCCGTCGTGGGGGCACAGGGTCGTAGAGGCAGTGCGTCCTGTCTTTGCCGAATGGCTGGACAGGCGCCACGGAGCGGCAACATACCGCCTGACGCAGGTGCTCACCGGGCATGGCTGCTTCGGTGAGTTCCTGTTTCGGGTGGTAAGTATAGAGGAGTCGGCTGTGTGTCACTATTGTGACAACTGCCCAATGGACACGGCCCAACATACGTTGGAGTGTTGTCCAGCCTGGGATGAGGAGCGCAGCGCTCTCAGAACAGTCGTCGGAGAAGACCTCTCGCTGCCGGCCGTGGTCGCTTCCATGGTCGGCGGCCGGGAGGCCTGGCAGGCGGTGGCCCACTTCTACGAGGCGGTCCTCTCGCGGAAGGAGAGTGCCGAGAGGGATCGCCAGCGCAGTGGTGATCTCTCCCGCCGCCAGACGAGACGTAGGAGGCGTCGGGTGGACGACTGACCGACGTCTCCCGCCCTGTGGATTGGGGGCGTTTGGAGAATTCCACCACGGTATCCCCTGCCTGTCGTAAAAGGCGACTAATAGGGGCCTCCGGGGGTCACGGGTGGGCGGGACGTGCCGCCCACCCATTAGTCTAGCCAACTTCTGTGACCCCCGTGATGGACATGTCCGAGGCAGCGTGTCTCACGCTGCGTGACACGGTACGGTGTTTCGGGGGCTTCTGAGCCCCCGCAACAGGAAAAAGGACCGCAAAAACGCGGTACGCGCAGGGGCGGTTGCGGACGACAACTTAGACGTGAGTCGGAGGAAGCCCGCAGCCGTCCCTAATGAGCCGAAGATGGCCATATAAAAAAAAAAAAAAAAAAAAGATGTTTTATTGTTTTTTTTTCAGTGATTTGTCAGTCAATACAGTCTGCTGCTGTGACCTCCGGAACTGAGATCCAGGGTACACAAGGTATTTATTTGTTTGAAGTTTGTTGTATTGTGGTCCTACAAAGTCTTTGTTGACTATTTTTTTATGTATAATATTTTGTTTTATTTTCAGCTTCATCATACAAAACTCCAAAAAAGTTGGTCAGAAGGAGATTAATAAAAACATTGGGCACCTTATCTCCACAATGTCAACTAATCTATAATGAATATAAGAAAGCAAAATGTATAAGTAATTATAAATCCAGAGCGCATAAGGCATTGGTATTCAGTAAAGAAAAGTCTTTAGAGGGTTTAACTAAAAATATAAATCCTTTAACTAAGAAAGTTCTGTGGAAATTATGCAATAAAAATAAAAAGGCACGTAGATTTACAATAGATTAATTTTATTTTATTTTTTTCTTAACTCTGATGTTATTGAAAACTTTTTTGGACTGCCTCTGCCTCTTTTTTGGAAAGCTGAGGTCTCGGGTTCGATCCCCAGGTCGGCCAAAGTGATATTGAGTTTTTCTATTCAGTATCAGCCCGGAGTCTGTAATTTGTGCCCGATATGGCGATAGGCTCGCCCCCTATCACATCATGGGACGGAATGATGGCAAAAAGTGGGTGCACTAGTTGCACCTCTGCCTACCCCTTCGAGGATAACAGGCGTGAGTGTATGTATGTATGTATGTTTTTTGGACAAGTACAGGCATACAATTATTATAGATTTAATAATCCGACTGCCCACTCTTATTAACATTTAAAGCTGTATTAATAAAAAGATTTATAAGTTTTAATTGTGAAGGTTTCAGTATCAATATTTTAAATTTAGAATCCTTGTTTGAAAATGTGAATTCTGCACCAACGATGAACTCTAAATTAGATAGTTCAGATATAACTGAAAATATTGAGTTTAGTAATGAAGAAAATATTTATGAACAAGCCAGACAAGAATGGTTAAATATTCATTCAAAGGCCTACACAGAAGGGTGGGTAGCAAGGAAAGTGCTTTCTAAAATTAATAATTGTGCAGAATGTAAAAGCAATCTTTTAAGTGAATATTCACAATTTCATAGTAGAAAATGAATATAAAAGTTGTAAGAATGCAAGAAAATTAAGTTATCCCCATGAAAACATTGTTATAAGTTTTGGTAATGTAATTAAAATTACAAACGAATATTTGGAACAACAAGGACATAAAAATAATATTAGTAAAAACATTAAACAAAGTATATGTTCCAAATATTCTTTTGAATTGCCATTCTCACAAAAACTTAGTTCCTGAATATTTGTTAGACATAAGTATTAAACTCTGTATTTTTATTGGTGCAATGTAATAAACAAAATATTAAAAGGGATAGACATCGTAAGGGCCGAAAAATATAAATAAAAAAAAATGCAGAAGAAAGCATTGCTTAAATTTAAGAAAAAGTTCAAAAATAAAAATATAAAATTAAAACCTGTTTTATTTCAACATGTAAATCTTTTCCTTAATATTAAATATTTTTTAAATTAAAAGGAAAGAACCTAATCACTAAATAATCAACAAGGCTGTATGGGCCTGAAAAAATATTCCATCATGGGCTGCATGGTTTTGTTCCTTTGCCTTTACTACAAATGTCCGTAAAAAAACAATTAAATGTCATCTGACAAACTTGCAAGTCTCCTTTACGGTTCAAAGATAATGTATCCGACATGGCGGTCTGAACGTAGTTCTTCTGAGTAGTCTGTGAGCGCGCGCAAAGAGTATTATATACACAGAACAGAGATAGAGATAGAACTATAATGTGGGCGTAACCTTTCACCCTCTAATTAGCAAGGCAGCACTAACTCCCGTTTGAGCGGTCTCAGTCGTCATTACGCATTGTCAAAGCTTTAATAACTAGAAAAAATAGTTAAAAATATTAAAATGCCCTATTGTGCTATTCTGGAATGCAGAAATCATAGCTATAGCAAAAATGTGTCCCACAGAGGTATTTCATACCGTCGGTAAGTAATATTTTCTGGTTTATTGCTTATTTAACTGAAAAACGTATATTGATTTTCTATGTCAAATATGGCACAAAAATTACAATTTAAAGTGTTTCTTATTTCTTTCATCATAAGGTTAATTTTCGGAAACGAAAATCAGTTGTTCTAGAATGATTTGTCACCAATTCACAGTGTCACCGCTACTCAATTAGTGCATGCATGGTCGATAAAATGTTATCGATAATTATCAATTTTTCACTAAACCGCTATGTTGTAGCATAAAAACTTTCAAACCCCATACTCTAATTATTTTCGTAAAAGATGAACAGATTGAAGGCTGTATAACCATACAGGACACATACATAGAAGGTTGTGTACCTTGGCCTACAAGTCGTGTGTTGTAAAACAAGTGCGAGTAGTGTTGTCAGTTTTCCAGCTGCTTGTTTTGTTTGTATACAATAATAAATGCTACATACGTATTAAAAACTATGATTGCGTGTGCAGTATTTGTAATAATATTACTTTGATTTAAAACGTACATTTGAGAATTGTGAGTGGTCTGGTTCTAATTTTGGTTATATCAATTTCAGTTCATCTCTGGTTGGGATTGCAACCCTACCGGTGAACGACATCTCTTCGACCTCTTGAGCGGCAGCACCAAGCGTGTGAGCACGTAATTTCGTCGCCGGCTCGTATGTGCCCATAAATTACGAAGGCTTGGCCAAGGGCCCCGCGGAGTGTTCGCCATGATCAGCTGTACCTGTACTCTAGTGCACGATGAACATATCAGGAATCCTTCGCGGAAGTTGACAGGAGAATACTCGCCGGCCTGCCGATTTTGCGGGTTCTCTATTCATTCCCGGGAGTTTTACCTCAGGCACAATTATCATTCACTTTGTCTATCGCGGGTAGAGTTAAAACTGCCTGCATCACCAGAGAGTAGGATATCTTCCCCAGCTGCATAAAGCCTCAGCGATTCCTGACTCTGCATTAGAGGATCGACGACACACTCTTATAGGTATTTTTCGAAATTAAACAACAAAAGTATTTAAATTACGAAAAAAGTATGTCACAAAACCGGGTTCCGGCTAATAAAGTAAGGTGGGAGAACTTACCTTATTAGCCGGAACCCGGTTTTGTTGTATTTCTGTCTTGAGCTAAGTTTAGCCGATAAGTAAATAAATATAATATCAACTTCAAAGGTGTGTATTGTTTTATTTAACCCACTGTTATAGTAGCAGATACATATTATATAGCTAACGATGTTATACAGAAAAATATAAAAAGTATAACTGAATACAAGTTTAACCTTTGATCATCCTCACACTTCCTGAGGTGAAGCACGTGCTGACTGCTGGCTTGCGAAACCATTGCTTAGTGTATTCTTCTATCTCAACCCGTAACAAAAGGTTAAGAACTTCGTAATTGTGCTATTAAACTGGAACAAACTTCAATGTCTTTTGTCCGGCCTACTAGGCCGGCATAATTGTGCCAACCGTTAAAAAATATTTTCTTCCCTTACCGGTTGACAGTGGACGATAGCCTAGTTGGGAATGGAACAGTCTACCGAGATAATGTCCGGAGGTTCGAAACCCAAGGCCTCTGACTTTTCAAAGTTACGTGTGTATTATTTATCAATTATCGTTCACTTTAACGGTGAAGGAAAACATCGTGAGGAAACCTGTTAACCTGAGAATCCTCCATAAGAATTTCGAGGGTGTGTGAAGTCTGCCAACCCGCACTAGGCTAGCGTGGTGGACTAAGGCCTTAAACCCTCTCAAGAGTAGAGGAGGCCCGTGCTCAGCAGTGAGCATTATATAATACAGGGCTGGTATTATTACCGGTTGACATTTTCCTTAAACTTTACTCTATTTAACTCCGGCAGTGAAATTACTATAATATGTATAAATACTCATTATAATTTATTGCAAACTAGCTATACTGTAATACTGTGTAGGTAATACATTATGTAATTTAACATACATGTTTGCAGTATTGAAATTTGAAATTAAGAATTTAAAATCTATACTAAAAATAAATTTTAATTTACTGAGTGAAAATTTTGTTCAAGATATTTTCAACATCTTTTCCGGCGCTTATCAAAATAATATTATATATTTTTGTAATAAGTCAATTTCATTAATTAATGTTATTTATAATTTTTAGCCATAAAATAAAAAACATCGATAGGTTTACAAAAAGGTATCATATGGGTGCAACACTATTAACGCATGCTTAGCGTACTTGGTGTCAATCAAAAACTTTTCTTAAATCGACAGCCATAGAGATCTTATGAATGCCATCACCATTATATGCCATCTAGCGTGGAGTAGTGGAATGAAATAGAATTAAAATCAAAATTCAGGCTGAAGGAATAATATCGTATGAATTTATGTGAATTTTTAAAATATGAAGTTTATGGAATGGCATTAAGGTTAAATTTAATGCAAATGATTTTGTATTATACGTTTTATGTTTATTGCTGATTTTGGCCAATCATAATGAAAAGTTGATAGTATGTGAATATACGCATGTGTGAGTTTGGCGACACTGGTTTTCTTAGTAAATTGATGCTAAACTCTATCCATTCTATCTTTAATCCATGATTATATACATTGGGAATAGAGAGACAACTCGTCGAGTTTGCGTGCCAACCGACAATTGTCAAAATTTCGGCTGCTTCAACGATTGTATGATAGAGGGCGCCCATGTTGCTATTGAAATCCGATAGATGGCAGGGATTCTGTTTAAATTCAGGTTTACTGTAGTGGATACTAATACTGTAAATATTAAACTGTTATAAAAGCATTGCATTGAATGACGAAAGTGTAATTAAAGTAAAATGCTTTTTACAATTATATAATACAATGCGTTTAATGCTTTATTTACAGTACATCTTTGCCACTTACAATTAATATGGTTGTGTTAGTTTTACCATGCCAAATCAGACAAACTTATTAATCAAAATATTTTATTTTGTGTTTGTTACGGAATAATAAATAATGTACAAAATTTAATTTTAAAAACTATATTTAGGTACTGATAATATATAAAATTCCTTATAAAGAGGAACAATTTGTTTACTTTCAATCGATCATCTCCGATATCAAATAAACTGCTGTACCAATTTCAATATTTTTTTCATATAATAAACGTAGACGAAAGCTTTTATGGAACTAAAGAAAGGAGTACAAACGCGAACAAAAATCTGTTTGAATATTATGCAAAGAGATACAAAGCCGTATTGAATCTCATACAAAAGATACAAAATAACCATTACATATAAAATCTATTAATAAATGCAAGGCCACCCTGACAATTTATAAATATAGATAAAAATGCTACAATTAAAGAAAATATTAACTGTAAACAAGGATATGGTCGAACAGTATCAGATTATAATAACATTGCCCAATTGTTAATGGATGTTTTATGAACATAGCAAAATGCAACAACAATCAGTATGCAACCGCATTCTTAGTGGAAGTCAATCGAATTCTATTTTTGTAAAATCTGTGGGAGCGAGTGAATTTAAAAAAAAATGTTCATTCTCTAAAAAATGTTTCCACTACTAGCTACGACGAAATTGCTGTTAGGATCGTACAACATATTATCACATATACTCTCTCCAATTTCCAGCTATATCATTAACTTAAGTATAAAATATGGCGCTTTTTCAGATAATATAAAATTCACTATAAAACCAATGTTCAATGAAGTCGGTTAAAAAGGGCGATATTGGAGATATTAATTGTTACGGAACAATAGCATTAATTCCGATCTTCTCAAAAATTTACGAAAATATTATAAATTCTTCTTTATATTCCTTTCTTGAAAGTAACAATTTTTTTGTACCCGAACAGTATGAATTTCGCAAAACAAAATCAATAAACTCACTAGTTTATATCTTTTTTAATACTGTAATTCACTAATATGGATGATCGCAAACCTGCAGTAGAGATCGACGGTCCCATAGAACAAAGTCGTATATACCAAATGTTAGCTTTTGAGTAAAGTGCTTTGAAAGTCTAAATTAATTGTGAAAATCACAAGTTATACATGAAGGAAACATTATTTATTAGGGTTCAGTAACAACTTTGAACCTAATGTGTGAAAATAGCACTAATTCGTACATGAATACACACTTACGACTTTAAAAGCGCTCTACTGAAAAGCTAACATTTTGAATATACAACTTTGTTCTATGGGACCGTCGAGATATATTTAGACATGACAAAAGCTTTCGACCACGTTCACCATATTTTGTTTAAAAACTTGCACCTCTATGGTATTCGAGGTAATATGAATAACCTAATAAAATCCTATTCAACTGGTAGACAGTAAGTCAAACAAATTAATAGAATATGTCCAATATTAAAAATGGAGACAATTTAACAATCGCAACACAGTCCTACTAATAATATTATTATAAACGCGAAAGTATGTATCGATGTCTGGATGTTTGTTACTCTTTCACGCAAAAATTTCAGAACGGATTTCGATGACATTTGGCACACGGATAGATCAACACATAGGCTACAATTTATCCCGAAAAAATAAAAAGCGCGCCTTTTGTCCCGGAAAAACTGTTTCACTAGTAATACATATTTTGGGGTACCACAGGGTAGCGTATTGAGCCCAATGTTTTTCCTGGTATATATAAATGATTTATCTCATATAACTTATCACCAAATGACTCTTTTTGCTGATGATAGCACAGTTTTAATTAGTGGTAAGCATCTGCATGCAGATCTTAATTGCACAATTAAGACTTTCCCAACTAACATTACAGAATGTCTATTTGTAATAATTTGAAACTAAATTGAGCAAAAACAAAAACTATTCATTTTTGATAGAGAAATCAAGTAAAACTAAATTAACATATAACTTTCCAAAATATAAGAATTGCAGAAAGAGAACAAATCAAGTTTTTAGGAATATATATTGACAGAAATTTAGTTTGCAAAAATCACATAAATAACGTTTGTAAACGCTTAAATCAAGTCATATGCTCTTCATAAATTAAGCTAAATACCAGACAGATCTGCCGTTATTACTGCATATCATGGCCACGTATCTTCTATCTTGAGATATGGCTTGATATTTTGGGGAAACTCTGTAAACAACGACCTAGCTTTTAGGGCTCAGAAACTTTATATTCGATCAATGGTAAACATAGTATCAACTGTTTCTTGCATACCATATTTCAATGAGATAAAAATACAACCACTTCCCTGCATGCATATTTAAGAGTGTGCCATTTTTTGCCAAAAGAAGTGCTCCCTTTTTTAAATTTCACAACCGTATTATACGTAATGATAGAATAACATTTAAACTCCACAAAACTGCATTATTTCATATAAGTCCATTTAACTTAATTCCTAAGATATATAATATACTGCCAAAAATTATTATAGATTTAAATGAACTTATTGAGTATAAAAATAAATTGTTTCGATTTTTACATGTTAAATTTAATTACACTTTGAATGATGTTAAGATATAGAATGTATTTATTCTCTCTCTAAAATCTTAAATTATTGAATGCCATTATGGCGTGTCATAGCTGTACTGCAATTATAAATGTGTAACACCACTATTCTACCTGTGTATCACAATAAATACTAGGTATTTGAAAAATTTGAATTTGATCAATAGGAAGCTATGTTAGACTGGTTATTATCCCAGAAATTGACTTAACTTGGCCGTGTCGGATAATTTGAATCTATTGATATTAAAAGCTTTAAATAAAATATCGCTAATGTCACTGTTACCATATGGTTTTGTACCTTACATTAAATAAAGATGAAATAATTAACCAAAATGCTTATAGTAAGTAATAATAATATACATATTTAATGTTACATGTACAAAGTTCGTTCACATCACCGTGTTACGCTATTACCAACTGACGATCCAAGTATCAGCCCTTATATTTAATGGAAAGGTGACTCGGAAAAAGTTATTATTAAATTATAGTTAATATAAAAGTGAGCAATACGGCTCTATTCATGAAACTAGCATTTTTTATTTATGAGTAATACTTTATCTGATGACTTTAAATACATTGAGCACTAAAAAAATATACTGAAACTTTGTTAATAAATGAGATCTCCCTTGCAACTTTTAGAATAATCCACTAGTTTTGAGTGCCATACCTGCCACCACAAGTATTTATTTCATTTATTTATATAATATTACATTAAGTTAAAGAAAAATAAACATAAATGCAAATATTTTAGTAACATATTTTACCAATTCGTGAGATTAAACCGAAACTTTTCAATAGCCTAGGTAGGCTTGTTTCAATTTAAAGGGCATTGTAGCCCGTATAATTTATTTGTTTATCAGGTTTACCAGCGTTTTGTCAAACCATTACTTATAAACTAAGATAAAATTAATAACAAAGTTGGTATGATTTAGAATGATGGGTAAATACCGTATACAAATAAAAATACTGGAGAAAATTCTGTAAATTCAAAAATGTTGCTAAAAAGAAAGGATATTATGTCCGCTTTCTGTGGGCCTCAAAATTTAACCAGGCTCAAACTATATGGATATTAAAGTGGTAAAAGTAAGGATCTTAGATCCATAACAAATATTTTAAGATCCCTCCATTTACAACTAACTTTAAAAACTTTTGTATTAAATGTAGTTTTTAAACAAAATTAAATGACATAAATATCAAAATCAGAGGACTTTCAAATTATACAATTTATTGCTAAAAGCTTAGTTTTTGGGAGTACTAACCAAATATACATAAAGTCTTTTGGTTAGAATTTTAAGCTCATTTTTGGACATGTTCTTTATTATGTTAAGTAATTACTGAGCAATATGAAACTAATATCTTATATCTTAGGTTGACGAGTGCAGTGGAGTGCCACACAGTACTTTCTAATCCAAAGTTTTTCATAGTGTTGATATCAAAATCTGAAAAATAAAAAATTAAGAACATTGTAGCGAGTATAACAACCGGTCATATTGAGACTTAACGTCTTATGTCTAGGGATGATAAGCGCAGTGGAATGCCACACAGTACTTTTTAATTCAAGATGCTGGATGGTTTTGGTTCTGTTTTTACCAGCCGTATCATCAGGCGTACGGCATTCTTGTTTCGTCACTCAATGTAATAAAAAATCCTTTCAGCTGTTTCTGAGTATAGTTTTTCAAAGATCTTAACATTTTCACAAATTTTTATATTCATTATTAGTAGTAAGAGAAATAAAATAAAAAGAAGTAAGGTATTATATACAGCATTACCTGATGGATAAGGGCTTGTTTCGACACACGTCACACGTCCTCTATTTCGTGGAATTCCGTTTTCAAATTTTCTGTAACATAATTAAATTTGTGTGTTATTAATGGGCAGATAATGGACAGTTGGGATTATTATGTCCTGTAGTTACACTGGCTACAATGCTCAAAACACAACAGTGCATGCACACTGCTGCTTGGCGGTAGAAATAGACATTGCAGTGGTACGTAAACGTGCTATTACATATGAGAGTCCTACCACCAGTACTGTGACTTTTGTTGCGCTTACGCTGTACTATTGTTCCAATTTATGTGACTGCAGCTTCAAGCTGGTTAGGAGTCTATTGGGAACGTACATATAAATATTTGTTTTTATATAATACAAGCAGGTTCGATAGATATTGTCTTGGCCTAAAAAAATTCAATAAAAACCTAGAACCTGATTCAAGCGCAGCCAACTTCACCTATTATAAATCTTAATTATCCGAGGACCTATTTTAATTTACACAAAAAATAATCCCCGAAATCGATTCCGGAGGAGCTCAGCGACATAAACACATACAGAAGGAATATATTCCTATTAACTATATATACAAAGATATATTTTTGATTCATATTATTTAATTTTCTTTCACTTCAAAATTCTTGTCATCAAAACTGCCAAATCCTTATTAAGAGTACCACTCACATTAATTCTATAGGTATGTTGTGCCTGCACCTGTTGTGGCATATCGCCACACCTAGGTAGCCCAGCATAACTATATTACACTATAGATTTCTGTTCGTGGCTCCGCCCACGTGAAAAATATATTTTGGTATTAAAAGTAGCCTACGGCGCTCAGGATTAACATAGCTTCATATCAATGAAAGAGTTTACAAAATCGGTAAAGTAGTTTTTAAGTTTTATCCATTGCAAACAAACAAACAATCAAATCTTTTGTCGTTATAATACTAGTATGGACTAGTATAGATAATAAATGACAGGTTTTTTAAACAGGCATGACTTTACTGAATCTAGTGACACGGTATTTTTTAATTCAAAGTTTTATATTGTGTTGCTACTATTTATGGGTGTTCATATCGCTTACCATGAGGTAACCAGCATGCTCAACTCACCCTACAAATGCAAAAATAACAGGGGAATTGACGTCATTCGTTAAAACAAACATAATTCATTCAGGATAAATATTTTTAAGTAGGTATAGGTGTATGTATCTACCTGAATTATGCTAACCTACAAAGTATACTGTGCAGCGTATGGAAATCATTCTTACCTAAATTCAACATTGGAGCTGCCATTCTATATATTATGCCCCTTGAAAGTCTCAAGCTCTCTTCGAAATGTCTATATTATAGACGCACATATATTTGAATATACTGGTCTCCTTTATGTAGTGTGTTCTTGTCCAAAACTTGTATCCACTCCTGGTACTTATTATATGCCATGTTTCCCATTACAAATGGAACTACTGCTTTGCAGAAAAAATGTAGTGGGCCTGAAAATAAATCATTTGATACAAATAAGTAAAAAGGTGTGAGTTAAATTTATGATAATAGTCATTCATTAAGTATGTATATTAAACGAAAACATTGGAATACTTAGGTCAGATTTAAGAATAAAAGTTTTTTGTTGAAGTTTAATTTAAGTTCAGTAATATTAATTGGTACTATGTTGTAAATTGTAAATATAACTGCTGAGGGGATGATTCAAAGAAAATATCTATTATTGAATAGGTTATGGTTTTTTAACTGTGTCTCCCTTTTGTGGTTATGCCGATCAAAGCAATAAGTTCTTGTTGTAAATGATAAAAATAAAACAATTATAAACACAACGCAACTCAGTTATATTCCGCGAACAAGTAACCTTATTTTTTGAAGACAATGCAGATGAAAACAATTAGTCAATGAGTAATGCAGCTGAACTTTACGTATACGATCGTTAAATTAAAGTAAATAACACTATGTTGTAATAATGATTACAACTCCATTTTCAGAAGTAACTTAAAAATTATTAGCTCATATTTTTTGGTTATGCACATTGCCTCATGGTATTTTAAAAACAGAGTTTAAAAAGGATTTGATTTAAACATTATATATGACTGCAATGGATTATTGCAGTTATAAACGATACTTTTTTTTTTTTTTTTTTTTTTTTTAATGCCTTAGTAGGCAAACGAGCAAGCGGTCCGCCTGATGGTAAGCGGTATCCGCCGCCCATAGACTAAAGCAATGCCAGAGGCACAACCAAGCCGTTGCCTACCGGGAGGTGAGTACTCTTTTTATACCTCGTTTAAAGAAGGACAGGTCATAGCGCTCGGGAAACACCGATGCAGGGAGTCCATTCCACAGTTTGCACGTGCGCGGCAAAAAAGAACGTTGAAAACGCACCGTGCTACTACGGATGGGTTCGACGTAGTACGGATGAACTCCACTGCGATGGCGAGTGGTGCGATGGTAAAAAGGCGAGGCAGGCACCATATTAAACAGTTCCTCAGAGCACTCCCCATGGAAGAGGCGGTAGAATATACAAAGAGAACCAATGTCTCTCCGCATACCCAGCGCCTCCACCTTGTCCGTGAGATTGGGATCATCGACGATGCGAAGTGCCCGTCGTTGTAGGGAGTCAAGTGGGCTCAGCATGTGTTTGGGGGCCCCTGCCCAGAGGTGTGAGCAGTACTCCACGTGCGGTCGGACTTGCGCTTTATAAAGCGCCAGTCTGTGGCCGGACGCGAAGTACCGCTTGGCTCTGTTGAGGATTCCCAACTTTTTGCTGGCCAATTTGGCTTTGTCCTCCAAATGACTCCCAAACTTGACGTCACTGGAAATTTCGACGCCGAGGATCCCAATGCTATTCGACATGTGGAGAGAAACTCCTTGGAACTGTGGCACCATGACGAATGGGTCCTTCTTAGCAGTGAACGCGCAAACTTGTGTCTTCGATGGGTTGAATTGGACTAAATTCCTTTCACCCCATTCAGAAGCCCGCCCCAGAGAGCTTCCGACTTCAGACACAAGTTGTGACCGTCTTTCTTCGACTGTGCGCCGAGGGATATTCTGTTGGCCGATGTACCGCGCATGGCACGTACTATCATCTGCATAGCAATGCATGTTGTCGATGGAAGCCAACAAGTCATTGATATGCAGAATGAAGAGCGTGGGCGATAGCACCGAGCCTTGTGGAACACCAGCATTGACGGATTTGGTCATAGAGCTGCAGCCGTCAACGACGACTGTAATGCTACGACCATCCAGGAAGCTGGCAATCCACTTGCAGAGTCCCTCGGAGATTCCATAAGATGGTAACTTCGCTAGAAGAGCTCTGTGCCATACCCTGTCAAACGCCTTTGCTATATCCAGACCAACAGCTATAACTTCGCCCTTGCTCTCCACGGCCTCCGCCCAGCGGTGCGTGAGGTACGCAAGAAGATCACCAGCTGAACGACCACTGCGGAAACCGTATTGACGATCGCTAATCAGCTGGCGATCCTCAAGGTACCTCAGGAGCTGAGCATTAACAACTCGCTCCATGACCTTGGAGAGCAAGGACGTGACCGCTATCGGCCTGTAATTAGCAGGGTCCGACCGGTCACCCTTTTTGGGGATCGGATGGACACGAGCAGTCTTCCACGATGATGGAACCTGGCTGGTGTCATAAGATAGACGGTACAGACGCGTTAGAACGGGAGTCAACTCAGGGGCGCACGTCTTAAGAACCACTGCGGGAATACCGTCAGGCCCACTCGACTTATGGACATCAAGGAGCCGGAGCTCCCGCCTTACAGCACGCTGAGTGATGCAGATTTTAGGCAGGGAGCACTCGCATCGTGGAATTTCGGGTGGTGCGGCTCCACCGGCGTCCAAAGTCGAGTTTAAGGCAAAGGATTCAGCCAAGACATCGGCTTTCTCCTTTGCACTATGAGCCAGACTGTTGTCAGACTTACGCAGTGGCGGGAGACTGGGCTGGCAGAAATTGCCTTGTACAGATTTGGCAAGCGACCAAAAAGCTCGACTACCTGACGGGTAGCTCTTCAGACGCTCACCAAACCGGCAAATGTGGTCTGCCTTGGCCTTAGCGATAGCCCTCTTGTTGGATCTGGAGGCAACATTGAACTTCTGCTTCTCCTCTTTGGTGTTAGGTGCCCGACACCTACTGGCGACTTGCCAAGATAGGTATGCGGACTGCTTGAGACGCGCAGTGGCGGCACAGGCACTATTGTACCAAGGCCGACTACGGCGCCCCATCGGTATTGTAGTGTTGGGAATGAAAATTTCCATCCCCAATATCACCACATCCCTGACGCAGTCCGCACACGTGTCGGGATCATCGGAGGAGAAACAGTATCGCCTCCATGGGAAGGATGCAAAGAATTCACGGAGTCCATCCCAATCTGCTGACCCATACCTCCAGACCCTGCGGAAACCAGACGCTTCTGGGCGGCCAGTATAAGATGCAGGGGCCGATGTGCGGATAAGGCAGTGGTCAGATGATCCTAAAGGGGCATCGACCACGACACTGTATCCATCGGGGTTTGTGGTCAGCAGAAGATCCAAAAGAGAGGGCTCATGGCCTTCAATGTCTGGCACACGGGTGGGCTGTGTCACCAGCTGTGTAAAGCCATATGCCAAGGCCAACTCGTAAACAGACCTACCCCAGAGGTCGGTAGTCCGAGACCCCAACCATTCTTTATGATGAGCGTTGAAGTCACCAAGGACCACCACCTCCGCGGATGGGTACTGTTCGAGAGCACGGTCAGTCCCCTCTTGGACGTTCTCGATTAGATGAGAAGATCCCGTTTCACTGGCATGGGACCTGTAGAGGCATGCGTAGATGCGAGTACGACCGCCTTGTTCTACGCATAGCCATAAAATTGACAGGTCCAGATGCTCGAGGTTCCGAAGGCGGCGACAACAAATATCACCCCTGATGAAGACGCACACCCCGGCTTTACGTAGGAAACAGTGCTCCAGCACATAGCCGGGATAGTTCAGGTACGAAACATCATCAGGAGTAGATATTTGAGTCTCCGTTAAAAAGAGCAGGGCAGGCCGCGCCGTCTCAAGGTGGTGGTGGACGGCGTTGATGTTGCTATGTAGACCCCTGACATTGCAGAAATCTACTTTAAGTGTGGATATCGTAGCCGCCGTAGTGACCCTGCAGTTTTTAGTTTTTGCCTTCATAAAAAAATTGTTGAGTAATAGGAATAGAGATGGCCGTGATGGAGCCAAAACGATGCCCTAGAAGAAGAGGTTCGGAGCATAGTGCCAGGCGGTCGTGCGGCCCGTAAAAGGACAAGGTGCGAGACACGGAAGGGCCCCCGATGCCCCCCCGCGTGCAATTGCCAGGATCCACTCCAGTCTCCCACTCTGGCATGACAACTGCACGACGGGATTTTCGCCGGTTGGCGGGACAGCTTCCTGGGGAGGGAGTTTGAAGGGGAATCCCCGGGTTCAGGTCCCCTACTAACCGGCAGGCGGCCGACGGAAACCGTTCCCATCGGGTCTCCCTGTACCCCGCCCCAGCCCTCCCACGTCCGCACCACAGCCCGGACGTAGTCTCCGCATGTTCCAGGCAGCGTCTGGCCCATCACGTCCCGAGGAAGGATAGTGTAGATAGGAGCGGCTGCCTAGCCCTTCCACCGGAACGCATTACTGCTTGGCGGTAGAAATAAACTAGGTGGTGGTACCAACCCGTTCGGGATCACCCTACCACCAGTAACAGGAAGAGGGGTAAAGGAAAAAGGACACCAGAGCCGCGGAAGGACAGGGAGAGCGGCTATGGTGGCTCGAGGGGCCGGGGTCGCGTACCCGCGCCATTCTAGAGTCAACCGGATAAGGTTGACAAAAATTAATGAAAAATATAAATATTTTCTTACCATCAATGGCGGAGTCAAAATAGCATTTGGGGCAAGGATCACACATGGTGTAAAAATCACCAACAAATCCAAATCAACGTTTAAATTAGCAGAGTCACTTTATAAGAGGATCTTAAACTCACATAGACTGCAATATTTGGAAAATAAAAATGTACAAGTTACAACCAATAATTGGAATACGAAAACAAGGCGATCAATGATACCACTTAAAAAATATTTTGTACATAATATATAGTTCGAAAATTATGGTCATCCATGAGTTTCTAAAATTACAAACAAAAAAGGTCTGATTTTCAATTTCATGTATTGAAATGTCGAGCTAAATTATCCGGTATAAATCTTAAAAAATATGGATTTAGAGGGCATTGTGTGTTTTATTACAAACACACACCATGCCCTCTAGATCTATTTTTATTAAACTTTTGTAATAATCGATATAGTTTATTATAGTGCCATCTACCATACGGTAGTCAAAACAAATTTCATAACTCTATATAAACTCTATGGTTTGATGTAGTGACATCCCCCTGAGCGCGCGGATAGCGGTGGAGTGGGACATATTGTGTTGAGTCGGAGAGGCGCTGGCGCACCCGCGCGGCCAATTACCTTCTCCGACAGTCGCAGAAAAATTTTAATTTAAGTTTTGAAACCATCCCTGAGTTGTGGTATACCACGAATCTTTAATAGTTAGTCTATACTAATGTTATAAAGAGAAAAGGTTTGTTTCTTTTTGTAAATTCTTTCACTTATAAGAAGATACATTACTCCTCAGTACTATAGGCTACTTTTTCTTTATTATCTTATTAGATAATTTTATCCAATAAGATAATTAAAAAAATTGTTGTCATACTTTTGTATCTCGTATTTCAGACTAAATTTATCTATAGGTACTAATATAATAATTGCGAAAACCTTGATGCTTTTTTTTCTCAATCACATCAGAACGGCTAAACATCCAGATCGAATGAAATTTGGCACAAAGATAGATTATAGTATAGAATAACACATAGGGTACCTTTATCCCTGGAAAATATATATAACTTTTAAGCACGTAAAGCCGTTGGTCCTGCGCCTGATCTCTCTCCGGTCATGTCGGATTGCCGTCTCACCGGACTATGAGAGTGAAGGAATAGCGAGTGCACCTGTGTATTGCGCACACACTTGTGCACTATAATATCTCCTGCGTACCTGGCTGATCTCCGTTGAGATTGGCCGCCGTGGCCGAAACTGGCTAGGAGGATTTCATTTCATAACTTTTATTCCGGATAAAAAAATCAAACGGGCGCGCGCCCATAGAAAGGGCGTCACATGTACCGGTAGTACTGAATGTCTGATAACTGGAAACTGAAATGCATTGTGGAAAGGGGACAATATGACCTTTCAAGTTTTATAATTTTTACCCCTCTAACCACTTTATTTTAACTTACATATAGCACCAAAGTTGAAGTATTGAACACTGTCGAAAATGACCTCACTGTTTAGGAAAGATATTTGTGGTATTCGCAATAGTTTGGAGAAGTATTTTATAAATAAAACGGTTTAATAGGATACACTTATATAAATGCAACTGTTTCTTTTTAAAAAGACCTTATATTTTATGGTTAAATTAAAGTTTAAAAAAGTAATCGAAGTGTTTGATAAAATCTGTCATATAATAAAAACGCCACGAAACCCCGACCTAATGATACTTGTGTTTGATAGTTCAGAGTAATTATGAAATTTCGCTAGAACATTATGTACCCCCCCCTCGTACCCCTTTCGAAGAAAAGTAATAAAATAGGTTACACGCCTGCTAAAAATGCCAGAGCATCTACAAGCTGACTACATTTTGTCAATTATGAATATTTCATCAGGTGTTGATATTACATGAAAGCAATCAAGTAGGTTGGTGTAAATAATTTTTAACATTATGCTTTCAATTGTTGTGTCATTTTAATCCATTCTAATATAATAATATTACTCAAAATAAGTTTTTTTAAGTGTTAGAAAACGCCTGACAATTTCTTTTGAGTAAATAAAATCCTTGAGATCGTAAATTTAGGCGATTTTAAGACATGTCTAGTTTTCATTAATTAGGTTAAAATATACTCTATACTGTATTGTATTTCACTTGTTTAATTGCATTAATGTCAAATTATTATGTATCTATACTCAATTTGGTTTTAAACTCCCTTGAAATATAGGCATATTTCAGTATTTTTTTTCATAGTCATGTCAGTATTTTTCAAATAAATTACATTGGTAATGGATAGGTCTATTATTCAATAATACATGTAAAAAAATTCAAATCTTTACGATGTTCGGTTGTTGAGTTATCATAAGATATGTAAGAGAGATACTCATGTCACGTCCTTTCTATGGGAACGTCCCTCTGTGGGGCGTGGCCGCTAATAAAAGGTGGGTAAAACAAAAGTATGGCTATAAAACTATCTTTTTCAGTCAATATTTTACCCAACGCCTTCTTGTTACACGTTTTTAATCTCAATTCCCTTTTATTTTACAAGTATTCATACCAAAACAAGTGAAAACGTGTGTTCTCCGCAAAATCTTGCGCAATCTTGCGTATGACTGAAGAGAATTTTGAGTGATAGTGTAATGTCACTTTGTTTTCATAAATCATCCGCCAGTCATGAGTAATGGAATTGAATGCCGTTTGAGTGAGCGTCTAAAGCGCGCATTAGACGTCGTAACTACCCAATGTTTTTTTTTCTTTATGGTTGTAAAAACATTTCCTGTTTTCACTGTATAAGTTGTGGCTTCAATTTGAGGGTGGCGGGGAGGGGGGGGCAAGGTTCCGCTATTTGATACGTAACTATACTAAAACTCCCCAATGTTTATTATAATACTCTTTGGTCGTAACCTCTGGCGCGTAGGTTCTCCAAGTAATTTGTGCATCTGGCTGAACACGAGGCCGAGGATAAGCAACAACGCAAACAGCATTGTAATACTACGGAAACAACAATGTCTATAATAATACGGTATTAGTTTATTACCGAGGTGCCAAAGAGAATATAACCACTACGTTAACGAGGTGCGATCCATCGCGAACTCCCGAAGAAACTTAAAATTATGTTGAGTGGAACAAGATCAATAAAACTCACGGCTTTGATTAATAATACACTAGATGGACTCTGAACGCTTCAAGCGTGGAGAAAAACCTAAAGGTCTACTGTCAACCTTTAGGTCATTTTCCCGCGCTTAGTACGCTTCGAGCTGTCATGGCGCTCGCTCACGTTGTTACGCAGATTTGTAGCCTTTGAAAATGTCGGGTTGTGTGATGAAAGTGTGCAAAAACTACAAGGGTCGACGTAAAACCACGCATAATGTCACCTACCACCGGTAAGTTTCATTTTTTATAAACACTTCTTGCTAAATAAGCCCATTGAAATATTTCGTTTAAAAAATAATAAAGAGTTCGTAATAGTTAGGGGTTGCTAGTTTATGGAATCAAAATTTCCCAAAAAGATGGTAAAAATGAATGCAAAGTAAATATTTTTTTGACTAAATGGTGAATATTTTCGGCGTTTAAATGCCACAAGTTTTTTTTTTTTTTTTTTTTTTTTAATAGGAAAACAAACAGTACAATTATACATATAAAAATTAATGTAGTAAAACTAGTACATTGACCAGTAAAGTTTCCACAAATAAATGTTAGAAAAAACCGCAATGATACACGCAAGGGCAAAATTAGGTAAATAAAAAGTAACAATGCACAAAAAAAAATGATTACAAAAATAAATAAATAATTACATTATGATTAGCAACTCATCGTTAGTTAAAACTAAATACAGTCTGATATATTTTTTTTAAACTTCAAGTAGGAGCCTGTAAATAAATCAATATGAGAAAACTTTTTGTTATATTCATTACAAGCTCTAAAGGTGAATGTATTTTGAGCATAGTTAGTTCTTACATGGGGCAAATGAAACAAGGACTTACTAGCATTACGCGTACTTAAGTTTGGACATCTGAACTTCAAGCAATTCAAAAGATATGAAGAATCTATATTATTTCTTATTAATTTAAACAAGAATAATTGGTCTCTCAGCGTTCGACGATCAACTAACTGTCTTATAACGGGAGGGGTAACATTTGATGCATGGCTTTTATATTCAAGATGCTTAACAAATTTCCGTTGAATTTTTTCCAAACCTTCTACGTATACTTTATATTTGGGGTTCCAAATAACAGACCCATACTCCAAAACAGATCGTACAAATGAATTATATAAGAGAATGAGAGTGGAATCACACCTGAAATCTTTACAGATTCTCAGAATGAAACCAAGCATACGGTAGGCTTTAGCAGTTACATATTTCACGTGATAATTAAATGAGAGTTTACTGTCAAGGTGTATTCCCAGGTCTCTCACCTCGGTTACTCTGTTTAGAGAATTACCATCAAGATGATAGTTGTAGGTGATAGATGTAATCTTACGTGAAAAGGATATGACACTACATTTAGCGACATTTAACTTTAATAAATTATCTTTACAATATCTACATAGCCGATCAAGATCATCCTGCAAAAGCAAACAGTCAGATGCACTAGAAACCCGTCTAAAAATTTTCATATCATCGGCGTAAAGTAATAATGATGAATTGTATATAACGTCTCGAATATCATTTATAAATAAATTGAACAGGAGTGGACCAAGGTGAGAGCCCTGAGGAACTCCCGAAGAGACCGGGACGAATGAAGAACAGTAACCTTTGATAGTCACTGCTTGGCTTCGGTTACGAAGATAAGATGAAAACCAGCGCAGCAGATCTCCGTGTATACCAACCCTTGCAAGTTTGTCGACTAATAGCGAGTGAGATATTTTATCAAAAGCCTTCGAGTAGTCAGTATACACGACATCTACTTGCTGTCCATTATCCATAGACTTTGCGACTTGATCAACAAGTTGGCATACGTTAGTTTCTGTAGATTTTTTATTGATGAATCCATGCTGCTCCTCGATTAAAACCGGTCTCAACAATGGGAAGATCATATCATAAATAATTTTTTCAAACATTTTGGCAATTGTACATAATTTGGAGATGGGCCTATAATTAAGAACGTTATGTTTGTCCCCACATTTGAAGACCGGAACTATGTATGAGCGTTTCCAAAAAGAAGGCATTTCTCCGGAGTTCAAAGATTTCTTGAATAGCAAGTAGATTGGAAAAGAAAGTGTTTTACAACAGGATTTTAAAAGCAATGGAGGTAATTCATCGGGGCCATATCCTTTCCTGACGTCCAGCCGTTTCAGGTATTTAACAACAGTTTTATGAGAGATCTTAACCGACCCAATATTAACAAAATTATGAGAAGTCGAATTAGGATAATCTACAATACGCGAATTAGGCGGTTCAAAAACTGACTTAAAATAATCATTGAAGACATTACAAATTGCTTTCCCATCATTAACTGAAATATTATTGAAACTTACTCTATTGGGTATGCTACTGCTAGTTTTTTTAGATTTGACAAAAGACCAAAAGAATTTGCTGTTGGTTCTAATTTTCATCTCAGCATTAGCAATATACTTTTCATAACATTCTAACTGAGCTCGCTTTTGTCGATCTCGCAATAAACTAAAAGTTACGTAATCTGAATACCTGTTGTAAGTTTTCCATTTTCTATGGTATTTAAGTTTTTCGGTAATAATTTTTATCAGAGGTTTAGAGTACCAGAAGGGATAATGGTTGTCATGCTTTACTATTTTAACTGGGAAGTTTTATTATTTATTTGATCGGAAATAAAAAATTGTCACCTGTACGTATGGTACGTGCTGTCAGTGGCGTAGCGTAGGTTCTTGTCGCCTGGGGTGGACCCGGTAATTTGCACCAAGAACAGGTCGTTTCAACAAATAAGTCACGCGTGCAATGTATAGATAACTAGCTTTTGCTCGCGGGTCCACCCGCGCAAAAAAGTTTTACCGGAATAAAAGTCCCGCTTTATATTTTCTCGGGATAAAAGTAGCCTATGTCTTTTCTCAGGCTCTAGATTATATGTGTACCAAATTTCATTTACATCGGTTCCCCAGTTTTGGCATAAATACGCGACAGACAGTTTCTTTCGCATTTATCGCATCGCTAAGGATGAATATATTTTTCAGAATACCAAGTGATCCTACAATAAGAAGCCAATGGATAAATATTATAAGAAAATGTCGCTGTGAGGAATTTTGGCAACCAGCAAAATATTTTCTGGTTTGCTCTGACTATTTTCATAAAAATGAAATGTATTTTGCAAAAAAACAACGACGCCGAAAATTTAAAAAAAACAACTGCTCCTTGTAAGGCATGTATTATTTTTTTTATGTTGTTGCTTATGATTGTCGTACATCAGAGAAAAATATGTTACGCTGACCCCAAGTAATTTGGGACCAGGGCAGGAAGATGATTATGATTATGATGATTGTCGTACATCCTTTGTGATTATATCATTTTTTTATATTTTAGGCTTTGTTCTTATCGTCGGTGCAATCTGACAGGAGTGATGTGACGGATGAAGAAATGGATGCCAGTGCTTTTGAAAATTCCAAAATTACTCCTGTAGAGATAGTAAGTCAATCTTCCTTACGTATTATAAAACAAAGCTGGGACGAGTAGTATGATATAAGAAAGAAAAGATAATAATACAAGCTCCGTACCATTGCTATCTATGTACTTTGCTATTGTAAAAATAATTTTAGCATTTTAATATTTTAATTAATAATCACAAAAGAAATTTACTCAAAAATACTGTCATCCATAATGAAACATTTTATTGGCAAGAGCTACTTTAAAGTGGAATCTGAACATTTCTGTGGACATCTTCATCAGACCAAACTATTACGATTGGTAGCAGAAAAGTATGTCGCTAATAGGTGTTTTCATGTAGCAAGATTAGATAGTGTCAAAAGCCAATGCCAGTGTAATGCGAACCATTGCAATAACTGGTATCATTAGGTACGCAGGTACGCACACAAGTATAAGCAGAATGACGCAACGATAGCGTACGACACAGCTGTCACGCACACGAATATAATCGCCGCGGCCCGTTTGTTTTGGTTGCTTTGCAGCGCGTCACTCTATCTAGTGTATTATTAATCAAAGACTCACGGGTTTATAAGAATCGAATTGAGATTGTTACAGACTCAAAGTAATAGTTTTTTTTTAATTTACGTGGGAATAAATATAACGGTTCCTCGTGAATTCTAGTCGATTTGCTTTACAATAATATCTTTCCTGCTTCAAAATGTTTTCTTTTTCTTTACAGACTCAAAGTAATAGTTTTTTTTTAATTTACGTGGGAATAAATATAACGGTTCCTCGCCAATTCTAGTCGATTTGCTTTACAATAATATCTTTCCTGCTTCAAAATGTTTTCTTTTTCTTTACAGACTCAAAGTAATAGTTTTTTTTTATTTACGTGGGAATAAATATAACTGTTCCTCGCGAATTCTAGTCGATTTGCTTTACAATAATATCTTTCCTGCTTCAAAATGTTTTCTTTTTCTTCTTGGAACAAGTGATGAGAATATCAAAAACTATTGTCACCATCTGAAAATACAAAGTTTTTTTTTTTATTTTGATACCAATATAAGTTAAAAGGATATACTTACATAGGTAAATAGATATAGTACAAAGAGATGAGAGTAACTTTGAGAGAGTGAAAAAGACTTGGATTGTAGATAAAGTACTTTTTGGAAAGAAATTGTGCAATCAATGCTGTAATAATAATAAAAAGAATAGAAAATTTTAGTGTAGGTAAATTACTGAAGCATACTAACCTCTACACAGACAATTGCTATCAAAATACTTCTGACAATAGCCCCGTAAGTTTCAATGTAATCTGTGAGTACCGTGGAGCAACCAATGCTATGGCAGGTTATGTTGGTGCCGGGAGGAAGGAGATCATCAATCACCTCTGTATTGTTTGTACAACATGTAGGCGGAATGGGCATTCCAGCATCAATATACGAATCCATTCCGTTGACTCCACAGCATTTTAACTAAAGAGGGGTGTTTAAAATATGAGCTTTCTTGGTAAAAGAAATGCAAAAGTAACCGTTGTTTTAACTATGTAACGTTTTAATATATTTGTATACTTATATTAAAGCGTTCCGAGACTCGAACAGGAAATGAGAGGGATAAGTCGGATAAAGATCCATTTTGCATTACGTGGGGAAGAGTTGGCACCAGAGATATTCATCACTAAATAGTTACTGTAAGTAACTATAGAGTTACTTGGTTAGCATCGACCCCACAAAAGACTGGGATAGGAAAAGCAGAATAAGAAAAGGAAAATGTTTTTACTCGTCCGCCAAAACATAATACTCTTACATCTCTACACAGAATATTAGGTATATAAATAGACAAAAAGCTAAATTAATACCTACCAAAACCTCAATATTTGTTAGTGTATCATTGATAAATAATGTACTTTCGCTCAAAAACTGTGTAATTATTATTATAAGATATATTGTCCCAGCGGCAAGAATAACAAATGCTGAGGCGTTCTGAAACATAAACGCATTCAATGACAATCCTTCCCATGTAAATACAGACATTCGTACCTACATACAGTAAGAGATAGTAGTAGAAGTCTTGCAGATAAATCCCCAAGAGAGCTACGATAATATAATTAAGACTCACCAAGATCAAGCACCATATGACCTTGCAAGTAGCTCCAATACATCCAGTCATACCAAGCACAGATATTACAACGCCAGCCACTATGAACACTATTAGTAAAGTGTTCAAGCCAGATAAGTCCAGATCAAAAATTGATTGTAGCTCCTGAACTGAATCGCCAGCATACTTGACAAAAACCCCTACTCCCGTTGTTAGTAAACCTAGGGCCTAAAATAACATATTTATTATCGTAAGCAATACCTACATCTGAATGTCTATCAGGAAATTATCGTACATATTCAAATTTTGATGCGAATTTAAAGGAAATACATTTTTTAACAATAAGTAGTCTTTGTTCGTATAATTAATTAGCTTTTGCCCGCGGCTCCGCCCGCGTTAAAAAGTTTTTCCGGTATAAAAGTCCCGGTTTATATTTTCCCGGGATAAAAAGTAGCCTATGTGTTAATCCAGGACATGATCTACCTGTTTTTTGTTTCTTCGGCGCATTAGGGACGGTCGCGGGCTTTCTCCGACTCACGTCTAAGCTGTCATCCGCAACCGCCCCTGCGAGTAACGCTATTGCGGTCCGTCTCCTGTAGTTGGGGGGCTCAGAAGCCCCCGCGCGCTCAAGGACGCCCTCGGCGTCAACGGCAGCGTGAGGCCTAACCGCCACGCTGACATCCATCACGGGGATCACAAAAGTTGGCTAGACTTAAAGGTGGAGGGCCCCTTCCGCCCACCCGGACCCCCGGTGGCCTCTATTAGTCGCCTTTTACGACAGGCAGGGGATACCGTCCACCCGACGCCTCCTACGCTTCGTCTGGCGGCGAGAGGGATCAATGATCTACCTGTGTGCCAAATTTCATCGAAATCCGATCAGTAGTTTTTACGTGAAAGAGGAACAAACACCCAGACATTCTTACAAACTTTCGCGTTTATAATATTGGCAGGATGAAATATTTTGAGATAGATATAATTCGTATGAACATAATATGTCTGTTTATGTTTTATTTAGTGCAATTAAATGACGAGACATGATGTCTAAAAAAGATTTTTAATTTAATTAGTTTACACATAAAAATACAAACCACCACCACGAAATTTGCTAAGCAAACCACAACTTGTCCTAACACAACTATACACCCACACATTTTGATTTAAGTTAAACACACGTTAGTTTTCGAAGCAGTTGCTATTTAAAATGAATCATTACACATAATATCTGAAATATACCGATTACAGGAAAATGGTGACGACATATTAATAGGGGTTTCTAAAAGTATTTTCCCCCAATGATAGTAATAATAGATAGTAAACATGCCATTATCATCATAAATAATATAATTATGATTAGTACACAATACACAATTTATGTAGTATCGTGTTATCACAAAACAATTCGAAAATGTAATCAACTATCATAAATTATCTTAAAACGTGTATCGAAAATCAATTTTCCGGGAGAAAAGTCCCGGCTTATATTTTTCCGGGATAAGAAGTAGGCTGTCATTCCCTGGGTCACAAACTATCTCCATACTTATTTCATGTAGCTTCCAAAACCAGAAAACGATTTTCCGAGGTTTATATTTTCTGGCAATAGGAGTAGCTTATGTCTATGTAGAGTATCTCTATGTCTCTCTGTGGCATCGTAGTTCTCAAACGAATGGACTGATTATGACGTGTTTTTTTTGTTTGAAGGCTGATGTGATCGAGATAGTTCTTACTTCTTAGCTATAATTTATGAAGTTCTGTTCAGGCATTTGAAGATTATCAGCTCATTTCCAACTTTCATAACTCCGATTGATTTAAAATTTGGTGTACTTTGACTTCAGAAATATTTATAAGACTGTGCTTAAAAATGGGACAAAATTTCTTTAATATTTCTTTACGTATTATATAAATTACATCTGTCAATACTGTTGCTTGCCATTTGTGGTAAAAAAATATGGAAGACTGTTTTCAGTAGGCTCCGTGCACGTTTGGTTGATGTTATCATGCTTCAAGTCTTTCTTTCTTATTTTAAATCATTTAAAAATCCTCGGGTAATCTATATATACAGGACTTCACAGCGCCTGTGTGTAGTAAACTTTATCGGCGTCAGAAAATCGATGCATTTTATCATTAGATACGCACAATAATTGTCTGAAGTATTGTGATAAGCATAAAGAGCTTGAGTGTAAAGTGTGTGTTATTCATGATTGTGTCTTTAATTAAAATTGAAAATCTCTGTGTTTAGAGAAATATTTATTTAAGTCGTAATTGAAAACTCAACTATATTTATTTTCATTGTAGGGTGACCTGTTCAACAGTTAACCACGTAACATTCAAGTAATGATATCTCAATTTTCTTTATCCAAAACGATCCTTTTTTTTATTCTGGCCACAACCCAGATTCTTAAACAGTACACTCACATTTACAGACAGAGAACCAAAGTTATCGACATAGCTCAAAGACTTAGCAAGCTGAAGTGGCAGTGGGCTGGCCATATCTCGCGAAGAACCGACAACCGCTGGGGTAAACGTGTTCTTGAGTGGAGACCGCGACTGGGCAAACGTAGTGTAGGACGCCCTCCGGCCAGGTGGGATGACGATCTGCGAAAGACTGCAGGCAGATGCTGGATGCGGCAAGCTGAAGACAGGGCGCTATGGCGCTCATTAGGGGAGGCCTATGTCCAGCAGTGGACTGATAAAGGCTGATGATGATGATGATGATGATGACACTCACATTAAAGATATGTTCTATATCAAATATATAATAGGGAATTGGCTAACTGTGTCCACACTATAGTACACTATTAACCGGGGGGGTTGGTACAATTAACCATGGGGTACACAATTAATCACTTAATATAGTAAATTATTTGTTTTGAAATAATTAAACCATATATTATGAAATATAACTTTTATTTCTTATTAAAGGGTATGGTTGTTAAAATGAACACAAAATATTACTTCTTTACAATAATTACAGAACATTTTAAGTATTCATATAATCAACAATCAGACTTATCGCTTTGGAACATTACTAGGCTTTAAAACCTTTATTTATTATAGCTATATAACTTAACCGTATCGTTTGACCAGCATGTTCGTTGATTCTTTTCACATACAGTCGAACTGTCGGGAACTAAGTTGGCATTCTTTACTAGCCTTTCTTATGCTCATCCCACCTTTGACTAATTCGATAGCCTTCTTCATAGCGACTGCTGAATGTCCTCCCTTTTTTCTCTCTTGTTTCTTAGTACACCCCATCTAAAATACAAATAAAATGATGAAATTTCACAATAAGACGCGAAAAAAATACAGATACACAACAAATCCTAGTTAGTACCTACACCATTAACCATGGTTAACTGTTGAACATAGCATTGTGATTAATTGTAGACCACCCACCTCCCGCACGAGTTACGCTAACCTCACTTTTAAATGTGCGGTACCATTCGCATATTATATATATAGTAAATTAAGCACATTTAGTAAGTCTACACAGCCGACACATAAGTATTTTCGTAATATTATACAAAGAGAATTGAAGAGAAAAAGTACTTACGGTATTTTTGTAACTAATTCAATTAGAAAACACAAAATTCGTTCCCACACAGCCAGCGTCGGCGCAAGCTCGCTGCGAACTGGGGACAGGGGAGCGGGGCTATTTTGACATCTAAATCGCGCGGCTACACGAAACGGCAGCGTCACATTTATGAGATACAAGCGTGGCTAATTGTGTACATGTGGCTAACTGTTGAACAGGTCACCCTATGTTATTTCAATGAAAATTTTATTCCAACTTGCTCAGACTCTTATGAAGACGAATTGAAATTTTAAAAGAAGGGGGAGATCTGCCAAATTGGTAGCGGATGAAGATTGAAGAATAATTCGTAATGCAAGAGAGGACTTGCCTCGCTAGTAACGATTTCTTCCAGAGAAGGTAAACTTCACGGTAGTCTAGTTTGAAATAAAATAGTCTGCCAAGATGGAGATTCGCATGTTCAAAACCTATGGTAAACACCTCTGACTTTTCTAAGTTATCTGAGTATTTATAATCGTTTGCTTTAACAGTGAAGACAAACGTCGCGAGGAAAACTACATAATATTATCTACTTGAGACTTTTCCAAATGAATTTCGAGGGTAGTGAAGTCGGTCAAGCTGCACTAGGCCAGCCTGTGGACTAAGGCCGTAACCCTCTCAGTAGTAGAGGAGACCCATGATTAGGGCTGCCATCCGTCCGGATTTCCCCGGATTTGTCCTAGTTTGAAGGGCGTTCGGGGGCCGTCCGGCCGTGGTTTTAAAAATTGTCCGGGCAAAACCCGGACACTTTTGTTGTCAGGGGAAATCCATTTTTTATAGATGAGCGACAAATTGAAATAAAACTTCATGCATTTCCCCGCATTCAAGAAGGAACGGCAAAATATTATTCAGAGGTGTCCGGGGAAATACCCATATTTAGCCCAAATGTCCGGGATTTTTGCCGTGTTTATCCGGCGTCGGCAATTTAGATGATGGCAGCCCTACCCATGATCAATAGTGGGCAGCATACACTAAATACGATTATCAATACAAAGTGATAATAACAATCAATGTTACGGCAATTGGTAAGTAAAATTTAGGATAAGGAAGACGTTGTATTCCTTTAGAATAGTGCTGATGGTAGTTGTAGGATATTTTTTATTTGGTCGGGAAGCAACCAGGGTACACAAGATGTTTAACCCGCCATGGCCCGCATAAATGTTTTGCATTCCAGAATCAACCCTTGTAGGTTTCTAATAGGTTAGAAATCGGCATAATCATGTTAACTGGCTATGGATAGACATCTCTCATTTGGGGGTCTAGACAAAACCCCTTTTCTGTTAGAGTTTACGGTTACGGAAAGCTCAAAATGTATGGAAATGACATATGCAAGTCATGTGACTTGTGACAGAAAAGGGATTTTGTCTAGACCCCTGATCGAAATTCATCGGCATGGATCTGAAATAAGTGAGTATATCCTGAATCAGCAATAAACATAACAAATGGATTATGTGTTTTGGTATTTGATAATCTTATCTAGTAACTATAAAGAAAATAATCTTACTTTGTTTATAGTAATAATATTATTTATGTCGATGCAATACAGTTCATTGATAGCGATAAAAAATGTATAGTTCGCAGGTACGAGAGTTGGCGAGATTAGATTAAAAGTTTGGATACGAATACAATGGATAACATTATATTCCTTTATACACACGTAACTTCGAAAAGTCAGAGCCCAGAGGTATGTGCCTTGGGTTTGAACCCCCGAATATTGTCTCGGCAGACCGTTCCATTTCCAACCAGGCTATCGTCCACACATCCATAGGTACTATTATTAATTGCTTTATTGTTTATACATTTGGTCTTTATCCGTGTATATATTAATTTAAGTCTGATTGTACCTGTATAATATTTTCAAGTGCAATCGCAAAATCTGCCTTCTTTATATTTTTTGTGTTGGCTTTTGATCCGTTGCGATTGCGAACCGATGTAATGCGTTTCTAATGTCCGGCTCCCGCAACCCACCTAGTAGACGCAATCCATTGACCATTTTAGTTTAAAATGTCTCCATACCGGATTGCATCTACTTCAATTTTTTCAGTATTTAATTAGATATTTATTTGGGCGTTACAAACGAAATAATTGTTTCCAAAGTTTGTTTTAAACCCTAGCTGGTTTAGGTATAGGTATAATAAAATTATGTTAATCATCATCATTTTATGGTTAAGTTAAAGATACCTACTTTAATACAAATATTCAAAACGGACGAGCCTATTTCGAGAAACATTAGATACCTATGTTTTGATAATTATATACATATGAAAATGGCTATTTGTTAACGGATAAGATAGTCATATAAGTAAAATCTAACGGAAATCCCCTATCAGCAATAGCTCTTGGTATAATTGTCATAAAGTGATAAGCTTACCTAGAGTATGTCCTTATCCTTTATATATTATAAAACAAAGTCTCCTGTAGCGTGTGTCTGTCTGTCTGTCTGAATGAGAATTTAAAAGCTAACGTTTTTCCGATTAATTTTAGCATGGTAATTGAGACCCTGGGAAGGACATAGGCTACTTTTTATCCCAGAAACTTATATACAGACGTGCTACTTTTATCCCGGAAAAATATATAGTGGGACTTTTATTCTGAAAAACCTTTTTCACGCGGGCAATAGCCATTAACTCCGAGTTAATTTAGCTAACTCAGGAACGTGCAAGTGGGATTTAGGGATCTATTCTGTTAGCAAATGTCCAAAACGCATTATAGTGCGTTTTGTTTATAATTACTGATGGCGTGAATTAGCACCCCTGTCTGACAAGATGGTGGACAATATGAAAATAATTCCCGCCATTTCAGTAGTTTTTTTTTATTTAGATATTACGGCTCTGGAGACTAGTCCATTGAGCCCGTCTTTCATACATTTTTATCCTCAGTCCTAGCTCCTAACTACAATGTCGAAGTAAAGCAGTGGCTACCTTACCAAGACTTTATCGAGGAGTTTTGGCGGCAACAAAAAAGCACTTGATTAGCACAGTTATTTCAATCCACTTCATTTGAGCCCTTTAATAGAACTATATTGGATAATATGCCACCATAATTATGCAACACAACACTAAGTATCACCAAAATAATGAATTAAAACAAGAGCACCTCATGAAACTACCAAGTTCCCGCCAAAACTCGCCATTTCAGTTGAAAAAAGCAGGGTTACCAGAGGATTTATGTGTTTCTTTTTAATAGCATTTAAAGTATCTAAAATAATAAACAGTTATTGTATAAAATCAATTAAAATAACAATAAATAAATAGCCAGTGTAACTGTGCTGACTTGTCATAATTGCTTTTTAATAATTACTTACCTCCACGACTCAATAAAAACTAATGTCATGCCATTGTGATAAATAAATATTCGTCTTGTTTTACTTATAAATATATTATCCTAAAGCAATAAATGTAGTTAATAATGGTTTAGTAGATAAACATACTAAAGTTAATTTGGTTGCTAAACGTCTACCCACTCATAAATTTTATTTATAGTGTTTGTTTTACTTCCGTAAATTGCAAATGAATTCCATAGTGTAATTTAGTGCCATAACTATTTGTTGTCCTGCACCATACATCTTAGAAAAAAAAAGCATTTATTGGAAACTACATAGCTGGTTAATTATTACTTACTTACGGCAGAATTCAATTATTTTAATAACAAAATATTTAAAAAGTGCGTACGTAGTTTACATTTACTTACATATTTTAAAATTTGATTTGAAAATATTGGTGTTTTGTTGCTAGAAAAAAACATGTTCACATTACAAAAAAAAAATCCTTTGTTTCAAAGTAGCACATTTTATATGATGTAGCAGCACTGAATATACCGTGGTGCCAAAATAACGCCATCGGAACTTAAAGTTGAAACGCGCTACTTTGACATTTCTGGCTTTTGATTATCTGCATTCCGCTGTACACAAGAAGTTTATAATATTATCTAAATTCTTGGCTGTACACACGCCCGGTAATGCTAGAACAAAAAATATCGACCATAGAAACTGACAGTGCAAGAATCTCAACTGACATTCCGCGCCCCTCTTTCGTCGTCTTCACCCCCGCCAAGAACAGTCGCCATTTTGACCATGTGTCACTGTCAAAAAAGGCAAGCGTCGGCCATCACCTCTTTAAATCCACAAATACAGTAATATCTAGTCAATGTAATTTCAACATTTTTAACAATATTACGAAAGTGTTGTGTATCCAAGTGGAATAGTTTACGACAAGACATTAAATTGCATAAATTTCCCGCAAGGAAAGAGATTAAAATCCGGTGGATACAGTGCATAGGTAGTGAAAATGTTAGCGATACAAAGAACATGTATGTTTGCCATAAGCATTTTGAGCAAAGATTTGTTTACCAGGCAACAAAACGCTTGAAGAGTGAAGCCTATCCAAGTTTATTTACAGACTTGGAGATTTCTTCAGGAAATTCGTCATTGGTTTATGAAGAAACAGGTAACTTATCTTTCAGAACCGAAGATACTTTGAGGATATAGCTAAATTTTTTTTTATATTATATGTCTTGTCTTTTCTAGTTCCTCTGAAGTACAGAAATCACGATTATGCACGAAAGCGACACATTGACCATACATACTCAAAAATGGAAGAAAGTATCCCGTTTAAAGTGGCATGCTCTGAAGTCAATGGTATGTAGTAATTTATGTATATTGTGTAATCTAAATTCTAACACACACACACACACACTCACGCCTATTATCCCCGAAGGGGTAGACAGAGGCGCAACTAGTGCACCCACTTTTCGCCTTTATTCCGTCCCATGATGTGATAGGGGGCGAGCCTATCGCCATATAAATTCTAAAGTTGCCTGCCATCTGGTGAGCAGCTGGCTTGTCTCTATTAATTAGTCATCAACTTTGCTGTGTGTCTGATGACAGTCATGGGTAGAATTATAAGCATAAGAATAAGATCTGTCCTAAAGTAATGACAAGGCCTAAAAGTATACTGTGTTTATTGATAGATTTGAATAATAATTGGTAAATGTAAGATGTTTTATTGTTTTTTTTTTCAGTGATTTGTAAGTCAAGACAGTCTGCTGCTGTGACCTCCGGAACTGAGATCCAGGGTACACAAGGTATTTATTTGTTTGAAGTTTGTTGTATTGTGGCCCTACAAAGTCTTTGTTGACTATTTTTTTATGTATAATATTTTGTTTTATTTTCAGCTTCATCATACAAAACTCCAAAAAAGTTGGTCAGAAGGTGATTAATAAAAACATTGGGCACCTTATCTCCACAATGTCAACTAATCTATAATGAATATAAGAAAGCAAAACGTATAAGTAACTATAAATCCAGAGCGCAGAAGGCATTGGTATTCAGTAAAGAAAAGTCTTTAGAGGGTTTAACTAAAAATATAAATCCTTTAACTAAGAAAGTTCTGTGGAAATTATGCAATAAAAATAAAAAGGCACGTAGATTTACAATGGATAAAATTAATTTAATTTAATTTTTTTCTTAACTCTGATGTTATTGAAAACTTTTTTGGACTGCCTCGGTGGTGTAGTTGTATTACAGTACGACTGCAAAGCTGAGGTCTCGGGTTCGATCCCCAGGTTGGGCAAAGTGATATTGAGTTTTTCTATTCAGTATCAGCCCGGAGTCTGTAATTTGTGCCCGATATGGCGATAGGCTCGCCCCCTATCACATCATGGGACGGAATGATGGCGAAAAGTGGGTGCACTAGTTGCACCTCTGCCTACCCCTTCGAGGATAACAGGCGTGAGTGTATGTATGTATGTATGTTTTTTGGACAAGTACAGGCATACAATTATTATAGATTTAATAATCTGACTGCCCACTCTTATTAACATTTAAAGCTCTATTAATAACAAGATTTATAAGTTTTAATTGTGAAGATTTTAGTATCAATATTTTAAATTTAGAATCCTTGTTTGAAAATGTGAATTCTGCACCAACGATGAACTCTAAATTAGATAGTTCAGATATAACTGAAAATATTGAGTTTAGTAATGAAGAAAATATTCATGAACAAGCCAGACGAGAATAGTTAAATATTCATTCAAAGGCCTACACAGAAGGGTGGGTAACAAGGAACGTGCTTTCTAAAATTAATAATTGTGCAGAATGTAAAAGCAATCTTTTAAGTGAATAATAATATTCACAATTTCATAGTAGAAAAAGAATATAAAAGTTGTAAGAATGCAAGAAAATTAAGTTATCCCCATGAAAACATTGTTATAAGTTTTGGTAATGTAATTAAAATTACAAACGAATATTTGGAAAAACAAGGACACAAAAATAATATTAGTAAAAACATTAAACAAAGTATATGTTCCAAATATTCTTTTGAATTGCCATTCTCACAAAAACTTAGTTCCTGAATATTTGTTAGACATAAGTATTAAACTTTGTATTTTTATTGGTGCAATGTAATAAACAAAATATCAAAAGGGATAGACATCATAAGGGCCGAAAAATATAAATTAAAAAAAATGCAGACGAAAGCATTGCTATTTAAGAAAAAGTTCAAAAATAAAAATATAAAATAAAAACCTGTTTTATTTCAACATGGAAATTTTTTCCATAATATTAAATATTTTTTAAGTTAAAAGGAAAGAACCTAATCACTAAATAATCAACAAGGCTGTATGGGCCTGAAAAAATATTCCATCATGGGCTGCATGGTTTTGTTCTTTTGCCTATACTACAAATGTCAGTAAAAAAACAATTAAATGTCATCTGACAAACTTGCAAGTTTCCTTTACGGTTCAAAGATAATGTCGGATACATGGCGGTCTGAACGTAGTTCTTCTGAGTCAGGGGGATGTCACTACATCAAACCATAGAGTTTATATAGAGTTATGAAATTTGTTTTGACTACCGTATGGTAGATGGCACTATAATAAACTATATCGATTATTACAAAAGTTTAATAAATATAGATCTAGAGGGCATGGTGTGTGTTTGTAATAAAACACACAATGCCCTCTAAATCCATATTTTTTAAGATTTATACCGGATAATTTAGCTCGACATTTCAATACATGAAATTGAAAATCAGACCTTTTTTGTTTGTAATTTTAGAAACTCATGGATGACCATAATTTTCGAACTATATATTATGTACAAAATATTTTTTAAGTGGTATCATTGATCGCCTTGTTTTCGTATTCCAATTATTGGTTGTAACTTGTACATTTTTATTTTCCAAATATTGCAGTCTATGTGAGTTTAAGATCCTCTTATAAAGTGACTCTGCTAATTTAAACGTTGATTTGGATTTGTTGGTGATTTTTACACCATGTGTGATCCTTGCCCCAAATGCTATTTTGACTCCGCCATTGATGGTAAGAAAATATTTATATTTTTCATTAATTGATAGTATCGTTTATAACTGCAATAATCCATTGCAGTCATATATAATGTTTAAATCAAATCCTTTTTAAACTCTGTTTTTAAAATACCATGAGGCAATGTGCATAACCAAAAAATATGAGCTAATAATTTTAAGTTACTTCTGAAAATGGAGTTGAAATCATTGTTACAACATAGTGTTATTTACTTTAATTTAACGATCGTATACGTAAAGTTCAGCTGCATTACTCATTGACTAATTGTTTTCATCTGCATTGTCTTCAAAAAATAAGGTTACTTGTTCGCGGAATATAACTGAGTTGCGTTGTGTTTATAATTGTTTTATTTTTATCATTTACAGCAAGAACTTATTGCTTTGATCGGCATAACCACAAAAGGGAGACACAGTTAAAAAACCATAACCTATTCAATAATAGATATTTTCTTTGAATCATCCCCTCAGCAGTTATATTTACAATTTACAACATAGTACCAATTAATATTACTGAACTTAAATTAAACTTCAACAAAAAACTTTTATTCTTAAATCTGACCTAAGTATTCCAATGTTTTCGTTTAATATACATACTTAATGAATGACTATTATCATAAATTTAACTCACACCTTTTTACTTATTTGTATCAAATGATTTATTTTCAGGCCCACTACATTTTTTCTGCAAAGCAGTAGTTCCATTTGTAATGGGAAACATGGCATATAATAAGTACCAGGAGTGGATACAAGTTTTGGACAAGAACACACTACATAAAGGAGACCAGTATATTCAAATATATGTGCGTCTATAATATAGACATTTCGAAGAGAGCTTGAGACTTTCAAGGGGCATAATATATAGAATGGCAGCTCCAATGTTGAATTTAGGTAAGAATGATTTCCATACGCTGCACAGTATACTTTGTAGGTTAGCATAATTCAGGTAGATACATACACCTATACCTACTTAAAAATATTTATCCTGAATGAATTATGTTTGTTTTAACGAATGACGTCAATTCCCCTGTTATTTTTGCATTTGTAGGGTGAGTTGAGCATGCTGGTTACCTCATGGTAAGCGATATGAACACCCATAAATAGTAGCAACACAATATAAAACTTTGAATTAAAAAATACCGTGTCACTAGATTCAGTAAAGTCATGCCTGTTTAAAAAACCTGTCATTTATTATCTATACTAGTCCATACTAGTATTATAACGACAAAAGATTTGATTGTTTGTTTGTTTGCAATGGATAAAACTTAAAAACTACTTTACCGATTTTGTAAACTCTTTCATTGATATGAAGCTATGTTAATCCTGAGCGCCGTAGGCTACTTTTAATACCAAAATATATTTTTCACGTGGGCGGAGCCACGAACAGAAATCTATAGTGTAATATAGTTATGCTGGGCTACCTAGGTGTGGCGATATGCCACAACAGGTGCAGGCACAACATACCTATAGAATTAATGTGAGTGGTACTCTTAATAAGGATTTGGCAGTTTTGATGACAAGAATTTTGAAGTGAAAGAAAATTAAATAATATGAATCAAAAATATATCTTTGTATATATAGTTAATAGGAATATATTCCTTCTGTATGTGTTTATGTCGCTGAGCTCCTCCGGAATCGATTTCGGGGATTATTTTTTGTGTAAATTAAAATAGGTCCTCGGATAATTAAGATTTATAATAGGTGAAGTTGGCTGCGCTTGAATCAGGTTCTAGGTTTTTATTGAATTTTTTTAGGCCAAGACAATATCTATCGAACCTGCTTGTATTATATAAAAACAAATATTTATATGTACGTTCCCAATAGACTCCTAACCAGCTTGAAGCTGCAGTCACATAAATTGGAACAATAGTACAGCGTAAGCGCAACAAAAGTCACAGTACTGGTGGTAGGACTCTCATATGTAATAGCACGTTTACGTACCACTGCAATGTCTATTTCTACCGCCAAGCAGCAGTGTGCATGCACTGTTGTGTTTTGAGCATTGTAGCCAGTGTAACTACAGGACATAATAATCCCAACTGTCCATTATCTGCCCATTAATAACACACAAATTTAATTATGTTACAGAAAATTTGAAAACGGAATTCCACGAAATAGAGGACGTGTGACGTGTGTCGAAACAAGCCCTTATCCATCAGGTAATGCTGTATATAATACCTTACTTCTTTTTATTTTATTTCTCTTACTACTAATAATGAATATAAAAATTTGTGAAAATGTTAAGATCTTTGAAAAACTATACTCAGAAACAGCTGAAAGGATTTTTTATTACATTGAGTGACGAAACAAGAATGCCGTACGCCTGATGATACGGCTGGTAAAAACAGAACCAAAACCATCCAGCATCTTGAATTAAAAAGTACTGTGTGGCATTCCACTGCGCTTATCATCCCTAGACATAAGACGTTAAGTCTCAATATGACCGGTTGTTATACTCGCTACAATGTTCTTAATTTTTTATTTTTCAGATTTTGATATCAACACTATGAAAAACTTTGGATTAGAAAGTACTGTGTGGCACTCCACTGCACTCGTCAACCTAAGATATAAGATATTAGTTTCATATTGCTCAGTAATTACTTAACATAATAAAGAACATGTCCAAAAATGAGCTTAAAATTCTAACCAAAAGACTTTATGTATATTTGGTTAGTACTCCCAAAAACTAAGCTTTTAGCAATAAATTGTATAATTTGAAAGTCCTCTGATTTTGATATTTATGTCATTTAATTTTGTTTAAAAACTACATTTAATACAAAAGTTTTTAAAGTTAGTTGTAAATGGAGGGATCTTAAAATATTTGTTATGGATCTAAGATCCTTACTTTTACCACTTTAATATCCATATAGTTTGAGCCTGGTTAAATTTTGAGGCCCACAGAAAGCGGACATAATATCCTTTCTTTTTAGCAACATTTTTGAATTTACAGAATTTTCTCCAGTATTTTTATTTGTATACGGTATTTACCCATCATTCTAAATCATACCAACTTTGTTATTAATTTTATCTTAGTTTATAAGTAATGGTTTGACAAAACGCTGGTAAACCTGATAAACAAATAAATTATACGGGCTACAATGCCCTTTAAATTGAAACAAGCCTACCTAGGCTATTGAAAAGTTTCGGTTTAATCTCACGAATTGGTAAAATATGTTACTAAAATATTTGCATTTATGTTTATTTTTCTTTAACTTAATGTAATATTATATAAATAAATGAAATAAATACTTGTGGTGGCAGGTATGGCACTCAAAACTAGTGGATTATTCTAAAAGTTGCAAGGGAGATCTCATTTATTAACAAAGTTTCAGTATATTTTTTTAGTGCTCAATGTATTTAAAGTCATCAGATAAAGTATTACTCATAAATAAAAAATGCTAGTTTCATGAATAGAGCCGTATTGCTCACTTTTATATTAACTATAATTTAATAATAACTTTTTCCGAGTCACCTTTCCATTAAATATAAGGGCTGATACTTGGATCGTCAGTTGGTAATAGCGTAACACGGTGATCTGAACGAACTTTGTACATGTAACATTAAATATGTATATTATTATTACTTACTATAAGCATTTTGGTTAATTATTTCATCTTTATTTAATGTAAGGTACAAAACCATATGGTAACAGTGACATTAGCGATATTTTATTTAAAGCTTTTAATATCAATAGATTCAAATTATCCGACACGGCCAAGTTAAGTCAATTTCTGGGATAATAACCAGTCTAACATAGCTTCCTATTGATCAAATTCAAATTTTTCAAATACCTAGTATTTATTGTGATACACAGGTAGAATAGTGGTGTTACACATTTATAATTGCAGTACAGCTATGACACGCCATAATGGCATTCAATAATTTAAGATTTTAGAGAGAGAATAAATACATTCTATATCTTAACATCATTCAAAGTGTAATTAAATTTAACATGTAAAAATCGAAACAATTTATTTTTATACTCAATAAGTTCATTTAAATCTATAATAATTTTTGGCAGTATATTATATATCTTAGGAATTAAGTTAAATGGACTTATATGAAATAATGCAGTTTTGTGGAGTTTAAATGTTATTCTATCATTACGTATAATACGGTTGTGAAATTTAAAAAAGGGAGCACTTCTTTTGGCAAAAAATGGCACACTCTTAAATATGCATGCAGGGAAGTGGTTGTATTTTTATCTCATTGAAATATGGTATGCAAGAAACAGTTGATACTATGTTTACCATTGATCGAATATAAAGTTTCTGAGCCCTAAAAGCTAGGTCGTTGTTTACAGAGTTTCCCCAAAATATCAAGCCATATCTCAAGATAGAAGATACGTGGCCATGATATGCAGTAATAACGGCAGATCTGTCTGGTATTTAGCTTAATTTATGAAGAGCATATGACTTGATTTAAGCGTTTACAAACGTTATTTATGTGATTTTTGCAAACTAAATTTCTGTCAATATATATTCCTAAAAACTTGATTTGTTCTCTTTCTGCAATTCTTATATTTTGGAAAGTTATATGTTAATTTAGTTTTACTTGATTTCTCTATCAAAAATGAATAGTTTTTGTTTTTGCTCAATTTAGTTTCAAATTATTACAAATAGACATTCTGTAATGTTAGTTGGGAAAGTCTTAATTGTGCAATTAAGATCTGCATGCAGATGCTTACCACTAATTAAAACTGTGCTATCATCAGCAAAAAGAGTCATTTGGTGATAAGTTATATGAGATAAATCATTTATATATACCAGGAAAAACATTGGGCTCAATACGCTACCCTGTGGTACCCCAAAATATGTATTACTAGTGAAACAGTTTTTCCGGGACAAAAGGCGCGCTTTTTATTTTTTCGGGATAAATTGTAGCCTATGTGTTGATCTATCCGTGTGCCAAATGTCATCGAAATCCGTTCTGAAATTTTTGCGTGAAAGAGTAACAAACATCCAGACATCGATACATACTTTCGCGTTTATAATAATATTATTAGTAGGACTGTGTTGCGATTGTTAAATTGTCTCCATTTTTAATATTGGACATATTCTATTAATTTGTTTGACTTACTGTCTACCAGTTGAATAGGATTTTATTAGGTTATTCATATTACCTCGAATACCATAGAGGTGCAAGTTTTTAAACAAAATATGGTGAACGTGGTCGAAAGCTTTTGTCATGTCTAAATATATCTCGACGGTCCCATAGAACAAAGTTGTATATTCAAAATGTTAGCTTTTCAGTAGAGCGCTTTTAAAGTCGTAAGTGTGTATTCATGTACGAATTAGTGCTATTTTCACACATTAGGTTCAAAGTTGTTACTGAACCCTAATAAATAATGTTTCCTTCATGTATAACTTGTGATTTTCACAATTAATTTAGACTTTCAAAGCACTTTACTCAAAAGCTAACATTTGGTATATACGACTTTGTTCTATGGGACCGTCGATCTCTACTGCAGGTTTGCGATCATCCATATTAGTGAATTACAGTATTAAAAAAGATATAAACTAGTGAGTTTATTGATTTTGTTTTGCGAAATTCATACTGTTCGGGTACAAAAAAATTGTTACTTTCAAGAAAGGAATATAAAGAAGAATTTATAATATTTTCGTAAATTTTTGAGAAGATCGGAATTAATGCTATTGTTCCGTAACAATTAATATCTCCAATATCGCCCTTTTTAACCGACTTCATTGAACATTGGTTTTATAGTGAATTTTATATTATCTGAAAAAGCGCCATATTTTATACTTAAGTTAATGATATAGCTGGAAATTGGAGAGAGTATATGTGATAATATGTTGTACGATCCTAACAGCAATTTCGTCGTAGCTAGTAGTGGAAACATTTTTTAGAGAATGAACATTTTTTTTTAAATTCACTCGCTCCCACAGATTTTACAAAAATAGAATTCGATTGACTTCCACTAAGAATGCGGTTGCATACTGATTGTTGTTGCATTTTGCTATGTTCATAAAACATCCATTAACAATTGGGCAATGTTATTATAATCTGATACTGTTCGACCATATCCTTGTTTACAGTTAATATTTTCTTTAATTGTAGCATTTTTATCTATATTTATAAATTGTCAGGGTGGCCTTGCATTTATTAATAGATTTTATATGTAATGGTTATTTTGTATCTTTTGTATGAGATTCAATACGGCTTTGTATCTCTTTGCATAATATTCAAACAGATTTTTGTTTGCGTTTGTACTCCTTTCTTTAGTTCCATAAAAGCTTTCGTCTACGTTTATTATATGAAAAAAATATTGAAATTGGTACAGCAGTTTATTTGATATCGGAGATGATCGATTGAAAGTAAACAAATTGTTCCTCTTTATAAGGAATTTTATATATTATCAGTACCTAAATATAGTTTTTAAAATTAAATTTTGTACATTATTTATTATTCCGTAACAAACACAAAATAAAATATTTTGATTAATAAGTTTGTCTGATTTGGCATGGTAAAACTAACACAACCATATTAATTGTAAGTGGCAAAGATGTACTGTAAATAAAACATTAAACGCATTGTATTATATAATTGTAAAAAGCATTTTACTTTAATTGCACTTTCGTCATTCAATGCAATGCTTTTATAACAGTTTAATATTTACAGTATTAGTATCCACTACAGTAAACCTGAATTTAAACAGAATCCCTGCCATCTATCGGATTTCAATAGCAACATGGGCGCCCTCTATCATACAATCGTTGAAGCAGCCGAAATTTTGACAATTGTCGGTTGGCACGCAAACTCGACGAGTTGTCTCTCTATTCCCAATGTATATAATACTCTTTGTTCTGAGTAGTCTGTGGCTGTACACTTGCCCATTGTCATTTTCATTCCTAATTTTTTTTGGAAAACGCTTTGCAAATCAAGTTTTGAAACTAATTAAATAGATAATAGCCTAATATATGTCATAAAATGGGAGACACCGACGGTGAGATTGAGTACTTAGACGAAGACGCCGAAATCGTACAACAATGCTTTCAAACTCCGAGTGTGCCAGAGCTTGTTGTTACTAAAGAGACTCCTTTACTCGTAGAACGGCCAGAGAAGAGACGAAAAAGAAAAAAAGATGACGATTCCGACTATGATCCCAGCGAGGATTATGTTCCCCCGAGTCCTCCTAGTCCTAAAATCAAGAAAAGGCGGCTTGGGGTAAAGAGACCATTTAAAGTAGAGCGCGAAATGAACGTTCCAAATTTGAAAAGTATAAAGAAAATAATTAAAGAGAACCAACTGTTGTCTACTGAAGAACAACTCGCTATACGAAAAAAACTTAATATCCGAATTCCTGATTATGATGATCCACTGTGTCTACCCGTTAAAGCTTTGAGGCAAGAGGAGAATGATCTAAAGAGGTTGAATGTGTGGAATAATGTTTGTCTTGAGCATTTTAAGCACTGCGACACGATGCTGCGGCCAGAGCGGGGCGAAACAAAGAGTTCTGTGAGAAGTGTAGTGCTCAGAAATGTTGTGAATAAGCAGTCTGGTTAGTTTTCATTGTCATTTTGCTTAGATAAACATTTTCTACTCTATCGATTGTGGCCCGTTTGGGATCGGATGGGATGTATCCCCACAAAGTCCATTTCTGTCACAAAGCAGCAATGTGTAATACTGTAAATTAAAAATAAAAATAAAATACTTTATTCATCATGTAGGCGAACATAGTTGCACTTATGATAAGTCAAGACACATTTAATTAATGATTATTTGTCACTTATATAACTACAGACATTTTAATTAGGAGTAAAATAAATGATGAAAAATAAAAAGTAAGAAGCCAGCTCGGGCTGACAGGAAAAGCAATATAAAACAAGATAATTTTTTAACAAACAAAAATTAATAATAATGGGAGAAACGTGTCGCGATCCTCACTGGTGAGGATACTACAGACCCTAGCCTAGCTAACCTACCAGCCTTTCACTAGCTACCTACTGTTTCCCGGTTACAGGAAATTGTAGCCAGTTTAATTACTGAACATTACAAGCCTTAAAATTTTGTCTCTTTTTTTTTTTGGTTGTTGCATATGCAAGTGGCTTGTTAACCTTGTCATTGATTATAATATTTAAAAAATCTTGCAGGAAAAGTGGAAACTACAATTTGGAGCAAGACTAGTGTTGAAAATGAAGACGGTGACAAAAAATCTGAGATATTTCAGTGTGTGCTGCCCAAATATAAGGAGAAAAAGGTTCTGAATGCAGTCATGATGTCATCACGGAAAACTAAAGCATTCCATGTCATTGATGAGGTAGCTTTAGTTTTATACATTTTTTTGCTAATATGCAGTTGATTTATTATATCAACAAAAATGTCCACAATAACACAAGAGTCATATATGCACTGTTGACCTAAGACAAAAAGAGGGAGCATTAGGAAAGGGAGAAAAGTGTTAGACCAAACGGTCTAAAACTCGAATAGGGGGCAAATGTGGTGTTTCTGCGACCATCATCATTGAACATGCACATAAATTAAAGATGAAACTATATTGAAAGATAACCTTTTGTAGATAATCAACAAAACATTAAAATGTTATATATGAGCTGCTTAAAAGAATACTTAATAGGGTAGTTTCCTACGTTTGATTTGGTACATTATTTTATATTCATATTCATATACACTCACGTCTGTTATCCCCGAAGTGGTAGGCCGAGGCGCAATTAGTGCACCCACTTTTCGCCATTATTCCGACCCATGATGTGATAGGGGGCGAGCCTATCGCCATATCGGGCACAAATTCCAGACTCCGAGCTGATGCTGAATAGAAAAACTCAATATCACTTTGCCCGACCCGAGGATCGAACCCAAGACCAAAGCAAGGCTGAGCATTCGTACTGTAATACAACTACGCCACCGAGGCAGTCATGTTATTTTATATGTAACAGAAAATAAGACGAAAAACAATTTCTTCTGTCAAATCAGAATAAAAATTGGTTGACAACTAAAGCAGTTATTCATATTTGAAATATTGTTGTGAGCAAAAGTGGGGACGTAGTGGGGATATCGCGTCATTTGTTTCGCACGCACGCAGCGTTATGGCTGGCGACACTCAGTGACGTCACATTCTGCTGTGTCCGTTATCTGATAGATGCCCCTTCCACCAAACTTCAAAGCTTTTAACTCACTAGCTTTTTGCCCGCGGATCCGCCCGCGTTAAAAAGTTTTTCCGGGATAAAAGTCCCGCTTTATGTTTTCCCAGGATAAAAATTAGCCTATGTGTTAATTCAGAACATGATCTACCCGTGTGCCAAATTTCATCGAAATGCGTTCAGTAGTTTTTGCGTGAAAGAGGAACAAACATCCATACATCCAGACATTCTTACACACTTTCGCCTTTATAATATTAGTAGGATTTATTATTGCTTGTATTTTAAAAATTCTTTTTCCTCTAGATTTTACATACATACATACATAGTATCACGCCTCTATCCCATAGGGGTAGGCAGAGACTATGGATCGCCACTTTGCTCGATTCTGGCACACTACTTTCACTTCCTCTACCTTCACTCCAGATTTTGATAAATGTATTTAAAAAAAAGTAGTCAGCTACCCTATTATGCATTTGTGACATACCTTACATATCAAGCCTTTTCAGGATTAACACGACTGATATTTTGCACTTTTTGCTAAAATGGCTTTTTTCATTATTAATTAAAAAAATATATTTTATATTTCCAGTATTTTTATAGAATGGCTATTATTGTAACTAAATACAGCAAATATTTTAGAATTAATAAGGGCAAATAGTAGTATTCAAAAGTACAGAATGTTGGAAACAATGTTAAATATCACTGTAACATTAAAAAATACTTCCAGGTAATACTAACAAAGGAGGAACATAAAGATGGTGAGGCCTTGGTCGCGTATAAACCAAGGGAAGCCATTTCATCAGTCTACATGATGTATAATAATTGGTAATAAGTTTTTATAACTCATGTTTCTGTAATACATTATTCCCGTTAACAAAGTACATTAGATACTTCTAATGAGGGTTTTTCTAGGGGTACTTGAGTTTCATTAGAAGATAGCTGGAAAAATTTGGAACTATTTATACAAGGTAATTTTGACATTGGGTTAGGAAATTAAATAACAAAGTTCTTGAAAATAACACTTCACAGGAAGATACTTGGACCGTCCAGTCAGCAGCATAAATATCTGCACAAAACCAAAATTTCAAATGGCATATATATGCGTTAAGTTAAACTGAAAAAAAAATGCGAAATAAAGCAAATGTCTATTATTTTATTTTTGTGAAGAAAAAAAAAAAGATTAGTAAGTAGGTAATTTGAAATTTTCAATTTGTTCAGCTACTTATGCTGGTGACTGTATATCTAACTAGTAGTGCTCGCGTGGAAGTTTTTCCGGGACAAAAATATTTTCCCGGGATAAAAAGCACTCAGGCCTAGTAGCCTATAGCACTCAGGAGTTATGTAGCTTCCTATTAGTGAAAGAATTTTCAAAATCGGTTCAGTAGTTCCTGAGATTAGCGCGTTCAAACAAACAAACTCTTCAGCTTTATAATATTAGTATAGATAAAAGAAAACATAAGTTTTGAACAAAATAAATATCAATAAAAAGTAATATAATTTTACTTGCTTTAATTACACTTTTAACTCTGAGAATTTGTCGGAGCGGCAACATCACATATTCAGTCAGAAATACACTCACACACACCCCATATTTTCATTAAACTACAAAATAAAAAAAAATCAGTAAAGTAAAACTGATTTTTGGTGAGAATATTCATTATCCATGGGTGTTTTTGGCACAATGTTAGCAGAGGTAAAATTGAGTATGTGGTTTTATTTATTCACAGTGTTAAAATGACCTCGTATAATAGTAGCATCACTTGTTAAGCCAATACCCGTTGTAGGAAAACTATTCATTGTCTAGTTTTCATGAAGCTCTGTGTACAGACCCTATAATATGAAACAGAATATGTACGGCGAAAACTGTGTGCACTAGTTGCACCTCTGCCTACCGTTTAAAGATAAAAGGTGTGAGTGTGTGTATGTAAAAAATAAATTGAAAAATATTCCTCAGTAAAAGCACAGACAGTAAAGATGGTACGGAACAAACTCAAGAGAAAGACGATGAAGAGTCCAAGATGTTCATGAAAGAGTTAGCTTGCTGCAAAGTCTGCGCACACTGCTTCCAGAACTCATGGAGGGGAGCCAAGAAAGCTAATAAAAGTAAGTCGTTATTGATAACTTTGTATTTTTACTTTGGGGTTTTGATTAGCAACAAAACTTTAATTTGACTGCTGCAAACGGCTTTTCATGTGTCAACAACCATGGTAAGCTGAGTTCCACAAAGATGTCCACTTTTTGTATGTGCTGGACCTCGAAATTCAACCACGTTCAAACAATATGAATATTAAAGGGCCAAAAGTATGGGTCTTTGACCCATTAAAAAAATATTTTTAGACCCTCCATTTATAACTAACTTTTTTAAACACATTCATATTACTTAAGTGTAGTTTTTCGGCAAAATAAAATTACACAAACCTCAACATCGGTGTTATTTAAATCTATACGATTTATGCAAATAGGTTTTGCTTTTGGGTTTTGTTTTTGGGAGTACTATCCAAACATATTATATAAAGTATCTTGGTTAGAATTTTAAGCCCGTTTTTGTACATGTCCTTTGAAACTAGCTGAATTTGCTACAAGCCTAATGTTTTTTTTTTATAGCATTGAATGACGAGACGAGCATGCCGTTCGCCTGATGGTAAACGATACGACCACCCATAAACAGTAGAAATACCATCCAGAACCTTGATTTACAAAGTACTGTGTGGCATTCCACTGCGCTCGTCATCCTGAGACATAAGACGTTAAGTCTCATTATGTCCTGTAGTTACACTGGCTACAATGCCCTTGACACTGAAACACAATAGTGCATGCACACTGCTGCTTGGCTGTAGAAATAGACATTGTGGTGGTACCCACCCAGACGGACTCTTACATATGAGAGTCCTACCACCAGTAGAAGTCTCATACAGTTATTTAAATATTGCCACTAATTAAATGCATCTTGAAGTTCATTTACAATATATTGCAGCAAGAACTTACCAGTGTAAGCTTAACGTAAAAACACGCAATTAATATATACATATACACTCACGCCTGTTATGCCCGAAGGGGTAGGTAGAGGCGCAACTAGTGGACCCACTTTTCGCCGTTATTCCGTCCCATGATGTGATAGGGGGCGAGCCTATCGCCATATCGGGCACAAATTCCAGACTCCGAGCAGATACTGAGTATTTATTTATTTATTTAAAAAGGTACATCAACAGTACATGTATATAAAATACTCTAATACACTTTACTTAGGCTTAGAACTAATACATGGACCAATTACAGATGTACACAACGTTACTTAAAAAAATATGTAAATTATGATAGTAGCGAGCTTAACCGCAGGTAGTACAGGTAAACAGTATAATATTATATCTTTTGATTAAAAGGAACATTTACATTTGTTTTTGAAAATATTTAGGGAATCAAAAAATATGTCGATATCTGGCACTTTGGCACAGATTTCATTGTAGGTAGTGGATATCCTACGTATGGGCGAGTTATATCCAACATTTGTTCGGCTTTGTGGTAGGTGGAACAGTTCAGTTCGCGCCTGTCTAGGCTGCCGGTATGGTATCGAGAACCCAAAGCGCTCTAGCAAATGCTCACACTGAGAAAACCCATTAACACATCTGTATAAAAATATAAGGTCGTGTTGTTTCCGTCGATTGCGTAATGAAATCATGTTAAAAAAAGAAAGACGAGTTTCATACGGACATCGGTGTGAGATACCTTGTGAAGTAAACGCTAAATACCTTGTAAAAGCACGTTGTACTGTTTCTATACGCTGCGAATGCACTGAATAAAATGGATTCCACACCACACTTGCAAATTCTAGATGGCTACGAACCAAGCAATTAAACAATAAAATCTTTGTTGAAGGTTGAAATATCTTTGCATTTCTTTTTACAAACGCTAACATCCGTGACGCAGCTCTAACGACCTCAGAGATATGGCAAGTGAATTTTAATTTGCTGTCGAGAATAACACCAAGATCGCGTATTTCAGTGGTTTCCACCAAGTGCTCATTATTTATTTTGTAAGATGACAATACTGGATACATTTTCTTAGTATAGCGAATATAGAAACATTTGGTAGGATTCAATTGCATACAATTAGCGTCACACCATGACTTGATATTATCTAAATCTGACTGGATCAGTTCTGTGTCACTGTACGTCCTTATTGTTTTATAAATTTTGAGATCGTCAGCAAAAAGTGCATATTTACAATGACGAATGTAAGAAGTTATATCATTGACATAAACTGTGAATAATAGGGGGCCTAAATGGGAACCCTGAGGCACTCCCGATTCAGCAATATACTTACAAGACGTGTGACCTTTAACCACGACAACCATTGGACGCATATATAAGTAGGATCGAAACCAGGATAACAATGATCCGAATACACCTGAGTAGAAAAACTCAATATCACTTTGCCCGACCTGGGGATCGAACCCGAGACCTCAGCTTTGCAGTCGTACTGTAATACAACTACGCCACCGAGGCAGTCGCAATTAATACTTTCTGTTTGTTTTCCAGAGACTATAGTGTGTCCTGTGTGCACGCGTACTTATGTGACAGTTCACAGCCTCTTGACACATTTCAAGACACATTCAGAGGGTGAGGTGCAACGCTACAAACACGTTATGTCGGCTGCGTTGTCCGAGGTGTGTATTAAAGCTGTGATTCCGCAGAACGCGGCAGACGGCAGACGGCAGACGGCAACGGCAGACGGCAACGGCAGAACGGCAACATATTGTGGGCGTCATTTGCCGTCGTGTGCGGAATCGGTCTACAATTTAATACTGCATAGTAGTGCCGTTTGCCGTCGTGGCATATGCCGTCTGCCGCGTCCTGCGGAATCACAGCTTTAGGCTGGTGTCGACTTGGGCAGAATCGAATCTTATGCCTTATTCCGTATGCGCTTGGCTCGATAAATAATGGGCACAGTTAATTAGCAAATCCAGGTAGAAGAATTAATACCATTCAATTCGGCGAGCCTAGTGGATACAAGGCATAAGATTAAATTGATTAGTGAGATTCTACTTGTGTGTTACTCTGATTTCGAATTAGCACCGACTCTGACTACATGGGTGGTGTAGTTGTATAATGTATTACGGTACGACAGAAATGCTGAGATCTCGGGTTCGATCCCCGGATCGGGCAAAGTGATATTGGATTTTTATATTCAATATCAGCCTGGAGTCTGGAATTTGTGCCCGATATGGCGATAGGCTCACTCCCTATCACATCATGCGACGGAATCCGCACGGCAAAAAGTGGGTGCACTAGTTGCGCCTCTGCTTACTCCTTCGGGGATAAAAAGCGTGAGTATGCGTATGTGAATATTCTGAATGTATTAGATTTGTACAAATCTGTACCCCTAGCACGAATTTAGACATTATCGTATAGTGTTCGTATCCAGTAAGTTAACATATTAAGTATTCGTTTGCAGTTAGATGAGACCACACGTCAAAAAAGAGACACGTGCTGCCATGTTTCATACATTATGACATATGCTTGTCTATGGTTACTCGATTTTTAATTCGAAGTTTACACACGCGCAATGTTTATGCTGTCCTATTTTAGTTCCAAATACGCTCACCGGGGCGCTGTTATAATTTCCATACAAAAATAAACTTGAACGAAACTATTATGTTAACGATACGATACCGCGTAATTTCGTGCTAGAGATATAGTTTCTGAACGCATTAGTCACACTGTGGTCATAATGTTCGTTTTCAGAACGTTATGGTTTATTCTGAATATGGTAATCTAATAGAAAAAATGGTACATAATTGTTGGTTGTTACAGATCGTCGATTATCATTACACATGCCGTATATGTCAAGAAAAACAAAACTCTATCAAGAAGCTAAGGGAACACGTTAAAACCTTGCATGGTAAGATTAATATTTATTTATGGAAAGTTTTAAAAACAAAAATGTATACTTTCGCAGTGAGGTTCTCCCTTTATTATTGATCTTAAGCGTATTTGAGAGTATGTCTTATTGTGTTCTAAATTTATGGAAGATTCTTCTCGGTGCATAGATCTTTGTAAGGGATCAAGATCGATAGCCATCAAATCGTTTATATTTTTGTGTAAATTGTACATTATGTAATTTATTAAAATGATTAAGTTTTATTTGTGATCTTTCTACCATATGTATCCCAGCTCAACAATTTTATAACTATCAAAACCGATGTCTACTATGGAAACAAAAAAATGTATTTCCGACAATTTTAACTGCTTAATTTTTAGAGACAGTCACAAACACATGTGGAAAAAATCTATGTACAGTCAGGGACATAAGTAGTTGAAAAAAATTAAAATTTCAAAACGCCTATACTCTTCTGTTTTTACCAATCATATTTTCTCTTTACAAAAATAAAATAAAAGTGATTTGCTTTACTTAGAAAAAAAGTTAGACATAGAGATTAGTACGTAAATGTAATTTGAAAATTTTAATTTGTTCAGCTACTTATTTGGCGGACTGTACGCAAACGGAGTTATTTGAGCAATTATTTTTTTTACAGTTGTGGGGAACGAACCCTTCCTATGCGAGGTTGGTAACCATATGGCGAGATGAAGATAATAAAAAAGTCAATAACAAAACGGACGTTTTATTTTAGTTATAAGTTACTTACACTTCTGTGGATTCCTAAGTGGACATTTACGCGATTACGGATTAATATACGTTACGTGCTGGGGTTCGGGATAAACAATTAAAATACTGATATTGCGATAAAAACATCAATTAGGACTTTAGCACTACAACACTAATAAACTTACAAAAACACTACACTAGATACTGCTATATCAAAACACTCAAATACATTTATTAAAATCACTCACTACACGATCGCGCCCACTTCACAATATTCGCCTCGAAATCGCTTGGAGTTATCGCTCGTAGTCCGCTATCGCTCACTCTTGATCACGTCGTGTCTTAAACAACGCACCGCCTTTAATACCCGGCCACCAGTACCGTCGTAGTTTGTGGAACATTTTCGAAAGATCCAGAATAGTCTGGAACTCTCTCGCAAATTAACGACGGTTATCGCGTTTCCACGACATCCTGGAGACATCGAGATCTTTCGAGAATGTTCCATCGCCGAACCTTCCACATTCGGATAGCAAGCTTCTCAGCAATAAATAGCGCTATAATCGGCGAGTAACTGCCCGTAACAATATATTTAATTCACTAATTGATCCACTACCTTAGGTCAAGGTTTCAGTAAAGTTGATTGACGGATTGATGGAGGAAACTGAATGATGATCTGATTGATATCAATCTCGAGAATTCATCGTGAGAACACTTTTTGAAGTGAAACTTTTTTATTGGCGTACGAGAGTAATTTTGTAAAAAAAAAAGTCACATTTTCTGTCACTTTGAACCGTCACGGTGCTGTCTTAACCAAGAAGTTTATAATCTTAAACACACTCACGCTTTTTATCCCCGAAAGGGTAGGCAGAGGCTAGTGCAACCACTTTTCACCGTGCGTATTCCGTCCCATGACCATGATAGGGGGCGAGCCTATCGCTATTTCGGGCTTCCGTAACGCTTGCGCTTACGCTATAGGTATCTGTTGCTCGGTGTTTGAAACTCTAATCCCTTTAATTTTTATTTTCTTGACTGCTCCTTCTATTTCTACTTTATGCTGTATGCTTCTGTGTGTGGACTGCTTCTTCTGTGTGTATTGTGAATAAACTTTATCTTCTGCTACTGTCATCGAGACACGCGGCAGCGTGTCAAGCCAAGCAAAAAAAAAAACTTGTCAAAGCTGCCTAGTGTAGTTTCACCCGAACCATTTGGAGCGACTTTTGACGCCTCTATAACTCAATATCTATTTAACGTAAATACATGAGATTTGGTTTATTTATTAAAGTCCCTTAAGTTATCTAGAATCCCAAATTTCATAAATACAGCTCAAACGGTCATTGAGATATTAACATCTAAAAATCGGCATTTTTACCACTGACTGACATATTGATCAAAAACCTAACCCACTTCCAGATGACCTAGAAAGTTGAAATTTGGTGTCCAGCTAGGTAATTGTATGTATATAAAGGAAAAAATCTGAAAACAGTACTTTTTTAAGATTTGAAGCATTTTCCAAGCAATCGGAAAATCTCCATACTATCTATAAATTATGTTTAGAATAATGAACGTTTAGGCGTACACGACCATTGATTCTTTATTTTTATTTAAATACTATTTACCTTGATCCATTTAATACGTTCCCTCCGTATTAGGGCACCACTGATCGAATTTTTCTATAAATTTTCCGACTTTAGACAGAACTGTTGTGAGATACGGCGGTAGATTCCTATAGATACGTTAAAGGCATCAGCAACTCGTGCCCGCTCTTCAGTCTTTTATATTATATATTTACTTCTGTTTCAAGCTCAAGTTAAAAATTTCTGATTTCTACAATGTTTATTTACATCTTAAGACGTTTATTATTTTGACAGATGATATGACATTGGACGTAGACGTTCTATTATACTTGCGAACCATAGAGTTTAAGTAATTATTAACATATACGTTTTATACCAAGAGGACTTCATCGCGTGCGCAATGCACATAGATGAGGCGGAACGATGAAGCGGTTCACGGCTTTTACATCCGAAAACTCTGCTGCCTAACATTGTTACACATATCAGTTGCAGTATTTTCCTAAAACCAATTCTTTACAAAAAGTAATGATATCTCATCAAAAACATAAATGTGAAATTTGGAAGCCAAGTCCAATATTAAGAGTATGCGTGCTTGTCGATTTCACCAACAAAAGAATTGAAATCTAAGTGGGTGCCAAGCCCTGCTTTAGATAATCCTGAAAATTATCTATAAGAACACACTCCATTCTAAAATAAATTTAAACGAATTTTTCTTTCTTTTTCTGCTACGACAATGTATGATATTTAAAAATATAACTGCTTCAATTTGAACAGTCTAATTATTTACACAAAGCTGATAACTTAGTATAAATTAAGGCTCAAGATTTGTCTTGGCTAGTTTTACCCGACAACAAAAATGTTGGAAGAGTAGGATATGTTGACCTTACAATATAACAACAGTAACATAAAGAAAATAAGTTTAACAGCCAAATATAAGAACAATTGTATGTGAAGACTAGCCAAGACAAATCGTGAGCCTTAATTTATACTAAGTTATCAGCTTTGTGTAAATAATTAGGCTGTTCAAATTGAAGCAGTTATATTTTTAAATATCATACATTGTCGTAGCAGAAAAAGAAAGAAAAATTCGTTTAAATTTATTTTAGAATGGAGTGTGTTCTTATAGATAATTTTCAGGATTATCTAAAGCAGGGCTTGGCACCCACTTAGATTTCAATTCTTTTGTTGGTGAAATCGACAAGCACGCATACTCTTAATATTGGACTTGGCTTCCAAATTTCACATTTATGTTTTTGATGGGATCTATTCTACATTTCACGCCTCACCACCTATATACACATTTATTGGGCATTGTATAGAATGATCTCATTATACACATTGCGCGGATATTTTATATAATGCTTGCTATATGCACTTCGACTGGGCATTGTATAGAATGCTCTCATTATACACATTGCGCGGATATTGTATATAATGCTTGCTATATGCACTTTGACTGGGCATTAAATTGAATGCCCGCTATATCAACATTGATTGGGAATGATATAGAATGCCCATTATACACACTGACTGGGCATTGTATACAATGCCCGCTATATCCACATTGACTGGGCATTGTATAGAATACCCGCTTTATTCACATTGACTAGGCATTGTATATAATGCCCTCTATTTACACGTTGACTAGGCATTGTATATAATGCCTGCTATTTAAACATTGATTAGGCATTGTTTAGAATGGCCGCTATATTCACATTGACTGGGCAAGGATTTGACCGGGTCCCACACTACCCAGATGCACGCTAAACAACGTAAGTGCAGCAACCACTTAGCTGGAGATATATTGTTACTTATAATACAATTAATTCATGAAAATACAGTTTGAATGCAAATTGAAACTACCTATAGCTAAATGATAACGTTCTATTTTTAAAACTTACATTTTGTATCCCATAGACAACCAAGGCATAGAAAATCCCGATAGTACGTTCTTTTTAAAATGTGTCTAGGTTCATTGAACTCGTAACACGTGTCCCGTGCACATTAGCATAACTTGACCTAATTTCGCAAATTATTTATTACCATTTGAGGAAACCACAGGAGGCCTTACGAAATGGCGGTTGGAGTGCATGCTAAATATACCCACATCCCCGACATGGAACTTTTAATACGTACTTAAGTAAATAAACTAATTAACCTTCATACACTCGGTTGTAAGTGCAGCGTAATTAAAAGGAACATGATTACTTGTAACCTCAATTAGCAGTATTACTGGATTTATTTGGTTTTGCATCAGATACCGCTTATGAAAGTCCTTTTCAGTGTTGCCAACCTTACGACTTAAACAGTAGATCTACTGTTTTTGCTGTCATCCCTGTTTTCTGTTGAGAGTCCGAATGTTAATGTTTTTGTATGCGTTGTCGCGGGCTTTGGCAATATATTCACGGGCAACCAACGCTGCAAGAGGTTTTTTAGGTTACCACCCTATTTACCTTACTTACCAACATTTTGGATATTACCGACGACGACCTTTTTTGATCCTCGCTCGAAATTCTCGACTGGTCAGTACCGGATTAAGACTACTTGATGCCCTAAGCACCCCCCCCCCCCGTCTTTTATTATTTTCATTTTCGGAAAAGAATATTTACTTGGCTAGCAAACATTTTTTTTTGTGCTGTTTCTGGTGCCCCCCAAGGCGTGATGCCCTAAGCAATTGCTTAATTTGCTTATAGGCTAATCCGGTACTGCGACTGGTTAGGTACTTACTTATACTACATATAGTACTGCTTGGTTTGCTAAGACAACTCTGGTCCTACCGTAAACGTGTTAGTCTAAGCGTAAACGTTAGGTACGTGGTTTTGCGTATAGGTACTCTTATATTCATACGTGTCACATACAAACAACATCCAAAGGTAAGTAATTTATGTTGTAGGGATATTAGGCGTTTTTGAAGTATCAGCTTGGCGTCTGGAATTTGTGGCTATGACGATAGACTCTTCTCCATCACATCATGGGACGGAATAGGCATGGCGATAGAGCTTTCGCATCAGTTGTGCCTCTGCCTACTCCTTCGGGCATGAAGCCGTGATAGTGTGTGTCGTATTGTAAATGAACACGATGCATCACTTCGTGTGTGTAATGTTTTCATAATCTAAGTACCTCCACTTATATTCCAGGCCGGCCAGTTGACCACTTGAATAAAATTGTTTATGGGCACATAATTATAAATAACTTAGACGCAGAGCTGCCATCTTGAATTACACACACATTCGTAATTCTATCCCTAACATAACTTAAAGAAATCTTTTATAAAATCCATCTTATCTTTACAGTCTGTTACACGAATGCATTATTTACGTGCATTGAAATAGAGATTGTTTTGATGGTAAAGTGTAAAGTTGCCGCTAGCCGGAGACAATTGGTTGCGCCAACGCTTAGATTACGTTTAATTATGATTGATGAAGTTATATGATGTAATTTGTAGTTTTGTTTTATCTTAAGAATATGATTTATTCTTTAGCTCTGTGAGATAAGGTATGCAACCTCTTTAGAGCTGAATATACAAGTCCTTTCTTATTGTTCAGATATAAGCAAGATCTGTCCTAAACTATAGTCTAAGCGTGTTAACCACTAGAATTAACTGAAAAAGCGCAAAGATGTTTTGATGTAATGACGTAAACTCAAAAAGCGTGCCAATTATTGGCATACCCATTGATAGTCGGTAGGTACATTATACATACTGCATAGATAGATCAAGACTTGGATTAAGATAGGCAATATTTCCAACAAATTTAAATATTTATTTCATTTAAATGACGAGACAAGCATGCCGTTTGCCTGATGGTACCTAAGCGATACGATCGCCCATAGACAGTAGCAACGCCGCACGTAACTTTGAATTATAAAGTATTGAAAGGACATGTCCAAAAATGGGCCTTAAAAATCTAAACATGACACTATATATATTTGGATATAACTCCTAAAAACTAGGTCTTTTTCAATTTGTTTAATTTTAAAGACATCCGATTTTGAGATTCCTGTAATTTTGTTTGGCTTGAAAACTACACTCAATATAATTAATGTTTTCAAAAAAGTTGGTTATGAATGGAGGGGTCTAAAAATATGGTTTTAATGGATCTAAGTTCCATGTGCTGCACCTTTAATATCCCTAAAGTTTGAGCCTGTTTAGATTTTGAGGCCCAGCCCCCAAACTAAAGGCGGAAATATCCTTTAGCAAGAAGCAAGGTAGGTACACAAAATATGTACTACACATATCTTGAAGCACATGTAAAGGAAATTATCTGAAAATCGTAAATATGTATTTCCGTAACAAAACAAAGCGAATTTACAAATTTTTAAATTGGATTAATTTATTTAACGAATTTTGGCGAACTTTAATTTTATACCTACATAGATGCCTTAGGTCTATAAGCTTGTATGAAACCATCGGTACGCGAGCCCAACTCGCACTAATCCGGTTATTTATCGTCATCTGTATATAGAAAATTAAAAGTGATACCCGTGAGAAACCGGGTCAGGTCACTAGTAGATGATAAAAATTATCTCTTTTCTTTCGTGTTATGCCATGAACAGCTTAGTACACCTTGACATCAGAAACGTATCTCAATAAGGAGGTTAATTGATATAACAAATGGAGGATATTGCAGTTTTCGTTTATTATCTGTGGAGTGAAGTTCCCAGCGGAAATCCGACTTCAGTTGTAAAATTTATTATTCAAGGTGTTAATTTATTTACATTTTGTTATGGGGTGTAAGACTAGCACTTTTTGTTTATTACCGGTTAACGATGTTTATCCAACTGTGTGTTGATCAAATAATATTGATCATAAAAGATATCTGCCGCTCAAAACAATGATTTCGAAAATAACAAAACAATCATGGGTGCTCCTGCCCTTACCTTGTTGGAAAACCCATACATTGTTCTCCTTTCAAGTTATCAAACTCGAGATCCTTCCATCCATTGTCTATGTAAGCTACTATACCATTTAGAAAAATCTGACCTGGGAATCGAATGCATTACTTCCCGATCCATATTCAGTTAGACAAAAACTCTATATTAGGTACTAATCTGAAGAATAATTTTAACTTTCATAAGTATTACGAGTGTCATTGGACTTTTCAGCTCAGTATCAGCCCTCAGTCCAGTCTCAGGGCTAACATAATACACCAGTTGACTACTTTCTTTGATTATATTTTTTAAAAGTGTATACCAAAAATAATTGACAAGAATCCTACTAATATTATAAAGGCGAAAGTTTGTAAGTATGTATGGATGTTTGTTACTCTTTCACGCAATAACTACTGAACGGATTTCGATGAAATTTGGCACACGGGTAGATCATGTCCTGGATTAACACATAGGCTACTTTTTATCCTGGGAAAATATAAACCGGGACTTTTATCCCGGAAAAACTATTTAATGCGGGCGGAGCCGCGGGCAAAAGCTATTTTCAAAATAAGTAAGATCGGAAGATTTTGAAATTGGTAACAGAGGTATTTGTAAAATAACAGCAATATCAGACTGTGACGTCACCTAGTGTCAGAGATAGCACGATAGCCCCGCCACGCCTCCATTTTTGGTCACAACAATATTGCAAATATGAATAGCTGCTTAATTTTCAGCCGATTTCGATTCTGAGTTCACATAAGAATTAAATTTTCGTATCATTTTATATTTTATCTAAATTATTGTACAAAATCAAACATAGAAAACTACCCTATTTCAGGATTATGCTCAGTAAATAGTAATCCTACTAATCCTACTAATATTATAGCCTACTAATATCCTATTAATATTATAAACGCGAAAGTTTGTAAGAATGTATGGATGTTTGGATGTATGGATGTTTGTTACTCTTTCACGCAAAAGCTACTGAACGGGTTTCGATGAAATTTAGCCCTCGGGTAGATCATGTCCTGGATTACCATATAGCCTACGTTTTATCTCGAGAAAATATAAAGCGGGACTTTTATCCCGGAAAAAACTTTTAACTGCGGGCGGAGCCGCGAGCAAAAGCTAGTAGGCTATAACATACCTGCCTAAATGTGAGTTTGATTACACATCTGCCTACCCCTGGATGGAAAAAAGGTGTGATACTAAAAATATATTGCGAAACGCATAGTAAATGGCCTAGCGCAGCAATATGCCGGAAACGTAATTACTCATCGAATGAGTAATCCTGATTGATTCAATTACATCTATAACAGCGTTTTAAGAGTCAATTACATCGACAGATGCTTCATGTATGTTTAATGTGAGCCTTGGTTCTATTATAGCGTGAATTTGTTGCCAAGCCAATATATTTGAAAATAAGAGCTACTCAAGTTGCTGAGGCAGCTATAAGTTTCTCAGAAACGAGATAGCGTCTGCACTACACTTCTTTTATTTACGGCATTGATGACGAGACGAGCATGCCGTTCGCCTGATGGTAAGCGATACGACCACCCATAAACAGTAGCAGCACCTTGGGTTGCAGAGTACTGTGTGGCATTCCACTGCGCTCGTCATCCTGAGACATAAGATGTTAAGTCTCATTATGTCCAGTGGTTACATTGGTTACAATGTTCTTTAAACCGAAACACAACAGTGCATGCACACTGCTGCTTGGCGGTAGAAATAAACATTGCGGTGGTACCCACCCAGACGGACTCTTACATATAAGATTCCTTCCACCATTAAACACTGCACTACGCCTTATATAAAAACCGGTCATGTAGTATACTGTTCCTCTGTTAGACACGGGCCTCCTCTACTGACAGAATTTCAGATCTTAGTCTGGCCTAATGTGGATTGGTAGACACACACCCTCGAAATTCTTATGGAGAACTTCTCAGATAAGCGAATTTCCTCACGATGTTTTCCTTAACCGTTAAAGCAAGCGCTAATTCGTAAATACAGACATAACTTTAGAAAAGTTAGAGATGCATGCCCTTGGGTTTAGAGCTGCGTCTCTGCAGTCCACTTAATTGTAACAAAATGTATACAGCACACAATGAAGATTTTTTTATCGTCTGCGGAATTAAAATATCTTTAATATATTGATAAGTTCCCATAGACAATAAATTTAGGGAATTAATCAAATAAAGGGCTGAAAAGCTAGTATTAATAACAAATTCTGCCTCTCTTTCATGAACACAACCCTGTGATATAGTATGCACGCGTATTGCAATACAACTTATATGAGTTTTGATAAGATATTTGTATTCACGATGTCATGGGCATTGTGTCGCATTAAACTGTACATACAAACAGGCACAGACTCAAGGGCACAACGGGCCCCTGACCCCCCTTTGAAATAAAGCTTTGGTATTTACATAGACAGACTCTCATCTGAAATTCACCACCGAATATAGAAAACATTCGTGTTTCTAAATATACACACACACACTCACGACTTCACCACTTTCCCGGGTAGGCAGAAGCGCAATTAATGCACCCACTTTTCGACGTGCCTATTCCGTCCCATGATGTGATAGGGGGCGAGCTTATCGCCATATCGGGCACAAATTTCAGGCTCCGGGCTTATACTAAATAGATAAATCCAATATCACTTTGCCCGACCCAGGATCAAACCCGATACCTCAGCATTGCAGTAGTACCGTAATACAACTACGCCACCAAGGCAGTTTTAAAATATTTTGTTTTTAATTTATTATGTAGTTTAATGAAAAACCGTCCAACCTCTTTTTTATCGGCATGACATCCAGGATTCTGTTTGAAATGATAGTGTGTAATACAGGCAGTAGCGATTACTAAACATCATGTGATCGGTTTGCATACTTAACGGTTTATGCAAAAATAAATATAACACTCATAATCTGTAATAATTTGTCCATAAGATTTGGAATATACAAGTGACCGTCGTAATTATTTGCCCGGTTGCTACAATAAAGTCCTAGCTTCAGCCCTGCCTGTCCTTTTGATGCACACTCAGCGTGCAACCAGCGTGTAGGCTCGTCACGTAGCATTTACGGGAACCAACAAACACCATCGTTGACTCCTGATATTCTACAAATTGTATTATGTCATTGACTTTCAAGTAATACGATTGCGTAATATGTTTGGGGATTCATTTTGAATTGCACACAATTACATAATAAGTGAAATTGTAATTTACCTTTACATGTTGGGTGACATTTACCGTCAGAGGGTGACAAGAAATTGTATAAATGTAGCAGAAATATACAGCGTTTATTAGTCAGCCCCGAAGTGGTAGTATCTTTTTATTAGCCTATACTATAGGCTCTATAGCATGAGTGAGATGGTTGGACCGGGGTAGGGTTACCAGGTCGTCAAACCTAATAGCCGGACAGACCAGCCAGTTAAGCCGGACATTTGGGTAAAAAGGCCGGACATCCTAAATTATTAATGATTTTGTGTCGTAGTTTTAATACGATTTTTCGGGTCCCATTTTCCCGGCGACCTTTCTTTACCTCCCTAGTGAATACCCATGGCACGTTTAATTTTACGCACATTGCCGACCATTTAAAAGTCACTGGTCAAATGTAAAAAGCCGGACACCGTTTAATTTGGCCGGACACGCATTCAAAAAGGCTAACTATGTCCGGCTTTATCCGGACGCCTGGCAACCCTAGACCGGGGTATTACCACTGTCTTAAACAGAAAACGACGTCTTTCTGTTGCGTTTCGTATTGTGACTGAACCAGAAGCCCAAATTTGAAGCCGGCTGCAATTACATGATTGTACTGTGTTGAATTCTTGAGCTATATCTTCTTATTCCTTTCTTTGGTATAAAACAATCAGCAACAGTTTTCCAATTGAAAGGTAATCTTATGGAATCCCCTTCTAATAAACGCTACTCATTAATATTTTGGAAATTCTTTCTGCTAAATGGAGTTTAAAAGAAAATAATATCTAGAGTATTTAAGTAAATCATTCGAGTACTATTAAGATCCTAAATTAGTAGTATTTATCGCCTACAACGCCTACAATCTACAACGATCTTGGACCTCGGTCGGCAAATAAGTGTAGTTTTTCTAACTCTATTTGTCCGGTTCGAGATCCTCCAAAGACAGTTGATTTCAAAGAGACGGCCGCAGCCGGTGTAAAACAACCAAATTCTAACTGCAACATGTTTGATAACTGTGGCGCCCACCTTCCGTTTGAGAATGGATTGAAGAGGATTGTTAAGAACCTATGATGATGATGCCCATCAATGATTTAAAGAAGAAAGAAAGAAAGAAAGAAAGAAATAAAAGAAAGAAGAAAGATTTCTGCGGAGTTTTGCTTATAGCCGCTGATGACCATTTCTATCAGATGATCCACGTGCACTTTTGACCTCTATGCTATAAAAAAATGAGGTTTTTGACTCTCAACTCCAACAGCGCAATAATTAAAAATACTCAAGAAATATTGGGCGTCCAAACAATTCTGAGAAACAATTGCCTTTTTGAGTGGCAACTATTACAAAAGCAGTTAACAATTAAAATTTGTGAATTGTTTTGATGTTATGATTTATGTTTGGAGACACAATGCCCTTTACTCCGTCTTAGGTCATCATTGATTTCGATCTTTTGGTAATCTTGTTTTGGTATTAAAAATCTTTTTATTAGGAATCATAATATCCAGGGCTGTTTGGTGATGGTTTCCTTGTTTTAAAAAATAATTTAATAATTATAGCGTCTGAAAAGAACTTCGTATTGAGAAGATAGACTTCTGTGCTTTTTATAACTAAGTTTGTAGAGACGGGGAATTCGACCGTCTGAAAAGTATACGCATATGAGGTAATTATAATCATCAGCAGGGTATATAGCATCATTCTGTTCACAGGCAGAGGTGTATCAAACCCACATTACGCTTATTATGTTAGATCACATGTAATAAGCCTATAGCCGTTTACCGCGCTCATTTACAGATGGGCTAATACTGACCCAAAACTCAGTATCACTGCCCGACCCGGGAATCGAACCCGAGACCTCAGCACTGCAATCGTGCCATAATACAACTACACCACCGAGGAAGCCAGTCGAGCAGCGTACATACCACCATTAATATGAACATATTATCTTCGCACTCTTAATAAAACTGACCTAATACAAAATTTTAGCTAGATGAGTTAGATCCAAATATGGACCCCCTAAAGAACAAGCTGCATCTCCTAAGAAAAAAATGCGTCTTTTCAACATTGGAAACAGGGTCAAAATCGTTTGAATTTATGTTCGTTCCCCGCCCAACTTAAAATTAAAATTTATACAGTTAGTTTTTCTGACGATTCCCACAAGTCAACGATTTTGGATTAGGTAATTGTTTATTAAGAGTGCATCTTCATGATAGTATTTGGATTCCTCTTTTCATGTAGTAATGAACCGCGTATCATCATTATCGCTGATATGAAGTATGCCACATGAGTCCATTTCCGACGATGTGCCAAGACAATCCATACTTTTTGTTACACAGATCGACGGTCCCATAGAACAAAGTCGTATATGCAAAATGTTAGCTTTTCAGTAGAGCGCTTTGAAAGTCGTAAGTTTGTATTCATGTGCGAATTAGTGCTATTTTCACACATTAGATTCAAAGTTGTTACTGAACCCTATAGAATATAATGTTTCGTTCATGTATAACTTGTGATTTTCACAATTAATTTAGACTTTCAAAGCGCTCTACTGAAAAGCTTCATTTTGCATATACGACTTTGTTCTATGGGACCGTCGAGATATACCTACTTCTTGACTTATTATGGGGTTTGTAGAGTTATATGGCTTGTAGAATTAGAGACCTAATTCTGTTAGAGACCTATGTACTTATTTACTTAACTGTGAGTGTTATGCGCTTATGAGTCTAAACAACGTATTTTACATGATACATTTATTGTTGGGGTGTAGTTGTCTACAATTATAAAAATGTATTATATGACACTACCAAACAGGCTAGTAAGTAATTTACGTTTACATATTTTACTCCCATCTCTGCATTTCCTAATTTCAAGCTTATAGTCTTGATATTTCTTTCTTCTGAGTAATTTTCGATAGCCTAGTTGGGAGTGGAACGGACTGCCGAGACGAATGTCCGCAGGTTCAAAACCCAAGGACACACATCTCTGACTTTTCTAAAAATGTATGTGTGTATTCTTTGTGAATTACTAGTTGCTTTAACGTGAGAAGTTCTCTGATTTCGAAAGTATATGAAGTCTGCCAACCCGCACTAGGCCAGCGTGGTGGACTAAGGCCTTAACCTTCTCAGTTGTAGAGGAGGCACGTGCTCAGCAGTGGGCAGTATATAATACAGGGCTGGTATGGTATGGTATGGTATGGATATGGAGTAAATTTCTTTGATAACGTCATGTCCGATCAGGTAAATGAAATAGCAAAATTAATTGCTTGAATTTCTTCGAACTCAAAATAGTATCTTTCATCCGTACAAACCTGGGTACTTTCTCTACCAATTTAAGTGGGATGACAGGGTTAAGGAGTATGGTTATCAAAGTTTGCAAACTTATAACCGACCATATATCTTCGGTAACTTCGGTTCGCGAATCAGTCGCCTCGAGACCACGAAGGGGAGAAGTCGCGCGCGTTCACAAAACGAAAATTTACACCGATGTTAAAGTATTATAACTTTGTTGTTTTTAAAGTGATTATTCAAGTTTTATGAGTGAAAATGAAATGTTTGCTGTTTGTTATACTAGCGGGATGCGCTGTCAAGTGCGATGATAATAAGTGAGTTTCTTTTTTGGTTCATTTAACGAAATAATTTTTATAATAAAAAAAAACTGAAAATGATTTATTGTAACTTGAATACTTTTTTTTCGAATGTTAGGAATATACTTCTATTTATATTAAGGTTCCAATTTTTTGACAGTATTTTTAATTTTGGTTTTCCAAATATTTTTATGACTACTGGGCAGGATTTTTTTTCTTACAAAATCATAACAATCAAAATCAAGCATCACATAAAAATATACCTATTATTATTATATTAAATAACAAAAATGAGGTTGCCTTCGTCTAACTTTCCAAGCGATAGTTTACTCTTAAAAGCTTTTTAACCTGTAAATGGAATTCAGGACCACACGATGCAAGGCTAATACTAAACTAACTACAAACCCGTTTGTAAATTTGTTTACAAACAAATTTTTGCTACGTTGCATACGAGCGACGTTTAATTTCACTTGCATAAGCAAAATAGGTAGACTTTAGCCCCCTGGCGCCACATTTAGTCCGTAACATTCATTCCGTGAAAATATTTGGAAGGGTTACGTACAGGGCTGTAACCAGGATTTAATGTGGTGGTGAATTGTTAGTAATGATATTCTTATGAATTTTGATTGATTATAATCGTATTAAACTGTCTTGGTGGCGTAGTTGTGTTACAGTACGACGGCAATGAGGTCTCGAGATTCGATTCCGGGTCGGGCATAGTGATATTAAGTTTTTCTAATCAGTATCAGCCCGGTCTGCGAAAACATGCCCGGAAAAAGGCAATAAGTATGGGACCTAAAATAGCTGACAAAGCGTGGATTTGATGCACATCTGCCAACACCTGAAAAGAGAAAATGCGTGATGCTACATATCCTTATGAACATTGAATGATTATAATTGTGTTAAACATAAAAATTATGATACACAATGATGAAATTTAATATCCACTGTGTTCAAATATGTAATGGTAAAAGTTATTAAAATTATATAAATTCGGTACTACAATACACTAATTTATGTTTATACGAGATTAATTTAGCTGTAAATTATCATTACTTACCTATATGTAAATTATAATGTTTAGTAGGTAGGTATTGCACATAAACATTAATTATGGTTTTATCATGTTAACTTGGAAACAAACTCATAAAAATTTACTTATAAAATTGAAATCAGGTATGTAACCCCCAAATATGTATCTTGATTACGACTCTGAGTTACTTTTCGTTCTTAGCAACCGAATATTCATTGCATTTCCTGTTACAGAATTACAAATAAGGTAAAATATACTCAATATTATAGCAATAAGATTACATAAGGGATTTTTTCCTGGTTTTTATTCCATACACTCAATCTTTCACGCTTTTATTGCTGACGAGGTAGGCAGAGAACTATATTGTTTAATGCCTTTGACAGAGGCTTAACTAATACACCTGATTTTCGCCATGTGCTTTCCGTCTCATAGGTAATGTAATCCTCCTAGGCCCTAGCCAGTTTCGGCCACGTCGGCCAAACTCAATGGAGATCAGCCAGGTACGCAGGAGATATTATAATGCACAAGTGTGTGCGCAATACACAGGTGCACTCGCTATTCCTTCACTCTCATAGTCCGGTGAGACTGCAATTCGACATGAACGGAGAGAGATCAGGCTTTACGTGCTTTCCGAGGCACAGGGGTATCACACCGACAACTTCCTAACTCCGAGCTCTGACTGAGTAATTTTTGAGATGGAAAAACCCAGTCACAATATTGTTGGCTCGGCCCGGGACTCGAACCCAGGACCTCAGCGCGCAAATCGTAGGTACTCGTAACGCGTGCGCAATACAACTGCGTCACCTAGGCAGTCATGAGTCAGTCAGTCTCACAGGTGTTGATATGGTGGGTAACCTTATCGGCATATCGAGTACAAATTCCATACTCCGGGCAGATACTAATAGCAGACAAATCGATTATCACTTTGTCCGTCCCGGGAAGGATCTTAGAGAGGTATAGCACAGCGCACATAACAAATACGCCATCGAGGCAGTCCGTCGTAAATTCGACATAGATTTGTTTTGTTTGATTTGTTGAGAATGTTTTGATTACTTAGGTAATCAATAATAGCGTGAGCCCGCTAATATTCAAATCGACGTTTAGTGAGCTTAAAATTCATACCCATGTTGACAATAAATAGTAATCCTTATGGGAGGTCGTACCGCTTACAATCAGGCGAGGAGCATGCTCGTCTCATCATTCAACTGAATTAAATAAATATTCTTTCCTTATAAAACACTAACGTACACAAAACCCATCCCTTTTATCCCCAAAGGGATAGGCAGAGGCGCAACTAGTGCACCCACTTTTCGTCGAAAGTATTCCGTCCCATTATGTGATAGGGGGCGAGCCTATCCATCCAATCCACCAATCGCCATATCGAGCACTAATTCCAGTCTCCGGATTGCTACGAAGTAGAAAACTTAAATGTAATATTGCCCGACCCGGGGATCGAACCGGAGATCTCAGCACTACAATCATACCGTAATAGAACTAAGCCACCGAGCAGTCCTTTCCACAAAATACTTGCGAGTAACACCCATGTGCCTCTGACCTGAAGTGGAAAATACCATTTTGATCATTACAATTCCTTGTAATTTAAAAATATTTTTGCGTAAAATCTAATTTTATATATCCGAGTTCTTTGTTCTTGGCTTGGCACATTGGCTAATGACGAGTCGTTGACATTATACCTAGTGGAACACGTTAATAACGACCAATACCAATGAACTAGCTAAGCGGTAATATTTAATAGAATAAACCAATCAGAATTATGGGCGTAACTAGAGTAATTTTCCAGAAGGAGCCATTCATTATCTTAGACTAAAAAAAAAAAAAATTAAATTACTGAGTACTGGCAGTATTGATAAAATAAATTACTTCTTTCAACACGTAGGCAAACATAGTTGCACTTATGATATGTCAAGACACATTTAATTAACAATAATAATTATTACAAATAGTCATTTATATAACTACAAACATTTTTAAAGGGAGCAAAATCAATGAAAAATAGATATATAGAAGCCAAGCTCGGGTTGGCAGGAAAGAGATAAAAAAGAGTATTTTTTATTAAAATTAATGGGAGGCACGCGTCGCGATCCTCACCGGTAAGGACAGTACAGATCCTAACCTAGCTAACGTACCAGCCTTTCACTAGCTACCTAAGCGATGACTACCCGAAGAAGAAAGGCAGAAAGAAACTCCGGGCTTAATTTTCTGTCCATTGAATCTTTATATAAATATTTTTTTCTTTATTTTTCAGTTTATAATATATGTGATATATTTAGATAATTTTGGTCGTTTAAAATCACAGAACAGAGATAGAGAACAGACCACCTCCCTTTATACGTTTATGATCAGGATAAAGTATGTCAAACTTGATTCTGTTTGGTCCATATTCGCTATGCATCGTAGTGGCAGAGATCCTTTGTAGGAATCGGTCAAAAGAGACTAGATGGTAGAGCTCTTTAGTGAGATTCCACATTGGTACGGACTATCTTCTTTCAATTGCACGTACAGTCTGCCCCATAAGTAGCTGTACAAATTAACTATTTTTGGTTATGGGCTTCGCCGCAAAAAAAATATTGGAGATCTAAATGAGTGCCAAGTTCTATGCAAAATCCAAATATGTATTTATAGGAACAAAATAACATTATGAACAAGTAAAATATTAATAATAATACCAGCCCTGTATTATATACTGCCCACTGCTGAGCACGGGCCTCCTCCACTACTGAGAGGGTTTAGGCCTTAGTCTACCACGCTGGCCTAGTGCGGATTGGCAGACTTCACATACCCTCGGAATTCTTATGGAGAATGCTCAGGCATGTAGGTTTCCTCACGATGTTTTCCTTCACCGTTAAAGTGAACGATAATTGATAAACAATACACACATAACTTCGAAAATTCAGAGGTGTGTACCTTGGGTTTGAACCTCCGGACATTGTCTCGGCAGACCGTTCCATTCCCAACTAGGCATCGTCCACTTTCATGAACAAGTATTAAACTCTATTTCTTTGCCTTATTGGATACCTATAACAATTGCTGTTATTTAAAAATGTGAGATCTAGAATTGACTTGGCCAGTTTTTATCAGAATTATAATTTATAGGTTGAATAACTTTATAAAATCACTGATGTTAATCAAATTTATTATATTTATTTACTTGTTTGTTCTAGAATTTTCATTTTAATCATCATCATTAGTTATAGGAAGTCTACTGCTGACCATAGGCGGAGGTCTATGAATGAAAAAGCGGTAGCTCTTTTTTTACGGGCACAACAAAGTGACCCCACTTCACTCGATGCTAAGCGAAGAGGGATCCAGATAGAGTGTCCACTGATGAGAAATGATAATCCCTCGCCTTGAAAAAAAAATTGCTGCCTATTTTAACTGGGTATACCATTAAAATGAAACTGTTTTGCGGATTTTATCGCGGTTTTTTAATTTATATTTTCTCCCGACGTTTCGAAGGCTTTTCAGCACTTCGTGGTCACGGGGCGGACTGAGGTGAATTTTTTTTTAAAAATTGTATAATTAAAAAATGAAGGTAGATATTGTAACATTAACTTTTCGGACCACCAACACCTCAGTCCGCCCCGTGACCACGAAGTGCTGAAAAGCCTTCGAAACGTCGGGAGAAAATATAAATAAAAAAACCGCGATAAAATCCGCAAAATAGTTTCATTTTAATGTCTAACATTCGCGTAAATAGAAGAAGTCATTATGGGTATACCATACCATGTATGTACGTTTTGTGGGGGCGTACGAAGTCGCGCAGACGGGTGATCAGTTCGCCTTGAACTATTTCACCCTTAATCCCAGTTTGGGTAGCGCCGCCAGTTTCACCTTGGGTCAGTCCGCTTCACCGGTATCATGCCCAATGGCCACATTCACCAAGGGGAGTTTCGGCTGTTGCTCAGCTGGGCCATAAATATACCATAACATACCAGCCCCGTATTATATAACTGCCTCTTCTACAACTGAGACGGTTCAGGCTTTAGTCCACCATGCTGGCCTGGTGCGGGTTGGCAGACTTCACATACCTTCGGAATTCTTACAGAGAACTTTGCAACTTTGTTTCCTTACGATGGTTTCCTTCAACGTTAAAGCAAGTGATAATTATTCATAAAGAATGAAATCCTCCTAGCCAGTTTCGGCCACGGCGGCCAATCTCAACGGAGATCAGCCAGGTACGCAGGAGATATTATAGTGCACAAGTGTGTGCACAATACACAGGTGCACTCGCTATTCCTTCACTCTCATAGTCCGGTGAGAAGGCAATCCGACATGACCGGAGAGAGATCAGGCGCAGGACCAACGGCTTTACGTGCTTTCCGAGGCACGGGGGTATCACACCGCCAACTTCAGGACTCCGAGCTGCGACTGAGTAAATTTTAAGATGGAAAAACCCAGTCACAATTTTTTTTTTGGCTCGACCCGGGATTCGAACCCAGGACCTCAGCGCGCAATTCGTACTCGTAATGCGTACGCAATACCACTACGCCACCGAGGCAGTCTCATAAAGAATACACGTGTTATGTATAACTTTTTTAGAAAAATCGGAGGTCCTTGGGTTTGAACCTGCGGACATTTGTATTTGTTTTGGCAGTCCGTTCCATTCCCAAGTAGGCTATCGCCGCCTGCTGATATACCTTCTAATTATTTCACCAGCTGATGATTTAAAGACCGATCTGTTAAAAGCGATCAGCATTTAGAAGGTTCCGGCTCTTTATAGATATTTATAATTTATCTATCCCACGATTAAATATCAATAATTGATCTTGGCCCAATTTTTAAAATGTAACAAACTAATGCATTATTAAGACTGACGAGATGAGTAAACAAACCTAACTATTTTAAACGTTTTCAAGAGCGTTCACCCAAATACGTATGATCGCTACTCAGCCCAGTGTTCGCGATTTAATCCCGACTAATATGCATAGGTACCTAACGCTTTTTTGTTTTCAAGGGTAGGCAGAGGTAACATATTTCACCAGGTATGAGAGGTCTCTACTCCCAAGTGACCGATGAGCCTATTGCCTTTATAAATAGTAATACCAGCCCTGCATTGTACAGTTGGCAGCATGAATATCTGTACAAAATCAAAATTTCAAATCACCTATATACGCGTTAAGTTAAACTGAAAGAAAATTCTTCGTATGAAATAAAGCAAATCTCTTTTATTTTATTTAAGTGAAGAGAAAAAAAAGATTAGTGAGAACTCAAAAGTATGTAGGCAATCTGAAATTTTGAATTTGTTCACCTACTTATGCTGGTGATTGTACACTGCCTAGCAGAGCATGAGGAAGTTTTCAATATTTCCTTTATACACACATACACTCACGCCTGTTATCCCCGAAGGGGTAGGCAGAGGCGCAACTAGTGCACCCACTTTTCGCCGTTATTCCGTCCCATGATGTGATAGGGGGCGAGCCTATCGCCATATCGGGCACAAATTCCAGACTCCGAGCAGATATTGAATAGAAAAACTCAATATCACTTTGCCCGACTCGGGAATTGAACCCGAGACCTCAGCATTGTAGTCGTACCTTAATACAACTACGCCACCGAGGCAGTCAATATTTCCTTTATCTGGGCTGATAATGACAACCCAAATTTATACTGAACATAATCCAATATTACTTACGTCGATGTCCGAAATGGAAACCTGTGTTCGCGACTTAACTCCGGCTAAGACAATGAGCATGTTCGTGCTAATTTACCATGACGGTCGCCTTCACAGCCTTAAGAAATATTTTCCTTCATATCCTGGCTGCGTGATTGCTGGAATTGTTAATGACATTTAGTATACCACCATGTTTATCGACATCAGTAAAATATTTAATATATTAAACTTGACTATTTAACCAATGGACACGATATGGCAATAATGCGCAAACATTTTTTTCAGCCAATCCTGACGGGGGGCGAGGTAGACACGGATAGCACACGTTTAATAAAAAAAATCCACACGTGTAGGGCTGAATATAAGGTCGCTTTTTACACAATTACATAACAAAAATAACAATTTCTGTGGAGCACCGCTTAATGTCACTATTGTATAATGTAATGACAGCGATCGCAAGGCACATGGGTTTAAATAAAAGTTTATGACCAGCTGCGCATGTATGACCAACGAAGGGTGCGCCTGGTCATCCCATATCCTTTACATTGCTAGATACTCAAAGACTCTAAATCCTACTAATATTATAAAGGCGAAAGTTTGTAAGTATGTATGGATGTCTGGATGTATGGATATTTGTTACTCTTTCGCGCAAAAACTACTGAACGGATTTCAATGAAATTTGGCACACGGGTAGATCATGTCTTGTATTAACACATAGGTTACATTTTATCCCGGGAAAACAAAAAGCGGGACTTTTATCCCGGAAAAACTTTTTAACGCGGGCGGAGCCGCGGGCAAAATCTAGTCATCAATAATTGTTTAGTAATTCACGGTTTAAGCCTCATTTATACGATGCAAAAATTGTTAGCGATAATTGTTTTTTGAATATCTATCAAAAGACGTATACGTGCGGGCGAAAATTGTCTTGCCATTGCGCATATTCATACGGCGCGGCGTAACTTTATAAGAAATAATTGCATGCGATTATTTCAAGAAATTTGCGTCTAAATGGAGCTTTAGTAAATTTTGACTTGGCGATTTTTACGACACATTGAAAGATGGCCGTGACTTATAGTGCTCTCGACTTAATTTGTATCCGGCAGAAATCCATGTCGACTTACGTTCGACCTTAAGTGAAAGCAAACAAAGAACACAAACAAAGCGATAGTGTTTACGCACGCGTTGCCAAGCAACAGATGAGATGCGATGAATCAGCGCGAAAATGTAGAGCAAACCATCAACGAAGTAATTCAGACTGTAAACATTTGCAATGCAGTTGAAAGTCGTTTGGCCAATTCAAACGCACACGACTAAGGAAGTTCAATGAAATCATAAACTCAAAGGTGATTTTTATTTACTGAAAAATCGATACGTTTGATATTGAGTTCTCAAATGTTTACATGTTGTTTATAGACGAAACTAAGACTGCTTGCTCAATATCTAAATAAACTAAATCGGATTGTTTATTTACTATATCATTACAAAATGTTGGTCGTGACTTCGCCCGCGTGAATGACATTTCCTGCCCCCTTATTCTCTTTGACAGTGGTAACTCGTAACACCGCCGCGTTATGTAATTAAAACAATGACTTAATCCAAAATTTTGGCTAGATGAGCTTTAGCAAAATATGTACCCTAAAGGGCAAGCTGCATCGACTAAGAAAAAAAAGTGTCTTTTCAACATTGGGAATAGGGATTCTTTTATTTTTTTTTATTGCATTGAATGACGAGACGAGCATGCCGTTCACCTGATGGTAAACGATACGACCACACATAAACAGTAGAAACACCATCCAGCACCTTGAGTTACAAAGTACTGTGTGGCATTCCACTGCGCTCGTCATCCTGAGACATAAGATGTTAAGTCTCATTATGTCCTGTAGTCAAAATTGTTTGAATTTATGTTCGTTCCCCGCCCAACTTAAAAAAATGTCGTATACAGTTAGTCTTTGTGACGATTCCCACAAGTCAACGATTCTGGAATAGGTCACTGTTTTAGTAAGAGTGCGAAATGGTATTCCGTTTGCCAATCTCCATAGTGATAAACGCGATGAGTTGCGTTACGTGCTTGTTATGAGTAGGGCTGCCATCATTTAAATTGCCGACGCCGGATAAACACGGCAAAAATCCCGGACATTTGGGCGAAATATGGGTATTTCCCCGGACACCTCTGAAAAAATATTTTGCCGGTCCTTCTTGAATGCGGGGAAATGCATGAAGTTTTAACTAAGATTTATTTCAATTTGTCGCTCATCTATAAAAATGGATTTCCCCTGACAACAAAAGTGTCCGGTTTGCCCGGACAATTTTTAAAACCCCGGCCGGACGGCCCCCGGACGCCCTTCAAACTAGGACAAATCCGGGGAAATCCGGACGGATGGCAGCCCTAGTTATGAGCTATAAAAATAACGTGCCATAGATAATAGGGGGCTGGTATAAAAGTCCCAGTACTCCAGTATTCAAAATAAGCTATATGTTAATCCGAGACATCTTCTTAACATAGTCAATGTCGCTTTTCGCTGTCTGTCCCTATGTATGCTTAGATCTTTAAAACTACGCAACGGATTTTGATGCGGTTTTTTTAATAGATAGAGTGATTCAAGAGGAAGGTTTACATGTATAATTTATCCCGGGGAAATATAAAGCGTGACTTTTATTCCGGAAAAACTCATTCATGCGGGCGAAGCCGCGAGCAGAAGTCTAGTAATAAATAATACCGAAAGGCCATTCACTCACTCACTCTCTCATCACGAAATCTCAGAAACTGCAAGTGCTAGGAGACTCAAATTTTGCATGGGGTTTCCTTTTAGGATGTAGGTGCTAACTAACATGGAATTTTGCGAAATTCAACCTCTAAGGGGGTAAAAAGGGGTGGCAAAGTTTGTATGAAAGTTCTATAGTTTTAATAGTAGATTCTATTCTTTCATTAATAGGAAGCTACCTTACTGCAGAGTGCTATGGTTTTTATCCCAGGGAAATATTTGCCCTGGAAAAACTTTTACACGCGGGCGGAGCCGCGGGCAAATGCTAATAATAATAAAATATGTAATTTAAGGAAGCAAGGAAAGGTATAATTTGGTCTAGTTTCTATAGTTAATTTGACAGTTCTATTTTAGAAAACAATGTCGGAAATGCATTGATGTATTGGATTTTTAATACATCAATGCGGAAATGGGAAAATTTTGATACTTAAAAACCCATACATTAAAAATGACGACGCATTAAATCATCATTCTTTGTAAACAAGGTTTAAACAAAGAAATTTGTTATTCAAATGCGTTGCTCTAAATACAATATTACATGGGTTAAATTTAAATAAAAAATTAAGCAATGTTTTGTCAGTGTATTTCAATAGGGCATCAGAAAAAAGGAAACGAAACGGCACGAAATTTAAATTGCAATAATTACAAAAAATTGCTTAGCTAATTCCCTGCTTGGTATTAGAATTTAGAAGGCCCAAAGTACAGTCAGCCATATAAGTAGCACAAATTCAAAATTTCAAATCACTTCCACGCGTTAAGTTTAATTGAGAATTTTTTTTCTTTGTGGGAAGTAATCAATATTTAATCACTTTATTTTAAAGTTAATCACTTTATTTTATTTTTGTGAAAATAAACAAAAATTGGTAATAACACGAAAGTGTAGACGCGAATTGAAGTTTTTAATTTGTTCAGCTATGTGGCTGACTGTGCATACTTCTCTAAAATATTTATCTGGCAAAATATCCAATAGAGACGATTGCTAAAATGGCATAAGCTCAACAGTAAATATTAAAATACACAACAAACATATTGATTGTTTCTATTTTAATAATTAACAGATGCAAGAGATTGATATTGGTCCTTTATGACCCAGCCCATTGGAGTACCTAGAGTAATTTTCCAGGGGGCGGGGCAGTGTCTTAGACTTAAAAAATCGTTTAAACAATTATAGTAATAGTCTTCTTCTCCTTGATCGTTTTCTTCATCACGGAAGGTCGTTTCCGTCCTGAAATATTTTCATGGAGTCGATGACGAGCCGTCTCCATGCCCCCCTATCTTCGGTTTCCCTCAGGGCAGTGGCAATGTGCCATACGGTGCTTTGTAGCTCAAGGTGCTGGATGGTGTTTCTACTGTTTATGGGTGGTCGTATCGCTTACCATCAGGTGAACGGCATGCTCGTCTCGTCATTCGATGCCATAAAAAAAGTCTAATAAATTTTCTAGGTGAGCAAATCACCGGGATAAAAGGTAGGCTAAGTTTTAATCTAGGACATGATCTATTCGTATACCAAATTTCATCCATATTAGCTTAGCAGTTTCTGAGTTTACTTCTAACAAGCATAGAAACCTCCCAACATTTACGCAAACATCCGCATTTATCCTACTAATATTATAAAGGCGAAAGTTTGTAAGAATGTCTGGATGTTTGTTACTCTTTCACGCAAAAACTACAGAACGGATTTCGATGAAATTTGGCACACGGGTAGATCATGTTTTGGATTAACACATAGGCTACTTTTTATCCCGGGAAAATATAGAGCGGGACTTTTATCCCGGAAAAACTCATTAACGCGGGCGGAGCCGCGGGCAAAAGCTAGTGTTAGTATAAGTATATGAAATATGTTAAGATTGACTGCCTTGGTGGCGTGGTTGTATTACGGTACGACTGCAATGCTGAGGTCTCGGGGTTGGTCCTCGGGTCGGACAGTGATATTGGAATGTTCTACACTTTATCAGCTCGGAGTCTGAAACACGCCCGATATGGCGATAGGCTCGCCCCTTATCACATCATGGGACGGAATAACGGCGAAAAGTGGGTGCACTAGTTGCGCCTCTGCCTACCCCTGCGGGGATAAAGTGCGTGAGTGTATGTGTGTGTATGTTAAGATAAATATCATACTCAGAAATCTAAAATCAAATCTAGCTTACCCTCTAATTGACCTTTAGAATCATGGCGAAAGTGGTTACATCCGGTACAACGATAACAAGTAACATAAGTTATGTTAATCATTAAATCTAGACATGACCATCAATAAAAAAAAAAGTGAAAGTAATAAACTAGTCACGCGAGAAATGATTTTAAATAAGAAAGTTACATACGGTTTGGGCTAACTTTCCCCATTCTAGTTTAATGCTAATGAACACTTCTATTATGCCCCTTTTATAGATAAGCTAGAATAGAAGGACCTCCTATTATTCTCACTGACTGACTGCCTAACAGTCAGTCAGAATAAGTGGACCTTCAATACTATGCTGCCACCAATACACAAATCAGTACCTACTTATATGAAGTTCATAGTATGATTATAAATATGAAATTTTATAGAGGTTTTCGGGTGTATCGAGCATAAATTTTATTTTTTTATCCAACTACGGTGAAGTGAGGAACGGTTTGTTTATCATCCTATGAATCTATGTATCTATTTTATGTTTCGCTCCAGCCAGTGGCTGACTTAACAGGCTCGAGGCTCCGAGAGTAAAACAAAGGTCGAGATTTTTACAATTCCGTAAGTAAGATGCCTTGGTTGAAAGGGTCGTGGTCTGATAAAAGGTCCTTGGCTAAGGGACGGCATGAGGCCCCTCGTGTAACCGTGAGACCCCTTGGAAAGCCCCCCTAAGTCTGTTATAGTTAGCGTCATTTACTGGGCTGATTCTGTAAAAATAGTTGTTTATAGATTCGTCTATTAACTGAAAAATGCATATAAATAGTCGCTCAATCTGTATATCGTGCTACGAATCTCATGACTGCCTCAGTGGCGTAATTGTATTACGATACGACTGCAATGCTGAGGTATCGGGCTCGATCCTCGGGTCGGGCAAAGTGATATTGGATTTTCTATTCAGTGTCAGCCCGGAGTCTGGAATTTGTGCTTGATATGGCGATAGGCTCGCCCCTTTGACATCATGGGACGGAATACGCACGGCGAAAAGTGGGTGCATTAATTGCACTTCTGCCTACCCCTTCGGGGATAAAAGGCGTGAGTGTGTGTGTGAATCTCATAATCTAAGTACGTTAACTCTTTTCCAAAGATATTTCGTACTACTATGTTCTTAGAGTATAATTTATTTCTTCGTGTATGTGAACTGCAATACTTTTCTGTTATCGAGTGATAAGCGTCGCTTAAGTAAATACAATTCACTTTCTTAGTATTGCAGTGGTCTACTTTCTAGTTTCTTCAGGGTTTTAGATAACGGCATGGGAGTTATGTAATGTTAATAGTTATACCAATTTATGATCACACTCGGTGTTCCTCGGCTTCAACTGCGTTATACTGTATTGCAGACAGAGGTTTCTACGTTTTTTTAAGGTACAGTCTCTAATGTATACGCTGATTAAAATAAAAGGTATGTATATATAGTAATAGGGTATTTTCCTATGTTTGATTTGTATATTATTATACACTGCGCTCGCACTCGCGGCTCCGCCCGCGTTAAAAAGTTTTTCCGGGATAAAAGTCCCGCTTTATATTTTCCCGGGGTAAAAAGTAGCCTGTGCGTTGGACGTGGCTGATGATGATCAATATCTTTCAAACTGGGGCAAAACCGCTTACACAGCGTTACCTGAGACACAACCGAGGCTCTGACTTTGTAGAGTCTATATCCGATCGTGATAAACTGTGAAAATGTAGCACACACACTCACTCACGCCTTTTATCCCCTAAGGGGTAGACAGAGGCGCAACTAGTGCACCCACTTTTGCCGTTATTCCGTCCCATGATGTGATAGGGAGCGAGCCTATCGCTATATCGGGAAAAAAATCCAGACTTCGGGCTGATACTGAATTGAAATACAGAACCTCCATTTTGAAGTCGGTTAAAAACTTGATATCACTTTACCCGACCCGGGGATCGAACCCGACATCTGGGCTTTGCAGTCGTACCGTAAAACAACAACGCCACCAAGGCAGCAAAAAAAATATAGCGATATCGCATAAATTCATATTATCCCAAACATTACAGCATTATCAAATAGTTTGTAGATAGTATAACAATATTGTTGCCACTAAACGATGGAGGCAACTTTTGTAGTTTGCAAATATGCTCTGTAATACATATACATATGTGTGCCGTCTGGTATGCCCGTCCTTTGTAGCAGAGGTCGTCGTAAACCCGATTGCCACGCCTAAATCACATCATTTTAAGAGCTCGTTTTTTACAAAGAACTGTCGGTACTAAGCTGACTACATAATTAAGCAGTTTTAAATTTATTATTGTACTATAATTTACTTACTATCGGAAGAAATATATAGGTTATATGTCCAGGATAGGAATTTGTATTTTATAGCGATGCAAGGAGGCTTCCTGTTATATCATGGTGAAAATATCTTGGAGAAAATTTGGCCATCAAATACGCCAATGTATACCCTTATAGTACCCGCGTATTAGGTACCTTATAAATAGGTACGGTGCACTTTCCTATTGATTTTCAAAATGTAGGTCACATTGAGTAGATTATACTGACAAGCGCATGACGTCAGTCAGGAAAGTGATACTTGAGAAATCTACGCAAGGAACGGAGGTATTATAGCACGGAATCTGATGGTGCGAATGTTTCAGAGTAACGTAAACGTAATCCTCCTAGCCAGTTTCTGCCACGGCGGCCAATCTCAACGGAGATCAGCCAGGTATGCAGGAGAAGTGTGAGTGTGTGCGCAATACACAGGTGCGCTCGCTATACCTTCACTCTCATAGTCCGGTGAGACGGCAATTCGACATGACCGGAGAGAGATCAGGCATAGGACCTACGAGTTTACGTGCTTTCTAAGGGACGGGGGTATCATACCGCCAACTTCCTGACTCCGAGCTGAGAGTAATTTTTAAGATGGAAAAATCCAATGACAATATTCTTGGCTCGACCTGAGATTCGAACAAGGACGTCAGCGCGCAAATCGTACTCGTAACGCAATACAACTACGCCACAAAGGCTTTCAAGACATCAGATGTTTGCGAGTATCGACTGAAGAAAGATATGTCTCGTCAGTCGATCTAATGCCGGCCTGTCCGAAACTGGGTATATCTGTACATATCCGCCAAATTGACCCACGTGGGTCAATATGGCAGGCTTTACACCTTATGCCCTGTCGTCCGGGAGCATTTAGAGAATTCCACCACAGCACATGCTCACTCCAATTTAAGTGACTTCGAGGTGGACGACAATGCGGGTGGTCCCGCTGTCGTAGACGCTAAAGGCGTTCTTTACAGTTCGGGGGCATCTTAGCCCCCTCGTATAGAGAGGGGCCGCAATGCGGCATCGCGCAGGGACGGTTCCGAGCAGCTATCTTAGTGCAACAAGATACCCCGGGGCCGTCTCGTATGCGCCGAAGAAGGCCACCGCGGGTTTTGGTTGGTATGCCGGTGTAGGGTGTACATAGTGTTAGGGACTCGGTCCAATGCCCGCTCGGATGATGCTATACTCCCGAGTTCGACATTGGGCCGTAAGATCGGTGAAACCAACATAACCATTCCACTCACCCTACAGTGTTGGTAGCGATTGCGCGTTTTTTCCCCGCGAAAAAAAAAGGCTTTACACCTTGCTTACGGTGGTTGCTGTCCAGCAGATATAAAAGAATTACCAATAACGTTCATGAATATGGATGTCAAGTCTAAACTCTCTTAGCCCATGCCCAGTAGTGGGCCAGTATATTTATTGCCCACTGGCCTATGCTCACGACTCTGCCTGTGTGAAATGTTTTTCCTGTATATAAGTTCCGCTATATATTTTTCCGGGATAAAAAGTAGCCTACATATTCCAGACTATATCTTTGTGCCTTTCATCCAGATCCGTTCTGACATAGGAGTGAGAAATACCCATTAAAATTTTCAAATCTAATATAAAAGCGATAGGTCACTCACTCACTTACTCAGTCATCACGAAATCTCAGAAATTACAAATGCTAGGAGTCACAAATTTTGTATGCGGGTTACTTTTAGGTCGCAGGTGCTCACTAAGACAGGATTTTTCGAAATTCAATCTCTAAGGAGGTAAAAACGGGTGGCAAAGTTTGTTTAAACCTTCTAAAAGACTCATAAAAGTTTTAATAGTACCTAAGGTTTATTAGAAAACTCCAGAATGCTATAGTCTACATATATCTCGGGAAAATATGTATCCTGGAAAACCTTTTATACGCGGGCCGAGCTGTTCCATAAATTAGGATAGATAATGCCGTGTGTATACCGTGAATGTACCTGCGCCTAGTTTATAAACGCGTGGTATCGCTAAAACCGCTGATACGTTCGCGGTTTACTACCGCTTACTCGACAGTAAATGGTACGTGCGTTCACAAGGTCACGGGTTCAGTTCCGACTTGTATAAAATTTTAATTATAATATTGACACATTTATTTGTCGGTCATGTGATATTTTTTGAATGGTAGTGATACACTGGATGAAGATTGGATTGAAAGTGGGATCGGGATCGATTCCCAACTGTGCCAAACGTTCGTGTTACACAACACAATGCCTTCATAGTGAAGAGAACAATGTTTGATAATATGTACCTAATGATGTGTTGCGAATTAATCAAAGGTATTTCTTCATATTTATACGTAAAACGATTTTATAAAGATTTCAAAATTCAGTGAGCCTTCAAAGGTTTTGTTTCTTTATATCTAGGTATATATTATGATCGCTTTACCTTAATAATTTGTATATTCATCGCCAAGTAATTCCTTTACGCTATATTTGTAATTTGACAGGCTCTTAACCAAATATTTCCACGCGGGAGTCAATCTTCCACGTGATTAAGAAGGCCACATGCGCAAATTTATCACTTCATCTGTCCCATGTTTTTTGCCCATAACCATTATAGCTGTTTGTTAACCTCTCTTAGACTATGATGTAACCCATTTATTAAAATTAAGTGTCAGATTGCGCAACTACAAGGCATTTGTCTGTACGATTTTATCGCCTTGATTAGAGTTTAGACTAATGTACTTAGGCATCTTATTAATTTAAATGCAAAGTTTGTGAATATGATTGTGAGAAGTAAACGCAGAATCGACTGAACAGATTTGGATGAAATTTGGCGTACGGATAGACCATATTCTGTCAGGGCTCAGGTTTTTGGACGCCTCGAGAGAAAAAAAATCGGCACTCTCTAGTCCAGCGTTTCTTCTAGGTCTCATAGTCTTAAATGTCTAGGTTATAATACTAGTATACTTAGTAGGCCTTTTAGTACTAGGCGTACTAGGGCGTATAGTATTTTACTGATAAAAGCTATCTTAAGCTTTGCCAAAGTTTTGAACGAGCTTAAGCCTCTGGCGCCCCGGGCGATCTTGAGCATGTATTCAGGATTAAAATAATACAGGCCTGTAATCCTGGTAATGCATGTAAGGAAAATAAACGATATTGCAACATATGAAAAAGCCAGTTAACAATGTTTTTTAATCCGCTTGGAATACGATGTCATTGAGATTTGCAAAAAAAAAACACAAAAATTATAGGAACCCGACATCTGCACTACATAGTATAAAACAAAGTCGCTTCCCGCTGTCTGGTCCCTATGTCCCTATGTATGCTTAGATCTTTAAAACTACGCAACGGATTTTGGTGCGTTTTTTTTTAATAGATAGAGTGATCCCACCGACCATATTGCAAGATTTCTCGATCTGTATCAGTTTATTGTCGCTTGTTACTTGCAATTATAAGGCATACTGTTAAAAAATGTATATCCTCCATCGGTTTAGGCATGTAAACAAAAGATGATTCCTGGGTAGTCAACTTTTTTTACGAAAGTATTTACGAAGACTGTTGTGTCCTTGAAACTACGGCGTACAACAAACACTTAAAATGTAAATTCACTTCAGAAACAAAAGAAATAACTAAAAACAACAAATTACTACAATGCCCTTTCCTGATCCCCTGCTCTCCTTTCCTCAGCAGAACCACGCGTGCTGTGATGCGAAGCCACAGCTTGATGGTTACAACTATTTAGGCCTGAACCAATAGGTTCGCCAAATCATTTCTTTGCCGCGCCGTCAGACTCTGGAATAATTTACGGGCGCGCGTGTTCCCTCCTTAATCCTTCCTATAATCCTGGGTCCTTCCACCGTAGCGTGAAGAAGCAGCTCGGTAGGCCGCCATGCTTGTGTCGAATGGCATGAGATAACCATCTGCTGCCATTCGATACTCTATCTGGATGGCATCGCGCTTACCATCAGGTGAGGTGCAGTCACTTTGTCGTGCCCGAATAAAAAGTAAAAAAAAAATGCAAAATTATACCGATAATCGGTGTCTAGTTAACCGATTAAATTGAATGGCGGTCAGTTTTAATGGCGTGCTACGTGACAGTTATACTCTTCAAATTTGTAGGGTTACATATTACGATCCATTAGAAAAATGTTTAGCATGCCTGTCGTATTTTTACTTGACATGTTGAGATCTTTTATAAAAATATTGTAATTTATGATAATTACATATATACATACATATACACTCACGCCTGTTATCCCCGAAGGGGTAGGCAGAGGCGCTACTAGTGCACCCACTTTTCGTCATTATTCCGTCCCATGATGTGTGATAGGGGGCGAGCCTATCGCCATATCGGGCACAAATTCCAGACTCCGAGCTGATACTGAATAGAAAAATTCAATATCACTTTGCCCGACCCGGGGATCGAACCCGAGACCTCAGCTTTGCAGTCGTACTGTAATACAACTTCGCCACCTAGGCAGTTATGATAATTAATTGCGCTTATTAATAAATAACAATAACTTATATAACCAAACTACTATAATAAACAGGAATAACAGTGCTAAGTGTAGTGTAGGTTTGAATACGTTTATTATGGAATGAAGTAAAGTCAGCGCCATAAGTAGCTGAAAAAATTCAAAATTTCAAATTGCATACATACTTTTGTGTTCTTACTAATCTATTTCTTCTTTTCACAAAAATTAAACAAAAGATATTTACTTTACTACCAAAAAAGAAAAAAAAGTTACAATTTAACTTAACGCCTATGTGGGAGATTTTAAATGGACAGGTAAAATATCATTTTTATGGTTTGTTTACATGTAGTTAAATACTAGTTTGTATATAATGTAACTTTTATACAGGAAAAACTCTTTAATGCGGGCGAAACCGCGGGCAAATCTAGTACTTTATAATAACAGTGGGTCTTAAGTAGGTCGACGTATCGAAAAATCATCAACCAGACAGCTCAAAGCCTTATACCTATTTGGTATCTCATTTAGGTTAATGGCGGTATATTTTTCGCGAGAATTGCTTGGCTGCTTTTGACACGCGAAGGGCGATGGGTGCGGTTACTTAGTTATAACTTACAATAAGGAGTCGCGCAGACGTCAATTTGTTGAAGAGAAACACTACACTCCTTAAACTGACGGTTGTTAAAGTTACTGAAAGGGTTGTACAGTGTTTCTGGGGAACAAGATGACGTGGTCTACATGATGCCAAAAAAAGTAACTGGGTGTAATACAGCTGAAATTAATAAATGACCCTAATCAATAGCTCTTAATTTTGTTATTTGAGTTTATTCAGATATTTTTGTCTGACTGTACAAACATTGTTATATACTGGTTTCCAGGACAAGCTTGTATTATTACCTATAAGTCTTCATATGTCAGAAGTAGGAGCGCAGTTTCATAACTTTGGTATTGATAAGGCAGTCTCATAATGCAAATAAGTACTACTTGGGCTTTAAAGGACATTGTAGAACGTATTCAGTGCTGCAGTATCTGTCAGGCTGATGCTGCAGCTAGAACTGAATGGGGGTTCCTGTTGTTGGCACAATACATACAAATTAATACTGAAGAATTGCTCCTGTACTAATATCGAATAGAATAAGAGTGGTGTATTTCAGGTTTTTATTGTGTTGTATCTTGTGCCACAGTACCTACTGTTATTATTGTAATAATATATTAGAGTAGGTGTAGCTCTAATAATAAAATATAAATATAAATAATTAATTAACATTGTGTACAGTCAGCTGCATAGGTGCCTGACCAGATTCGGTACTTCAAACCGCCTATACGCGTACAGTTCAATTAAACTTTTTTTTTTTTTTTGTGTGAAGTAAATTAAATATCTTTTATTTTATTTTATTTTTATAAAGAGAAAATGAAATTTGGTAAGATCCGAAAAGTGTGGGGCGGGGGGCGGTTTGAGGTCTTGAATTTGTTTGGCTTCCTGTGTGACTGTCTGTACCAATCCATGATGTCCTGTTTTGTTTTGTTTTGTATTATGTTAAAATGGGAATAGTGTAGTGGGTTACAATTTTATTATAGCTCGTTACCCAAATATTTTGTTAAATTTATATGCACTTATTTTGTAACTGTTTGCTATTCCAAATAAATGAAAAAAAATAAAAAAAAATAAAATACATAATATAATTATGATCTACTAGCTTTTGCCCGCGGCTCCGCCCGCATTAAAAAGCTTTTCCGGGATAAAAGTCCCGGTTTATATTTTCCCGGGATAAAAAGTAGCCTATGTGTTAATTCAGGACATGATCTACCCGTGTGCCAAATTTCATCGAAATCCGTTCAGTAGTTTTTGCGTGAAAGAGGAACAAACATCCTTACATCTATACATCCATACATCCAAACATCCAAACATCCATACATTCTTACAAACTTTCGCCTTTATAATATTAGTAGGATTTGTTTATATTTTTTTTACCTTTTTTTTATAAAAGATACATGTTATGTTGTTGTACCAATAATAAATATTTCTTTCATTCTTTATTTCTTTCCTTCTTTCTTTCTTTCTAACGTAGCCAGCATAATTACTGGACACTGAGACTTACATCTCATGTCTCAGGGTGACAAGTGCAGTGGAGTGCGTAGGACTTTATAATTCAAAGTTCGTTATTATGTTCCTACTGTTTATGGGCGGTCGTATCGCTTACCATCACATGACATGCTCGTGTCATCATTCAACTGCAATAAGAACACCCTAGGTGGCGTAGTTATATTACGTACGCAGTGTGCCCGCGGTGTTGAAGTCTCGAGTTAGATTCTCGGGTCAAGTAAGGTGATGTAGGATTTTCTGGGTGTCAGTACGGAGTCTGGAATTTCGCCCCTTAAAAGGTAATATTCTCGCCCCCTTTTACTTGGAATAAACAAACCTAGGGAAATAGGGGACACTTCTCCTTACCCTTTAAAAGGCAGAAAAGCATGATAACATAAATAATATAAGCAACCTTGAACTTTATCTGTAAGACCCTAGCTATATATAGAACCGCGGATTATGTCTGTTTGTCTATCAATAAAGAGTGTTTGTTCTCTTTTATGACATCCAACATTGTTGGAAGGTACCAACTATTCGGGCGAATTAATTTGCTTTCACACTAACGCGCCATTGTTTCTAGCGTGGTTAAGTAAAGTTAATGGTCTTATTACACTGGAAGAGCGCGCAATACCTTCGACTCGCTGTGAATTCTCTTGTAATTCGCCAGTCTTTTAAGACCCTTAACTTTACCAGACCACCAATATTACCAATCTTATATCGATTGATGCCTTTGACCTTTAAAAACTTGAAATTGGTACCTTTAACTCTATACTAGTTAGTAGGGTTCATGTTCGGAAAGCCCCTGTGTAGAAATCTGGGTGGATACCTATTATTGCCACTAAGCAGCATTTCCAACCCCATCCTAGTAAGATGGTTATGTAATTTATGACCGGGACAGATTCATCTAGGAGTAAGTGCCATAGGAACGGATGCAGTCGTTATGACGGCGCTCTTCGCTACAGCTGCCCAACTTCTTCTTAATTGTTTTCTTCATCACTGATGGTCCGTATTGAAATGCTTGGAGACGATGACGAGCTGTTTCCATGCCCCCCTGTCTTCAGCTTTCCTCAGGGCAGTGGTAATCGAATGTCCGTTATAGTTTTTATTTGATCACACCAGCGGGTCGATGATCGCCCACGTGATCTTTTACCGTATACTGTTTTAAGGCATCGAATGACGAGGCAAGCATGCCATTCGCCTGATGGTAAGCGATACGACTACTCATAAACAGTAGAAACACCACCCAGCACCTAGAGTTACACTGTATGGTATTCCACTGCGCTCGTCATCCTAAGACATAAGATGTTAAGTCTCATTATGTCCAGTAGTTACACGGGCTACAATGCCCTTACTTTCCCTACAATCAGCAGTTTGTCGAAATTATCTGGCTGTTTTGAGGCGATGGTGCCCGTAGCGATCCGACATTCGCCGAAGTGTTCCAGTTTTTGGTTGGAATGACGATATAGGGTATATACATTGTTAGGGACTCTTTCAAGAGTGATGATCGATGGAGTACCAACATTCCCCGACCATCTAACGCTGAATCTTAAGACCGATAAGTCCTAACCGTCCGCCTTTCACCATGGGTTGAGCGGTATTGATAATCTCGTTTTCCCCCCGAAAGAAATTGGTAAGCATGTCTATATGACAACGTTGAATTGAAATATAGCATAGCCACTAAGAAAAGAAAAAGAAGCATAGCACTTTGCTACCCTGACATTATGGCTTTAATGTCGTTCGAACCAGAAAAAAGAATACCTCTGAACCTCAAGTTTTCCTTAGACACCTTAGTAATGATAATAATACTCAAAGTGCATATGAAATGTATGAGGCCGGACTTAAAAATACCATACATATTTGGATAGTATTTCCAAAAACTAGGCCTCTGCAATAAATCTTATAATTTTAAAGTACTCCAATTGTGAGATTTATTTAATTTAATTTAAAAAGTATACTCAAAATAAACGTTATTAAAAAGTTTGTTATAAACGGAGATGCCTAAAAATATTTTTTGATGGATCCAAAACCCACATTTTTGCACCTTTAATATTCATAAAGTTTGACTAGGGTCTAATTTTGAGGCCATCACCCATAAAAACCGGACATCTCCTTTAGGAACTCTAGGTTAATGTACAATATACTCGTATGATAATGTAATAATAAATATCTATTCAATTACATAAAACTGTAAAGTTTCTTTTGGTTGAACGTGCTCATTTCTGACAATACTGCTCCGATATTTTACTAATAAAGAGCTAAACTATTTTCGAGTACTTTGAGCTACTTCATCCCAGGAACGGAAATTCATGGGAAAAGAAGTGAGGAAAGTTATATAATAGGGCATTACCTGATGATAATAACAAAAAACTTCGCAACTGATGTTACTAAAAACTATAAAGGCATTTTTCAATACTGGATAGAAGTTAATTAACTTCTGTTGCATTTTATTCTGCAGCACTATATTCAGGAAAGGAAAAAGATAAACAATAGTTCCTTATACTCAAATCAATCATATTAGAAAATCCCTCGCAAAATGTAACTCGAACTGGAGATCGACCAAGGATCACTCGATCCACACGCAAGCAATTCTATGTACTGGTATTAAAACTTGAGGGTTATCTACTACTCACTATGATGAAACTAGGATTATGTGTGATTATTACTGTATTTTTCTATTGTTTCAGTTACTACGTAATAGAGATGCCAGAAGACCGTTTAGAAGACCAGGAAAGGTCATTCAGTGTCTACTGGAATGTCCCAACGATGCAATGCAAGTCAAAGAAGATACCATTCCAAAGCTTATACGAAAAGTATGGTATAATTCAAAATGCGAACGACAGTTTTCGGGGAGAGGAAATTTCGATCCTGTACGATCCGGGTTTGTTCCCGGCACTCTTGAAGAATGAGACCAGTGGGAAGTTCAAGTTTAGGAACGGTGGAGTCCCGCAGGAAGGGAATTTGGAACTCCATTTGGAGACATTTAAGAGTGTTTTAGAGCAGAGTATACCGGATGCTAATTTCCGCGGTAGGTAATGATGGCATATCCAACAGTATGTTTTTGTGTTTGCTTCTGAATGACGAGACGAGCATGCTGCTCGCCTGATGATAGTGATACGAACGCCCATAAACAATAGCAACACCATAAAGAACTTTTAATTACAAAGTACCTACTGCGTGGCACTCTGCTATGCTCGTCACCCTGAGACATTAGATGATTAGTCTCATAATGCCCAGTATTTATGCTGGCTACAATTTCCTTCAAATTGGATCACAACAGTGCATGCACACTGCTCTTGGCAATGGTGTCTCGTAAGCGTGGTCATGGCCAGGAACATATCACCAAATGTCTATTTTTGCCGCTAAACAAGCACTATTGTGTTCTGGCTTGAATGGCATTATAATAATACCAGCCTGTATGTACTACTGCTGAGCACAGGTCTTCTGTACTGAGAGGATTTAGGCCTTAATCCACCACGCTAGTCTAATGTGGGTTCGCAGGCTTCACATACCCGCGCAATTCTTATGGAGAATTCTTAGGTAGAATTTAAACGGCATTATAGCTCTGCAATTACTCTTTATAGGGCATTATGTGATTTAACATCTAGAATATCAGAGTGACGAACGCAGATGACGAGCAGGTAAAGTTATGCAGTACTTTGTGTTTGAGATTGAATCAGAATCAAGTATTACCAAAATGTATTGGTATTTTCCTTGCAACGAGTCTCGTGAGTCATTCTTACGCAGTGTGACCTACTAAAGGACATATCGCATTACATTGATCATATGTTACGCATAATTGTTTACTACTGAAATAACAATACTGGGTCAATTATTTTTCGTAAGTCATAGATATGCTCATGGGTGTAGCTATAACTCTCACAAATGGGGGGGGGGGGGTTCTGTGGATACCAAAATGTCAGTGGCGTAGTTTGGGTTCTTATCGCCCCATAACACATAAAATCTTTCAACAAATAAGTCACGTAGGAGTTTTGGCGGGAACTTGAAAGTGTCTTGAGGTGCTCTTGTTTTAATTCATTATTTTGGTGATATTTAGTGTTATATTGCATAATTATGGTGGTATATTGTCCAATATAGTTCTATTGAAGTGAATTGAAATAACTGTGCTAATCAAGTGTTTTTGTTGCCGCCAAAACTCCTCGATAGTCTTGGTAAGGTAGCCACTGCTTTACTGCGACATACTCAAAGAACATTGTTATGTATAAGAAAACGAAAATATCACCAAGACGAGGCGTGAAATTGGCAAAATGTATAAACAAATGCCATAAAAAAGTCACGTATACACTGGTCACCAAAAGTTTGTTAAAAGTATTTTTGCGTTGGATTTTGTTGGGTCTATTTCATCTTATGGATTTTTATTAGAAGTACAAATAGACACTATAATGTGTACAGTCATCCAATTTTGAAATTGTTCAGCTATTTATGTGGATAAATAGCTGAACAATTTCAAAATTTCAAATCACCTTTTTTTTTTATTTTTTTTTTATACGGCCATCTTCGGCGCATTAGGGACGGCTGCGGGCTTCCTCCGACTCACGTCTAAGTTGTCGTCCGCAACCGCCCCTGCGCGTACCGCTGTTGGGCTCAGAAGCCCCCGAAACACCGTACCGTGTCCACCTTTTGGTGTCCGAAATCACCTCTACATTTTTGTTTTCTTACCAATTTTTGTTTTCTATTCCCAAAAATACAATACAATGGATTTTCCATGCTTCACACAAAGAAAAATAAATGGTTCAATTAAACGTAACGCAGATAGGTGATTTAGGGGCGGTTGCGGACAACTTAGACGTGAGTCGGAGGAAGCCCGCAGCCGTCGCTAATGCGCCGAAGATGGCCACAAAAAAAAAAAGATAGGCGATTTGAAATTTTGAATTTGTTCAGTTATTTATGTGGCTGATTGTACGTATATTGTGCCCTGGATTATTTTTATTGTAAGCGAAGAGGAGGGTGCGAACTCCTAAACCCCCCTACATATTCGCCAATGGATATGCTAGATGTATCTTATATCTTACTACTAGACTTTTGTTCGCGGCTTGGCCCGCGTGAATGATTTTTTCCGGGATAAAAGTCCCGCTGTTTATTTTCCCGGGATAAAATATAGCCTACTATGTTTTAATCCAGGATATGATCTACTCGTGTGCCAAATTTCATCGAAATCCGTTTAGTAGTTTTTGTGTGAAAGAGTAACAAACATCCATACATTCATACATACTTACAAACTTTTGCGTTTATAATATTAGTAGGATTATTCCATCACAACAGCTGTTCAACGGAAAGCTGTCGTGAAGACCAACATAAATCAATTAATTTTATCAATATATTCAAAATAATAATATTGTTTAAACATCACAAATAACTATACCAGCCCTGTATTATATTATACTTCCCACTGCTGGACACGGCCCTCCTCTACAGCTGAGAGGGTTAAGGCCTTAGTCCACCACGCTGGCCTAATGCGGTGTGGTAGATTTCACATACCTTCGAAATTCTTATCAGGAACTTCTTAGGTATGCAGGTTTCCTCACCATATTTTCCTTCACCGTTAAAGCGAACGATAATTGATAAACAATACACACGTAAGTTTGAAAAGTCAGCATATAAATCCTACATAAAAAAGAAGCAATTGTTTATATACTCTTTGAAAATAAGAAAACAAAGTCGTAGACAATTAATAGAATACACAATAAGCTAATAAAGAGGACGTAAACAAAGTAAAGGATTATGGAAGTAAAATTGATTGAATTGCCAAGGTTAGTCAGAAATAAAATTTACGGTCACAATTACTCGATCCATTCCATGACTGCCTCGATGTCGGAGTTGTGTTACAGTACGACTACAATATTGAGGTCACGGGTTCGATTTCCGGGTCGGGCAATTTTGTGTCTGAAATGGCGATAGGCTTGCCCCCTATCACATCATGGGACGGAATTCGCACGGCGAAAAGTGGGTTACTAGTTGGGCCTCTGCCTATCCCCTCGGGGATAAAAGGTGTGTGTGTATTCCATGATGGATAAGTATAGTCTCATTTTCAACGCTTCCATGTCATTGATCATAGCGTGTCATTCCGGAACAGTATCGCGTGGGCTGTTCACACATGGAGCAATTAGAGCGTTGGCATTACAAGGTCATGCGGAATCTTATCCATTGTTTTGCTCTGCAATATGATTGACTTGGAGATTAATTCTTATAATATGGACCATATAGCAAAAGTACATTTTATCTAATCTTACTATGTTACGTCTTATGACCAATATTATATAAGTGAAAGTTTGTGAAGATATTTAAATATTTTTATGTTTGGATGTTTGTTAGAAGTTAACGAAAAAAAAGTCTAAACGGATTTGAAAAAGAATGGCACATGGGTAGACTATATCTACTGCTATACTGACTGTACTGTAGACCACTTACTGTATTAAATACGGGCGATTATATAGTGATATTGGAGCTCAATAATGAGCGGATTCGTGGCACTGTAGTAGGCAAAGTAACTATCATATATCATTAATAAGTAATAGTTTATAAAAACTAAAAAACACGCTTTATAAAAAATACAACTAAAAAATAGAAAATAATTTTTAATAAACTTGAATTGAGAATAGTGTAAATAAGAAAGACATGTATTTTATTGTAAAAAAAAGCGTGGGGTGCTTTTTAAGATATTATCAGAATGATAATCCTTCTACTCATATTATCTGTCAATAAAATATTTATAACTATTGACACCTCGCACCCCACGCTTTTTTTAACAATAAAATATTTTTTTTTTTATTTACACTATTCCCAATTCAAGTTTATTAAACTTATTTTCTATTTTTAGTTGTATTTTTTATAAAGCGTGTTTTTTTAGTTTTTATTAACTATTACTTATTTTTCATTTTTTAGTTTACTAAAAACAAGCAGGATTTAAAAAAATGGGAACTTATGTAGTTTCGCTTGCTTTTAAACCATGGCGCGATCTAATTCTATGCTGACGCCATTTATTGAAGCACAAGGAAAACTTAAGTATTATTTATTTACTTGGATTTCTATAAAAACGTATTTTTTAGTTTCAAATATTGTATTGCCATCGGTTCTTGATAAGTACGCCAAATTTCGATTGAATCCGACGTTTTGAAGTGGGTCAAAATCACGTTCAAAGTGTAAGTTACATACATACAGACATACATACGTCTGAAGCTAATAAAAGCGTGTTAAAAATAAAAGAGGTATATTTCGTCGCAATCGCAGATATTTCATTCATAATAACGGCGTAGATGACCAGGCAGGTAGGATTGTATATCAACACAAACCTGGGTATGGAGTTAGTCAGATGATGAAGATGAATATGAGATGAGTTTTTTTATAGCATTGAATCACGAGACGAGCATGCCGTTCGCCTGATGGTAAGCGATACGACCACCCATAAACATTAGCAACACCATCCAGCACCTTGAGTTACAAAGTACTGTGTGACATTCCACTGCGAGAAGAATGAGTAGGGAGATGCCGTCTCAGGATGCCGTATCAAACCATCATATTCTGTTACCTGGAGTAGGGCAAAGCTAGGTCAGATTTAGAATAAGTTTTATCTAATTGTTGTGTTTGATTTTTTTAAGAAAGGAAACGGTGTAGCATTTCGTATTATGTTATTAATGCTTTGTTTACGGGTTTTGATGTTTTATTTCACTTAAAAAAAGAAATATTTAGTTTATGGTTTTAGAATCATAATTTATAAATAAATCAGTTGTAAACTGAACCTAAATCGAGTGTGCGAAAGTCTATGAAGTGGCATTTTCTAACATCTTTACGTATATTGTATTAGCAGGATGTGAAAGTGAATGTTTGAATGCTGTTTAGGGATATATGAGCTAAATGAGAATGAAATTTGGCACATCGATAAGTCATGTTCTGAAAATGTAAAATTTCGAACTGTTTTATGAAAAGCAACAGAGTACACAAGATTTCATACCTTTTTAGTTCATTATTTTGTCTCCCGCTTTGCTATGGAGGGAAGTGGAAGATATATTTCCAACTCCTCCCTATTCTTCTATTTGATTAGCTTCGTTGCGGGTTAAGACTAATTAGTGCTCCCAGAGACTCGCCGAGCTTCACCGCTCGGTGTCATAAAATATACTGCACAAGCCACTGCTGATCCTGGCTTACAGGAGTTGCAGTGGCGGGTGTGAGGGCGGGATTGTCTCGTAAAATAAATAAAATATTTCATAAGTGCGATGAAACTTCTATGTATATGGAGCCGTCCGCAGAACTAGTAATATTAATTTGATTATAATTTATAATTTGTATACATTATACAGGCATTACGTAGGTGTGAATTATATTATTAATCGAAAACTTTTTAGACATTACAATTTATGTAACTGGTGTTAGGTTTCTCGTATGCGAGGGGCCGCCTGGGTAGGTGCTATGGTAATGTCTATTTTTACCACCAAGCAGCAGTGTGGATGCCCTGTTGTGTTTCGGCTTGAAAGACATTGTAGCTAGTGTAACAGCAGGACATAATGAGACTTAACATCTAATGTCTCGGGATGACGAGCGCAGTGGAGTGCTACTCAATAGTCAGTACAATGTAATTCAAATTTATGTGCGGCGCTGCTGCTGTTTATGGGCGGTCGTATCGCTTACCATCAGGCGAACGGCATGTTCGTCTTGGCTTTATGAAATAAAAAAAAAACAAAATTACAAACACTGTTTTACATATTTGTTAAGCTTATTAAGTAAATAGTAACCATTGACCATCCCTTCTCACATGGCGATATATATAGCAGTTATGTTACCATGAAATAAAGTTAATCTTAGATAGGAATGCAGTTTATCTAGCATCGAACTATCCTTGACCATATGCGGGTAAACTTGATCCACTGTTTATTTATAAATCTTACTACTATTATAAAGGCGAAAGTTTGTAAGTATGTATGGATGTCTGGATGTAAGGATGTTTGTTACTCTTTCACGCAAAAACTACTGAACGGATTTCGATGAAATTTGGCACACGGGTAGATCATGTCCTGGATTAACACATAGGCTACTTTTTATCCCGGGAGAATATAAACAGGGACTTTTATCACAGAAAAATTAAAAAGGCGGGCGGAGCCGCGGGCAAAAGCTAGTGTCTAATAATGGCACTTGTCGGCATTTGCCAAGGTTGAGGAGCTGAGGTCTAGAGGTATAGGCTGATTAGGAAGTCCCAGGTTCGACTTTAGATCTGGCTATACTTTATTTGGTTTTTTAATAAGGCTTGTTTGGATTAAGTTGTGAGTGGCGGCGGTCAATTGTAAAAACTTATGCTTTAAATAATATAGTGTTGACCATGGAGGATAGTCTGTTCTGTGGTGTTTATCCTTCATTATAACAGAATAAGGGAAGGTCAGGGCCACGCCGACCCTATGTGTGAAGTGTGCGGCGCACACAGGCGCCAAGGCGGTAGGGGCACCGGAATCAGGATGACATGACATGCCAACGTTAATTTTTGAAATTATCCTACTAATATTATAAAGGGGAATGTTTGTAAGAATGTATGGATGTTTGGATATCTGGATGTTTGTTCCTCTTTCACGCAAAAACTACTCAACGGATTTCAATGAAATTTGGCACACGGGTAGATTATGTTCCGGATTAACACATAGGCTACTTTTTATCCCGGAACAATATAAAGTGGGACTTTTATCCCGGGAAAACTCATTTACGCGGGCGGTGCCGCGGGCAAAAGCTAGTATTTGTTATACAACAACACATTCTTTATAGTTGAGTTGAGAAAGGTTAACGTTGAATAATAAAAAATATGAATTATCCCTTAGGCGACTTTTTATGCACAATTTTGATTGAAAAAGACTACAAGTTTGAGTCTCCATATAACAAAATTTCTGAAACAGACGTTGGAACTTGGGGGATAGATTGAAATTAAAGAAAGATATTATGAAAAATCTGTCTCGTTTATTCCATTAGTGTTGAAATAGTCTTTCCGATGATGTATTATAAATTAATCAGATCAGTTTATTTTTTAAATAATCACGATGAAGAAATGACTAAAATATTCGAAATTTTAGATACGGCCTCTTAAACCCATTAGCAATCACAACTGGTGTAATTAATTTAACGTAAATATTTAAACACATAGCGTTAAAATTGTGTTTATTATTTGATACAAACCAGATGGGACTGATGCACTGATATTGTTTTATGTCTACATTGTTTGGGCAATGCATAAACAATTGCTAAGGTATTGCAGTTGTTTTTGTTTGTAGGAAATGTTTACAATACCGTCTAGAATAAACATTTATGCTAAATTTTAATTTGGGTTTAATTGGTGTAATGACTGTTGGAAAATGGAAACCATAAGGTTTGAATAATAAGGCACCGCACAAACGGAGACCGGTAGCACGATCACGAATGGCGTACACAAATTAAAGATACCTGAGTTGATTTAATTAATTTAACAATTGATTTGAAACAACTAACAGATTGTATACGAAATATTGACAGCTCATTGCTGTTATTTTGGAGAGTGTTTTTGGCGCAGTTTAGGAAAAGTATGACGCTCTACCTAAAATGGTTTGTGGCAGATAGGGAAATACAGTCGATGATGATTCCATGGGCGTAACTAGAGTCAGTAGTCAGAGTAAACTTGGTTGTATAAAATAAGTACTAATAGTAGTAGTAGGACTAGTAGGCTGCCTCGAAATAGGTGGGCAGCATGCAATTCTGGAGCATGGACCTCCCGGTCCCCTTTGTATTCCATTACGTAGAATTCAGTAACGTGCTTTGAGAGAGGTTTACATAAATCGGTGGCAATCCACCACCGCAAGCCTGTATCAATATACAGGCTGATAATAATCATCCGGAGCATCATTTATAGCGTCTGTGAGGAGCCTAATTACTGCAGCATCTTTAAAAAATCTACACATATATTCGGACCACACTAACATCAAATTCAGTACTCGTAATAGTTTGAAAAATGACTAAAGCTATATCTAAACCATTCCAGGAGTCGGAATCATCGACTTCGAGTCTTGGCGTCCGGTCTTCCGACAGAACTTCGGAGTGCTGGTCCCGTACAAGGACATTTCTAACGAGATAGAGAAGAAGCTCCACTGGTGGTGGCCAAAGCAGTGGATCCAGGCTGAAGTGAGTTCTTCATAAAAATTCTACTGTGAAAGTGGTTTTAACAAAATTTTACGATCATCCTTACCCATCCATCGATGTGCCTAAGTCCATAATGCTGGCCTAGTGCTGGTGGGCAGACTTCCATACCATACCATACCATACCAGCTCTATATTATATACTGCCCACTGCTGAGCACGGGCCTACTCTGCAACTGAAAGGGTTAAGGCCTTAGTCCACCACGCTGGGCCTATAGTGCAGGTTGGCAGACTTCACATACCTTAGAAATTCACAACTTCTCAGGTATGCAGGTTTTCTCACGATGGTTACCTTCACCGTTAAAGCGAGCGATAATGCACAAAGAATACATACGTAGTTTTTTTTAAGAAATGTCAGAGGTGCGTGCCCTTGGGTTTTGAACCTGCGGACATTCGTCTCGGCAGTCCGTTCCACTCCCAACTAGGCTATCGCCGCTTCTGAGGCAGACTTCACATACCCTCAAAATTCTTTTTGTAGAATTCTCAGGTACGTAGGTTTTATCAAGATGTTTTCTTTCACGGTTAAAGTGAACGATAATTAATAATTGATGAACAATATACACGTAACTTCGAAAACTCAGAGGTGTGTGCATTGGGTTTTGAACCTGCGGAAATTCATCGCGACTGTCTGTTCCCATCTCAACTAGGCTATCGTGCACAATCGGCACTACGATCGTTACGTATTTTATTCAGGAAAAAAGTGCACTTGAAACGCAGATGGAATGTCGAGTAGAAACTACTTCTTTACAATTGTGTATAGTTGGAGAAGAAATGACGTAACGAATTCCAATTAAGGAATGCGTTTAAGTACCCTCGACAAAATGACTAATTATAGTGATTTCTGCGAAATGTATCGACCGGACCGACGTATTTCATAATATATAAGTACAAAACAGCAAGTTAATGTGTTCGCGCGTCGCGTAAAAAATACTTAACTCAACTTATTTCGATGCAGGTTTAGTAGTTGTAAATCTCGTATGGTACATAATATAAGTTAAAACACAAAAACAAAACACGAAATTAAGAAATAAAATTTACTGCGCCAAAACGAAAGAAAAGTAGGTAATGAATTAGAAATAGGGTGACTCAAGAAGAGTAATGGATCACTAATTAGAGATAATAATATGTAGAATGATTCTTTGCTGTTTGCTGTTTGCTAGCACACATCTCCGATGTAACTGAACGAATTTTCTTATAGTTTTTACAGGTGCAAATAAAATAATTGGGAGTACAATATAGAGTTCGTTTCAAACAATAGAAAGGGAAATCTGTATCTGAAAGCACGTAAACGAAGTTGCGAGTGCATCTAGTAACCAATAATATACATTTTAGTGAAAGGGATTTCCAATGAATTACTCAAAAACTGTAACTATTGCTAAAGGAATTAACAAAAATCTTTGTCTAGAGGGTTTAAAATTAGACTTCGCAATCGACTTGATGCAGGTGCGTTTTGATAGGTCTTTCTGGAAATCTTTAGGCGATCACTATGTTTAGCAATGGACTTCATATGCTTAATGATGATGATGATGAATCCATTTTTCAAGTTTCTATAAAAATATAAAATCATTTTAGGTCAGACAGAGCCGGGACGCATAAAAACATCAGTCATTGTCATTAAATTGACAGACGGGGCACAATTATAAATATATTCGTTGTGCAACTAGAGTGCCCTAAATACTAACGCCCATCAATCGCTGATTTGTGATCGCTTTTAATTGTTACATCTATCTTGTTACGCTAGACTCTAGAGAACAGTTGTACCCATATATTTTTGTAAATTTCATTGTTAAATGAAGTATGCTGCCAACATCTGAAACTTGATGCAAAATGAAGATTTTATTCAAATAACGAAGAATAAAAATAAAAAGAAATATTATTAATACACAATTGACAAAAGATCCTAGGTTTGATCAAAGTGATATTATCACATCACAGGCGTGTAATGCTGTCCTGATTAAAAGGGTATTTCTTCTAAATAAAATAATATCCATTGATGTATTAAATATAACCTACATTTGTTATATATGGCATGCATTATACGTGAACATAAACTTTTCTTTCTTTTTGTCTTATCAATTTAATATTAAAAATAAAAATTCTATTACACACTTTCGCAAACAGCATACCAGTAGGTAATTCTTATAAAGGAACATAGTAGAATTCATCAGTCCTTAAATTCCTTCAGTCCATTGTACTATTGACAGTTCTAAACGATCATTAATTACATTGCAAACGGGCTCAAAGCTGTCCTTTATGAAGCTGTCCTAATTAAAAAGCGAGATAACACGAGTTAACCGTCCGTTATTGCAACATTTATTGGACAAGAACCTAGTTTCATAGCGATTTACATATCGCCTTTATTCTTGAGGTTTGGAATAACTGCCTCCGTGGCGTATTTGTATACTATACGACTGCAGGGCTAAGGCTCGATCTCCAGCTCGGGTAAAGTGGTATTGTTTTTTTTTTACTCAGTATCAGCTCGGAGTCTGAAATTTGTGCCCGATATGGGGATGGGCTCGTCCCTATCACATCATGGGACGGAATACGCACGGCGATAAGTCAATGCACTACTTGTGTCTCTGCTTTTGGAAGTAAACGGCGTGTTTCTGTTATTTTGTGTGTTTGGAATAAAGGCATCGTACAGTCAAACTCAAACTCAAATTAAACTCAAACTCAAATCATTTATTATGTAATTAGGCCCCTAGGGGCACTTTTACACGTCATTTTTAACAATGTTTTTTTTTTTAAACTATATGATTCTACCAGTGCTTCGGAAAAGCCCACTGACCTGAGAAGAAGCACCAAGAAACTCAGCGTGGTTATTTTTTTTTCATCTTGTTTTTTTTTTAACACATATTTAAATACAAATGTCATTTAACAATATAAATTCATATTATGGAAACATGCGTGAATGCGAGCAACCTATTCCCAAGCATTTGTATCTTCCAAATAATCTCCTATAGTGTAATAGCCTTTTTTGTAAAGTCGTTCTTTGACAGTTGTTTTAAATTTTTTTATTGGAAGATTAACTATATGCATTGGAAGTTTATTGAAGAAGCGTACGCATTGACCAACAAAAGAATTGCTTATTTTATGGAGACGAGTAGCATGTACAACAAGTTTATTTTTATTCCTAGTATTTTTATTGTGAATATCGCATATTCGGTCAAAATTTGCAATATTTTTTCGAACATACATAAGATTTGCAAATATGTATTGCGATGATACGGTAAGAATGTTTATCTCTTTGAATTTTTCTCTAAGAGAAACACGAGGTCCGAGACTATAGATAAGCTCTAATAGCTCTCTTTTGCAAAACGAATACTGTATTAATATCCGCAGCATTACCCCAAAGAAGAATACCGTACGACAGAATACTATGAAAGTAACTGAAATAAACAATTCTTGCCGTGTCTATATCAGTCAGACGTCTTATTTTTCTGACTGCATAAGCCGCTGAACTTAGTCTACCTGCCAATTTTGCTATATGCGGTCCCCACTGGAGTCTCGCATCTAGTGTGATGCCCAGAAAAGTAGTTGACGCATCAGGATTCAACTCTTCCCCATTGATTTGTATATTGGTTTTTACTTGTCTTACATTGGGCATAGTAAATTTAATGCATTTAGTTTTTTTAGCATTTAGTAACAAGTTGTTTAAATTAAACCAATGCACAATTTTAGAGAGAGCATCGTTCACTTCGTCATAATTTTGTAACATTCTTTTAATTTTAAATATTAATGATGTATCATCCGCGAACAATACAATCTCATGATTATCCCTTACGTGGTAAGGTAAGTCATTAATATATGCAAGAAATAGAAATGGTCCCAGAATTGAACCCTGTGGAACTCCCATAGTGACCGCAGATCCGGGTGAGATTTTTCCATTAATATCAACCCTCTGAATCCTGTTACTCAAATAGGATGTCAGAAGATTGAGAGCCGTGTTTTTAATGCCGTAATGGTGTAGTTTCCTGAGCAGAGTATCATGATGTACACAGTCAAATGCCTTAGACAAGTCGCAGAAGACGCCAAGAGCATCGTGCGACTCCTCCCAGGCCTTAAAAATATTTTCCAAGAGATCCACCCCCGCATCAATGGTGGACCGATCCCTAGTAAATCCGAACTGCTTCCTATGAAGTAGGTTATTGTCGTCAAAATGTGTCAGTAATTGATTTAGCATAATTTTTTCAAATAACTTACTTAGAGTGGGTAATATTGAAACAGGTCGGAAGTTCGAAGGATCCGATAAATCACCAGCCTTGAAGAGAGGTATCACCTTGCTTTGTTTCATCAGATCAGGAAACACACCCGATGCGACAGAACCGTTAAATACCGCTGCTAGATGGGGTGCGATGACATCAATAATAGATGATACATTTTTAACTGAAATTCCCCAAAGATCAGCAGTTTTTTTCTGATTAATACATTTAAATGTCTTTACTATATCCCGCGTATTAATAGGTTTGAATTCAAAAAATATGTCGCATCGAGGTACATTACGTTTTACGTCAGAAGAGGAGGCCTATGTTTATGATGTGACTATGACTATGACTTCATGTACCTCATGATGATGATGACAGTCAGCCGGACTTGAATGTACAGGATGTCCCAGAAGATGACGATAAAAAGGCATTAGGGGAAGACCTAACTATGACCGCTTACTATAACTTGAGGATTATCATACATAAGGCTGTTCTTTATTCGTGCCGTTATAGTTCATCTTCCCCCTGATTTTTTTTTTGTTGACGCGGAGAAAGTGGCTTATTACTACCGCCCAGTGTTCAAGGGGAACGACTGAGCGGTTATGTTAGGTTCACCGTGCCTTACGACCCGAAGTTGAGCCGCCCGGAAAGATGGAAAACGTCGGGCGACCGCCGGGCCGAGTCCCTAACCTATGTACACCGCACGGCATACCAACTAAAACTCCGCGGTGGCCATCTTCGGCGCATTAGGGACGGCTGCGGGCTTCCTCCGACTCACGTCTAAGTTGTCGTCCGCAACCGCCCCATCTTCCCCCTGATGCCTTTTCAACATCATCTTATGAGACACCTGTATATGCGTGGATAAATGTCAAATGTATGAATTACGGAGAAATTTATGTGAAAGAATTACGAGTCAATTGAGTTTCTAAGTCTTTGTTATCATATTGATGCAATTGATTTTCGGAAGCCCAAAGGCATCGTTCGCCTTCGTCTATATAGTAAAATATAACCAATAGACACACACATTTCTGAGCTTTATAATACAAGTCTTGGGTAGTATAATATAAGAAATCGAAACAAAAATATCGTTCAAAATTTCGTGTCCATTTCGAATGACGAACAGCCGGCCTCTTGTTCCATAGCTGATACATCACTTATTGCTTCACAGAAATACGTCATATTTGTAAGAAAACTATGGTTATTTCTTACTAATTATTATGAACGAGAGGGCCACCGCAAAACTGATATGATTCACTTGTTTGTTACAATATTAATGTTGCCTTTGTACATAAATTAATACTGTGGTTAGTCGAATATAGGCTATTTTAATTTTCCAATGGGTCGAGCGTGCACATGACTGTTATTATTACGCGAACTCTTCACCATTAACGCACACAGCGGATAGCGTGGTGGTATCGAAACCAGCGCAAGTAAAACGGAATATGGACGTGCGTACGCCTTATAAAAAAATATCCAGGATTGCCTCGTTGGCGTAGTTGTATTACGGTACGACTATAGTGTTGAGGTTACGGGTTCAATCCCCGGGTCGGGGGCAGTGATATTGGGTTTTTATACCTAGCATCAGCCCCAGACTCTGAAGTGTTCGATATGCGGATATGCTTGCGTCCTATCATATCATGGGACGGAATACGTATATACGCAAATGGTACACCTACTTGAAAAGTAGGTGTACCAGTTGCTTTCTGCCTACCTTTGGGGATAAAAGGCGTGACTGTGTGTAATCCCTCTGATATTGTGTATATTCGGGATGTGAATTTTTGATATTAGTAACAACAAGAAGTAAGATGTTTGCTTGATAGAGGACACCATAAAATACAATAATCTCTCCTAAACTAAATTTATTGATCTAACTCAACAAATAATTATAAGATTTGTGAACAATTATTAAAATCAGTCTAGGAATCTTTGGGAGGCTTTTTTTTAGTAGCGGACATGCTGTAGGTATAAGTATTCTGTGGGACATCATTGCTCAGGATAATGATAGTTATGAATACAAAGCATCAGGAAATATATTTGAGGTTCGGTTTATCGCAGGACCAGAAAGGAACACAACTATTGAGGTCACTTTAGTTCTGAGAATGTGGATTGCACATTATTTTTCAAATTACCTTGTCTATTATACATTTTATACATGGTGTTTTCCAGGCAAAACAACGTTTCGAAGATGCTGCACGCGAATTCATGCAGACCACAGTCTCCATTGCAAAGCAGATGCGGCCCAACGCCCTCTGGGGATACTACGGGTTCCCCTACTGTTTCAACATGGCGAATAATAAGATGAGAGAATCGTGCGCTGATAAAGTCCCTGAAGAGAATGACCGGTAAAGACTTTGTAATATAAATTATTATTATTATTAGCCTTTATTGCTGATACTCAACAATGATTTTACACACAGTAGCCAAATGCTTTAAATTAAATCTAGTACATCGGGTTTCCCGGTTCAGTGGTCTGCGTGCCAGTGACACATAGGCATCTTCCAGCTGCTTCCATTCTTCTCTATTGGTAGCTTTTCTAGACCATATTGTCCCTCCAATCATCTTATATCATCTGTCTATCTTTTAGCTTGTCTGCCTTTTCTTCTTTTGCCATCACGTGGCTGCCATTCTGTTATAATTTTTTTTTGTAATAAAAATACTTTACTTTATATTGACCCATTTCTAAATATGAGACTCCTTATATGGGGAGCGATACGATTTAGAATCCAGGTAAAAAGCCAATTCATGCCTCAAAGGACAATTTTGCGTTAAAACCTTACACCATTTCCTAGTTTATCGGCTCAGGCTTCCTACATTATGGAGACTGATACGCTTTAGAGTGCTTTGAGTGAAGAGCATATTCCTTAATGACCGGTATCACGTTGATGATCCCTCTGATATTGCAGATGTTTATTGGCTGGGGCTACCTGATAGAAGAAGGTTAACCGTTCTTCTATAAAACTGGGAGACCTTAGTCCACCATTAGCCTTTTTTCTGTTCCACAGTGGGATTAGTATAATACACTTGGAGGCATATTGCGGAAATACTTATCTTAGTTTTTACAAACGGTCTGTCTGACGTTATACTATAAAGGATCTCATCATAATCAACATCCACTGCTGACCATAGACCTCCCCTAAATATTTCTAGACGGACATGTCTAAAGCGGCCTGCATCCAGCGTGTTCCTGTGACCTTTATTTGTGAAATCGTCTGTCCACAAAACAAACACCTAGCATAGCCCTTCATCGCTCGCCGAGTGACCAAAAGCCGTCTTAAACGGCCTATAGTCAGAGGCCACGTCTCAGTGCCGTAAAGTATAAAGGATCTAGTTCCGGGCAAATAGTGTTCAAAATCTTTACAGTGTGCGTTACTTGACTTTGAATCTCTCACCAAATGTCCGCCATACAATCGAGAAAACAATGTATCCACCCAACAGCCTCTAGACTGTGATAACAATGTAAAAAGGTAGCTAGTGAAAGGCTGGTAGGTTAGCTAGGCTAGGGTCTGTAGTGTCCTCACCGGTGAGGATCGCGACGCGTTCCTCCCATTATTTTTAATAAAATTAATTCATAGTTTTTTTTTACATCTCTTTCCTGCCAGCCCGAGCTTGGCTTCTTGATTTATTTTTCATTGCTTTTGCTCCCTATGAGAATGACAATAGTTATAGAAGTGATTTTTTATAATAATTATTATTAGTAATTAAATGTATCTTGACTTATCATAAGTGCAACTGTATTCGCCTACGTGATGAATAAACTATTTTATATTATTTTATTTTAAAAAAATATTCTAAGTCTTAACCATGACAATATCCTGATTCAGAAATATATGCATTAGTACCTAACTGATAAGTGAGCGACGCCGCGCCGTGGCCATATCAATATGTTACGCATTACATATTGTTATTCACAATTTGTCACGACAATTTACAATTACTAATATGCATTTTATGCAAATTTATCTTACCTATTATTTACGGCGTATATAAAGGAAATATTTGTTCACGATAAAATTATTTCATGGAATGATAAGCATAATAAACGTTATGAAACTTGACTCAAACTTGACTGGAATTTTCCATAGTATAATAATACTATAATATAGTATATTACATGCTCTTTGACTGAAATGTAGAAAGTCGCCAGCTGCAATTGATTTTTTATACAAATATGACATATGACGAGAGTCGAGACGTAAGTACCGTTATTGCCTACAAACTGTAGCAACACCATCTAGGATTTTGGATCAAAAACCATTACGTGACACTGCCCTCGTAACCCTGAAACATTGGCTATAGTCTCATACAGTACAATACACTAGCTACAATGTCCTTCAGATAATAATGCGTTCCGTTCTGTCTGTGTATATCCGGATCCGAACTGGCGCAACTGTCTCGACTGGCGCGGGATAATCTCTGATCAATTGGCACTCTGTCTGACGTCATTCCACTTATAATAATAATATATAATAATACCAGCCCTGTATTATATAGTGTCCCACTGCTGGGCACGGGCCTCCTCTACTACTGAGAGGGGTTAGGCCTTGGTCCACCACGCTGGCCTACTGCGGGTTGGCAGACTTCACATACCTTCGAAATTCTCATGAAGAATTCTCAGGTATCTAGGTTTCCTCACAATGTTTTCCTTCACCGTTAAAGTGAACGATAATTGATAAACAATACACACGTAACTTCGAAAAGTCAGAGGTGTGTGCCTTGGGTTTGAACCTCCGGACATTGTCATGGCAGACCGTTCCATTCCCAACTAGGCTATCGTCCACTATTCCACGTTCCACTTACTAAGGTGAAAATATCTCTCATCAAACGATACTTTCGATAATAGTGTCAGTTTGCAGTGTTCATAAATAAAAAACATCTTTCCGTATTTCCAGCACGCACTGGCTTTGGTCGGAGAGTACAGCACTCTATCCTTCAATCTATAGTTCGCGGGAGCTCACCTCCACTCAACTGGCAAGCCTCATCCGCGGCAGGATCAAAGAGGCTGAGAGGGTCAGGTGGAAAAACACTCCAGTGCTTCCTTACTTCTGGTTCCGGTACAGAGAGGGAGGATATTTCAGCGAGGTTTGTATTGCCATTTTTTTTATTGTGAGTAGTGTACTACTTTCATGGCAAGCAGAGTGCTGTTTTTCCGAAGTGTTTATTTAAAGTTTGGCATGCCTGCATTAGCAAAATACTTTATTCAGCTATGATGTAAGAAAAAATGAGAAATCTAATAAACTGACGATGTCGGCCATGTACTTTCCGTGTTTGCTTCTATTGAGTAACTAATTTCATTATGCTTTTACAGGAGGACCTGAAAACAGCATTAGAAACTCTATATAAATCAAACGCCTCAGGCTTCATCATATGGGGAAGCTCAAATGATGTAAATACAGTGAACAAATGCAAGAAACTGAAACAGTATTTAGAAAACACCTTGGGCCCCGCCATAGCAGCGTATACCAGACCATCAACGAAGATAAGGGATGAAATGACACATATACCAGGCAAAAAGATAACAACGAGAAAACCAGAATTGTTAACGAATATTACAGATCCAGAATTCGATTGGGTTCCTCCAGAAAACTACACACAGGATATTGAAAACTACGTTGAAGAGGAAATTAAAAGAAAAGGTTCACAGTATAACAAAATTAACCAAACTGTACCAAATATTAATGACAGTTTACTTATGGAGATCATATTGAATACTTTGATGGAGGAGAATAATATGACTAAAAATGAAAAGAAAAGACTACCATTTATAGATATTACAACAAATAAACAAAGCCATGACAAAGATACTAGTCAACCCGTAGATGTATATACTGGTATAGTTCAAAGTAAAAGTTATACAAATGTATTCTTGAGTACAGAATCTTTACCTACAGAATTATTAGGTAATAGTCAAACAGAAACAAAAAATTCTAGTCCAGAAAATTTAGTTACAAAATTTCTTCAAAGCAAACAAAATGGACAAGATATTGCTTCTACTAAAACTTCTACAGATTTCCCTCCGAATCTAGAAACATCACAAACAACCAGTACTGACTTTTCGATATTAAAATTACAAAGACATCATGTGGCCACAGATACATCAAAAGAAACGACAGAATCTAATAATCTCAAAGATAATACAAAAAGTTGGAGTACAGAATATGTGACACCACAAGATAATTCGAAAAATATAGAACTAATATCGAACCCATCATCTACAAAATTTAAACCATATGATGAAAAACACATATCAACAACATCTAGTATAGAATTTTCCACTACGGAATTACAACAAACATATTCATCCATATTGTCTACAGAAAGAACTCCCACAGAATCTATAAATAATTTCAAAGAAAATTCAGATGAGTACAATTCGCATAGGACGGAACATTTAGTTGCTAAGTCTGTTACTAAAGGTAACAATAATATAGAAATCTCCACTACAGAATCTACTACTCATAGCTCTGAAGAATCGTCAGATAAAATATTTAGCCTAGAATATTTAATTACCAAGTTACCTCAAAGTAATCAAAATGAAATATTCGACTCTACCACAGAGATTACCTTTGATAATCTAAAATGGGAAGAAACACTTACAAAAGAATACTATAATAATAAACAAAGAGGTATTTCAGAAACAACTACTTCAAGGAATTTAAGAATTTCAGATTCTACAGAGAAAACTGAAGTAGAAAATTTATACTTGGAGAGCCTCGAGCAAATTGACAAATTAGAAACAATAGAAACATCTAATGCTGATATTACGCAAACCATAGATGATGAATATACAAATGTTGATACGGATATAGAATCTGGATCTGAAATTAATGCTATCACACAAAATGATACAGAAAATACACAATTCTTTAATCAAGACACATTCTTGGATAATCCAGAGAGTTCTGAAGATGCAATCAGTATTAGTAATTCAACGTTTACTTTCGATAATAGAAACGATGCTACAGAAAGTGACGATTTTGATATTAAAGAAGGGTCGCAATCAACTGCTTCCCCCACGACAGAACTAGACCAGGTTAATGTCTATGTACTTTAAGGTATATGTTTTTCTTTTGCTTTATTAATACCACCGCAGTTGTATCGGGTAATTAGTTCCCAATGCCTACAAGGGCGGCGCTGTGATATACCAAATTGGTACTTCCCACACATTTTTATTAGTAGACGCCTTTCTTATGAATTAAATTAGTGGTACATAAAAAACAGTTGACAACTGATGACCTTTTAATGTCTGAAGCACGTATAGCATTACTTAATTACTTATGCGGATAGAAAAAAAACAAGGAGAGTAGATTCACAGATAACGCAACAATTGCAGCGGTCGTAGCCCAGATGCTTTTCTACAAGCGTCAACGCCAATAGAATACAGAAAATGTATGGGAATGACATATCTTATTTACTGGTGGTAGGTCTCTCAGGTAAGAGTCCGGCTGAGTGGGTACCACCGCAATGTCTATTTTCTGCCAAACAGCAATGTGCATGCACTGTTGTGTTTCGGTTTGAAGGACATTGCAGCCAGTGTAACTACTGGACATAATGAGACTTAACATCTTATGTCTCAGGATGACAAGCGCAGTGGAATGCCAGACAATACTTTGTAACTCAAGGTGCTGGATGGTGTTGCTACTGTGTATGGGAGGTCGTATCGTTTACAATCAGGCGAATGGTATGCTCGTCTCTTCATTCAATGCAATAAAAAAAAAATATCCTACGATAGTCTACAGCTTACCTCGGTAGCATAGTCGTATTACGGTACGACTGCAATCCTGAGGTCTTGGGTTCGATCCCCAGATAGGGCGAAGTGTTAGTGGGTTTTTCTATTCAGTATCAGCCCGGAGTCTGGAATTTGTGACCGATATGGCCATAGGCTGGCACTCTCATATAAATAATAACATTAGCGTTAACGACTCTAGAGATGCATCCTGGCTACGGCCTTACGTTTTGTTTTGAAAAAAAAGCTCAGTGCTTTTTAAACGAAGCTAAGTAATCTAGTAAATATTCAACACCTTTATTATCGTTGCGAACTCTTTGCCTGTTGCAACTAAGGTTTTACTATCGCATTTCTATTACGTAAATTCATCTTGCTAATGATATACATAATTAAGGAGAGCTACCAGTTTTATTCTCACCAGATTGACACCACCTGATTCTGGTTTATTTTTATCAAATAAAATCATTTATTAAGCAATTAGGCGCCCCTAAGGGCGCTTTTACACGTCAAACACGTTACACGTTTAATTATCGCACCTTGTGTATAATCTCTAATTTGAATAGTGACACTATTACCAGTGAAATTAGAGATAATGTTTATGATCATCACACTCTTTTCTCAGTGACATCTGGTGCACTTCATTTTTTTTCCTAATTTGGTGAAAAAATATATAATCCAACTATAACACTTCAAGCAAATAAAGGTACGTAAGAGGGCTAGATGTTATTTAAAAAAATCATTATCAAGATGATTTACGACAATATTCTACTTGGCTCTAGTGTCTCATTCTTACCTAATCATCCTACATAAAACTGCTACTAATAAATAACCGTTTCAATATCACATAGGTTTCACGGTGTTTAATGATTGTCTAGTTCAAATTCTATAATATGAAATGATTACACTTTTTTTGTTAATCTATCAGCTTTAAACAAATTGGGCATAATGTCGTATTTTTTTAAGTTTGTTAATAACTTTATAATATCAGCCTTATATTACATATTATCCCACAGCTGGGCACGGGCTTGCTCTATTAGGTACTAAATGGGTTTCGACCTAAGCCTATCACGCTGGTCTAATGTGGACTTCCAGTCCAGCACTTTCAGCCCACACTGAAGCAATTATGAAATTACTGAAGAAGCAATTATGCAGGCTGGCATGACTGTACTGACCGACCAGGCATGTTTATCTCTTGCCGGTCGACATTATTTTTGGACTTCACTTCATTTACCATCAGATTAATGGTGAAGCCACTTTGTCGTGCCATCGATAAAGAAAGCCTTTGATTACTACTATCAAAATTTTTAAAACCACCAAAATTATCAGTGGGCTTAGAATATGTCAAAAAAATACGACACAACGCCATCTCGTTTTATTGGGGCTGGTTGAAATAACACGCTACTGATGTATTGGTCTCTCGATCAATCACATCAAAATTCCCCTAACAATTCCGGCCCGCGTGCCGACGAAATAAACGAATAGGATTAGGTTAAACACCAATCTTCCCCACTAGTCGTAGATGTCTCATCCTGTCCCAGTGGCCGTCCTGAGTTGAGGTTCGTAACCCGTTAGTGGGTTGCTCAGCATGGTCACTTAAATTAAAGGGTTGCGAGCGCCTAAATCGTTAATCCCTAAAGTCCGGTGTGGCCAGAAATGCCGAGTCTCGACAGCACAGACATATAATAGAGTTTATATGTCTGTGCTCGTTAGGCTATTGGCCGATAAGTCCGAGTAAAAAAAACGCAATCATCTTACGTGTTGCGTTTTTTTTGCTACATCCTAAGTCCGCAGATCTGCAATAAATTTCAAGGACATGGAAGTCTTTTTAGTCCTCGGGGCATAGGCCATTCCTGAAAAACAACTCAATCTACGCCACGCTCATGCAAGTCTGTAATGCCTGACACTGTCTGTCATAATGAAATCCTCCTAGCCAGTTTCGGCCACGGCGGCCAATCTCAACGGAGATCAGCCAGGTACGCAGGAGATATTATAGTGCACAAGTGTGTGCGCAATACACAGGTGCACTCGCTATTCCTTCACTCTCATAGTCCGGTGAGACGGCAATCCGACATGACCGGAGAGAGATCAGGCGCAGGACCAACGGCTTTACGTGCTTTCCGAGGCACGGGGGTATCACACCGCCAACTTCCTGACTCTGAGCTGCGACTGAGTAAATTTTAAGATGGAAAAACCCAGTCACAACTTTTTTTTGGCTCGACCCGGGATTCTAACCCAGGACCTCAGCGCGCAAATCGTACTCGTAATGCGTACGCAATACCACTACGCCACCGAGGCAGTCATAATAATATGTAAATAACACTAATTTTATGTGTGTCTGCCTCGGTGGCGTAGTTGTATTATGGTACGACTGCAATGCTGAGGTCTCGGGTTCGATCCCCGGGTCGGGCAAAGTGATATTGAGTTTTTCTATTCAGTATCAGCTCGGAGTCTGGAATTTGGGCCCGATATGGCGATAGGCTTGCCCCTTATCACATTATGGGAAGGAATAATGGCGAAAAGTGGGTGCACAAGTTGCGCCTCTGCCTACCCCTTCGGGGATAAAAGGCGTGAGTGTATATGTATGTGTATATATGTTTATGTGTGTCGTTTTAAAACACTGTTATTCGTTTTTTCACCTTTGGTGCACTCGAAGCAAATTATAACAGTTAAAATACCATGTTTGGAATTCACAATACTTTATGAAAATAACTTCAATCCAATCTTATTAAAAATAAGTACATACTTCACTTATGAATAATGTACTCTTTAAATTGAGTTGAATCTTATGAATTCCTACCGAAGTAATAATTGCAGATTCGCAGAAAAATTACATCTTACTATAAAATCGAAACTGTTACAAAACTATCTGTTTTTGTGATAAAATCAATAATGTCGAATACAAAGTCCAAACTCCAAAATATCATTTGCAAGCTTTCCATATTGCATATTTTTGTCGTCAGCTAGCTTTGTTTCTTGGATGCTAATCTTCTATCTCTTTTCTTCCTGTGTGTGTATGTATATAACTATCTCTTTTAGGTGACTGGTGCGGGGAATCGGGTCAGCGTGCCGTTCAAACACTATTTATGCGCGTTTTATTTTTATTCTGTGGTTAAGTGTCTATGTACCGTCTTCGGGATGTGCTAGTTCGTTTATCGATTGTCGGTATATCGATGGATTTTACAATTTATTTCGCTTTGTTGTTCGTTTATATGTCGCACCTTTATAACGAAAACGACACAATTCAAAAAATAGAAAATTGAGTTGTCATTTTTAAATGACTAAAAGCTAGTCCCTTATTTATAAAAATGCAATAAAGAAGGGACCGTTCTAAAAGTTTTCTCCTTTTCCTGTTGGAATATGGCTGTGTTTGAACTTTTGTTGTAATGAGAACTTCGTTTTAAGTAATTTTATGACGATGACTCAATTTTCTATCTTTTTGAATTGTGTCGTTTTCATACTAAAGATGCGATAATTTTCAAGATAGGATAATGATTGATATGTCATTTAAAATTTAAACCCATGTTCAAAGTGTTTTTGCTAGTACCTAGGTATTTTATTTTGAAAAAAGTATCTCTTTTTATTTACAGTTGATCCCTGCATATAGCTACCAATTAGGTCAGTAGCTGCCTCATTTCAGTATTTTATGTTTTATCGATATATCGACAATAGTTTAGTACATCCTTAAGCTATATGTGACTAACAGTCGGTTTATCTGTGATATAGTATTAATTGTTATATGTATTGTAAATACGAATAGAGAATAATATCTAATTGTGAATATTTTAATAATAAATTTTTATTGTGTATTTTTGTTTTTATTACAACTTTAATTGGTTACGTCATAAAGTCCTTGAGTTGGTTTAACTTGCGTTGCAAAGCGTTGCGCACACGCTATTTGTTGAGGAAATATTTCTATGTTCAAAACTACGGATATGTGCAGAGGCAGAAGACAAAAGCCAATAAATAAAACTGAAAATCATTTACTCAAGCTAAACACCACACAAAACCACGAAACATTGATTTTTAAACAGCAAAGGAGTTTCATCATCAGTTATGAAGTTTCTGTCAGGCCGGACGCTGGCGAAGGAGTTCCTCTGAGGCTCAACCATCACCTTTACTTCACCACACTCCTTAACCTTGATCAGGTCGCGGTGCAGCTCCGTGGGGGTGTGAGAGGTGATGAGAAACGGAGATCTGAGCCTCATCACCGATGCGATGATCCCTGGCCACTGGTCTTTAGGGTAATAGGAGGAGCGGCTGATGCTGGCGTTGAAGGCGCATACTGAAAATGGGGTATTTTTTTTCTTCTACCTGTCCTTTTCGGTATGATATTAGTCTAACGGCAACGATAAAGCTACTTCACCTGGAGCTGTAGCTAAAAGCTGTTCTACAATCATTAACGCTGATAGAAAACAAAAATAATATGGGAATAATATATCCGATTGATAAGTCTATCGCTTGGATATATAATTCCCAAAGAGTTCTAACTAACTATAGTGTTGAATGTCTTTGGTCATACCCATACATTTTTTGTTTTCTATTGCCGTTAACGATGGTACAAACGCGTATTGGCTACGACCCCTAATAGTAAGCGAAGTGGCTAGAGAGAATACCAATCAACGATAGATGGTAATCTAAAATAATTATGTCGATCTTTTCGAAAAATCTCTTCCAAACTAATTGTAGAAATAATTTGGGTTGATTATTTCTACAATTAGTTTGGGGAGCCCAGTTCTCAACTGGGCTCCTGCCATGGAAGATCCAGTCATACGAAAGTGTCATCTGTCCTGGGAAACGAATCTAGGATATTTATCCGCCATGCCACTACGTAAATCTGTTTGTGCCTCTCACGAGTCTTTGAAAGGTCGTTTCTGGGGTCTTTTTGCCCAAAAACAGAGGTGCGCTTAGCTTACCTATATCAGGGTATATGAAGTCATCACTGGTCCTGTACTCTTGGTAGGATAGCTTATCTTGAAAACTGAAAATCACCCGGCGTTTGTTCTGAGTGCAATTGTCACATAATCTGGAAATGAGATAAATGCTTTGTAAGCCAGTGTAACCCTAGTCTTAGTTGATAGACACTGAATTATCATCAGGTCTCGTCACTTTGCACTCAAGAATATCGTCATCGTATTATTATGTTTTTCTATTACTGGACATAAGCCCATCTATTTTCATACCACTCGTTCCAACTTCCAGACTAGCACGTCTTATCTAAGTTGTTATGTGAAATATTCGAAATATTATTTGCCAATTACCGAATCTTTCCAAGTAATTCCAAAGGCAAATTGCCAGGGTTAAGGTTGCTGTTAATCAGGACCACAACCAGCTCGGTCACGTCAGGTCGAAGGTGGAGGAAGAACACCTCCCATTTATTCAGAACATCGGCTTCGAATTGGAGTTCAGCTCCTAACACGTGGATGACGAATGATGACTTCTGTAAAGATAAAGTAAAGGTATATTTTCATCCTACTTACCGCTGTGTTTAATAACAATAATTATTGAAGCAAGTAATTACATTTTTTAATGGCATTGAATGACGAGACGTGCATGCCGTTCGCCTGATGGTAAGCGACACGACCACCCCTAAAGCAAGTAGCTACACCATACAATATCTTGAGTTATAAAGTACTGTATGGAATTCCACTGCGCTCATCATTCTGAGACAGGAGATGTTAAATCTCATTATGTCCCGTAGTTACGCTGGCTACAATGCCCTTCAAACCGAAACACAACGGTGCATGCATACTGCTACTTGGCGGTAGAAATAGAGAATGCGGTAGTACCCACTCAGGCGGACTTTTACATATAAGAGACCTACGAATATCCTTTCTCAAAACGCACTCCAATAGATTCAGCTTTACCTTCCTTTTGGAGAACCGGGGGAATTAGAGAGTTGGGGGTTGTTCTCCCGCGTCCCAAAAATGTCATACCTTGAACAAGCCATTGGTGGAAGGTTTGCTGATTTTCCGATATAGCTGGTGACTATAGGCCACAGTTAAAGGTGCTGTGGCTATCTGAGTCAATGCCGCGTATTGTATGTCGTTCATATCTGAAAAAAAGTGTTTTTACGGATGCAGGCTTTCAACAGGTCAATTTGATCTTTAGGAGTTTAGGAGATGTCTGTGTTTAGCAGTGGATAATCATAGAAGGCATGTTGGCTAGGTTTTTCACGTCTTTGGAGTAATTCTAGGATACCTATTAAAGATTTAACAATTAAAGTTATGGATTAGTTGTTCTTCGGGTAGGCAATAGATGTGCTTGAAAATTTTTCATTTCATAAATGAAAGTGCACGCCAGCATTAGACAGATTTTTTAAGTTCGATGGTAACTGACATTGAGTGTATTACATTTACATACATACTTACTTATATTTTGGGGACTGTTACCTTTTTTATTTATATTTTTATTTATATTATTTTATATTATTCATTATATTTTTTTATATTATTTATATTTATTTATATTATTTTTTATTTATATTATTATTGAGTGTTAAAGACGTTCCGGGTGATACTATGCTCAGAGAAAAGCCAAACTCACCAATCTTCTCTTCATACATAGTAGCTAGCACCTCATTAATCTTCTCCGGTATTTCGTAGTCCCCCGTCATCACTTTGCTAGGCAACTTTGGTTCCAATCGTCCCTTGATTTGCTGGTGTATGACCAACTTCTGGTACAAGGCGTAGGATTTGCACCAACGTTGGTGGGACAACGGTAAATGGTCGAGACTGTTGGCGCAGTAGGATATCTAAAAAATAATCACAAGTACATCAATTATTCTTAATATTATAGTGTTGGGGCTCTTTCTTACACCATAATATGTTGTGGGCTGTGGATCAGGAATTACTGGGTTCCATTCTTAAGTCAGGTAACTTTATGTGGGTTTTTTTTTTAAACATACTGCCGCTTGACTTCCTTTAAGAGTTTTTTTATCTTATTTTAAGGAGCTTTGTCGTGTGTTACGACTAAGTCGCTCCTTTAACGAGTTCAAATACAAATAATATTTGCACTAAGAGGCGTCATACAGGTGAATGGTCGTAAAAATTAGGGCAAATAACAAATCCTCTTTAGTATATTTAAAATTGAATTTATGCTATATTTTATTTCTAAGTAAGGTAAGATTTCAGTTATAAAGATTATCTGTTACTTTTGCAATAGTCACTTGAGTGCCAGAATATGCATTCTCTTGGCAAAGACGTCTCTTGTCGATAGGGATCAAGATAAAATATGATAATATATATTATATAGACGTATGGCTCTTGGAGTATTGAGCTGCTTTGTGCGGGCACTCACCCAAACACTAAAGCCGAATGTGTTATTCGAGTTCATCGTTGTTTACGGTTCGTTAGCCTAAAGAAGGTAACTGGCAGTAAATATTTCATTTACATCTGGTAAAATATTTCTATCTGCCCGAATATCGACTACCGCATACGTGTGAAACTCGCTATAGAAGCCCAAGTGAGCGTGTTGCATTTCTGGATCGGCGTGTGTAACAGTTTTCAAATATACATAATTGTGTCGGCTGGCGAAGGACGATCATCTCTAGATAGTCGATATTCTACCTGGAAGCCACTTTACTCACCATCAAGAGTAAAGGATTCACTTAAACATCGAGCTAAAAAAATTATTTCCTCAACCGCGACACGTTGTGTAGATACATACCTAATATTTTCATAGTGCCTGCTACCATAATATGTTATCATCATAATAATATTTAATTATGGAGATTTGGCGATATCCTCAGCGCAACTTAATCATTAATAAGAACGTGTATAAAATGCGTAATTTTTTACATGCTAACACATTATAAAGCAATCTCCCTCCCTCCCCCCAGTATTGGTGTGACTATCTGAACACGATAAACTCAAAACCTACTGAATAGATTTCGATGGAAATTGGAGGGGAGATAGTTTGAGACCCTGGGAAGTTATTATATACATTAGTTTATATCTCGGGAAAATACATAGCGGAACTTTTATCCCGGAAAAACTCTTACACAAGAGGCCAAGCGGCGAGCAAAAGCTAGTAAGATAAAGCTTCAATATGTCAAGATGAAGAGCGTAATCCCGCGCCATTCAAACGTATGTAATACAAAGTTATGAAAAGTGTTGCTTCTGTTTATAAGTAGTTGGTCAGGCGCGCCACTTGCCCCATAGTCAGTTTATCAGAACTTACCTGTCCGCATCCTTCACAGTCTTTAAGTCTCGTCTGCCTCCATTCCCGGCATCTGACATCAGCGCAAATTCTAGGGTACAGGAGTGCCTCCTGCTCCCAGGGCACAAGTCTTCTCTTCAGGACCTTCTCACAAGACAGTATCATCTGCATCCTCAGAAGACGGTAGTTCTGTCCAGTGATGTTCTTCGCTTCGGCGTAGATGTGTTTCTGATCTATAATAGAAGTTGTAATTCTTGGATTATAAATGTGAAAGTTAGTAAAGATGTTTGCCAGGACATTAATCAATAGCAAAAAGTTGAATTTTGATGTTTGTGACATGGATAGACGAAAAGTTGGATTAATATAATATAGGCAATTTTATCCCAAAAAAGTATGAGACGAGACTAAAAAGAGCTTAGCATAGGTTATGCGGAAGTAGAATGCGCTATAAAATCCTGGGTCAAAATGATTAAAGCTAATAGATGTCGAAAAAATACACAGTGAGGCTGAAAATAACTATAGCGAATTAATAAGAGGACTAACTTAGGGAAGCAAAAGCCAATGTAAAAAGAAACACTTCTAATTTGCATAAAGCAGAGTATTCTATTCCGGTCATGTATGTTAACTAACCTTTAAGATGAACGATGGTTGAAATAGCGAAGCACAGCGCTTGGTGCTGTGGCCAGTCTTCATCCTTGTGCTTTATACTGCAGTAGAATAGCAAATTGCAAAAATTGCACGGAACTCGTACAGAAGACAACTCCTTAGTGCACACGTGGCACGTATTCTGCAAGAAAACCTTACGAAAACTGTATTTATAAATATAATCTCCGTTTTCGGTTGAGTTCTTCAAAAGGAAGTCTTTTGACGCTTTTCTGCTTTTAGTTTGGGACTGCTTTGACTCCCTCTTACATTCTATATCATTAGCATCCTTTATTTTCACTTTAGCCTGTTTAGTATTCAACTTTTTAAATTTTTCCTTTTTAAAGTCGTCCTTATTCGATGATACAGGAATATTTGGATGGCCTAGTAAGTTTTTTGGCTGGGGTACCTGGTCTTCCCGAAAATCCTCTTCGGGTGCTGTAATATTTATATCAGGTTTCCTCGATGCCAGTTCTTTTTGACTAGAATCTGTTACTTCGCTTAATATCATTTCGAAAGTTTTATTAACGTCAGCGTCGTCAGGACTTGAACCCAAAGCGTCTTCAAAATTTTCTATTGAGTCATAATCTGCATCTGTAATCGGATCTGAAGTATTCACATCTTCATTGCTTGGCATTACTTCAACGTCTTTTTGCTTAGTCTCTTGTTTACTTTGTTCTTTAGTCTCTGTTTTTTTTTCAGTCTTTTCTTCTCTCTTGTCTTTTGAAGCTTCAGTAGAAGTTTGTGTAGAAGTTGGTTGATAAGCTTCTTGTTTACCTTTTCGTTTTTTTCCTTTACCTTTGTTATCTCTTCTTGCTGGACATATTGGTGGCGGTTCAGCGCATTGTGTCTTTTCTGGTGGCTTTTCTTCTTTTTTCGCTTCGTTTTCGGTGGAGTCTTTGGATATTTCTAAATCTTTGTCATCTTCCTGTACTGCAAGCGGTGCAATCCCTTTTGTTTCTTTGAAAATTTCTTCTGCAGTTGGTGGTATATACTCAGGGTTTATTTGCACGTCAATCGATTCCTTTTTAGTTGTTTGAACATCGTCTTGTTTTAAGATTTCTTTTTCAAAAGTAGCGAAATCAACTCCACTTTTATGTGTATCTTCATATTGTTTCTCTACTTCTTGTTCATCTTTTTCCAACGCTGTTAACTCGGCCAACGACCTTTCTATTGACAATCTTAATTCTTCCATATCTTGATTTACTTCTATCACTTTTGATTTCAAATCCGTTTTTTCTGTCGGGCTTTCTATTTCAGTTATATTGAACGAAGATACCATTACTGGAGTTCCTATTGGAGTTTCTCCTGACCCTTGAATCAAAGGTGTAGTTAATCCTACAGGGATGTTCAATGTGTCTGGCAAAGATATTTCGCGAATAACCGTATTATTGTTATTATCCATATTAAGTTGGCTTGTCGATCGAGGATACACGATGTCAGGAGTGACGTCACAAGGTGAGCATTCAGAATCGTCTGCTTTGACACTTCTGATTTCTAATGTTTCGATTGGCGATTGTTGCATAACTACTTCAGGTTCTTTTACGTGTTCTGTATTTTTTGTTTCCGTATTTAAATTAAATTGTTCGTCCCTAACCCCAGGAGTCGGTGGCATTTTGAGCGATTTCTTTCCTCTTCTTTTTGGTTTTGTCCATTGTTCTTCAGGCTTCTCAGTAGTTTTAGGAATTGCATCTAAAATATCATCATGAGCTTCTACTTTCAATTCAAGAATTTCGTCCAGTTTTTTGTCAGTTGCTTTCACTTCTATATCCGTTGGAACCAAAGTTTCAAATATGGATTCGTCATCACCAATTTCTTCTTTTCCTTCTTTGTTTAACTCTGTTGCCATTTCTTCTAAAGATTTAATAGGTTCGACTACCGCTGGGCTGGGTATAGGCATTTTTAGGGGTTTACGTTTCTTCTTACCCGTTTTGATATCGGTAGGTATATTTTTTTGCTCTTCTACGTTATGCTGTACTATGGGTTTATTTTCATTTGTTTCTGGTATTTTTTTATCCGTAAGTTGTGCTTCTTTTTGATCCAACCTTTTTTCAATAGCGAATGTGTCTAATTTATTGTTCTCTTTTGATTTCGTGAACTCGCAGATATCAGTTATTAATTGCTGTGTGGGTTCTAATGGTTCTTTTAATGTTGTAGTATCGATTACAATATTTTGTATTTTGGTAATATCTGTTTCTTCAGGAATTTTTACTACCGTCGAAGTTTGTTCGGAGATTAGCGCTTCATGTATTGAACTAACTTCTTCACTCATTAAAATATCAGTAGGCTCATGTTTACCCTTTCGTTTTTTATCCACTGGCTTGGGTATTTTTGCTTTTGGTTTAGGACTTTCTTTATCAGATTTACTAGTATCTAAATTAGTGTCATCTTTAAGAATTATTTCCACATTCTCTTTTTCTGTTAGAACTTGTACATTACCCGTCTTTATTAGATCTTCAGATATGTTTTCAACCTTAATGTCCAATACAATATTTTCTGGACATAACACCTGTGTAATATCTTTCTGTGATTCATCTTGAATATTAGTAATTTGTTTTTGATCTTCAATAATTTCTAAAGATATTTCTGTATCACATACAGGTTCTAAACTTTTAGGGGATTCTATTGGAATCAGAACATCAATTTCTTCTGTTTTAGGTGGATATTTCTTGTCTTTTTTGTTCTTTTTCTTTTTACCTTCATATTTCTTTTGTACATCAGGTGTTATTTCTACATGCGTTTCAGCTTCAGGCGTGACAATAGCATCTGCAACTATGTCAGGTCTTTTTTCATCTTTAGCTGCCAAAACGATATCTTCTAATAATTTTTCGTCTACGTTTTCACCTTCTATGACCTGTGATCCATCCGTAGGTTTTTCATCAGAGACATCCAATAATTTTTGAAATGCAGCAGTACAAGATAGTGCATCTCCACTCTTATCACTTCTATCTGAGTCGTGCCGTTTTTTTTTCTTGTTCTTCTTCTTAGAGTGTTTTGCTTCATGCTCAAACGGTTCGGTTTTTAGTACATTTTCTGTTATGTTAACTTCAAACTCACCTTTGACCGGTTCACCTACAAGGATGGGTATATGTTCAATGGATTCGGATACGGTTTTCGGTGTCGCTTCGATAATGTTAATTTTAACGTCGGCATCGGGAATCTCACTATTATTGTCTGTCACTTTCACTAGTTCTGGGGTCTTTTCTTCATTCTTATCGTCGTCTTCTCTATCTTGCTTCTTTTTCTTACCTCGATTTCTCTTAGGTTTTGTTGGAATTTCGATCTCCGGTTCAACCACTGCATCACTAATTATATCCGTTCGATCACTTAACTCACTACCATTTTTTTCCTGTATTTTCTCTGGTTCTTCATTTTGTGGTGGTGTTGGGTTGGGCTGCTTGGAGGCCTTTTTGTTTTTATTTTTTTTCGAGTTCATTTTTGCGATAACGTTACTTACACGTCCGCGCAAATCTAAAATCAGAAGCGGTGTGACCGATTTGTTTGTCTGTATTATTCTGGTCTACAAATATTCGCGTGTGATGTTTCAAATGTCATCATAATCGCGTCAAGCTAAACTGGACTTTATTGTGGAAGCAAATGGTTTATTTTCAGATGAGGGGTTGGATAGATTTATGCAACTACTCGGCCACAAGGAAGAGTCGCTTGCCAAAAGTGCAAGCGTTACGAGTACGAACTAAATATACGAATTGATTCGATCGAAAATATAGATCACTGAGTCAGTGGTATTACAGTTTTTAGGAGAATTCCATAGTATGACGGTTTGTGGATCTCGTACTGATTGCATCGTCATTGAAAATTCTAAAATAAAGGTCATTTTTTAGATTGATTGTTTAAATAGTGACTCATTCTATCTGAGAATTTGTTGCGCTATTTCTAGATATTTTGTCACATAAAAAATCCATGTTTATTTTAGGTATTCTATTAATATTTAAGTGGTTATTCACAAGCTATTTATTGGTTTTAAAAATAATGCCAGTATTACATATAGTACAGACGGTGAAAGAGTAAGACATGAACCCTATTCCTGCTGGGAAACATAGATTAACCATATTATAATAAAAGTATAAATCCAGCGCTGGTTTCAACCTCATAATCTTAAAAGAGACTAAGTGACTTTCGCATAACAGATACATAAAACAGCAGACCGGGCTGTATGGTGTATATTGGGAGAGCCCTATGTCCAGCATTAGACTGCAACAGGCTGATAATGATGAAGGATTAAAGTGTTTTTTCCGGAAAATCATAATTTTTAGCATGAATGAAATCCTCCTAGCCAATTTCGGCCACGGCGGCATATCTCAACGGAGATCAGCCAGGTACACAGGAGATAGTATAGTGCACAAGTGTGTGTGCAATACACAGGTGCACTCGCTATTCCTTCAACCTCATAGTCCGGTGAGACGGCAATCCGACATGACCGGAGAGAGATCAGGCGCAGGACCAACGGCTTTACGTGTTTTCCGAGGCACGGGGGTATCACACCGCCAACTTCCTGACTCCGAGCTGCGACTGAGTAATTTTTTTTTAAGATGGAAAAACCCAGTCACAAAGTTTTTTTTTTAGTATGAATACCTACGATATCAATAGATCAATTATCCTACTAATATTATAAAAACGAGAGTTTGTGAAGACAAACATGTGTTTTCTACTTTTTAGCCCGGGAAAGTTCTCAATTTTGGTACCTTTATTTGAAGAAAGGAAGCCATGAGAGCGGCGTCGCAAGGAATACCTAGCTATAAAATAAAATAAAAAACACAAAAGCAATTTTATCTTCAGAAGTAACTGTTCTAATCCTTGCAAATATAATAGCTAGTTGTCATTTTTATTACAAAACTGACACTGTTACAAATTGACCCATATAAATCTTTTGCGCTATTTTACTGTCGTTGAAAATGGGGCTGGATATGTCAAAGGATAAACAACTCTATGTGGTATGCATAGAAGGGGTGCAATATTAGGGTTCCGTGAGGTAGAACCCCGTGGTGGTATCTTTGATTTAGATTCTAAATTGGACCGAGTTATGCCAAAATGTACCACCTACTTATAAACAAAATTACTACATTGTTATTTGTTACAGCTGTATTTTATACGCAAATACCTATTTTTTTTCTTTCTTCTTTTAAACAGGTCGCCATTAGTTGTGTCGCTTGCTGTTAGTTTTTGCTGAGTTCTAAAGTATCACATTTGGATTAATTGCGTGTTAAAAGTTAATAACTTATTTTTAGATAATTTGTGGGTTGGTACATTTTGGCATAACTGAGTCCAATTATATACTAGAGGTGTTGCTTCCTAAACAATCTTCACTAATTGTATAAAGAGGTAAAGTTTGTGAATTTGTTTACAGGTAGTAATCTCTGGAACTAATGAACCCATTTCCTTGAAAGGAGATGTCTACTTTTTGTATGGGCAATTTTGAAGCCCCGCAGGGCTTCAAAATTCAACCAGGCTCAAATTTATGGATTTTATAGGGGTAACAATATGGATCTTGGTTCCATTAAAAAACTATTTTTAGACCCCTCCGTTTATAACTAACTTTTTTAAAAACGTTAATCTGTGGTCAAATGCAGTTTTAAGCAAAATAAGATTAGATGAATTTTACATTCTATCGCAGGAATTTAAAATTATACGATTTATTGCAAAGGGTTAGTTTTTGGGAGTACTATCCAAAAATATAGAATTTTAGGCTCGTTTTGCATATGTCCTTTGGTATGCAGATAGTCTGAGATCCTGAGAAAATACAAAACGGTCCTTTTATATCGGAAAAACTTCTTCGTACCGCTAGAGCAAAAGCTGGTACTTTATAAGTTACGTACGCAGGCAAGTATGGTATAGAAAAAAAATCTTATTTACTTAGTGAAGGTTTTGAATTAATATTTTTTACAACATACGGCACGGCCAATAACGAGTATGTCATGCGATTTAAATTATGTTTGATTGAAAATGCACCTCTAAATGTTAAATGCTTAGTGCGTTGGCTCGCCCGCCTTATTTTATTATGGAACATAATAATGTTCCATAGTGAGTGGCTCGCTCCCTTATTTTATTACGGAGTGGGGGGCCATTGATATCACTAAAAAATAAACGAAAGCGCCATCTTGTGACAAGTAGGATTTTTTTACACATAAGAGTAGAGATGTCACAAAAAATAAATAAACCAATATTATTAATTTTGTTGTTGAATTTTCCATAAAAGCGTGTTTTCTAGTTTAAAATATAAAATTGTCATCGGCCCTTAATAAGTATGCCAAATTCTGATTTAATCAGACGTTTTGAAGGGGGTCAAAACCGTGTTCAAAGTTTCCGTTACATACATACATACATGCGTATGAATCTAATAAAAGCGTGTTAAAAACTACGGAACACGCACTGCGAGGGCGCTTCACGCTTGAATACATTTTTAATCAAGTGCCCCTCATTTTAAAACACTGATCATATAGGGTTGAACCCTCAAAACGCTAGAAGCAAGTTTGATGTATTATTTTAAGTACATTAATTGTTAGGCATAAAAGAGATAAAAGAGACTTTGGCAAATAAAAGTAATAAGTTCTTTTTTTAAACATAACTGACTATCTCGGTGTACTATATACAGCTGAGAACCTCGTCCTTATCCACATACAAAATATTATATTATGCTAACAGCACTTCCACAAGTGCTGTTAACAGAATATAATATTTTGTATTCGACCAGATTACAACCACCGTATACAATCTGTCGCAACCCACCATAGTGACCCAGAAGTTCCGGGTTCAGGCCGGCATAGTTGTGTCGACAGTAGACGCCCTATCTGGGCCTCACACCGCATATCATCAGGTACAGTAGAGTCGTTTTACCCCGACCATATAAAAAAAGAAGTTGAAAAAAAACTATGTTACGGATTTATTCGCGACAAATTTTTACTCCCGACGTTTCGAAGACTTTGCAGCCTTCATGGTCACGAGACGGACTGAGGTGTTGGTTGTCCGAAAATACGAAATGTCTAGAGTAAAAAATAAACAAATTTATTGCGGAAAAAGTAGTGTCATTTCAGTAAAAAAAATGAAAAGTTAAATAAATAAAACACTTTGTACATTACGTAGGCGATAATAGTTGCGCTTATGATAAGTCAAGATACATTTAATTAATAATAATTATTACTATTACAAAAAATCACTTATATAACTACTGTCATTTTTATGGAGAGCAAAATCAATGAAAATAAATAAAGAAGCCAAGCTTGGGCTGGCAGGAAAAATAATAAAAAACTATGAATTAATTTTATTAAAAATAATGGGAGGAACGCGTTGCGATCCTCACTGGTGAGGACACTACAGGCCCTAGCCTAACTAACCTACCAGCCTTTCACTAGCTACCTAAGCGATGACTACCCGAAGAAGAAAGGCAGAAAGAAGCTCCGGGCTTACTTTTTTGTCATCAATTGTCCATTTCATTTTATAGGGACCAAATACAATAGAATTATTTTTATAAACACAACACTATACCTATAAATTCATATTAAAATTAGTGAACACAAATAATTATAATTAAACGATGTACAGCGTGCATACGCCTACATTTACAAACATATTTTTTTGTTATTTTTTTAAATTTTCGTGGATTTCCATGAATACGCACAATTTAATTAATTAATTAATTTAAAGGCAAGCGCAACACCATGATCGGTCGGCCGTCATTAACAAAATGATATTAAATGAGGGGATGTTTACAATTGTAATACCTAATAGTCAAAGTCGAATATTCGCGTAAATTTATAAGAGATCATTTTAAAAGAAGTCGGTTAATAACGCAATTTTTTTTGACAAGAATAGACATTAAGCTGGTACCTAACCAAACAAACCTTGTCAAACCTACTATGTAGTTACTTATCATTCATCATCATCATCATCAGCCATAATATGACATGCACTGCTGAACATAGGCCTTACCTAGCTAGTAACTATCCAGGTTTCATTGGAATTTAAACTGACCCTTGATCGAGTCGAAAATATGACAGTTCTATTGAATTTCAACCATATACCTTTGATTTTAGTATTTGTAATGCCCACTGTAAATCAAGGCGGATGCTTTTTATAGAAATGTACAGTACCTTATGGGAGGGGTCTGATTCCCGGGCAACGGGGGAAGGGGGGCCAGTGCGTAAACTAATTATAACTCTGCCGTCCCACTAACTAACTGGTCGCTTTGTGTGGAGAGGAACTTTTTTTAGCATTATGAATTGTTTATAAATTATATTGAAATTGTACTTGGTTTTAAGTGAAGTCTAAGGAGTATGTAGATTAACAAGAGATGGCCATTGATGGCTCATTTTGTCTCCATGGGCGTAGTCGCACTGCGTGCGCTGTACGACAGCGCTTTGAGGTTCTGGGTTTGAATTCCTGATCGGTCAAAGTGATATTGGGTTTTTCGGCTCAGTATCATTCCAGAGTCTGGACATTGTGCCCGATTTGGCAAAGCTCGCCCCCATCATATATCATGGGACGGAAACGCTTGGTGAAAACTGGGTGCCAGGTTTGCACAACTTCCAATACCTTCAGGGATATAGACGTGTGACTTGTGTTTTTTTGTTTTAAAGGCACAATTGTGCCGGGCTGCTTAATTACTTGTCTTTTTATCGATAGGCTACAGGAATCGCTAGAGAGTTCGTAATAAAAGGAGAAGGAGAAGGAGAAGGAGAAGGAGAAGGAGAAGGAGAAGGAGAAGGAGAAGGAGAAGGAGAAGGAGAAGGAGAAGGAGAAGGAGAAGGAGAAGGAGAAGGAGAAGGAGAAGGAGAAGAAGGAGGAGAGGAAGGTGAAGAAGGGGAAGAAGGGGAAGAAGGGGAAGAAGGGGAAGAAGGGGAAGAAGGGGAAGAAGGGGAAGAAGGAGAAGAATGAGAAGAAGGAGAAGAAGGAGAAGAAGGAGAAGAAGGAGAAGAAGGAGAAGAAGGAGAAGAAGGAGAAGAAGGAAAAGAAGGAGAAGAAGGAGAAGAAGGAGAAGAAGGAGAAGAAGGAGAAGAAGGAGAAGAAGGAGAAGAAGGAGAAGAAGGAGAAGATGGAGGACGAGAAGAAGGTGAAAGTGGCGGAGAAAGAGAAGAAGGAGCAGGAGAAGGAGAAGAAGGAGCAGGAGAAGGAGAAGAAGGAAAATAGTAGTGGGAGCGGGAACGGGAGCGGGAGCGGGAACGGGAGTGGGAGCGGGAGCGGGAGGGTAAGCGAGAGCGGGAGTGGAAGCGGGAGCAGGAGCGTGAGCGGGAGCGGGAGCGGGAGCGGGAGAGGGAGAGGGAGCGCGAGCGGGAGCGGGAGCGGGAGCGGGAACGGGAACGGGAGCGGGAGCGGGAGTGGGAGCGGAAGCGGGAGCGGGAGCGGGAGTGGGAGCGGGACCGGGAGCGGGAGCGGGAGTGGAGTGGGAGCGGCAGCGGAGGCGAATGCATTGATTGAATGAATTGCAGCCTATGGAATTGCACGCTGTACAACGTGTTAGAAGTGGCCTGCATCCAACGGGTTCCTGCGACCTTTACAAGATTCCCATCTGCTGTGTGCTGTTCATTTATTCATTTTAAACCACATTCCCACACAGAAGAGTGGCAGGCGTGACGTGGAACAGAATGGCTTAGCAAAAGGTTGGTGGAGGCCTTTGCCGATTGGAAAACAGATCTGCAATATATAAAGAAGTATCAAATACTAGAATTACGTGTTACTATTGTACATGTTATTAAGGTACGTTTATAAAAATAAATCTTAAATTTAAATAACCCCGACACAAAAATATCTTAAAAGTAAAATAATAAGTGTCTGTAGAGATTTTTTGTGTCGGGGGTTAGTTAAATTTTACTTTTATTTAAAAAAAAATTAATTAATTTATTTTCCATCATGGGGCCTTGATAATCAACTATTTAACACCTACTCGTTGAGACCATACTTATGAGCCCAAACATGCTATAGCTGCAAAAAGTTACCAAGGAGTTAGTTTCGCAGACTACTTGATGCTCCAGCATCAGCTCATATTGAAAAACATTGCCAATGTCACAGTACACCAAATTTCAAATCCATTGGGCTTCTTAAGTTGGAAATGAGCTGATAATCTTCAAACGCCTGAACAGATCTTCATAAATTATAGCTAAGAACCATCGCGATCACATCAGCTTTCAAACGTTAAAAACGCGTCCAAATCGGTCCATTCGTTTGAGAGTTACGATGCCATAGACTGACATACATCTAGATATGCAGATACACACCCCAAAACTTATAACTCCCCTCTTTTTGTCGGGGGTTAAATATTTTTCTAATTTGTTGAAGAACATTGATTTCAAAACAATATAATTTACGCGAGTGGGTAATTCTATGAATAAAAAAAAATCCATACAACCACACTCACCCCTTTATATCCCCCGAAGGAGGAAGACGGAGGCGCACCAAGTGCATACACTTTTCTCCGTGCGTATACCGCCGTGATAGGGGGCGAGCCTATCGCCATATCGGGCACAAATTCTAGACTCCGGGCAGGAACTGAATAGAAAAATCTGATATCATTATGACCCGGGATCGAAAACGAGACTCCAGGATTGCAGTCGTACTAATACAGCTACGCCACCGAGGCAGTCAATAAAAAAATGATAAAGTCTGTCTCCATAATAAGTGAGCGGTATAAAATCCGCACATGACATTTGGACGCGTGCTCGGCTCCCTGCAATATGTGCTAGCTACAGTGTAATGCGAAACAGACACTTAGGCCCCGTTTTTTCAACTATAGTTAACTTTTTGTCAGGGTCTTATTGAGATGGACGCGCTCGCAGCACCAGTCTTAGATTTCATTAATAATGTTATAGAGAATTCGTGCGTACTTATTTCAATAAGTCTGTACTTTCATTTTGTGATTCCTGTGTTTATTGTTAGTTATTTAATTTAATCGTGCAAGCGAAATTACGATTAATTTTATTTGTGATAATTGAATAAGCTTGATAAGTTCTGACGCTTAAATTTATACACACATTACGCCTTTATTCCCGATGAGGTAAGCAGAGATGCGACCAGTGAACCCACTATTGTCTTATGGTTATCGTTCTATGATGAGGGGGGGGGGGGCGAGCTTTTGCCATATCGGACACAAATTGGAAAGTCCTAGAGCTAAATATTTTTATCTATACTAGAGTTGCCTCTGTCCCACACTACTCTACGCAACATATCAAGCCTGGTAAATTATTCCAAGGAATATTAAAAACCCTTGTAATCGTAGGGTAGCGGGTTGGGGTTCGACTCCCGAACAGATAGCGTGACACTGTTTTCATATTAAAACTAATTTCCATTACAGACAATACAACTGACACATGCTCTGTAACAGTTGTACAGACAAAATATTTTGGATTAAGTACTCGATTTTTAATGTTCTTTTTTAAATATTGCATTAGTAACATGCAGTTTTTTTCTACAAAGCCATTATAAGAGCGTATGTTTACGTTATAAAGGTAATCCATATTAACAATAATTATGTTTTTGCGACTCACAATAGTCTGACCTAAAAAAAGTAAATAAAATCTTGAGAGGTGCCAAGGGACACCCGGATGGAACGAAATTCCTTTCGATTAATTAGTGAAGGAATTGTAATGAAATTTTATTTCTTTTAAGTTATAATAAAAAAAATATTTCTTTTAAGTTATAATAATAATTGTATATTTCATTAAAACGTTACCACATCAATGACACAATGAACATTTACTTCTACGTACACAATAGATATGTCATCGAATTATTGTTACTGGCTGGATTCACAGGGCAATTATAAAAAAATATAGCAAAAAGTGTCGTTACAACTTTTTGTGAGAATTTTTTCCGTCTAGCCCCTCTGAGACATAAGATGTTAAGTCTCGTTATGTCCTGTAGCTACACTGGCTACAATGTCCTTCAAACCGAAACACAACAGTGCATGCACACTGCTGCTTGGTGGTAGAAATAAACATTGCGGTGGTACCCACCCAGACGGACTCTTACATATTAGTCCTACCACCAGCAAAATTGTTCTTATACTTACTTGTGATTTTACTTAAGTATTTTTTTATTGCAGTTGAATGAAGAGCCGAGCATGCTGTCCGCCTGATGGTAAGCGATACGACCACCCAGAAACAGTAGAAACACCATCCAGCACCTTGAGTTACAAAGTACTGTGTGGCATTCCACTGCGCCCATAAACAGTAGCAACGCCGCACATAACTTTGACATATAAAGTACTGCGTGGCACGCCACTGCGCTCGTCTCCGTGAGACATTTATGATAAGTCTCATAATGCCCAGTAACTACGCTGGCTATAATGTCCTTCATACTGGAACAAAACAGTACATGCACACTGCTGCTTGGCGGTAGATATAGACATCGCGGTGGTACCTACCCAGGCGGCCTCTCACATATGAGAGACCTACCACCAGTAATTTTTCTGCATTCCTCTATATGAACTTAATACTAAATCTCACACTTCTTCGTGCGCACAATACGATTTAAAAAAAAAATTCTTCATTTTATAATTACTTAGATAAAGTGAAAATTCAAATCTCATTCTTACGAATTAAGATATCTTACGTAACCTACTTTTCGCATCGGTGCGTAAGAGAGCTCCTAAACGTAGGCCGATGTCGTTGACCTCTTTACTGTGACAAGTAGGGGTTGGAGCGGTGTTTCGTGGGGTGGCCACCTTGGCTCGTGTCCATTGTACAACGGGAGATATTGTGATGTGCATTTGTAAACTCATAGCATAATATATACCACACTGGTTTTTCATTCATTAACATATTATGGAGTTAAATTTGAAATTACAAAATACTTAAATATATGAAAAAATATCGGGATATTATTGGCACATTAGTGTTTGAAGTATAATAATAATAATATAATAATACCAGCCCAGTATTATTATACTGCTCACTGCTGAGCACGGGCCTCCTCTACTACTGAGGGGGTTTAGGCCTTAGTCTACCACGCTGGCCTAGTGCGGGTTGGTTGGTTGGTGTTTGAAGTGTGAATTGTAAATAATAGTCACTATCAAGTGACATTGTGATACTATGTATACAGGTGACTGCCTCGGTGACGTAGTTGTATTGCGTACGCGTTACGAGTACGATTTGCGCGCTGAGGTCCTGGGTTCGAATCCCGGGTCGGGCCAAAAAAAAACTTTGTGACTGGGTTTTTCCATCTTAAAAAAATTACTCAGTCGCAGCTCGGAGTCAGGAAGTTGGCGGTGTGATACCCCCGTGCCTCGGAAAGCACGTTAAGCCGTTGGTCCTGCGCCTGATCTCTCTCCGGTCATGTCGGATTGCCGTCTCACCGGACTATGAGAGTGAAGGAATAGTGAGTGCACCTGTGTATTGGGCACACACTTTTGCACTATAATATCTCCTGCGTACCTGGCTGATCTCCGTTGAGATTGGTCGCCGTACCCGAAACTGGCTAGGAGGATTTCATGTATACAGGGCGTATCACGATAGAGTGTTCAACTGAAGCAGGTCGGTTCAGGACTTCAATGTGCATCAAAATAACTGCCATGTATGTTGTCCGAAATTGGATGGTTTAAAGGTTATTTAGACGTTTGTAATTGTTTATGAAAGTCGACTTTACGACTTCGTAAATAAACTATTAGGTCTACAGCCATAATAAATAAATAATAACATCAACCCTATATTATATGTATACTGCCCACTGCTGGGCACGGGCCTCCTCTACTGAGAGGGTTTAGGCCTTAGTCTACCACGCTGGCTTGGTGCGGATTGGCAGACTTCACATACCCTGGAAATTCTTATGGAGAATTCTCAGGTATATAGGTTTCCTCACGATGTTTTCTTTCACCGTTTAAGCGAACGATAATTCACAGAGAATACACACAATTTTTTTTAGAAACGTCAGAGGTGTGTGCCTTTGGGTTTTGAACCTGTGGACATTCGTCTCGGCAGGCCGTTCCACTCCCAACTAGGCTATCGCCGCGTCATGAGCGACATAATTTTCCCTAAACTTTAAGTTGAATAAAAAATTCACTGATGTTTTATTTTTACAACTTCTAATCGAAGGACAGCTTTGATAGCTATAAGTTAGTAAGGGATTTTTTGACCCTTTCATCTACACAGGTATGAAATCTACTGGTGGTAGGTCTCTATGCGGGGGACCTTCTGGTTAGGTACCATAGCGTTTATTTCTACTGCCAAGCAGAGTGCGTGTACTGTTTTGTTCCGGTTTGAAGGACATTGTAGCCAGCGTAATTACTTGGCATTCTGAGACTAGTCATCTAATGTCTCAGAGTGACGAGTGCAGCGGTGTATGGTGTTGCCACTGGTTATGGACGGTCGTTTCGCTTACCATCAGGCGATTGACATGCTCTTCTCGTCATTCAGAAGCAAAAATCAAAAAATAAAATATCACTACATAGTATAAAACAAAGTCGCTTTCCGCTGTGTGTCCCTATGTCCTCATGTCCCTATGTATGCTTAAATCTTTAAAACTACGCAACGGATTTTGATGCGGTTTTTTTTAATAGATAGAGTGATTCGAGAGGAAGGTTTATATGGATAATACATGCATAATATGGTAGAGGAACATTGATAATTTAAAAGGTTTCTAATGTGATGTCGTAGATAAACACATTTTTTGCGCTTACATTGCAGACGCTGGCTAAACTCTACGAGATAGATCAAAATAATGTACTACACTTTTGTACACCTTAAAAAGTTCTACAAAAAAGTCCGCAATGGTATATCTCAATCTCTTAGGGATAACCCATAATAACTATTTTTTATTCTTTACTTTTGACGAGAAATAATGACTTATTTACCAAGCGATTTTAAGCAATACAGCATTAATCCTTATCCAATTAAGTACCATAAATACATTTTGCACTTAATATAGATCAATATGGCCTTTTACAACATGTAATTTAAATAAATATTTTCGAAGATATTACAGATTTAAAATGCAGGGACATAGCGGTCGCGGCGGTACCGGCCGGGGGGTCGGCGGCGCGTGTCTATAAATGAGAAAGTATGGAGATAGTTTGAGATCCTGAGGAGGACATAGGCTACTTTTATCCCGGAAGAACATAACCCGGGAATTTTATACCGGTTTTTATTTCTCGCGAGTAGGGCCGTCACGGCCTAACCACTGAACCGATTTCGATGAAATGTGGTAAGGAGATAGTTTAACTCGTCAAGCCCCGCTTATACATAGATGTATGCGGTAACCCTCTATACTAGGACGCCCGCATCCGTCGCGGGGCTTGACGAGTCAAGATCCTGGGACGGATCTAGGCTATATCTTATTCCGGGAAAAAATAAACCGAGAAAAATAAACTTTTATTCCGGAAAATCTTTTTCTGCGAGTAGAACCGCAAGAAAATAAGTATGACGATAGTTTGAGATCCAGAGGAGGACTTAGGCTACTTTATCCCGGAAGAACATAAACCGGTAATTTTATACCGGTTATATTTTTCTCGCGAGTGGAGCCGTCACTGTCACGCCACTGAACTGATTGCGATGAAATTTGGAAGGGACATAGCTTAAGACCCTGGGAAGGACCTAGACTAATTCTTATCTCGGAAAAACTTCACCAATGGATGGAGTGATTTAAGACGAAGGCTTATGTGTATATTACATAAATATTTTGTATGACAAAAAACTAATTTCAGCGTGTAATATGCTTTGCTACCTGAGCGAAGCCAGGGCGGGCCGCTAGTACATAATAAAATCTTTTAACCATAGACGGAATAACGCCCTCTGACCTTATTACATTATTGAATAAAATAGTATCTGTTCGAGGTGTTGTTAACGTGGAAACGAACTCACTAACCTCGGAAACACCAGAAAGAACAATAGAAACCAGCCCCCAGCGCGTGTCAGTGTAATGTTGTAACATTATCGACTCTATCCTTTTCGTGGTAACGTCGAATTTCAAATGCTCTTACTTATAAGATTTATCAATTCCATTAAAAAACACGCACGATGAATTCTCAACTTTATTACTTAAGTTTAGAGTGGAACATGCTTTAATACACTAGAAAGGTACTGGTAACATTTTCCTGTATGGACGACCAGTGGATAAGCGACCTTGGTACCTGCGTTTTAGACACAATTTTCCATAAAGATAGAGTGAAATAAAAAGGTCAACTTTTTTGTAAATCCCGCTAAATATTCTGGAGAAAAATTCTGTAACACCATTTTTTTATAGTTAAATATCTACATATGTTGCTAAATATGTAGATATTAGACTGCCCATTGTGAAAATCCTCCTCCTAGCCAGTTTCGGCCACGGCGGCCAATCTCAACGGAGATCAGCCAGGTACGCAGGAGATATTATAGTGCACAAGTGTGTGCGCAATACACAGGTGCACTCGCTATTCCTTCACTTTCATAGTCCGGTGAGACGGCAATCCGACATGACCGGAGAGAGATCAGGCGCAGGACCAACGGCTTTACGTGCTTTCCGAGGCACGGGGGTATCACACCGCCAACTTCCTGACTCCGAGCTGCGACTGAGTAAATTTTAAGATGGAAAAACCCAGTCACAATTTTTTTTGGCTCGACCCGGGATTCGAACCCAGGACCTCAGCGCGCAAATCGAACTCGTAATGCGTACGCAATACCACTACGCCACCGAGGCAGTCATTGTAGTAGGACGGTATAGATACTCTGATTATTTTATTTAAAATACACAAATTTAGGCAACATACATGGGGATTAGCAACACTAGAGCAATACAAGACTTAAGATATTGGTCTAAAAACTTGAGCTATCATTTCAGCGCGTGTTAGCTAAGATATTGTTTAATAAATAAAACTCAGCCCACGATTAGGTATCGTTATTTGACATACTATTAAAAGCGATATTATTTAGATTATTATTTAGGGTTCGATAGGTGGCGCTGTTCAAGTAAACATCATTTTAAACTCTGCTCGTATATAACTTTGATATTATTAAGAATATTATAGTATTTGATCTACGAAACTGACTCTAAACCTGTGCCGTGGAGTGATTCTACTGTACAAGTGTTATTCGCAAGAAACTCAAACATTTGACGGAAATAAAGTGTTTTGTGTGTGGACGTTTTAAAATCATAACGAACTTTATGAATTATACCGTCTCATGTTTCATGACCTTCATCTAACAGCTTAAGGTAAAGAGTTTATGGATCTTATGAACACGAAAGATTGTTGAATTGTGAATACCGTTTGTGTTAATATTACGGTAAACAAGCGAATTTCTTAACATAAAATATTCACATTCGCAGTCACTAGCGCCATCTAGTTGAGATTGTGGATTCCAAGCTTGGATTATTTGCTTATTTGAATTTCTATAAGCTATATCTTGCTTAGCTAGCACTGTAATAATCTACCGCTATGGACTGCTCTGCATGTCGTTGTGCTATTGGTAAAGAAGACTATTTGCGCTGTATGGTTGAGGAATGCAATAAAGTTTATCATTCGCTATGCATGGGCTTAAAAAATCCAACATATGACGAAAAAATGCTTTGGGATTGCCCCGAATGCCGCTGCGCTACTAAAAAGGGAGGTGACAACAGCTCCACGCCTGTAGGACTATCTAAAAAACATCAAGATCCGAATGTTACGTTCCGAAAAAAAAAGTCTAATTATAACCAACCGATTTGCGTTTTTAACGAATCTGATGAACTGACTGAAGAGATAAAGAGTCTAAGAATCGAAATTAGTAGTTTAAGGGATCAACTTGTCAACGCTGTTTTTCTTATTAAGAACTATGAAAAAAAACTGGAAAACTACGGCGAGCTTGTACTCAAACTTGATGATAAAATTGTAAAATTTGAAAGTCAACGCTTAAAAACTTCATTGGAATCTTTCTCGTCCTCACACAACCCAACAGCTGAGAAACGCGTAAATAAAACGAAATACCCATCCAGCAAAAATGAGCTCGCACAAGTCCAAACTAAAGCAATAGTTCATAGCTCTATTGAGGTTGCAGACAAAAATAATTCTGAAGAAGCGACGATAAACAATAGTTGTTTAACCCCTAAACATAGCAAAGAAATAAATGTTAATAACAAGGGATTTACTGCAGATGACCGCCAATGGACTGAGGTGAAGAAACGTAGGAGCCGTATCCCTACTTCTAAGTGCGGAGCGGCCGGTCCATCTGTGACCACCTTAAAGGCGGTTGACCCTGTAAAGTATTTGCACTTGTGGAATATGGCATCCAATGGTAAAGAAGTTCTCGAGTACTTACAACAATTATGCCCAGCTGGTTCGTGTACAGTTGAAGAGTTAAAACCAAAGGGAAACTACAAGTCTTACAAGATTGGAGTACCTACGGCCTACTACGAGGTATGTTTCTCTGCTGACGTCTGGCCTGTGCATGCGAAGATAAAACGGTGGATAAATTATAACAGGAAGTTTATAAATACATCCGAGACTGCCGATAAAGCTATATCGTCATCTAACCATCAGCCCTTTCGTGCCGAAAGCGCTATGCAGCAAAAGCGCTCACATTCAGGCTCTGTACCAGAACGTGCGAGGACTCAAAACCAAGCTTCCTGTATGGCGTAATAACCTCTTATCTTCGGAACATGACCTTATTGCTGCTACTGAGACTTTTCTTGATAGTTCTGTGGAAGATTCTGAACTTGTGTGCTGCTCAGATTGGACCATAGTACGTCGGGATAGAGAAACAGCTTGTGGAGGCGTACTGCTAGCTTCGCGTGCTCCCACCGTCCTTCAAAGGCTCAGGAACTTTGAAACAGACTGTGGTGAAGACTTATGGGCCAGTTATGTATTACACGGAGGTACTATTTATGTGTGTATAGTTTACATTAAGCCAAGTGCCAGTGACAGCGATTACATGAAATGGTTTTGCAAGGTAGAAAGTTTCATCAATAACTTAAAAGGCACGGTCCTAATTTGTGGTGACATTAATCTAAATAGTGCATCACTGAACATAAACAACTACTTTAGTTACTTCTTGTCATATTGTAACTTGTCAGAAAATAATCATGTGACAAATCTTTATGGTGGAAAGTTGGATATTGTGCTGACGCGGGACAGCACAGACCTACGAGAAATAATTGTTGGAGCTACAGAGGGGATTGTGCCTCCTGATGCTTATCACCCCCCTCTTGATATTTATATCAAAATTTCCGCCACTCGGTGTTTAGATCATTTTGAGCCTGCTACTTTAGATATTCGTAAAGATTGGAATTTTATAAAAGGTGACTATACGGCTTAACAAGATATGGTTTCTAATTTCTCATGAAATGACCTCTATGAAATGAATGACGTTCATAAAAGCGTAAACTATTTTTATGATGTCCTATATAATATGTTCGACACTTGTATTCCTAAAAAAATACGAAAGACTACTCCAAGTAGAAAATACCCGGTTTGGTTTACCCGCGACATTATCGAGGATACGAAACTCAAGTTGAAGCTTCACCGCCAATGGAAACACACCCATTCCCAAGACACTTACTTTTTATTTTCTGATTTAAGATCCAAGTTAAAGGAACGTATTGCTATTGCTTATAATACTTATCTGGCTAGTGTTGAGGAAAATATTAAGTCAAATCCTCGCGATTTTTGGCGCCACGTATCGAGTTTACGATCTATGGGTGGTTTCGAATCTAGGGTGGAATATAGAGGCAACTCAGTCAGTGGAGTTAAGGCTGCTGAAGCATTTGCTGACTTTTTTTCCAGTGTATTTCTTTCTGAAATACCCAAACTCGACGCATCTCATATAAAAAATCAAAGTCCAATATTCTCAAGTAGATATGTAATCGTGCAAGAGGTTTCTCCAAATGACGTTATAATGGCGATTCGGAGTTTGAAATCCACCAGCTCCATTGGTCCTGACGGTATTCCTCTGTGGCTTCTTAAACAAGGCCGTGACTTCTTCGTAAATCCTCTTTGTCACTTGTTTAATCTTGCTCTCAAAGTAGGCCAGTATCCTCCGCAATGGAAACTCTCTAGAGTGACTCCCATACCTAAAAGCTCCAACAAGACATGTGTTGAAGAATATCGCCCAATAGCTATACTTTCCACTCTGGCAAAAATATTCGAACATATTCTTCACACGAAAATATATAAACAGATCGAACCGTTTCTATGTAATGAGCAACATGGTTTTAGAAGAAAGAGATCTGTCAACACTAACTTATTAACAATGGTAGATTATATTTCGGGTAGGCTCGATCGCGGGGGGCAGGTGGATGTCCTATACTTCGACTTCCGGAAGGCGTTTGATAGGGTTAACAACGACATACTGCTGGAAAAACTTTCTGCTTTGGGTGTAACTCCACGATTCCTCCAGTTTATCGCTGACTATCTTCGAGATCGCCAGCAGTATGTCCGGCTTGGGCTGTACGAATCCCAACCCTATCACACGCGCTCGGGAGTAAGTCAAGGATCAATACTTGGTCCTCTTCTATTTATAATTATGATTAATGATCTCATATCTCAGTCATAAAATACTCAAAATGTCTTCTATATGCGGATGACATCAAAATTTTCCGTGAAATTAAAACAGTAAGGGACTGTGTATTACTTCAGTGCGACATTGATGCTGTATTTCAATGGAGCGTTGAAAATAAAATGGCGTTTAATGTATCAAAATGTTTGGGGATGACTTTCGGTCGAATGCAACGGCCAATAAATTATAGCTATAGACTCGACTCAGAAACAATGACAAAAACACACACAATTAAAGACCTTGGAGTTACATTTGACCGAAAACTAACATTTCACGACCATATCGTAACTTTGGCACAAGAATGTTATCGACGCTTGGGTTTCGTTCTTCGTAATTCGCGTGATTTTCATAACATTAGTGTGATTAAAATAATCTTTTCTGCATTGGTTCGCAGCAAAATTGAGGCAAGTGCATGTGTCTGGCATCCCTACGAGAGTACTTATGCACTCTTGCTGGAGAAGGTCCAAAAAGCCTTTTTAAGGTATCTATATAAGCGGATATATGCAAACTATCCATACATGTACCCAACGAAATTTCTATTGGGATGTCTTGGATACAACTCCCTGGAGGTCAGGAGGTGGTATGACCAATTAACAACCATGTGTAAAATACTGAGAGGGTTAATAGACGCTCCCGATCTGAATAATGAGCTGTGTAGGCTCTTTGTACCCAACAATTACTGTCGTAGTAGGACGCACAAGCTGTTTGCTGTCCCGCAGTGTCGTACTGTAGCACGTTCTAGATCACCTATTCCGCGGACTCTCAACGCTCTTAATTCCCTTCTAGATAGCGCACCACATTTTGATGTTTTTTCGGCTGATTGGAACGTGATCCAGTACGAATGTTTGCACTATTGTGAAAAAAACTTATGATAAATGATTTGATGTAGTTATTTAATGATTTGTTTAATTTTTTACTGTAGTTAGGTATATGTTCGTGTTATTAACTTAATTAGTGTAATTGGTTTATCCGTTCTAATTAAATAAATAAATAAATAAATAAATAAATTAGATGTATAGCGACGATCTTAAGATGATGTCTTCAACTTGACACAACATCAGCTGTTAGCTCTTATTCTCTATGACACTGTTAACTCATAACGCGGCCGCGTTACGTTATCTTCATGTAATTAGCGTTAAATGGTATTCTGTATGCCGATTTTCATAGTGATAAACGCTTTGAGTATCTATCAATGGAGATGCGATGACCGGGTGAACCCCTCGTTCGCCATAAATGCGCAGCTGGTCATAAACTCTTTATAAAAAACTATGTGACTGGCGATCTCTGTCATAACATTCTACGATAATTAAGCGGTGCTCCACATAAATGGTGATTTTTGTTGAGTTATCGTGTAAAAAGCGACCTTATATGAATTTCTTTCGAGTCCATTGCTTAATTAGTCTAATACTACTAACAGACGATTAGATGTGGTATCATCGTACCAATTCGTCACGCGGTACAGTCTTCACGCCATACGATCGAACCGTACCATGCGATGTCCAGTTGTATCCAACCAAGTTTGATGGACAAGCCATCGAACCAGCCGTAATAATAATAATAATGTCCATCGAACCGTGCCCCACACGATGCGATATGGTTCGATGGCATACCGTTTTAATGGTTCGGCTGTACCAAATCACATCGTATGTGCCCACTTTAAGGATAAACGCGATGGGTTACGTTACGCGCTTGTTACGAGCGGTGAAAATAACGTGCCATAGACAAGGGGGTGGGTGTCGCAATTCAGAGCGTAAATGAGTTGGATCTGTTAATACGGCTCAGGAACATGGAATTTTTTTTAACTATTAGTGACCCACTTGCTTGTAATTTATGCTGTACTAGTATTACTCGGGGCCCCGCCCGCGTGAAAAAGTTTTTTGGGATAAAAATATTTTCCGGGATAAAAAGTAGCCTATAGAACTGAGGAGTAAAGTAGCTTTCTATTAGCGAAAGAATTTTCAAAATCGATCCAGTAGTTCTTGAGATTAGCGCGTTCGACCAAACAAACAAACTCTTCAGTTTTAAAATATTACAATAGATTAACAACTTAGATATACAAGACTATCACAAGCATGCGAGTATAGTATAGTATGACGATACCTACTATGAATATTTAAGGGTCGCTTGACTTAGATACCTTTCGAAGCGTGAAGGCCCTAATTAATTAGCATTCAAGGCTCCCCAAACATAAGAGAAAGCTTTTAACGCAATGACAACGCGGACGCAGTCCGTATACTTTGTGTACTAATAATACCAACCCTCTTATTCTCTATAACACGTTATTTTTACCGTTCGTAACAAGCAAATAACGTAACACATCGCGTTTATCACTATGGAGATTGGCAAACGGAATACCATATAACGCTAATTACACGAGTTAACGTAACACGGCCGCGTTACGAGTAAACACTGTCATAGAGAATAAGGTATACTGCCTATTGCTGACCACGGTCCTACTACTGAGAGGGTTGAGGCCTTCTACCATGCTGGCTTAGTGTGGGTCAGACTTCACATACACTGGAAATTATTTTTAGGATATTTGTCAGGTATGTAGTTTTACTATGTTATTCTTCAGTGCTAAAGCGAACGATAATTGATAAACAATACACCCGTAGCTTGGAAAAGTCAAAGGTGTGTTATGGGTTTGGACTGGTGGAATTGCTTATCAGTGAACGGTCTACTTATTTATTTATATAATAATTACTTACTCATAAATCATTAGTCATTATCGTCAAGTATAATTACTCATCATTAATAATTGTTGTCTACATACCTGAAGATATAAAACATATTTAACAAACGAATACACTCGCACGACTTCTATACCCGAATGGGTAGGCAGATGCGCAACTATAGCCCACTTCGCCGTGCGTATTCCATTCCATGATGTGATAGGGGGCGAGTCTATCGCCATATCGGGCACAAATATCAGACTCCGGGCTGTTATGGAGCAGAAAAACCCAGCGTCCTACCATAATACAACTATGGGCCACCAGGCATTTTAACGTAAAAAAATATACAGGGTCATTTTGACATTGCGTTACTAAATGAAACCACATACTTATCTCCTTGAAAATAACACTTTCCACCATTTGGTTATTTGAACCATAGATGTAAATTAAAAAAGTGGAAATTGTGAACAAAATAATAAAAAGTAACTTTAAGTTTACATGGTCTAATGCCACTTCTACTAATCTAAGAGCATTCGACGCAGGGACAACATGGCACTTCAAGTCAGAGAAACACTCACGCACATGCCATATTCGCACTAAACCAATAAATGATAAAAAAATGTGGAAAGCAAAATTGAGATTTATATACATATACACTCACGCCGTTTATCCCCGAAGGGGTAGGTAGAGGCGCAACTAGTGCACACACTTTTCGCCACTATTCCGTCCCATGATGTGATAGGGCCACCCTAGCGCCATATCGGACACAAACTCCAGACTCAGAGCTGATACTGCATAGAAATACTCAATATCACTGCCCGACCCGGGGATCGAACCCGAGACCTCAGCATTGCAGTCGTACCATAATACAACTACGCCACCGAGGCAGTTTTCGTGGTTTCATTTATTAACGCAATATCAAAATAACTCTGTATAAGCTGCAATACACAACTCATATTAACGGTGGGCAGCGGTACAACAAAAAGTGAATAATACAAGGTATTACCATATAAATTACCCTGGCTTCCCTTTGTTTTATTAGGGTTGCTTTATCTGAGAGAAATTGTTTTAATTGTCTACTGTGTGGGGTTCGCTGGGGTCATAATCGATTTTAGGGCTTGTTACGTTAATTTCGGTTGAATTGATATTGAATTTGTTATTTATAAGCCTGGCATACAAAATAGTTTCTCGATTGGTAGAGACGACAAGAAAATTATTTGGTAAGAACATAAGAATAATACCGAATTATATAATAAGGAAACTAAAGCAATGTTTGTTATGTGTAAATTTTTGATGTTCCTATGAATGAAATGTTTTACATTATGTTAATTACTTTATGAACACTTTTCTGGTTTTAAAAGAATCATCAGTATTCTTTGGTAGCATGCAATATACGATTAAACGAAAGCAATCCAGGATATTGTCTGTGTGCCAATGACATCCGGAATCTTTTAACAAATGCGTTTACATTTAACAAACATCTTTACAAAATTTTGCATCTAAATATGATGTGTAACATCATGGGACCTAAAACATAGGGAAAAGTGGGTGCACTAGTTGCGCCTCTGCCTACCCTTTGGGGATAAGAGGCATGAATGTGTGTGAATTGTATAGGAAATAAGGTAGCACGATTTTAAATATTCTGCGTAATTCAGCTTTATAAAAACCTATATAATTAGTCTGACTGCCTTGGTGGCGTAATTGTATTATGGTACGAACGCAATGCTGAGGTCTCGGGTTCGATTCCCGGGTTGGGCAAAGTGATATTGAGTTATTCTATTCAGTATCAGCTCGGAGTCTGGAATTTGTGCCCGATATAGCAATAGGTTCGCCCCCATCACATCATGGGACGGAATAACGGCGAAAAGTGGGTGCACTATTTGGTCCTCTGCCCCTTCGGGGATAAAAGGCGTGAGTGTGTGTGTATAATTAGTTCTTTGTTGCAGACGTGTTACAACTTTCTCAAATTCCTTATCAATTATTTCTTTGGGGTAAGAAAGGATTCGCATGAAAGTTACGTCCAGCAAACACAGCTCTTGAAACAACAAGAAGAACTGATATTCAAATTCAAAGATAGAACAGCAGGACTTCTGGCTTTACCTCAGTTATATCTCTGCCTATTACTTGGGACTTAACAGTTAAAATTATTTTCTAAAATATAATATGATACATAATATATATATAAATGTTTAGATAATAGTTCAAGATTGTTAATATTTTAATTGCTTTTTTTCCTTAATTTTAATGCATGCTGTGGCAACTGAAGGTAATGCATTTAAAATATTGTTAGTGATTTGTAACTTACAATTAAATTAATGTAATGACCACTGATTGTCCTTAAAAAATAAATAAACAGCTGGTCAAATGTGGATACACTTCTATCTTCCCCTGGAAATGGTGTGATATTATGTAATGTCACTTTATTTATACCGACATACTTGTGCCGATCATCAAGGGATACATTTCTTGCTGGTTGACATTTTCATTGGGTTTCACTCACTTAATACTAGTAACTCTAAGGACCACCATACCAGCCCAGTTTTATACAAGGTCATTTTGACATTGCGTTAATAAAGAAAACCGCATACTCGTCTTTGCCTCTGCTAACGTTGTGCCAAAAATCATCCATGAGAAACGAATATTTTCACCAAAAATCTCAATTTTACTATCCTGATTTTTTATAATTTTGTAGTTTAGTGCGAATAAGGCGTGTGGGTGAATGTTTTTCTGACTAAAAGAGTGATGTTGCTCCAACAACGAATCCTTTTAAAGCAGTCGTAGTGGCATTAGGGCGTGTAAACTTAATGTTACTTTTTATTGATATTTATTTTGTTCGTAACTTACACTTTTTTTATTTTACATCAATAGTTAAAATAACTGAACGGAAAGTGTTATTTTCAGGCAGATAAGTATGTGGTTTCATTTATTAACACTATGTCAAAATTACCCTGTATACTGCCCACTGCTGAGCACGGGCCTCCTCTACTACTGAGATGGTTAAGTCCTTAGTCCACCACGCTGGCCTAGTGCGGGTTGACAGACTTCACATACCTTCTAAATTCAGAGAACTTCTCAGGTATGCAGGTTTCCTCACGATGTTTTCCTTTACCGTTAAAGCGAGCGATAATTCACAAAGAATACATACATAAATATTTTTTTCGAAAAGTCAGAGGTATGTGCCCTTGGGTTTTGAACCTGCGGACATTCGTCCCGGCAGTCCGTTGCACTTCCAACTAGGCTATCTAAATGCCGTAACTCTAAGGGCCGTATTAATAAGTAGATTTGCTCTGAAGTACTAGCAGAGCCACTGTCAAGTTAATCAGCATCTTAAGATGATCGACTACCTTAAGGAAGTCGTTATTTAACAAACACATATCAATTAATATTTTCGACTCCTCCCTATCTTTCTATTTGATTAATTTCGTTGTGGGTTAAAGACAAATTAGTGTTCCCCGAGACTCGCCGACAAAGAGCATTATAATACTACGGGAACTCGCCGAGGTTCACAGCTTCGTCATAAAATGCGTGCCACTGATCATCACCGCACATGACATCTTAAGTCACAGTATGTCACGTATTTTGACTGCTGAGCGCCCACTCAACTGACAAGAAACGCTTAAAACACTAAGCTAAAGCTTTGTTTATAGTTCAAAGGCGAGATTGGTTTAATAACATGACCCTACGTATTTTATTTCATTACATGATGATGTTTAGCCTATTTAGTTTTCTCATTATACTTATTATAAGACAATAACTGCAAATCTAAAATTTTCCATCATGTAATTTCTCTGTGTGAAAAATCTAATTTTCTTATTTCCTCGACAGCCCTGCGTAATATCTAGGGAAACTCAGCGAAGCTATTTTAGACGTCAAAGCGTTGTACAGTTACACCATATAATGTTTGGAGTTAGGACAAAAAAAAATAAAAACATTAGGCAAGTGCTCGCATGTTAGAAATCATCTAGGTAGGTTAAGGTATTATGGTTTTTGAATACTTTTCTTTCTTTTGGCAATGCTTTTATAAATAGTGAAAGTTGTCATTTACCTTATGATATCTTTTATTAACTTTTGTAAAGCGGAATATTTCTGCTAAAGTCACTACCCCCATCTACTTGTATATGTTCCTTAACACTGACTTTTCCCATCGTTACGAGTTAAAGGATAAAAAAATTAAATTGAAATTTAAAAAAACCCCGACACAAAAAATCTCCAAAAAGTAAAATAATAATAGTGTCTGTCTTTTAAGTACCTAGTAATATTTTGACCCAAGCGTCGTCGCATCGGGGGACCGCTAAAGAAGTATTTTCACCTCCCTGGTCCTGAGTTCGGTCCCCCGACGTGAGGACGCTTGGGCCAAAATATTACTAGGTACTTAAAAGACAAAGACACTATTATTATTTTACTTTTTGGAGATTTTTTGTGTCGGGGGTTTTTTAAATTTCAATTTAATTTTTATTTCAAACTTTTTAAATTACTTTATTCTCGATCATGGGGCCTTGATAATCAACTATCTATCACCTACTCGTTGAACCCATCCTTATGAGCCCAAACACACTATATCTGCTATAAGGTGCTAAGGAGTTGGGTATCCCACAGACTACTTGATGCCGCAGCATCAGTTCATGTTTACAAATATATTGAAAGTCATAGTCCACCAAATTTAAAGTCAATCGGATTTTTTATGTTGGAAATGAGCTGATAATCCTCAAACGCCTGAACAGATCTTCATAAATTATAGCTAAGAACCATTGCAGTCACATCAGCTTTCAAACAAAAAAAACCGCGTCCAAATCGGTCCATTCGTCTGAGAGCTACGATGCCACAGACAGACATACAGATACACAGATACGCAGATACACAGATACACATCCTAAACTTATAACACCCCTCTTTTTTGTCGGGGGTTAAAAATAGGGATATTATTATATTACTTACTGGGCATATAAGATAAAATTGCGATTTTGGCGTCGTATAAAGCTTTGATTGTCGTATATATCCAAAGCTGCAGTTAATGTTGTTACTGTATATTTATATATATGCACCCTGGTTTCAATCCGCTTTGGGGATCTAATCTTCGACATATCGATTTAAACAAACTGACGTCAAGAATAGTTTATAATCTTTCTTTTTTATCGCATTGAATGAAGAGACGAGCATCCCGTTCGCCTGATGATAAGCGACACGACCACCCATAAACAGTAGCAACACCATACAACACCTTGACTTACAAAGTACTGTGTGGCATGCCACTGCGCTCGTCCTTCTGAGACATCAGATGTTAAGTCTCATTATGTCCTGTAGTTACACTGGCTACAATGTCCTTCAAACCGAAACACAACAGCGCTTGCACACTGTTGCTCGGTATAATAAGTGGGCTTAAGGAGGTAATACATTCTTCGTCTCAAGTCCGTAGTATAAGTAATGTAACTTCCTCAGTTTCCGCTATATCTCCTTTTTGCCTCTCGTTACCTGCTGTATACCTCCCACACCTCCCTTCAATTTGTACCTCAAATACGTTTGTGCTGAAATGGGATTTTACAAAGAAAAATCGTCATACAGCTTTCAAATAGAGGATATAATTGATTAAATTAAGCTTTGACCTAAATATAATTTATTTATTTTGTATCTATTATATACTTTTATAAATAATACCAACTCTGTATTATTTACTGCCCGCTACTTAATATGGGCTTTCTCTTCTAGTGAGAGGTTAAGGCCTTCCTCGACCATGTTCCCTTAGTGAGTAACTAAGTATAATCACATCATTTTAGTGAAAAAATCTGAATAGTTTCATAAATAACTAGCTTTTGCCCGCGGCTTTGCCGGCACGAAAGGTTTTTTCCTGGATAAAAGTCCTGCTATACATTTTCCCGGACTGAATTGTAAAACTAAACCATTCTCGAATCCACCTGAAGACAAAAAGAAAATCATTAAAATCGGTCCAGCCGTTTTGTTCAATGACATACACACGCGCAGAAGAATTATATATAAAGATTTCTTATTGTTGTCTGTTATACTTGAATTGAAATCCCTTTTCGAGACATAAAGTATCCTAAAGTACTCAGTGAAAATTGAACTTTGTATTCGAGAAAGACTTTTCCAAATCGGATCAGTAGTTCAAGAGATTACTCCTTCATCAAAACTTTACTTGCCACTTGCTAATAGGTAAAGTTCGTAAGATTTCGGTCAGCGATTACTTGACCTTATCACACGAGAATAAAAGCAGTTCATAATATTTTAGTCGCTATGAGAATATCTAGGGCAGTTAAAACGAACAACAGAAATATAAAACACACGAGGGCGCTCTACATGCGCTATAATGAATTAAAGTATATTTTAAAAACTTTTGGAGAATATAATACATAGCTACATACATATACACTCGCGCCCTCTATACCCGAAGAGGTAGGCAGGGGCGCATCTAGTGCACCTACTTTTCCCGTGCATAATTCCGTCCCATGATGTGATCGGGGGCGAGCGGAGACCCCAGCTCTATAATCGCACTGCAATACAACTACGCTACAGAGGCTTTAACATTGTTCAAAGACCGAGGCAGTCTACAACTAACAATAGAAAGATGAAAAACGAGAGCGCACTCTATATATTGGTTATATTGTGAAAGGTTTTTGGGTAAAAATATTTAGAATTTCATTACTTTCATGTCTGGGCCCATAATCTATTGGTTATATAAGGCGAAAATATTAAATGATTAGACCACAATTCCTGGATAATATTTATATTTTGAGAGCAGAACGAATTACGTGCCCTCACGGATTACGGAATAACGGCGAACCAGAGAGAGAGAGAGAAAGAGAGAGAGAGTTGCCTGTAAAAAGACAATAAACAAAAATTATACACAATTATATTATGACTGGCAACACTATAACACTCTATGCTCTATGACAGTTAATTTTAAGTGTTTTTAGCATTGATGTATTAAAAGGTTTTTAATACATCAATGGTTTTTAGAAACGGAGAATTACGTGAAACAAACCAAGTTTAATTATAATTGTCAGGTATGTAGGAATATATAGGGTGATTACAAGCAATAACTAAAATGTTAAATGCGTGTGAACTTTCCAGCTTCTACGTAGAAATGCGGTCTATATGGGCTATAAGACTTTACTAACGGGGTTTTTGACACTATCTCGCCCTCACACTCGTTTCAACTCACCATAACGCTTGCCGCACACGTTCGGTTTCCTAATTAGGTTTCCTGATCAGGAATTCAGAATCGGAAACCTGAATGCTCCGCTTACATAGAAAATGTTCAAGAACGCGCACTCGTTCCTGAATCTGAATTCCTGACCAGGAAACCTGATTAGGAAACCAAACGTGTTGGTACAAAAAACCGGACGTTTGCGCTAGTCACTCGGAATTCCGAATCTGAATTCCTGATCAGGAAACCTAATAAGGAAACCGAACGTGTGCGGCAAGCGTAACAAACTCTGAAGCTCAACGAATTTTCGGCTATGTTGAAGTCTTTATACTAAGGTAAAGGAACCATTATAGGCTCACTTAAATTTGAAATCCACAAAAAGTCTTTTCACACACACTCACGCCTTTTATCCCCGAAGGCGTAGGCACAGGCGCAACAAGTGCATTCGCTTTTTGCCGTGCGTATTCCGTCTTATGGTGTGATAAGCGGCTAGCCTATCGCCATATCGGGCACAAATTGTAGACTTCAGGCTGGTACCGAATAGAAAAATCCAATACTACTGTGGCTCATCCGGGGATCAAACCCGAGACCTCAGCATTACAGTCGTACCGTAACACAACCACTCCACAGGCAGTCTAACTAATTAAATAGAAGTTTTAACTAAATGTTAGATATTAAATATAAATTAAGTATTAATTATAATCTATACTAATATTATGAAGAGGAAAGATTTGATTGTTTGTTTGCATTGAATAGGCTCCGAAACTACTGGACCGATTTGAAAAATTCTTTCACCAATATAAAGCTACATTATCAGCGATTAACATAGGCTACTTTTCATCCCGGAGAAATACAAAGCGTGACTTTTATCCCGGAAAAACTCGTTCACGCGGGCAAGCAAAAGTGGAAGTCTAGTTATTAATAAAATTAATATCTAAAATTACTTCACCTCCCATCAAGCCTCGATCTCTTGTATTCTAATATTTCTCATATTCATATTCTGCCTCGGTGGCGTAGTTGTATTGCGTACGCGTTACGAATACGATTTGCGCGCTGAGGTCCTGGGTTCGAATCCCGGGCCGGGCCCAAAAACTTTGTGACTGGGTTTTTCCATCTTAAAAAAATTACTCAGTCGCAGCTCGGAGTCAGGAAGTTGGCGGTGTGATACCCCCGTGCCTCGGAAAGCACGTAAAGCCGTTGGTCCTGCGCCTGATCTCTCTCCGGTCATGTCGGATTGCCGTCTCACCGGACTATGAGAGTGAAGGAATAGCGAGTGCGCGTGTATTGCGCACACACTTGTGCACTATAATATCTCCTGCGTACCTGGCTGATCTCCGTTGAGATTGGCCGCCGTGGCCGAAACTGGCTAGGAGGATTTCATTTCTCATATTATTTTCTACTAAGTTTAATACAATGTCAATTTGAATAGTCTCTATTCCCTAAATATCAAGGGCAAACTGCAAAGGAATGCTCAATCCCCGTATCGAACTCATGACCCCGTATTACAGTGAGCGTTATCACAATTCATAAAGGCCATTACGTGTTCTTTTATAATCCAATTGTTGTTGTAACTCACGCGAACTTAACCGCGTTATTTCATCCAGTGTGAAATTAAGACTCTTATGACACTGGTGAATCGCGAGCGAATTTCCAACGAGGCGAAGTAACTGCGCGACTGTCCAGCGTAATAAGACCCTTACATTTACTTGGCCACGGATGAAATAGCACAGGCTAATTAGTCGCAAACGTGGACATGAAACACAAAGACTTCAAGTTGGATAATGTTAGATACAATCAATTGTTTTAAATCAAAGCATCAATAATTTCAGAAATTATTATATACATCCAAAATTAGGATCATAGTAAAAAAGTCGGATCTTTAATATAACTGTAGATATGTCTCTTGAAGTACGCTATTTTTGAAGTTCACGCAAAATTTGTCGACAGTAATTAAAGCTTTATTATCAAAGGCCTAAGGTAGATTTTAGATACCGAAATAAAGCTGACTATGCTTACAAATACCAGTAATCAAAGAATTCGCCCAATAATCCCTTTTACGAGCAGCGCGGTCAATGGAAAACGCTTCACTCGAAACTATTGAAATCGTAGACGGGGGCTTTTCAATAACCCCCAGGCTCCCATCTACCTGTTTTGTTAGGTACCGCCGGACACCCTAAATGAAGTTTCATGTACATTAGCTCACAAAGCTGAATTGCGTTTGATGAACACTTTGAACTGACTTTGAATTGACTTGAATTGTTTGTTGACTTGTAAAATAAAACAATGATTTAGAATACGGAAATTTATGTTGGGAATAGAACATTTGAAAATTTAAAATAAGAACTAAAAACAACGGATTTGAATGAAAAACAAAAAAACATAGGTATTCTATTGAAACTTCGAATGCAATTGTTTTTAATAGTAAAATATATTATCGTACGAAAATAATAAATTGAAGACGTAAAATGAAAATTAGTTAAAAAATCAGTGAAGTAAGTGACGCCAAACGAGCGAGCTGTGCGTGGCCGGGTCGGGTTGCGGGGTCCGCGGGGGTGTGGGCGAGCGGAACCCGGTTACGGAGGCGGCCGCTTCCCGGGCCGATCGATCGTGCCGGGGTGGTATCTGGTTTTTTCGGACACTATTCCAACGCGGGGGGTGAACGAACCTGGTTATGTAAGCGCGGGTCGATAGGGTGTGTCATGCGCAGCCCTCGGTCCGCCACCCCGCCAGACCGGTTCGCGCGCGCTCCCTTGACGGTCGTGCCGTTTTATTTTACCGCGTTTTTCGTTTCCCTTTCGTTCTTTCCGTTTATTTTCCGCCACCATGTCGAAGGGTGACGGCGAGCAGCAGAACGGCTCCGGCGAGGAGTCCAAGACAAACCTCATCATCAACTACCTGCCTCAGAGTATGACGCAGGAGGAGATCCGGAGCCTGTTCTCGAGTATCGGCGAAGTGGAATCGTGCAAGCTGATCAGGAACAAGGGAGCCGCGTTTCCGGACGCACTCAATCACGCCTTGCACGGCGGCGGCCAGAGCCTCGGCTACGCGTTTGTCAACTATCACCGGCCGGAGGATGCCGAGAAGGCCATTGCCACACTCAACGGGCTGCGGCTGCAGAACAAGACCATCAAAGTGTCGTACGCACGGCCCAGCAGCGAGGCCATCAAAGGCGCCAACCTATACGTCTCCGGGCTACCCAAAACGATGACACAGAGCGAACTCGAACGGCTGTTCAGTCCGTACGGACGCATTATTACGTCGCGGATCCTCTGCGAAAACTCTGGCGGGCGGCCCTTCAACGGCGGAGAACAAGGCCTGTCCAAAGGTGTCGGCTTCATCCGCTTCGATCAGCGTGTGGAGGCCGAGCGCGCCATCCAGGAGCTGAATGGCACCGTACCCAAGGGCGCCACCGAGCCCATCACCGTTAAGTTCGCCAACAACCCTAGCAACAACGGCAAGGCGCTGGCGCCGCTGGCGGCGTACCTGCCGGCCGCGCTGCGCTTCCCGGCGCCGCTCGGCCGCTTCAGCTCAGGCAAGTCTCTGTTAGCTATCAACAAGGGTCTGCAGCGCTACAGCCCGCTGGCGGGCGAGCTGCTGGGGGGCGTATTGCCCGGCGCTGTCGGCTCCGAGTGGTGCATTTTCGTGTACAACTTGGCGCCCGAGACCGAGGAGAACGTGCTATGGCAGCTATTCGGCCCTTTCGGCGCCGTGCAAAGCGTCAAGGTGATACGTGACTTGCAGACCAACAAGTGCAAGGGCTACGGGTTCATTACCATGACCAACTACGACGAAGCCGTGGTTGCCATCCAGTCGCTCAATGGCTACACGCTCGGCAACAGAGTGCTGCAAGTCAGCTTCAAGACTAACAAGATCAAGACAATCTAAGATCGCGGAGGGATCGGCCTAGCTGGACGCTAGGACGGCACGGCAGGCTCGCACCCATACATACAAACGATTTTATGCGACAGCGGCCCATTGTCCAGCAAGTTCGAGCCGGACATACAGATAGGAATCTGTCTTCCCGATATTAGACGCCGCCGGTTCCCGGCGTATTTTGTACGTGTATTGTGTAGTTGTGGCGTCGGCCGCCCTTTGTTCGTCGTCGCCCACCGCGAGTACGCCGCCGAATTGGGTTAAGTGTTTTCAGAAGGAATACAAAATGGCGACGGGTCTCGGCGCGCATGCGCGGCGGGCAGCGGCTCCCGGGCGGCCGCGGCCAAGCAATAATACTTTAGAACCGAAGCATGTGATGCTCTCCAGGCCAGTCTATAAACCGAACATATTGATCATAGTCAATAGCAAATAATGATGTATAACTTCGCTTATGAACGGTTGTGGTAAACGAGAAAATAGTTTACGAATAAAAATTAATAAAATATTAGCAATAATAGCCTAAAATGCTACGTGCTCCAGTGTTTGTATGCGATCATATCGTGTTTAGTGCTGTAACATAATGTAAGGGCCGTGTGCTAGTACTCGACGTTATGCCAAATATCCTTTATCTCATTCGCTCAGGATGCGGCGGCGGCGGCGGCTCCGCGGCGGCTCGGCCGCCCCGCCCGCTGACATAGTTATATTGTTAAAGATTGGATGAGAAAAAAAATATATTATTATCTATACGTATATTTTAAATCATTTATATTAAAATTAAGGATGAAAAAAACTAATCAAAAACTGTGATAGGTTTTGATAAAATTTTAAAAAACGGTGAATAAGCGGCGAAGCTGTGGGTAGCGGCGGGCCCGGGCCAGCGGCCATCAGTGCCAGGCCCGGCCGCTGAGGCCCTTTGTAACATAGGATTTGACACATGAACGGGTCTAAAATAGGCCGCGGAGGTACATGGGGAGGACGGGTGCGGGGGCGGGGGCGCCCGGGAGGAAAATCGATGGAGCCAGCTCCGGGCTGCGAGCCCAGGCGGGGAGCGCGGCGGGGAGGCGTGGCGTAGGGTGGCTGCTGAACCACCCTGCCGAGCGCCCCGCCCCGCCCCGCACCTCCCGCACCCAGCGCGGGACACGGCCGGAACTCGACTACGCCGAGGTCAGAATAGGTAGAGTCCTTAAGGAACTATGGTGCACTAGTCTAAGGGCATCCCTCGGGAACCCGTTATTTAGACATAAAATCGGTACCTGCTATATTTAAATGTATGGATGGATGCGACCCGCGTCTATTCGAAGTAGGCTTTAATTGTCTTAGTCTAAATGGAAATTTGTATATAGGAAAGATAAAATAATTAATCGCCGCGTCTAACACGCAACACACATCCGGTAAAGACCTATATGAACATCGAAGTTGCATAGAATAACTATCGTGCCGTCCTACCGACCCTACGATTTTTGTAAAAAAAAAACTATATACTTATAAAATAAAAAATCAGTTTTGTAACAATTCAGATATAATAGGTCATTTCATACCAAAGATGGAGAATAAATTTACAAGTATTTATATATTTATTAATGTAATACGTGCAATAACTAATAGGCAGTAATTTAATTAAAAGAAATATATTAAATAAATGTTCTTGGAGTATTGTCGGCATGCGAGTCAAATGATGAGTCTAATTACATTTTTATTGTAAAATTGTTCATTTATCCGCCTCACTGCGCGAAGTTTTGTACCAACGTTGAGGAGAAATTTAAAAAAATACTCGCTTGATTTACCAACGTCACGTTAAAATATTAACATTGCTTTGTTTCGGCAGCTTATGCTTTCCATTTAGTATTCGGCCGCGACTTTGCCCGCGTATTTTAGTCGGAGGAATTTTCCCATGAAGCGTTGTAACTCATTTTTCACATTAAATTATTGACTTACGATATAGAGTCCTCCGAGTAATGTAGGTAAACTATTAGGTGTATTTGATTTAGAAAAATTCTCGAACGTTCCAAATATTTGGCTGAACGTCAAAATTGTTAGGTAAAGTAACGGTGATTTCGGGGACTGCTGTCCACCCTTAGGGGGTTAGGCCACACGGCTTAGGGCATGTTGCTAAGCACAATTTTGGCTAAACATCTTAATATAGTACGTTAGGTTAAAAGGGGTATAGTTGTTATTTTATGTTGTTTAAACATTCAGCAAAAAATTCAACTATTCTAGTCATTTTATGTAATTGTGTTTTTTCTTGTTTTGGAGTTAGGTGTTTTGTTTGTTTATCTAGTCAATATCGATGTCGAAGCTTACATATTGCTTTAAGTTATGGTGTCAAAATATTTTACCAAGTTCTAGTCAAGATACCAACATCATAATCTAGCCTAATATATTGAGGTTAGATTAAGGAATGCATACAATGGCTGCCAAAACACCTATCTCTGAAGTTTTGGTATATTAATATGTAATATTATAATATTTTGAATAGTTGAAGTTACCATAATGTTGGGTGTAGTTTAATAATAATTTCTTAATTAAGTACATTATATTATCTATCATTAATTTATGTGCAATTTTCTTGTATTTTTCATTATATTCGTGTAGGTGTGATAACTTGTATAATTTGGCGATGCGAATCGATAGATTTGTCGATATCGAGAAAAATTACGACACTATAATGTTGCAGTTTTTATCGATATTTATAGATCGTCTTTGCGTCGTAATATTATAAGACGAATTGATTTATTTATTAGAGAAATGTAACGGGCAATTAATCTAAGGATGGGTGGACTTGCAAAGTTTCTTTTTGCTTATAAAAACGTTGTGTAATTTCATTTTGTCTATGGATAAAAATGGCGCGGCCACGCGTCTATGATCGAAACATAAAACACCAAATCGTTTAACTCATCGACTTTTTAGATAATAAATAAAATGTATCAAATTGCAAATATTTTGGACGTTGTGTTAAGGCTATGGTTAGGTGATGCCGGTTGGGGGAACGTTTCATTGGCCCATTAACAGTGTGGCCACTTTTTGCAAATAAATACCACAAGAAATATAACATTTCCCTAAAACTCGTTTAAAATATCCCGAGATTCCAAAAAATGGCCACCCTGTCGTCTTTCGGTAAAATAGTGCTCAATAGAATAGAGGACAATGTCCGATTAGTAAAGTAAACTGGTGAAGCAATAAATATTGTGAGTGTTAAACCGAACACGTTAACTGTAATATTTTTATATGTATATTTAAAAATACTGTAAATCATATCTTCATAGTTTTAAGGGATTGCAAGGAAACGTTCCACCAACTATGCCGTCGGAGATTTACCCGTTGCAAAAATTACTAGCCAGTGTACTAGACAACGGAACATCAGAAGTTTATAAAACAGAATTCAATATCTCGATGTCTAACCATTTGACGTTTAAAGACTGTATAAACATTGTTAGAGTTAGTATAAAATACAATTTTGAGCGATTTATGAATGAAAATAATTAAATTTTAAATCATATTGCAAATATTCCGACTACATATATTTTTTAAAAGAGAGTGGCGTCCCAGGAGTATTCACGAGTAAATTGTCAAATGGTTATAAATTAGATTTCCATTTTTAAACGTATTTGACAGTTCTACACTGGGTTGCTAATAATAAAATTAATTTTACAATTTTTATCTAACCATTGCAGACATTTATTTGCGGAATGATGTGATAAAAATTGTATAAAACGTAGCAGCGAGTAAAACTCCGCTGGCCCGATAAATCTACAAAATCTACGTTAGGGTTGTGGTTGCTACTTTTGTCGAACCCCATGGAAGGGACAATCTAAAATAACCAATAGCATAACTGCTACTTTTTGAAAGGTGTTTTAATGCATTTTTTATGAAAAGATACTAATTATAGTGAAAAAAATAAATAATTGGCAACACAGAAACAATACTAAAACGCATAGGCTAATTGAATGTGGCTGTGAAATTAGCAAAAAAGTAAAGTTTAAAAAATAACACGTGACGATTGATCTAAAATTAAAGGTAAAATAATGAATAATGAGATAAGTGGTATCTTGGGACACGGAAAACATATAATGACTTTTGTCGTCGGGATTACGAGTTCAAAATGCGTGATAAGTTAAATTTCTTCAAAAGAAATTTACGGGGTGTAATATTGCTCAAAGCTAGAACTGCAACTGGCTAGCTGCTAGGTCTAAAAACGGCCGAATGTTTAGGTGTTTAGCAAAGATCTCTGACTGACGTATCGACGAAAATCTGTCCACATCAGGTCTCGGATAACGCGATGTCCTGGCACCGATAATATTAATGTATAATAATTAACATAAAAGCAATATTTGATGTAATATTAGCGTGTGTATTATATTAGCACATGCCTTCCCTACACGTGCTTTTCATAAGAATCGTCAGTTTCCGTGTCCCTCGATCGGAATACGTGATCATCCGTACAAAGACGGTTAATAGCCCATAATTAATAAGTAAATCAATTGAAAATATGTTGCGTGGATTGTCCGTCAGAAATGGTAGGAAATAGTGTATGTGAAGTAGGGTTGCTAGGCAGTGGAAAGTGTTACTATTTTGGGGAGAAAATCTGAAAAATATCTGGCTATTTACTGATAATATCGGACAATGAGATGGAACAGATAAATGAGAGGTGCCTTTCATGAATATAAAAACATCCAGGGTAGATAACAAAGTAACGTAATTTCTAAAGGCAAACAATAACCATTATAAGTAGACCTCTTCCATTGCCCGGCAACTCTGTGAACGTGTGATATGTAAGAATGGCTAACTCGATCGCAGCACAAATAAAAGCGATCGTAGCACTTGCTATTCCATAAGACACAAAGGAGAAATAAATCTTCCATAAAATAAGGTACCCTTTACACGTGGACATATTTCTGTGACATCAAACGTCGGTCTGTGCTCAATATATCGATTTTAACGACGTTTCGAATAATTGTAAAATCGATTTTACAATATTGATTGTATTCATCGATATATAGTATTAAAATAATGTTAAATGGAAACTGTAATACTGTTTTTCAGAATCGAATCTACAATATTTTACATCAAAAAATTTAATAGAATTTACAATACGTTTAAATAATCATAAAGTCATTGATTCTAATACAGTTAACCATTACGATTACGAATGAATTTAAAATCGATTTTACAATCGATAGAAATATACCAGTGTAATAAAACGAAACATCGACTAATTGTTACTATTTACTTGAAATGTTTAGTGTGCACTCCGCTACTTAAAGGCTGTATTATAATAGAATTTGCTCATACCGTACTTCCTCGTGTATTTTGGAGATGTTTGTTTGTAAATATTATATATACAGCCTTTGAAACCTTGTAGCTATTCTTTGATCATCGTCACCTAATTATGGTGCGTTGTGCTGAACTTTGGGACTCCTTTTTGGATGATATACCCTTAATGCAAATTTGTCTCGCAGATTGCGGGCTTTTAAATAATGAATACGCTTGATAGGACTAAATAAATCTTGTCTAATTTAGCAGCAATGAAAATTGAGTCTAAATTGCAGGCATTAAAATTCTAAATCCCAAAAGCCAGCACAGCCACCCCTCCTATAGACAGTGAAAGTCCAGTTTTCCCCGGATGAGCCTAAATAGAATGAGGGGTAAATAACAAATTTTTCAATAAACACGTAAAGGAACATCAAACGGCAACGGTCCAGGCTTCGGTTAAGCGAATTATAAATAAAAAAATATATTATAACCAATAGTTTCGAATTTAAACGTAAAATATCATATGATATCAATTTCACTGTCTATTTACTAGTATTCGTTTCGGTGTTGATTCCTCTAAATGCAATGTTGGTTGCCATTTTGTTTATCGATTATCGACTAGGGCGTTTACATTACATCCACTAATAACAACACTATCACAATCTGACATCACTACACTTATCAATAACTATACTTAAATATGATTGACCATGGCATAATATACTACACCTGTTAACGGAGGCATAATCTTTTACACATTAATGCACTCAACTGTCAATGGCACGTTGCAAATTCGAGTTAAGCACAGCACTGTTGTCGATTAAGTCATAACGAATACATATCGATAAAGACACAACACTATATTTATAACGGTGACACAGCGCATTATGCTACAAAACTATGACATGAAATTAAAGATTACACTGTACTCGTAGTCAATAGACTGCTATAGTTACTATTGTATAATAAAGTGTCAATTCAAAAGCCACATATCACGCTTTAAAGTGAAGCCAAACATCGGCGTGTCATTAGTGCAAGTGTGATTAGTCCCGCACGTCTTGGGACCAAACACACTATTTTGGATAACTTATTGATAAGTCACATGTGCCAGTTATGATAGGTCGAGAGTGTTACAAAATTAATATAGGAGTAATTTAATCACTCGTTAATTGTACCTACCAATTGTGATAGGTCCCACAAAAAGTATAATTTACGTGTGAAACATTTCATAGTATTTTCATTGTAGGCATTGCACATCATAGATAGATTTTGGGTGTTTAAAATTACTCATCAACAATGCCAAATATGATACATCCCGCTTGTCTTGGTCACTAGTGCATGACATGTTTCTCCAATTTTAAAATCGCTAGCTACATTTAGTCGATTAATCGATTTAATATCTTACTCAATGGGAACCAATCGATTGCAGAGTAGTATGTGATAATCCTAGTACTGTTAGCACATATGTATAATACGATGTACAGACATATAAAAGTTCCGACATCATGCCTGCATGCCATTTATGATAGATTCGGTGTATCATTACATTTTTAACACAGGTGGTTTCTTCGTACTATTACTACAACCAAAATATAATTCTTTAAAAAAGAAAATGTCCGTTTTTAAAACGTTCAGAGTTTATACACAGATTTTACGTACGATATACCTTCTGACGTCAGAATCCTTGCAGAGGAGAAAAAAAAGCAAAGGAAATTTACTTTAAAAAGAACACCAAAACTATCCGTCGAAATGTTATTGAAAAATGTTAAGCCAGGATGATACATCATATCTATCATTGATATGGCGTGATAAGTCGAAAATGGTCCTCTCGTAGTTTTGACTAAGGCACATAGACCCGAGCATGACCAAACCAAATCATCCAATCCGACTTGGATTAAGCATAGTGGATAAATTAGTAAAATGCATCGTAAGATAAGAATCTCAAAAAATAAGTATTCAGTAAGTATTTTACCGACTCCAAAGTTAAGTACTAGAAAAAGCAATGATATTTATAAAAAAACTAAATTAAAAAGGTCAGCCATTTTCCTTGTTTTTGCTAGCTGACTCCACTTTGATACAAAACGTATTTTATAAAAGTATAGACAAAATAAATAAAAAAAAAAAATACAAAAAAATGATCTTCCGGTTCTCAAACGCATGTCAATGTTAATGAAATTTCGTTTTTGTCTTTTTATGAATTATTATTAAAATTAAGCGGTAGGTGTCTATGTGTTGGTGGTATTAACCGATTTAGTTATTAATGTACCTAAACATAGGTATTTCTATATAATTATTGTGTCGTTTTAAATAATACCTCTATAGCTTATGTGAAAAAAACATTATGTTGCACAACAAAAGAGTAGTCCATAAGAGAGCGCTGAAACTGTGACATTCTTGGACATTTCCGTTTTAAGTGTTGGAATAATTCTGGGAGAAGCGCAAACAGCGCTACGCTTATAGAAACCCAGATGAATTATTCTCGGTGAAGCGTTACTCAATGGAATAAGCGCCTCTAGAAAGACCGTTGTGAACTGATATTAGTTTTGGGTCGGCATTGTGTTCTTTAAATAAAGTAAAATTACGAACACAATTTATGTTAGATGGAAACGTCCAAGAGGTTTTGACAGATCGTGGCTAAAGTCAGGGTGTCTGACGTTGGGGGCTAGTTAAAAATTGGGATATTTTTGATTCGCTGATAGTCGACGGTTTCAGAGCGTCTCTTATCGTTTAAATGTTGTTCTGTATAATTTAAGATCGTTTGTAGGCGTGAGCGGAATTTTCAATAATGCTATTGGAAGCTCCACGTACGCTATATTTCTTTTATGGATAGGCGGTTTCGAAAGTACTCATTCCTAAAATTAAGCATTTAATAACCGAATATTTAAATCTGTAGCGATTACTTGCCTGATTTTTAAGTATTCGAATAATATTTTCCACGTAATTTATGTGTCTATAATTAATTTGTATAATAAATAAATACAAAAAAAAAAATATTGAAACGTCATTCTTCTTCACTTTATACAATAGGTTTTACAATATGATATGTAAAATCCTCAATGGTTGTAACTATACATTTCTTGTTCTAAATATATAAAAAAATAATACCTACATTCTTTCATTTACATTTACCTCCGCATCAAAAAGCAGCGATAGCCTAGTTGGGAGTGGAACGGACTGCCGAGACGAATGTCCGCAGGTTCATAATCCAAGGGCACACACCTCTGACATTTCTAAAAATGTATGTGTGAAATCTTTGTGAATTATCGCTCGCTTTAACGGTGAAGGAAAACATCGTGAGGAAACCTGCACACCTCAGAAGTTCTCTGAATTTCTGCCAACCGCACTAGGACAGCGTTGTGGACTAAGGCCTAAAACCCTCTCATTTGTAGAGGAGGCTCGTGCTCAGCAGTGGGCAGTATATAATATACAGGGCTGGTATGATATGGTAGGACACTCAAAAACCTTAACAGTCTGTTAAGTCAGTTAACAGGCTGTTAAATTAATTAACAAAACACAACACAACAGTGCATTCACACTGCTGCTTCGGGGTAGAAATAGGCATTGCGGTGGTACCCACCCAGACGGACTCTTACACATGAGACCTAGCACCAGTAAAGTGTTCTTTGACATGCTTACAAATGATTTTTTTGTTGATTTATTGACAGGATCAGATCGAAGCATTAAAATGAGATTGTTTACAAAAAATGATTAAGAGGATATTATAAATACGTTGTTGCCATCTGGATAAATACTTTAAAATAGCTCGGTACATACTAAATTTACCTTGTTCCAGTCAGATGCTATTTAGAGTTGCCCAACACACATCTGGTAAGGTAGGTCAGAACTTGCCATTCTTCAGGCTGAATTCGACATAAGTTCCTTAAATTGGTTCCTAATATAAACACACACACACACTCACGCCTTTTATCCCGAAGGGTAAGGCCGAGGCGCAATTAGTGCACTCACTTTTTGATGTGCGTATTCCGTCCCTTGATGTGATAGGGGGCGAGCCTATGGCCATATCAGGTACAAATTCCAAACTTCAGACTGATATTGAATAGAAAAATGCAATATCACTTTATAAGTTCATGACAATGAAATAGCTAATTATATTTTTACTGGACAAGAGGTTTCACGTACTAGTTTTGAATCCAAGAGAATTGCAATGCCTTTGAATTAAATACACTAATCTCTAAAAGTAAAAAATGTAATAAACAATGGTTTAAAGTATTTTTTTATATTTGTAGAACAACTGAATATTTTAACTTCATTGGTATAACAATTGAATATAGTTGAAAAATTTACAATCACTCGATAATGTCAAATCAATAATAAAATCTACCAATAACTTCCATGAAAATAGAAAGCATACGTACCCCCGTCACAGTACCCTTGTGCAGCTATTTACGATAACGATGGCGTGTCACCCCCGTCTGGGGTGTTGATTCGTTCGGTCTCGAGATATTCGGATTCGGTTATTCCGATTCGAGAATTAGCCACCTGATATACTATGGTAGTAAACGCGATAAAAATAATTCGTTTTCGCTTTCAAGTAAGATTTCTAGGTAAGAATGTATTTATTTGTTTGGACAACAAAACAGGTAATATTCAAATACATGACCATAAGGAATTATTCTAGCTTCACTTAGCAGCAGGTGCGTGAATATAAAGAAGAAAACAATCATAATAAGGAACTATGATAACTAACGTAAGACAAACGATATGGGAGTTGTATTTGACTTTGGTGCTGTGAATACCTATGTGTTTGACTGAGCGTCGAATTTGGTAGGTATTTGAACTCTACCAAGCTGATGCCCACGTGGTGGACTAAGAAAAAATGTCTCAGTAGATTTGTCTTCATCCGCATCGGTCTGCATATTAAAGAAGTTTCGTTTGGCAATTGGAAACGAAATTTTACGACGCAAAAAGTTTTATCTTTGTATTTTATTAGTCTGGCTTAATGAACTATTGCTTTTTGGTTGAAAACACATTATATCCGTGCGAAATCAACATTAACACAAAAGTAAGGCATTGTAACTCGAGTTCATATCACCCTTGATGTAAAAAATGACACCACCCCACCCTCTGACAAGACACCCCTACTCATAAATCGACGTAAGTTATAGCGACAGTGGACAACGTGCTGGCATTGTGTAATATTGGGATAGGCCGTATACGTCAGTTTGAAGGCTAGGTACCGATAAACTTTAATCAAATTCTGCGTGAATGGACAACAAAATCATTTTGTCCTTAGACCACCTAGAAAGGACACGCCAAGTGCTTATTAACGCGTATAAAAAAAACCGTTTCTGGCAGTGTCATTACTACATTGAAAGTAAAATACGCATACTCAAACCGTGTTGTGTCGATGTGCACGCACACATAAATAAACCTTCAACGCTTGTCCGTTTTACGCACACTAATAAGATATATTACCTCCCTCCTTTCTACAACTTGGGTCCTTCAAGCGGAGCGTGAAGAAGCAATTATGCAGGCCCGCTGTGCCGACCGACCAGGGATGTTTATCTCTTGCCCGTCGTCAATTTTTTTTTTATGGTATATGGGGCAAACGAGCATACGGTTCACCTGATGGTAAGTTATCAACGCCCATGAACATCTGCAATACCAGGGGGCATAGAGATGCGTTGCCGGCCTATTTGGTGGGAATGCGGTCTTTTTTTAAGGTCGCTAGGTCGTATCATATCTCGTATTTCGAAGCCACTTTGTCAAGCCATCGATGAAGAAAAAAATATATTGTATAAACGTGTGCATGATCATATTTTGATTTCATACCTTTGATAGCACGTAGATATTCTAAGACACTTCACTGTGGAGCTCGGCGAGCCTCAGGGAACACTAATTTGCCTTTAGCCCGCAAATTCCGTCACATAGAAATATAGGGAGAAGTTTATATATTAAGGAAAAAATATCTCAGGCTTCCCCTTACATTAAAAACATCTTCCTTAATCAAATTGTTAGTATTGTACCCCCATTCGCTGGCATTCGTACTAAGCTCATCAAATTATTCTTTACTGGGTTTCGCTTGCGACTTTTTTCTCTTTTCTATTGCGTTTTTCTTTTTCATATTGCTCTGCAGCAGATCCTCTGCTCTTTCTGTTTGATGATTTAATCCAAATCTGTTTGAATTGAATTCGGACAAGTATCTTGACAAATTTTCGCATTTATAGTATTATTAGGATTAAGAGCACAGAAAATTGGATTATAGTTTAATTTTTATTTGATGTGTGAGATGCCTGTTGGATCCGGTTCATAGAACAATTCGCAGCTTGGATATTGAGTCTAAAGCTCAGATTTCATAATCATAACTTATTTCTAGAATTGACACTTGTATTTTCCCGAGTTATTCTTCACTCAAGAGACCGTCGTATCATGGAAGAGTATATTAAATGTTGATTTTTCTCGGAATTCGAAAGCAAATAAACCCAATCATCCAAGGTTAACAAAACAAAAATCTTTATCACAACAATACCAATTATTTGTAGCAACATTCACCGAAACATTCGGCTATTCGATTTTGCCGGAATGTCCGGGATTTACGGTATTGTCCGGCATGTGAGTGACGTCTATTCATTGCTGACGAATAGCGTCAAAGGAGATAAAGCTGATGTTGCGTTGTCACCTAATGGATCCATCACCGAAATTAACTCCATGGTGAGTTGTTGATTTAGTTTCATTAATCTATGATTTTTAATAGAAGAAATTTAAGGGAAGGTACAAAATATATATGATAATAGATTTTCTTATTGTTGGTCAATAGATGTATCATGGCAATTACGACCAATATACAATGATATTTCTAAAACATAGATATGATATTAGCAATCTGAAGTCACGAAAGTAACCTGGTCAACTAATACACTACACATAAATGATAATTACTAGATGTCTTCATTGTTCATATTGGTTTAATAAATACATCAACTCTTTCACATACGTAATATCGGGAATGTGCTTGCGGAAAACTGTTTTTCGTTTAATTTGTTAGGGTATCGCGTATCTCTCTCTGTAGTCGGTCCCTCATGATTAAGGATCGTGGTCTTCATTGGATGTACCGCATTTAGAGTGGATTATTTATCACCACCGGTTTCTGTTCATCGCATCTTTAACTAATTTATGGAACTTGGTGGCAGACGAGTCTTTAATCTGGTCTGTCCATCGGGTTGGTGCTCGGCCTCGAGAACGTTTGCCTTCAGTGTTGCTAACCATGATAAGTCTTTCCAGATTCTCGTCGCCTTTCTGTATGGCGTATCTATACTTTTTGACAATAATTGTCAATACAGTTATCATATTATGTATTAACACAATTGGTGGCCGTCTAGTGCTCGAAATTCGGCTGTGGAATTTAATATATTTGTAACACATATTATACATAAATTATAACTTTAATTATGCCAAATCTCACACTCATCCATGTGCACTGTGCGCAATGTACTAAAGGGGTATAAAGTTTTATCTTCATGCATCAATATACCTTCATAATATCCAGTATAAAATGCTTTGGCATTTCCAAGACCCATAGTTCTAATATGCCTCAAATGATAGAGTCAAGCGGCTAGTTAAAGTATTAGTTTCTATACACACAGTATTTTTAAAACTGAAGTAACTTTCACCCAGATTTAAACGCAATTCATCCTGAAGCCCCCTCGGGAACGTGACTTTACAAAACATCAATGTATTAGATATTCCCATTCTGTTAATATTTGATTCCGGACCCTTGGGGTTGGAAAAAAAAGATATCCGTAACATCAGGGGTGAGGTCGATGACCCCGCTCATGTTGGGTGAACGACCTCGTTTTGGGGGTGGTTTATTAGATTCGTAAAATATATGGTCATTGATTTTTGTTCTTGTGGGTCTTACGAATTGGGCAAGGATGTACGATGTGCTGCCAATTCATGAAACATTTTGAAGCTTATCAATATTAGCTTGGTCTTAGGAAATTAGGTTTTATTCTTAAATCTCGTATTGAGTCCAAAATTTTTAAATTTAGAATTATTGTTACTTGTTAAAACAGAATTGTCAATCACCAGATTCTAGCGGACGTATAACTATACCATTTTGATATCGATAAAAGTTAGAAGAGGTTTTGTGCTTATTGATTATTTTTGTGAACTTATTTGAATTATCCATTATTATTTGAACGTAGAACGTTCGTCGAACGACTGCCTCGGTGGCGCATTTGTGTTACAGTACGACTGCAATGTTGAGGTCTCGGATTCGAACCCCGGGTCGGGCAAAGTGAGTCGGTTTTTAACCGACTTCAAAAAGGAGGTTCTGTATTCGATCCGTATGTATGTAAATTTTTATGGCTGCGAGTTTCTCAAATACTACTGATCCGATTTGGATGTGGTTTTCGATGTTCAAATGTATTAGAAAAAAATAAAAAAAGACTTTATTCATCACGTAGGCGAACATGGTTGCACTTATGATAAGTCATACAATAAATTGTTTGTAATAATTATTATTGATACAAAAGGTCACTTATATAACTACCGACAATTTTATTGAGATTAAAAACAATGATGAAAATTAAAAATTAAAAAGCCAGCTCGGGCAGGCAGGAAAGGGGATATAAAAAATAAAAGATCATTATTATTACAAAAATTAAGGGAGGAACGCGTCGCGATCCTCACCGGTGAGGACACTACAGGCCCTAGCCTAGCTAACCTACCAGCCTTTCACTAGCTACCTAAGCGATGACTACCCGAAGAAGAAAGGCAGAAAGAAACTCCGGGCTTACTTTTTTGTCATCATTTGTCCATTGAATCTTTATATATTTTTTTTTCAAGTCTTTTAATTACAATGTATAGTTTTAGTATATAGTTTATGAAGATCTGATGAAGATCTTCGGAGAAACGCAATGGAACTCTTCAATAACTAACAGCAGATGACTCGCGAATGCTGCAATCGTATATCTATGATGTATTGTTTACACTATTTTATAATTAAGTAACATAATCAATAAATAAACAAACATCAATAAACAAAAACTTTTTAACAAAAAATAATTATATTCAGTATCAGCCCGGAGCTTGGGATTTTTTCCCGATATGGCGATAGGCTCGGCCCCTATAACATCATGGGTCAGAATACGCACGACGAAAAGTGAGTGCATTGGTTGCGCCTCCGCCTACCCCTTTTGGGACAAAAAGCGTGAGTGTATGTGTGTTTATTTGAACGTATGTTCTTAGCCTAAGAGTAATACAAAGGTATGTATCAGTACTGATTACTATACAATGTCATTAATTTGTTATCTAACCTACTTAATTTTTAATCTTGAAATATTATGCGCTTCAATTTATAAATGACCCGCTCTGTGTTTTAATGAGATTGAAAAATAATACAAACAAATAAGTTATTTATATGAAATTATTTATTTTTAAGTACATGTGCACTAAATAAGAATTGATAATTCGGCTAAATGTACTAGATAAATACTTTCTTCACTAGGTTACGACATACTTACTGATTAAAATTGATGCCATAATTACTGCATATTCTGTTCCATTTCACTGTTAACATACTTCTCTGGTTGGAACCTCTGGAAACTCCATCCCAAACTCTTTTTCGTACCTCCGATCCGATTCAAGCTTGGTGAGGACGGTATACTCTCTTCCACCTTGGATAGCGTCGAGGATTCTTCTGCGGAGTAGTTCGTGGGAGTCATGGATATGGGCGGCGTGAGGAGATTTGAGGAGGTTCTGATGTCTTCCTCGAATTCCTTGAACCTGCTCGCGCTGCAGAGAGGAGTGTCTACTTGTTCCACGGAGTCAAGGTCTTCGACGGCAATGGTGTAAGCTTCGTGTTCTTTTGAATAGCTGTAAAAAATTTGATATGAGATGGTCTGTGAAGACTGATATAGGTGGGTAATATTAAAAAAAGTTGCATAGATGGAGTTTGTTGATCTTATCCAAAGCATATACAGTTTTTTGGAATTAAATGACGAGACGAGTATGCCGTTTGCCTGATGGTAAGCGATACGACGACCTATAAATAGTATAAACACCATCCGGCACCTCGGGTTACAAAGTACTGTGTGGCATTCCACTGCGCTCGTCATCTTGAGACGTAAGATGTTAAGTCTCATTATGTCCAGTAGTTACACTGGCTACAATATCCTTCAAACCGAAATACAACAGTGCATGCACACTGCTGCTTGGCGGTAGAAATAGACATTGCGGTGGTACCCACCCAGACGCACTCTTACATATGAAAGTCCTACCACCAATAAAATATACTGATCTTCAAAGTATTGTATTCACACACACATCACGCCTTTATCGCTAAAAGGATAGGCAGAGGTGCAATGGTTGCATCCCATGACGTGATAGGGGGTGAGCCTATCGCCATATCGGATACAAATTCAAGATTCCGGGCCGATGTTGAGAAGAAAAACCCAATATCAATTTGCTTGACCTGGGATTCAAAACTAAGACCCCAGATTGGAAGTCGCACTACGAACGAAATACAACTACGCCACTGAGGTAGTCATATAATAAAACTATAGAAAATGATGAGTTTTGGTAATGTTAGTATACAGATAATTTTTCATAGCTTCCAAACTATAATAAAAAAACTATATAATACTATAATTTTGACCAGTTGTAAGTTGCTTCATTTCTGCACAAGACGGTTCAGTTATATAGCATCACTTTTTTTTAGGGGAAGCAGAGGTGGAACACATTTTGCCGGCTTAGTTTCATGTAATGAGGGTCGTTTGCCCTTTACAAGACACACATCGAGATGGCCAAAATCCCAATATCACTGCTTCGCATTCAAACATAATAATGACGTTTTACTTACTGAAGTACATTCTTGAATCTGTATCCCCATATGATTTCTTTTGATAGATAGGAGGTCCTGCTCTGCGTCATTGTTCCCATATTCATAGAAGATCCAGTTAGACACACCACGATTTCAAACCTGCCAAGAAAAGTAAGTTTAAGGTTCCGCGCAGACCTCAACTTTAGCGTCAATACGTTGGCAGTGTCTGCGCGGTGCCTCATATTTACAAATAATGAAATATATATTAATAGGTATAAGAAACTCCATTTCCAATGCAATGCAACGCAATCAATCCTGTTTTATATGCTCTCTCACTGCTGCACACGGACTTCGTCTACGACTGAGAGGATTTAAGGCCTTAGGCCACCACGCTGACCTAATTCGGGCAGGTAAACTTCAAATACCTTCGAAATTCTTATCGAGAATTTCTTAGTTATGCAAGTTTCGAGCACACTGCAAGTATTAAAATAAATGTGATAAACCTGTAGTCTATCATGTCCTGGGCAGAGAAGTCGTACAGAGGGCTCTCAGCGTCAATAACGTGTACCACAGTGATAGGCCAGAGGAGGAACGCCCTGGCTTCCTTTAGCTTCAACTGGTGCATGTAGTTGTGAACTAGCTCGCCTTCTAGTGTCCTGGATGATAGAAAGTAAACCATATGAAATCTTGAGGACTTTGGGTAAGTTTCATTACGAAAAAGGCAAACAGAGTAGTGGAAGATAGACAATCAGTAACATTGAACCTTGATGCTAATACTTAAGGTACAGGAATGGAATTAAAAAACATGGGTAATGGTGCAAAAAACAAATGCCTTGGCTTCTTTGAGATTTAGCTGGTAAATGTATTTGTAACTAGCTTACCTTTTAAATCCTAAAAGATACAGTCCGTACGGAAAAGCCCGTAAGCGATATTAAATCTTAATGTCATTCTGTAAGATTACTAACGAAATGGCAAACATGTGACTATTATACGCAATAGATCAATTTACCTTATAGGTTTCAGCATGTATGCTGTGATGGCGCTGCCCACGATATTAAGATGCAGAAGATCCCACACCCTGAACTGAAGGCACAGTTCACCATCACGCAGACATACCTGAAAAGTTATATCATCGTATATTTTTACATACAATATAGCACACACACACACTCACGCCTTTAATCCTCGAAGGGGTAGGCAGAGGCGTAATTAATGCAACCACATTTTGTCGTGCGTATTCCGTCCCATGATGTGATAGGGGGCGAGCCTATCACCATATCAAGCACAAATTCCAGACTCCGGGCTGATACTGAATAGAAAAATCCAATATCAGTTTACCCGACCCGGGATCGAACCCGAGACCTCAGCATTGCAGTCGTATCGTAATGCAACTACGCTGCTGAGGCAGTCAATATACCAATCGAGATCATACAATTTATTATTACTAGCTGTGCCCGTAACTTCGTATACGTGGGCTAAGATGTTGATGGTGGTCCGGTTTTCTGTTTTTTTTTGTGAGTACACATCTCTGAAACTAAATAAATTTTCACGTGTGTTTTCACAGATGGATAAAATATTATTGAAAGTAGATTGTAGTTTGTTTCATTAAAATCGATTATCCGATAAAAAAGTTTTCGGTATTTTAACATGTTTACAATTTGCTACAAAACTTTGATTAGAATTATTTTAGGCGGACGAACTTCTACGTGGGTATAGCTGTGGGCAATAAGGTAGATACAAAAAGAAAACTTACCGTGGCTTTCCTACTAAATCCAACTGAAGATATGTGCCTGTTAGGTCTCACCAGTTTAGTGAATAACAAACTAGAGAGACCTCCGGAAAGCGCAGTGCCGGCTACAATCTAAAATACATTTTAGCTACATTTATAAATAGTTTACTGATTCTGTACCAGCACGAAGGCTGGACAAGATGTTCAGCTGAAGTTTTCAGCTGCCGAAGGGGTATACCCAACAGATTTTCCAATACAATGTGCGCTGCAGGGAAACGGTGAGATCCGGCACTGAGAACTTATCGACTACCACTTACCGATGCTTTCCGGCTTCACCAACTCTTGCAGATCGCGCAGCTTCAACAGCAATACTCTTGCACACAATTGTAGAACGTCTAAGACACTATAATGTAACGGTTAAATGCTACTAGTCCACAGCAGAGGATTCACCAACGGTTTCTTATCGCACTATCGAAATAGAAGTCTCGCAACGGTTTTTTCCCAAAAAAAAACTGTCGCCTACCGCGAGCGCATCGCATTGGTAGACGTCCTTCGGTTTTGCCGATGGTAGCCGATTCCTCGCGGATTTCGAGGTTGGTTGCGCCCTCTGGCGACGGTTCATGATAGATCGATACGGACCCAGTAACGGAATCCCGATACAGCACACATTAAATTGAAAATGGTTAGGTATGACGATACAGATTCGAAGGTCAGATTTCTGAAAGCCCAAAGTATTTTGTTCTCTTCTGTATCTTTAAGGCCGGCAAGCTGTTTCTGATTTTGGGATTGTGGTTGAAAATTGGAATATAAAGGTTCGTTGTACCAGATTGGTGGGGAAATCTATAGGTAAGCCTATATTCAGCGTGGACTACGGCAAAAAAATATTTTTTTTTAGGAAAACTGACACTATGTAACATTTGTAACAACTTTTCTGAAACTTGTGGGAGAGAAATGCAGAAAGTAAAACATATTTGCGATAGCAATTTTATAGACAGAAGTAAGTGTATAGAGCCCACTAATGTTTCTTCTTATTTTAGGTAGAAACACATACCTACCATTGAAAAATATATTGATAGTTTATATTGTCAAAAAGCACGAGGTGTAGATAAAATTGGAGTACAAGATATTAAACACGTCAAGAAGGTGTTAAGTCCAGTGATAGCTAACTTTATAAATGTGTAAGTGAAGGAGTCAGTTCTGGGTAAATTCGTTCATCATCATCATCACCATCAGCCCGTTGCAGTCCACTGCTGGACATAGGCCTCACCCAAGATACGCCACAGAGTTCGGTCTGCTGCTTTATGCATCCAGTTGTTGCCGGCCCTCTTGTGCAAGTCATCCCGCCATCTGGCTAGAGGGCGTCCCACGCTACGTTTACCAAGACGCGGTCTCCACTCCAGAACACGCTTACTCCAGCGGTTATCTGTTCTGCGACATATGTGGCCAGCCCATTGCCACTTTAACCTACTAACTCTCTAAATTCTTTCACTTTAGTAGAATAGTAAACAAAGAAAAATGCATGTACTACTATGGACTTGCTGACTCATTGATTAACTATGGGTTAAGTAGCTATGGTCTCACATTCAAAACACAACTTGATCGTATAAAAGACAATTACAAATCAGATTAAAGAAATATTTAGTAAGTCAAAAAGTAAAATTTAAGTGTAGGTATAATCAATTATTTCACATATGTAAAATACTTCCCGTGCATGCCAAAGTAGAATTCTTTATAGCTATAGAACAGTACTATATAAATAAATGGAAAAAACCTATAACTCATAAATATAAATATTTTACCAGGCCGTTCAAACTGGATAAATGTGTGGTACCATCTGTTCGAAACTATGACGGTAAAAGAACAAGAAATTATTTAACCCAGGTAATAATTAGCAAAATAGATTTTTTAAGAAATGCCAGTAAAGACCTAAACAATAGAGTTCCAAAAAAGAGATTAAGGAACTGCTTATTAACACAGCAGTCTTTTTTATTCCCTAGTATAATTATAATTGAAGTATACAAAACGATTGTTTACTAGTAGTGATATTTACTTATATAAGTACTTTTAAAGTAACATTTAATATAATGAGGTATAGTTTCGTTCCATATTAGTTGGTTAAGCAATTAATTATAAAAACACTTACTTTCACCAACAAACTGTGCGTACAGTTTGGTGACTTCATTTTAATTGTCAATGTTTGACAATATATAGAAATAAAAAAAGAGGACGATGATAGTTTTGGGCGCTACGAAGTTCTCTTAGCATAATTTCATTTATTTGTTAGTGTATCGTGTTTGGTGTATGCTATAAAATGTGCTATTTTATATTATTTTACCTCAAACACCATAATGATTATGGCTTCCGGACATTCTTCGTTGGGATATCTCGAGCCATAACCAATCGTCATCTGCAACAAGCACACCATCCTTAATGATATTATAATCTAAGTCCTAGGATCAATTTCTAGGCTGGGCAACAATATATGGGTCTCAAACAGCATAATATTTACCTCTGACTAGATTCTTAGGGGAGATTTGCCCGTACGCACCAACGTTGTAGAATTTAGCGGATCATTTTGAATTTTTGCATAAAGATAATTTAGATTGACGTAAGCTTCTATTTATCTCGGAAGAATGTCTACAGCACGTTAATTTCGAGAAACGATTTTCAACACGGAGAACAATACGGTGTAAAAAATAACAATAATTGTAATGAACCGACTTTTTTACCTGAGTTTCCACAGTCATCAAGAGCAAGCCAGCGAAGGACGAAGTACCAGTGACGCAGTGCTCTTTACCATCCCCAATATCATTAGCATAAGAAGTAGCCACTCCGTACCATATAGCGGCAAAGATGAACCAAAACACAAAATGTGTGATCACCATGAGAATTAAAATGAATCGCCATTTGCTGTTGATCTGCAAAAATAGATATTATATCGTCTTTCAGATCTTACAATAGCATACTGTGATTGGGCTATTTTGGTTTTCTTATATCGTCATTCATCATGTTATCGGTAGAAAATGATATCTTACTTCTTACTAATATTATCTTTTACTAGTCCAAGAACCTTACTCTTACTGGTATTATAAATGCGAAAGTTTGTGAAGATTTCTAGATATTTGGATATTTGTATATGTGTTAGAACTAAACGCAGAAACAACTGAACGGATTTGAACGAAATTTATCACACGGGTAGACCATGTCCTAGATTAACATATAACATCGGAAGTAATGGAACTTTTTAATCAAAGTTTTTTAGTGGCATTATTGTCCAATGCTTTAGGGACTTGGTGGGAAAGGCTTCTCACGCGCGCGAAGCCAAGAGTAATACCTAGCGGAATATATTAGTTTAAGGAGTTGCCCCGTTTGAACATGAGCAATGACGAAGTTATTCTCGCTCCTGCGTTTATAGGCAGTACTAATCTGACCTAAGGAATAGAGCCTTATTAAGACCTCTTTTTTCAACTGTTGTTATATTGTTGATAGGGTCTTATAAAGCTGGACGCGCTCGCAGCACCTCACGCGTCACGCGTCACGCCACGCCGGAGCACTCGAAGCTCTAAGAGCACGTTCAACTTAATAAGACCCTGACAAAAAGATAACTACAGTTGAAAAATCGGGGCTTTAGACTGTTCAATCATTGCAATAATCGCATGCAATGATTTCTAGCAATATTCGTTTTTTTTAATATCTTACCACAGTATTTACGATATCTCTCATGTATTTGATAGACTTAGCTGGTATATTTTTGCGGATGGGTACATTCTCTTCACCGTTTTTGTAGACAACTCGTCGGGATCTTATTGGTCGACCTGGTCTTCGCCTGGAATCATTGCTTTGAATAAAATTAGGTTCAAATTTACACATTTCGCTTTTTAGCTGTGAAGCACAACAGTGACTTCTGACCCATGATGTGATGACGGTGACTCTATCACCACATCGAGCACAAATTCCAGATTCAGGGCTAATATAGTTAACGTGCACGAAGTATAAGGCGTAGCACAAAATCGATACAAGAGCCACATGTGGATAAACAAACAAACTTTTTAGAAAAATAATTTATTTATACCTATGTTATTTTAATATGACAAAAATTATAAAATATGGGTTTCGGCCGAATATTATTAGCGTGGCCAGAATATTTTTTTTTTAAATGGAAGCTAGTTATTTTGATGTTATTGAAGCGAAATTAGGATGTTATGTTCACTTAATTACATATTTGTTTGTATTGAATATTATTTACAATACATCTTTATTTTTATATATTACTTAATGAGACAATTCTAAATGCTGTTGGAACTCATACTTATCTATGTTTTATACAGCTTTTATTATTTTTGTCTATTATTGTAACATAACCATGGAATGTATGTACTTAGTTATTATTCTTGGTATCGTAATAGAATTTTACGCCATTTGATGTGTTTACTTTTATGTTTCAGAGCATCGCAATACACAGCAATACATTATCAACCAATTGAATGTTATTTTTCATCGTTTTAATATGAATGATGACTGCCTCGGTGGCGTAATTGTATTACAGTACGACTGCAAAGCTGAGGTCTCGGGTTCGATCCCCGGGTCGGGCAAAGTGATATTGAGGTTTTCGATTCAGTATCAGTCCGGAGTCTGGAATTTGTGCCTGATATGGCGATAGGCTCGCCCCCTATCACATCATGAAATGGAATAATGGCGAAAAGAGGGGCCACTAGTTGCGCCTCTGCCTACCCCTTCGGGGATAAAAGGCGTGAGTGTATGTGTGTGTGTGTGTGTTTAATATGAATAATATTTTACGTCAATGCGAAGTATCGATAGTCTAAAACTATTGCATTGCGCCTCCAGATGGCAGAGCTTACGACGTGCACGTTCTCTATAGAACCGAAAAACCCATTCCTTTACTCAATCCGGCGACCGAACATGATACCTCAACACAATAGTACACAAATACCACTACGCCATCGATGCATTCAAAATATTGATGCAGAAATTAATTTATAGTTTAAATATATCTTATATAAAATGGCTAAAGCAATCTGCCTTTCTGTTGCATTTCGTCATGGGTGAGATTTCCGGATACACAATCACCCCTTTCGTTATCCTTATCTTGATTCCTTTTTTTGAAGGCTTATCATATTTATATCTAGCGTTACACATTTGAATGTACGTCTTTATCATCATCAGCCATAGAACATTGTATGACTACGTACTGGAGCTAGCGTTGGACGTCCACCTACAAGATGGACAGATGGCGAATAAAGGTTGCAGGAAGTCACTGGATGCAGACCACTTCAAACAAGTCGAATGATTTTATATTAATAATTATTTACTATCTTGATTGCCTCGGTGGCGTAGTTGTATTGCGTGTGTAGTACGACCGTCGCTTTGAGGTGTTGGGTTCAAATACCGTATTATGCAGGCCGGCATAACTGTGCCAACCGACCAGGGATATTTATCACTTGCCGGTCGAAATTATTTTTGGCCTTCACTTCATTTACCATCAGATGCAGTGAAGCCTTGTCAAGCCATCGATAAAAAAAGGGCAAAATGGTAGTGAATTTTTCTGCTCAGCATCAAACTGAAGTTTAGAATTTGGCTCCGATGTGGCGATAGGCTCGGCCTCACATTATCGAAACATATATGGCGAAAAGTGGGTGCTCGGGTAGCACCTCTTTCAACCCCTTTGGGGATAAAGTCGTGATGTGTGTATTATTTAGCAAATAGATTGAGTCATTTATACTTAGAATTAAGAATTAGGTTTTTCTTTTTAATCCAGATTGGGTTTTTGTTATTGAACGTTTCTGTTTTTAAATGGTGATTTCACCTAGAAAAGTTATCTTATCCAAAGAAGTTATCGAATATCGATATGAATCATTACAGAATCAATATTATTTGTGTCGTAAAAAATATATTTAGGTCCCGTAGCTGGACTCGACGTATAAGAAAATCATACAAGTTTTACAATAGACTTTAATTTTTTAACGCTAGATTACTACTACAACTATTGCTACTGCTAGCTTACTACTGTTAGAGTATAATAATAATAATAATACTAGCCCTGTATTATTATACTGCCCACTGCTGAGCACGAGCCTCCTCTACTGAGGGGATTTAGGCGTTAGTCCACCATGCTGGCCTAGTGCGGGTTGGTTCACATACCTTCGAAATTCTTATAAGGAACTTCTTAGGTATACAGGTTTCCTCACGATGTTTTCCTTCACCGTTAAAGCGAACGATAATTGATAAACAATACACACGTAACTTCGAAAAGTCAGAGGTGTATGCCTTGGGTTTCAAACCTCCGGACATTGTCTCGGCAGACCGTTCCATTCCCAACTAAGCTATCATCCACCTGTTAGAGTACTAGGCTAAGAAATAAAATTAACCTTGAAGTAAATGAGCGAACATTATGTATAAGGCAACATATTTTAACTGCATGCCGATATAGCCTTTATATTATAAATCTAAAAAATGATACCCTAATCACTTGCTATATGGTTACCTACTTGACTTAGTGGCAGCTTATAGGGACTACAAGCCGGGAGGTTCTGACAACTATAAATTCCAATAACTTACCGATGCCTACTGTTTCTCCGTTTTCTTTTACTATAAGGCGTCGAATATCCAACTGCTGACGGTCCAATAGTCCCTCGTTCATCAAAAATACTATCGGCAATTTCAATCCTATCATATATATCAGTGGTCACTTCCGAACTGACCATCGGTTGGGTAGATGCGTCAGAAAGAGGTTTCACTTCAGAACTCTTGACACTGTCTTCCACGTCTATAGTCATGACCAGTCCAGAATAAGTTTGCTCGTCTTCACTTGAATATTGGGAGGAAGCAAACTCTTCTAGTTTAGATGGAATTTCGTTCATATCAATGTATGTACCGGCTGAAGGGAAACTGATTTCTTTACCTTCAACGTAGGTTTGGGAAATGCGATAATGTTTCTTCAGTTCTTCGTTAGTATAGACGTCAGTATTCACCATACTCGGAATTTCTATAGAAGATCTACCTGACCAGTTACCAATGGCCTCCGAGTAGCTGAGGGATCTCTCCAGAGCTCTGCTTCTGGAGAGACGCCTTTCTGGTTCGATTTCCATGATTTTGGTGAGTTGCTATTTGGATTTTATATCTAGAATTTTTTGTTAGTAACTGTCATATATCAGTAATATAACACCACGTGCACTTTCACATTCTTTGTTATTATTCTTAATTTTTAAATCACAAACACTTGTTCACTTTACAATGAATGGAGCTCTATAACATATCAGTCAGTGTCTTTATCTTAAAGATAAGGTTCCCACCTTTATCCTGACACAGATAACCGAATTGTTATTTTCAATCGCGCCGTGTCCTAGAATGGCTTTGCAAATATTTTATGTCATATTTCTTTTAGATAATTGAGTTTTACATGGCTTTGCATTTTACGCATTGTAGTAGGTAACGTTTTTATGATGATAAGCAATCGAAGCACCAATTTCTCATATGCAAGAAGCCGTCTGGGTAGGTGCTACCTCAATGTATATTTCTACTGCGAAGCAATAGTGTGCATACACTATTGTATTCTGATTTGAAGAAAATTGATTTTTTTCCGCATTATGAGACTTAACACTGTATTTTACTTAACTCATGGCGACGAACGCATTGGAGGACCACACCGTAATTGGTAATTTAAATTTCTGTATCGTATTGCTATTATTTATGGGCAATCATATCGTTTACCATCAACCGAACGATACCATCATCTCATCATACAATTGCAATAAAAAAAGAATGAAAGTGTCAACTGATAACGTAAAATGAACACCAGCGGTTAAATAGCAGTCTTGAGACACACAAACAGTCAACAGACATAGACAATACAGAGGCCAAAAAAGAATCACCAGACGCAGATGCAGTTAAATTGTCTCGAAACATTACATTACTATGAAGCTGACAGTTCCTGTGCAAATATTGTAGTGCATCTCGGAAGCAAGCTGATAGCGTCTACACAATGCCTTAATGGTCTGTTTAGAACCAATATAGACTTAACCGAAGAATGCACCCTAATATTCTACCGTGAATAAAAAAACCCTTTTAACAATCATTTTCACAAAATCGAAACGTTTCATTATTTTTAGATTCTGAGAAACGATTTTAGGTTTTTACGCCATTTTTGATTTTGTAAACGGAGTGTCCTTTTCGAAGTATTGCTAATGATAGATTTAGGCGCTGCATAAATGGTATCAACTTTGTATAACAGAATCACCACAACTGACAAAATTTGCTTTTCAAACAATAACGAGGGTGAAATAATCTCAGAGCAATATCTGAAATTATATAACCCTGCCATTTTGCATTGTTTTTTATAAGACAATGGCCCTAGTCAATTCGGCTCGTTCCTATAGGCACATATATATTTTACATTCCTTATCACACACACGCACAGACTTAGGCCTTATATCCCCGAAGGGGTAGGCAGAGGCGCAACTAGTGCACCTACTTTTCGCCGTATTCCGTCTCATGATGTGATAGGGGGCGTGCCTATCGCCATAGCGCACAAATGCCAGAGTCCGGGCTGATACTGAATTTAAAAACCAATATCACCTTTCCCGACCCGGGATTCAAACCCGAGACCTCATTTCACTCCTACCGTAATGCAACTACGCCACCGAGACAATCCCTACATCTATACTAATATTATAAAGCTGAAGAGTTTGTTTGTTTGTTTGAACGCGCTAATCTCAGGAACTACTGAACCGATTTTGGAAATTCTTTCACTAATAGGAAGCTACATAACTCCTGAGTGCTATAGGCTACTTTTTATCCCGGGAAAATATTTTTGTCCCGGAAAAACGTTTTCACGCGGGCGGAGCCGCGAGCACTACTAGTCCTTTATATAAGGGTATAAGTTATATGCAGTGTACAGTGCAAGCATGTACATTTTCTACGCGTAAGCACTTTACATGCGTCGCGCGGTATAAATCAATTAATATACGATCAATAAATCAGTTCGCATTAAATCATCAACACACACGGACTCATTCATCAAATATCAATTATCAATAAAAGTTATACAAAACATCAGAATATCAATCAAATTCTAAGTGTACGGAAACACACCGTACATGCAGTGTCTTATTTCTATTGAAAATTAACCGTATAAATACAATATTATTTAACATGCTATATTTTTTTTGCAGAAATGAACGGTATTATATTTCAAATCAAATCAAATCAATTTATTTGCTATAAACATGGTATGTAACAAGGTGTTAAATATAACATAAATGTATTATACATATGTGCAACATGTTTTACCGTTTCAACGGCATGCAAATTTTTTTATTATAAGTACATCTACTGTCTGCTTACAACATATGCCCTTCTATATAATTTTGTTTCTATAGAGGGATAATCTAGGTAATGCGCACTTTACAATTATACTCTACAGTTATTTATCCTTATATGACAGAAATTCTTGGATTGTATAGAAACATTTATCTATGAGCCATTTCTTTAATTTCTTAATAAATAACGTAAAAGGCAGTTCTCGAAAAGTTTTCGGTATTTTGTTATACATTTGAATGGTCATACAGCCGCTGTTCCTTTTATACAAAGTGGTTGACATTGAATTTAGCTTTAGTTTGGTTGGATCTCTTGTAGTGTATTTATTATTTTTGCCTACCTGTTCGAATAGTTCGGAATGTTTTTTGATAAAAATAGCAACTTCTAAAATATATATTGAAGTTAGGGTAAGCAGTTTTAATTTTCTAAACAGAGGTCTACAAGAATCTAGTGGTGCGGCTCTGCATATTGCCCTAAGACACTTTTTCTGCGATATGAACACCCCAATGATTTGAGGCTTAGGAGTAACTAAGTACCTATAAATAAGTTAAATATGTGACTTAGGGCCGATTTCGTAGCTTGCTGATAAACGCTATTTGTCACATAATGTATAAGCCGACTAAATAGGTATAAAAGTCACTCTAGTCTATGCTCATAGATAGCAAATAGCATTAATTAGCAGACGGTAAAATCAGCGCTTAGAGTTAAATGAATGAGACACGGATAAATCATAATATTTAATCATTCTAAAGATATTTTACATCTGTTTTATTGCATTTCGCTTGTCGACTTATCTAAAAGTATTCTATTATGATTTTTTTTTTCTAAACGACGATGATCTCTCTAATTGGAATGCTGTTATCTTTTCGCTGAAATTGCTTGGAGTTCCGGGGCAGACGGCATGGTCGCCGTCAACTTTCGTGCTTCTGTAAATGATATTGGAAGTTTTGAATAGCGTATTGGGTATTATGCTATATGATAAATGTAAAAAAGTGAGAGACACAGGCATGGGCGTAGCTAGCCAAGGTCTTAGGGTGGGGCAGCAGTATAAAAGAATATGTAACTAGCAAACTATACCCGAAGTCTTATCCCGGTTAATTTTTTCATACAAAATTTTTAGGTTTGATTAGGCACCTTCAGGTCAGAGCCAGGGTGGGCAAGCGCCCCACCCTGCCCCATCTTGTCTATGCCCATGGACACAGGCCCTATTGCCCTATTTCACATTGTTGTCGTTTTATTTTACTATTATTAAAGTTGTGAAGATGTTTCTTAGTATAAACGTAGATACTACTAAACGGAGTTCTTTGAAAGATATACACATACATATACTATGTTCTGAATTAGAATACTTATAATGCCATGCGAGTACAGTAGGACCTTTATCCCGAAAAGGGCTCTAACGCGTGCGGATTCGCCCCCAACCTTGTAATTTATATTTGACGAGTAGCATACTTTATCACATCTATATCATCTATAGCCTCCTTCTGTCTGCCGAGACGAATGTCCGCAGGTTTAGAACCCAGAGCAACAACTCTGACCTCGAAGCAATGTGTGTATTAGGTATGTATCAATTATCGTTTGCTTTAACGGTGAAAGAAACACTGGTAGAAAAGTATATGAGATTCTTCAAAAGGAATTTCGAAGGTTAGTGAAGTCTGTTAGCCTGGTAGACCAGTGTGGTGGACTAAGGCCGAAACCCTCGCAGTAGCAGAGAAGATCCGTGTTCAGCATAGGTATAACATTGTTAGCCATCAAAAGCGGTTTCAGTTTCAAACAAGTATACATGACAATAAGGTCAACTTATATGCCATCGAAATACAGATAAATACAATAATAATAATAAAACAGAGTGGGCCTCGAAAATATGCCCGCTCTGCACGAACTCTCGACCGGGAATGAATGTGCTCAGACTTAGCTTCGCCTTTTATACTCTGTAGATCTTATAAATGACGGTAGACACCAATTATTTTTTGTTTGTTTTTTCTTTTTATTTTACTTTATGAAGTGTAGTTCCAGTAATATATATAACGCAGGATACTATTGTATTTGCTTACCGATATAACTCCTTGGCGCTGCAGTGCGGCGTATCCACTGGATCTGTAGTGTCCAAATTTTTGTGATCTATCACATACTGCTGTTTTCGTCCATCATATCTGCACCAAAAGATAAATTCTACGACAAACATTATATACACATACCTACGAAGGATCACGTCCTTTCCCTTTGGGGGAGTCATATATTGCCATTTACCGAACTGACATTGAGTAGAAAACCCAATATCACTTTACCCAACACGGCATTCGAACCCGTGATCTCAGAGTGGTGTCGTTCCGCGCATGCAATACGTTTACGACACCGTAATAAATAAAATAACTTACTTAACGACTGGTGGGAAGCGATGTCCCCATATAACTTCTTTTGGCAGGTACGACGTTTGGCTTTGGGTAAACGTTCCCATCGATGCTGATGCGCCTTTTAGGCTCAATGTGATTTCGTAGCTGAAAAGGATTTTTTTTAATAATGTAGAAAACCGAAGAGGTGATCTTTATAAAGTTATTTCTGGAATTGCGAACTTAAGTGGGGTTATACGTACTATACTAACCTTGCAGTCAAGATACCTTTTTACAATCATTAAACTTAACTTTGTTCATTCTTTCGATTACGGCTTACTAAGAACCTTTGCCGAAAGTGTTTTTTGGCTGGAGCCGAAGTTGAAGCCCACGCTTCGGTTGAACAGTAAATATTAGGAGGATTTTAAATAAGTAAGAGTAACATTAAGATAAGTAAGAGTAACCCAAGGCACTCACCTCTGACTTTTCAAAGTTACGTGTGTATTGTTTATCAATTATCGTTCGCTTTAACGGTGAAGGAAAACATCGTGAGGAAACCTGCATACTTAAGAAGCTCTTTATAATAATTTCGAAGGCATGTGAAGTCTGCGAACCCGCACTAGGCCAGCGTGGTGGACTAAGGCCTAAACCCTCTCAGTAGTAGAGGAGGCCCGTGCTCAGCAGTGGGTAGTATATAATACAGGGCTGATTGCATTGCATTGCAAGAGTAACATTACCTCCCATTGCTGATGTTTTCCGGCGTGTACTTATAGAGGGGGCTGGCGTAGTCGATCACATGTACCAGGGTCACAGGCCACAGAAGGAACTGCCTTTGCTGCAACGGCAGAGTCTGCGCGTAGTACCGAAGCACCTCGCCTTCTTTGGTCCTGATCAGTTTGAAAGGATTATCATTACAGCTTTTTGTGCATTAGTATATTTTTTTTCTGAAGGTAAGCGGGGAGAGGTCCAGATAGTAATGAGTGACAAGCTATGATTATCCCTCGCTCGTCAGTCGACGCAATTATGCCGGCCTGTCACATGGGGGGGGGGGGGGGGTCCTACGATATAGAAATTTTTGGTGTCGTGGGTTCTTGCCTTGCATGATACCGTATTTTAGAAGCTAAGGGGGGTCCGGATGCCCGAAATGTCAGCGGTCAGTAGCGTAGCGGGGTTTATTGTAGGCTAAGGTGGGGCTTATATACGCCCATGGCCTGATCCCGGAACGCGGCTCACGTGCGAGGGTCACTATGGCGTGTATCAACACATTATGTACGGAGGTCCCATTGGTTATTCCTATTGAAAATTCTCTTTGCATACTGGCAGTCTTACAATATAGTAAAAATGTAAGGTGTAAACATAGGAGAAAGAGCCAATGTTGCCAAACGGGCTGTAGTCTGTCAAGGCACGCGACGGACACCGGTGTCCATATACATAGGGCTTTATCATACATCTATGTATATATATAAGCGGGCCTTGAAGGGTTAATAATAATAAATTTAAGAATTTTGATCAGACAGCCATCCTGTGAGGGTTTGTTGACCTAGAGTTGTACTTACTTGCGTGTACTGACGAAGTGTGCAGTGAACTCGGAGCTGATGATGTGATCGTAGTTGAGGTCCCAGGCTCTCATCATGAGGCACAGCCGACCGTCTCTCATGCTTATCTACAAAACAACTCTAAAATATAGCCGAAGTTTATGTCGCTTATACTGATTGTAAATCGCATAGTAGTGTTTCTTGATGGTAACTGAAACGTAAAATATGTGCTGAAATAAGTGTTTTTTTAAGGAATGCAGATATGGACAGCCTGCCAGTAGATACAAAGACGGCTAAAAAGAATAACGGTACAACCTAAACTATTAACTATGAATTACAAAGCGTTGCGTGTCATTGCGCAGTACTCATCATTCTGACAATCTGAGACATTTTTTTCCATTGATGACGAGACAAGCATGCCGTTCGCCTGATGGTAAGCGACACGACCACCCATAAACAGTACCAACACCATCCACGACCTTGAGTTATAAAGCATAACGTGGCATTCCACTGCGCTCGTCATCCTGAGACATAAGATGTTAAGCCTCATTATGTCCAGTAGTTACACTGGCTACAATGTCCTTCAAACTGAAACACAACAGCGCATGCACACTGCTGCTTGGCGGTAGAAATAGACTTTGCGGTGGTACCCATCCAGACGGCCTCTTACATGAGCATTTGATATTAAGTTTCATAATGCCTTTCAAATGAAAAGTTCGGATGCTTTTCGCCAATAATGTAGCACATTCACAACTTTCATAGTTGAGTTTTGTTTTAACATTAAAATATATTTTACAGAATTATTATATTTGTATTTATGTAGGTATGTATGTATTTTAGTATGTATATTATGTATTTATGTATGTATAGTATATGTTTTGTCTTATTCATGTTTTATATACATCCACTTTGTTTTATCTCTGCATCACCCAAAGGTTGACTGTTAGAGAATGCCTCAGGCATTAAGTCCAACCTATTTACTGAATATAAAGTTTTAAATAAATAAATAAATGCCCATAATATTAGCTATAATAACTTCCAAATTGGAACACAATAGATCTTGACCAATGCTTGCCAGGAGAAACACATTACCGGTCTATACATGGACAACATTCGACCCTGATATAACTACAGCATTTTCTGTATCTATTATGTTCTCTTTCAAATAAACTCACCACAGCTTTCTTGCTAAAACCAACGCCGTCTCTTGATAGTTTCTCAGGGCGGGTCAGTTTGGCGTAGACTACGCACGTCAGGACACCAGAGAGACCAGTTCCAAGGATTAGCTGAAAAGGAGTAACTAGTCAACAAATATTTGATAAGCGTCGGAGTGCTAGTTCTTTCTTCTTCTTAAACATACAAATCAAAAATAATTATAATTGATATGGATACCAACAATAATATTATATTTGAAATATCATTTTATACCAATACTTTTTATATTCTTTCGCCACATAATTTATTAAATTGAAATCTATGATTGACATATGAGATCTCAAAAGCAGTTGTGCCAATTAAAAATATTTTGATAAATATAAGTATAATATGTACCATGTGATTTGCTATGGGAATCAATTAAAATTTTCCACTTTTTTAATCATCTACCTGCATAATGAAAAGGAATATGGATTCTGGACACTCTTCGTCGATGGCACGATCTCCGAATCCGATAGTGGTCTGAAAAAAGAAAAAATGCTTTAACACTCCAAAATGAACCAAAAGGACTGGGCCAATTAAAAAATCTAAACATTATTAGCACTCACTATAATCTTTTATTCGATGATATATAAATCACAGTCTTGTTTACTCCAATCGTTTTACTAATAAACTTCAAGGGTTCAGTCATAAATTACTTAATCGAAGTACTTAATCGAAACTATAATTGAACGTGTACTACATATACATATATACACTCACGCCTGTTATCCCCGAAGGGGTAGGCAGAGGCGCAACTTATGTACCCACTTTTCGCCATTATTCCGTCCCATGATGTGATAGGGGGCGAGCCTATCGCCATATCGGGCACAAAATCCAGACTCCGAGCTGATACTGAATAGAAAAACTCAATATCACTTTGCCCGACCCGGGAATCGAACCCGAGACCTCAGCATTGCAGTCGTACCGTAATACAACTACGCCACCGAGGCAGTCGTACAGTGAACGTGTACTACAACTTACATATTCGAGCTTGAAGTACTGTGTAGTGCAGTTACTTAGACATGATCCTGTAATAAAGAACTCAGAACCTCAAGACAGAAACGAAGACCCTACCAACACAATGAACGACAAAACTAGAAATAAGCAAGCCAGACAGACGTAATTGAATTAGCCGAAAGTAAACATTAACGTTGAAGGCATTTCGACATCCGTAGACGCAAATTGCACCAATCAAGGTCTATTGGACGAGCTTCCCGTTTCAAGGTATACGCCGGACGACAGTCATCTCAGAATTACCACGAGATTGCATCAAAGAAATGCGCCTTTGTAACACCTAGGTAGTGATGCAGATAGGGCATATTATTCCGTGTTGCATCAATAGTATGTTGATTTTGTATAAAATGTGTATATTGGATTTATGCTTTAGACATTACGTCAATGTTATTGGGTATTGGAGAGATGATATGACGTATATGTATAATATATCTTCTTAAAAAATGCGTAAGTTTATAACTAACTGCCTCCGTAGCGTAGTTGTATTAGGGTATAACTGCAATTCTGAGGTCTTAGGTTCGATTCCCGGGTCGGGCAAATTGATATTGTCAGTATCAGTCCGTAGTCTGGAATTTGTGCCCGATATGGCGATAGGCTCGCCCCTATCACATCATGGGACGGAATAACGGCGAAAAGTGAGTGTACTAGTTGCGCCTCTGCCTACCCCTTCGGGGAGAGGTGAGTATGTAAGTGTGTATGTGCGTATGTTTATGAAAAGGTTTAGCGGTTTGAGTGTTTGTTAGAAGAAAACGAAGCAAGTGCTAAACGGATTTCAATGTAAGTTGGTACACTCTGCCATGTCGTGGATGAACATATGGACTTCTGTTTGTCTTCTTAAAGTTACACACTGGTATTTCACGCGGGCCAAGCCATGAGCACCACCTAGTGTCTTGTAAGACGAACAATATAAGGATATTCACCCAAGGGGGTGACCTTCCATAAGGTACTAAATAATTTATGAAATCTGCACCATTGAAATATTATTAAACGGTGTTTAAATAAGCAAGAAAACTTGCAGAAGCTATTTTTGTAGCTGAATTCTGCACATATTGATGCTTGCAGGTCTTGAGGTCGCATTTGTAAAGATTAAAAAAAATGCCGCTAGTGTAAATATATTGCTGCAAGGACTTGCTAGTGTAAACATGGCTTTAGGGTTTGTAATAGTAGCAAGATACGAAATGCTGTATTTTGAGCGACACTAAAGGTAACATTTTGATTGATTAATGGGGAGTCCAATTTTCGTCTATATTCAGATGGATAATTCGATACATAAATTCTACAATACCGTTTACTACTCCTACGCTGTTGATGTGGTGTAAGTTATGAGAGAAAGCGAAATTGTTTACGACGCGGCCATTACTAATTTTAAGTAAGTGTTGATTATTTTCGGTTATTTCTGACTTGTGTACCTTGTTATGTGGCTGTAAAAAGCCTGCCATTGTGTGGCTAATTTAGCTAACTAAATAAGCCACACAATGACATGCTTTTTCTTGCAAGACTGTCGATGTTTATTAGAAGTCAAAATCATTATTGTTACCTTGTTAGCCTACTGATTTCAACTACAAATTTTAAGGCTAAAAAGCAAGATTATTTTCCATTTTTTTTTATATGGAAGCATGTTGGTGACCGTGTAGAGTTCACTTCATCTTTACCCTTTCAAACTACAGTTAAAGTAGGTAACAGTATTCATCGGTTACGCTTATATTTTGTTTTTTATTTCTGGCGTCCCCGCATACGCGATGATTCTACCAATGTCGACGCTTATAAATTATACCACATAGAGTGAATGACATACAAACAACGCAATTCCTCTATTGTGTTAGTTTGACACTACGTTTGGTTCGTGGCGCCTTAATAGTGACAAATTGCGGCCATACAAGGAACGTCTCGAGGGATTTGTTCCTATTAAGAACGAAAGCTTATTAGAAAGGGACGATGAGGGTAATGTCTCATGATATATTATCTTACTAATATTATAATTGCGAAATGATGAAAATGTTTGGATGTTTGTTAAATGTAATAGCAGAAACTACTGAACGGATTTGAATGAAATTTGGCCCACGGGTAGATCATAATGTTGCTTAACACATAGGCTTATATTTCTATTCCTGTATATTGCTCCCATGAGAAATAATATTTTTTTAAATCTGATACTTTAAATCAATGGCGCTGGAAAAAATATGGAATATGAGCCCGGTGACTAATAAAACCTACTAGCTTATCTATTAACTATTATAAATAAACAAAAACCTATATACCTTGCCGAATTTGAAATTACACAAAGATTATTCTTTAAATTATCCTCTTACCTGCGCCTCCACGGAAGCCAAAAAGATGGTGACGAAGTCTTTTCCCCCCGTGACGCAGGTGCGTTTGGGAGGGTCCGGCTCGAAGTCGTAGTGTGCGAGTGCTGTTATGTACCAGAAGACTGCAAACACCAGCCATATGGTGAAATGGACCACGATGGTACCGATCACGATCCAGCGCCAGCGGAGGTTGATCTGGAAAAATTGGAAATTAGACGTAAGTAAAAGTCGCTAAGGCTAGACAACTTTCAAATAGGTTAAGTATTTTTTCTCAAAACGTATCAGGTTTTTATTGGGTTAAGCCTCATTTCGACGGGTCGATTATTGATTGAAATAGTGTACATTGCATTGTAAATTTGTCGTAACTCGTATGAATTTACACGGGGGTTTAATTGCTTCGCCATTTCCCTTGTTCAGATGGGGTACAGTTTTTGAGAAACAATTGATCCGTCTTAATGAAGCTTTACATTTTGATACCGTTTGATTCAAAAATGAAGGTTCTTTGATTTGACTAATTTTATAACTTCCAATTAAAAAGCAGACATGTTTAAGTCTATGTTAATTGCTTGCTACACTGCAAGTAACCCAAGATGTTTATCGTACTTACCAAAGTATGAAAAGTATCGTTAAGAAGGCGTATTTTTTCAAATGGCACGTTGGATATCAGAGCCACATTCTCCAGACCATTCTTCGATACAAGTCGTTTCGGAAACTCCCCGTATACCATCCTGTTACGAAGTGTTGGTGGACTTCTTCGGTTGCTAAAATAAATCTTTATTAGTAACTAAGTCAGTAGCTTTCACGTCGTCGCTGAGACATTTAAATGTTAAATCTTAGAATGCCGAGCCGAATCTATCAGTGCTTATACTGGGTTCTTTTGTGGCAGAAGTAGACATCTAGTAATCATCCAGCCGGGCCGTCTCATTCGAGAGACCTACCACCAGTAAATTTACATTAGATTTTGGCAAATTTTAAACCATAGCTGAATTACAACTACTTACTTAGTAGTAGACGTTCTTTTTTTAATATTCTTGCATACAGCCGGCAAACTCTGTCCCTCAACTTGGTTCAAACTCATACAACTGCTGTTCGTGATAATGATCTTCGGTAGCTGCTGCGACAGCTTCCTCAATCTCTCAGATCTTGTCTCCGAAAGGCCTGAACTAAGACTCTCTGTTGATTTCAATTCGTTCTCCACCAAGAATTTCGTTACAGGATTTTCGATTTCATACTTAGCATCCTTTTTCTCACTTATTGATTCGTAATCAGGATCTTTTTCTTCATTTTCGGTACCCTCTTTAACTTGTTCTATATGTTGCGTACCTTTTTCTTGTAAATATTTAAGGCACTCATCATAGAGTTTGTTTATTTGATGGTACTCGTCGTATTCTGATTCGTCTTCCTCTTCTATGATGTCGATTGTGTTTTCCATTTTGTTCTTTGGTATTTTTGAGTACTATTCATACAATCTAAAAGATTACTTATGTATCAGTTTTAGTACGTTACATATTTTTTTTAGTAATTTAAATGAAAAATTAGAAAAACATTTCAAAATGTAATTGACGATTTAATAAAACTAACTGTAAAGTACAAACTAAAAGGATCTCAAACCCTTCTAATTATGACATAATAATTATTGTTTACCTTATATTCGCCATTAAATTAAGATTTGTATATAAATTACTAAACAATGTCGAAGAGATCTCATAACAAGAATATAAGAACAATTTCAAATGTTATTTATCCACGAAGGATGAAGTAGAGGTGTAACTAGTGAATTCGCATTTCGCCAAGCTTTTGTGACACGCGTAAGTCTATAGCCAATGCAATGCAATGCAATCAGCCCTGTATATATACTATCCACTGCTGAGCACTGGCATTCTCTACTGAGAGGGTTTTGGCCTTTGTTCACTACGCTGGCCTAGTGCTGGTTGGCAAACTTCACAAACCTTCGAGAATCTATCGCCATATCCGGTACAAATTCCAGTCATGAGTTACTTTTGTTTCTTTGAACTGAAGAACATTTTATGTTGGCCGATCTGAGAATCGAATCTAGAACCTGAGTACGCAGTCAAAGGTAACTGACACTGGACCAATAAGGAAATTATATCTTTGTTACTTTATCTTTATGTTCAGATAAACAAACATACCTAATGACGCATCTACCGTTAGTAATAACAAAGTAATTTGAACAATATCAATAAATAAATACGGCTGTCATTCAAATGACTCATTATTTGTTACTATGACTGAAGTCTAGATATTTCTTCTTCATATCAATATTGCTATGATTGGCAGAACATGTTTTATATGTTCTGAAAAGCAATTTGATCATTAAATTCATTATTTTTGTGTCAATTTGACATCAAGCCATTTATGATACTTTTTGCTTATATATTTATTTATTCCTGATGTTAATCTTCCTGTAACTTAGATAATATTATAAACTTCTTGCCTGTAACCTGTCCTTATCTATTACAAATATAGAGTCGGCCCAATACACTTTTTTAAACATGTTGTATAATTAATAATATCGATTCTCCTTAGTAACTTCAACCTCTTTTGGGAGTCATTTGTGTGTATACAAGGTTGATTAAACGGTGAGGCTTTATTTCTAGCTACATATGTAATGTACCATATACAAGCTCTACACCAAATTTCAGTTCAATAGGAGGAATAGTTAAGCCACAGTATAGATTTTTCGTCTTTGCAAAACTACATCGGGATGTATATCTGCCCTAACAGCTGACCGAGAGTCTAAACATAGTTATCTAAGGTCATGTAAGGTGCGTGACCTTAAATATCAACAAAATTAGGAGACGTTGCCCCTATATCAGCCAATAATCACGTCAAAGTGAGTCTTAATCTTAGTACAATAAGAACGAAAACACAATAACATTACATCATAACTTTGTAACATAAACAAAGAAGCGATTAATACATAGACCTGGGTCATTCTAATCTTCAAAAATTCAAAGAACTGTTTTAGTTTTTTTTGTGTGTCGCCGTAATTGCTCCGGGACATGAGACGCCTTGCGAAAGCGCCTGAGCTTTCGCTTCCTAGGTACAATCTTATTATTGCTTACGCGCCATTTTGAGAATATCCAAATATTGCTTTTTGTTTATGTAATAGGACACTAATGTAAATGTATTAAAAATTGATAGTGTTTATTTATTTCTTTGTGTGATACGAGCACCGATCTTTTGTATGTTTGTGTTTGGTTTCTGTAACTTTGTGACAGCGAAAATTTTTAAATTTGTACTTGAGACCCACCCGCTTATGCGCCGAGCTACCTATCTATTTGTATTTGCCGGTCGACTCATCGGCGACATGAAAGACAACAGAATGCGACGTTGCCATTTTGTCACGCAGATGACCGCAGGTTACTGTAAATATTTATAAATGGTGTTTGCGTATTAAATTGATAGAACTTGTTTGAAAAAAGTATTTTCTATTATTATCTTTATCGAGTTTTTGACCGTTTCGAATTATTTCCGAGCCGATATGGAGTACTCTGTCCATTTTAGTGCCCCTGGATCATAGCAACCTTGTATAAATGACATTAATTTCTTATTTATAGCTTTCTCTGTCCATTTTTAATATTCATTGTAATCAAAGAGATTGTAATGTTTACCATAAAAGTAAAGAATTTAAAAAATCATGTTGTTACAAACTACGCATATAAACTACGTCAATGCTGCGGTAAGTCTTACGGAATTTGTCACGTCAATATTGTTCTTATTTGCAAGATCATGTAAATAAATGTAGCAAAATTATTACATTTAATATTTAGTGTCATTAATAATGCAGATGTTTTTAGACTAATAATTGTACAAATTACGCTACTATCACTTTTGCAGCATCTCCTAGCACTAGAATTATTACATTTGACACCGGCTTAAATAAAAACAAATCAATAAGTATAATAATTTTCAACACAAATGGTTTTCTAAATAAATCACACCACACAAAATAAACACTTCTAAAACCCACTAGAATTCTTGATCTAATAGGATTAACATTAGTGCTAAAATTAGCACTATAGATAAATCACTTCCTTATTCAAATTAAGGATCACTGCAGTGACACAATACAAATTTTAAATTTAGAACTGTAACATACTAGCATTACTTACTATTAACGCAATAGAATAATTTTTATTTTTATTTTTTATTTTTATTTATTTATAACGCAATAGAAAATAATATCTTGATTTAAATTAAGAATGTGAATTTCAACTTACTATCACTGCTTACTACTAACCCTATAGAATATTTAAATTTAGAATGAAATCATCTCGTAACAGGTGAAACGCGCGCGCTATCACAACGTTATCTGCGTTATCGCGGCAAGTGCTAATTGTGAATGCCGACTAAGCTGAGAGATGTATCTTGACCTTGCTCGGATGCTAGGAGGGCGATTCTTCTGAACGAGGCCCTATGCAGATGCTGTTTTAAGGCTCGACGAAAAAAGAGGGGTGTTTTAATTTCAGGTGTGTATCTGTATGCCCGTCTGTGGCATAGTAGCTTCGCACAAATGGACCGATTCGATGAGACTTTTTTTGTTTGAAAGCTAATGTAATAGAGATGGGTCTTAGCTATAATTTAGAAAAATCTATTCAGGCGTTTGAAGAAGATCATCAGCTCATTTCCTACATTCACAAGTCTAATGGATTTGTTATAAGAATACACAGTTACTTCAGTGGTACTAGTTAGACATGGAAAGATTGACCTGATCCCCTAGCATCAAGTAGTCTGCGAGATAGATAATACCAAGATTCCCTTTTAGAATTCATGCAACTAAAAATATGATGGTGATTGATTAAACCATCGCGCTGACGCTCTGCACTCTGGTGCAACAAGATAATAACTTCCGCGCAGGTCTTAACCCGAGAAACTCACACTAAACCACACGTCCTAAAATGGAACCACACATATAAATAAATACATACATACATAAACTCGTGGACGATAGCCTAGTTGGGAATGGAACGGTCTGCCGAGACAATGTCCGGAGGTTCGAACCCAAGGCACACACCTCTGTCTTCGAAGTTATGTGTGTATTGTTTATCAATTATCGTTCGCTTTAACGGTGAAGGAAAACATCGTGAGGAAACCTACATGCCTGAGAATCCTACTAATATTATAAAGGCGAAAGTTTGTAAGAATGTCTGGATGTACGGTTGTATGGATGTTTGTTACTCTTTCACCCAAAAAATACTGAACGGATTTCAATGAAATTTGGTACACGAGTAGATCATGTCCTGGATTAACACATAGGCTACTTTTTATCCTGGGAAAATATAAAGCAGGACTTTTATCCCGGAAAAACTCATTTATGCGGGTGGAGCCGCAGGCAAAAGCTAGTTCTACATAAGAATTTCGAGGGTATGTGAAGTCTGCCAACCCGCACTAGGCCAGCGTGGTAGACTAAGGCCTAAAACCCTCTCAGTAGTAGAGGAGGCCCGTGCTCAACAGTCGGCAGTATATAATACAGGGCTGGTATTATCTATACTCATATTATAAAGCCGAAGAGTTTGTTTGTTTGTTTGAACGCGCTAATCTCAGGAACTACTGAACCGATTTTGAAAAATCTTTCACTAATAGGAAGCTACTTTACTCCTGAGTGCTATAGGCTACTTTTTATCCCGGAAAAAGTTTTTGCCGCGAGCAGTACTATATATAATATAACTAGTATTTGGTATCAAGTTGGCTGGTCGCGGAATATGCCTCTGCGGTAACAACCTGGCACGCACGAAACTCCAGTTAAACACCGCTTGCTAAATGCGCGTTTATTTATTATTCAATGGGTGTTTGCGCTGGATTGTGTAGCTCTGTCGGTTACGTTTTTATTACATATTGTTTTTTCAGTACTGTGGACTGATACGTAACACCAGAAGATACAAAAGTAGCGTATTTATTTATTCATAACTTTATTGCACATTACAACGTAATTCACATAATAAAAGCAGAGAGGTGGTACAATTGACGGTCTTATTGCTCGAGGCAATCTCTTACAGACAACCATGGGTAGCGTATGTGTTTGATTCTTAGTAAAATTTGTACTAAGCTGTCCAAATAATAATTTGTCTAGTGATAGAGTTACTCTCACATGAATAATTATGCCGGTTGGTCTTGTTGCATGCCTTGGCCATTAATACTCTTTAGAAGATGATAATATTTTTGTTTGTACTCCACAAATAGAAGTAGAAACTTAGTAGAAGCGGGCTATAGACTAATAATGCTTTCCTAGTCGATTTCGACCACGGCGGCCAATCTCAACAGAGATCAGCCAGGTACGCAAGAGATATTATAGTGCACAAGTGTGCGCGCAATCCACAGGTGCACTCGCTGTTCTTTCACTTTGTTAGTCCGGTGAGACGGCAATCCGACATGATCGCAGAGAGATTAGGCGTAGGAACAACGGCTTTACGTGCTTTCCGAGGCACGAGGTATCACACCACCATCTTCCTGACTCCGAGCTGTGACTGAGCTATTTTAAAAACTAAAGACTGGTTATGTGTCATGGTTGATAAGTCAGAAACGCTGTAACTGAAAAATAAATGCGTCTGCGTCGAGCCTTTTAATTTAAAATCCTATTTTTATATCCAGAAATGAAACGCCCCATTCACGCCATAGAATTTATTTTGGCATTTTCAAATTGACAATTTCGAAATATATTTTTGGCAACAAATAATCATGAGATTATAGGCTTTAACATAAAATACGTACACCAACATATTGGTCTCTATTGGAACTAATTAGTTCATAGATGCCTCTCGTGTTGGGTAGGACACGACATAAAAAAGAGTTTGTAAGAGTAGCCTCTTTTTTGCACTAAGCCAGTGTAATGTCCTACTTCAAATGAGACGAGGCGTACTGAAGCTCGGCAATACGTTTAAAGTAACGAGTACAAATATGATATAATATTCATTGAAGAATGACGTACTATTGTATTTTGTAGCATGCGTCTCGCTCCCTCTCTGTCCTCGTCCTATAGTTTTACTGAGACAGAGAGTGAGTAACGCGATTTCGCGACTACCGCGACATAAAATTTGAAGTAGTACAATATAAAATGTTGAATCGCTCTTATATTTCGACGTCATGTACGGGACAAATGTACCACCTCTTGTATGTCCTACCCAACACTAGATGGCTCCAGAAGGACCTTATATTGAAAACCAGAGCGAGGGATATACAGAATCATCATAATGCTCCGTAATGAAAATGGCACGCATTTTATTTTCAACTCTATTCAAAAAGGATAAGGACGATTACAACAAAAAAATCTTGCATTTCATTGACTGATTTGCTCTGATCAACTAGAGTTCTTTTAATATTATTTCGAGCCTCAGTTTGAAATATAATTTCAGTACATTTCATAAATACATAGATATTTATTTTACTATTTATCTCTTCACTCTGTTTATAGTAAAACACACTGGTCTAACGCGACGCCATACCACACATATGAGGACACACTGTGCTATTGCTGGTGCAAGGTGCTATACTTTTGAGATTATTAACTTCCTTTTCTTCACGGCAGCTTGGGAGCAGATCTATGTTTAGGAGAAGAAGTTATTTAAAAAAAGGATTCTATATCTTCTCTTGAGATTCAAGCTTACGATATACCATTTTTCCCCAAAACTTGTTCAGTGGTTAACAGTAAAATATTAACGGTTAGACAGCATTCCTCTCGCATTTATAACATTACTATGGATTATGGAAAACATGAGTGAGCTGCTTTTTTCAACACAACACATTATGTCCAGTACATTTTGTCGTAGTGGAGTGACGTCGCGTAACGCAAATGTGTCCGCATTCCCATATTCGACATCCATTATAAACTATTATAATTATATAACACATTCATTATACATTATATTTAGACAAACTATAGGATCTATAAATATGATCAAATATTTACTGGGGTAGTATGTTCCTTTAATTCTAAACTAACTACGAAAAGGGCGCATCCACCAAAGAAATGCGAAGGAGAAACCCCCAATAGTAACCATTTTTCTAGCCTCGATTAACGCAGATCAGGAGATGAGATAGTGGAATGATTTTTTTTTATTGCATTGAATGACGAGACGAGCATGCAGTTCGTCTGATGGTAAGCGATACGAACACCCATAAACAGTAGCAACACCATGGAGCACCTTGAGTTACAAAGCAGGTACTGTGTGGCATTCCACTGCGCTCGTCGTCCTGAGACGTAAGATGTTAAGCCTCATAAGGTACAGTAGTTACACTGGCTACAATGTCCTTCAAACCGAAACACAACAGTGGACGGACTCTCACATATGAGAGACCTACCACCAGTGAACATACCGAGACGTCTTGCCGCATGGATGTACCAGATAAGACAGCAATTTACCAACTGGTAATAACTTTTGAACGAAAAATTTGAGCCTGATGTCCGGTCTATAACTAACTATCTGTTGAATGTCTTAGGTTTTTGAAAATCGATCAAAAACTTCACTGATTGACGGCGTTGCTATGATTCAGGACTAGCTCACACATCTTTGGTGGAAACGCACTCTAAATACTTTTAAATAAAGTCGATACACCAACAATGTGTGGCGATTATGTTTGTCTATAAAATACGATTACACTCAATTTCCATGATGTATACATAATATTTTTTATGCTGAAGTCTTCAGTGTATAACAATAATTATATTTTTATATAGAACCGATTTCTATTGTACAATATGTTGCGGTGTAAGTAAATATGTTTTTATACACGAAATACAAAAATTATCAACTCAGTTTGGCAATCATTGCTAAATTTCATTGTGTTAAAAGGGAAATATTGCTTTTCCTTTGTTTGTGAAGCAATAAGTTTTTTTATTGAAATAATTTAAAGATCAGAGAAGGCCATGGGTCGCAGAACACATGGACTATATTTCTGTGGTCTGGGGTACATTCGATCCAAAAATAATTCACACCTCCTGTGAGAGTTCCATTCCTGGATTTTACGCTAGCAAAAAGTATACCCAATATGAATTATCGAACAAACATTTCAGTAGGTATTTCATTTTAATTTACCTTTTTTCTAACGTGTGTTCTGCAAATATTGTCACTGTCAATGACCTCTCAACTACCCCGCGCCAGATAACGTAGCAATAAAGCACATTGACCCTTCAGAACGCACTGACAGGTAAACTGTAGTAACTTAAAAACAAAATAAACAACGTAAATAAAAAAAAATAATATTACTATTAAAATTTAATACTAAATTAAATTCATTTTATAATTAATTTCACATTGTTAATTTTCTCATAGTATTCACTGATATATATTAGAAAACCGTGGTTCTTGTCACACTTAAATCATTAATATTTTATTCAGTTTCATGCCATGCGACAACTTATGCCTTTCAATAATAATGCGATTTAAAATAAAAAGGTTCAAAACATATTAATCCGTTTTTTACACTAATCGAAATCACTGCCTTAAAATTAATAATACGTAAGTTACATCAATCTGTATATTACGTCAGACGCTCGAGATAAACAACCATCGGTCCGTCATTTTAATGTTGTGTTCGGATAGCGCTTGTGTGTACGTTATCGGGTGATTAGTTGAAAATGCTTCTTCGGGTAGTCATCGATTAGGTAGCTAGTGAAAGGCTGGTAGGTTAGCTAGGCTAGGGCCTGTAGTGTCCTCACCGGTGAGGATCGCGACGCGTTCCTCCCATTATCATCACTAATTTTTTTTATTTTATTTTTTGTTAACTAAATTATCTCTTGTTTCATATTAATTTTCTTGCCAGCCCGAGCTGGCTTCTTACTTTTTATTTTTCATCATTTATTTTACTCCTAATAAAAAATTCTGTAGTTATATAAGTGACTAATAATAATAAATTAAATGTGTCTCGACTTATCATAAGTGCAACTATGTTCGCCTACGTAATGAATAAAGTATTTTATTTTATTTTGATTTTATGTTAAATTCTAATTATTACATTTCTAATATTTTTTTTATTGTTTCCGATATTGTTATTTCTGTATATAAGGACTTCATTTTGGTGACATGACCTCATGCTTGTGTATATGTGATAAAATCAAATAATCATGAACATTTTTGCGATAGTTGACTCCGACAGTTGCACCAATCAATTGTCAATTGTAACTTTTCTTTTAAAATGTGTTTATAACAATAACTAGTAGTGCTCGCGGCTCCGCCCGCGTGAAAAAGTTTTTCCGGGACAAAAATATTTTCCCGGGACAAAAAGAAGCCTATAGCACTCAGGAGTTATGTAGCTTCCTATTAGTGAAAGAATTTTCAAAATCGGTTCAGTAGTTCCTGAGATTAGCGTGTTCAAACAAACAAACAAACTCTTCAGCTTTATAATATTAGTATAGATATTATAGATGATTTTTTCCCTGTGCCAAAGGTTTGTCATACCTGGCTAAACGAGTAAAGGTCAATGTGCTTTATTGCCACGTTATTTGGCGCGGACTATAAGGTTAATACCAAAGAACATATCGTGAAAGTATTAGTTATCTAAAATTAATACTTTTTGGAAAACTGATACTTGAACATTTGAAAAACATTTTTTTAAGTACCCTACAGTCGCACACATAGTTAGTTGCAAACCTTATTTTCATTACAGGTATTAATATAATTTTAATACCAATTTAGGACATTCTATTAATATTCCTAGAGACCCAATAAAATCTCTCCATATTCCTAATTTCCACGTATTCGTAAGGTTCCGCGCAGAGGCTGTCAACTGTTGCATGCATAGCCGTATAAAGAGGGGGTTGATTGGTCCATGCCGACTCCGGAATTGCGTGGTGCCTACCCCAAGAATTTTGAGCCAACTACCATATTTTTTTAAAACGAACAAAATTTTCATATCGCCAAGCACACAGAAGTCATTAAATTTTTTAATTCTGCGACACTGCCCACCCCCCGGAAAATAGCTACGCCTATGTTTTCATGACTACGGCCGTTATCAATAAACTATCCCAATCGTTATTTTCGGTCCATCGCTAAAATGAACCAATCAAAACAAAGTTTTTTGACATGTTTACAAATAACTTATTTTGATTGTTTTTTTTTTTCGAGATGGGACCGAAGATTAAGAATGGAATAGTTTATTCGAAACGATAGAATGACGGCAACAACCAATCCATACAACTATAGATTGATTTACTTGTAATAATTGTCCTAAAGGACAGAGCCCTTTGAAAAAAAATATTTAGGTAATCCACCCAAAATATATGAATTTGCTTTTGGTAGGATATTTATATCCAATAGCGACCACCGTACTCAATGACGTGTTAACCCCGCCATAGTAGGCCACTTAAGTGTGTCGCATTCCGAGGTCAGCCTGTATATATTCAGATTCAACCAGGGCGGGTCAATAGGGTAGTTTCCTATATTTGATTTTGTACAATATTTTAGATGTATAGAGAATAATACGAAAAACATTTTTTCTGTGAAATCAGCATCAAAATCGATTAAAAAATAAAACAGTTATTCAATTTTGAAACATTCTTGTGAGGGCGTGTCGGGCATATCGCGCTATCTCTTTCGCACGCAGGCAGCGTTATGGCCGACGGTGCTTGGTGACGTCACAACCTAGTATTGCTGTTATTTGACAGCTACCTTGCACCAAATTTCAAAGCTTTATAACTTACTATTGCGCCAATTTAGAAAATTATTTTCCCATTTGATTTTGGATAGCATACATTTTTAATGCCTCGGTGGTGTAGTTGTATTATGGTACGACTGCAATGCTGAGGTCTCAGGTTCGCTTCCCGGGTCGGGCAAAGTCATATTGAGTTTTTCTATTCAGTATCAGCTCGGAATCTGGAATTTGTGCCCGATATGGCGATAGGCTCGCCACCTATCACATCATGGGACGGAATAACGGCGAAGAATGGGTGCATTAGGTGGGCCTCTGCCTACCCCTTCGGGGATAAAAGGCGTGAGTGTGTGTGTACATTTTTCATAATTGTATTTTTGAAAAGTAGTCAGCTACCCTATTGCGAGACTGGTGAGGGATGACCATCGCTCATCAGTCGGTATTATATGAACCCCACTCCACTCACCATCCGATGTAGTGGGGTCAACTCCATGTCTATAAAGAAAAAATAGCCATTTAGTTGTTGAAGGTCGGTGATATATCCACGTGTCTTGGCTGGGTTTAATTAACGATTGGTTAACAAGACCTCCTTCTATGTTTCCTATCTCATGTTTTAAACAATTTTAAAATCATGGGACAATTCCTACTATTCGATCACACTTAATATTTGTAATTTTCACTTAATAGACTATAATGTGTGTATGCACTAATTGAAAGTTTTAAGACTCTGACCCGTTGTCCTATGTGCGCGATTGGACGCGACACGTAGCGGCGCGACGTGACGTAATGTGACCAATACTTCACGCGACATGTGTCGCACACAGCTTAAGGCGACAACGTAGGCCACAAGTACAGTCACCAATATAAGTAGATGAACAAATTCAAAATTTCAAATTGCCTACATACTTTTTTGTTCTTACTAATCTTTTTTTTCTCTTCACAAAAATAAAATGATAGAGACTTGCTTTACTTCACACGAAGAATTTTTTTTTCAGCTTAACTTAACGCGTATACCGGGTGGAAGGGAAACGCTCTCGGAAACGAATACAGGTGATAGTATCGGTGATTCCTGACGTAATAGCACTAAAAAAATCGCGATCGCATTGTTACAATTTTAGTAGGATTTTCTCAAATTTCTGTACACCTTCATGTATGGATAGATAAATCAAACTATTATTCTGAAAAACATAGTAAAAAAGGTCAATATTTCAAAAAAATCGTAATGAAATACGTACATCAGCTGACGGGTTAACGATCGCGTGGCCGCCGCGCCGCCTTGTCGGCGTTTCCTTTGTAGTTTGTACCCTACTCAGTTTTTTGTACGCTTTACATTGCGCGCTCACGAATTACGGAAATACTAAAATCGTAAGTATTATCGCTTAGCTTTGCAAATGAATATAGTTTTTGGTTAATGTTAATGTTCTTCTCTCTTACCGTTCCGGTATAGAGAGCGTTTCCCTTCCACCCGGTATAGGCGCTTTAAAATTTTAATTTTGTACAGATATTTGTGCTGCTGACTGTTCATACAACGACTATTTGATATTTTCGCGTTGCATCGCGACGCGTCGCATTACCGCGTTTGTCGTTCACCTAGGACAACGGCTTATAAAATTTTCCGTGATTACGCGTGGAACTTTTAAACCTCGCAGACTCTAAACTTTATAAAACTGTGTGTGACTATGAGCTATGACAAATTTAACTTGTTCCAAATAAAATGTCTAAACTACTTTCTCACAACCCCATAATAAACTCTTTAAACACAACTCTAGTTAACTAAAATGATATGTTTTTTGGAAATGAATCTAGATTTTTTTTTCTAACTAACAAAGCTAGGATAATATTTATCTATATTTATGTAGCTTAATCGCATATATTTTTTATTTTCCGTAAGCGTAAGCGAATCGAGGTATCAAGGTGGGGCCAAATTGGCTTTATCGTGAATCTATTAAAAATATACTTTTTTTATTACATTTGCTTAAAAATATTTATAAAAAAACAAAGCTGCCATTGAAAAAAATCTTAAAATATATCGAACGTTAATGTAAATTTTAAAATGTAATACGCAGTCACATCGATTCGGTAATTTTTACCAGTCCATCTTGATTTTGAATTTCAATTTTAGATTAATGTTATTAATGTTACTAAGCAATTTTTGAAGCATTTATAACAGCTAATTATAATAAATGAACAAAACAAAAAACACAAAAACAAAAACAAAACGCTAATAAAAAATAAATGTTTATTCATCGAAAAAACCAAAAACAAAAATTTTAATTCTTAAAAAAATATTTTTATAAAACAAATAAAAAATAACAACACTAGTTCTAAAGGCCTGAGTATGTTTTGCGTTATTCCAAAATCATTTCTTCTTATAATAATTTACAACCAACAAGGACATAGCCAGAATAATGGAATAAAGGTCCAATATTTTTTTTATAATCCATGTACGAAGTACTTACTATTTTTGATCAATGAAATAAAATTACCAGCCTTAGAATTTCTAGGGTAACAATAAAATGTCATAATAACAGAAACTATCTTGCTTCTAGACCAACGGCCTCTAATAATATGTTTTTATTATAATTATCTAATAAAGTATTAGGTATTCTTATATTACATGCGAAAACATAGTTCCTTTAGAATAATATTCAAAAATTACTTGAATGATACGTGGAAAATATGTAAAAGGAGTTAGGTACACTTCTATCAAATATATTTAAAACGGGGCTAAGTATAAAAATAAAATAAACAAATACATACTTTCATTCAATCGTATTTCGAAAATGAATTTCTGAAAGGAACCACATTTTCGTTTTTTTTTCACGTAACTACTGCTTCCATTCACATCTTTTTAATATTAAATGCTTTACATTTAATACCAATATATTTCATTAAATCGATAACGCACAGTATATTTTTAGTCTTTTCATAAAAACATGATTAAAATCATAATACATTTACTATCATAATATATTAGATTTGATTTAAAATTTTATCTCATTTTTTGGCAGCTGCGATAATAATCACATACCAAACCTTAATATAAATATGCACAGTTATACCATCGACGTCAATAAAAATGGCGAATCCATCATATTTTATTGATAGTCAAGAAACACGTTTGAAAATCATGACACAATACAAATTCATTTAAAAAGCCTTTTATTACGACTAATTTGAAGAGTAGTATCCCTCGCTCGTTTCTAAGCGCAAGGGTCAGGATAAAGTTGCAGAAACAATTTTTTTGTTAGTTAGCTAAAGAGTAATACATTAGCAAACGATTAAGAGAGACAGGGATTTTTATAATGTGTCATAATTTTAAAACACTTATTAATTCTAAACATTACTGTAGTTGTCTCGGAGGCTGTTTCTGACTCTGAAACAAGGAATAAAAGTATTAATATGTACGTATTAGAAAGCAAAACCAATCAGCAATAACCCGCCTCAATAAATCCCAAAAACATATACATGTTGTGACTTTTTGTATTTTTATTCTGTTGTCCTAGGATTTTATGGTTGTCCTATGGTTTAATTTCTTATATAGTTACGGTTGTCAGGGTATTAAAAGGTTAGGTTAGAATAAAAATACACACACACGAATTGAGAACTTCCTCCTTTTTTGGAAGTCGGTTAATGACATTTATATTTCCCTATCATTAGACTTGCTGTCGAAATGACCGAAAAATTACTGTCATTTGCATTCAGAATCCCTAATATTAGTCACAAGTAAACTATACCACTCGCACGCAGTACGATGACTTAAAGTATTTTAAAGCTACGGCTACACGTCAGTAGTGAATCTGCAATATTTTCGGTTATAAGTGATACGAAAATGGTTACATTACGATTGCCAGAAGCTAAATATGCCCTCTTTTCTAAAACCCTCTTCATAAAAGTGAGAAGTTCACAATTCCTTTCGCAGTATATAGCCGTGTATAAATATATACGGTGTCTTCCTACTAGCTTAAATTCCCAGGTCAGTAACGTTGCTCTTCCCATTATTTTTAAGCATAAAAGTGAGCCCATGAGTTAGTATTTAGAAGAACTAGGAAGATAGGAGTGCTTTAATGGATGCTTTAGAATGAAACGACATAGAGGAGAAGGTGAGATATTCTTAGTTATAGAAAGCATTCGATTTTTTATCCAAACGGTTCCTTTGATTTCAATAAATACAATCAATTGACTGCCTCGATGGCGTAGTTGTATTACGGTATGACTGCAATGCTGAGATCTTGGGTTCGATCCCCGGGTCGGGCAGTGATATTGTCTTTTTTTTTATTAAGTATAAGACCGGAGTCAGGAATTAATGCCCGTAATGGCGATTGGTTCGCCCCCTATCACAATTCACATCATGACACGGAATATGCACGGCGAAAACTAGGTGCACTAGTTGCGCGTCTACCTACCTTTCGGGGATAAAAGGCGTGAGTGTGTGTATAATTACATTTAGTTGACAGGAATTTGATGCAATACTAGCTGATATTTATGAATATTTTTTTCATAGTAATTATTTTGGAATTGGAATTGGAACAGTTGAATCACGTACTAAAGTAATTGTACCCGCGCGTGGAATTTTATTTGGTGTTTTCACAGAAAAATTTAATTTTGTAGTTTCCTCTACGATATAGTTAAAGAAATCAACAACAATGCATATATGTTTTTAAATGATACTCGAAAAATTGAGAGGCTTAAAGAATTTGTTGTGATCATAAATTTACCTATCGTTACTGGGTACTTCTTCTTCATAGTCTAAGTCGTACAAGTCACGAGTGTAGCTTCTGTTGGCGAATCCTCCAATGTCCACTGGAAATAAAGTTTATATAAATTTAAAAATATTTCCTATATGACCGATCTTGTAATCTAAAAAATGTAATATAAAACAAAGATATAATATCTAAAGTAACCAAAGATAATCGGTGATTCAAACATGAAAAACACAAATAGTTAATCATGGTTACAATTTTATACTACGTGGTACATTAGTCATATTCGACAATTCATCTAGATGAGTAGTTATACTTAATTGTCTGTTTCAAACGCGTAACATTGTTCTGTTTCACTTTATCGGAATACGCATTAAGACTGGCTGACGTATCAGCTCTTCAACTCACTAAATATGATCTAATCATGGTGCTGTCTTTGTCAATTTCTAAAGGATGATAGTGACAGCACGATGTTTAAAATGTATTTAACGGTAAAGATATTATTTAATAAGTCAATCGTTGTGCACGCCAGTCTCAAAACAGAAATTTGACATCTAATGTCTCAGAATAACAGTAGCAGTCTCGAGTAACGAAGCACTATGTAATACAAGGTTCAAATGTGACACAAACTACCAACAGACTTGCTTCCTTATGAAGGTAAGCAATGAACACAAACAACCCAACTTTCGATGACGATCATGATGAATCATGAAGTTATTACCCGTTCTACTTAACATTGATAATGTCTGCTACTCAAGTCTTACTCATTGTGGAATACTAAACCTCGTTTGACTGTATTTTGATCAATGCTCACCTCTCGTATCATCTTCAAATTTGTTGAGATCAGGCCATTTGTAGTCGTTCTCGCTGTAGAGCGGCGGCAGCGTCTGGTGGGGAGTGGGGTAGAGGTCCAAGTCCCTCTTCTGCGCCTTTATGCTGTCAGTGTCGCTGAATGCTTGCATTCTGGAAAATTTAATTCCAAATTTTAAAGCATTTATAATGCAACCTCCATAATCGCTAGATGATACAATATGTAGGTGTAGTATGACTTTGAAAAAGGAATTGTAATGAGTACTACCATTTCTTTAATGCCACTTGGTACACTTGTCTGATTTGTATCTTTAATTTGGACAACACTGTGTCAACCTCATGTCGAAATTGTCGACCCTGATATATTTAAAATTATTTCCATCATTACGAATGCATTTAAGTCTTACCTGGTGTAATCATCGAAGCAGCTGAACCGCCATAAAGCGAAGGCCAACATCGCCATCGAGAGAACGACTCCCGCACCGACCAACAGCCACATCATCAGCACCGATTGATCATCAGGATTGATGAACTCCTAGAAACATTATAAAGGAATATCTAGAAATTTCAAGACTTGATGCCATGCTTTAATATCTAGTTTTCTAAAATTATTTGGTTACTAATTAAGTTTCGCTAAATAGATTGCTATTTCCAAGTAGCAATTGCAAGTGCTGTGAAATCGTAATTGAATCAGTAGGCATAAAGATTTCATAAGTCATGTCTCAGGATTCCCTAATCTAATGACGTGGACCTCAAAGTTCTGAGTCATTTTCATTGTCATAATATATAATTACAGTATAAAAACCATACCTCAATACCAAGCAACTCCAGCCGTGTCCTGAAGTCTTCCTTGTGAATGTACTTCCACACCTCCTGCAAGTCAGCCTCATTAAGGCGGTAGTCCATATCCTCCTCGTAAATGAGAGGGACTCCGAAGGTCACCGTGACGCACTCCTCGTGCCCCGGCCAGTGGATGTTGCACAGCCCATGGTTCGTGATTTGGGTCATCTCGATACTGGAAAAGAAGAAAGGGAGTTAGGCTTGTGAATTGAAATACTAAAATTATATTTTGTAATTTCCTTTTTTAATGCCATGGTATAGTGTTTACACTGATCCTGATGGAAAAAACACCGAAGTCAAAATAAAGTCAACAAATGAGCAAGCTACTATGCTGGTGGTAGGTCTCTCGCATGCGAGGGACCGTCTGGGTAGATACCAACGCAATGTCTATTTCTACCGCCAACCAGCAGTGTGCATGCACTGTTGTGTTCTGATATGAAGGAAATTATAGTCAGCGTAATAATTTATTACTGGGCATTATGCGACTTAACATCTAATGGCTCAAGGTGAAGATCTCAGTAGAGTGCCACGCTATAGGTTCTTTGTAATTTAAAAGTTCTGTATGGTGTTGCTGCTGTTTCTGTGCGGTCATGTCGCTTACTATCCGGCGAGCGGCATGCCCGTCTCGTCACTTAGAAGCGATAATAGAGCGTATTACCACCTAAAAGCCGTCAACCCATCTCTATGACCCCTGGTATTGCAGATGTTCATGGGCGGCGGTGATCACTTATCATCAGATAAACCGTATACCCGTTTGCCCCCTACACCATAAAAAAAATAGAAAATAAAAAATACTACGCCCTTCAATTGTCAACAAAATCAAACCGATCGGTCTTGATGATCACTGATTTTATCAGAACGACATTTGTTTGACCGAATTATTATGAAGGGCATTTCATCACGTGTGCAGTAGTCACTTTAGCTGTGTACATAGTTTATATTTGGACAACGAGTAGATATTGCGATCCATGGTATGAGAAACTATGTAGCAAGACAGCAAGCTGCGACCCTTGTCGAGGCATTTTAAAACCAAAAATCTCTCTTAGTTCTTTATATGATACAAGTCCTTCATATTGGTTTAAGACCTAAATGTGGAGTGAGGCTCTTGGATGTATCTGCTAAAGCTATATGTTACCGTAGGTTTAGGCGTTTAGTAGTAGATGACCTACAACCTGATAGGAACTAGATTTGAAATCAATATTGGTCAAATCCTGGCAGCTTTTTAATATTTTTTAAACGATTAATCCGCATTAGCTTTGCCTCTGTAAAGTACGATATTTGGACACGAAGCAAATGTTCACAAAAGTAGAAACTCTGCATTAAGATCAATAAATATGTAGCAGTTGGTTGGCACAAGGCCAAAAGCCAGGTGAGACTTTTTAACTGTTAGGGAGTTTTTGTAAACCCTCGTGCCTGACATCGAAGTGGTTGATAGTCATATTCTAAGACTAATAATGTTTGGAATATTCTAGTTTAATGATATCGTTCATATTAATAACTTTATGACGTAATTAAATGACGTCAACGATATGAATTTATACACATTTATCTTATTCTTGGAAGTTATTTATGTTCGGTTTGATCGATGTCTGCAAAGATTAGGGTTCCTTGGTACAGCAGTGTTGAAGTATGATTTCTCGATCATTTTCTTAATGTATTCTTTAAAACTCGTATCATTGATAACTGGAATACATGATATACTTTTTAAACTTGTTGATCTCATTGTATATTATAGATTGTAAAATTGAATCTACAATCGTTTAATAGGGAAGATATTCAGAACAAATTATAAAAACCAGCATAGCATAACGTAATACATACATGTAACTAATATATTCAGTAATTTTTCAGACCAGACTCCTTCAGTAGCGTAGTTGTATTATGGTTCAACTGCAATGCTGAGGTCTCGGGTTCGATTCCCGGGTCAGGCATAGTGATATTGAGTTTTCTATTCAGTATCAGCTCTGAGTCAGGAATTTGTGCCCGATATGGCGATAGGCTCGCCCCCTATCACACCATGAGACGGACTAACGGCGAAACGTGGGTGCGCTGGTTGCACCTCTGCCTACCCCTTCGGGGATAAAAGGCGTGAGAGTGTGTGTGTGTTTTCAGACCAGGGACATAAACAATATAATAATACCTACATAGTATTGTTTATATAATCCTACAGCTTAATAGTTAAGCTGGTCTCATATTTTTTCTAGTGATAGATAAAACCATGCGAAGTGTCTTTCGAAAAGCAAAGAACCTACTTTACGACATATTATTATTTTAACTTTTCCTCACTTATCTCGTCTTTTGTATATGTATATACAAAACAGATTAGGATCAACGGACTGACTGGCCGTTGATAAAGTAAACAACGCAGTTTTAGCGACTTTCTACAACCCATAAGAAAAAGTAAATATTTACAAAATTACCATAACAAGAAGTGAAAATTACAAAGAATTCTGACAATAGCAAGATATTCTTCGTGTTATAATTATCTGCATTGCACCATTTGCTATATTGAACGGAGTTTGATGCTTGTAACGGAACAAATTCGGAAAAAATTGCTGATCTGCATGGTGTATAAGAAAAATGTATTGGAACCGTTCATATATTCGTAAACGAAATTTCACCCTATTCATCTAAATTAATCCAACTGTATATGTGTGATTAACTAGTAAACATCTAAACATCTTCATAAAAGTTCAATATCATATTAGTAAACTTATTGAAGCTAGTTGTTAATATGCCAGACATCTATAATTCTCTTTTATAATCATTATATCATAGTTGATGTAAGTAATTTAGGATACCCTTTAAAATATAATTAACATTATCATTGCATTTGTTATTTCCATTAACATTACATTCTAATTGTAGGTAAAACATTGTTGAGGTTTAGCCACGCCCAAGAGATGCATATGTTCGAGACATCGCACGTTTATTTCATTTCTAATGTCTACTTTATGAACTACGTCTCGGATGTCACGCCTTTCCGTAACTAAAATCTAGATAACAAACTGTTGAAAAACACTCACCATAATGGAGACAGCTACGTCACTTTATCTATATACAAGGTTGCTATGATCCAGGGGCATTAAATTGGACAGAGTACTCCATATCGGCTCGGAAATAATTCGAAACGGTCAAAAACTCGATAAAGATAAAAATAGAAAATCACTTTTATCTAACAAGTTCTATCAATTAAATACGCAAACACCATTTATAAATATTTACACTAACCTGCGGTCATCTGTGTGACAAAACGGCAACGTCGCATTCTGTTATCTTTCATGTCGCCGATGAGCCGACCGGCAAATACAAATAGATAGGTAGCTCGGCTCATAAGCGGGTGGGTCTCAAGTACAAATTTAAAAATTTTCGCTGTCACAAAGTTACAGAAACCAAACACAAACATACAAAAGATCGGTGCTCGTATCACACAAAGAAATAAATAAACACTATCACTTTTTAATACATTTACATTAGTGTCCTATCACATAAACAAAAAGCAATATTTGGATATTCTCAAAATGGCGCGTAAGCAATAATAAGATTGTACCTAGGAAGCGGCTCAGGCGCTTTCGCAAGGCGTCTCATGTCCCGGAGCAATTACGGCGACACACTAAAAAAAACTAAAACAGTTCTTTGAATTTTTGAAGATTGGAATGACCCAGGTCTATTTATTAATCGCTTCTTTGTTTATGTTACAAAGTTATGATGTAATGTTATTGTGTTCTCGTTCTTATTGTACTAAGATTAAGACTCACTTTGACGTGATTATTGGCTGATAGAGGGGCAACGTCTCCTAATTTTGTTGATATTTAAGGTCACGCACCTTACATGACCTTAGATAACTATGTTTAGACTCTCGGTCAGCTGTTAGGGCAGATATACATCCCGATGTAGTTTTGCAAAGACGAAAAATCTATACTGTGGCTTAACTATTCCTCCTATTGAACTGAAATTTGGTGTAGAGCTTGTATATGGTACATTACATACGTAGCTAGAAATAAAGCCTCACCGTTTAATCAACCTTGTATACATCTAAATTAACATGAGACGGATTTTTTCACTATACGACACTATAATTATATCTACTGGAGTCTGTACATCAACAATCAGATATGTCACATTTCACTCGCGAACTTTTGAACGTATACCACATTCTAGATGTACGAAAGTGCAGCGTAAAGAACGCTGACGCTAACCCTCATACCAACTTCTCTTCAGCGAACTTTATTTTGTTCAAAATATCCATGCTTGTTTTATCCGTCTCGTTGTTGTTTACGCTGTCCGTTTTTGATTCATCTGAAGATACATTATTGTTGTCAACTTGCTCCTCTATTAGGTTCAAGTCGGATTTCTTAGTGGCTTTATTATGCGACATCTGAGGGTAATGGTGTAACATAGCTGTTGTATTAAAAGTTATTTTACCGTATTTTACAAATTCTGTAGGACGTTTAGGTTTATCAACGCTCGTACTAGGAACGGCGTCGATATCATCATACCTATCAGGGCTTTCGTCATAATCCCTAACGTCCTCTACGAGTCCAAGAGCTAACCTCTTGCTCCTCCTAACGTTTTCCATGTATGCATTATATCGGTTCATGTCTACAGTGTTGTTTTGTTTTAGCGGCAAGGAATTCGGTAGTTTTTTTTGTACATTCTCCTTGTATCACAATTGCTTGTGTACAGTAGTTTGGGTGTTGGATTCCGTCTTTGCCGCCGCGTCGGTGCGCGCGGCTTTCTTTAGCTATGTTTGTGATTGCACCATGGAGATGCTTGTAGTCTCTGTGACGATGGTGGGTGCCGGGAACTCCTCGTTTGTAGAGTCATATATCGGAAACTCACAGCAGAGTATGCATTTTAAGAATTTTGGCACTTCTACGTAGATTGCAGGTGGTATAGGTATCAGAGGGGAGGTAGAAGCTTTGTAATACAAGTAATCAGGGTTGTCTCTATATTTCTCGTCTGCAGTGCGTTCTAGTAGTGGTATCCCCGATAAAAACAGTATGATAGCGCTAGTGAAGAGTGGTGACATGATCGCAACCCACTCCACCCCTTCTATCACATTTAAAGATATAATAAAAATGCCCCACCAGAGTACCACTTCGCCAAAATAGTTCGGATGTCTGGATAAGCCCCAGAGACCGTCGTTACACCACTTTCCCTGGTTAGTCGGTTCTTGTCTGAAAGCGAATTTCTGGAGATCCGCATAAGTTTCGATCAACAAACCTATGACGAAGACTCCAGCCCCCGCCGAGTCTAACGTAGTCATGGTTTTCGGTGACTTAGGAAACGAATGGTGGGGGGAGTTTATAATTATTACTGGCAAACTAACTATATACACCCATACAGCTTGGAATGTATAGAAAACAGCGAATCGCAGAGTATTACTTGTCCTGTCTTCAAACTGTTTGTCTCTGCCTATATGATAGATCCTGTATATAAGATATCCTGACAATCTCACACCCCAAACGCAGACGAACGCTGTCACCATTAGCTGCCTGCTGTCATAGTTTTTTAAATGGCTCCCACCTTGGCCGAGGAAGAACGTCAGCAGTGCGATGATGACGAAGTTGGCGCCACCAGTGAAGTCAGTCACTTTGTCGCATTGGAACAAGGATGCTATAGTGAAGAACAGTATTTGCATGGCCACTGTGACCATGGCGCTTATCGCGAAGTTATTTCTGTCGATCAACGGCTCCATTTTGTGAGTCGTGCCTTCTGTTACCGGTTCGCGTTCATAATTCACTGTTTAATCACATTCACGTATCATAGTGTTCTAGTTGTGTTAAAGCGGAGTATTTGCCGTACGGGCTGTGCACGGTTACTAAAATATCCTACTGCGCATGCCTCGTGGTAGGGAGCACGCATGCGCACAGATTCCGTTTTATCAAGCTCTTTCGTAATCATAATTTGAGTACATTTAATTAGGTTTAGAATGTTAGGAAATGGGTCGCGGGAAGAATATGGAGAATAGTGCCTCTCAGAGTTTGTGTCAAGAATCTTGTTTGAAACCACTCTTCTCGCGTGGTTTTATTTATAGTCGTATTCGGATTTGGCTGGCCGTGTCAACAGCTCTCGCGTTTTAGAATGGATGTTATGATTCATAAAACTAATGTTTATAATTACAAGCCGAATTTTACATACGTGAAGATTTGCTGAATTGTTACGCATTCGATTACCTTTTATTTTGCCTCAATGGTCTTTCAATACTATGCTTTAATTATACACATTTTTTTCTGTATATTGAGTTATGAAATATTTAGTTTATTAGATTAATTAAATTCAAACTGTATGTTTTCATATATCCCTAAATTTAGGCGTCAAATGCTTGTGTATTTTTCAACTACTCTCCACCGACATCTATCGCTAAAGATGGACATCTTGAAAGTAGGATATCCCTGTTCCCGGAAAATGACGCAATGGACGAGCTAGGCGTGCCAAGACAGGTGGCTAATAAAAGACGCGTTGTCGATTCAATTCCGGTAAATAACTAGGTCAATTTATAAGTAAAAAGATTTTTATCACTATTTGGCATTTTTTATGATCACTGTTGGTTTATGAATATAAGAAGAAAGATATATTCCGAGCTTATATTCGAGCCTTAATAAGATGTGACCGGTCTAAAATTATTTTTAATTATTATAAGACGTGTGTGAGTATAATTAATGTTTCATTACAAATTAATGTTATCTGATAAAATCTTTAGAAGTGCACTTAATTACGATTATCACGGTAAAAGGGCCGCGTAATCTAAAAAAATCCCGGATGTATAATTACCTACTTATTATTTCGAAATATTTTTGAACCAAAAAGCAAAGAATAAACAATTCTGGTGGTTTATCCTTTTGCAGCAAGAACAGTACAAGATTGTTTATATATTGTATAAAGTATTTATAATTATAATTTTATTCCGGAAAGATACTTTCCGGTCATATTTTTTCAGATTCAGATTCAGAGTCAGATTTTCATGTTATATATCCTTGTGGTTATCCTTAATAATATGTCAATGTGGATACGACTAGGAAACAATGAAAATGGAGTCGTATCATTTAATCTTATCATATTATTATATCGTGCAAATATTCGTCTGTAGTACCTACGGTACATCTTTCATTTAGACCGCTCATACATGACAAAAATATCCTGTTACTACATTGTAATAGATTGTTTGCCTAGGTAAAATAATAAATCCAGATTTAATAAGTTTAGCTCGAGTAATAGGCAAATGATATTTATTTTTAACTAGGCTTTGATCGCGGCTTCACCTGCGTGTAAGATGTTTATTACCCCGGGATAAAAAGTAGTATATGTCCTTCTTAGAATGTCAAACTGTTTGCATACCAAATTACATCAAAATTCATCCGTTTTGTGTTTATCACGTTCAGACAGACGTGGTGGAGGGCGGTGCAGGCGGCATTTTGTTTTATAACATTATGTAAGGATACCGGAAGAATGCAAACATTTTCAACACATAATTGTCGCTTCATTGATTGGCTATATTATTTATGAAAACGTCGTTGTGCTGTGGAACGCCTTCTTCGTTCGATTCGCAGGTCAAGCAATTATATGTGTAATTAGACATGTAATTTGTGTTGACCTTTTCCCCATTATTAAATTATCGTGACAAATATTTGTAACATTTCCTTCCTCAAAATGTGTTGGTTGTTTTCTACTCATTCTAAGTATTAGTGATTTTGTCAGAAAAATGACTCAATGTTTGACAAATGTGCAGAATAGTAGGCCGCGCCGCGAGGTGCAGCTATTACATATTTGAAAGAGTGATTAAAGCTATAAAATAAATTGGTTACACTTCAAAACTCCTCCAAAACTCTAAAAGCCGGTCAAATGGCTATTGGAGTCGCTTATTTTATAAAAATAATTAAACAACCCCCGACACAAAAAATCAAAACAAAGACACTTATTATTTTACTTTTTAGAGATTTTTTGTTTCGGGGGTTATTTAAATTTTAATTTAATTTTTATTTCAAACTTTTTAAATTACTTTATTCTCCATCATGGGGCCTTGATACTCAACTATCTAACAACAAGTCGTCGAGACCATCCTTATGAGCCCAAACACGCAATATCTGCTATAAGTTGCTAAAGAGTTCGATATCCCGCAGACTACTTGATGCTGCAGCATCAGTTCAAGGTTAACATGTTTAACAAATATTTCCAAAGTCACAGTACACCAAATTTTAAACAGATCTCAGTTGGGAAAATTAGAAATGAGCGATATTCTTCAAACGCATGAATAGATCTTCATGAATTATAGCTAAGAACCAACCATTTCGATCACAGCTTTCAAACAAAAAATACCGCGGCATAATTGATCCATTCGTTTGAGAGCTACGATGCCACACATAACACAGATACACAGCCTAAACTTATAAAAACCCTCGTTTTCTGTCAAGGGTTAATAACTAAGTGTTGCGTACAGTTTCACCTGCCCAAAAAGCCTTTCCCACTACATAATTCCCATAATTATTGTAGCTTCTAACAAATATCTATAGTTTCAAAAAATAAGATGACTGATTATATAACATTAGGAAATTAAGATTGTGCCGCTATGACGGCTCAAAAGACAACTCTTAAAAACTGTACAAGTAGATCTTCTACTATATAGTGTAGTGTACTTTCATTGTAGTGTTTCTTTGCAGCAAGTTGATAGCGTTTCAAAAATTTTGAGCCTAATTGTCAGTAGCTCAATCTACCATAAAATAGCAAAACACCTATTAGTAGAATACATTAGAACATGCTTCGACATGATCGTAATGCTCAAATTGGCATATTTCATTACAAAATATTGCGCTCTTTACAAAATTTGAGCATACCGAGACGTCAAGTCACACGGATGTGTCAGATAAGAAAGTGACTTATTGATGATGATGTAGCCTTTTGTTCTAAGCTAGTTCCTCTTTGTTTGGTCTTACTGTATATAGAACGTCCCTTAGCTGGGTGTGTCGCTTGACATGGCTTCCTCCAACTGCTTCCATTGCTCTCTGCCTGCCGGGACTCTTGTCCAGTACGTTCCCAGGGCCAGGCGAAGATCATCTTCCCATCTTCTTAGTGGTCGTTTCCGTTCTCTTGCACAATCCCTTAGATACCATAATATGACCTGTTGGCTCCACTTGTTTGCTCTGCACCGTAGCATGTGTCCTGTCCAGCCCCATTTTAGGTTGTCGATTCGGATTAATATGTCAGGAACTTTAGATTTCTGTTGTATCTCTGTTGAGGTGATTTTGTCGCTGAACTTTATTCCCAACATACTCCTTTCCATCGAACTTTGACACTTGGCAAGTTTTTCACATTGGCTTAGCGACTTATTACCAATTGATACTTTTGAACGAATAATTCGGGCCTGATATCCGATATCTAACTAACTATAATTTTGAATGTCATATTAATACTTACATAAAAAACGCACTTTAAAGAAATCATGCATCGTTACATTTTTTGCGAAATTTTCTTTAACTCTTCCGCTGATATGGAATACGTGCTCAAACAATTAATATTATCAATACAATATTTTATCAGTGGATTAATTATTTGTCGGTGTAGAGACCGTGTGATAAGAACTAATTAATTTGTAACTAAATACATGAGTTATAGATTTATTTTCATACTTATTGTTTGTCACTTGTTTTTGTAAAATTTTAATCAAAGATTTTTTTTGCGGTTTTGTCAAAGAAAGTGATATTGAGTTTTTCTATTCAGTATCAGCTCGGAGTCTGGAATTTGTTCCCTATATGGCGATAGGCTCGCCCCCTATCACATCATGGGACGGAATAACTGCGAAAAGTGGGTGCTCTAGTTGCGCCTCTGCCTACCCCTTCGGGGATAAAAGGCGTGAGTGTATATGTATGTATGTATTTGTCAATTGTCATTAAACATTATCCCTATTCGCTACTTTACCTTACCTTTAGGTAAATTTTTTTAGAATATTTTTTTTTAATTTCTAGCCCCATTTATGCAGAAAGAAGATGTCATATCGACTAATCGTACTAATAATCTTTTTTTTATTGCATTGAATGACGAGACTAGCATACCGTTCGTCCGATGGTAAGCGATACGAATACCCATAAAAACTAGCAACACTATCCAACACCTTGACTTACAAAGTACTGTGTGGCATTCCACTGCGGTCGTCATCCTGAGACATAAGATGTTAAGTCTCATTATGTACAGTAGTTACTCTGACTACAATATCCTTTGAACCGAAACGCAAGAGTGCATGCACACTGCTGCTTGGCGGTAGAAGTAGTCATTGCGAAAACTCAAAACTACGTATAAAGATACTTACGTAGCATTCCTTCCAGGGTCAATTCCATTGTCGCTTATGTATTCTGTAGCCATGTCTGCGATCAGCTCTCTGAACTCTTCGCGGATCTTCTTGAAGTTAACAGCGTCGACGCCAGCGAGGTTCACAGTCATGGTCGCTTGCGGTGGAGCCAGGACTGCTTCTGATTCTGGTATATCTTCAGGGTTGATAGCTGGTGGAGCTGGGAGAAATATTATTTTTAATATCAAGTGAATATTTGGATTTGATCGATGTCCAAATGAACGAGTTACGGAACAACACAGTGATGCTTATAAACGAACTTGGTCAATTTTGGTCAAATTTAGGAGAAAATTTGCATCTCGAAACCACAGACACTGTAAAGAAAAATCATTTTTTCTGTAAGTACAAAAAATCCTATAAGAGGAATGGCATAAAACCTAAATGAATCGAATGGTAATATACAACAAACAGAATAATAAAACACATACACATCATTTTGAAGCTCATGCTGAAACCTCTGGTGAAGCTTATTCCGGCCTTCGCCTCGAACCTCATGAACAGCCTGTCCACATCGCTGAAGCGGAATCGCTTCTCAGAGTTGAGGTGGTAGGTGAAGATTATACCCTCGTGTCCAGAGTCATCGATACCTCCTGAAAGACCGTGGTATTTTTTTTTTAAAGAATAGAACTAGATACTGGGCTTGCCATCTATGACAATAGACTTCACTTAGCTATAAATCGAAGCAACAGCAATAATAACATTGGATGCCATGCCCTACAAACCATAATATTTTTTATTTTTTCTGCTTTGGTATGCTATGTGATTACAAAAATAATAAGAGGAAATATCGATGTATAATATAAAAAATATCTTACCCGGCTTCACCAAAACGTAGTCACCAATAGCTCCGTTCACTGCAAAGCTCGTAACATTCATTTCGATTCCCATGCCACGACCTTCAATAATCCAATCAATGATGTTGCTAGTGGGGTAATTGTTTGGATAGTTCGGTGAGGTCACCACCGTGGGTTCATCTGCATTCAGGGTAATGTGAATGGGAGCCACGTTTTTGGCGAACTCTGAAGCCCGAATATCCAAGTCTTCGCTGTGAGCCATCACGAACTGTTGCATTAAATCATCAAGCTCTGCACTTGACAATTCATCTACCATTTTCGTTCTCCTTTGACTCTCAGTTGTAGATTCTAATTTAAAATTGGTATATTTTTCTTCTGTTTTGGTAGCTGATTTTGGCTCCCCCTCAAACAGTTCGACTTCGTCACTGCTTACCTTCTGACTTTCGTCTACTAGGGCATCATTTTTGTACCTGATTGGTGTAGTTGAATTCGAATCATTAGTTTTCTCCTCTGCGCTTTCCTTGACGTCCTCATCGAATTCTTCTTTTTCTGCATCTCCACTGTCGATTACTTCTGACGTTTCTCTATGCTTTGCAAAGAGTTCCGAGAGATTACTATCAATTTCTTCATAGTTGTTGTCATCGTCTCTTTGTGATAGCAGCAATCCTTCATGATATGGTTTTCCATATTTCTCTTCATAGTCTAACACAGAGCTTGAGTTAACTTCTTCCGTGTCCTGTGGTTCTTTAGAATCATCCTTACTAAGTTTTTCCAATGTCTCAAAAAGTTGCTTGAGATCATCATCTAGATCTTCCTTTACTTTTTCAACAGTATCCTCATCGCTAGCAATTTCCTCTTTAGAAGAATTTTCATCTTTAGTATTTTCTGATGTAGTTTTAGGAAGATTAAAATCATCTTCATTATCGGCCAAAAGTTTTTTAGTTTCGTCGAAAATTTCTTCCAAATTGGATTGATCGTTTTCTGGCAGGTTTATTTCTTTCTTTTCTTCATCGAAATCATTGACGTCGTCATCTTCATTCAGAAGCTCCTGTGTCTCATCAAATATGGCCTTGTCATCTACGATCGGTGGCTGTAATGGTGCAGGTTCATCATCCCACAATAATGCGTAATCCTCATTAGCTTCTTTTGCCTTAGTTTCAACACTATTATCTTTTAAGCTTTCGTCGTTTTTGCCATCTTCTGGATGTCTTGGAAGTGTCTCGATGCTCTCAATGTTTTGACTTTCACCACTTGTCTTATCAATCACTTCTTCTTTGCTATCCTCGAATTGACTATCTTTATCTTCCTTTTGATATTTGTCAAGCTTTATTCCTTGTTCTTTTAAGAAATCGAGGTCAAAGTAATCATCGTAATAATCTTGAAGAGCATCCTTTTCTTCTTTTTCTTGCGCTGCAAAGAAATAATTAATGGGATTATTAAGATTGCCTCAAGAGTATCACTCATACTAATGAGTGTAGGCACTCATGCCTTATAGCCCCGAATGGGTATACAGAGGCGCAACTAGTGCACCCACTTTTCGCCGTACCTATTCCGTCCCGTGATGCGATGGGGGCGAACCTATCTCCATATAAATAATAATAATAATACCAGCCCTGTATAATCCCTTATCCCTATACCTATCTCCATGTCGGGCACAAATTCCAGACTCCGGGCTGATACTGAATAGAAAAACCCAATACCATTTTGCCCGACCCGGGGATCGAACCGGAGACATCAGCTTTGCAGTCGTACCCTAATTGAAATACGCCACCAAGGCAGTCAGAGTATCTAGTAATATTTATAATAAACCAATTATTCAATTAATAGTACTTATAGTGTATTTGTGATAAGCGTTTCAAACTCGCGCATTCTTTGATTGTTACTGATATTTTTAGATACAACATATTATGCCTAGAGAATTTATATAATAATATGTAGATGTAAGTAAATCTACTTGAAACTAAATAGAATTACATAGCCTATTTATTTGCGTATGATAAAGATCTGTCGTATAATTATGACGCGCGATATGTGCTACCTGTCAATAGCGTAACGTATGAAGTAAATCATTGAGGGGAAACTATGCGGAACTGTCTACGTATTTTCAATTTAGACTTTATCGCACTTATAATAGGTGTCAAGATTGCCGTACGTGAAAAAGAAAGATATAGTGGAGACTGCATTCGCGCATATGCCCGGTGGAATCAAATACCCGTGTATTCCTGTCACTGTATTATCAACTTATTGAAATTGCATAAATCTGTTATTGAATGTGAATGATTATCCTAGTTTAATATTTCTTGGTCATCACTGAACCCAACACGGCAAGTATTCGTTCGCGATACCTGTGATGACGAGACGTCATGCAAGTACTTAGAGGGACTCTGTTTAATTATATCTGACTAGCTTTTTACGTGAAAAAGCTTTTCCCGGATAAAAGTCCCGCTTTATATTTTTCCGGGACAAAAAGCAGTATGTAATTTACTGATAATGTAGCTTTGTATAGGTGAAAAAAAATAATTCTGCCTAGTAGTTATTGAGTTTATTCGTTACGAACATACAAAAATAAAAATCTTTCCTCTTTAAAATATTGTGGACTAAGGGCTTGATTAATAAAAATAAAGGTCGCAGGAATTCGTTCGCATACATTCGTCAAGCTTCGTCGCGAGCGGTCGGGTGCCAGACCTTTGATTTCATTGATTTTGGAATTTGTTTTTGTTTTGCGGAATAGTTGTGCCTTTTGCTGTTGTGAAATCGGTCGCTCTCTTACTATCTTGCGGGAGTTGCCGTATGTGGTGGTCGCCATCTTGAAGTGTATAGCGCTCTGTCCCTCTTGTTTGCTGGTGAGTGCTTTGCTTTGATTGAGAAATTATTTCTGTCAAATTAAAACATCACAAACACCGAAAAAGTCAACTGCGTGAGTACCGGGGTTCGAACCGGGGCCTTGTGACTCGTGCGGGTGGTGTTCTGGCCGAGTGTTAAAACCGTTAGGCCAGCTACGAGTGGTCGAAGCACGGCAAATTACTTTATCACTATCGAAGTTATAATACAACCGAACTGTCCTGTCTTTCAATATCTATATCGACTGCCGCAACATGCTTCGTTCACCCAACGGTAAATGTCAATCTAACCCAGATATTTCAAATGTTTCTGGGATTGGAACAAGCGCTGTTCAGAGAAAGCGAAAGCAACCAGAGTCAGAAATCGCAGATGCTATTAAAGCACTCTCTCAAGAATTAAATAAAAAACTTGATGATTGGAGAGGCGACATGGATATTGCGTTGTCTAAAATAACAGATAATATCACAAACATCAAAACAGATCTAGCTATTATGTCGCAGGTCACCACAGAAATTAAGGAGGACTTAAATTCTTTACGTTTGGATCATAATACTTTAGCACAGAAAGCGTGTGACCAAGATCTTAGAGTTCAAGGACTAACTGATGATATAGCTTCACTCACAAAATCAGTCCAGTATACCATGGATCAACAAGAAGATCTCAATAAACGAATGGATATCGTCTTCAAGCGCCACGGGGACACGGAGGATATAAGTAATATAATAGTCCGCATTGAATCAAGAATGGATTCACTAGAACAACAAGCTCGTCAATGCAACTTGGAGTTATGTAACGTACCCGAAAAGCGAAATGAAAACCTGATTACCCTCATGGAAAACATTAGCTCCAAAATAAATTTTTCTTTGTGCCAAAAAGACGTTATCGCTATTCATAGAGTACCTCACGCACACAAAGAAATTAACAAGCCTAAAAATATAATAGTGAAGTTGAGCTCCCGTGTCCTTCGAGATAACCTTTTAAGTGCTTACCGTTTGGCAAAGGGTTTGAATACTGGCCACCTAGGATTTACTGGCGCCCAGCAACATATTTATATGCATGAACATCTTACGCTAAAGAACAAGTTATTATTTCGTCGTGTTCGGGAAGCCGCTAGTAAAAATGGTTACAAATACGTATGGGTCAAGCATGCAACCATACTCGTGCGTGAGACTGATTCAGAGCAAGTTATTGCCATACGATCAGAGTCAGACATTGCCAAAATCAAGCCCAGGACGAGCATTAAGCAATAGGGAAAAATACTTGTTTCATTTAATTGTAATTCCTCTCGAGTTTATTAGATTATCAATGAATGTATGCATATTTTCTTTCTTTATGATCAAAATAACATTTAGATCTTCTGTATTATTTTATTATACATACCGGTTTAATTTTTACAGTTATGGCAGCATGCAGCTTTTACTCTTCTTATGTATGTGTATTGCGGATACATGTTTCTTCCTTGTATTCAAGCTGGACTTAAGGCTTATATTATCTGAACTCTTCATTATCACTGATTTATATTTCATTTATTTTAAACTGCGTGATGTTGGATAGTATTACAATTTATTATCAGAATTGTAGGGGAATCCGTACTAAATTAAATACCTTATACATGAACATATTGTCAAATTGTTACGATATAATTGTTCTAACAGAGACCTGGTTAACGCCACAGATATTTGATAGCGAGTTCATTGATGTACGCTACACAGTTTACCGATGTGATCGTAATCGGGTAGTAACAAACAAAAAAGATGGTGGCGGAGTTCTTATAGCTGTGCTTAAAAACCTGCGTCCTACTTATTTACCAATGGAGGATGCAATTAACCCACATGCAGAAAACATTTTTATTCAGCTGACATCCGATCAAAATAAATACTTAATAAGCGCGGTATATATTCCGCCACAATCTTCCGTGGCAGTATATACTTCACACTTTGAAATAGTCCAGTCATTAATTGAGTCAAACGGATTTAACAAGTTTTACCTACTTGGTGATTATAATATTCCTGATCTTGTGTGGCTTCCCACAGTGAATGAAGGTAGGAGAACTGCATTAACTTGCAAAGGATCTTCTTTACTCCATAAAGCTATAGGGAATTTTATGAGTCTGCTAGGTGCTTTTCAATACAATACAATCGTGAACTACTCAGGACGAATACTCGATTTAATAATAAGCAACAGTGATTGTTATATTTCCTCACCTTCATGTACTTTATTACCTTCCGATAACCATCATCCTCCCTTTTGTACCTTAGTGGATTTCAAATTGTTACCAATGCTAAAACTCACCAAAATACTAAAATACAACTACTATAAAGCGGACTATAATCTTATTAATGATAAATTATCCAAAATAAACTGGGCCCAATTGTTTTGTAGATTGTCTAGTGAGAATTGCATAGATATTTTTTACGATAAAATTTATAGCTTAATAAAAAAACACACTCCCATGTCTAAGTCACGCACTTCTAAATTTCCTATTTGGTTCTCCAATTCACTTCTTAGAATTTTTAGAAACAAAAATAGAGCCTGGATAAAGTGGAAGGTATACAGTAATGTATCTGATTATGAACAATTCTCGGTCTTACGTAACAGATTTCAGACGTTATGTAATGAAAACTATAATAGATATATTAATTCTGTTGAGGAAAATGTCAAAAAGAATATCAAGTATTTATGGACTTTTATATCTACCCGTAAAGGAAACGCTAACTTTCCATCAACAATGTTCTATATGAACCAAAGATCTAGTAACCCAGAAGAAATATGTAACATGTTCATGACTTTCTTCCAGTCGGTATATGAGCCATCTACTCTAACTGGAAAACAATGGGAGCCCCCTAACGAATACAATGAGAACTGTACACTTATTTCCAATATTGCATTTAGCCCGAACCAAGTTTTACAGGGTTTAAAATCTTTAGACCCATCCAAAGGCCCAGGACCAGACTCGTTATCCCCGTATTTCCTTAAAATGACGGCTAATAATATTTACATCCCTTTACATCTTATATTTAACAGATGCATGTCGGAAGGCACCTTCCCAGATATATGGAAAAAAGCCTACATCACGCCAGTACATAAGTCCGGATCAAAGCAAGACATTCAAAATTATCGTCCTATATCCCTTTTATCTGCCTTGTCGAAGCTTCTCGAAAGATTGGTACACGATAAAATTCACAAAATAATATACAAAATAATTATTGAGCAACAACATGGGTTCATCAAAAGAAAATCGACAACCACGAATTTAGTTGTGTTCACTAATTACTTGTTTAATCATATGGATAGACATGTACAAGTGGACGCTGTCTACACAGACTTCCGAAAAGCTTTCGACAAGGTGGACCACGAATTGCTCTTGCGTAAAATTGCATATAATGGCATACGTGGCGATCTACTCCGCTGGTTCTCGTCATACGTCTCAAATAGATCGCAGAGAGTAGTTATTAAAGGTGTTCGCTCAGCAGCTGTAACTATGACTTCTGGGGTTCCCCAAGGCTCGATATTAGGTCCCCTTTTATTTATTTTATTCGTGAACGACATAAGTAACTGCTTTAGACACTGTAAGTTCCTACTCTATGCTGACGACGTTAAAATATACAGACCGATAAATAAACCTTCCGATCGTTGTCTCTTCGAGGAGGATCTAGTTCGTTTCTCTGAGTACTGTATTCAAAACAAACTTCACTTAAACATCTCTAAGTGTGTATCTATATCGTTCACGAAAAATAAAAAATGTATAGATAACATATATAATTTGAATAATTTACCTTTATCAAGAGTAAATTCTGTGAGAGATCTCGGGGTATTACTCGATGACAAACTTCATCTTGATCAACACATTAATAATATCATTAATAACGCTTATCGTATGTACGGCTTTATAATGAGGGCTACTACTAATTTTAATCGTCCGAGCATATATATTCACCTGTATAAGTCCTTAGTTAGATCCCAACTCGAGTACGCCGTGCCGGTATGGAACCCATATTACAATAAGTACGTGGAAAGCTTGGAACGAGTTCAATCAAAATTTCTTAAATCAGTGCATTACCGCTGTTCACGAACATCTCCTACTTTTGCCACTTTACCTACATATAATAATTTGCTTGCAAACCACAACCTGATAAGTCTTAAGTCCAGACGATTACTTTTGGAAATGATGCTGCTTTATGATTTATGTAATAATAGATATGACTGCTCTGCCTTAACTAACAACTTGTTTTATATTGTTCCAAGAACTAATATTAGGCGACAGGTGCGTGCCAAAGCTCTTTTTGCCCTTACTCCTAGTCGTACTAATGCAGGACTCCGCGCACCTCTCCATCGTATAAGTAAGGCTTATAATGATAATTTTACTGATATGGATTTATTTAATATGTCTTCGGCTGCGTTCCGTAACGCCTTGATCCGCAACATTAAAGCTTCAGACACATTATAAGAATAAGCACTTCAAATAGATAAAAAATAAGAAAAGGATCTTGTTCACTCTTGCTCGCGAAACTTAATCTTATGCTATATATGCTGTGGATAACGGTGTAGGTTACGCATTTATATTCTCTGTATAATATCTTTAAGTCTAAATATAATGTGTAACTGTTTGTATTATCCCTAATAAATAAAAAAAAAAAAAAAAAAAAGGAACACGCTGGAAGCAGGTCGCTTTTGACAGGTCCATCTGGAAATATTTAGGGGAGGCACATGTTCAGCGGTGATCTTCATATGGCTGATGATGATGATGATCAAGGGCATATCTTACAATATCTGAGTAAAGGCTAATCGTCACATACACCCGTCAAGCCCCGCTCGGTTACATTGGCCCGGTATGACATCTGTCAACAAGCGAAAATCGACCTTATAAGCACCCACATCAACCTATTATGGGTGCGTATAAGGTCGATATTCGCTTGTTGACAGATCACGTACCGGGCCAATGTAACCGAGCCGGGCTTGATGGGTGTATAATATAGGCCTATAGAGTAAAATACAAAATCAAGCTCCTAAATAAATGGTGCACACAAATATAAAGCGCGGAACGTTATCCTGGAAAACTCATTCACGCTGGCGGATCCGCGAGCAAAGGCTAGTACTAAATACAGTCAAGAGAAACACCGATACTAATACAGCAAGAATGACAACACGAAAATGGAAAAGAAGATAACATATGAAGTGAAAATGGAATATCAATCGTGTAATATGGATTCTATATACGTGCGATAGACAAAGTGCAATTCAATTTCGGTCCATACTGTTCAAGGTAAACAATAGGTGTAGATAGTGTACATAAGCGTTTGATTATGACGTGTAATAGGGGAGTTATAAATAAATATGATACGGACGTGGATGTATATACAAGCCAGCAAGTTTTGACGATAATCTTTAACAAAGAACCTATATCAGAGTACTGATAAATGATGTGGGTTTTTATATTCATTCAGATGACTTCTGATGGTCCGATCGCTACCAAACAAAAAGCGGACTTAAAAATTCTACCCTTTTTGGATAGTCCTCCCAAAACCTGGGCCTTCGTAATAAATCGTATATTTTTAAAGTGCACCGATTTTGAGGTTTTTTTGTTATTGCATTAAATGACGAGACGAGCATGCCGTTCGCCTGACGGTAAGCAATAAGACCACCCATAAACAGTAGAAGCACCATCCAGCACCTTGAGTTACAAAGTACTGTGTGACATTCCACTGCGCTCGTCATCCTGAGACATAAGATGTTAACTCTCGTTATGTCCAGTAGTTACACTGGCTACAATGCCCTTAAAACCGAAATACAACAGTGCATGCACACTGCTGCTTGATCGTAGAAATAGACATTGCTGTGGTACCCACCCAGACGGACTCTCACATATGAGAGACCGACCACCAGTGAACGAATGAATGAATAGATGAATTTGATTTTGCCCAAAAACTAAACCTATAATTAAGGTGTTTAAAAAAAGTTTGTTATAAATGGAGGGGTTTAAAATATTTTTTGAATGGATCCAAGGCCTATATTTTGTCCCTTTAGTATCCATAAAGTTTGAGCTTGGTTAGATTTTGAGGACCAGCTCCCACACAAAAAGCGGACATCTCTCAAGTCACCTTTACGCGTAAAGTTTCATTGAAACATTTTTTCTTCGCGTGAAGTAAATTTAATCCCCTTTCTTTTATTTCTGTGAGGGAAAACGAAAATCATCAACATAGTATAAAACAAAGTCGCCTCCCGCTGTCTGTCCCTATGTATGCTTAGATCTTTAAAACTACGCAGCGGATTTTGATGTGTTTTTTTTTAATAGATAGAGTGCTTCAATGGGAAGGTTTTTATGTACTTTTAGCCCGAAAATACTTATTACGCGGCGAAGCCGCGAGCAAAAGCTAGTTAGTAATAACACAAAAGTATAAGCGATTTGAAGTTTTGAATTTGTGTAGTTACTTATGTCTAACTGTACATACCGGGTGGAAGGGAAACGCTCTCGGAAACGAATACAGGTGATAGTATTGGTGATTCCTGACGTGATGGCACTAAAAAAATCGCGATCGCATTGTTACAATTTTAATAGGATTTTCTCAAATTGCTGTACAGCTTCACGTATGGATAGATAAATCAAACTATTATTCTGAAAAACATAGTAAAAAAGGTCAATATTTCAAAAAAATCGTAATGAAACACGTACATCAGCTGACGGGTTAACGACCGCGGGCCGGTCCCGGCGCAGCGCGACGGCCGCTCAGTTCTTTGTACGCTTTACATTGCGCGCGCATGAATTACGGAAATACTAAAATCGTAAGTATTATCGCTTAGCTTTGCAAATGAATATAGTTTTTCGTTAATGTTATGGTTCTTCTCTCTTACCGTTCCGGTATAGAGAGCGTTTCCCTTCCACCCGGTATACGACTCTATCAGGGATCTTCACCCAATAGGGTGGACTCCTATTTTTGATTTTTTAAATTATTATATGCAACATACAAAAATACAAACAAGAAATTCTTCTGTGAAATCAGCATCAATATTGGTTAAAAAATAAAGCAGTTATTCATATTTGAAATATTGTTGTGAGCAAAAGTCGGGACGTGGATAAGATATCGTGCTATCTCTTTCGCACGCACACAGCGTTATGGCCGGCGACTCTTGTCGACGTCACAGTGTAATACTACTGTTATTTGACAACTACCTCTTGCACCAAATTTCAAAGCTTTATATATTATTAACTAGCGGCCCCGATAGACGTTGTCCTGCCCTAAATAGGAAATAAAATCCTAGAACCCGAGTACAGCGCTACCTACCGGATAGAATTGTAATCTAAACCGAGGACACACAAAAAAATTTCATTAAAATCGGTTCAGCAGTTTTTCCACGCAATTTTTTTATTTTACGAGAACAACGTAAGAACTTTCTCCTGACAATACCAAACACATCAAAAAAAGAAATAACGAAATCAGTCCAGCCGATCACGCGTGATGCCGTGACCAAGGAAAATAGGGATTCATTTTTATATATATAGATAGAAGAAGATTTATGCCCCAATTTTGAAAATTCTTTTTCCGTTAGGTTTTGCATGGCATACATTTTTGATAAATGTATTAAAAAATATAGTCAACGACCCTACTATGACATCAAACAAAGGTTTCACTCGGTTTTCACCACAACCAATATCACGGTCTTAGGAACTGAGACGCGCCTTATCTGGCATTCGAACATTGCCTAATACAAGTTGCACATACTTATCTATGTTGCGTAACATAATTAGACATTCTTTCAGTAATGCGATACATCCCGTACCCTTAGACTAACACCTGTGCCGTATTCAGCAGTAAAATAATCCTACTAATATTATAAAGGCGAAAGTTTGTAAGTATGTATGGATGTCTGGATGTGTGGATGTTTGTTCCTCTTTTACGCAAAAACTACGAAACGGATTTTGATGAAATTTGGCACACGGGTAGATCATGTCCTGGATTAACACATAGGCTACTTCTTATCTCGGGAAAATATAAACCGGGACTTTTATCACGGAAAAACTTTTTAAAGCGGGCGGAGCCGCGGGCAAAAGCTAGTAAGCTATAAATGATATACTCGGAAGCGAATATCATATTGATAACAACAAGTTATCGCATGAACTCTGAAAGTACTTAACTAAAGGTAAAACAACAACACAAACGTCGCCCAAGTGAAATCCATAAGAGATGCAAATACGTAAAATCTTTACAAACAGTTTCTTGTTGGATTTTTCCTGCCATAGGAAAATGACCTATAAAGCAGACATTGGTTAGCTTCAGCACCGTAGAGCATCAACGTTCATATGTGACTTTTGGTCGCTGCCAATTTCTTAATCTCAGATCATTAATGTATGTACAGTCCGCCACAAAAGTAGCTGAACAAATTAAAAACTTCAAAATACTTCTGCATGTTAACTCCAGTCAAAGTCTTTATCGTTTACCTAAAATAAAGTTAACCATGTGAAGTTTCTTTTAGTGAAGAAAAAATTTCTGATATTGATACATACATACATACATATACACTCACGCCTTTTATCCCCGAAGGGGTAGGCAGAGGCGCAACTAGTGCACCCACTTTTCGCCATTATTCCGTCCCATGATGTGATAGGGGGCGAGCCTATCGCCATATCGGGCACAAATGCCAAACTCCGAGCTGATATTGAATAGAAAAACTCCATATCACTTTGCCCGACCCGGGAATCGAACCCGAGACCTCACCATTGATATTGATGCAAACGTTTAACCCTTAACTACCCAGTATGCTTTTGTAACGTACCTGACCAGTAGTGTCCGGCGGACACACTACAGAGATAAAATAGAAAACCGCGTTAAAATCAGAAAACTATGTTACAAATATTTTTATTGCACAATTAGATTCGGTAAACTTTCCAGGTAAATTAGATAAAGCGGTTTTTCGTAAAAATAAATACTTTAGGTTTTATGAATAACCGAACGCAAAAATGTGTCCGACAGACACTTGTGGGTTGTTTAGGGTTAAACGCGATTTGAAATTTTGAATTAAGTTACTTACGTGGCTGACTGTACCTACATTAACTGCCGAATACGATCTGCGTTTCAAATATCGAATACTTTGCACATACCCGTAAAACAAACATATTAAGCGGTAATAAAAGGCGTTGTTTTAAACCCTGAGTCATAGATTATGCTTGTGTACATTTGCGACCGTAAGGTCAAAGTGATAAAGGTTATTACATAATGACAGATAAACTGAGTGTACCGCACTGCATACACTCGTCTTCATACAGAGGGCTCACCTACTTTAATACATGTAACAAGAGAGTGAATATTCCGAGAACTTTTTATTTACTCTACTTCGGCGAAGCAAGGAAGGATAATGATTTCAACACCCTATGTATGTATTTATTCATTTTATGTTCCACTAGCTTTTGCCCGCGGCTCCGCCCGCTTTAAAAAGTTTTTCCGGGATAAAAGTCCCGCTTTATATTTTCCCGGGATAAAAAGTAGCCTATGTGTTAATCCAGGACATGGTCTACCCGGGTGCCAAATTTCATCGAAATCCGTTCAGTAGTTTTTGCGTGAAAGAGGAACAAACATCCTTACATCCTTACATCCATACATCCATACGTCCAAACATCCAAACGTCCATACATTCTTACAAACTTTCGCCTTTATAATATTATTATATTATAATATTATAATAGGAAATTATTAGTATTATTATTAGTAGGATTCTAAATCATTCCTATTGAACCTATTTTGACAAATAAGGTGCCTAACGATTTGCATTTATTGTACGACGTTTATTTGTAGTAGAGGCAAATTAACCAGTGGTTGACATGATTAAGTAATGACTGTTCACCATAAAAAGAGGAAACATGGATGCCTGTTGCCCTTTGAGGTAGTTACGCTCTTTCCTTGAAGGTGTGGCGTCACCACACCACTTGGAAACGGAAACATTCAACAATTAATATAAATCACAAATAGTTTACAATCCACAATGCAGACGCCGGGCCGTGGGAAACTTAAGAGCTTGCAAGCAATGCAACACACATCGTACGAGTCACCTAAGAGGTTCGCTGGCAGCCCCAACACAACCAACAATCAACTGGTGTATTAATATAAAGCATTTTATTTTTACTCTCAAACAAACTGTCTTCATAGCCACTCGCATATTCTGTACTCGGTCAAATACATAACTTTGAATCCGCCACTGAATATCATTTCTACGTAGGACAAATACCCTACAAACAATGATTTATATATACAAATACGATATATTAAAACATCATTGCCTACAAAGGTTTAATGTGTATTTAACCAGATGGATGGAATACCGTCTTAGAAAGTGTAGACCATTCTAAAATATTTATGTGAAGTCAAAAATTCGAATTGATTCTCTATTGAGTTCCTCTTTTTCTAGCTCTAGATACGACTGTTTCGATTCCATTGAAAAGAGATCTTGTCTTTAAAGAGTGTGACAGCGAATATCTTATCTTCAGTAAGATTATGTGTTCCATTCTTTCTTCTAACCTATCCAACTGTTAAGTGAGTGTGGTTAAAGAGAGAGATAGAGCGCACATGCGGCCATTAGTTATCGTTTTTAGGGTTCCAAACTTCGAAAGGAACCCTCATTGAATCACTTTATCGGCCGTCTGTCTGCCAAGACCTTTTTTCTCACGAACGCGTAAAGGTATCAAACTGAAATACCAAATACTCGGATTTACGATCTCTTTCAGCTATGAAAAATCAAACTTGTAAGTTTTTTTTTATAGCATTGAATGACGAGACGAGCATGCCTTTCGCTTGATGGTAAGCGATACGACCACCCATAAACAGTAGAAATACTATCCAGAACCTTGATTTGCAAAGTACTGTGTGGCATTCAACTGCGCTCGTCATCCTGAGACACAAGATGTTGAGTCTCATTATGTACAGCAGTTACACTGGCTCCAATGTCCTTCAAACCGAAACAACAGTGCATGCACACTGCTGCTTGGCGGTAGAAATAAACATTGCGGTGGGACCCACCCAGACGGACTCTTACATACGAGAGTCCTACCACTAATATAAGTCAACGCGATCAAAAGATATGACCGTGTACGTTGCAATTATTTTGCATTTTTTGAATCAAAACCTATAGGGTATTTCCCGTTCATCTAGAATATTAATTCTGGCAAGAAGCAAGGTCTTGCAGCACATGTAAAAGTAATCTCAATACTGTAAATATGTACTTTAATAATGAAAAAAAGCGAATTTACTTTAACAAACTTATATGCGGTTGGTGCAATAACCGTGTCTAGGGATCGAACGGCAAACTTAAGTTTATAGTTTAACCTATTTTGTCTTTTAATTACAGCAATAATATTAGATGCTTTCTTAATGTACCAACTGATAAAGCTTGTTGGAAACCCTCGGTGCGCGAGTCCACTCGCACGTCCGATTTTTTTCTAAGTAAATAACACGGTTGGAGTCACTACCAAAAGCCAGTATTATAATATTCCTATAGTATTAATGAACAGGTAAAATGACTAACAATAACATGAAACTACAGGAAATTAGGCATTTTATCGAAATGGCATAGTTAACTAATTGGAATATTTATAGGCATTTGCAATATTTTTCCTGTTTGCTATTGTAATCGTTTATTACAAATTGTTCGACACAATACAATTGTCCGCGAAATGGTAAAATAAATATTATTATGCTACATATTTTTTGTTATTATGGACTTTGGATTATAAGTACTTTGCTTGAAATGAAATATTTTTCTACTAACACATGTTTAATATTTATATTTAAATGATTTTTTTTATTGCATAGCCGTTCGCCTGATGGTCAGAGATACGACCACCCATAAACAGTAGCAACACCATCCAGCACCTTGAGTTACAAAGTACTATGTAGTATTCCACTGAGCTCGTCATCCTGAGACATAAGATGTTGAGTCTCATTATGTCCAGCAGTTACACTGGCTCCAATGTCCATCAAACCGAAACACAACAGTGCATGCACACTGCTGCTTGGCGGTAGTACCCAAACAGAGGAACTCTTACCTATGAGAGACCTACCACGAGTAAAATTAATGGAATGTAACTCAGTTTCACTCTCAAGTGCAATATCAGATGAGACGCTGTGAAATTAAGGTCAGCATTTTAAGATAGTTGCTATTTAAAAAACCATCTTAACATCAGCTCAAATGACATCTTAAGTCAACACGTGACAATTTTACAGTTAAGTTTTGTTTGTATAACAGAACTTACCTGAGAACAAGCTCTGAAATTACAGCTTAAGCTTAGTTTATCCGCTACAATTAATTAATGTCTACTTGACATTTTACTCAAAGTGAGATTACTCTATTAAGACCACCCTAAGTCCGGATTTTTTCAACTGTAGTTATCTTTTTATCAGGGTCTTATTAAGCTGGACGCGCTCGCAGTTTCGAGTGCTCCGGCGCGGCGCGGCGTGAGGTGTGACGCGTGACGTGTGACGCGTGACGCGTGACTTGTGACGCGTGACGCGTGACGTGTGATAACTACAGTTGAGAACACGGGGCCTTAGACTTCTAGATTACTTTTAGGGTCAAACAGTTTTGTCTATCACACACCTCCTTGCGTGGATTGCCCATTGTTGGGGGTGATGAATCAGGGAATAAACTTTTCGTGCATAAAGTTGAGTCAACTACTCCGGCTTTCAGCGACATGGTTACTATATCACACAGACTCACGTGTGTGTTCTCCATAAGGAAAAAAAATTGTACTGTATGCAGGTATCAGAACCTCAGACTCGAAACTATAACTTGCAAAATTTCGTAAATATTATTACAGGCAACGAACCTCTCGCATTTCTCACGCCCTATTCTGCCAAGGAGGCAGTCAAATAAATTAAAAATAAACATTTAGGTTCCCTGCACCATTTTCCTTATAATTTCTTGGCATGCCTCACGTGAGGAACTGCACTGTGATTCACACCTTGAACAATTAAGATAAAGTGCAGTTTTGATTGGAAAGATATTGAAGCGCAATTGTGTTGCTTCGAGATGTTTGTTTGCATGTATTTTTGTAGCACATTGGGCCAACAGTATTTTAACGAGTAACAATACAACGAATTTTATTTTCTTTCCACCCTGGCACTACTAAAGTGTATGTGTTATTTACACGCGTATACTCACGCCCTTTATCCTCAAAGGGGTAAACAGAGGCACAACTAGTGCACCCACTTTTCGACGTGCGTATTATGATTTCCGTCCCATGACGTGATAGGGAGCGAGCCCATCGTCATATCGAGCACAAATTTCATACCCCGGGTTGATACTGAATAGAAAAATCCAATCACTACCCGACCCGAGGATCGAACCCGAGACCTCAGCATTGCAGTCGTACCGTAATACAACTACGCCACCGAGGCAGCACCGAGGCACCGAGGTATTTGTTATTTATTTTTTATAAATTAATTACGAAACATACAATCTGTGCCCTGTTTATCAAACGTTACAAGCCTTGTATTACAAGCGTTTTCTCTTGTAAATTAGCCCATTTTATAAAAATGCGTTAATCAAAACTATATGTGTAAACTACAAGTTACAAGTAATATCACTTGTATTACAAGTTCCTTTTCACAGTTGTATTTGTGCTTTTCTTTATCATAAATGCCTTTCTAGCTTGTAACTTGTTTCAAAAAAGTTATAAAGTTTTATAAACATGGCAAAATGCCCTTTTATCAAATGGTAGAAGTTTAGGAACTTACAAGTTAAATGGTACATAAACATTTTTACAAATTCTTGTAAAATGCGTTCATAGAAAATATGTAGATACATAGTAGACACTAACCCACAAGTTACAAGATACAATTATATTTATACAAGACTGTGTAAATTACGTTCATCAAATAATTTCACAAGACTTGTAGACGGTACATACTTGTATTTTTAATTTACAAGACATTTTTTTATTTTTGATATGTTTATAAAAAATATATCGTATTATATCGCCTTCTTACTTCGGTAAAGTGTTATTTAAGTATGGAATCTTCTAGATGTATAAGGTTATTGAAGCAAAGAGGCGATCTTATGTTGATAAGGTAGAAATTATGGTATGATAACTATTGACAATAACTCGCCAAGGGAATGTATTTTTTTCTTACACGTACATAGTTTGATTTTGTATGTAAAAACCTATTTTAAAACTCATTATATTAGTTATTTGAATTATGATTACAAATTTAACCATCTTTTATTCACGACTTAAAGTTTGTAAAAACTAGTGGTCTATTGACGAACTATACAAAGTACTTAAAAAAAACTTTGAGAATAATAACATGGTGGCAAATCATTCTCGCCATTAATTGATTTGCTACTTCTTGAATTACCTACTTATACCGCTAAACTGTCGAAAACCGATTCGGATATCACGAAATTGTATTGAATTCACCTATAAACTACCTAAAAACCAAATTATAACAGAGTAGAAAGAGATACTATTGGCTTGTAACATAAATTACAAATCCACAAAAACTCTTCAACTTTTTCGCCACAAGTTACAAACTACAAGTTACAAAGGCATTTTTGATAAACAGAAATAACAAATACAAGTGTAAAAAGTACTTATAATACAAGTGATATCACTTGTAGTTGTAGTGTATTCATTTAGTTTTGATGAACGCATTATTGTAATACAAGCCTCGTAACGTTTAATAAACTAGGGTACTAATATATTTTTCTTTACTAATTTTTCTTCTCTGCAATTTTTTTGGTCTTTACATAGTTCGTCGGTAATAGCGCCATATAAAATATCTTAATATAGGTATCATAATTTATTCTTATCTTATTCTTACGTAATTTTGATATAATAGCAGAGTATACCTTTAATGGTATATATGATAATACATCTGAGGGGCACAATTATTGTTTATTTTATGTATCAATTTGTTAATATATAATATGCTGTTGGTGCACCGTAATAAAATAAATAAGTAAATAAATCGTTTTATCACGAATTAATTGAAGAAGTGTAATTCGAAGAGTAACAAAATCAATGCCTGGCGGGAATGATTTGCTACCATGTTATTTATCTCCAAGAAAGCTTTTAAAGTACCTACATGGGTCTGCAATAGACCATCCTGTTTTTTCAAACTTTAAGTCGCTTATAAACAAACATTAAAGTTTTAACCATAAATCGTAATTCATGAAACTAATAAAATAGGTTTTATTATTATGGTTTATTTATTTATTGTTTTTTGTTTTATTATTTTGGTTATTTACGCACAAAAATCAAATTATTGCAAATTGTTTTTATTTTTAACATTAACTTGACTAGTTATTTTACCGTAATTTCTATATTACCGACGCATAAATATGATAGAAGCATTATTTGGTAATGCATCAAAAAAACTGCTGCCTGACTGCCTCGGTGGCATAGTTGTATTATGGTACGACTGCAATGCTGAGGTCTCGGGTTCGATTCCCGGGTCGGGCAAAGTGATATTGAGTTTTTCTATTCAATTTCAGCTCGGAGTCTTGAATTTGTGCCCGACATGGCGATAGGCTCGCCCCCTATCACATCATGGGACTGAATAATGGCGAAAAGTGGGTGCACTAGTTGCGCCTCTGCCTACCCCTTCGGGGATAATAGGCGTGAGTGAGTGTGTGTGTGTGTGTGTGTGTGCATCAAAAAAAGTCTTGTAAATTTAAAATGCAAGATGATACATACATACACACTCACGACTTTTATCCTCGAAGGGGTAGGCAGAGGCACAAAGTAGGTGCAGGCCATGCATACTGCATCCCATGGTATGACAGGGGGCGAGGCTATCCCCATATCGGGCACAAATTCCAGACTTCGAGCTAATACTGAATAGAAAAACCCAGTATCACTTTGCCCGACCCGGGGATCGAACCCGAGACCTCACCATTGCAGTGCCATTGCCACCACCACAAGTTAATACAATCTACAAGTCTAGTAAAAGTATTTCATGAACATAATTTTCAAGAACTTGTAAAAAAAATCTTTAACATGTAACTTGTGAGCTTGTAGACTTGTAATGTTTGATGAATAGGGCACTGCTCTGTTAACCTATACTAGATGTATAAAGCTTATGAGTTTGTTTGGTTGAACAATTGTTGATACGTCAGCCCATACCTATATTTTTTCTTTTACACTAGCGTTAATGCTTTTAAAAAGGCATCTTAGCTGGCGGTTGCGGACGACAACTTAGACATGAGTCGGAGGAAGCCCGCAGCCGTCCCTAATGCGCCGAAGATGGCAATATAAAAAAAAAATCTTAGCTACAGGCCTAGCTGGTATTATTTACCATGTCATAATAAACAAATTCAAGGAATTCATTAATATTTTCGCACTACAATATCATTGTTATTGTCTCGCGTATTTTCCACAAGATAACTGTATCCTAGTTAAATTAGTTAAATATTTGATAAGATTAACCCGACCCTCATAGGCACTAAGTACTTCTTATTAGTTACTAAGCGTAGCTCGCGGATTCGCCTAGAAAAGTCCCTAAAACCCAATACGATGCCAGCGCCATCTACTAAAAGAATAAGATAAAAATACATTATTTCTCATGCGAGCAAATTACCAGGATAACGGTAGCCTATATGACGACATTTGGCACACGGATAGACCTTTTTTTTATTGCATCGAATGACGAGACGAGCATGCCGTTCGCCTGATGGTAAGCGATACGACCACCCATAAACAGTAGAAACACTATCTATCACCTTGAGTTACAAAGTACTGTGTGGCATTCCACTGCGCTCGTTATCCTGAGATATAATGTTAAGTCTTATTATGTCCGGTAGTTACACTGGCTACAATGCCCTTCAAACCAAAACACAACAGTCCATGCACACTGCTGCTTGGCGGTAGAAATAGACATTGCGGTGGTACCCGCCCAGACGGGCTCTTACATATGAGAGCCCTACCACCAGTCCATGTCCTGGATTAACTGTAGCCTACTTTTATCCCGGTATGTTAAAATAGATATATAAAGATCGTAAGCCCGAATTGCCGTAAACATTCACATACTGCCTTCCTTTTGAAAATTATACTTTATTATCAGACACAGTGGGATCAATATTCTGTGACACTAAAATATTGTTTTCATATAAACACCTCCGAATAGCTAAAGGTCAACATATTCCAAGCATTGTGTATCATACCTATAATTTACAAGCTGACGTCGAGTTGGCATAATCTGCATGCATTTTTGAACTCTATTCCGTTGGATAGAGACATATTATAGGAGGAAAATGGTCGAGCGCTTAAAGAATCTACAATGATTTTTCAAATTGCTGTACGGGATACGTCAGTCCTTATATAACTTATACAAAACTCAATTCTAGGTATTTAATAGCATGTTGTCGGCTCCTGCGTCAGAGGGATCTAGGGTATTGGTAAAAAAATATTTTAAGTGTCTGGGCCAATGTGACGACATATTTATATGAACGTGAACGTATGGAGCGGTATAACCGTAATATTCGACAAAGCTCCTAATAATATTAAAAAATAAGTTTAAAAATCTAGGTAATTCCCTGACAAACTCCATGGATTCCCAGATATTTCGAAACAAGTAAACCCAACAAGGATCCTACGGTGTAATGACCACATTGATTACGTACACACTTAGATCATACTAGCTTTTGCCCGCAACTTCACCCGCACGAAAGTGTTTTTCCTGGATAAAAGTCCCGCTATACATTTACCCGGGATGAAAAGTATCTCCATACCAAATTGCATCGAAATCCGTTCCATAGTTTTTGAGTTTATCGTGTACAAACGCGGCGGGCGTTAGCCACCCTTCTTTACCCCCTTAGAGGTTGAATTTCGCATAATCCCGTCTCAGTGAGCACCTACGTCCTAAAAGGAACCCCCATGAAAAATTTGAGACTAGGTACTAGCAGCTTGTAGTTTCTGAGATTTCGTGATGAGTGAATGAGTGAGTGAACTTTCACTTTTATATATGTATACAGATATAGATTTTTATACCTATACTTACATAAATATTTTGGCAAGATTGTGATTTTGTAGGTAATATATTTAGACAAAGAAAAAATTATGTTTCATTTAAACTTAAGGTATAGTGAATTTGAAGTTTGAATTTACGCAGTTTATGTGACTAAGTACGTAAGTTCAAGGATAGGTAAATCGAAACACAAATTGCAACATAATAACAACAATGTATGTTAGTGCGTCAAGAAAATTCCAGACATTCCTGTAACTAGGGTTGTCAGGTCGTCAAACCTAATAGCCGAACAGACCAGCCAGTTTGGCCGGACATTTGGGTAAAAAGGCTGGACACCCTAAATTATTAAGATTAAGGATTTTGTGTCTTAGTATAAATACGATTCCGCGGAGGTCGTGGGTTCGAGTCCCGCCTTCGACTGTTTCTTTTCAGGATTCTATAAAAATATAAAATCATTAACCAGGCACTACATGGCCATTGACATGTATAAAAAATCATAATATAAATAAGATTTTTTAGCTGCTGGCCGTTTAATTTTACTTATTTTTTAAAGTCACTGGTCAAATATAAAAAGCCTATTAAAAGCCGGACAAGCCGTAGTTTGGCGGGACACGCATTCAAAAGACCTAATTATCTCCGCGTTTATCCGGACGCCTGGCAACCCTACTGGAACGATACCAAAACATTGCATTTAAAAGCTAAATAATATTTCTGTGTACTTATTCACATCTAATCTACTATCATGTATAATCAGTTGCAAGTCTTATCAAATGATAATATTTAAAAAGACCTTGTATTAAATTGAATTTAATATTGAATTGCAAATAATTTCCTGCATGAACATTCGTCACTAAAGGCGATGTCCTCTCCTTGTATGGGTGCTGGGCCTCATAATCTAACCAGGGTCTAACTTTAAAATAGATTTTGGATCCATTAAAAAATATTTTACACCCCTCCATTTACATCAAAATTTTTAAAATTGTCGTTTTTAAGCAAAATTAAATTACATAAATCTCATAATCGGGGGTCTTAAAAATTAAACGCTTTATTGTAAAAGGCCAGTTTTTAGGAGTTTTGTCCAAATACGTAGAAAGTGTCTTGGTTAGAATAATTTAAGGCCTGTTTTCAGACATGTCCTTTATAATGCCAACGTTGGCATCAACCTTAAAAATAAGTTATTCTTTTTTCAACGGCTTTTTAATATGGCGTTTTATTTTTTTTCATAAATCTCAGTTATTATTTATTATCTGAAGATCTGTTTGTTTGTTATCTTAATAATTATCAACGGAATATTGAGCAAAACAAAACAATCACAATTAATTATGTGACTGTTTTTTACATGATAGTTTATCAACATTGTGACGTTCATAATATTAATTTATTTAATTATTATTTTTAGTTGGAAATGTGTTTTTTTTATGTTACCAGACTCTAAGAAAGTGCCTAAAACATTATTCTTTGTTGCAGTAATCACCTAGAAAATTAAGTTAGAAGAATATTGCTTATTAGTGACTATATTGTAATTTATTGCTAAGAACTTTTTTTCGTAGGGAAAAACGCGTTATCGCTACTACCACCGGATTAAGCGGTTATGTTAATTTCATAGTCTTACAGCCCAATGTCGACACGGGAGATTAGCATCATCCGAGCGAGCATTGGACTGAGTCCCTAACACTATGTACACCCTACACTGGCATACCAACCAAAACCCGCGGTGGCCTTCTTCGGCGCATAAGAGACGGCCCCGGGGTATCTTGTTGCACTAAAATAGCTGCACGAGACCAACCCTGCGTAGTGCCGCATTGCGGCCCCTGTCTAATCAGGGGGCTCAGATGCCCTCGAACTCTAAAGGAAGCCTATGACATCTACGACAGCGGGAGACCGACCACCCGCATTGTCGTCCATCTCGAAGTCACTTAAATTGGAGTGAGCAGCCCCCCATTGCTCGCCCCGCGACTTTCTCTAGGCCCCATTTAGCCCCCACCTCTCCATTTAGATAGCTTGGCTGGGATTGGAACAGTCTGCCGAAAATAATGTCCACAGGTTCAAAATCCAAGGCACGCACCTCTGACTTTTCGAAATTACGTACTTATGTATTGTTTATCAATAATTATTGTTCGCTTTAACGGTGAAAACATTCGAGGAAAGGTAATACTTATTTACTGGTGGTAGGTCTCACATATTATTATGTAAGAGTCCGTCTGGGTGGGTATCACCGCAATGTCTATTTCTACCGTTTAACTACTGGACATAATGAGACTTAACAACTTATGTCTCAGGATGACGAGCGCAGTGGAATTCCACGCAGTACCTACTTTGTAAGTCAAGGTGCTGGATGGTGTTGCTTCTGTTTATGGGTGGTCGTATCGCTTACCATCAGGCGAACGGCCAGCTCGTCTCGTCATTCAATAAAAAAAAACTGAGTATACTCAAAAAACTATTTAAGGTAAGTAAAAAAAAACCTCGTGGGAACGGAGTCGCTGGTAAAACTAATGCTTTAGTAATAAATTCAGTTCAATGACTCCCGGATGTGAAGAGAAAATTTATTCCAATTAAGCATCGGAGATCCATTGAATGCTCATTGAATGGATTGATATAAAGTGCCATATGCTTCAAGTCTGGCGCGAGCGCAATGGTGGTATACTATGAAAGTAACAATTATTACTAAGAACTAAGTTTATCAACGGTTAATTAGTTGACAAATACTTTTACCTTATAAGTAATTACTAAAATATTTAGTACTAGCATTTTTCGCCACTACACCCGGAGTTTTTGCGGGATACACACACTCACGTCTTTTATCCCCGAAGGGGTAGGCAGAGGCGCAACTAGTGCACCCATTTTTCTCCGTTATTCCGTCCCATGATGTGATAGGGGGCGAGCCTATCGCCATACCAGGCGCAAATTCCAGACTCCGGCCTGATACTGAATAGAAAAACTCAATATCACTTTGCCCGACCAGGGGATCGAACCCGAGACCTCAGCATTGCAGTCGTACCATAATACAACCACGCCACTGAGCCAGTCATTTTTTTTTACCATTGGACTGAAATTTCCTCGCTTAATTATTAACTCATTTTCCAAAATCTCTTACCCTACACCAACTATTACATTTGTCTGTGCGTGCGCAACCCACCTTCCGGCTTGATTCATGACTCATGTTATTATAATTAGCATGTAGGTACAAAATTTTGGGTCAAGGCTATGACCGGATCTGACGTCATACCTAGGGGATTTGTTTACGGACTAGTGGACACTCGCAGACTAGTTTCATCAAATAATATAATTAAATTGTAAGAGAGTTTATTTGTGTGTAAAAAGTTTCCAATGTTGTTGTTTGACATTAAAAGGAACACTTTTATTTAAAAATAACGCCATATGAGGGCCTGTTTACACAAATACATTCGTATCTGTTAGCAGCGGACTTTTTCCTTTAAATTCTACCATTGGACGATGTAACATACGTAGCATCACGCCTTTTCCCTTTCCAGGGGTAAGCAGAGGTGTAACATAACCACATATCGCCAGCTATGTAAGGTCGGATGTAATAGATGGTGGAAGTATTGCCAATTACCAGGCCTATGTTCAGACTCTCAGGATACTGAGTAGGAGCGGTTGCGGACGACAACTTAGACGTGAGTCGGAGGAAGCCCGCAGCCGTCCCTAATGCGCCGAAGATGGCCACCGCGGAGTTTTGGTTGGTATGCCGTGCGGTGTACATAGGTTAGGGACTCGGCCCGGCGGTCGCCCGACGTTTTCCATCTCTCCGGGCGGCTCAACGTCGGGTCGTAAGGCACGGTGAACCCAACATAACCGCTCAGTCGTCCCCCTTAAAGGCTAGGCGGTAGTAATGTCACTTTCTCCGCGAAAAAAAAAGGTTATACTGAGTAGAAAGACCCTATATCACTTAGCCCAACCAGGGATTCGAAACCAAGACCTCAGCGCGATAGTCGTACCGAGCACACTTCAACTTCGCCACCGAAGTAATCTTGAACTATATTATATACTAGACTTCTGCTCGCGGCTCCGCCCGCGTTAAAGAGTTTTTCCGGGACAAAAATATTTTCCTGGGATAAAAAGTAGCCTATAGCACTCAGGAGTTATGTAGCTTCCTATTAGTGAAAGAATTTTTAAAATCGGTTCAGTAGTTCCTGAGATTAGCGCGTTCAAACAAACAAACTCTTCAGCTTTATAATATTAGTATAGATGAAAGTTAGTTCAACTGGGGATTGTTATTGGCCGAATTTATAATAACCTGATATCATGAAACTTTAAAATACAGTGTGTGACTTTGCACACAATACAACTTTGCCACCGAAGCAGTCTTGAACTATATTATAGGGAAGTTATTTTAACTGGGGATTGTTTTTTGCTGAATTAATAACAGCCTGATATCATGAAACTTTAAAATACTGTTTGTGACTTTGCACCCAATACAACTTCGCCACCGAAGCAGTCATGAACTATATTTTACGAAAGTTAGTTCCAGTGGGGTCCTGGGGATTGTTTTTTGCCGAATTTATAACACCCTGATATCATGAAACTTTAAAATACAGTTTGTGACTTTGCACACAATACAACTTCGTCACCAAAGCAGTCTTGAACTATATTATACGAAAGTTAGTTCAACTGGGGTCCTGGGGATTGTTACTTGCCGAATTTATAACACCCTGATATCATGAAACTTTAAAATACACTTTGTGACTTTGGTTTAAAAAATAAAACTATGGTACCCATGTGGATGATTCATGCCTAGAGGTACCATTAAAGACAGTATAGCATTAATATTATATAGAATTTACGTCACTTATAAGCTGTCAGACACAGAAAAAGCAATTAACCTCCTTTTATTTTTTATTTTATTTTTATTCATAGATCGTCTAGCATTTTGTGATAATTAGCGTAGGTACGGCTAAATCTGACTTTTGTTACATAGCAATAAAGTGTTATAACTCTGTTCTAGTATCATAAATTCTTCACTGATTCTAAAGGACGAAAGGCGTAGAGACGTATAAAATAACTAATTATCAGCTGTAGATATTGGGGATTGTAGAAGGCACCTAATGTCTATGATAAACGTAATACCAAAGAAAAGTGAAATTTATTGCGTATGAATAGAGTGCTATTTAAGTTGTACATAGTACCGATTGGTCGACTATTTATGGGCAGTCGTGACATCGATCAGTCGAATAGGCTTGTCAATTACTATTGTAAATAATAATAATCTTTACTGTTAACTGTTTACGACTTAGATTAGATTGCGTTTACGTGCATATTTATCGCTTGTAATAGCATTGTTTTCTAGAAAATCTTCCACTTATTAAACTAGTGTTAGCAACAAAGCATAGATTCGATTCCTGTTACTTAATTTATCGGATTTTTCGGGCAGGATTTATTGCAATAGAGCACCAGGGTAAAATGAGCTTAATGACATGAAGATTTAAATTAGTTTTCAAAACCCAGCATGGGCTATTGTACTGTCTGAATTTAAAGTAAATATTATAAATAATATCAGCTCTTATGTACTGTTACACTGAAGAGCATGCCCTCCTCTACTGAGATAAACCCTCTCCCTAAGTCCACCACGCTGGCTTATTACGGGTTAGCAGACTTCACATACCTTATTTTTTTATAGAGAATTTCTTAGGTATGCTAAAGTCACGATGTTTTCCTTCCCCGTTAAAGCAAGCAATAAACCACAAAGAATACATACATAATTTGGCAAAGTCAGTACTAGGCGCGTGCTCTTGCGCGTGCCTGTTCCTTGTGCGTGAATTAAAAGTAACTTAAATGAATATAAAAGTGTTGAAATGCGCTGCAATTAAATAATTATAATGATATGATTGATATCTGAAATTATTATTCACATTTCTTTAAAGTATAAATTCTTTTTTGTAAGAATTTAAGGGTCCCCCAAAGAGTACTAAACGGAGGCATGGCGTCAGAATATTGTAGCGCATCGTCGTATCTTGATAATATATTCTTAGGGCTTAATTTAAATTAAGGAAAGATAGGTAACGACCAGCTCTGTGCTTATGATTTCCATGAGCATCCAACCGTTCTTATTTTTATATGGGCTCTGCAAAGTAATCCGTGTGCACATGATGGTGAGTGAAGCGGGATCGAGATAGAGTCCACTGACGAGAGATGACTATCTCTTGCCAGTCGATACAATTATGCCGGCCTGTGTGAACTATATACACAGGCTGATGCTGATCATCCAACTTAAAAATTATATGGATTCTTAGTTTATTAGTAGGATGTTTGCTTTCTGAAGGGTAGTAGATTCAGTTCGCATCACGAAAATATTTTTCGCAAAGTATATGCGCATATATTTATTTCTATCGACAAAATAAACAGCTTTGTTTGCTATGACGAATATAGTGTTGATTCGCAATGAATGCAATTGGTTGGATCTCTGCCTACACAGTGAAAACAAGCGTGCTCTTTCAAACTATAAATAAAGATAAAAGTGTCTGCTCATGATTATCGTAAAAACACTAATCATAGTCCGTATAATGACTGCGCTCAAAAATAACCAAAACAAAGGATGCGTAAAAATAGAAAACATTTGATCTGAACACTACAGAGCGTTAATCAATTTTATGTTAACGTAATTTATCGCTTGACAAAATATTTTTGCAAAAAATTTTCGTCTTTCATAGGTCATTGTATAATTCATCCTACTAATATTATAAAGGCGAAAGTTTGTAAGAATGTATGGATGTTTGGATGTTTTTATGTATGGATGCTTGTTCCTCTTTCACGCAAAAACTACTGAACGGATTTCGATGAAACTTGGCACACGGGTAGGTCATGTCCTGGATTAACATATAGGCTACTTTTTATCCCGGGAAAACATAAAGCGGGACTTTTATCCCGGAAAAACTTTTTAAGGCAGGCGGAGCCACGGGCAAAAGCTAGTACATCATAATAACGTCATTGTACACCTTAAGGTATATTTTCGGCTGCCTACTTATGCAAGTCATTTAGAAAAAATCTAGTCACAACTGTATTTCAAGAATAATTACACAGTAGAGTCGTCACTACCATAAGGTCGATTTTCGTATGCTCACACAACTGTTCAATTTACAAAAACATCCCACAATTACACCACATTTTCGCTAATATCGTATTATGCGCAAATAAATATATACCTTAAATTAATAACAATTGTTTTTTCTCAAATATTTACCTGCAACGCAGCTGCAAATCACAAACAAACACAATAATGTGAACTTCATTTTTAAACACTGAACATTGCGCGTGCGCACGTCTATCTGTCACTGTGTCTCGCGTCGACTGCCGGGTGCGGCCGTGATAATGTTATCAAAATCTAACCAGGGCCGGACTTGGGGGGGCTGTGCGTCATCTTTATTGTAAAAATGGTTCTTCATTGGGATTTAAAGGTGTTATTTCAATTCTGTTAACTGTTTCATAGTATCATAAATATAAAATATGCAAATGCTTCTTTGCCTTTTTATATTTATTCATAGACTTAAAAAGCAGGTTATTGAAGTGTTCGTTTTTTAATTATTCGTTATTTTTGCTGTTTATATTAAAGATTAGTACTGTTCGCGGCTCCGCCCGCATGTAAAAGATTTTCCGGGACAAAAGTAGCCTATAGCACTCCGCAGCAATGTAGCTTCGTATTAGTGAAAGAATTTTCAAAATCTGTTCAGTAGTTCCTGAGATTAGCGCGTTCAACCAAAACAACCTTTGAGTATCAGAAACCAACAAACTCTTCAGCTTTATAATATTAGGTATAGATTTTAACATGTTCACATAAGTTGCATCGTAACTGTTAATAAAAAGGCGATTCTCGAAGCCCTGTACAATTACACCGCCCCTGCTAATTGCTATGTAAATGTATTCGAGTAACTATTTGTAACGTCAGTTAATAGTGACGAGATATTTTTTATCTAATTACCTTTAAAGTAACCTTTGCTTTTGTTCGGTCACTCAGCGACTTATTGAGAGGGCTATGCTAGGTGTTTCTCTACGCGATCGAATCAGAAATGAGGAGATTCCTGGAAGAACGAAAGTCACTGACATAGCCCAACGGATAAGCAAGCTGAAGTGACGGTGGGCAGGGCACATAGTTCGAAGAACTGACGGCAGATGGGACAAAAAAGTTCTCGAGTGGAGACCACGTACTGGCAAGCGCTGCGTCGGCCGTCCACCTGCAAGGTGGACCGATGACTTGGTAAAGGCCGCAGGAACGCGCTGGATGCGGGCCGCTTTTGACAGGTCCATCTGGAAATCTTTGGGGGAGGCCTATGTTCAGCAGTGGACGTCATGTGGCTGATGATAATGATGATGATGATGATAACTTTTGTTACTGACCACGTTCGTGTGAAAGACAAGGAATTAAAGTAGCACTTTGATATTTTGCGGGATAGAATGACATACGCATACTCACGCCTTTAACCCCGAAGGGGTAGGCAGAGACGCAAATAGTGCACCCACTTTTCGCTATGCGTATACCGTCCCATGATGTGATAGGGACGAGCCTGTCGCTATATCGGGCCTTAAATCCAAACTCCGGACTAATACTGAGCAGAAAACCCAACATTAGTTTCCTCGACCCGAGATTCGAACTCAGGAGCTTAGAGCGGTGTCGCACAGCGCACGCAATACAACTACACTACCGAGGCAGTCATCAGTTGCATATTCCTATGTTAGAAAAAAGGAAAACTTAGTTAATCACATCTGTACAGTTCACAAGTCTATACGTTTGTTTTGCTTTCATTAACAAATAACTGCATAAGTAATTAATATTAAATTCAAAGTACAGCTCTGTACGTAAAAAAAACAATTTTATTAGTTTATTATCGAAAGAAGATAAAGAAATGGATTTTATGCGTGACGGAATGTTTCTTTAACAATAGCAACTCCATATAATAAGTGTAATATGTTATAATAATTTTAATTTAAAAAAAAATCATCATCATCATCATCATCATCAGCCACATGACCACTGCTGAAATGCCTCGCCCAAAAATTTCCAGATGGACCTGTCAAAAGCGGCCTGCATCCAGCGCGTTCCTGCGGCCTTTACCAAGTCATCGGTCCACCTTGCAGGTGGACGGCCGCCGCTGCGCTTGCCAGTAGGTCTAACTACGTGGTCTCCACTCGAGAACTTTTTTGCCCCATCTGCCATTTTAAAATAAAGCATTTGTTGTTTACTTTTAAAATAAATAAAGTAACGTAATTTGTTAGTCATGTAGGTGAACCTTTGAGTATCTACCAAATACTCAAAGAGGCGAACATATTACGTGTACTTATGAGAGATATCATAACCATTAATTACTACAAATTACAATTAAGAGTTGCGTTATATACAATTGTGTATATTTTATTTTTACTTAAAATTAAGAAGCAAAGCACAGTATAATCAAAACTGCCGGACTGGCAGGTAAGAAGAGATTTTTTTAAAATAAAATATCTTAAAGGGCGTGTTTTGCGATCGTCACCGGTGAGGACGATACAGGCCCTAACCTAGCTAACCCACCAGTCGCTCACTAGCTACCTAAGTAATGACTACCTGAAAAGAAAGGCAAAAAGAAACTCCGGGCTTAATTTTTTGTTACGGCTTTTATATATTTTTTTCAAGTCTTTCGTAATTTACAGAGTTACAATATAAGCTAATGCACGAACATCACTTATAATGCTATAAAATTGATATGAATTGACTTTACCCTGGACTGGCGTAAAATAAAATAATTCTGGACGCAAAACGTGCATTCATTTACAATCATTATAATCAGCCAATGAAAATTAATATTATAGAAGCAAATGCAACAAAACTTCAACGGCAACATTGTTATGTTATTTTCTTCCATAACCAGCTAATAGACGATATATGTAGCATCAATCAGCAGCATAAATGACACCTGAACAAATAAAAAAATTCAAATTGCCTACACACTTTTGTGTTCTTACTAATCTTTTCTCTCTTCACAAAAAAAAACAAAAGAGATTTACTTTGTATTATGATTTTTTATACATGTTAATAGCCATGTAGTGCCTGGATAATGATTTTTATATTTTTTGGAATCTTGAAAAACAGTCGAAGGCGGGACTCGAACCGCCGGAGGTCGTGGGTTCGAGTCCCGCCTTCGACTGTTTATTTTTCAAGATTCCAAAAATATAAAAATCAGATTTACTTTGCTTCAAACGAAGGAAAAAAAAATTCAGTTTGACTTAAAGCATAAATAGGCGATTTGTAATATTGATTTTGCTCAGTTAGGTACTTATGCTATTGAGTACGTGATTTCTATCCGGGCAGTTATAAGTTATATCCTACCACGAGCATTTCGGATCAGCGTGATATTATTTTTAAGTTAATTTTAAGTGATAACCTTAAAAACTAATATCAGATTTAACATAAAAAATCAAGGAAAATATTTGTATTGATGCAACTCTAGGGTACAGCTGAAAATCAGTACTTTTTAACAGCGTATACTGTGCTGGTTACCCTTTTACCACACATATTGCAACAAATACTCAATATTGTTAATTGTGTGTGTGTGTGTGTGTGTTTCTTGTTGTTTTTTATGTGCGTGGAGAGAAATAAATAGTTTAACTCTTATCTCTTTTACTTTTACTGTTTATGAAAAAAACTGAATATAGCTCATTTACTATTATAATAACTAAAACGTCAGAATCATTCGTACTAACTCCTACCCATAGCGCTAACGCAAATAGCTTCCGTTCTAAAATTAGCTTTATTCATTTATGAATGAGAAAAAGTCTTTGTCAATGACGTTGATGGTTTCAATGTGATTCAGTCATTGTTTATCTCAATCTCTACGACGTAGGCTATGGAGCTGTTGTAACAATGTAATTTTAACCTTATGTTACTGAGATAAGATTGTTTACACACAAATAAACAGCGGCTGATTTTGAATTGGACGATATAGACTATAAAGGAGGCATTTGTCGAAAGGCAAGCTGTTTAACCAGCAATTCCACAGTATTAGCGGTGATAATATAATAGATAGTTAAAATTAAAACCAAAATTAAATATGCATAATTATATAGCTTCATTATAATGTCAAATCATTCAATTAATAACTTTAATTCAAGAAAGCGAACAGAAATAAAGGCTTATTTTATTTTATATCCTGCCTTGGCACAGACTTCTGTTGTCGTGAATTTTACGACCAATTAAATACAAGATTACTTTTATTATTCTCGCATGGCAAACTGACTCCACTCCAGCTGATGTTAAGGAAAGAAAAGAGAAGAGAAGAGAAAATCAAAGAAAATGTCGATTATCAAAAGATGTTGCATCCCTTAAGCATTTAATAACATACATACTTACGCCTTTTATCCTCGAAGTGTAGGCAGAGGCGCAACTAGTGCACTCACCTTTCGCCATGCATATTCCATCCCATGATGTGATGGGGGCGAGCCTATCGTCATATCGGGCACAAATTCCAGACTCCGGGCTGATACAGAGTAAAAAAACCCAATAGTATTATCAGCATTTAATAAGTGTTTTAGGGTTCCATACCTCGAAAAGAAAAAACAGAACTTTTATAGGATCACTTTGTTGTCCGTCCTTCCGTCTGTCAAGACCCTTTTTCTCAAGAACGCGTGAAGGTATTAAGCTGAAATTTGTATCACATACTCAAGTCTATTGTCTCTTGGAGCTGTGAAGAAATGAAACTTTTATAAACCGTGTCTGAACACAGACGATTTGGTCCAGTAGATAGTTCAATACAAACTGTTACCCGTATTAAAGAATTAGCTTCATAGCCATATGAAAAGGTTTGGTCAGTGCTCACCCCCAGAATTACCAGACGATTTTGAGGCAGCCTACTAGTACTATATTTTTTTTAAACGAGCTAAAGTTTCATATCGTCAAGCACACAGAAGTCATTTTATTTTTTAAGTCTAGGACACTGGCCCCCTTGGAAAATGACCCCAGCAACGCCAATGCTTGGCTTAGTTTTACCACCGGTCACCATCAATTCCCTCTGAAGAATCGAATCCTCGATAACTGCTAGAAAACTAACAGAACACTGGTTGATCTGGGAATCGAAGCCAAGAGTTTGTCAACCAGTAGACGAAGAGGACGAGCTCAATACCTAGTCTAAACGAAGTGTACTTAATGAATGTCGCAAAAGATTATTATAAACTTTTACCTGTTGTGACTCAAGACAGCAAAATATGTTGTAGAAATGATTACGAACGGTATTTTTGTTTAATATTTGTGACTCGCCCTGGCTTCGCACCGGTATCACTTGTTATGCCTAGCCATATGCCATGATGATACAAATTTGGCTAAGAGTAAAAAAAACTATTTGTTCACAGGATCATCCGCTAGGCTAATTTGAGGTTTCTCTAAAAACTCATTAAAATCGCTTCATCCATTTAGGAGTTCATAAAGAAAATGCATACATACATTTATTTTTATAACTAGTAGTGCTCGCGGCTCCGCCCGCGTGAAAAAGTTTTTCCGAGATAAAAATATTTTCCCGGGATAAAAAGTAGCCTATAGCACTCAGGAGTAAAGTAGCTTCCTATTGGTAAAAGAATTTTCAAAATCGGTTCAGTTGTTCCTGAGATTAGCGCGTTCAAACAAACAAACAGACAAATTCTTCAGCTTTATAATATTAGTATAGATAGTATAGATAAAGCACATTCCTTAATCCGTACATACAGCACATAATGTCAAATTTGTGTGCGATTTAAGCTTCTAGAATATTGAAACTGTGCAATGTGCATTTTCTGAACGTGGATACGCAAATTGAATAATATTAACCCTGTATTGTATTATAAGTAGACGATAGCCTAGTTGGGAATGGAACGGTCTGCCGAGACAATGTCCGGAGGTTCGAAACCCAAGGCACACACCTCTGACTTTTCAAAGTTACGTGTATATTGTTTATCAATTTTATTATCGTTCGCTTTAACGGTGAAGGAAAACATCGTGAGGAAACCTGCATACCTGATAAGGTCTCTGAATTTCGAAGCTATGTGAACTCTGCCAAGGTCTTAACCCTCTCAGTTGTAGAATAGGCCTGTGCTTAGCAGTGGCCGTTTATAATACAAGGCTAGTATGGTATGGTACGATACGTTCTTTCTTCTAGACTATGCCTGTAATGATATGGAAATAGTATTGCTATTTCAAAATGTCCAATACAGTACTTAAACCGTGACATATACAAGTGGGTATGCAATGAAATATTGAGTCGGTTTTCCTTTGAGGAAACTGTAAAAATAGATTTATCCCTAATTGCTTACTTGTAGTAAACTCCGAGAATATAGCTGGTTGTGGTTTTATTCTCCATTTAAGTAAACCGCAGGCTTCACTTATAATACTTGTTGACCGACCAGAGGACATCACTTTGTGGGCCTTGGGTTTAAACCCTACATACTTTCGTTTAGGCAATAAAAAATGACCATAGGCTTATTGGGAATGGACCTTTGCATTACGAGCATTAAAAAATATTTAACATAACCTTTATTATGTGTATAAACGTAGATACATAAACACATTTATATTGTTTTAGATCAAAACCATAACTAATTTGATTAAAGCGATTATTATGCCTTAAAGTTATGTTAATTAAAATGGAATGCGTTTTATATTGATCTTGAATATAACATTAGATTTTTTTAAATGTCAGAATCAGTCTGTTAATCAATAACATCCTTAGACCATTAATATTGTTTGAGAAATATAAAGTTTGTGAATATGTCCACACGGCTTATAGCTGAAGTAAACGAAGAAATGGATGGGTTTACTAATAGTAGGTCAGTGGTAACAGAGAGTTTAGGTATTAGTCCACCAGGCTAGCGTGGTGCAGGTTGGGAGTCTTCATAGTTCGTAATTCATTTACCTCTTAATTCTCATGGCAAATTCTCAGGTATGTAGGATTTCTTACAATGTTTTCCTTAACCATTAAGCGAAGGATTTATTGGTATAATTTATATACAACTAGCTTTTGCCCGCGGCTTCGCCCGCACGAATGATTTTTCCTGGATAAAAGTTCCGCTATACATTTTCCCAGGATGAAAAGGGAGTTTATTGCGCACAAATTTTGCAACCCCTTTTTACCTCTTTAGAGGTTAAATTTCGCATAATCCCGTCTTAGTGAGCACGGGGAACTTGCATATTTCTGTCAACTGCCGGCATAATAATATTAATTGTACGAAACATCAGGTCAATAGAGTCACTGCCAAAAATAACTTGTAAAACTAAGTAGATTGCAGGCAATACAGTTGACATCCAAAGATTAATCGGCTCCGTGCAACAGCGATTTTACAGGTATCCTAGCACCAGCAAATATATTGTACACACACACACACTCACGCCTGTTATTCCCGAAGGGGTAGGCAGAGGCGCAACTAGTGTACCCACTTTTCGCCGTTGTTCCGTCCCATGATGTGATAGGCGGTGAGCCTATCGCCATATCGGGCACAAATTCCATACTCCGGGCTGACACTGAATAGAAAACTCAATATCACTTTGCCCGACCCGGGGATTGAACCCGAGACCTCAGCTTTGCAGTCGCACTGTAACACAACTACGACACCGAGGCAGTCTATAGGCCTCCCTTAAATATTTCCAGACGAAACTGTCAAAAGTTGCATCCAGCGTGTACCTGCGACCTTTATCAAGCCGCCTGTCTCTCGTCATGACGTCAGACGCAGAGACGCTGTATAGAAACTTATGTTTTTTTATTTAAAAAAAACAGTATAAATCATGATCATAACACAATTTCTGCTTACATCATAAAACTGGTTCCAAACAGTTGCCCGATTTCGCATGACGTCAGGCGGAATCCTTCTGAGTCATCTTTAAAACATATGAATGCAAATTTCGAGAAATACACATGTAATTCTTGGTACCAAAGGTCATCGCTTGTGTGACGTGATAGTGATTCCTAAAGATATGGATTTACACTGCCTGGTTTGTGAGTCTACTATTAATGAATCACGAGAGCAAGTCACTGGACAGTACACAAATCGTACCAGAAAATAAATTTGCTTAGCACCAGAAATAGACATTTTCCTGGTGGTAGGTCTCTCATATGTAAGAGTCCGTCTGGATGGGTACCACCGCAATGTTTATTTCTACCGCCAAGCAGCAGTGTGCATGCAATATTGTGTCTTGGTTTGAAGAACATTGTACCCAGTGTAACTACGGGACATCTGGAGACTTAACACATCTTATGTTTCAGGATGACGAGCGCACCGGAATGCCACACAGTATTTTGTAACTCAAAGTGCTGGATGGTGTTTCAACTGTTTATGGGTGGTCGTATTACTTACATTCAATAACGGCACACTCGTCTCGTCATTCAACGCAATAACGGAATGGAACCGGTCCCATACGAGAGAAAAACCAACACAAAAAAAAATAAAAAAATACAAGCACTTTAACCAATGAAATTTCAAATCCTGCAAGACCTAATGCTAGCAAAAAAAACTAAAACTATGTCTAGACATTTGCCTACAAGTCAAGCCGACGTAGGTAGTAAAAATCAAACATTGTCGAAAAACATTTCTCGGTAAAAACATGTGTTGGCTAACGGCCATAATATGTTACGTTTGCAAGGTTATGGATCACTAATAATAAACATTTTCTTATTTACCTTACATTACTCGGAGTACTTACTACTTACAAGATTATTATCTATAGCCTATTTTAGCAAACCTCTCAATGTAATCACCATATTATAATCTGACCGAAATTCCAACACCAGAAAACTTAGATTTTTTTTTATAGCATTGAATGACGAGAAGAGCATGCCGTTCGCCTGATGGTAAGCGATACGCCCACTCATAAACAGTAGCGTCACCATACAGCACCTTGAGTTACAAAGTACTGTGTGGCATGCCACTGTGCTAGTCATCCTGAGACATAAGATATTAAGTCCCATTATGTCCAGTAGTTTCACTGGCTACAATGTCCTTCAAACCGAAACACAACAGTGCATGCACACTGCTGCTTGGCCGTAGAAATAAACATTGCGGTGGTACCCGCCCAGACGAACTCTTACATTATGAGACCTACCACCAGTACTGAAAAACTCAAGTATATGTTATTCAAATCCAGAATCTCAAGGGTTACGATGCAAATAGGCTACAACTAGGTCAATGCGGTGACCTACCTACTTTGCCTGATTGTTCACCGGCAAACCCTACCCAAAACTAGAGACCCATTTATCATGATAACGATAAACATTTCAATAACCTCCTCATATGGTTAACCCATTCACGGGTCATAAGCCCTTATAATTTATACCAATATGGGTTACTCGTTCAATATTTTTGATTTATCCAAATGAATAATAGAACAGTAATTTTTTTAACTCAAAAATGTATCTCAGGAACCCGATTGATAACCGGTTAATATTTATCTTATGGTTTTTAATTTAACCCGGATCAAACTATTACAACGGGCTATAGGTTTGCCCCCTAACAAATCGTGGGACGGAATACGCATGGCGAAAAGTGGGTGCACTAGTTGCGCCTCTGTCTATCCCTTCGGGGATAAAAGCCGTGAGATTAGGCACCCTCAATCAGCTCCTTACTGTAGTACTGCCTAACCTTGACTGCAGCGCTGATGACCAAGCTCTGAACTACAATACTTCGAGGAGAGTTTGTAATATGAGATAGAGTTTCCAATCCAAAATTTTAAAAAGGAGAATTTAAAATTGGAATACCAGGAAAATTCAGTTTGACGCAGTAATCGAGTAGCAATAGTTACTTAAGTATTTATATTATGAAAATAGGTTAAACAAAATGAAATTATAAATACATGTCATTATTGGGGCTATTTAAAAACCCAGTATGCTGCTTAAGAACTATCCAGGACATCCCACGATTCTACAAAAACCAGTAAGTCATGGGAAGCAGGACCATTGGCAACTCAGAGAACTGGCAGTAGGATTTTGGCGGGAACTTGGAAATGTCATGAGTATAAAATATAGTTGTATCAAAGGGCTCAAATAAAAGGAATGAAATAACTGTGCTAATCAACTGTTTTCTGCTGCCGATAAAACTCCTCGATAAAGTCATGGTATGGTAGCCACTGCTTTACTGCGACATGCTATACAAAGAATAAAAAAGAATCAACCAAGTATGCGTTTTTAGGACTTGTATCCATGGACAAGAATAAATCAATAAAAAAAACAATTGACATTTTAATGTTGAGTAAAACTGGCCATCGTGCACACTATTGCTTCGTGGCTAATACTACTAACAGACGATTAGATTTGGTATCATGCGACCAATTCGTCACGCGGTACAGTCTTCACGCCACAAGATCGAACCGTACCATGCGATGTCCAGTTGTATCCAACCAAGTTTGATGGACAAGCCATCGAATCAGCCGTACCAATAATAATAATAATAATGTCCATCGAACCGTGCCCCACACGATGCGATATGGTTCGATGGCATACCATTGTAATGGTTCGGCTGTACCAAATCACATCGTATGTGCCCACTTTAAGTAGACAACGGACGGACACGCAGTTTTTTATATAGTCGAGTTAGTAAGTAATTCCACTTATATTGATGAAACGAAATTGCAGATAAGCATATCAAAATAATCTTTAATTTCTTAATGTTTCCGGAATTCTGATCACTATCAAAAACATGTTTGACGTTAATCATACTAAAAGGAATGTTGTGTAAGTTCGTAGTAATCTTTTTAAAACACAGCATAATTAAGTATTTCGACGTAGGTTTACAGAATAATATTATAATCAACGATAGATAATTTTTCATTACTTGATGTTTAAATTATGTTGTTAGTTGAATCAATTGCTTGGATGCTATAAAATAGCTAGCGTAGGAGGATTAAATCTCCTACGGATGCTACGTACAGCATTAAAACCCTCTCAGTAGTAGAGGAGACCCGTGCCGTGCAGTGGTACAGTATATTATAATGCAAGGCTGATATTATCACTTATTATTACAGTCATACTTAAAATATTTATTGTACATAAATTATTTACAAAAAAGTAACAACAGGTGTAATTGTTGTAAACAAACTTTTTCTACATTCAAATAGTATTTAGCGCCATCTATCCAATAAAGTGTGAATCATTAACACAAGTAGAGAGAAGTGTAGCAAATGAACAGATTATAAAATGATAGCACGGTTTCTCACTAGATGTCAGTATTTAAAGTAAATGTGATAACATTAGTACAGTCAGCCACAAAACGTCACTAAATAATTCAAAACTTCGTTATCTCCTTGATAGTGTAAGTAATAATTGATATTATGCGTTTCACCCACTCATATAAGCACATATTAGTAAGCACTTTAAATAATCAACAGCAACGCTGTACTAAAACAATACTATATACGCATTAAATTAATTATAATTAGGTACAGTTAGGTAGGTAGTAAGTAGCTGAACAAATTCAAAATTTTAATGCAACTATACCTACGGTCCCATAGAACAAAGTCGTATATGCAAAACATTGTTAGCTTTTCAGTAGAGCGCTTTGAAAGTCGTAAGTTTGTATTCATGTGCGAATTAGTGCTATTTCCACACATTATGTTCAAAGTTGTTACTGAACCCTTCAGAATATAATGTTTCGTTCAAGTATAACTTGTGATTTTCACAATTAACTTAGACTTTCAAAGCGCTCTACTGAAAAGCTACCATTTTGCATATACGACTTTGTTCTATGGGACCGTCGATACGCGTTAACGAACATGTTCAAAAATGGGTCTGAAATTCTTACCAAAACAATTTTTATACATGCGGATAGAGCCCCTTAAAACTAGCCTTTTACAATAAATCGTTTAATTTTAAAGACCTCTTATTTTAAGCTTTATATAATTTTATTTTGCTAAAAAAGTACATTAAATATGAACGTTTAAAAAAGTAAATTATGAATGGGGTCTAAAAATATTTTTTAAATGGATCGAAGTTCCATATTTTGTCCCTTTAGTATCCATAAAGTTTGAGCCTGGTTTGATTTTGAGGCCCAGCACCCATAAAAAAGCGGACATCTTTAATTGAAACTTTTTGCTTTGTTAATGATATTTCTATTATAAATTTGTAGAGGAAACAAATTAAGAACACAAAAGTGTATATGCGATTTGAAGTTTTGAATGTATTCAGCAACTTATGTGGCTGACTGTACTTATAAGAACTTAGTAGATATTACGACACTATATTAACATCGCTTTAATACATTATGGATACTTAGAAATAAGTTGCTTTGAGTTCTTGCCCCATATGGGTCCCTGTTCCCGTCGCTACTTTGAAACTAAACTAGAACTGCACCGCACAAATCACGAATAACGCGGGTTCACTTCTTTATTAATCAATTTATTAATTAACCGATTGCAAACAAATTGTTTCTTGTCCGTTCTTCTCTGATGAGAACTGCTTTCCGAACTGGTGGTAAGTCATTGACATTTCATGCTTTTCGTATCGTTCCGGTGCAGTATTCGCCTCCATATATTATCTCTGCATTCTATTTTGTGGTATATGCAAATTGCCCTCGTCGTTCAGTTGCTAAATGTGTCACTCCAAGCCAGAATTACCCCGACGTAAGAATGTGCCGACGTCGGTCTTGTTTGGCTCGAAACGGTTTTGCTCTATTTCAATTTAGCTCAAACGGACTATACAAATAAGGGATATCCAAAAATTATTTTTATTGTTGCAGAGGAATTAATTATACTAAGTACGGCAATTGATCTGAGCTTGCTTCCTTAGTCTTCATTAATCTTCTAAATGGATGGATGGGGTTGGTAGTGCTGGTGCTAAAAATATAACACGTTAAGTACGTGAATATTCATGATATTTAATTGAAGTTCCAAAGACAGTCATCACATTCAAATCAAACATATAAGCCACCAAAAGGTCCCTAATTTTCCAATTGATTAAATACCCCGTCCGATATAACCCGCTGTAGCGACTGCTATCTCTCAAGAACAATTTCGTACAACTATACACAGGTCGACAACATTTTTGATAACTTTACTGTCTGCAGAAAATTGTGTTTTATTGTGTTGCGTAGCTTCTGTGACGCATTATGTATTATTGTCAACGTTGAACAAATATTGCGCAACTTTTAATATTGAATGAAATGTTTATTCAATGCAAACCTCGATTCATCGTGACTCCTTTTAAACTTCATTTCCATCGCACCTTTGAACATTAAAGCTTTCTTTGTAAACGGTTTGTCCTTTAATTCAATTAGTTTTTGTTCCATATCCTGCAAATAGAATCAACAAGAATTATATTAAATTTCACTTTATTATTGAAATAATGCAACGATTTGTTTCAGTCAACCACCTCGAAAAGGACATGCAAACGTTTCGGAAAATAAATTATTTTAGCAACTAAAAACGGATGGGTTTTATTAACTGCATGTGGATCAAGTGTGTTCAATCAAAAGTAGACAGAAAGAAACACAATAAAACGTTGATAGATAAATAGGAACAAGAACGTAAATGATAACAAATATCAACTCGTGTCGCAACACACTTTTGTACTTCGCACACTTATCGTAATAGAAAGGTATCATAACCGTTACGAATGCCGAAGGCTATACGAGAGACTTACGAGAATATATAATTCGGCCCTGCTAGAATGTAGCGTAATAAACACGAAACGAACATTCGTGCCGACTGTCGGCTGATTGTAATTATTGTGATTGGTCGAGAGACCATCACGTTCGTCACATGTTGGTCTCACGACCAATCACAAATAAACGACACGGATGTTCGTATCGTGTTTGCCATGTTCTAAGGGCGGTATTAATAAATCAATCTCAAGTTTGAGTTACATCTCAAGTAGGCATAATTCAATACATTATGATACACTTGCGATGTAACTCAAACTAGAGATTGATTTATTAATGCGGCCCTAAGAGCATCGTTTCAGAAGCGTTGCTTCGCAATGCGAACTGATTTAAAATTGCGATTGCGCATACGATACGATTATGCTACAACACGTCGAACGTGTATTAAAGGCGTAAAGCTTACCAAGTGATTTTGATTTTCGTGTATCTGTTTGCTTAAACTGTTCCTGTAATCAATTTGCTTCTTCAACTCCAAGTCAGCGGTACGTATCTTATCGTGAAGTTCTTTCAAAGCAGTTTTTTTAACGCGCTCCAGTGTTTCGCATCTCTGCTGTTTGACTTTTATTAACTCGTTATTAATTTTGTCAACGTGATCTTTGTATTCTTTAACAGCTTCCTAAAAATATATTTTTATTTATTAAGGGCGATCTAATTTTTGGCTTGGTGGCAAAGATTTTAGCTAGGTACGTCAAAGGAATCAAGAATTTCTTAGAGTTCCAATATTTTAAGATATTAAATAAAATAGTTGGTAGATATAAAAATCCAGGGTGGGTAGCGGGGACTCAGCCTACGTCACCAGCCTCTCAAGTACACCCGTACCTAGCGGGAAATACTATCATCAAATTTCAGTATCATATTTAAATGAAATGAAAGCATTTACCTCTTTGCTAAGCTGGTGTTCGCGTTCGACTTGCTTGAAATATTCATCAGCTTGATTTTGTTCCTGTTGTCTCCACTCTCGGGCGACGCGATCTATCTCCTGATCCATCGTTAATGCTGCTTGTTTCTCTCTCTTGTAGTTCTCCACGCATATTTGTTTTTCAATTTGCATATTTTGCTGTCAAATGAGTAATTTTAACATAAAAAATCTAAATTAGACTTTAACATACCATACCATACTAGCCCTGTATTATATACTGTCCACTGGTGAGCACGGGCCTCCTCTACAACTGAGAGGGTTGAGGCCTTAGTCCACCACGCTGGCCTAGTGCGGGTTGGCAGACTTCACATACCTTCGAAATTCAGAGAACTTTTCAGGTATGCAGGTTTCGTATCGTTCGTATCGTTGGCTTTCGACAAGTATGATTTGTAAGCGAATAATGTATGGCGATTACAATATATAATTCCAAATGCAATGCAAAAATTAACCAATCAAAATAATTTTTCTATAAGCAGAACTAACTTTAATGTAAATCGTCAATTCTCGCCATATATTGAAAGATCAATAGGATCGCTTATTGAAATTGCTTGTCAACTCTCGCTCAAGTAGTTAATATAGGTTACGAAGAATTATGAATGATTAGTCGTAAGTACCTATCCAAAATACTTATTTACAATTTGTCTTAACTTCCTCTCTCTTTCTTGTCTTAATTCTTCCAACGCTCTTCTAATTGCTGCATTGTCAAATTCCTTTTCACACAATTTTTCACTTTGAATCCTCGATAATTTTATATCGCGTGACATGAGGTAATTCTTCTTGTTTGTCATTTGTTGTTGCTTTTTTCTTTCTAATTCTGAAAATAATAGTTGCCTTTTGTCAGTACTTCCAATCATACCAACACTTAAATTTTCTATCCCTTAGGGGTAGGCAGAGACTAGTGATTGTATAATTTTGATCTAAATAATAATCTGTCAAGCAGCCCTAAGTGTATCGGATTTTGACCTGTATAATGATCTTGCTCCATTTTCCGCCTCATTTTCTCGAGCCGTGTGTTCTCTTTCTCAATCTCTTCACGGATGATTTGCTGTCGTTTCTGATTGGCGCTCGCTATTTGCACGTTATACAATCTTCGACGTTCGACCATTTCCTCTTGTCTTTTATGTTCCATGAACTTTTCCATTTGCGTCTGAAATTAGTAATAATGATGCTTATTAAAAAAAAAATACGTTTGTCACCGTGTTTTTAATTTTTCTTTCTCACTTTAACCCCCAATGCAGTGTCTAATAAGCTATGTTCTAAATGCCATTAAATGTCAATTTAATCCGTGAAATAAGCTATTATTTCGAGAAACTGACACAACGGAAAAAACCCCAAGTAGATTTTTCGCTTACTTTGGATCAAAATCACCAATGTTAATTAATTTATCCTGCGTCAACACACGATACTCACACCGTCAGGATATTTCAACATAACATGGCTGAAGGGTACGCGGGCGACGTGTTTGCTAATGAATCTGGTAATTGAGTAATGACATTAATAGTTCACTGAGACTAGCGGGGAATCATTTTACCTTCTGGTTCATTATGGACACCTTTCCCTTAATACTTATCTAAAATAGGTAAGTACGTTTCTTATTTCGAAGTAGTTTTGTTACCTTTCTGAGAAAATCATCCATAAGAACTTGATGCCACATGTCTTCGATCGCTTGCTCTTGTTTTTCTATTTGCCTTTTTTCCATCATTTGCATCTTTTGCATCTGTTTGAGCGCGACTTCGTCTTTCTTCGTACAACGCATTCCTGATGCTCTGGAAATACAAACATAAAATCCAAATCGAAGGGGGAGGGAAGATGTTCAACAAGTATATATGCGTAGGTACATAATACATACACACACTTAACACAACTAGTGCACCCACTTTTCGTCATGTGTAGGTATTCCGTTCCATGTGATATTCCGTTCCATATATATGTGAATTCTAGACTCCGGATACTGAGCAGAATAACCCAATATCACTTTGTTCAACCCGGGATTCGAATTTAGTACTTCAGAGCGATGTCATATGCGCTCAATGCACATAAATATAAAAAGAAAAATCCTGTTATCTTTATTTAATCATAATTGCTTACATTTTTTCTCTTTCCAAAGCTTTCAAACACTCTCTTTCCTTTTCCAGTTCAAGTTCCATTTGACACTTTAGTAGATTTTCATCTTTTTCGTGACAATAATTGCACTCTTCTCTCTGTCTCTTCCTTTCGAGCTCTTCAAACAATTCTTTGTTTTCTTTCTCCAAAAGTAATTTCAGTTTATGTCTTCTTTGTCAAAGTTTTATTTCTTCTTTGTCCAGTAGTTTTGAAACTTTCTCACTTGTCCTATTTATTATTAATCTGGAACATGTTAATGATAAAACTAATCGGCACATAAGGGTGAACATATATTTCAGTGTCATTAATAATCCTACTTAATATTATAAAGGCGAAAGTTTGTATGAATATATGGATGTTTGGATGTTTGGATGTATGGATGTTTGTTCCTCTTTCACGCAAAAACTACCGAACGGATTTCGATGAAATTTGGCACACGGGTAGATCATGTCCTGGATTAACACATAGGCTACTTTTTATCCCGGGAAAATATAAAGCGGGACCTTTGACCCGAGAAAACTCATTCGCGCGGGCGGAGCCGCGGGCAAAACTTAGTTATATAATACCGCTTATAAGCTTTTTCCCGCAGCTCCGCCCGCGTTAAAAAGTTTTTCCGTGATAAAAGTCCCGCTTTATGTTTTCCCGGGATAAAAAGTAGCCTATGTGTTAATCCAGGACACGATCTACTCGTGTGCCAAATTTCATTGAAATCCGTTCAGTAGTTTTTGCGTGAAAGAGTAACAAACATCCATACATTCTTACAAACTTTCGCCTTTATAATATTAGTAGGATATTAATAGGAAGTAGGATTAAATACAAAGTCTTTTTCGCGACTTGGCCTGCGTAAAACGCTTTTCCCTGAATGAAAATCCCTTGTAAATATATCATAGATTTCGTTCCTTTTTTGGTATTACTATTTTTTTCCAAGTGTTTGTATTTATGCATGTCTGGTTATAACAATTAAATTACTTTTCTTTCTTTTTTACTTGTGAGATTTTACGGGATAAAAGTAGGCTGGGGAAATATTAGTCCAGGACATAGTATACCTGATTGCCAAATTTTAAAGACTTGAAGTTTATGCATTTACTTCTTAAATATGTTTATCAAAATAAATTCACAATTTATTGAATTAAAAATTGTATCTGAATGAAAATAAAATAATGGGAAGTAGAAAACGTTATTTGTGTTACTGTCGATTTACTGTCAAATATTGTCCCTGCTAAGTGCATTTGCACTACATACTTTTGCAAATGACGAGAATCGTAGTCGACGACGTCAGACAATTTCTTCATGTCATCTATGTCCACGTTGGTCTTCATCTCCAAAATTTTCCGTTTCTGAAACAAAATATAGTACCTAGATATTTTATATTTATTAGCAAGGTTTTAAACGTTGTTTTAAATTAACTATTAGGACGATCAAGGTTAGTCTTGGCCTTGGTAAGGACTAACAAAATACTGTTTTTTTTTCATATCAATGTAAATACTATAGGTACTAACTACACCATCTGCGAAATGTCTAGGTAATATACTCGAGTTTACGAAATTAGATAACGAAATTGTACGTCATTTGATCAATAGATGTCGCTAGTAGTTGTTGTAGTGAATAATTTTTTATGGCACTCTTTTATCTTATAATTTCAGTCGATAAAGTCAAAAGTATCTTGATATTTAAAAAAATATAAAAAAATATTTTGGATTCACATACACGTATACACTCACGCCTTTTATCCCCGAAGGGGTAGACAGAGACGCAACTAGTGCACCCACTTTTCGCCGTTATTCCGTCCCATGATGTTATAGGGGGCGAGCCTACTGCCACATCGGGCACAAATTCCAAACTTCGGGCTAGAAAAGCACAGTATCACGTTGCCTGACTCGGCGATCGAACCTGATACCTTAGCATTGCAGCCGTACCGTAATACAACTACGCTGCAGAGACAGTGGGTGATTGGCAGATTCTATTCGAAACTAGGCTAAAGCACGCAATTTCTATGTGTCATAATTTCATCCACTATTGTTATTAGGTACCTATTTGTTATTCTATGAAGATAAGATCAGTAATCAAACTACCAATTCAAAAGCTATCTTGATTTATTTATTTATTTAGTTTTAGAGTTACCAAAAGGAGATACATTAATCATTATAAATAATAATTATATCAAACTATAAAAACAAAGTTCAATGTTCCCCCGTAAACAGGCAACTACAGCATACAATGAGTGGCTTACATAACTCATAATTATTTTAAATAAATCTATAAATCTAAAGTAATGGAACAACAACAATAATATAATATTAAATAACCGATAGCATACAACAACAAACTAAATGATGAATTAAAATCTGATGACACTAATAACAGACACCTTGAAATGTACTTAGGCCTCATTTTTTCAACTGTGTTTATCTTTTTGTCAGGGTATTATTAAGCTGGATGCGCTCACAGCGCCTCACGCGTCACGTGTCACGCGTCACGCGTCACGCCGCGCCGCGCCGGAGCACTCGAAGCTCTGCGAGCGCGTCCAGTTTAATAATACCGATGATTACCCTAACCAGTTGAAAAACCGGTCTTAATTAGTTAAATGCGTCATCGCCTATAAAATGAAATGGCAGATTATTCTCCCCCGTCGCTGGCCCATTACCTACAATAAAACAATTACGGCACACCCTACATGGTGTAATCAGGGGTAAAGCTCACGAATGTAGAATAGTTTTCGCTCTCAGAGATTAAAAATATTTATTTATTGCTTTTTCGTTAGTTAATTATAGAATGGTGTAAACAATACATCATAGATAGACGATTGCACCATTCGCGGGTCATCTACTGTTTGTTATTGAAGATTTACATTGTCTATCACTTAAGATCTTCAACAGATCCTAGTAATATATTGTATACTAAAATCTTCAGTGAAAAATATACATTTTTGTAACGAATACCCCATCCAAATCCTTTACTAGTTTTTGAGAAAATCGCGAATATACAAACTTACAAGGGTACATACCTACATACATACGGGTCAAATTCAGAAACTCTTTTTTAAGTCGGTTAAAAAGGTAAACACAGCGTCAAATTAAATACATAAGAATTTTTTATTAGGCACGTTGAAGGTGTCAAGAAATGTGCAAATAATAAAATGTCGAATGAGTGGGAGAATTTGTGGTTTACTATAATTCTCATCTAATGTATGCAGCGCTGTCCATGTGGAATATATTCGAATATCTTTTTCGATATCCCCTTTAATTCTTACTGATATACAATGTTTATTTTTAGTCGAGGGAGCTATAAACACACGCCAGTTCAAACTTGCATGTGACTAATAAAAATATGCGCAAGAAAAAATAATGATGAATGACAGAGTAAACCTCACAAGAAATTCGTAAAAAGACTCCAAACGTGTAGTCACCTTTGAGCTATCTATTTGTTTGGCCTATTTTATCGGTCATTACGTATGAATAGTTTTTTTCAACTCAAATGTTTTTGAAGAAAAATCTCGTTCATATTGAATATCAAAAAGATATTATTATGTAAGAGTCCGTTTGGGTAGGTAACACCGCAATGTCGATTTCTACCGCCAAGCAGCAGTGTGCATGCACTGTTGTGTTTCGGTTTGAAGGAAATTGTAGCCAGTATAACTACTGAATATAATGAGACTTAACATCTTATGTCTCAGGATGGCGAGCGCTGTGGAATGCCACAGAGTATTATGTAACTCAAGGTGCTAGATGGTGTTACTACTGTTTATGGGTGGTCGTATCGCTTACCATCAGGCGAACGACATCCTTATCTTGTCATTCGACGTAATAAAAAAAAATTGTCACTTTGCTAATAAATCCTTACCTCCCAGAAATGCGCCGGGTGTCCGAAGTAAGCTGGGGCTTTACCGTTCACTCTGGCCAAAACCATTGTGCACTGTATAATTGTCTTCTTCACAGTAAGTTGTGTCCCAAATACAATTGGGTTTATTGATCCAACTCGTTACTTAGGAGACGGTTTCACGGGTGACTGGATCACGAAACTAAACATATTAATATTCGAATTTAGTCATAGTTTCGGTAACTTTAATAACTATTCTCTAATGCTCTCACCAATTATCGTTTGAGAGGAACTTGGTCATGAAAATCTATCACTTGCCCATGGACTATTGCTGCTTATGACACGCATGTGGCAAGCTCTATCTTTAATAATGCGTTCCGTCCCCGACTATTAAGTAAATTAACACTAATACGATGCCATAAATCCGTCTGTGCACTCCACATAATGGGGGTGAACGTTCGCGCAACACCGCGCGTGTGTCGATGCGCTAATGTGATTAAACTTGTTTATTTTCTCATTAAACTCCCTGAGGTATGCTATTTTAATATGCAATACCGCGTAACCGGGATGTCAGCTCGACCGAGGTATTGCTAAGCACACACAGACTCACGCCTTTTATCCCCGAAGGGGTAGGCAGAGGCGCAACTAGTGCACCCACTTTTCGCCGTTATTCCGTCCCACGATGTAATAGGGGGCGATCATATCGGGCACAAATGCAGACTCCGAGCTGATACTGAACAGAAAAACTCAATATCACTTTCACTTTTTTAGTATTGCTACGGTTTCAGAAAAAATTGATTTGAAATAATTTATGGGCAGTAAGAGCTATAACCACAATTTTCCTTTTCGATCTTGCCTGAAAGACTTTCCTAGATATATCATTCTGTTCACTTTACGTTTCTACTCCGACGTAATAGTGTCACAATAGGATATGGTTTTTCGGGTGCCAAATTTCATAAAAGTCCCTTTCGTAGTTTCTGCGATTACCTCTAATAACATTCAGACACTTGTCTTCATATATTTCGTATTTTGAAGTTAAATAGAACTGACGTATTACATAATAGGTATTTGTCACACACACACACACACACACACACACACACACACACACACTCACGCCTGTTATCCCCGAAGGGGTAGGCAGAAGCGCAACTAGTGCACCCACTTTTCTCCGTTATTCCGTCCCATGATGTGATAGGGGGCGAAGCCTATCGCCATATCGGGTACAAATTCCAGACACCGGGCTGATACTGAATAGAAAAACTCAATATCACTTTGCGCGACCCGGGGATCGAACCCGAGACCCCAGCTTTGCAGTCGTACTGTAATACAACTACGCCACCGAGGCAGTCTTCAAACATTTCATATTTTGAAGTTAAATAGAATTGACTTATTAAATAATATTCGTCGTGTAACAAAAAAAATGCTTATAACAAGACGCATCTTGAGATGGCTTTATGCATATCGTCGTCCGGCATTCAGTACCGCGAATGTAAAATTGGGACACTTTACAGGAGAGACAAAAAACTGATTTTATTATAATGTACACTTTACCTTCTGCTAAACTATTGTTATTTAGCATTCTAAACTATTGTTATTTAGCATTCTAAAACAATAGTTTAGCAGAAGGTAAAGTGTACATTATAATAAAATCAGTTTTTTGTCTTCACACGTTTAACAGTGGAACCTAGCTTAAGTTATTATTCTGAGGTGGAAATAATTTCGAACTATATAACTAAATAATAATTTGAAAATTATGAAGGCGTACATGTAGGGGTTTACCTAGCATATAATACCATAATTGCAATTAGAATCTAAACATATAATAAAACAGTGGCAGTCGGTGGGTCTGTACTTTGAAAGAAAAGTAATAAAAAGAAAGAAGAAAGGGGGTGACTGAAGAAAAGCAATAGAGCACAAATCAGCAATTTTTAGGAGTTTTTTCTGTCTGTTAGAGCACGTATTTAAAACTAATTAGTAACTATGTAGTATAATTGAGAGCAGAATATAGGTTTACTTTCATTTTAATTGGATACCTATCGGAAAATAGTTACATTATAATGCTATGGGAAGAGATTTATAATAAACCTTGAACAAGAACAACATGCCAACTTTATCTAAAGTTTCCGTCAGTCTAATCTACAACAGGTTGGTCTGGATTTTTTTATGGGAGGCGTATATTCAGCAGTGGACATCCAAAAGCTGGAGAAGTATTATTATACATGCCTCGATCTAAAGCCACGTCAGTGCCCATCATGGCGATAGTCGAGTGTAGAAAAAAGAAAGAAAGAAAACATATTTATTAGTTAGCTAGTGTACATAATCATGACACAGACATATATAGCAACATCGCGTATTGTTGAGCAACGTAGTCGAACCCGTTGTAGTAACATTTGCTGCGCGTCATTTGTTAAGCTACCCGTGCGCCTCAGTTGAATTTTTAGCCCCCGACAAAAAAGAGGGGAGTTATAAGTTTAGGGTGTGTATCTGTGTATCTGTATGTCTGTCTGTGGCATCGTAGCTCTCAAACGAATGGACCGATTTGGACGCGGTTTTTTTTTGTTTGAAAACTGATGTGACTGCGATGGTTCTTAGCTATAATTTATGAAGATCTGTTCAGGCGTTTGAGGATTATCAGCTCATTTCCAACTTAAAAAGTCCGATTGACTTTGAATTTGGTGTACTGTGACATTCAATATATTTGTAAACACGAGCTGATGCTGCGGCATCAAGTAGTCGGCGGGATACCCAACTCCTTAGCATCTTATATAGTGTGTTTGGGCTAATAAGGATGGGTTCAACGAGTAGGTGATAGATAATTGATTATCAAGGCCTCATGATGGAGAATAAAGTAATTTAAAAAGTTTGAAATAAAAGTTAAATTAAAATTTAAATAACCCCCGACACAAAAAAACTCTAAAAAGTAAAATAATAATAGTGTATTTGTCGTTTAAGTACCTAGTAATATATTGACCCAACCGTCGTCGCGTCAGGTGACCGCTAAAGAAGTATTTTCATATCCCTGGTCCCGAGTTCGGTCCTACTAGGTACTTAAACGACAAATACACTATTATTATTTTACTTATTAGAGATTTTTTGTGTCGGGGGTTATTTAAATTTTAATTTTCTTTGAATACTTCTCGTTCTGGTACCCAGTGAATGCGTCATCTTGTACAATTGAGAGATATTTGTCGTGTTTAATTTTCATGTGGGTTGCTTTTTTTTTAATTTGTCAATACAGTTTCCATATAAAAAAAAAATCATCAACATTTAACAGTTCTCTGACTACATTCGATGGTGCATATTTCTATAATTTTTATGCCCGCGAATTATGTGCTACTTTCTTCTATTGTAAGTAAAAGTCATTTTAGCGGAGCGTGAAGAAGCAATTAAGCAGGCCGGCATAACTATAACGGCCGTACGATCGATATGTTTTTGGGCTTCTCTTTACTTACCAGGCGACTTTGCCATGCCTTCGATAAAAATAAGATAAATGTATGAGTAACCCACTATTCTATAATATAGAGTTTGAATACCGGTCCTTGCATTATGTAACTTGTCAACAAGTTATTAAGAGGAGATCGCAAAGCCCGCAGATCCGGGCCTCATCGAGCGTTAAATCCGAGATCGTTCACGCATACATTGCTAGTAAAAAAACTCCTGAATGGCGGAGCGAACTGCGCCTAATACCGGATAAAGTCTGAACCTAGACTACACTAGTAGGATAATTCTCCATCGTGTCTGGGTGCGCGGGGACGGACTCAGTCATATGTGAGTTATGACCCCCTTATTAATTTTTTATCACTTATAGATTTTAATTAGCACTAAGTTACTTTTGATTACATAGTTTTTGTGTTTATATTCTTAACATTTTATTTCTTCAGTATTGTTTAACTTTGAATTTTAGACATACTATAGTAATCGTATGTACAACGTTATTAGCACTATGGGTAATAGGACAAATATAACTTTAAACAATATAAAAAAAAACCGACTGCGTCAATATCTGCCATCTTTATTAAATTCACTAGCTTTTGCCCACGGCTTCGCCCGCGTTAATAAGTTTTTCCGGGCTAAAAGTACATACATAAAAACCTTCCCGTTGAATCACTCTATCCAACACATTTATTTGTATAAAGATTAATATTATGACGTTGATACAACTCTTAACAAATAATGCATTAATTTCGACCAAATTTGATTACCATAAAAACGGTTCTAGAGAGTTTATTTTAAAAGATAGACATATACTGTCGCGGACTTTTTTTTAGATCATTTCAAGAGGAATAATTCTTTCATACATATATTTTTGGTATCTTGAACCGTTTTCGCAGCGCACGCAATGGAAGCCCTCAAGGATGAATAATTTTTCCCGCATTTTTCACATTTTCCATTATTTCTTCGCTCCTAATAGTTGCATCGTGATGTTATATAGCCTATAGCCTTCCTCGATAAATGGTCTATTCAACACAAAAAGAATTTTTCAATTCGCACCAGTAGTTCCTGAGATTAGCGCGTTCAAACAAACAAACAAACAAACAAACAAACAAACAAACAAACAAACAAACTCTTCAGCTTTATAATATTAGTATAGATTGAACTGAAAAGATAGAAACAAGATTTTAATTTTAATATTTCATTTTGGTTTTGAATTATCTTAGTAGACAGTGTTCACAAACGCTGTCGGATACATACATACATACATTCAAAAAACATAACCCTCCTTTTTCGCAGTCGGGTAAAAGCACTTGTATTCCAATTGTAGTAGATGTATATTGTTATCTACTCACTAAGTTTTGTTTTCGGCTTTGTCTGGGCGAAAGTCCTTTCCCGATATAAAAATCGCACCGCAATTTTCCGAATACTAAAATAATCCGTAGGCTAATCGAGAATTTGGTTTACATGTTGCGCTTATCCGTTAATATGAGCCGTTGCTAGCAGCTGCGGCAACGTAAAAAGTTTTTTCTGGATAAAAGTCCCGCTATATATTTTCCCTGGATAAGTAGCCATTGTCTTTCCCAGGATCTCACTACCTGCATATCAAATTTCATCGAAATCAGGTCAGTCGTTTAGCCGTGAAAAAGTAACGGACAGATAGATAGACAGAATTACTTTCGCATTAATAATACTGCGACTGCCTCGGTGGCGTAGTTATATTACAGTACGACTGCAAAGCTGAGGTCTCGGGTTCGATCCCCGGGTCGGGCAAAGTGATATTGAGTTTTTCTATTCAGTATCAGCTCGGAGTCTGGAATTTATGCCCGATATGGCGATAGGCTCGCCCCCTATCACATCATGGGACGGAATAATGGCGAAAAGTGGGTGCACTAGTTGCGCCTCTGCCTACCCCTTCGGGGATAACAGGCGTGAGTGTATATGTATATGTATATATATGTATATGTATTAATAATATAAAGGCATAGATTAGGGGTGCATCCGTTTGCTGCTAACCAACATTATAAAATCATCAAGAATTTTCGCATTCATAATATCAATAAGATACATTAATACTCCCGCAGATTGAACAATATTTTTCTCTTAAATCGCCACCTCACCTGAATTCTAACTACGCCCCTGCTCAAAGTCGGGGATTACGCTCCTTTGTGCTTAAAACAAAAGGCCGAGATGAAAAAGCATGAGAGAGGCTCTGCCATGTCGTCGAAATTATGCAAAATTATGGGCCTGCAGAATTGTACGAAATTAATTTTCTTGTAACAATATTTCAATTGCAGATAATATCCATACTTTACATATATAAAACGAAGTCCCCCACCGCGTCTGTCTGAACGCGATAAACTAAAAACGACTGAACGGATTTGGAAGAAATTTGGTTTAGAAATAGTTTAAGACTCTAAAAAGAACATAGGTTACTTTTTTATGCTGGAAAAACATATAGGTGGTATTTCTCTCATATGTAAGAGACCGTCTTGGTGAGTACCACCGCAACGTCTATTTCTACTGCCAAGCAGCAGTGTGCATGCACTGTTGTGTTTCGGTTTGAAGGATATTGTAGCCAGTGCAACTACTGGACATAATGAGACTTAACATCTTACGTCTCAGGAAGACGAGCGCGGTGGAATGCGACACAGTACTTTGTAACTCAAGGTGCTGAATGGTGTTGCTAATGTTTATTGGTGGTCGTATCGCTTACCATCAGGCGAACGGCTTGCTCGTCTCCTCATTCAATGCCATAAAAAAAGGAAGAGTTTTATATCGGTAGAACGATGTCACGCGAGCGAAAATGCGAGTAAAAGCTAGTGTATAAGATTTTACAAGTATTCTCACGTCTACCTCGGTTGTATCCATTATATTCCTGCTATGCTGAGGTCTCGGGTTCGATCGCCTGGTCGGGCAAAGAGACATTAGGTCTTTCTCAGCCCGAGGTCTGGAATTATGCCCGGTAAATGGCAATACTCGGCATTATTGGATGGTGCCTACCATAGCTGACGAAATGTGAGAGCAGTGTGTGTGAAAAGCTATGCTTATCACTGAAAACTATAACGAAGTGATGCCTTGTATATGTGTATGTAGGTATTGTACAACATTCTAGTCCCTTCTTTCTAAGAGTTCTTATAATTGACATAACGCGATATAACAAAATCTATGTTTTGCAGTCTGATATATGTGTGTATCATTGTATCGTACTAGGATCAGCTCGCAGCTCTAAAAATATGTTTAAAAGCATATAGCAGTCAGGAGTAACCTAGTTTACTATTAGTGAAAGATTTCAAAATCGGTTCAGTAATTCCTGAGATTAGTGCGTTCAACCAAACAAACAAACTGTTCAGCTTTATAATATTAGTACAGATTAAACGGTGTTAGTTCTTCCTTTGATATTCTACTTGTTTTTTTTATGGCATTGAATGACGAGATAAGCATGCCGTTCGCTTGATGGTAAGCTATAAGACCACCCATAAACAGTAGCAACACTATAAGCAACTTGAGTTACAAAGTAGGTGCCTACTTTGTGGCATTCCACTGCGCTCGTCATCCTGAGACATAAGATGTTTAAATGGGGTAAGCGAGAGTCGCGGGGCGAGCAGTGGGGATCTGCTCGCTCAACCACTAATGTAAGCGACTACGAGGTGGACCACAATGCGGGTGGTCGGTCTCCTGCAGTCGTAGACGCAAAGCGTGCTTTTGAGGTCGGAGGCTTCTCAGCCTCCTCATTTAGAGAAGGGCCGCAATGCGGCATCGCGCAGGGGCGGTTCCGTGCAGCTAACTCTGTGCAACAAGATACCCCGGGGCCGTCCCGTAGGCGCCGAAGAAGGCCACCGCGGGTTTTGCTTGGTATGCCGGTGTAGGGTGTACATAGTGTTAGGGACTCGGTCCGATGCTCGCTCAGATGAAGCTATACTCCCGAGTGTCGACATTGGACCGTAATACTGTGTGAAACCAACATAACCGTTCCACTCACCTCCCAGTGGTGGTAGCGATAACGCCTTTTTCCCCGCGATAAAAAAGGTCTCATTATTTCCAGTAGTTACACTGGCTACGATAAACTTCAAACCAATACATAAATGTGCATGCACACTGCTGCTTGGGAGTAGAAATAGACGTTGCGGTGGTACCCACCCAGACGGACTCTTACATATGAGAGACCTACCACCAGTAATTGCTTTGGGCAGGTTCATGAATAATCATAGTTCAGTTCAGGCAAATTTTATGTGGGCCCATGGGGGGTTCCAAGGGGGAGTGGGTTAACAGGGCAACTGCCTCCCGGGTTTGTATGTATAATTGAACTGTTAGGAAAACTTATAAGAATTTCCTGACATGATCCAAAGACCCAAAGGATGCGATTTGCTCACAAAATTGTGTTACACAATGTGTCGCTACTGGGTAATTATCATCTTTAGATGTCTGTAGTGTCAGTGTCATTGTGCATGTATACTGCTAATGCATATTTCGTATTCTCTAGGAAGGTACTGGAAGCAACTAATGCCTAATTCACGTCAACACAGTTTAAATAACAAAAGAGTTTACTGCCTATGTGATATATTTAAGCGTTAGTGACGTTTCGTGTCTCATAATCGGGTTAATCTGCGTTTTACTTACACACACACACACACACACACACACACACTCACGCCTTTTATCCCCGAAGGGGTAGGCAGAGGCGCAACTAGTGCACCCACTTTTTGCCATTATTCCGTCCCATGATGTGATAGGGGCCGAGCCTATCGCCATATAGGGCACAAATTCCAGACTCCGAGCTGACACTGAATAGAAAAACACAATATCGTTTTGCCCGACCCGGGAATCGAACCCGAGACCTTAGCATTGCAGTCGTACCATAATACAACTACGCCACCGAGGCAGTCACGTTTATTTATCCTATTAATCCTATTAATTATTATAAAGGCGAAAGTTTGTAAGTATGTATGGATGTATGGATGTCTGGATGTTTGTTCCTCTTTCACGCAAAATCTACTGAACGGATTTCGATGAAATTTAGCACAGGGGTAAATCATGTTCTGGATTAACACATAGGCTACTTTTTATCCCGGGAAAATATAAGCCGGGACTTTTATCCCGGAAAAACTTTTTAATGCGGGCGGAGCCGCGGGCAAAAGCTAGTATAATAATAATACTTGCCCTGTATTACATACTGTCCATTGCTGAGCACAGGGCTAATGTGGGATGACAGACTTCATACCTTCGATATTTTTACTGAGAATTTCTCAGGTATGCGTCTTCTCCGCGATGGTTTCCTTCACCGTTAAAGCTATAATTCGTACATAACTTTAGAGCAGTCACAGGTGACGTTGGTTTTTGAACCTGCGGGCCGTGGTCTCAGTAGTCCCTTCCACTTTCAACTAGGCTATAACCACATTTACTTATATCAGTTTTGTAACTTTATTCGTTTTGTCAAATATTTGGAAAAGCAAAGAAACCATTTCCCTTTATCTACATTGATGATTTTGAGTGTACTTCATGTACCAGGCGACCTACTTGCTCGTTTGCGCCCTTTACTATGAAAAAAATAATCGTCCATATTACTTACTATGAATGCTTTATTCGAAGCATCATTAGAGCGAACCTCGTTCAGTGTATTATAGAGCAAGAGAAAAAAGGGCGGGTTCACAATAATTTGCTTAGGATCGCTCGACATTATATCGAACGATTGGTACGGCGATAAATAGGGCAGTGACCACCCATAACCGCATAATATAATCCTGAGAGGGTTGTGCGCTCGTGTTGAACTTTAAAGATTATTGTTTACTGGTGGTAAGCGAGAGACGGTCTGGGTAGGTATTATCGCAATGTCTATTGTTTTCCGTGTGCAATATTGTCTCAATGATACATTTCTTTCTTTCTTTCTTCTTCTTTCTATTTCTATCGCCAGCAGTGTGTATGTGTTCGGTTTTAAAACCAGCGTAATTACAGGACATTTTGAGACTTAATATCTAATGTCTCAGGTTGACGAGCGCAGTGGAGTGACACGCAGTACTTGTATGTTGCTATTGTTTATGGGCGATCGTGTCGCGTACCATCAAGCAAGCGGCATACTCGTCTCGTCATTCAGTAGCTTTAAAATAGTAACGAAACTGCTCTAAACTAAATAACCAAATAAATCTATTCTTGTTTATTTGTTTTTACATTATTGTGCTTGCATTATACCTTTGAACTTATTTTGAAAAGAGCAACCATAGAAATTCCTGCCCGTTATTCTCTGGTGGAAACTGTTGTCCATACTAGTGATAGAGTAAAAATTTACTGAATCTAAATAATATTTATGCAGGACGCGCTGGATGCAGGCGGTTTTTGAGCGTTTTATATTAATTAAAATAGAAACAGTTGCAAATACACGAATCCATTAGATGGTACAACTTATAGTGGCTTCTATCACGAGCCTTCTGATGTGCTTGTTTCTTCTTGAAGAAAATAATGTTTGTTAGCGATATCCTATTATTGGCGAAGCAATTTTGGGTTGGAGTCAAAATCCTACTAATATTATAAAGGCGAAAGTTTATAAGAATGTATGGATGTTTGGATGTATGGATGTTTGTTCCTCTTTCACGCAAAAACTTCTTAACGGATTTCAATGAAATTTGGCACACGGGTAGATCATGTCCTGGATTAACACATAGGCTACTTTTTATCCCGGGAAAACATAAAGCGGGACTTTTATCCCGGAAAAACTTTTTGACGCGGGCGGAGCCGCGAGCAAAAGCTAGTGTTTATATATAGTATGTAAGATGTTGGATGTCCAAATAAAATAATTAAAAAAAATCACTGTACAGCAGGTACAGAACACAAATTACAGTTGTCCTAGAAAAAAGACAGGCAATGTATAAATTATTTTACATTGTGTAGATTTGGAGAGGACGAATGATAGGAGACAGACAAAGAAGATTTTAATATTCTAAGGCGAATTAGGAAGAGTCAGTAGGGGTCGAACGCACCAAACCTTTTAATGTCAGATAGTTGACATTCTTACCAAAGGGTAGGTCAAATTCTAAACCGGAGGGAATGCATGAAGAGATTGATGGAAATGAAAGAAGCTAAAGAAGTGTGCCAGTATCAGGCATCCATAGTTTCTGCCTAACTCTATGGAAATATGTATCTCGATTTGTATATATGTAACTGGCTGGTGCGCAGGTGCACTATAGTTTGAAAAGTAGTTACTTATGCAAAAATCATTTACTTCGGCATCTAAGTCAAATATAGTAGAAGAATTTTCAAGTTTTCAAGAGCTGTAACAATCGCGCTGCTTGCAATAAGATCTTGTACTTACATAGAAGCACAAAACGTTTCGGTTAGTCTACAATATTTTTGGGATTATCGTCTTCTTAATCTATTTTTCCCAAATACACATCTTGTTAAGGAAAGGTTATTGTATTCAAAATGCCTACAGGCATTAAATCTGTAAACGATTCATAAATCACAAACAGGATTACCAACGGGTTGCAGACCAGCGTTTCGACGTATTAAATTAAGAAACGAGATTTGAAGTTAAAAAGGTTTCATCTTTTCTAATACGTTCTGGCATCAATTTCCATGAGGGGTTGAACAATGGGGAATGACCTTAAGGTGGTGTGTGCAGTGCGCATGCGCCCCGCACCCCAGCCAAACTGTCATGGCGGCTCAGTCCGCTTATTGACGCCCTAACGTCGCGCGTTTCTTAGCTACTCGCAAATACTAAAATCGGTATAAAATCAACTGACCAAAGACGATTTGTGAGTGACATAGTGACAGTTTGATCCAGTATTGGCCGAGCGCAAATCGACATATTTGGATAAATTAATCGTGAGTAATAAATTAAGCTGTATTATTGTTGGTGTTATTACATTACGTTTGGATTCATGTGATTGCGTGTTCTAAAACCGTTTAAAGTAACATTAGCGGATTATACATTTTATTGATTCGGCAAAGTTTTTGAAGGATTTCGTTCGCACCTCGTCGGCTTGCGGCGGCTACGTTGCCTCATTCCAGACAGTTTTGATTGGATTACGTTTCTGAATATTTTAATGTTATAGCTTTATTAATTTTTGTGTACCTAACTGCTTATACAGGAGGATTTATTGCTCGTGAAATATTAAGGTTTTTGAATGCTCTAGATTTACCCCGCGCCACGAATTATATCAAATGAAATTTAATCTGTATTTGAAATGTATATTAGTTATTAATTCTTATAGTGGAATCAAATATCTATTACAGATTAGGAGTGTACATTTTTTTACAGGCAATAAAGGCATCAAGGAGTGAATTTTTTTATGTATTGTCTCATTTTATTTATTGCACATCTAACTTAAATATGTAATATTAGTGATGTAATAAATATTGAACTTTTAATATTCGTTACATTAGGTACTACTTCATATTATCCTATTTTTTGGGAGGTGATTTAATAAATGATGAATAATAAACGGGGAAATTGGGATTAAAGAGTAATTTTATCATGTAATCTATTACTACTAACAGACGATTAGATTTGGTATCATCGTACCAATTCGTCACGCGGTACAGTCTTCACGCCACACGATCGAACCGTACCATGCGATGTCCAGTTGTATCCAACCAAGTTTGATGGACAAGCCATCGAACCAGCCGTACCAACAATAATAATAATAATGTCCATCGAACCGTGCCCCACACGATGCGATATGGTTCGATGGCATACCATTTTAATGGTTCGGCTGTACCAAATCGCATCGTATGTGCCCACTTTAATATTTGACAGGTAGGTTGATTAGGTAATAGCGATTCACGTAATTGTTATATTTGGAAAAATATCCTTCATTCCAAATGTAATTTTTTTTTTTTTTTTTTTTTAATATGGCCATCTTCGGCTCATTAGGGACGGCTGCGGGCTTCCTCCGACTCACGTCTAAGTTGTCGTCCGCAACCGCCCTGTCCGCAACCGCCCCTGCAATTCCAAATGTAATGGGATTATGTATGTTATGATTGATCACTGTCACATGTCTTGTGGTTACATACATACGGGTCGATAAAAGACCTTCTTTTTTAGAGTTGGTTAATAAAAAAAATGTATACAGTACCTACTTGTTATAATTGGTGTATACCGGGTGGAAGGGAAACGCTCTCTATACCGGAACGGTAAGAGAGAAGAACCATAACATTAACGAAAAACAATATTCATTTGCAAAGCTAAGCGATAATACTTACGATTTTAGTATTTCCGTAATTCATGCGCGCGCAATGTAAAGCGTACAAAGAACTGGGCGGCCGTCGCGCTGCGCCGGGACCGGCCCGTGGTCGTTAACCCGTCAGCTGATGTACGTGTTTCATTACGATTTTTTTGAAATATTGACCTTTTTTACTATGTTTTTCAGAATAATAGTTTGATTTATCTATCCATATGTGAAGCTGTACAGAAATTTGAGAAAATCCTACTAAAATTGTAACAATGCGATCGCGATTTTTTTAGTGCCATCACCAATACTATCACCTGTATTCGTTTCCGAGAGCGTTTCCCTTCCACCCGATATATAACACTAGCTTTTGCCCACGGCTTCGCCCGCGTTAATAAGTTTTTCCGGGCTAAAAGTACATAAAAACCTTCCCGTTGAATCACTCTATCCAACACATTTATTTGGATAAAGATTAATATTACGACGTTGATACAACTCTTAACAAATAATGCATTAATTTCGACCAAATTTGATTACCATAAAAATGGTTCTAGTGAGTTAATCTTAAAAGATAGACATATACTGTCACGGAAATTTTTTTAGATCATTTCAAGAGGAATAATTCTTTCATACATATATTTTTGGTATCTTGAACCGTTTTCGCAGCGCACGCAATGGAAGCCCTCAAGGATGAATAATTTTCCCCGTTTTTTTTCACATTTCCCATTATTTCTTCGCTCCTAATAGTTGCATCGTGATGTTATATAGCCTAAAGCCTTCCTCGATAAATGGTCTATTCAACACAAAAAGAATTTTTCAATTCGAACCAGTAGTTCCTGAGATTAGCGCGTTCAAACAAACAAACAAACAAACTCTTCAGCTTTATAATATTAGTATAGATTAATAGTACTTACTAGTGCCGTGTTATGTATACTAGCATAATCCTGGGCAGGGCCGGATTAAGAATGTCGGGGCCCCTAGGCATTGTCCTCTTGGGGCCCCTTTTCCAGTTTTCAACATCCTAAAATATATTTTTTTCTACCACAACCTAATTAACCGACTGCAAAATAAAATAAACTATATTTTTTTAAACCTCAAATTTGTTACATAACATATTGAAATATATTGTAAAAGATAATAATAATATTATCGGGTAACGGGTTTATAAAATATGAGTCGTAAATTTTTTTTCTCGGGACGAAGTGCCCCTGGCGGATGCCGGCCTCCTAGGCAGTTGCCTAATTTCCCTAAAGGCTAGTCCGGCCCTGGTGCTGGGAAGGGGCCCCCTCTACTACTAACGTTACTCCTCTATGACTTACGCATACGCTGTGGGTAGAGCAGTTAAAATTGAAACGTTCCTAACACATATAAAGTCTGTTTATAATGTGACTGCCTCGGAGGCGTAGTTGTATTATGGTACGACTGCAATGCTGAGGTCTCGGGTTCGATCCCCGGGTCGGGCAAAGTGATATTGAGTTTTTCTATCCAGTATCAGCTCGGAGTCTGGAATTTGTGCCCGATATGGCGATAGGCTCGCCCCCTATCACATCATGGGACGGAATAACGGCGAAAAGTGGGTGCACTAGTTGCGCCTATGCCTACCCCTTCGGGGATGACAGGCGTGAGTGTATATGTATATGTATATATGTATGTTTATAATGATATTGAGCACACTGTCAAAGTCAAGCAAACGTAATATTAATTATCATACGATTGTTTGGTCTAGGAATCGAATCTAGAACTTATGCTTTTCCGTGTCCAGTGCAACAAGACCAGCCTTTTTTAAATACTAGTTTTACTTATGGACTGCATTTTAAGAAACTCAATTTTATCGGACCTCCATTTCATTTATCTACTTTATTACTTTGTGTCTTAAGTTCTTTGTATGTTTGAACGCTCTAATCTATGATCAATGCTTCTGATTTTGTTCTCTACTAGAAATCTGTAATACTCCAATAATACACTTTTATGTGTTAAGAGATCCGAGCAGAAATTTCTGTTAAAAAAATTGGTTCAACTAAAAATTATATCAGAATCACGTTTGTACTTTGGGATTGTATCTTACTAATTCCTTGCCAGATTTTTCTGTTAGCTTGTTTCTGAGTTACTAACAGGACTTTGTCTTTACGAAGTCTTATTTACCTATTGGCTAACGTTATTATGGACACTCGGAATGTTCTCTCTCTACCAAGCTGTAGATTCCATACAATGGCGGAGTCAGCTTTCCTTGTTTTTGATCAGCCGGAATGCTATTTACATTTCATGTAATGTTTTTCATCTATTGTAGATGATTTAAACAGCGTCAACTGTTAGAGTTTGTTTTGAAACAATTTCTTTGATAGCTGTAGATACCAATACGAGGAGGGTAAATAGTCATAGTATAATTTAAAATCAATGTCATGTAGTTAATAACTTGGTAAGTTCTCGAAGGTATATTCATAACAATCAAATAAAAGATAATTTTGCATGTGAAAATTGATATAGCACTTAATCCGAAAACGAATATAAAGCACCGACTGTTATCCTTATATCAAACTGCTCGGAAAATGTCGATGTACCGACTACACATAAGCGTAGATGAAAGTAAGAACTATAGTCAACGACATAAATGCGTTTATGAAGACAGCAATAATTATATAAATATTCCGTCTTGTCCTGAAGGCCTAGTTTCCTCATTTGTTCCATGCCGATACGAGCTCACAAAGACTCCACGCAAACCTTTATTCAGACGAAATATTCAGCATGAAGAGACTGCATTTATATTTTTGTTCAAGGAATTCTCATAGTATGTAAAAAGAAGCAGCCACGCGAAAATTAAATACTCCCAACGTGTCTACAGAGCACGAGTGAATTTTTGTTAGTGAAAATACTTTTTGTCCCGAGACCCTTGGGGCTTGTACACAATTGTCGGTATCGTGATACGTTTCGCAGTTGTTTTCCTGTGTGTATTGCGCGTTATAACACTTATTACTAGCATCTGTTGCCCTATTTTTATTTATTTTATTTGTAGCAGACGTGAATTCGTTCCATTGTTCAGTTTATCGTGATCCATTGTCTGTTTAATGGTTTTTTTAGTTCGCTGCAGCGCTGAATTTCTGTATTGACGTGGAAATTCTGGACAATATTTTTCTATGATTAGTTTTGTCTATGATAATTTTTAATATTACATATTCGTACATAGTTGGTATCTGCTACCTATTAAAGTATTGTTAGAAAGTTAGAAACAGAAGCGATTTTGATTTAAATAAAAACGATTTATTACTGATTTTACATAACACATTTATCACTCATTTTACATAAGCACTTTTTAACAGAAATACTTTTACAAATATAGGTATCAGCAACTAACCGACCAGTATGAAAATCAATGTTAAACTTACTCAACTGAGATCGATGGTGAGACTGAGCGCGCACGAGAGTCTGAACACGAATCAATCCAAATGGCGGTACGGCACCCTTTTTATACACACAACTGTCATTACTTTGACGTCTCGATTGGTTCTCATAACTGGCAACCCGCTACAAATACCGTTACAAAACTTTTATCCGAACACGGCCTCTCCTGACAGGAGTCCGTCTTCGGGCTCCATCTTCTAGCTCTGAAGATCAGTCTCCAGAACTGACGATGAAGTCGCCAAAATTCTTCACTCGCCATGACGCTGGATGATGCAGCAGGCTCTTCAATGCAGCTCTGCGTCCACGACGTGCTTGGTTGATGCTCACCGTCGCCACCAGGTGTTTCTTTTTCAGAAGATTGGGCGACGCTAGGAGAGTCAGCCTCCTCAAGTTCATCATTTGCATCTGCGTACAAAAATAAAACAAAGCACAAAAACATGTCCAAAGGGATAACAAAATAAAGTAAGACAGCTCATATGACTTGAAAAAAAATTACTCAACAGTTCAATGTAATAAAATCTAAGCACAACGGATATAAAACATCTTGATATCTGTAGCAATCACCCGAGGCAGTTCCAGTCATAATAAAATCTAAGCACAGCGGATATGAAACATCTATCACCTGAGGCAGTTCCCGTCATAATAAAATCTAAGTACAGCGGATATGAAACATCTTGATATCTGTACCAACCACCCGTGGCAGTTCCCGTCATAATAAAATCTAAGCACAGCGGATATGAAACATCTTAATATCTGTACCAATCACCCGTGGCAGTTCCCGTCATAATAAAATCTAAGCGCAGTGGATATGAAACATCTTGATATCTGTACCAATCACCTGTGGCAGGTCCCCTCATAATAAAATCTAAGCTCATCGGATATGAAACATCTTAATATCTGTACCAATCACCCGTCGGGGGAGTGCCTCTCACGACTCGTTAGAGGTCTACGTGAGACATAGCTTTGCGTGTGTGAATCGGTCCCACATAAAAACATGTTTCCACCCAACCTCTTAATATAAGACAAATAATGTTTGCCAAACGAACACATCCCACGCCAGAAACCCGTCCATGATACAACCCTGCGTGTACTACGAGCTCCAGGACCACATGTCTGAGCAATCCTCGACAGTGTCCGAGCACACAACCACACAAAGTACGTCCCATATACTAGGATCGCATGCCCGAGCGCAGTCGAAAGCAGCATCCAATAATATGAAACCGTACCTCACTTGAAGTGTATCCGTCGATCAGGATAGCATGCCTGACATAAGACAAGAACTATACCGACCGCAAGACTAAACTTCCCTTAAACGTGTTCACCCCCTTAGGAAACTTTAACAAAATGTGTTCATCCCCTTAGGAAACTTTAACAAAATGTGTACATCCCCTTAGGAAACTTTAACAAAATGTGTTCATCCACTTAGGAAACCTTAACAGAATGTGTTCACCCCTTAAGAAACTTTAAAAACTTTTCCATAAAAACTTTAGCTTTATAAAATATACAGCACCCAATGCGCTTTTCCGCAATCACCTGATATCCATGCCACTTGAAGCATGATGGAGCACCTTGTTCCGCATTCGCGCAGTTCAGCAGCGTAAGGAGCGCGCAGTTCAGCAGCGCAAGGAGCGCGCAGTTCGGCAGCGCACCGCATCACCAGGAGCGCGCAGTTCGGCAGCGCACCGCATCACCAGGAGCGCGCAGTTCAGCAACTTACCGCATCGGCAGGAGCGATTTTCAATTACTGCAAACATAAAATATACGCAGCAGCATCACATCGCTCGGCCTATTCTGACATTACATTAAATCCTACACTACTACAATTTACGTCATTAAGTACCCATCACACTGTAAATAGTCCACATGTAAACCGCAGTTATGCTTATAGACAATGCATGTGGTGTAACTACATAACTATGGTTTGTGTATCCCCGCAGAGGCACTTTTTCCAATACCCTCAATATCAAATTAAAAATCACATACGTTTAATTACGAAAGAATTTATCTTTAAGGCAACTTTTTATGCCAAGTAGGTAAAGCTATTAAGTATCGTTGAAACTATTGAAGTTAAGTTTTACCAATTAGAGCCATGTACAATAATATTTACTTAAGCTGCCATGTAAAATATTTTTATTTTACCTAACTGAAAATATTTGGACCACATGAGTACTGAACTCTAACACTACGGCTGTTACATCCGAACAAACATCTCATTGTTATTGCAAGCAGGTCCACTTACGAAGAGATAACATGTATCGGCCAGTTATAACACGAATAGTTAATTAATCAATGTCTGCACATGCCTCATTAAACAAGGTCTTAAAATTCGTTAAGAGTACTAAAAATAAAAAAGCCATAACCTCAAATGAGGATTACGGGTCATACGATACCAAACTTCCTTTACAGTCACCGACGAACATTCTCTGTGCTGGAGCAGTTTGCTTCAACCGCCAGTTGCCACCCGCGCAGTCACTTTGCCCAGGACACCAACTGACACCATAAGCGGCACATCTACTGGAACACTTGCACACCAACAGGAACGTTTGCACATCAACAGGAACGTTTCAACACCAAAAACAATGCTTGAGCACGAACAGTTCAATTGTGGTACACGGACACACTTGTTCATTCGAAGTCGTATACACATGACGTCATCACAAATTTGTACACCACACAGCGACTATATAACCCCTAGACTCCTAATGTTCAATATTTCTTTTCAAATTAATTCTGTCAACTACCTGAGGTTTGAGGAAGCGGGGTACTGCATTATGATTGGTTCTTCCAACACCTTATCGCATTATATAACCTTGGAAACATAGGCATAGGGATGGGACGAGTTAAATGATAACACGATTTTTTTATCGATATTACTTTTATGTAATAAAGTTTTATAGTAATATTATTATTATTTATTAAACATATTAATATTTTAACGAAACTCTTTATGTTATCGAATGACCGATGGCGCTTAGTAAGTCTCATCGACATTAACAAGAATATTTGAGCTGACTTGCAGGAATAACACAAAGAATAACTCAAAACAATCGTTATAAGCAACAAACAAAATATAAAATTATCCTAATAACGTTTATTTCTGATACCGCTAGTCATATAACCTAATAATTTTAAAAATGAATTAACTAATACTAATGAACTAACCATTTAAAATAAGAAGCCTGTTAAAATTAAAGAGGCCTCAGATAAATTGATTAGTTGAGTATTCGGGCGATAGTTTTTCTTATTTTTAATTTTATCGATAGAACTATCGACAAATCCTTTTGGTGTATCACTTATTTTTAATGTTAAAAAACAAAACGAAATAGAAAATGTAAAAAGTACTTTCGTCGGAAAGAGATGCAAATATAACAAGATGGCGCGTAAACACCCAACATGGCCAGTCTAAGATGAACTCCGTAAAATTTTAAATAAAATGTGATTATGTGTCATCATTGACTTACCAGTGAAATGTAATGCCATTTTTCTGAAAATTTGAATTATGGCTATTTATACCACACCATTTTATTGTGTACGGGTTCATTACAATAGTTATTTATTCGCAAACACGGAAGTATTTACAGCTCACAGCTGTGGTCGCAACTGACTTGAAGATTTTGAACGGTAAGCTACATTGGATCTATTTGTCAGATGTGTTACCCGAAGCCGATCGTCTGTTATTAGGAGTCTAGGGGTTATCTAGTCGCTGACACCACACGACTAGTTTTATTCACATTGCAGTCTAATTCTTATCCCGATATTACTCAGCGCAATTTCTTTTTCTTCATGTAAATTGCGGGTAGTCATATATCTCGATCGTACCATGTATGGATTCCACATAGCATACATATGTACTGAACACAATCCACATCTATGGACATCGATTAATTATTCCGGTATTCTTCAGTGCACTTAATTGTTCTCCGCGTTATAGGTATACAGGTACTAAATATCTACGCAGTAGTACAAATAGCGTAGGTATGTAATGCACACAATCCACTTGTATGGACATCGATTGCTTATCCAGGTATTTTTCAGTGCAATCAATTGTTCGCCGCGTTATATGCGGGTAATGAAATATCTCCACAGTCGTATTGATGGCACATAGCGTAGGTACCTATGTAATGCACACAATCCACTTGTATGGGCATAGATTACGATCTCACTTCTGATGTTAGAAAGTTAGAAACAGAAGCGATTTTGATTTAAATAAAAACGATTTATTACTGATTTTACATAACACATTTATCACTCATTTTACATAAGCACTTTTTAACAGAAATACTTTTACAAATATAGGTATCAGCAACTAACCGACCAGTATGAAAATCAATGTTAAACTTACTCAACTGAGATTGATGGTGAGACTGAGCGCGCACGAGAGTCTGAACACGAATCAATCCAAATGGCGGTACGGCACCCTTTTTATACACACAACTGTCATTACTTTGACGTCTCGATTGGTTCTCATAACTGGCAACCCGCTACAAATACCGTTACAAAACTTTTATCCGAACAGTATATTAATACTATCTACCCAAAACTGTAGGACATAATTTATACCTAGTGTATTAAACAAAAGCATTCAAAATCACCGATGCTATTATAAATTAAATACATAATTAGTTAAATGTTTTGTGCTCACAAGTTCGCACGCATAATTGTGATCAACTAGCCCACGGCTTCGCCCGTACGAAAGAGTTTTTCTTGGATAACAGTCTCACTATCCATTTTCCCGGGACAAATAGTAAACCTAAAACCTTCCTAGGCTCTCGAACTATCACCATACCAAATTTCATCGAAATCCGTTGGATATTTTTTTAGTTTATCGCGTACAAACGCCGCGGGCGTCACCCCTTTTTACCCTCTTATGGTCTGAATTTCGCAAAATCACGTCTTAGTGAGCACTTACGTTCTAAAAGGAACCCCCATGCAAAATTTGAGACACCCAGCATTTCTAGTTTCTGAGATTTCGTGATAGTGAGTGACCTTTTGCTTTTATATACATAGATGTATCATAATTAATTCATGATAATTTTCGACAATCTTTATGTAGGTATAGTCAGCAACATAAACATCTGTACAAAATTTTAAATTTAAGGGTTGCGAGCGCCTTCTGCACTCACCCAAGAGACCGGTGTTCTTGTATAAGCCGACCCTCGTCAGGCTAACAAGAGTTTAGTCAGGGACAAAAAAAAAATCTGTACCAAATCAAAATTGCAAATTGCCTATGTATGCGTTAAATTGATTTTTAATACATCAATGGTTAAATTAAACTAAAAAAAAATCTTTGTAGAAGTAAAGCAAATCTCTTTTATTTTATTTTTGTAATGCGAAAAAAAAGATTAGTAAGAACACAAAAGTATGTAGGCAATTTGAAATCATGAATTTGTTCAGATACTTATGCTGGTGACTGTACACTGTTCTAAATTTGAATTCATATCTCATAATTTCAGATTTACATATACATATACACTCACGCCTGTTATCCCCGAAGGGGTAGGCACAGGCGCAACTAGTGCACCCCCTTTTCGCCATTATTCCGTCCCATGATGTGATAGGGGGCGAGCCTATCGCCATATCGGGCACAAATTCCAGACTCCGAGCTGATACTGAATAGAAAACTCAATATCACTTTGCCCGACCCGGGGATTGAACCCGAGACCTCAGCTTTGCAGTCGTACTGTAATACAACTACGCTACCGAGGCAGTCAGACTTTCAGATTTATCTGAGCATAACGAGTATACGAAGCTGCGTACTCCTTGTATATTCCACCCTTTTGTTATGTAGCAGTGTTTTTTCTCGCCAAGTAGGTATAGGTAAAGAAAACCCCTTGCCACATGAAGATTTGTGATTGATGAAGATGGATGGACGTGTCATTTTTTTTTATTTATCTTGCTCTTTTTCACGAATTACATTAATGAACATCAAGGCAAATATGTTGATGTATTTTTTATGAAACAAATACTGATGAAAATCTATTGGAAATTGTATTGAGATACATTTGGTGGTGTAAGTAATAAGTACTAGATACAATAAATCGTTTCTGGAACAAATACAAAAATCAAGATACAAACATTCTGACGAGGAATTGGCATGAAAATTACCTACTGTAATCTGAAATACTGAATAAACCTACATCTTTGAAGAAATATACATAACACAAAATCCGCATAACAAATTACGAACCTGTGAATAATTTAGTTAGTAATACATGCTCTTAGCTGTCGTACCATGTCGTATCCCGTGTCATTTCGCATCGGACGCCTCAAAAATGGGCTCAATCTGTCGGCCCAAACGAGGCCCTTTACATTTTACGCAGGCCCGCGCGGGATCCTCGAGCATTTACCAAATTGGTTATGCTTTTATTCGACGGGCCTTGAAAAATAACGTTCCACGAGCCTTCAATGTGAAAACATTTATAATTCAGGTACAAAGAAGAATGATTTGTCAAACAATTGTTTCTAGTAGCCATTATGTATTAGAATGATTTTGTTTAATGCGTAAATTGATTTATGAAATTGAAAAGATTTGCAGTATTCTGACCTCCCGCGTCCCTCTCTGTTGCTCCCACTCCGCGAAACATCGACACGCATGGTGATGCATCACGAAAATGGCAGTTATAATCAACCCAAACATAATGAGTACGTAGAAGAACCTCTAAATCCAATCTAGGAAGGAGCCAGCCGGGTAATCCCCAGGGCAAAAAGAAGGGGCGGCAAAATTAAAGGCGACGCAATTGTACGGACTCCTCAAATTTGCTTCTAACAGAAAATCTTATAAATATTACCATGCTTAGCAACCCGACAAAAAGGATGTCTAAGGTATTTCTTTGGAATAAAAAGCCTATAGACTTATACAGTGTCAATATAAAGGACGACGAATTTGGGCCATGATCAGTCACTAATAATAATCCTCCTAGCCAGTTTCGGCCACGGCGGCCAATCTCAACGGAGATCAGCCAGGTACGCAGGAGATATTATAGTGCACAAGTGTGTGCGCAATACACAGGTGCACTCGCTATTCCTTCACTCTCATAGTCCGGTGAGACGGCAATCCGACATGACCGGAGAGAGATCAGGCGCAGGACCAACGGCTTTACGTGCTTTCCGAGGCACGGGGGTATCACACCGCCAACTTCCTGACTCCGAGCTGCGACTGAGTAAATTTTAAGGTGGAAAAACCCAGTCACAATGTTTTTGGCTCGACCCGGGATTCGAAACCAGGACCTGAGCGCGCAAATCGTACTCGTAATGCGTACGCAATACAACTACGCCACCGAGGCAGTCACTAAATATATATTATATATAATACGGTGCATGGTGTCAATAATTGTAAATTTTATATTTTATTGACAGGTAATATGAGTAGAAGGATTATCATTCTGATAATATCTTAAAAAGCACCCCACGCTTTAATTTACAATAAAATACATGTTTTTCTTATTTACACTATTCTCAATTCAAGTTTAATAAAAAATATTTTCTAATTTTGGTTGCATTTATTATAAAGCGTGTTTTTTAGTTTTTATAAACTATTATTTATTAACATGCTCTCAACTCCATGTTACTTTAATAACTAGCGTAGGGCTCAAGCTTTAACAAAGTATAACACTTGGATTTTTAAATTACGTTCGTTAGAAATTCGGCCAGTGACTGTACGTTTAATAAGAGCGGAATCTGAATAGTGTAATTTAGAGAAATAGCACTTCCTGGAATAATTAAATTCACCGAAGAGGAAGCTAAAGTAGGGCCTTGTTTTTACTCTTAATGGCATTTTATTTGCGATTTAAAGTGGTTTAATGTTAGTCATTCATTTTTTTTAGTTCGGCTGATTAAGAGGACATTCATGAAAAAAATAGACCTAAGGTTTCGTACGTGTGCCTATACCATAGCGGATTTTTAAAATACCTATTTTATTTAACCTGTTTGTTATTAATTAACTTCATATTTTAGGTACTAGTAGTGTTCGCGTGAAAAAGTTTTTCCGGGATAAAAATATTTTTCCGGGATAGTAGCCTATAGCACTCAGGAGTAAAGTAGCTTCCTATTAGTGAAATAATTTTCAAAATCGGTTCAGTAGTTCCTGAGATTAGCGCGTACAAACGAACAAACTCTTCAGCTTTATATTATTAGTATAGATTGCGTGTGCTAAGGAATAGGTACACCTAGACCTTTTCGATTTTTGAAAACTGCTCACAAATCTTTGAATACTCGGTGTACACATAAAAAATAAAAACAGACTTAAGCGTCGAATTGAGAACCAACCCCCTCTTTTAAGTCGCTTAATAAAATAAAGATTAAAATATTTGAAACGTGACGAAAATATCCGGGAATAGGTACGAGTAATTTCGTTCCTGTCGAATCCTTGTATCTCACGTTCTGATTTTCGGTAAATTATGCGGAAAAACACGTCGCAATATAAAATTGCGCGTGTAAAACCGCTCAAGATTAGAGCTCGTGTCACGTTTATGCACGTCATTGAAAAAAATTATGTGTCGCGTCGTGAGGCGTGGAGGGCCCACTCTGCGCCCGCTCATTACGCACTAAGCAGTGGCATCTCGCGCTTACCCTAATTGATTCCACCAACATTTTGAGCCGATACAGGGAAAGCTAGACTCTACATGTCGCACCTTTAGGATGAAAACGACACAATTTAATAAGACAGAAAATTGAGTTTACGTCATAAAATTACTTAAAACGAAGTTCTCAATACAAAAATAGTTCAAACACAGCCATATTCAAGCAGGAAAAGAACAAAACTGTTATATTGGTCCATTTTTTATTACATTTATATAAAGAAGGGACTAGTTTTTAGTCATTTAAAAATGACAACTCGATTTTCTATTTTTTGAATTGTGTCGTTTTCGTCCTAAAGGTGCGATGTGGTTGGTATTTTGTCCACAGAACACTCGGATATATTCTGTGGTCGTCACTGGCGTCTAACAGATGTAGCTTCTAACAGATTTTTTTTTATTGCCTTGAAGGCAGACGAGCTAACGGCCCACCTGATGGTAAGCGGTTACCGTCGCCCATGGACGATACAGCCTTAGGGGCACAGCTAAGCCGCTACCTACCGTAAAAAACTTTTTTAAACCTCGTTTGAAGACGAATAAGTCATAGCGCTGAGGAAACAATGTAAGAAAATGAGGAAGAAATAGTATTATGAAATATGGATGTTTCGGTTGTACGTTTTTAAAAGCAAGTTTAGTTTCAAGATAGGTGTGTTTAATGATACTTCACGGGGAAGGTATGTTTTGTATGCTATATTGTAAACGCATATAAAAGATAATCTTCTGTATGAATGTAAAATTAATGCATGTATTTTGTTCCCTATAAACTCCTAAGCGGCTGGAGCTATTATTATAAAAATTTTAGGTGATCTACGTATGAGCACAGTGTGTGATTCCGTGAAGTTGGTTGGAGAATTGACTATCAGACGTGATAAGGCTATAGATCAATTATTGCTATCCATTCGAAGTCCAGGCAGGTCGCTATCTAAATAGAATTATAAAAAACCTTGTTAATATTTCCAATACCCATTAAAATAAATTATGAGAATTTTATTACGCCGCAGCGTACGAAGAACTTATAGCTAATAATTATATCTGATATCGGCCTCCATATCTTTTAGCTGTCCTATAGAATCAAATTTAAGTATTCATGACGAGCTCATCCTCATAATCTTGTTATACTGAATTATAAACATTATACCACTAGTAATAGAGTTGAGATTTAATTAGTAAACAACTATATTTAAAGAGCCGACTGAGGGAATTAAAAATACATAAAGAGGATATCGATTGAGCTCACGTGACTCTGACTTTTCTAAAAAAAATATGTATGTATTCTGTGTAAGCGATCGCTTACTTTACCATTGAAGGAAAACGTTGCGAGGAAACCTACATACCTGAGAAGATGGGCATGAGAATTTCAAAGGTTTATGAAGACTGGCAAACCGCACTACGCCAGCGCGGTTGAGTTAGGCTTAAACCCTTCCAGTAGTACAGGAAGTCTGTGCCCAGCAGTGGGACAGCATATAATAGGGCTTATATTATTATAGATTACAGTGCCAGGAGCACGTTGGATGCAGGCCGCTTTTTGTCGGTCCGTTTGGAAATCTGATGGAAATCCCATATGGCTGATGATGGTGATGAAGAGCTAGGTAGTTATCTGTCAACTAGCACCATAGCACAGGTAATGACTACGTAAACCATGGTGTGGTTTTAATGATTCAGCCCCAGAAAAAAGCTCTATAAGCCATTGTTAAACATACTAAAAAAAGGCAGCACAACATGGATAATCAAGTATCAAGTTCGTGAGATTTACTCTTCCTTCATTCTCCAGCGAAAGTACTAGGAAAGATGCTAGAAGATTTTTTACGACTACAGCAAAGTTATACTACTGCACCTGATGGTTAGCAGACTGGTTCCAAATAGAATGACATCTGAAAGATGATCACCCACACGAGTCGAAATAATAGGATAGTTTCCTATGTTTCCTTTTTTTGTACATTATTTTATATGTAACAGAAAATAATACAAAAAAGAAATTCTACTGTGAAATCAGCATCAGAATACATAGAAAAATAAAGCAGTTATTCATATTTTAAATATTATCGTAAGCCAAAGTGGGGGCGTGGTGGAGATATCGCGCTATCTCTTTCCCACGCACGCAGCGTTTGGCAGGTGACGTGACGTGACGTGATACACTCTGATATTACTGTTATTTGACAACTACGGCTTCTACCAAATTTCAAAGCTTAATAACTTACTTATTATTGTGTCAATTTAGATTTTTTTCATTATATTTTGGATGGCATACGTTTTTGATAAATGTACTAAAAAAAGTAGTCAACTACTGTGTACTACTCTGTTTGAACTAGATATACAAAGGTGTGATCCACTAACACGACACTTAGGTGGTCACTATGGCGGTTTATAACGCCTTGTATGCTATTCAGGCGGACACATGATATTATACCCTTATTCCAGCAACTGCAAAAAAAAGAAGAAGGCTTACAAGGCATTTTCCACAAATCTAAGCTTACCCGCTGTACCAGCAAGAAACAATTACTAGCACCGCTTTTGATTTAAACATGAGAACGTAAATCGCTTGACGCTTGGAACAGGCAAGCCCATTTCACACGCGGCATACATTGACATCATTGTATGGCAGACGCATAATTTATTCATGCGTGGATCCACCACGAGGATAGGATAAACAGGAATTTGCGCACCTTCCTATATTCTGAGATATGCCCATACTGAACAGCTTGACGATGTTGCGTCGTTACTCGCAGGGATAATGTTAAATCTTATTTATACTCCCAGGTGAATTTTATATTCTTTTGGACTCCTAGTTTTTTATCTAAGGGCATGTGCACACGGCGTATGTGTACGCGTGCTCTCTGCGCATTTTTGTACACTTGTATGAACACACCACACAGATCTCGAACAACGTGTATTGCGCGTGTCTGGTTAAGCTCTTCTTTCTGCGTTTCTTCTTCGGTTAGTCATCGCTTAAGTAGCTAGTGAAAGGCTGATAGGTAAGGTAGGTTAGGTTCTTTGTCGTCTTCACCTGTGTCGATCGGGACGCGTTCTTTATGTTTTTTTGTCCTCTTTTCCTAGACCCCGACTATACGTCACCGTGGGATTAAAAGGATAACAAGTCACAACGTAAACCAAATCATTTGTAGGTAGGAATAGATCTTACAAACTACGCTAATATTGTAAAGAGGAACGATTTGTATTTTTGTATGTTTGTAACGAATAAACTCAAAAACTACTGAACCGATTTCAAAAAAATTTTCACCAATATCAAGCTATAAAAAGAAAACCTAATCTCGATCTGTAATACGATTTGACTGCCTCGGTGGCGTAGTTGTATTATGGTACGACTGCAATGCTGAGGTCTCGGGTTCGATCCCCGGGTCGGGCAAAGTGATATTGAGTTTTTCTATTCAGTATCAGCTCGGAGTCTGGAATTTGTGCCCGATAAGGCGATAGGCTCTCCCCTATCACATCATGGGACGGAATAATGGCGAAAAGTGGATGCACTAGTTGCGTCTTTGCCTACCCCTTCGGGGATAAAAGGTGTGAGTGTGTGTGTGATACGATTTTTCGGCTTAAAAACTAAACTGATTGTGATGAATTTCGTACACAGTAAGCTTGAACCATAAGAAAGGTTTAGCTTTACTCAAAAGAGTACAAAAAGGGACTTTTTTCCTGAGTGAACGTTTCCATGCGAGCGAAGACCGGGAACCGTCTAGTATGTAATATACATACATAATCGAATAATGTAAACATTCGCGTAAACATCGATTCTAACGCCAATGTTTTTTGCCGGGAATAATTCAATAGCACTCCACTGTGCCCTCTTATTGGAAGATGTGAAGCTCTCGATCTAACGACCACTCGAGACGAATTCTTAAAATTCGCTTTATTGCTGACTTTCCAAAGTATATTAAGTACAGAAACTTGGATTATTGGAAAAATTAAAAGGTACGCGCAATGTGGCAGCTTTTGCTTCAAACATCGGTAACTGTTGCTTGTGTCGGCAACGGAAAGTTGGCGCAACCTGTGACTTAGGTAGTTTGGTCTCCTGCACCATAGTTACTCGCAACTAGCTTGAAATTACTGAAGTGCGTGTCAACAACTGGCAAAAGAGTTCATTCACCCCTCTCTACCCATATACTCAACGATGTAATAACTACACGAATTTATTCCCGAAATGAATGAAAATTATTACTATTGCTATCTCTATCGTAACACGGTACCGGTGGACTAGATTGTTTAGATTCCTCTTTACCACGATGTTTAGCGACGTCACTTTTCGATAGGTTTGAATGAATTAGCGATTCCGAATTATGATATCTGGGTGAGAGTCAGGCAATTACCAATTTTATCGTTATTTGGCACGCACCATAAAAGCTAATCAATTTCACAGTTTATATGTAATCCCTTCCTAGCCGATTTCAGCCACGGCGGCCAATCTTAACGTAGACCAGCCAGGTACGCAGGAGACATTATAGTGCACAAGTGTGTGCGCAATACACAGGTGCACTCGCTATTCCTTCACTCTCATAGTCCGGTGAGACGGCAGACATGACCGGAGGAGATCAGGCGCAGGACCAACGGCTTTAAGTGCTTTCCGAGGCACGGGGGTATCACACCGCAAACTTCCTGACTCCGAGCTGTGACTGAGTAATTTTTAATATGGAAAAACCCAGTCACAATGTTTTTGTCCCAATCCCGGATTCGAACCCAAGACCTCAGCGGTGTAATCGTACTTTTAACACTGATAGCGACTGAGTCGTTCTGTTGAGACACGGATCTCACTATAGGGCGAGGAGAAACTCCGATAAGATCAAGGGTTGCGATGTGTTTTACGATGAGGGCAACATTTTCACTTAGTCCAATGTAGTGTACTTTTGTACGGCGAGTGAGATTGCTCAGAATTAATAATTAGGGTTATACTAGTATTATTTTAAAGCCAGTAGTGAAAATCAGGAGTCGATTTGACAAGATGTCTTTTACAATCGTTAACGCTATTAGAAAACAGGAAAATATATCTCTTTATATAGGTCTATATCTTTCATTATCTACTCACGTGGCGTAGCATACCTTTTTATTTACGCGGAGAAAGTGACTTATTACTACCGCCCAGTGTTCAAGGGGAACGACTGAGCGGTTATATTGGGTTCACCGTGCCTTACGACCCGACGTTGAGCCGCCCGGAGAGATGGAAAACGTCGGGCGACCGCCGGGCCGAGTCCCTAACCTATGTACACCGCACGGCATACCAACTAAAACTCCGCGGTGGCCATCTTCGGCGCATTAGGGACGGCTGCGGGCTTTCTCCGACTCGCTGGGAAAATGAATGAAATACTGCAATACTGGGGCTCGATCACCGGGTCGGACAAAGTGATATTAGTTTTTTCTATTCAGTATCAGCCTGGAGTCTGGAAACGTGTCCATTAAATGGCAAAAGGTCCGCCCCCTATTACATAATACCTACCATAGCTGGCGAAATGTGTGTGTGATACACCCCTGCCTATCCCTGAAATGGGAATAAGGCGTGATGCTATGTATGTGTAAGGCAGGCATTCTAAACAATGCCTAAGCAATGTTTAGAAAGTCTGATGCGTTCAGGCAACGTATAATATTATGGCCCATTATATATGCCCTCAGCATGGTCACTTAATTCAAAGGGTTGCGAGCGCCTTCTGCGTTCACCCTAAAGACCGGTGTGGTCAGAAAAGCCGACTCGCGTCAGGCTACTGGCAGTAGGGCCATAAACAAAAATAAGCAATGTATACCAGGCATTGTATAGAATACATGCTAGTTCACCGGCAATGTGTATAGTAACTAGATTTTGGTCTGTGTCCATCAAAGTTATATAAGTACGTACGTGTCTATAAAATGGTGGATAAATCCTACTTCCTACTAATATTATAAAGGCGAAAGTTTGTAAGAATGTATGGATGTTTGGATGTTTGCATGTTTGGATGTTTGGATGTATGGATGTAAAGATGTTTGTTCCTCTTTCACGCAAAAACTACTGAACGGATTTCGATGAAGTTTGGCACACGGGTAGATCATGTCCTGGATTAACACATAGGCTACTTTTTATCCCGGGAAAATATAAACCGGGACTTTTATCCCGGAAAAACTTTTTAATGCGGGCGGAGCCGCGGGCAAAAGCTAGTAAAACATATTATTATGGTTTTCTATACAGTATTCGCCTAATTCTTAGGGCCTTAAAAACGTTGTATCATACGAATGAATGTTTCTTAAGCTTACGCGAATGTTAGACATTGAAACATTGTAACAAATTCTTTGTGAAAATATTATCTTGCGACCTCCCACTCATAATATAAGCGAACAACTAAGTCAGATATCTACAGAGTACAGACTAATAAAAAAACCGGATAAGCGCGAGTTTGACTCGCGTACCGAAGGTTCCGACAAACTTGACAGTAAGGTAACATGACATTCAATAGTTCGTCAAAATTATTTAATAAATTAATCAAATTTAAAAAGTTCGCAAATTCACTTCTTTTGTTATATATGTACTAAAAAGGTACAATTTTCAGATTTTTTCCTTTACACATACGCATACTCACGCCTTTTATCTCCGAAGGGGTAGGCAGAGGCGCAACTAGTGCACCCACTTTTCGCCGTTATTCCGTCCCATGATGTGATAGGGGGCGAGCCTATCGCCATATCGGGCACAAATTCCAGACTCCAGGCTGATACTGAATAGAAAAATCCAATATCACTTTGCCCGACCCGGGGATCGAACCCGAGACTTCAGCATTGCAGTCGTATCGTAATACAATTACGCCCCTGAGGGAGTCAGTGAGTGTTTTTCCTTTACGTGTGCTGTAAGTCCCTGCTTCTTGCCAAATTTCATGACTCCAGGTCTACGGCTTGTACCCAATAGGATTTGCTTCCCTTGAAAAATATGCGAAGATATGCGACATATACCCTCATATCTTTTAATCACGCTGATTTACAAGTTTAAATTATTCACAGCTGAAAGTGACCGTAGACGCGAGTCTTCGGTCGTAAATTAAATTTCGTAGGGTAAGGTCGTAAGTAAATTTCAACTTGATGCCTCTACGTGTTCGTGAGAAAGGGGGTCTTGACAGACAGACAGACACAGACGGAAAACAGAATATTTCTATAGAGGTTTCTTTTTTCCTTTAGAGGTTCAGAACCCTAAAAAATATAATAAAAGCGTCCAGAATCTTGTAATATTTCGGCGAGTTATTGACACTCGTTGGGGCAGTTGTGATTAGGGTCGCGCGCGCCGGTGGAATCATTTCATTAGGGCCTCGTCCGAGATGGTTCCGTGCAAATGAAGAAGTTCGCTCCGTCGTGAATTCGGTAAGATTACCCGCGGCAAACTACGCTTGCGGTAGATTGAGAGTATAAATCATGAGAGACAGCGGAATAATGGTAAATTAGTTTAAAACAAACTTCGATGAACTATATGGAGCTGTTCTCAGGAATACTACCATTAATTCATACCATATACCCAGTTCGTACGGATGGTGTGAATTTGTTGTAATATTTTGCCACTCAAGATTTGATTGAAATGCAAGAATCGTCGATTAAAGTATATCACTCCAATGGGTTGAAGTCCATGTGAATACAATATGGTATGTGAACAAAATTTCGTTAACTATGCACAGTAGTGAACTTTGGCACACTCAAGCCTTTAACCCCCAAGGGGCAGGCAGAGGCGCAACTAGTGCACCCATTTTTGACCGTGCATATTCCATCCCATGATATACCGGGTGGAAGGGAAACGCTCTCGGAAACGAATACAGGTGATAGTATTGGTGATTCCTGACGTGATGGCACTAAAAAAATCGCGATCGCATTGTTACAATTTTAGTAGGATTTTCTCAAATTTCTGTACAGCTTCACGTATGGATAGATAAATCAAACTATTATTCTGAAAAACATAGTAAAAAATGTCAATATTTAAAAAAAATCGTAATGAAACACGTACATCAGCTGACCGGTTAACGACCGCGGGCCGGTCCCGGCGCAGCGCGACGGCCGCCCAGTTCTTTGTACGCTTTACATTGCGCGCGCATGAATTACGGAAATACTAAAATCGCAAGTATTATCGCTTAGCTTTGCAAATGAATATAGTTTTTCGTTAATGTTATGGTTCTTCTCTCTTACCGTTCCGGTATAGAGAGCGTTTCCCTTCCACCCGGTATAATAGGGTGCTAAAAAGTAAAATTTGTGTAATTTGCCCAGTGGGCGACCACTAGTCTACTTATACATATCACTACATAGTATAAAACAAAGTCGCTTCCCGCTGTCTGTCCGTATGTATGCTTAGATCTTTAAAACTAAGCAACGGATTTTGACGCTGTTTTTTTAATAGATAGAGTGATTCAAGAGGAAGGTTTATATGTATAATTTATCCCGGGGAACATAAAGCGGGACTTTTATCGCGGAAAACCTCATTCACGCGGGCGAAGCCGGGATCAAAAGTCTAGTAGGTAATAAAGCAGTAGAACCGGTGTGTCTATACATTAAAGAAATGTGATAAAAAGGAAGGGGGCGACTAAAGAAGAGTAATGGAAAACAAATCAACAAACAAATCAACAGTCTGTTTTTTGGTTTATGTACATCTCCGAAAATACAGAACGGATTTCGATGAAATTTGGTAGGAGAAAAGTTTGAGACCCTAAGCTACATTTTATCGCGGGGAAATATAAAGCGGGGTTTTTATCCCGGAAAAACTTTTCTACGCGATCGGAGTCGCGAGCAAAAGATAGTAAATAATGAAGAATCAGCCCGCTATCGCTTGTCACTCGTGCCCTAAGTAATCCACAGTTATTCTTGTAACAGTTGGTGGCTACAGCTATAAGTACTGGGGACAAACCTCTCTTATTTCTGCCAGTTATCATCGTACAACTCCCTAGGGCTGTCACTCGCACAATATACTTTAAAAATGCTTTGAAAACCCAGTATTGGATCCGTGTATTTCATATTTTTTTAAAATGACAGCATCGTGAGGAAACGTATATACCTGAAAATTCTCCATAAAAATTTCGAATGTATGTGACGTCTGCCAACCCGCACTAGGCCAGAATGTTGGACTAAGGCGTAATTCCCTCAGTAGAGAAGGCCCGTGCTCAGCAGTGGGCAGTATATAATATACTCTCGAAATTCTTATGGAGAATTAAGTACCGCGCGCGGCATCGCCCACGTGAGAAGCCTTTACCGCTACAAAGGTCCCCAAAATACACTTGCGCCATCTATTTAAAAATAAGGTAAAAGTTCCATTATTTCACATGAGAGCAAATTCCGGGATAAAAAGAAACCTATGTGTTAATCAGATATAAACATTTCATATGTAACTTCGAAAAGTCAGAAGTGTGCCTTGGGTTTTGAACTTCGTCTTGGCGGTCAATTACGGTGCACTTTTACATTATATCTCACACACACACTCACGCCTGTTATCCCCGAAGGGGTAGGCAGAGGCGCAACTAGTGCACCCACTTTTCACCATTATTCCGTCCCATGATGTGATAGGGGCGAGCCTACCGCCATATCGGGCACAAATTCCAGACTCCGAGCTGATACTGAATAGAAAAACTCAATATCACTTTGCCCGACCCGGGGATCGAACCCGAGACCTCAGCATTGTAGTCATACCATAATACAACTACGCCACCGATGCAGTCACATTATATCTCATGCAAAAAAAAAACAATGAACAAATAGGAGCTATCAAAAGAAATGTCCGGTTTCCTGTATGCACGAATACCACTTTCCTGCGGAGATAAGTGTTCGCAATGAAGCAAATAGTAGTAATACACACCTGTTCCAAACGATTGAGCACCGAGATTCGTTACTATTATTCAAACAAACTTTTTCCTCATAACAGCCGTTCAAATAATGTTGTATTTAGGTATCATAATGAAGATTGTATCAATTAACTGGTCACAACTCACACAAATAAGTGTCGCTACATGAAGTTTAAGAATATATTAAAATCGTAGATTTATCGTAATTGTACATTATAGTCACACATACACTGCTGAACATAGGCCTCCCCTAAAGATTTCCAGTCGGACCTGTCTAATGCGGTCTGAATTCAGCGTGTTCCTGCGACCCTTATCAAGTCGTCTGTCCACCTTGCAGGTGGAGGTCCGACGCTGTAGTTGCCAGTGCGTAGTCTCTACTCGAGAACTTTTTGCTCCATCTGCCGTTAATTCTTCGAATTATGTGCCTGCCCACAGGGCCAATTCAGCTTGCTAATTCGCTGGGCTATGTCAGAGACTTTTGTCTTCTACATATCTTCTCATGTTTGATTCGATCTCGTAGAGAAACATCTAGCATAGCCCTCTTCATAGCTCGCTGAGTGACCGTCTTATGTGGCCTATAGTCAGAGGCCACGTCTCAGTGCCGAAGTCATAACTGGTGCATTGATTGAAGACTTTTGTCTTCTGGCACTGAGGTATTTTGAACGAGAAGATCTAGCTTAGTTTCCCGAAAACTGCCCAACCGATCGATCGGTCGATTCGGTTGGGCAAATTTCATCCAAACCATTGTTTTTTTTGGTGCTAACCCTGCACGACGGTTACTTTAGTACGTGCCACATTCGGTAGATGGCAGATATGTGGGGGAGTCGCGTGCACCTGCCTATCGGAACTATCTGGCAGTGGTGCCAAATTAACAGGGGCAGATAAAGGCGCTTTGTTTGCCGCGTCTGCGTGGCGGGATTTTGGCATTACGCTCTTGTATGTGAAATTGCTACGAATCTGTATGTGTGGATTTATTGCAGAGTATTTTATACAGCCATCTGGGTAGTTCAATAGGCACATTTGCTAAAATAATGACTTGTGTCAATAACTAATTGATTGTTTGTCAGTAATGGCATTTTTCGTCTTCGTGATCAATATTTTTTAAGGAGCTAATATTTAAATGGTAGTCTTACCATCGACGGAATAAGATTATGAGAAAATGAATTACTTAATTCAAAAAATATGGCCAAGGATGTTCTAAACCGTCTTCTTAGCTTAGGGTATTATTAAAAAGCATTAGGCTTACATTAACAAAATGTATTATATTTAAGCAATAAATATTAAATCTTCTACACGAAAAACTCATTTCCAAGAAAAACAGATTTGAATTGTTCGTAATAAATTAACTTAAATATACCATACAAAAAATCATCGTAAAAACCATTCAGCTGTGAGATTTGTGCCGTCACAATGCAAAGTGTATGTAAAGCGGCCCTGTTTGCGATTAGCAATTAAATGGCTTGGGTAAAACAATAAATACCATCTGTGATTTGTGAACCATTATAGGAGTCTCATTAGCATAGGTATAGCTACAAAAGATTTGTGTAGATAGCAGTGTGCATGCACTGTTGTGTTTCGGTTTGAAGGGCATTGTAACCAGTGTAACTACTGGACATAATGAGACTTAACATCTTATGTCTCAGGGGGATGAGCGCAGTGGAACACCACACAGTACTTTGTAACTCAAGGTACTGGACGGTGTTTCTGCTTACCATCAGGCGAACGGCATGCTCGTCTCGTCATTCGATGCCATAAAAAAAGCTTCGTGCCGTTTCCTTTTTCAAGAGTAGGCAGATGTGCAGCAAATTTCTATTGACATAGACTTGGTACAATTTGCTCTGGGCTGATACTGACCATAAAAACCCAGTATCACTAATATTTGACCAATCTAGTCACTCGGGCTCTATCGGGTCTTGTTACTCTAAAGTAAGTAATATCATCATCAGTCACATGAAGTTCACTGCTGAACATCATAGGCCTGCAACTCCTGTGAGCCAGGATCAGCAGTGGCACGCGTTTTATGACACCGAGCGGTGAAGCTCAGCGAGTCTCAGGGAACACTAATCTGTTGTAACCCGCAACGAAATTAATCAAATAGAAGGAACAGGAGTTGCAGTGGCGGGTGTGAGGGCGGGATAGACTCTGTGTATAGGCCTCCCCTAAAGATCTCCAGATGGACATGTTGAATAAGACCTGCATCCAGCGTGTCCCTGCGACATTTATCAAGTCGTCCGTCCACGTTGAAGAGATGGACGTCCGACGCTGCGCTTGCCGATACGTGGCCTTCACTCGAAATAAGTAACAGTCCTTAGTATTCTTAAGCCAAATACAATTTCTTGTCTCTTTACATGTTTCAGAATCTAGAAAATAGCTGTTAAAGAAACTAATACAACAAATGAAAGAGAATATTGTAGACATTAAGTGTCTGGTGTCTAGGTATCAACTATACGACTATAGGCCTCCAACATTCGCAAAAAACTTTTCAGACTTGCCCGTTAGCGTTTAGCAGAATTTTCGTTTGCTAAATCGTTCTTTTCCAAACAAAAACTGAAACTAGTTCTCCAATACGACAATGTGTAACTTTACTCGATAAAACAGAGTATAAATTGAATATAAAGCAATTTTTCATCCCTCACAAGGATTCCGGGCCTTCCCTCTCGGAGGGGTTTAAAAGCCCTCCAGCCATCGGTGGATTGCTACCTGCGCGCTCTTTTGTTTTGAATAAAAATCCCTACGGATTGTCCCTAGAACGTCGTTCAGAATCTGAACTTGGTCTTTTATTGTATGAATAAAGTTAAAGTTGTTATATTCTTCGTTTTGCGTTAAGAGAATTGCTGCTTACGGCCGAGAATTGTTTTTCGATACGGGAATTGGACATTAGTAGAATTTAGACAAATTAAACCTATTTTGTTGCGTCTTTTGTGTAATTTTACTGGTTAATGTTATAACTTTTGGTATTCTGATTGCTCTTTGTTCCATTACGACGACTTGGCAGGAACTTGGGTTGATTTCCCAACATATAGTATGATCTCATTTTCTCATGCAGCAAAGCATGTAGATGCCCATATTGACTAGAGCATATCCTCTTTTGCTTGATCTGTATTTTTACGGGCATAGATGTTAATTGTATATCCATCCTACAATTTAACGTTAGATTTCCTAAATACCTTAACAGATATCTTTCAGCCTGTTTCACAACTTCTGAGTAAATACTAGGTACTGGTCACATAAATGTATAAGACGACCAAATAGAAAAGTTGCACTCTAATCTATACCCCCGAATAAAAAATAATAAAATGAATACTATGTAGCTGCTTAATACGATAACTGTCAATTACAATGCACTTGAAACTTGTGAAACAGGCTCTTTACATTTTAATTATTTGGTAGATGTCACATAAAATATTAGAATATGTCGTTACTTTCTTGTATCTATCGACTTCTAAGGGCGGTATTAATAAATCAATCTCAAGTTTGAGTTATATCTCAAGAAGACAATGTAGGAATAGTTCAATACATTATGTCCACTTGAGATGTGACTCAAACCTGAGATTGATTTATTAATACCGCCCTTAGTCTATACTTCGAGCGTTGCCACTTGAAATCTATTTCAAGTGGCAACGCTCGAAAGTGGTTGCCACTTGAAATCTATTTCAAGTGGCAACTGGGAATATTAAAATGTTTATGAAATACGAGGAGACAAATCTAGGTACTTAAATACTACACGAAGACAGTTTTCCGGGTCGTCCGTATTGACATCTCTCGTTGCACATTTAGTAAGACTGACTATAGTTTGAGGAACACAACGTCTTCGTTGGTTATTTTTTCGACTACATTGTACTTACTATCAGGTATTATATACAGTGTAAGACGAAGATTTAAAAATAAAGTCTCAAAATTCGGGCACGGCACGCTCACTATTAGCATGAATAATGAATACACTAATAATAATAGCTTTTAAATTAATAGGCTTACGTAGACGAGAATTATCAATAAATAAAACAGCGTATTCTAGGAACTACATATTGTCGACACAACCCTTACTACTTCTTTGGAGTTATACTTTGTAAGTTACAGTCACGTAGTAAGTTACGAAAAATGATACACGTTGCCTTACTTTTGTGCGTGCCTTATAGCTTACGCACAACATATAACACACACACTGCCTTTGTTCCTGAAGTGGTAGATGGAGCTGCAACTAATGCATCCATTTCTTGCCGTGCATATGATGTGATAACGATACCTCAGCTCCGCACTCGTACCATAATACAACTACGTCGAAGCTATATTATTGAGTTAAGTCAAACTTACAAAAGAATATTCCCACAGTTTATACAAAGTGATGTTGTTAACGAAATATTACGGCAAAGGAAAAAGCCACGCAGGATAAACACTTTATTAGTCGCAATTGATGTGATGGTGGAGGGACATCCGATTATACCGAGGTCTCGATATTCCACGGTTATTTGCCATAAAATTGGGAGATTGAATGCTTAAGTTGGTCGAGGTAGGCTATCCTGAGATAAAATGGTCCTATCAATAGATTAGACCGTTGCATTCTATTCTTATTTAAACCGACTTCTTATACTTTTTGGTTATATTGTCTAACCCTTGGGCAAAGATTTTTCATCTTGGTTAGCGTTGTAACCACGATTGACGTTGACCAAAGTTCTGAAGAAGAGCCAGTAAACTTGGATGTAATAGAAGCTGTTGTTAGCTGTAGGAGACTACTAAATAAGGTCTTAAGAAGATTGACAAATATTATTACATATTATATAGCAAAATCCCCTGCCACGTCTGCCTGTCTGAACGCGATAAACTCCAAAAAGTACTAAATCGATACCGATCAAATTTGGTATGGAGATAGTTCAAGACCCTGGGCATTACATAGGCTACTTTTTATCCCAAAATCTCCGTCAAATCGGTGAAACCGCGATCAAAAGTTAAAAATAAGATGTTCAACAATTGTAATTGTTTACGCCAACTAAACACAATATGCGTACCCCTCAGAGAACGAGAAAGTTGCTCGTGAATCGAGTTAGTATTCTTGAACCAGTTTAACTTTTGTTCACGGCGTTAGTTTCGTGATATTTGCTATGTTATTACTTAGACTATTTTTATTACATGATCACTTAGATACCAGACTTAGACTGCCTCAGTGGCGTATTGCGTACGCGTTACGAGTACAATTTGTGCGCCGAGGTCCTGGGTTAGAATCTCAGGTCGAGCCAAAAATATTGTGACTGGGTTTTTTCATCTTGAAAATTACCCAGTCGCAGCTCGGAGTCAGGAAGTTGGCTGTGTGATACTTTGCGGCGATTTCTAGCCATACTGGACTTTCAGGTGAGCGTTTTAGACACTCGCAACACTTGAATTAAGTGACCATGCTGAGGGCAACCCACTAACGGGTTATGAGCCTCGGCTTAGGACAGTTACTGGGGGAGAATGAGACATCAGCGATTAGTTGGAAGAATTGGTGCGTATTACCTAACCTATCCGTCGCAAATAATGTATGGGAATGACATATAGTAATGATGAGTCAAATCGCTAGGATATGTCATTACCATACGTAACATTAGCGTTTTTTTTTATCTTATTTTAAGGAGCTTTGTCGTGTGTTACGACTAAGTCGCTCCATACGTCCACTTAAATATAATTATGTCTACAGACTAAACGTTCACCCTAGTACACTTAAAATATTTTGTAACCAAAGTCCTAGCCCCCTCTGACATAGGAGCCGACAACATACTATTAAAATCCCCTATATTACAAACTAAAATATGAGGTGCCTCGGTGGCGTAGTTGTATTATGGTACGACTGCAATGCTGAAGTCTCGGGTTCGATTCCCGGGTCGGGCAAAGTGATATTGAGTTTTTCTATTCAATATCAGCTCGGAGTCTGGCATTTGTGCCCGATATGGCGATAGGCTCGCCCCCTATCACATCATGGGACGGAATAATGGCGAAAGGTGGGTGCATTAGTTGCGCCTCTGCCTACCCCTTCGGGGATAAAAGGCGTGAGTGTATATGTATGTAAAATATGAGGTCCACTCCGTACACACTCCGACAAAATATGGTGTACATCTTCCTTCACTCCACAGTCAGAGCAGTTTGGTAAGTCTGACGCCCCCACAAGATGTTTAAACATATTCGTCGGAATATGCCCGGAGCGGAGTCTCATCACTGCCACTAGCTCCCGTCTGCTTAAAACACAATCAGTAATCCTTGGAGATTGTAATGATTGTTGATAGGCGCCTTGGCTACGGCCTCTGTGGTACCTCGAAGTTGTTAGTGGTCGTTCATTAATCATGTGATGATTTAGCAACTTTTTAACCCCCTTCTCCCACCTGGTCCATGTATGGTATGTGGTACGTAAGGACTACCCCCAAAAGATAACATGTATTTTTTTTGTACTAAGTATCTTAATTTTTTTTGTATATTATCTTCAAATATTATAATCTTATTTAATTTGAATCGTTCGAGCCTCACGTGATCAATAGAAGACCATTTAGCGAAGAATCCACTCCTGTATTCCTCAAGTTCGTTCCAATCCTAGGGATAAAACCCAGAACTCACAAATACACTACCACTACAAATACCAGCATACACTGTTAAATGTAGGCTGATAAGAAATCAAAGTTAAGAGCGTTAAGAGCAAAGCCAGCGTTCCTGTTCATCACAACGAATCCAGGAATTCAGGAATCCATTAGATCGTTTAGTTGTACAAAATAGCAAGTCGGAAACTGCGAAGCCGACCGTAGCGTAGTGCAAGTATGACTCGAGCCTTTGAAAGCCCGAGAGAAACACTTAGTTTCGTTCAATAAAAACGTATAAACGCTCCTGATACAGTGATACATATTTATGTACTGTACTTATATTCAAATCGCGTGTACACTTTTATGTTATTAACAATATAGATTTCACGAAAATAGAATAAAAGGGATTTGTTTTACAACCAAAAAAACTTTGCGCATGTAAGCGATTTGAAATTTTGAAATTGTCAGCTATTGATGTGGCTGACTCTTAGCCTAACAGGCTGACTGTACTTGTAGTTTAGGTACTATAGTCTAAAACGATCAATTCCGTTCGTTTATAAAAAAAAATTATATCATAGGTACACTCAGTGCGTCACCTAACTTTAAATAATCTCAAATGCCTATAAATACCTACACAATCATGGAAGATATGGCAGGTTAGACTTTGTCCCAGTGTATTGAATTCGTGGCTTCTTACTTCACGTCACAGGTTATCTTCTTTTTTACTTCAAACTCCTGTGACTCACAAACTAAATACATAAGTACCATTATAACTTAGTCAACTTATAATTACAATAGTTAATTAAAGCCTACAAGAACGTTTCCAAAACAAACAATGTGAATAATTAACGCTAACTTCGACGTATTCGCCTACTTATAATAACTGGGTTGAATTGCCACAGCCATTGTGCCGTACAGAACTTGTTACGGGTTAATGATGCGTCGTTAATGAGAGCCAGGGGAGTGAGATTACATTTATGTCGCTACACCGACCAAGGAAATGATTTTATATTGGTTCAATGCTGTGACTATTCTATTGTAATAGTTTTTATTTTTAAAACAGCACTGTCTTCTGATGTCTGATAAACATCAGAAATATTATGGCCGGCCTGACAGGGGAGGTATAAGGCTTTGGTAGGAGAGGAATTTGGACCTCTTAAATTCTCGAAATGTGAAACGTGACACCTGTAATTTAATTTTAGTTTTCTGTGAAAGAAGTAATGGCCCAGTCGAGCCGTCTAATACAATATGTATACAAGTATGTATGTCCACAGTGTGGCTTTACTATTTATTATAAAAGTAAAGTTATATATTGACTAACGATTGAAAATCCTTTCTCATAAATATTGCCATTCTCTTTTCAATCTCAAAATAAAACCAAACCAAAGTTCATATTAACTCCAAAGCCATTTAAATCATTAAAACAGTTTCCCTTCAAATTACAGTAATAAATGTTAAATTTTAAATCACTCGGAAGCAATTAAAATCCCTCGTTGACACCAACGTCGTACCAAGTACCAACGATGATATATTGTATTAATCGAAACTCATTTTACTTGTCGATATGCATTCGAGTGTTCTCGGTCATCGGATAACTGTTCTGCGGGCGGCAGCGTGACCGCCGATTCGATGGTAATTTGTATCGACACCGTTGACTCGATTGTAATTTATATCGATTTTAAAAGCATGAGTAATGGTTTGTGCGGTTTGTTTGACAGTTTTGGCTACTTTTTGTGATACAAATACGATTGTAATGGCATTTGGTATTAATCCTTGATGATATGTTTTGTGGTAGTTTATTTTAATAAAAGCAATTTAATTATTAAAGTGTGCATTGTTGTTTCCAGTGATTTGAGCAACATTACTAACTTAGATAAAATGGTTACTCTGCGGCAGGACAAATTGTTTAGATTTAAATACTTCGATAATATTCGAACGTAGGTTTTCAAATGTCATCGCATTGATTTTAAGTGAATAAGGATAAGTAGGTCGGTAGATGCTGGCATTAATTATGGATTTTCCCTCTTTTATTCTCAAACCCTTTCAGTAGTAGAGGAGGCCCGTGCTCAGCAGTGGGCCGTATAATATACAGGGCTGATTGCATTGCATGTTCTCGTTTCAACTTGAATGTGTATTGAGTCTGTCGAATATAGTGTAAAGGGATATTTAGGTATATTATCATTTTTGGTACAAACAAACCAATTTTATTAAAATATGTAGTTATCTATTGTGTTAGTGTGTGATTAGCAGGCTATGAAGGCGTTTTGTTTGTTACGCGACTACTGGAGGTGAAATTTTCGAGTCTTAATTTGTAGTTTTGTTTCTTTTTATGTGCTTAAACTTTTTTTTGTTTATTTACGTGTTTCGTAGTAAATTTAGGCAGTACGAATTAAAACGGAATCAACAAGTTCTTGTCATTTTATCGTGAATTGTGGGAAAAGTAAAAAAAACAAGCCAAAGCCAGAAAAGTAAAAGTGGCCACTCATCTCTTTTTGCCGAATAGCTGTTGCATAAGTAAAGCGCGGGCTTTAGGCACTGCGCAGACGACGTTCACTTGTTGCAGATACACTGCATTAATATGCATCGCTGGAGCAACTGTTAGTAATTATCAACTTTAGCAATGTGAGTTTCAAAGTAGTGTAGTGTTCTCAATTCGTGTTTGTATTTTTTTAAATATATTTGATGATGATTTCCGTGATTCCTTTTTATTTGGTAAAATAGATTCTCGAAATGGTCCCATTACAATATATTTTGGTTTATGACGTTTTTTATTTACCACTCTATCATTTTATTCACCACTTAGAAGTGCCCTTATGAAAGTCGAATCAACAGTGGATAAATTATGGCTATTTTTTGTTGTATTAAAGTTACTACATATTATGCATGACGCTTTATACGAATAACAGGGAATTGAGAAGAGTTAACAGCACACTGAAATAAGTCTTCAAAATAAAATCACCTAGAAACTTGGTTGGGGTAGTAAAATTGCATTATTTTATATGCTCACAATATTACTTCACTCTTACTTACTCCATAAAAGTTGGGCACTTTGTGAAGATTGTTCTCATTAGAATTTACTGTTGCTTGTTACTCAAGTTCACCACCGCGATGCCACAGGCTGTTTATTGTTTATCTCAGTTTCAATTTCTTTTATTTTTTAATTTTTATGCTTGCTGGAATATATGTAGAATTTATTTTATCTTGTTGGATCGCCAGGTATACATCAAGAACAAGAAATCAAGCATTTAAATCATACTACCCGGTAACAAGAACCACAACTAACAATTTAGACGTTATGCAGTCACCATCACCATAGACGGGCTTAAAAATTAAATGACATCCTCATTTTATATACTGGTATGAAGAAAGAGGACAAAGATACCGATTTCAAAAAATTACCCAATTTTTTTTCAGTCAAAAATGGATCAGTCACGATAAAGCTTTTTTGTCATGCGAATTTATTTTGATTACTTTATTTGGGATCGGATCGAAGATTAAGATTGAAATGGTGTAATGAAATTGGCGGGCATTTTTGTGAATGTGCTAAATAGATTTAAGTGTTCAATGTCGCCGTCCAAAGGACCAAAGGTGAGGAAATTCAGACAGGGTGTAAACAATAAAGATCTATCTATCTACTGTTACTGTTACTGTTGTGGGGCTCCTTTTTCCGCACTTAGCCCGTATAAAGTCGGGCCGTTATGCGTGATGTGCCAGCTAGCAGTCTAGCCAGCTCAACTCCTTCCAGAAGCGCAGGATCTTCCTGGTTCCTTCACAGGCTTCTCGGAGTGACCCCGGTGTACCGAGGATTTCATCTATCTATCTTATCAAACCAATAAGAATTTAGTGACAATGTTGCTTTGTTCATTAGAAGTATGTAGTAACCGCTGATAGGATTGGGATTTTTGGTACACGGATAGATTACGTCCCGGATTCACATAGTATAGACAACTTTTTATGGTATTTATTCCGATATTTGCTTGCATGGGAAATATTTGACTATTTATTTGATTTTTAAGATGGTGCTAGCGTCGTAATAGCGGAAAGGCGTGTCACGCGGGCGAAGCCGCTAGCAATACCAAGTTAAGAATAAAAATATTATGGTCAATATTGAATCTAAAGTAAAAAATTTAATGTCTTGAGCGTAACCTTCTACAGCTACAAACAATTTAACATTTACAGATAGTTCCAAGCCACCAAGTTCGCTTTGAAATTATAGTCTAGAAATATATTATTGTGGCCATATTAATAGCTGACAAGTTTGGATCCTGGGCGACGCCACGGTGTAATAAATACGTATTAGTTGATCCCAATGCTTGGAACATTCATTACTCGGGATGTTTGCGTTAACCCCCGGGCCCTGGGATTCTCCCGGGATGTATTCATCTAACGGAATTTTAGTAACTTTTTCCATTACTTGCCTACCGTTTGCACATCCTTAGTGGACACATCTCGCGGGTACCCAATGGGGTTCAGTTCAAAGGATAATCGATAAAGTATTTTCCGGACATTTTTGAAAGAACTTGCCGTATTTATGCATGAATGAACAAAATGTTTTAATGACTGACTGGTGTGAGTGGGACTGAGTGTATACGGATTTTAGTGATTTTAAATAAAGTTACCTTGTATACTTTTCGGGAATAAAAAGTAGTTAGTCTAAGTGGGTATATCCATTTTTATGGTTCTAACTTACTTCCTACCTTTCATCAAAAGTATGGGATTTCACCCGACTACGGCGAAGCAAGGACCGGACCCCCCCCCCCTTATCTTCTAAAATGGTCTGTATACAAAACATATCCACACTCTAATGCCGTGACCGGGAGGGGGGGGGGGAGGTTATACGTGTCATGCAAAGCAAAATGCCACGCTACTAAAATTTTCAAATCGTAGGAGCCCTATGTGAAAGCTATGGCTACGCCCGTGTTTGTCGTTCCTGAGCTTAGCGCGTTCAACCAAACAAAAAAATGAGGTTTATAATATTAGAATAGATAAATTAAGTATACTAGTACTTTTAATCCCGTCGTAGTTTGCCAATTTATTTATAATGTTACTTTGTGCCCGAATTGCCGCCATCCGTATATCACGGGGCGGCCGGAGACCGATAAATCCACCCCGGGACACTTTCATTGCCATCCGTACCGATCTGCAATGAGCCATTCTCCAATCGAGTCCCCTTTTTATGGAAGTAATATTTGCCAAACGTCGAATGGATACTAATTTTTCATTGGTTTGATATTTCGGTGATATTTTTATGGTACTTTATATTGTTAAACAAAATTTCGGTATTTATTTGCGCAGTATATTTATTGTTTCAAATTGACTTACAAATAAGAAATTTCATAAAGAAATAACATATAATAAAAATACCTATATGTTTGTTGACGGAATAATAATGTTTCATGGCAATAATTGACTTCCAAAATTACATTGACGACTTATTCGATGGCTTTCTCGTGTTTCAAATAGCTTTTATCGGTATTTGTTTATTTGTACAGTTGTCATAGAATATTGGTATTGAATCGTCGGAGCCATCAGCCATCGTTTATTTAGAAAAATATTTTGGACATAATATTTTTTTATGAAAGTATACCCATACATACAAAGAGACAAATTGAGATGACAGATGATAAGGGAGAAGTAGGTATACAGTGAAAAATATAATCACAATTCACAGATCAGATATAAGGGTCCAACGATCAAAAAGGTGATATCGTCTAACTTAATCAAACACGATATATTGAGCCTTCTTAGGAACAACATCGTCACCGACATTTTACACTTTTTACTAAAGCGACGTTTTTCCTTATTAATTCTTTAATAATTATGGTATTTATATTTACAGTTTACTTTCCCTTAAAATGGACAAAGAAAAAGACGTTTGAGGGAAAAGTGAATGTCGGTTACGTTCTTCCTGGGGCTCTACCATTATCTACTGTTTATGGGTGTACATATCGCTTACCATCAGGCGAACAGCATGCTTGTCTCGTCATTCAATATCATAAAAAAATCTATTATTCCGACTCAATACAGGACCTAAACTGAACTGGTTCGCTATTTCGTACTATGATGTCGTCAAACACGACCAATATACATCACAGCCTAATCAATTTCAATATTGAATTGGAATCTATTTTCATTCGTTCTTTGTCGTATCACTTTGTCCTACCAATTGGTCCTAAAGTTAGTCGGCTTTCTGTCAAAATAAGCGATATAGCTTGATATAATTTTACCCTGTCTACGTGCTTTCTATAAGTTCTTAATTAGTGTATTTCTCAGATTGAGACACCAAACGACTCAAACAGCTAGCAAATTTTGGCAGCAGGTAATGTTGCAGCGTGCGTCAGTTGACAGAGCTAATTGCGAGCTATGTACTATTTGGTACAACTGGCGCAGCCTTGTGCTGATTGGCTATAAATTTGTGCACAGCGCGCTGATTGGTGGGCTCATTTCGTTCTTTTGTTCCCCGTATTCGGTGTCGGTTGGTGCGGTTTTCGTTGTACCCGGCATTTGAATTTGGAACTACCTCGAATGTGGTTGGAGAAAACAGTGTACAATTCGGTGGCTTAGGCGCTTCCGATAACTAAATGTTGTAAATTGTGTTAGCTATGCGTGATTTTCCTGCGTCCATCTTTGTTTCCATTTTGATTCGAACTTGAGGCTTTTAACCAAATACACAGTAAATACGAGTATTCTTGATGGACATTAAGTATTTCTAGTCACGCGTGTCATAAAACATTTGCGTATCCGAAGGCAACTCGTATTAGGGCCGCGCCACGAAGTTGCTGTTCTAAGGGGAGACTTAGTGCGGCGCGATGAGCTTCAAAAACAAATGTATGAAGAAGTAAGAAACACGCCACGAGTCGAGCGGCAACGACGAGTGAAAAAACAAATGTACAGAGGAATAGGAAGGATCACTAATAGTAGGCCTCTCGTATGCCCTCGGTCGTCTGGGTAGGTACCACAGCAATGTCTATTTCTACCGCCAAGCTGCAGTATGTAGGTTGTGTTCCGGTTTGAAAGACATTCTAGCCAGCGTGTTTACTGGGCATTATGAGACTTAACATCTAATGTCTCAGAGTGACGAGCGCAGTGGAGTATCAGATTGTAATTTAAGCTCTGCATGGTGTTGCTACTGTTTATGGGCGGCCGTGTTGCTTACCATCAGGCGAGCGGTATGCTCGTCTCGTCATTCAGGAGCAATAAAAAAAGGATGCCCGACACCAAGCGGTACATAGCAGTAGTCATGATGCTTTTCTACAAGCGTTAGCGAACAAAATAAAAAGAAATGTATGGGTATGACATATCCTTGCGTTAGACTTGTCGATATGTCATTCGCATACATTATTTTCTATTCTATTTGCGTCAACGCTTGAAGAAAAGCGTCTTGGTTAAGCTGTGATTTCGCAGAAGTCATTTGTCGTCGTGTGCGGAATCGGTCCCATACAATTTAATACTGCAGTGCCGTCTGCCGTCGCGGCACGTGCTGTTGCCGTCTGCAACGTTCTACGGAATCACAGCTTTACAGGATTTGGAACCGCTTCGCCGTGCCGCTTGCCGCGTCGCTCTCCGCTAAGCCCCTTTTCGTGGTTTTGCCGTTATAGCCGGACGGCGAATGCCTCCAATCCGGCGCGATGCGAGTTTCCATGTAATTTGGGTCACGTTCCGAATAACGTCTTATATTTGGTGCGGGAATACCGACCGCGGCCAATAGTTCTTAAGGCGGATTAGGATCGATCAATTTGTAGGCTTCATTTAATATCCAGCATTTTTGTATACGTATGTGGTGCAAAATCGAATGTTGATTAATTATTTGATTATTCTCGAAATTGGAGTGTATATGATCGATTAAGGGTTCATGGTTATTAACTTGAATAGACTTAAGAATTTATAATGGCGCATTCAACATGCATTCAAGGACTTAATAGACGTTAAGTCCTTGAATGCGCGTCTCTGCAATGTCTATTTTAGTCGCCAAGCAGCAGTATGCATACAGATTGCAGTAATATGTAATTAGTTCCGGTTTGCGTGACATTATAGTCACTGTAATTATTAAGCCAGCCAGCCAGTGAGACATACACTGTTGTGTTTCGGTTTGAAGGACATTGTAGCCAGTGTAACTACTGGACATAATAAGACTTACCATCTTATGTCTCAGAATGACGAGCGCAGTGGAATGCCACACAGTACTTTGTAACTCAAGGTGCTGGATGGTGTTGCTACTGTTTATGAGCGATCGAATCGCTAACCATCACGCGAACGGCATGCTCGTCTCGTCGTTCAATGCCATAAAAAAAACGAACGTGTGTAATACCGAAAAAAAATTGTATCGACGCATTTTTTATGTTGAAAAACACTCTCGTTTCTAAAATTTGTACTAGTATTTCAAGATAACAAATTATTGAAGGAGAGATAGATCTCTCTCTAATTATGTTACCTATAGATAGTGTTATATTATTATTTTTAGTCACCCCTTTCTTTTTATTAATAACTAGCATTTGCCCGCGGCTCTGCCCGCGTGAATGAGTTTTTCCGGGATAAAAGTCCCGCTTTATATTTCCCGGGATAAAAAGTAGCCTATGTGTTAATCCAGGACATGATCTTCCCGTGTGACAAATTTCATCAATATCCTTTCAGTAGTTTTTGCGTGAAAGAGTACCAAATATCCATACATCCAGACATCCATACATCCATACATTCTTACAAACTTCCGCCTTTATAATATTAGTAGGATTTTCTTTCATTGTACAGATACACCGGCTTTGTTGTTTGTATGAATAGATATAACTTTTTCGATATCTGATTTTAATCAAACATAGGCGCTCAATTATACTATCCAGCTGTGAAAACGACATGAAAATCAGTTCAGTAGTTTCGGTCATGTGCGCTGACAAACAAACGACATAACAAATAAACAGACAATTAAGAATTCTTTCACAGATTTGTGTTCTGTTACTCCTTTAGTCACCGCCTTTTTTATTTTCTTTCGTTCAATATACCGGGTGGAAGGGAAACGCTCTCGGAAACGAATACAGGTGATAGTATTGGTGATTCCTGACGTGATGGCACTAAAAAAATCGCGATCGCATTGTTACAATTTCAGTAGGATTTTCTCAAATTTCTGTACAGCTTCACGTATGGATAGATAAATCAAATTATTATTCTGAAAAACATAGTAAAAAAGGTCAATATTTAAAAAAATCGTAATGAAACACGAACATCAGCTGACGGGTTAACGACCGCGGGCCGGTGCCGGAGCGGCGCGGCGGCCGTCCAGTTTTGTGTACGCTTTACATTGCGCGCGCATGAATTACGGAAATACTAAAATCGTAAGTATTATCGCTTAGCTTTACAAATGAATATAGTTTTTCGTTAATGTTATGGTTCTTCTCTGTTACCGTTCCGGTATAGAGAGCGTTTCCCTTCCACCCGGTATAGGCACTCGCGTTCTTTACTTTCCTATAGGTGAATAGATAGGTAGATTGTAAGTAAGTAAACATGAGTGAAATATTATCGCTCGCTTTAACGATGAAGGAAAACATCGTGAGGAAACCTGCATACCTGAGAAGTTCTCTGAATTTCGAAGGCATGTGAAGTATGCCAACCCGCACTAGGCCAGCGTGGTGGACTAAGGCCTTAACCCTCTCAGTTGTAGAGGAGGCCCGTGCTCAGCAGTGGACAGTATATAATACAGGGCTAGTATGGTATGGTATAGATGACTGACCTTGCCATAATTCTTTTGTACCATGGAAAATGTACTTTTTATAATTAGATAGAAGAGCGAGCGTTTGCAGTAACCAAATAAGCGGTCGCTTGTTACTATGCAAATTATTCGGCGCTTCGCGGCCTGTATTGTTTACGATCCTCTAACAAAATGGACGCCCAGCTCGGTTAATGTGTGTGGAGAGCTTTTTTGTGCTAAAAATACCTCGGGTTTATAATACTACGTAAAAGACAACTGAAGTTCATTATGATGTTGTAGAAACCGTCGGAAGGCTTAAGACCTTATTTATACCTAAACAGTTTAGAGAGTTAAGATGAGTGTTATATGTTTAGGGTGTGTATCTGTGTGTCTGTCTGTGGCATCGTAGCTCTCAAACGAATGGACCGATTTTGACGCGGTTTTTTTTGTTCAAACCGAACTCTAGACTAGGGAGATGAAAATACTTCTTTAGCGGTCCCCCGACGAGAGGTCTCTTGCGTCAAAATATTACTAGGTACTTAAACGACAAAGACACTTTTGTTATTTTATTTTTTACAGATTTTTTGTGTCGGGGGTTATTTAAATTTAATTTTCAGTTATAGAATGGTTTGCCTTCTTCCTTGAAACTCAATTCAACATTCGTTCGAAGAAGACAAAAAATCGACGAACAAAATAGGTTTATAAACTATTTATGATTAAGGCCATTAGTCGATAAATTGAAATACATACTGGACTACTAGGCTATCGCCGCTTAATTGGAGAAGGACCGCAACAGCGGTATGCGCAGGGGAGAAGGACCGCAACAGCGGTATGCGCAGGGGCGGTTGCGGACGACAACTTAGACGTGAGTCGGAGGAAGCCCGCAGCCGTCCCTAATGCGCCGAAGATGGCCATATAAAAAAAAAATCGCCGCTTAATTAGGTTAGATACGTTTAAAATAAATCTGTCTATTTGATTAGGCTTGGACCCTCAACGACTTTACCTCCACGGAACTTACTCTGGCCGCAAGGTACTGTCCTAAGTTGGTTACATTTCACCCCGAAAAATACTTTTATGTGTTATCACACAGAAAGTAGTAAACATTATATACATAGTTTCTAAGTAGTGGGTTTGATTCCCACGTACGGTCCGCAAATATTTGCTTAGGACGTTGTTGACGTAGTTTGTTATGTCGGTTTGGGTAACATGACATACATCCGGGGTTTGAACACGATATGGGTAAAGGCTATCAGGAATGTGAATAATTCTGCCCACCCATTCGCGCATAGGCGTGGCTCTGCAAATAGGTTTACGCGTAACGGTTTTGTGAAATGGAAGTTTAGTTTGGCCAGCTTAATGGAATTTCGATAACACATAAACACACAACTCGATTCGGATTTAAACAGTACTGTGAATAGTTAACCCTTATATTTAATGATGCCTAGTTTTATTACGCACAACGGCCCGACTCTCCACGGGCTAAGTGCGGAAAACGGAGCCCACAACAGTACCTAGTTTTATTACATTTACCAGTGTTTTTAGGGTTTCATACCTCGAAAGGAAAAAACGGAAACCTTTTAGGATCACTTTGTTGTCCGTCCGTCCCTCCGTCTGTCAAGACTCGAGACCCTTTTTCTCAGGAACGCGTGGAGGTATTAAGTTGAAATTTATATCAAACACTCAGGTCTACTGTCCCTTGGAGCTGTAAAAAAATCTAATTAGTTAGATTTTTAAGCCAACGCAATCAAAAGATGCAGCCGCTTACGCCGCAAATTTTCGAAACTGTCAAGGCAATCAAAATCTACAAGGTACTTCCCGTGAACTCAGAATCTTGAATTTTGGTACGAAGCAACGTCTTATAGCACAGATAAAGGAAAAATTGCGGAAACCGAAATTTTACGGGACCCTCGGTGCGCGAGTCCGACTCGCACTTGGCATGTTTTTTATTGTTTTAATTTCCATTCTCTCCTCTACCACCGCTCTTAAATCCCGGGTTCGAATACGGGGTCGAGCAAAGTGATTTCTGGTTTCCGTTGAGCAGCCTGGAGTCTAGAATTTGTGGCTCGTCTCCTCTCCTATCATGGGACGGAACGTGGCGAAAAGTGGTTTATTGCACCTCTCACCTTCAGAGATGCGTGATGTAATTTTTTTCATTTTTCGTTTACAGAGCTGTGGGTACAAGAGGCATACGGTATGTGGTAAAGCTCTTGAAAACGACAAGCTTTTATGGCATTGAACTGCGCTCTAAGTTGATAGATGCATTAAACTTCAAGTCTCACCGTGTGTAGTAATTTCACTAACCAGTGTCCTTCATCGAGTATACAAGCGTTTCTTTTTTATACTGGCACAGTAAGACCCCGGATTGGGTTCCATATAGAGTGTTGAATAAAGAGAGTCATTTCTCACCAGTCAAGATATTTATGCCGGCCTCGTTGAACCATAAATACCCACACAGACTGATCGTGGAACGCGACAAATTCACGTGGACCACTATATACTTCATACTTAGATTATTATAATAATCTTTTATATAAACAGGAAAAATCGCTATCATTATATGACTGTAACGAATAAACTTAAAAACTACGGGACCGATTTAAAAATTTCTTTCACCAATATGAATCTACATTAGCGAGTTACGTAGGCTACTTTTTATTCCGAGAAAATATGAAACGGGACTTTTCCCTCGGAACTCATTTACGCGGACGGAGCCACGAGCGAAAGTCTAGTCCTACTATCCTACTAATATTATAAAAGCGAAAGTTTGTAAGAATGTATGGATGTTTGGATGTTTGGATGTATGGATGTAAAGATGTTTGTTCCTCTTTCACGCAAAAACTACTGAACGGATTTCGATGAAATTTGGCACACGGGTAGATCATGTCCTGGATTAATACATAGGCTACTTTTTATCCCGGGAAAATATAAGCCGGGACTTTTATCACGGAAAAACTTTTTAATGCGGGCGGAGCCACGAGCGAAAGTCTAGTATATTATAATACAGATACACAAATTCAAACATGTAAAATTGAATTCAGTCCTGACTGCTCGGTTCAAAATCCACTAGACGCACAAAGATTATAATAAAGTGTAAGTTGTAGCACATAAAAGGTAACAGTGAAATGGTAAAAACCGCAGCGGCCACGCAAATGAGTTTACTCTGGCCAAGCAAACAGTTTTTGTGCTATGTTTACACCGAGTCACACAACACGCTTCCCAACCATTGCTTGTCAGAATCTCATTACAGCCATGCTATTTTCACTTTTTTATACAGCGGAATGACGAGACAATCTAGCTGCACGCTTTGGAATAAAGTTCTGCGTGGCATTGTGGCACTTGTCAACCTGAGACATAAGATGTTGAGTTTCATAATACTTAGTAATTATAATGGTAACAATGTCCTACAAATTGGAACACAAAGATCCATACACACTGTTGCTTGTCTGTATATAGATATTGCGGTGGTACCAATCCGGACGAACATTTTTTTTTGGTTTCGCGGAGAAAGTGCGTTACCACTACCGCCCAGCATTCGTGGGGGGCGACCGAATGGTTATGTTGGGTTCACCGTGTCTTAGGACCCGGCGTTGAGCCGCCCGGAGAGATAGAAAACTTCGGGCGACCGCCGGGACGAGTCCCTAACCTATGTACTACAACGCACGGCATACCAACTAAAACTCCGCGGTGGTGGACTCTCATATGTAAGAGTCCGTCTGGGTGGGTACCACCGCAATGTCTATGTGTACCGCCAAGCAGGAGTGTGCATGCACTGTTGTGTTTCGGTTTGAAGGACATTGTAGCCAGTGTAACTACAGGATATAATGAGACGACATCTTATGTCTCAGGATGACGAGTGCAGTGGAATGACACACAGTACTTTGTAACTGGATGGTGTTTCTACTGTTTATGGGTGGTCGTATCGCTTACCATCAGGCGAACGGCATGCTCGTCTCGTCATTCAATGCAAAAAAAAATTGCTATTTACTAATCTGCCAATATAAAACAGACACCAGCATTTTGCAAAAGTTACACGCCAAAAGCTTGTTGACCTTTCATACTTAAAGTTTACTGAACACTACATTGTTTTTAGATGTTTGATTTACAATCTCAATACTTCGAGAAAGAAGCTTATTATGTGGACTTCGCAGCAACATAACAACGCTTGAATACGCTCAAGTATTGTAAGCACTCTTGACACCGTCACAGGAAATCCTGCTCGAATTGTGTCGCATTGTACATTTTCTCAAGCAGATTTTTCGATATCCAAGAACGACGTTGAGCAAAACTACTTCGTTACGTATTAGCTTAAATAAGTTTATTGACTGCATTTATCCTTTACTTGCTTATGATCGTGCCTTCACCCGCGTGGAAGAGTTTTTCCAGGATAAAAGGATCGCTATATATTGTTTTGGGATAAAAAGTAGCCTATGTCCTTCGCAGGCTTTCAGTTATCTTCACACCAAACATTGAAATCTGTTTGGTAGTTTCTGAGATTATCAAGTTCATAGACATGGCGAAGGACTTTTTTTATAGTATGTAAGGACATCACTCAGAAAAAAAGCTAGAATAGTTTTAAAACATCTAATTACATCTCGCAGTTTACATTGTGTAATTTGTAAACTATTTTGCTTGCTTCTGATTATATAATTGAAATCCTTTAATACCATGATACTACTGGACCTTGTTAGAAGCTTTACCCGATTTTTAACGCGCTTTTATTAGCTTCAGACGTATGTATGTAACGGAAATTTTGAACATGATTTTGATCCTCTTTTAAACGACGGATGAAATTGAAATTTCGCATACTTATCATGGACCGATGACAATTCCATATTTTAAATTAAAAACACGCGTTTATTTAAACTATTATTTATATATTATCTATGCCTGACGAAACTCGATAGCCTGGAAGTATTTTACATCCAATGAAAGTACAGAGAACTTAAACTAGACAATAAACGTTACAAAACTTAAATCTACTTCCAACTTTCTTTGCCAATACCATCAATGAAGAGAGTTTGTGTACAAAATTACAAATCAGGCAACAGCTGTCATGAATAATTCATTAAGTCACATCGAATTTTCTGATAAATAATTCGAAGTGATAAACGGTACGAAACCCAAGGTAAAAATTAAATACGCAAGGTTAAAGCGCAACTTATTATTTATATTTAAATTAAGTAAAAATTTAAAAACGAGAAAGAAATTTATGACATTGCCTCTCAACGCGTCTTCTTATTGTTTTTTTTTTCTGTTGGTATTTACCATCAAAGACAATAATACATACACACACACATTCACGCCTTTTATCCCCGAAAAGGGGTAGGCAGAGGCGCAACTAGTGCACCCACTTTTCGCCGTTATTCCGTCCCATGATGTGATAGGGGCGAGCCTATCGCCATATCGGACACAAATTCCAGACTCCGCGCTGATACTGAATAGAAAAACCCAATAAAGGAGGCAGGAGAGGCAGTCCAAATACAATAATGTCATGTTAAATTCATTAACATACTTTTATTCCTACATTTTCTATAGATACCTGTCAAGTGGCAATAGATATCATACTTACAATAATATTTACAATATACACTCAAAGTGTCATAAATCATTGGCACATCCCAGTTTCCGGGCCAGAGCTCGTTGTAACGGAAACGGAAGTAGTCACGGCGCAGGATATGACGCGAGCCGACTGACAGTTAATATCCTGCAAGCTATGCATTACTATGGCATCTGGTTTAACTGGTGGTTGTATTTTGAACCTTATATGAATTATGGTTGGGTACGTTTTTAATACTGTTGTTGAAGGCTGGTAGGAAAAGTAAAAATTGTGTTCGTAAACTTTAGACTTGTGGATTTTACGTGTGATTGTTGAGGCGATATATGTGATAATTTGTACGGAGTTTTGTTTGATTTGTTGATTCAATAATTTTGCGCAGTTTTAGCTTATTTCTTGGTATTGTGCTCTAATTTGGGATACTGGAGTGAAAATGCACTGGTTACACATTTCCAAACTTCGACAAAATAACGTTTAGTGACAGTAACTATTTGAAAAAATAAATTATCGCTTATCATATCGATTTATAAAGCCGGTATGATTATGTACTTACTAAGAATGGTTCCTGCAATTGCTTCTGCTGTACGGGGTATTGTGGCCCTTACAGCCTTTGATATATTGTCTGGACCTTCGACGTTTCGTTTGATCGAACCGTCAAGTCTGGGACATCGTATAAACGTTGCGTGTCCCGGCTCAGAAACATCTGTAAACGAATCTCCCTTAAAACTTCTGAAATACGAATCAATCTATCAGATTTTTACTATTTTGGCCATCGAACCACAAACAAAACCGCTGAAAACCTTCGGATAACGTACTGTAGGAGTTTCGAAGTGCAAACACGCGGCCAATGCTAGCGACGCATTAATCAACTTACGTGAGGGGAGAAAATTCATTTCACACAGTTTCGCACTTTTAAGAGTCGCGGGGATGTTTAGTTTGTTTGTCAAAAGATACATGAGGGTTTAAAACTTTGTGAGAATCAAGGAGGCATACTTTATTATAACCACGAATTTACTACTTTGAAAAAGTAAGACGATTAACTGGTGACTACATCTTTTGACTAATACCATGCTCATGCTGACCAGATTAATATATTAATCTTCCCAGAATAAGTTATACATATATAGCGGAATTCTCCTTCATCACATTTGTCGCAAGGTTCAAGTACTTCATACATCTTTCTCTATATTAAACCTTTCTCGAAGATCGATGGTAATTTGTTCTTTAAAGCTGGTGACAATCGAAACCCGATTCATGTTATAAATAGCTCACGGCTGACTGTGCTCACACCTTGTGATCGTATTTCACCGCACCCTCACCCTGCAGCATTTGTAAGAGTTCCCACTACCCTGGGGTGAACATTTTGTGCAATTCCATTAAGCATGCGTAGGGTGTTTCATGTTGGGGTATGGAATTAATACCTGTTTTATGCGATATTGCTTTTCGTTTTGATAGCTGTTACGGATATACTGGTGTACTGTATTGTGATACTGCCGTGAGGTTTCGGATTCGTTCTCCGGGACAGATACATTTATTCTAGGTTTTACTGTATAATATCAGCCTAGAATCTGAAATTTGTGCCTGATATGGCGTGTGCTCGCTCCCCATCATGGGACGAAATACACATGGCAATTGGGATTGTAATTGCCCTTCAACTTACTCCTTCGACTACTACTCGACTACTACTCCTTATGAGCTTTGTTTAATAACTGACCTTTACAAGTGCATTATCGCTTTAAATGAAATTTGAGTATACAACTACCCCAATATTCGAAACGTCTCTATTTTCATTAACCTTACCAACGATCGAGGGAAGGCATTCATATATTACTAACTTATATTTCTATAGGCAGCCTTTGAACAAAAATGCTATAAGTCCATAATTATTGTAATATGTACCCTTTATAGCATCTCTACCTTCCAAACCCTTAAAGCCTACAATAATTCAATAGTTGTCATTTAATAGAACAAGATAATTCATGGCCTAGGAGTGTTATTAAAGTTTATTCTGTGTTTGAGGCCGGCAATGGTTTATTCTGTGTTTGAGGCAATAGTTGGAGTTTACGAGGCACAATGGAAAGTTTGAGGCGAGGCCGGTGGTCGACGCCGGAGTTACAACTTCAGTTAAGCGATTGTCTGTTACTGGTCGAACTTTTACTTGTATCCCACTATGGACGTCTAGTTTTTATTATTTAATATCGCCTTTTATTTATGCGTTGTTGGAGCAAAATTTTGTATGCGTTGTTGAAGTAGACGATAGCCTAGTTGGGAATGGAACGGTCTGCTGAGACAATATCCGAAGGTTCAAAACCCAAGGCACACATCTCTGACTTTTCAAATTTACGTGTGTATTGTTTATCAATTATTGTTCGCTTTAACGGTGAAGGGAAACATCGTGAGGAAACCTGCATACCTAAGAAGTTCTTTATACGAATTTCGAAGGTATGTGAAGTCTACCAACCCGCACTAGGCCAGCGTGATGGACTAAGGCCTAAACCCTGTAGTAGAGGAGGCCCGTGCCCAGCAGTGGGACAGTATATAATACACGGCTGGTATTATTATTATATAATTACTGTGTATAAACTACTATGAGACTTAAGGCTTACACCGGTTGTTCCTATGTTGTTAATCCTAGTCGTCACATAAATTTATGAGCCGACCAAATACGAAACTCATAACTTATATATGCTCCTAGACTAGAGTGTCACTTTTGTGTTTGGCCCGTTTACACATTTAGTGATGAATAGCGTTTATCAGAAAGCGGTGAGATCCGTCCTTAACATCTTATGTCTCAGGGTGACGATCGCTGTGCAATGTCACGCAGTGCTTTATAAGTTAATGTTTGGGTTGTGTTGCTACCATCTGGCAATCGGCTTGTTTGTCTCGTAATTAAATCCTTGTATTTTACGTAACACTCGCCTCGTTTCTAACAAAGTAATTATAATTAAGTGTATCAGAGTAGCAGTCCTTATATAAACCAAAATATTATGAACATTCGGAGTCGTTTCATCTTACGAAAGCCCCGGATTAACTGGAGGCTCAAACTTTACTAAAATATACATGACAACATGTCGCGCGAGGATCAAGGACTCGAGGACGTACGTGTGTCGCCTGACAATTACTAAGGAACGCTTCACACTGGGACAACAGAAACCTCCTGTGATATACTGCAATTCATGATGAAGATTGTTGAGAAGTCTGGTGAACATAGGATTCTAAGATGTACAGACCGACCCGGATTTTTAGACAGGGACGGCAAAGTGACCTGCATCTGATGGTAAGCGGAGAGTGGTCCAGATACAGCGTAGACTGACGAGCGATTATTATACCCCATCAGTGGACAGTAGAGGAGTTTACAATGACAAATTTTGTAAATTACTTTATATCTACCAGAAATCATACAAAAAAAATCAGCATCAAAATTGGTTGAAAAATAAAGCAGCTCTTCATATTTGAAATATTGTTGTGAGCAAAAGTGGGGTCGTGGAGGGGATATTTCTTACGCACGCACGCAGCGTTATGGCCTGTGACTCTCGGTGACGTAGCAGTGTAATATTACTGTTATTTAACATTTGTTTAGAGGTACCTCTTCCACCAAATTTCAAAGCTTTATAACTTACTGATGATTGCCTCAATTTTGAAAATTATTTTTGCGTTAGATTTTGGATTTCATACATTTATGATAAATGTATTAAACAGAAATAATCGTTGGTAAGCTAGATTAGGGCCTGTATTGTCCTCAGTGTCACTAGTGAGGATCGCGACGTGGTCCTCCCATTATTTTTAATAAAAATTATTTCATCTCTTCTTTTATTTCTTCTTTCCTGCCAGGCCGAGCTGGCTTCTTTGTTTATTTTTCATTGATTTTACTCCCTATAAAAATTTCTGTCGTCATATAAGTGACCTTTTGTAATAACAATAATTATATCAATGTAATATATCTCGACTTATCATAAGTGCAAATATGTTCGCCTATGTGATGAATGAAGTATATTATTATTTTATTTTTCATTTATAGCCAGTGTAATTATTTTTCATAAAGAGACTTAAGATCTCATGTCTTACGATAACTACAGTGCTTTGTAGTTTAAAGTTTTGGCTGGTGTGCCTACTATTTAAATGTAGTCATATTAGCTATCATGCGAGTGACTTCCATCATGATTATCTTCAGCCTTTTTTTTATTTATTTTCGTAAACAAACACTAAATTATGTACATGCATATCTTAATAATAGTTTGTCCCACAAAACTGCTTACGCAGTTTGTCTGTGGGAACCTATGAGTCTCATAAACACATCATGCGTTATACATTACTATTCTAATTCACACTTTTAATATATTACATTTTGTCAAGTAAATGTTCTTTTACAAACTCAGTGTATTTTTGTTCATTTCTGATACTTACAGGAAGGTTATTAAGAAGGAAAGGAATACGTTTTTCTAATGTTCTGTCTCCGTAGTAACTATTAACTCTTGGTACTTCAAATTATCTATCTTCAAATTGGAAGTCCACTGCTGAACATAGGCGTACCATAAAGACTTACCGACTCTCATCATTTATGATATAAAAAATACAAGTTTCAACCGCTCCAGTTCATTCTGTGTTCCAATACCCGTTGTTTTTATCTTTTTTCTTCACTATCTCAACCCGCTGGTGCAAAGCCGCCATTACCGAGAAAAGTAGCATAAAGTGTTCCGTTATTATTGAGATGTTGTATAGGAGCTTTACTCTTTTGCTAAGTATAGCCTTTGTACAGCTTTCATCTATTTGTATAGAGTGTTCTGTGTTACCGTAGTTTTATTTAAAACAATATTTATTCTAGACTCCATATTGTAATCCTTTTACAGTAGAAGATTATACTCTGGAAAATACTTTGCTTGTCCAATATTCCAGACAGAAATTTCATGCAGTTGATCCTGAGATGGAATGAATGTTCACCTACTGGATTAAAATAGAGAAACTTGTTACCCTATGGTGGATTTCATAAGGCTCAAGATGATGACAATGAATCTTATTTTGAGGTCAGAAACGACATTAACCGGTCCATTTATTGTCATATTCTCCAACGATATTAAACGCAATCTCTGGTATAAAACACAGTTGTCTCATAATATATTAGATACATTAAATTGTATCCTAGTCTTAAGCTGTGATTCCGGCAGACGGCAACAGGATGTGCCGCGACGGCAGACGGCACTACTATGCAGTATTAAATTGTATGAGACCCATTCCGAGGCAAGTGACGTCCTGCCAGGCGTCATTTGCCGTCGTGTGCGGAACATAATAAATACTTTACTAACATAATAAATGCGAATGTTTATATGAATACTTGGATGTTTGTAAGTTTTTTTCATTATTTCATGACATATGATAGAAATCGCTAATAGATTTAGTTATATTCCGCATACACATATACCGCATCCAGGATTAACATACTGTTTAATTTTATCCTGGACAAAATACAGTAAATCTATATTCCAGAAAGATCTTTCAAGGCAGCGGAGTGTACTAAAATAAACTTTACAGACATCATAATCAAGCTCAAGGACAATTAAATCAATGGAGTGAGTAAATCGGTTTCGCGTGTACATAAGTTAACAGTAACACAGGCTAAGTTCTGGCAAGCTTGCCATCAACTGATTTAACCTCCATATAGTTTCAAGAGTTAGTCCAACTTGGTGGCTCCGCTCAAACAGAATTATTTGACAAGAATGTGCGTGGGATGAAATTATTACAGTAACAGAAGCTTCATAAAATATGTATTCAGTATTAGGTTTTGCCCGCGGATCCGCCCGCGTTAAAAAGTTTTTCAGTGATAAGAGTCCCGTTTTATTCCCGGGATAAAAGGTACCCTTTGTGTTAATCCAAGACATGATTTACCCGAGTGCTAAATGTCATCGAAATTCCTTCAGTAGTTTTTGCGTGAAAGAGTGAAAAATCCTTCTAGCCAGTTTCGGCCACGGCGGCCAATCTCAACTGAGATCAGCCAGGTATGCAGGAGATATTATAGTGCACAAGTGCGTGTGCAATACACAGGTGCACTCGCTATTCCTTCACTCTCATAGTCTGGTGAGACGGCAATCCGACATGACCGGAGAGAGATCAGGCGCAGGACCAACAGCCTTACGTGCTTTCCGAGGCACGGTGGGGTCATACCGCAAACTTTCTAGCTCCAAGCTGCGACTGAGCTTATTTTTAAGATGGAAAAATCCAGTCACAATGTATTTAGGCCCGACCAGGGATTCGGACAAAACAATGTGAAAGAGTAACAAACATCCACACATCCATACTTACAAGCTTTCGCGTTTATACCTAATATTAGTAGGATGGGATAATTAATACGTAGAAATTGATACGGGCTTCAACTTGCCCTTAGGTTATATTAGGTACTTACTACATATTCAAAATTTTGTACTATAAATGTTTGTTACTAATCACGCCAGAACGGTTGAACGAATATGGGTGTAATTTGGCACAGAGATAAATTATAGTCTGGAATAGCACATAGGCTACTTTTTATCCAGGCAAAAAATTCAAATGGTTCGTTCGTTCGTTCGAGCGGCGAGCATAAGTTAGTAAAATGAATATTGTGAAGTCTGTGAAGATGCTTAGATTTTAGAAGTAAACGCAGAAACCGCCAACTGGCTTTGGATGAAAGGTATACAGACAGATTATGATTTATATCATGGAAAAATACAAGGACATGTATCCTGGGCAAGGTCATTAGTCTAAACTAATATTAAAAAAGATTTGTATGTAACGGATAAAGCGAAAAACAACATAACCATTTTTTTAAATACTTTCACTAATAACAGGCATTGAATTGTTGAATGTTACAGGCTTATTTGTCCGGAAATGAGTATTAACACGGGTGGAATCACATGCGTCATCTACTCAGTTATAATTTATGTTTAAATTCAAGTTGTATTGTAGGTTGCTCTATTTTGTGCCCATTTAGAAAGCTGTAATAGATCTAGCGAGTTCTCTTGAGAAGTTGCCAAGGCAACTCAGATGTTGTGACTTGATTGTGTTATCTCGGTGTTACATTCCTTCCTATATTGATAACTTCAAGGCTAATGATCCTTATTTATAGATTTTTATATAATAGAGACCAATATTATGCATGAAAATAGGTATATTATAATGCAATTAGTGACTGCCTCGGTGGCGTAGTTGTATTACAGTACGACTGCAAAGCTGGGGTCTCGGGTTCGATTCCCGGGTCGGGCAAAGTGATATTGAGTTTTTCTATTCAGTATCAGCTCGGAGTCTGGAATTTGTGCCCGATATGGCGATAGGCTCGCCCCCTATCACATCATGGGACGGAATAACGGCGAAAAGTGGGTGCACTAGTTGCGCCTCTGCCTACCCCTTCGGGGATTACAGGCGTGAGTGTGTATGTATGTATGTATGTATGCAATTAGTGAAGTTTTTGGCTAAATTTTTACGTTCATAGCATTACGTTTTTTTCCCTTTTCATGGGTAAGCAGAGATATAACCCACCTGTATTTCGGTATCTTAGGTCCTATGTAATAGGAGACCTATGACCATTTACCAAACACATTTCTAGACTCTAGGTTGATATTGAGTAGAAAATCCCAATTTCAGTTTGCCCGACCCGGGTCTCGAACCTCAACGCGATAGTCGTATATAAGCTAAGTTTTTGGGTTAAAATAATGTTTAAATATCATGTTTTTTTAATAAATTAATTCTCATAGTTATTGTGCCACATAAACATTGTTCTAAACTTTTTTATTGTAATTCATAATTAGCGTTATTTTTGTGCCAAATACGTTCCAAAAATAGCATTGTGTAGGGTTTTTAATACATCAATGATTGTGTAGCATAAAGTACCCACTGTGAAATAATACGGAATCGCGAGTCAGGCGTGCGTTTGACAAGCCACAGCTCTCAAGCACGGCTTCTCAGTTTAACTTTCATCCGCTTTCGCCTGGTTTACAAATTGTGTTTGAAGTGGCATTCTGATGTGTGAGATAATCACAAGGAAATGTAAATTCTATTTTAGTCTCAAAATAGCACCATCTTTAAAATAAATAACATTCTTACGACCAAACATAAATCTCTTATTCATAAACTGTTAGTAAACTTATTTAAGTTCAAATGTGTTGTCTTCTTCGAACGAGTTTAATTGAGTTGGAAGGAAGAAAACCAAACATTCTATAACAAAAATAGAGTGAATAGAAATGTTTACAATGTTTTTGTTGAAAAAACTGATATTAATTGATGATTTATTGACTGGGCGGACCGCCATCTTTACAAACTGTCATCACTCGTTGGTTTACTTGAATTAACAAAATCTAGAACACGTTTTGTTGTGCCTCGATTCACAAACGATCAAAGCAATCCGTTTTTGCCACTGGCAACCCTAGTAAATTTGATTCCACGCACTTCCATTTGCTCATTAATTTTTGTACACGTACGAACCGTTTTACAATGCCATAACGTTGTTAATTTCGTATTCCACGTGGGCCGTCACTTGAGACGTCTCTTTGAAAGCATTATGGGGTTAGATAATTAGCACTGATTTGGCAAAGAGCCCCATCATGCCGCCCTGACCCGCCTTCGAGTTTAATTTAATTTATTTAACTCGCGCACTTTCCTTAGATGTTTCTCTTGGGAGGTTTGTCTGCCTTTCAAGTTATTTTTCAATTAATTTCCAGAATCTCGATAGTTGGAAATTTTGATTCTCTTTGAATCATTAAAGACGTCCAGGTAAGATCTCTTTTGCTATTTTCATTTTGTTAATCCATAATTCAAAGAATTTCTACTTAATACAATTTTAATTTTTTATTTATTATTGCATGTCGCTCGCCTGATGGTAAGCGATACGATCGCCCATAAACATTAGCAACACCATACATAACTCTTTTACAAAGTACTGCGTCGCACTTCACAGCGTTGGCTACCCTGAGACATTAGGATGTTAAGTTTCATAATGTCCAATAATTACGCTGGCTACAATGTTTTCAAACCGAAACACAACAGTGCATGCACACTACTGCTTGGCGGTAGAAATAGACATTGCGGTGGTACACTATCCAGACGGTCAGAGGTTTCTCGTATGTGCGGGCATATGGGAAACCTTCCACGAGTACTTTTACTTTTAACATTTGTAATTGGTATGAACTTGGTACCTACTTACATAATATTATAGCCTGATAGATCATTTTACATCGTCCGAACCACTCGCACAACTTACATTACCTAACAAGTTCAAATTTTAAATTGGCAATAAACTATTTTTATCATTTATAATTTTTGTTTAAGACATTTACTTTTGTCTTTATAGGTACATACGTGACCAGAGGACTGCGCACGCCTTTAAACGTGTTATTTTTAAGTTATATATTAAATGTAAATCTTTGTATATTTAACATTATTTTTAGGATAGCGCATACAAATATTTTATGAAATTACTTAGCAACTAGGGAGTGGACAGATGACTTGATAAAGATTGAAGGAACGCGTTGGATGCAGGGTCGCTTTTGACAGACCCGTCTGGAAACCTTTAGGGGATGCCTATGTTCAGCAGTGGACGTCATGTGGCTGATGATGATAATGATGATGAACTAGAAGTACTATTTTTATTTGTTTAATATTTAGGAAACAAACAGAAAATATCAAACGTAAATAAGAAAAGAATGTTACAAAATCCAGTGAAGTTTGCACTAATAAATAACACAGGTTTGAAAAAGTGAACAATGTTTAAAATGCAATGAAATATAGCTAACAAAAATAAACTAAAATTACAACTATTTACTAAAGAATAGAAAATAACTAAAGAAAACAAATTATTATATGGTTATGCAGAATAATTTTGTCGGAGAACTAAGGAATCCATTTCCACCTAAAGATTTTATAACAGATCGTATAAAACAATTAATAGACATAAAGAACATGTAATGATGTAGTAGAAGTAGTGTAAACACGTCTTTTGAGTTGTATGCTCTTTTAGCGGTGAATAGTCTTCACCACTGTAGAGGAACAGATGGTTGCGTTCTTCTATGGAAGGGAAAGATTTCTAGTCAGTCTGTTTAACGAAGGCCAATGTTTAACGAAGTGATGGAAGGGCATAAGTCCACTAACATGGCGAGTGAAATTTCTTTTGGTCTTCACTTCATAGGCCATCGATTGCAGTGAAGCTACTTTGCCGAGCCTTTGATAAAAAAGTATAGTATCGAGTGAAAAAGTTATAAAACATAATATTGGGATTTTCTAAAAGCATTCTCATTGAATTATGCGTACATATGCGCATTTGGCGGTCAATGACCTAGTTCTGGCCTTCTAATCTGTTATTTGCCACTAAAAATAACATAAGATACATCGATACGTTGTTTTTATTTTACCTTTGTTTATGTTTTAGCAAAACTATGGCATATAAGTGAAACTTCGTGTCATTCTGTGGCAGTTATTTTGTGACCAGTTATGGTAGTGTTAGTTTTATTGATAGTACTCAGTGCAGCTGCACAAGAGCTCGATCCTATACATGCCACAAATGATGATTCTGTACTGATATGTGGTGTCGGTGACGATAACACCGTGGGATTCCGGAGAGCACTTTACGACTTTAATGTAAAACTGTACAAGATATTGGCTGAGCGCACTGGAGGGCATTTTGTCATATCCGCGCCTCCCTTGTGGCAATCGCTGGCAGCAGTCGCAGAAGGCACGGGTGGGCACGCGCGGCAAGAGCTTCTCCAACTTCTCGGCCTGCCAGAAGACGAGTGCGCGCAGCAAACTTATTACCAACTTGCGTCCAGCCGGGAGACACCCGGCCATGATGTCACAATACAAAGAACTCGTCTATTCTTCGTTGATGAAGGTTTAAACATGAACAAAGATTGGACGGACTTAGCTAGTACTCAGTTTGATTTGCACACCGTACCAGTGCCAATAAAGCGCGCCCCGAAGGATGTAGCTCATTTGATACGACACACGCTATCTTCTCAACTGGTACCACTGAATCTGCAAGGCAACTCCTTGTTAGCAGACTCGCTTGATTACAACGGGCTGTGGTCAGAGGCATTTCCCGAAGCAACAATCACACGATCACCATTCTATGATCACGACGGCAATCAGATCGGTTCAGTAGACATGATGAGGATCAGGAAACACGTCCGCATGGTTTATTTGGAACAAATTAATTCTAAGATTGTAGAGATACCTGTCGGTCATGATGGCCGCTATCGTATGCTGTTTGGTATACCAGTTGAGGGTCATGATTTGAGAAAATTAATTGAAAAAGTTACATCAACGGTGTTTTTTGAAATTGCGGCTGGTTTGAAGGAGTCTCGTGTGCCAATCGACGTGGGCTTCCCACGGTTTGTGACCACCACGGAGTGTGATGTGCGAGCTCTTTTAGAAGAGGTGGGCTTGAAGAGCCTGTGGAATGACGCTTTAGCGACTGGGTAATTAGTTTTTCTACATTAACCATTTAAAGTTAAAATAATTTCGCATTTATTTTCATTGAAGACAACCATAGGATGGATTTAAACGAAAAACAGGTTGGGCTGTTTGATCTTCTCAGGTTCTACAAATTAGTGGCAAGTGTTACAATATATGTATTCTACTATACTTATTTAACACTTCAAAGCCATGAGGCAGCATAATACGGCCTCGTAATAAGAAGGTGATTGAACTCTAATCCAATAATATATAATATACAACATCGATTGTATTGACTACTCAGAATTGACTATGTTCTTTCATGTCATTCATAAGTATCTACACTGGTTGTAAAAAAAACCCAATTAGTGGCTAAATCAATTCCAAAGTCCAGATGGGTATTTTGTATGAAAGAATCTTATAAATTTAACCACAGCGTTATAGTCATTAAATATTCTAACTCGTGATATACTAGCAGTCCAATTTTAATAAGACGTAAGATATTATTTCATTTTACTAATTAATATAATTATCATGAAGTACGTAAAGTTGGCGTGAGTAACTTACATTCATGTATGAAGTCGCGTAAAGCTGAATAATCTCCGGCACAAAAAATAATCAAGCCTGCGCGAGATTGTACTAAAGTATTGTTTGAAGGACAAAAGTAATATAACCTTTGTTATTAAATTATTTTTGTAGTGCGTAAATAAATGAATATGCATAATGTACCTGTTTTTAATGTAAAGATATCTTTAACTTAACTAAAATACTTTTCTATTTATAGAAATTATTTAGTGTATAAACATAGTAGAACTTTGCAGTAAATTCTCAAGAAAAAATTTCTTCTAGTAGATTATTAAACAATAAGTATAAGGAAAGAAATATATATGGATTTAAATTACGGATGTCTTTTTTCAAACTGGACTTGATCAAAATTGTTTAGGCAATTTTTTTTTTTGAGTCTTATAAACACAAACATAATTCCTTTTAAAAGACCACCAAATATGAACAATACACAAGGTACTGCTTCAAGCATCATAAAATTTGTATCATGCATTTATATCAATAATTCTATGTGATACTTTTACATTTATCTCTGATGCATTATATTAATGCTGATTACTGACTTATAGTGACTGCCTCGCTGGCGTAGTTGTATTACGGTACGACTGCAATGCTGGTTCGGGTTTGATCCCCGTGTCGGGCAAAGTGATATTGGGTTTTTCTACTTAATATCAGCCCGGAGTCTGGAATTTGTGCCCGATATGGCGATAGGCTCGCCCCCTATCACATCACGGGACGGAATACGCAGGGCGAGAAGTGGGTTTAGTGGCCAATAATTGCACCTTTACCTACCCCTTCGGGGAAAAAGGACGTGTGTGTATTATTAATATTGATAACTATCACAGAATCTCTTTAATTTGATGATGTATGCCGTCTTCAGAAACATATCCCAGCCAGCGGCAGCTCCCAGCATGTTCATCCAGCGTGCCCAGATCACTCTCGACAGCCACGGCGTCGGCTCCTACATCCCAGACTTCATACAATTCACTGAATACTCTTCAACCGGCCTTGATCCAATACTTGGAAGCGAAGTGATCGTCGACCGGCCCTTTATGTACGGTTTGTTTGACGCTGAGACCTATGTCTGCCTCTTTAGTGCTGCATTCGCGACTCCCACTTATGGATTAGATGAATAAAAGTATTTGCAAGAGATTATCTTTTATTAATATAATAATCAGTTCAAATTATGGACTCTTCTACTTAATTCCATAAAAGGACTAGGCACCTCCTTTAAAGAAATAAAAATACGGAACTTGAAATTGAGCAGACGAAGGTAAGGTCGAGATAGCTCAGTTGGCAGAGCACCGGCACGGTACGCTGGAGGTCGCGGGTTCAAATCCTGCTTTCGAATGTTTCTTTTTAAATGTTTCCATTAAAATAAAATGCATAAAAGGAGTTGTTTCAATAAAATTTTTAGTTATGTTCTCGTCCATCAATAGCCGTCGTCCATCTTGTTTTTGAGGGCTTGCCCAATATGGGCATATTGCCCACTATGTACCACGAGTGGGTCGCGGGCCGTGATCCATAGTTTACGAAACGCTGGCATGAAGTTTAGACTGTCTAGAGATACATTTAAATCTGATAACATAAAAATACTAGCTTTTTCCCGCGACTCCGCCGCGTAAAATCTTTTTCCGGGATGAAAGACCCGCTCTATATTTTCCCGGGATAAAAAGTAGCCTATATGTTAATCAGGACATGATCTACCCGTGTGCAAAATTCCATCGAAATCCGTTCAGTAGCTTTTGCGTGAAAGAGTAGGAAACAAACATACATCCATACAGTCTTACAAACTTTCACCTTTGTAATATTAGTAGGATTTAACACTTACTGACATGCACTACTCTACGCGTGGAATAATATGTTTTACTTGTTACACAGATTAATCGACCTTGCGTTAATTAACACAGTTGTTAAGATAAAAAGGTACTTCCTAGTCTGACTAATAAAAGTAAAAAAAACTGGTTCTTAAGAAACGGCATAACCTTTGATTTCATTTAATTATTAAAGTATAAGAAATGGTAAATAACTAGTTTTTATTTTTTATTAATCTAAAAAAAATGCAAACACCCGAATTGAGAACCTCCTCCTTTTGGAAGTCGGTAAAAAAATCGAATATTTTACCTTTTACTAACCAAAATATATTTCCTTTATTTTTTGCCTATCTGGATATTATTTAATACTAGTTTTTGCCCGCGGCTTCGCCCGCGTTAGAAAGTTTTTTCGGTATAAAAGTTCCGGTTTATATTTTCCCGGCATAAAAAGTAACCTTTGTGTTAATCCAGGACATGATCTACCTATGTGCCAAATTTCATCGAAATCCGATCAGTAGTTTTTGCGTGAAAGAGGAACAAACATCCATACATCCAGACATCCATACATCCAGACATCCATACATTCCTACAAACGTTCGCGTTTATAATATTAGTAGGATGTATTTTAGAGTTATATTTAAGTAAAATCATATCTCTATGCTAATGTTATAAAGATGAAGAGTTTGTGAGTTTTTTTTGGAGGTTTGTACGGCTAATCTCTGGATCTTATAAACCGGTTTTAAAAATTCTTTCACTAATAGGAAACTACATAGCTCCTGAATGGTATACCTAGGCTATTTATTTCGCGGAAAAAACTTGTTCATGCGGATGCAAAATGTAGTTGATAATCCTACTAATATTATAAATGCGAAAGTTTGTAAGAATGTATGGATGTTTGTTCCTCTTTCACGCAAAAACTACTGAACGGATTTCGATGAAATTTGGCACACGGGTAGATCGTGTCCTGGATTAACACATATGCTACTTATTATCCCGGCAAAATATAAACCGGGACTTTTATCCCAGAAAAACTCATTCACGCGGGCTGAGCCGCGGGCAATAGCTAGTACACCTATAATTTAAACTTCATGAAAGGACCTGTAAAAATTCTAACGTAGAATGAATGGCATTAAATTGTGGATGTCACCCGCATGTGCTAGCGTAATTGAATGCCGAAACTTCGTCAGACTGGAATTTAACTTTTCTTTCAATTCAGAACGCAGCGTGGAAAACTGCATAGGATATTGAACTCTTGGAAAAGATGCAACGTAGTTCCACGAAGTTACCAAGGCTTTTAAAACACCTTCCATATGAGGAACGTCTTTAGGTTTTGAAACTTACCACCCTAAAGGATCGTAGACGCCGCGTTGACCTTATTAAAATTCATTAAATATTAAATGGGCATTATGACATTCGGGTATTCTACAACCTGTTTGACCGAGACACAAATACTCTTCTCAGAGGCCACAACGAAAAGTTAGGCACCACCAGGTCTGACAACAAGCCACACATGCATTTCCTAACAAACAGAGTTGTAAGAGCATGGAACACACTCCCACAAGGTGTGGTCTCGGCGGAAAATGGGAATAAATTTAAGAAGGGACTCGACAAATATTTTAACTGAAAACATGTTTCAGAGTTGCAGGATTCGGGCGTATCAGTGAACAAACTGCCTAGTCGATAACGAATAATAATAATAATATATTGTGAGGGACAGGACTACAGGACATAATGAGACTTAACATCTTATGTCACAGGATGACGAGCGCAGTACAGTACACAGTACTTTATAATTCAAGGTGCTGGATGGTGTATCTACTGTTTATGGATGGTCGTATCGCTTACCATTAGGCGAACGGCATGCTCGTCTCGTCATTCAATGCCATGAAAAAATACCTTATAACATATTATATGCAAATTAATCACATAATGCAAGACTAAAATATGCTTGCAAGAAAGGAAAGCGAATGAAAACTTCAAAATAAACAGTTATTTAAAACATAATTATTTATTGTTCTTCATTAACAAAAATATAGAAATCTTTTGCGTTTGTACCTATAACCGCCATCTTCTAAGCATGTTCGGAAATGTCAACACCAAACAATGAGGACAATAATTTAAATAGATTTTTTAAGGAACTTGTTTGTTAAAGCTGCATTTTTTTCAAAGCTTAAGGCTTATTTCACCATCCTTGACATACTTTATCTGCAAGATAACCATCAGATTTTCTAATATTTTAGGTATTACATAATATTAAATACATGAAGGCTTTCAATAATAATAATAATAACAGTGTAAAAGATATACTGTCAAAATAAACTATATAATGTCCCACAACTGGGCACGAGCCTCCTCTACTACTAAGAGGCCTTAGTCCAGCACGCTGTCCGGATGCTGGTTGGCAATAATGAAGTAAGCATTAGTGTACCTTGGTTCTTTTATCTGATAGATAAAATTTATCAAGAATCAATGAAACAATTTTTTGATGTTAGTAGTTAGTAGTAATTACATTACTTCTTGAAGACAAAGCTGGTGGTAGGGCGGCTGAAGGCGGACGTCATCATGACTGTGTACGTGTCACAGTCCAACAATCCGAACATGAAGGGTCTATTGGCGATGAAGTCATGGCCCAGGATGGGCTCCAGGCCAGTCTCTGATTCGTAGGAGTTGGTGTCAGACAGGAAGCTGGGTAGGTCCTCAGTGTTGGGGTGCACGCCAGCGTGGTCGAATGTGATTGACACTCGCTGGATCATTGAGCTGGGATTGGCGGCCGGGTCGGATATGTTCCTGTTAGGACAATATTCATTGATTTATATCTTCTCTTAAACTTGCTTTTCCCCATCCCAAAGTTAAAATCAGCGCTTTATGCTTTTTCTAGAACGTATCTGAAATCTGGCTTTGTTATTAAATATTTTTTGAAAATAGCAAGTTTAGTTTAGTTTAGGTACCCCTGAGTATTTACAGTAAAACGACATTGTAGTTTCAACCAACATTACATCCAATAAACTTACCTGGTGGCGTATGAGTCAGTCCACATACTGTGCACTCCCATATCTTCCAAGAAGGGTCTGACGTCGTATTCAGAGGTCATGGTGAAGCGAGGAATAGCAATTTCGATGGGTATACGGCTAGTTTGGAGTCGGTCTAGAATGTCAAACACCATGGTGTTCTTGAAGGTGTCAACAAATTCCGTTGTAGATCCCAGACTGAATCCGATTAACATGCGGTAGCGGCCGTTGTAGCCAACCGGCAGCTCTAATACCTTCAACTTTAACTCAGGCAGGTACGCCATTTGCACGCGTTTCTTCATCTTCATCAAGTCAACGGTTCCGATTTGTTGGCCAAAGTCATTGTAGAACGGCGCATTTTCGATGACATCAGAGAAAGCAGTAGTCCACAATGCCTGGTAATCCAATGAATCCAACAAAGCGGAGTTGCTCTTGTAGTCAATTATGGGGAGACGAGTAGAAATCAAGTCCCTCATGAATGCTTCGGCTGCTAGGGTGTCGCGTTTTATCGGGACGGGCAAAGTGTTCATCAGGCAGTTGGCGTTGATGTAGTTCTTCCAATATGCGTTAAGCTTAAGGCTTTCATCGTAAGCGAAGATTCGTGTCCTTAACAAGGTTGCGTCAGGGCCATTGAATTCGGCCTTCGAGGCGAGCTCGTAGAACTGTTGACGTTGACACTTATCGTGAGGGAGGTTCAGTGCTTTGAACAGCTCTTGTTGCGCTAGTCCATCGGTGCCTTCAGCCATCGCGGCCAGCATTAACCATATCGATAACGGAGAGTTGGCCGAATGTAGGTAGCTGGCCTTCGCAACTCGTTTGTAGAGTTCGGTGGCGAAGTCGTAGATCGCTCGACGAAATTCCAAGGTAGCATCATGTTTATCGGAAGCGCACTGGTCACTGTATTTGAAGACCGGATAAGTCAGATACACTTCGGGCTTGAAGAGTGCACTCCAAGACTCACTGGCGTCCGATTCTCTGACGGCGCCATAGATGGCCAACAATAAAAATGCTATCACAGCTACCTTCATTTCGTACACCCGACTGACTGTTGGGACTGTATGTGTAATAATGACAACTGAAAATAATCTGATTTATATAGCAAATTTTTTGTCCATTGCCAGCTGTTTGGTGTTTTCCTTGAATGTAAATTATACAAATATCCCTTTTTAAATTTACTATGTCCTTTCACAATTTTGACTTCACGGACGTAAGTTAACATTACTGAGTTATTTATAGGTATAGGTAGGAAGGTAAATTTGTGTTTTGGTCTCTATAAATTAATATATGATTGGATTTCCACGGAATGAACCTTAGGGCTATTTCTAATCATATATATGATTTTTATACATGTTACTGGCCATGTAGTGCCTCGGCAATGTTATTATTTTTATGGAAACATTGAAAAAGAACATTCGAAAGCAGAACTCGAACCCGCGACCTCCGGCGTACCGTGCCAGTGCTGTCCCAACTGAGCTACTTTAAAGAGATAAATAGGGAACTTGAAATTGAACAGGTGAAAGTAGGACGAAATAGCTCAATTGGGAGAGCACTGGCACGATACGCCGGAGGTCTCGGGTTTAAGTCCTGCTTTAGACTGTTCTTTTTCAATGTTTCCATAAAAATAAAAACTTAGGACTATTGTTTTAATATTATTATTGGCTGTGCTGACATCGTCGTTTACGTAGACTTGGATCTATATCAGCCTGCCCCTTATTCTCTACTAGTAGTGCTCGCGGCTCCGCCCGCGTGAAAAAGTTTTTCCGGGACAAAAATATTTTCCCGGGATAAAAAGTAGCCTATAGCACTCAGGAGTTATGTAGCTTCCTATTAGTGAAAGAATTTTCAAAATCAGTTCAGTAGTTCCTGAGATTAGCGCGTTCAAACAAACAAACAAACTCTTCAGCTTTATAATATTAGTACAGATGACAGTGTTAACTAGTAACGCGGCCGTGTTACGTTAACTTCGTGTAATTAGCGGTAAATGGTATTCTGTATGCCGATTTCGAAATTTACGAGCGGTGAAAATAAAGTGTGGCATAGAGAATAAGGGGGCTGATATATGTCTCACTAGCCTTTGCCCGCGGCTCCACCCGCGTGAATGAGTTTTTCCGGGAAAAAGTCTCGCTTTATATTTCCCCGGGATAAAAAGTAGCATATGTGTTAATCCAGGACATGATCTACCGGTGTGCCAAATTTCATCGAAATCCGTTCAGTGGTTTTTGCGTGAAAGAGTAACAAACATCCATACATCCATACATTCTTACAAACTTTCGCCTTTATAATATTAGTGGGATTTAATTGCCACGTAACCTAAAACACGCGGGGCGCATGTGGCTTGTCTCCTGGTATGTTCATCTCTTTCTCTTTCTCTATGTTACACAAAATAAAGTATATTTTTTAGTTATTAGACTTTTAATTCAATGTTTGGTTTTGGTGTGATACGGCAACGATCATTTGAGCAAACTGACAATCAGACAAAAAATTCAATGTTTTACGTTCAGTCATCTATTTATCGCATCTTTCAGGTATTATTCCCATAAATATCAATGTAGGATATGATAAATCAAACAGATTACTTTGCATAAATTAGTAACATATTTTGAACATAACAGGATCTGTCTATCCAAAAATAATATTAGACAGATTAGTTTTTCCCGAGACCCACCGAGCTTCACCGCTCGGTGTCATAAAATGCGTGCCTCTGCTGATCCTGGCTTACAGGAGTTGCAGTGGCGGGTGTGAGGGCGGGATAGTCTCTATCCAAAAATAAACTAGTGGCGAAGACATCATGCTTGCTGATGTTAACGTGAACAAGATAAGCCAAATTCAGTTTGATATTAGGATAATGCGTTTATAAGATGAAGGACTATTAAATATCTATCAAACGCATGTGTTACATCACATATAGTAATTTGTATTCACAAATCATTACCAACCGCAGGCCGTCTAGTGACACTATATATAGAACAGATTTATTTCATCAAATCAAAGAAGTTTATTCTATTACAATGAGATTGTTATCGATATTCGTGTTTATTGCACCGCTATATTTTATCCAAGATGCATCTCCACAGGGTATACTTAGTTCCATAACGTCTGGAGCTCTGGGTCTTATAAACAATGACACATCTGATGACCCTTGCTCCATTGATCCTACAGATTTGTTCGCAAACACGATTTCGGAATTTACGAATAGAATACTCGAAATAGTTGTGGAAAATGAAGAGCATTTCGTGATTTCTCCGTATTCTATGTGGATGGCGCTAGCGGCGATCTCCGAAGGTGCTGACGGAGTGGGTAAAGATGAGCTGTACGAAGTTCTCGGGCTGCCCAGTGAGTCGTGTGTGCGAGAGGCGTTCTACAGCATCGCATTGTCGCTAGAGATACCCGATCCAGGCGTGCAGTTTACTGGAGAACGTTTGTTAATCATCGACCGCCACTCAAATGTGAATCTGAAGTGGGCAAGAAGTATGCATAAAACTGGCCTTCTGGATTTCGACTTTGATAAGCTACATCCTGACTCATCCGAAGAAAGAGACCGCCCCCCTTTCTTCCACGCTCGTGATATTAACGGCAACTCTTTTCTGTCAGACGAATTGAATTTCGTAGGATTATGGACGACCGGATTTTCCGAGGTGACAACATTCACAAATTTCTATGACGAAACTGGACAAATTGTAGGGCCAGTGGAATTGATGACAATGACCAAACAAGTGAGACTAGCGCAGCTGCCGTTGGTAGACGCTAAGGTGTTGGAACTGCCCGTGGGAGTAGGGGGCCGCTATACCATGCTTATTGCAATGGGTGTGAACTCTATCCCAATCAAAGAGTTAATGTCATTATTCCACAGTTCCGTGATCTTGAAGGTCTTGAACGAGCTGACATTGAACATATTACCTGTTAACATAGCTATACCGAGGTTTATGGTACATTCGGACTTCAAAGCCAAGTTTATGCTAAAAGAAATTGGTGTGAACTCGATTTGGTACAAGCCTGACGCTACAAGGTAGTTACTTACCTATTTATAAAAGATCTTTTAGTGTTATTTCCAGAAGCTAATAGCGCCTTCGCTTAATTAACTCCTTTCACGTTTCCTTGTGATAAAATTATATTCTGATATCATACGCATACATTTGGTGGACAAAATATGTTCACAAATTAAACTTTTGACGCGGTTTGGGACTGTTCACACTTTAACTGACAGTAGGCGTATCTTTAAATACATGACCTCTTAGGTTATAATTTATGGATCTACAGATCCTCCAGTCTTTCTAATCCCACTGTTATTTGGAGCTGATTGAAACTTTTTTGTATCAACATAAGTAGTGCCTCGTGCTACTCACGAAATATCATGTAGATATTTTTATGTATTAAGATAGTAGTAAGATATTTTTACCAAGTTTTAACATAGTTTCTAGGTGGTTATAAAATATTGCCAATATAGATTTTTGGTTTAGTATTTTAAGACAGTAAACAATATCCGATGCCTACCTCAACATACATTAATCATAATTATTGAAATTTTCAACCGAGTTAAAAAACGGAGGAGGTTTTCAATTCAGCCTGTGTTTTCAAATATACCTAAGTTTGACAAGACATTTTTAAACTAACTTCAAGTTAAAGTTTTAGTGATTTTGCTACATCAAATAAACCCCTTTTAGCATTCCAGAGTTCCTAGTTCTCCTCTATTGTACTACAGTAATAAATTTCACTGTACCAGCGAGACTATACCTACCGTCACAACTAAATACATTTCGCTTTCGCATACAGGTATATATCCGACCCGCCAGCGCTACCCGAAGATCTATGGCAGCACATATCCATTGCCCTGGACACCACTGGACTTAACCCTCCTCCTGCAGACACACAGGGGAACTTGCTAACCGACTTATTGCATACAGCCACAAGCTTGACGGCTCAAACCGCGTCATTGATCGGGAGAGAGTTCATAGCGAACAAACCCTTTACCTACTGCTTACTGGACACTAAGACCAGGACGATCATATTCGCTGGGGTTTTCTCTGATCCTAATTATGATTAATAAAACGCAACTTCACTACTTTTCCATTTTCAGGGGTAGGCCTAGTTGCAACACATTTTGACAGCCGTTAGGAACTATAGTCCATCTAATCCAAGAAGTAGGGACCGTTTGACAGCTTCGACAGGTTGAAAAATAGGTATCGTGCCAAATAAATCGGTTACAACAATATATATTACACATGTGGGGTCTCTATTCTCATGTAAATTAAATCACTGTTGCCATATGAATCATATAAAATCCCCTAATACTAAGTGCAGAAGTTTCGGAAAAATATTTTTGGAAAAGAATGGTCCCTGAGCTTTTTTACTGAGACATTCACTACAATTTGCTGTCAATCGGGTAAATTTATTCCCTCGAAAAGGGTACCCATGGCGTTAAAAGAACGAAATTTAGGGAGAGCCTCATCCGCCATCTGGCAACTGCGAACAGTTGTATTTTTTTCGGAGTAAGCAGATTTTTTAGTAGTGAAATCCTTCGCCGAATTTTATATAAGCTGTTGCCGCGACTTCGCGTAAACTACAGAAACAATTATGGTTATACAGCACTCGTCAAAGATTCATCACAATCGAATATGGTTTGGGAAATCGACAAATATTTTTTTTTTATTTATATAAATAAATAGTGAATGTTCGATTGCTATTTATGACGTATCGTAAAGTCACAAATTTTGATTGCCCGTCCTGAGAATCGAATCGCGACGGCTTAGAATATGCCGGACCTAAAACCATTAAACTATTGAGGTAACTTGTTTCCATAATAAGAGTACCTAGTCTATAAGAATATATGGCTTTTAAGTACATAGAGTGGTTTTCATCGCTTTATATTGGTAAGTTTACCTTTTGAATTCTACTTAAGTATCCAGTTTAATAATAATTAATTAATTTGTAAATGAGAAACCAAAATACTATACTTAAGTTTTTATATTTCATTTATTTCCAACTATAAATTAACTCTTAAATAATATCACAATGCTCAACAAAATACATTAGCTTTACCCGCGGCTTCGTTTCAAGGTTCAAACATAATTTTTGATTTCCCTTTGCAGTGTTCTACAGACTTAAATCACAAAAAAATACCATAATGTAATAACAATGCTACTCAAATTAACAATTTTACAATCCTAACAGCCAAATATGGTACTATTATTTAATTTTACACAAACAATTACATGTAAATTGTGTTATGATAAGAAACCGGATTATATGCAATTGCATATTTTGGCCGTTTTCGGCGGTTTTTGCATATAATTAATCAAATGATGGGATGATGCATATTTGTATTATATTAGGTGATATGTTATTTCTCATTAGGAAAACTAAAAATAGTTGGCACACAAATGAATACAAGACATTTTATGTCTTCATGCATATCTTGGCCTTTTTAAATTGCATAATATCCGGTCTTTAGACTTATGGAATATAACAAGCAGGTGTACGCTTAAGCCAAAGTTAATATTGAATTTTACACAAAGTCAAATATCAGCAATACGTCATAATTAATAACAGCTATTATGTCTCCTGGCATTGACTGGAAATTGCCAAGTCAACAATAACAATTGAATTTAAATGCATATTTTTATAACAAAATTAACCAACTGCCTTGGTGGCGTAGTTGTATTACAGTACGACTGCAAAGCTGAGGTCTCGGGTTCGATCCCCGGGTCGGGCAAAGTGATATTGAGTTTTTTCTATTCAGTATCAGCTCGGAGTCTGGAATTTGTGCCCGATATGGCGATAGGCTCGCCCCCTATCACATCATGGGACGGAATAATGGCGAAAAGTGGGTGCACTAGTTGCGCCTCTGCCTACCCCTTCGGGGATTACAGGTGTGAGTGTATAATTTTACATACATATGTATGTACGTAAAATTAACCAAATTAAAAGTTGCCAGCCTTGTATTTAATTTATCCTCTTCTTTATCTACGATACGTTTACCGGTGGTAGGTCTCTCATATGTATTTCTATTTCTACCGCCAAGCAGCAGTGTGCATACACTGTTATGTTTCGGTTTAAAGGACATTGTAGCCAGTGCAACTACTGGACATAATGAGACTTAAATTAAGTTTGTTAAGCTGTTTATATTGTAATTGTACACCCCTTTCCTTCGCAACTTTTATTTACAATTTACTTAGGAAACCTAACTAAAGTTTCCTTACACTTTTAATTATAATTTAAAGAAGCGAGATTTTATTTCTTGAAATATATATTTTGCTTTTCTTATTTTTATTCAACATATATAATATTTTATAGTGTTGTGCAAATAAATCATTATTGATTTCGAATTAAAGCAATAATTTATAATGAAATCGAAGGCCGCGCTTTACGTCGTAAAACAAATAAAATGATTTTTGGGGGACCTGTTTTCATGAACCTTATTTTGGTAAATACTTTTCTTATTTTTATTTAACGTATATGTTATAGTGTTGTGCAAATCAATTATTATTGATTTCGAATTTAAGCAATAACAATAAAATTTACGGCGCCCACGCATTACGTCGTAAATAAAAAAATATGGTTTTCGGGGGACCCGTTTTCATGAACTTTTCGTAAATATTTTCCGCTACGTTTAAAAAAACATACTTATTGAACTGAAATTGGAAATAGAAAGCCCTCGAGCTTTACGTCGTAAGTCAAAAAATAAGATTTTTCGTGGGACCTGTTTTCATGAACATTATTTTAGTAAATATTTTCAACTACATACGTTTAAAAAAATACTTATTGTATAAGTACCAAATCAGTTCTGATATATCAGCGACATATTTCAGCAATATGAATCCGATATCAAGATACAAGATGCGTCATAAATCCATTTTATAGGGGATTTATTACAGTACACGGAGCTCGTAAAATATATTCGTCATGAACATTGTGGTCCAGCAGTTATTGCGCTGGCATCGGTTCAACAAATAATTGTTTGTTATATAAGTGTATGAGAGACCAATTTTATATGGACCATTATTTATATGTAGTCATTTCGAAGCAGTTTAGATAAAAATGTAAATAGTCCGTAGTTAAGTTTTATCAACTGATCTATCCATGTATTAAGCTTAATGTTTCTTTTGTTTTCTAAATTAATTAAGTACATAGCCTTCTGTTATCCTACTCCAATATGGAGTTAACGCAACACAATTTCAAGCAGGTTGCACAAGAGATTTGACTCGTTTTCTAAAACCAGCTTGCTTGCTTGGCGGAAACCCATCTTTTCAGAAAAACCATATAATTTTACCTGGTCTGACAATCGGCTTCCAATTCCACAACCTTTACACTGCCGCTAGACTAACACCCGAATTTACAAACAATACTATAAGTGCCCTGGTTCATAAAACATTACAAGTCTAAAAGCTCACAAGTTACATGTTAAAAAAAAAATTGACACACACACACACTCACTCACGCCTGTTATCCCCGAAGGGGTAGGCAGAGGCGCAACCAGTGCACCCACTTTTCGCCGTTATTCCGTCCCATGATGTGATAGGGGGCGAGCCTATCGCCATGTCGGGCACAAATTCTAGACTCCGAGCTGATATTGAATAGAAAAACTCAATATCACATTGCCCGACCCGGGAATCGAACCCGAGACCTCAGCATTGCAATCGTTATTAAAATTGACTAATCTCATTAACCATTAAGTTGTGGAACAGTTTGCCAGCGTACGTGTTCCCTCCTTCGACTTAAGGTCCTTCAAGCGGGGCGTGAAGAAGCAATTAAGCAGGCCGGCATAACTGTGCCGACCGACCAGGGATGTTTATCTCTTGCCGGTCGACATTATTTTTTGGCTTCACTTCATTTACCATCAGATGCAGTGAAGGTAATTTATCGAGCCTTAGATAAAAAAAAATCCAAGGAAAACGCTTGTGATACAAGGCTTGTAACGTTTGATAAACAGGGAAAGGACATGTTCAAAAGCAGGCCTAAAATAATCATTTTACATACATACATACATAGTATCACGCCTCTCGCCTCTATCCCATAGGGGTAGGCAGAGACTATGGATCGCCACTTTGCTCGATTCTGGCACACTACTTTCGCTTCCTCTACCTTCATCAATCTTTTCATGCACTCCCACCGGTTCAGGGTACTTTTGATCTGGCCTCTACTTAGAATGTCAGATATCTGACATTCGAAGGTTCGGTGCGGTCGACCCCTGCCGGCCCTTCCATCCACACTCGCCTTATAAATCCTCTTTGTCAGTCTCCTATCATCCATCCTTTCCAAATGCCCAAACCACCTTAGCATACCCTTCTCAATTTTGGTCGTGCTACATCCTCTGTCACTCCACACATGTCCATCACCCTAGTATTCCGCACTCTATCACACACAGTCACTCATAATCATTTTAACCAAGACAATTTATACATAGATAGAAACCCTAAAAACTAGCCTTCTACAAAAATCGTTTAATGACCTCCGATTTTGAGATTTATGTAATTTTATTTTTCTTAAAAACGACACTTAATATGAACATTTTAAAGTTATTTATAAATGGAGGGCTTTAAAAATATTTGTTTAATGGATCCAAGTTCCATATGTTGCCCCTTTAATATCCCTAAAGTTTGAGCCTGGTTTCATTTTGAGACCCAGCACACATACAAAAAGTGGACATCTCCTTTCATCGTTTTCATCGGCCTTGTTCAGATTTATTTATCTAACAGCAAATGAAGCAAACTAGTATCTCAATATTAGCCAATCATAGTGCCCCTTGCCTACGTTCTACGAACGCCTTCATGCCGAGAGTTTTTTTTATGGCATTGAATGACGAAACAAGCATGCCGTTCGCCTGATGGCAAGCGATACGACCACCCATAAACAGTAGCAACACCATCCAGCACCTCGAGTTACAAAGTACTGTGTGGCATTACACTGCGCTCGTCATCCTGAAACATAAGATTTTAACTCTCATTATGTCCTGTAGTTACACTGGCTACAATGCTCTTCAAACCGAAACACAACAGTGCATGCACAGTGCACACTGCTGCTTGGTGGTAGAAATAGACATTGCGGTGGTACACACCCAGACGGACTCTACATATGAGAGTCCAACCACCAGTAATGAGTACTGATAAATCCACTTATTATCACAAAATTGCTTCGTACTTTGCCAAGTAACGATTTGAACACAGTCCTTAGGAAATGACATGAAATAATCCATACTCTAAACTTATCAAGAGGAAGAAATACAATACAAAATGATGCCATTTACTATACCTAGATGCAATATGTATTTAGGTCTCAGTTTGAGCAAATTATTATGATTTTACGTAATTCTCGTGATTTTTCTTGTTTATTATAAGGGAAATAATGTGTACAGTATCACATCTGAAAAAGAAAAGATATTGTATTAAAAGATATTTTTAGGTTAAGTACCACGATTATAAGGTGAATGCACCAATTGCCACACATCGAATAAGTCAATTTATTTACATTCTCAAAATATAATATAGAACAAGCAACAGTTCTATTTTTGTTTCATTGCTAAAAAAAACTAATAACGTCCATACTATTTATTGAGACACAATGATTACAAAAACTGAGATCTGCGACTGTAATTACAGCTTACCTTCTGGAGGAATGTATACGTTCATTTCTTCATCTAACGTTATATTGTTTAAAAACACTCCGGTAAATACGTCCTGAAATGAAAAAAATACATTAAATAACACAATGAAAAACAACGTTTTTAGTATTTTTTCATTTATTTATTTTTATAGCGTATGTCGTTTAAAGTAGGGCACTTGAAGATAATTAATATCCACCAACGAAGTTGTACGAGATAATAAGGAAATGTTGTTATATTAAGGGCGTAAACATTACAGCACACACACATACACACACACAAACACACACACACATACTCACGCCTTTTATCCCCGAAGGTGTAGACAGAGGCGCAACTCATGCACCCACTCTTCGCCGAGCGTATTCCGTCCCATGATGTGATAAAGGCGAGTCTATCGCCATATGGGAAAAAATTCCAAACTCCAGGCTGATACTGAATAGAATAATCCAATATCACATTGCACGACCCGTAATATAATTAAACCACCGAGTCAGTTAACGGTGTCAACGTAATGTATAAAACACACTCTTAACAAAACAATGACCTAATCCAAAATTATGGCTAGATGAGTAGAGAGTAAAGAGATAAAACTAGGGAACTTGAAATTGAACGGACGAAGGTAAGGTCGAGATAGCTCAGTTGGCAGAGCACCGGCACGGTACGCTGGAGGTCGCCGGTTCAAATCCTGCTTTCGACTGTTTCTTTTTAAATGTTTCCATTAAAAATAAAATCATTAGGTCATTGTTTTATAAAGAGTACGAAAATGACTACATTAAATCAACTTACTAGTATTCATAACTACATACATTTTGTAACGCAATATTTTGCCCAAATCGGGTTCCAATATCAGCAACACCCTCATGAAAGTAACTCGATAAAGCAATTCATAGACTTATTCAACTGAGTATTATAAATCTTACCATAACACTATAACCGTCGGTACAGTTCAATCCGAACACAGATGGTGTGAAAGAGAAAGCACTCTCTTCCTCGTCCATGTTGACGAACGCGACGGAGTAGGACGGATATATGTCGCCCTTCATCGGAAAATGTGGCTTCACCCACGTTGTCACAGGATCCTGAAGCTGAAATAATAAAACCGGCGCAAATACCGTACTCAATGGCCGGGGAAATTGTTATGTTTTTATCAGACGCTGATAACTGTTCGTATGTTTATACGTTATTGTCAACGTTTGGAATAACGCATTTTTATAACGTTATTTACGTTACATTTATAACGAGTTTTGGAACGACAATGTTATGAGTAAAAGAAACAAATATATTACATAATGGCTCCCGTGGCGCCATCTGCTTAGAGAATCATATTAAAAATATTTATTGTTTCCCATGAGAGAAAATTATCATAATAAAAAGTACGCTATGTAATGTATGTATGTGTACGCTATCTAACAAACATTCAAACAATTTCACAAAATTTCGCATTTATAAAATTAGTAAAAGTAAGATTCTTGGTCCTATATTATGATTTTTATACATGTTAAGGGCCATGTAGTCTAGGACTCTTGGACAATAATTTTATTTTTAATGGAAACATTGAAAAAGAAACAGTCGAAAGCAGGATTTGAACCCGCGACCTCCAGCGTACCGTACCGGTGCTCTGCCAACTAAGTTATCTCGACCTTAACTTCGTCTGTCCAATTTCTTTTTCAATGTTTCCATTAAAAATAAAATCAAGATTCTTGGTATCGGATCGAAGAGGCCTCATTTGCGGAGACGCATGTCGTTGGGCGGGGCGGCACGCACTAACTTCAACTGCCTCGGTGGCGTAGTTGTATTGCGTACGCGTTACGAGTACGATTTGCGCGCTGTGGTCCTGGGTTCGAATCCCGGGTCGAGCCAAAAATATCGTGAATGGGTTTTTCCATCTTAAAAATTAATCAGTTGCAGCTCAGAGTCAGGAAGTTGGCGGTGTGATACCCCCGTGCCTCGGATAGCACGTAAAGCCGTTGGTCCTGCGCCTGATCTCCTCCGGTCATGTCTGCCGTCTCACTGGACTATGAGAGTGAAGGAATAGCGAGTGCACCTGTGTATTGCGCACACACTTGTGCACTATAATATCTCCTGCGCACCTTGCAGATGACGCGACTCTACAAACAGAAATATCGCCCGACACGCCGCGAAACTCCACGCCACACGCGCCGCGCGACGCCCCGCGTCTCCGAAAACCGAGGCCTTAGAATGGAATCGTTTAATGAAAACTGTCGTTAATTATGGGATCCGTTAAATGTGATAAGAGATATAGTATCTCTTCGCATGTCTCACGGCAGTAACATACTAATCAAATTGTTACCGAATTCGTGCGCTTAAGGAGTGTCGTAAATTATTTTATTACCTTCTACGGCTCCCTTGCCTTGGCTTATAATTTTTTTTGGTTTGAATTCGTTGAGGTATTACTGTAATAAAGTGGACGATAGCCTAGTTGGGAATGGAACGGTCTGCCGAGGCAATGTGCGGAGGTTCAAAACCCGAAAAACACCGTGAGGAAATCTACATACCTGAGAATTCTCCTTAAGAATTTCGAGGGTATGTGAAGTCTGCCAATCCGCACTAGGCCAGCGTGGTGGACTAAGGCCTAAATCCTCTCAGTAGTAGAACAGGCTCGTGCTCAGCATTGAGCAGTATAACATAATACAGGGCTGATTGCATTGCATTATTGTAATACCAGCCTTATATATGTTGTCCCACAGCTGGGCAAGGCCTCTACTACGAGGATTTAGGACTAACACAACAGACTATACTAATTTTGATGCGGTAGAGGATTCTGTGGGTCTTTTTTATGACATTTATTCCTATAATCTTCTGTTGCCATATCGAGCGCTAAAACACATCACGCCATTATCATGAACGCGTAAGCAGAGGTGCAACAAGAGGCTTTCACTATGTACAGTCGCCAGCATGAGTAGCTGAACAAATACAAAATTTGTAATTGCCTGCATACTTTTGTGTTCTTACTAATATTTTCTTTTTCTTCACATAAATAAAATAGATTTACTTTACTTCAAACTAGGAAAAAACGTATCAGTTTAAGTTAACGCGTATATAGACGACTAGCTTTTGCCCGCGGCTCCGCCCGCTTTAAAAAGTTTTTCCGGGATAAAAGTCCCGCTTTATATTTTCCCGGGATAAAAAGTAGCCTATGTGTTAATCCAGGACATGATCTACCCGTGTGCCAAATTTCATCGAAATCCGTTCAGTCGTTTTTGCGTGAAAGAGGAACAAACATCCATACATCCAAACATCCATACATTCTTACAAACTTTCGCCTTTATAATATTAGTAGGATTTGAAATTTTGATTTTGTACAGACACTTATGCTGCTGACTGTACTGTCTATCTCACGATGTGATAGGGGACGAGCCTATCGCCATATCGGGCATAAATTTCAGACTCAGGACTGATACTGAGCAGAAAATTTACTATCCCCGACCCGGGGATCGAACCCGAAGCCTCAGAACGGTATCGTACTGCGCAATACTCCACAGAGGCAGGCGCAAAAAGCTATTAGATTTATTAAAAAAATACTAACCGAATACGGCTTCGCCATGATGCCGAGCGAGTCTTGGGCGATAGCTATCAGATCCAGATTCTGCAGCAAGCTCCTCTCGTAGCTCGTGATCTTGGCCATGTCGCAACTCAGCAGCAGCGGGGCTGAGAGCATCGCGTACACCGCCACGTGGACCCGGGTTTGACTCTCCGTCAGGGACCCCGTTCCCACTATCAGCTGAATGTAATAAAACTTCCTAGTTTAAACCTTAGATTAATGATTTTATATTTTTATAGAAACACTAGCTGACCCGGCAAACGTTGTTTTGCCATATAAATAATTTCCTAGCAAAAGGGTTGATCGTAGAGGGGTGAAAATTTAGGGTTGTAGGTATTTTTGTATGCTGTATCATAAAAAAATTAAAACAAAAAATTTTGTCTGAAAAATAAAAAAAAAATTTAGGGGTGGTCCACCCTTAACATTTGGGGGGATGAAAAATAGATGTTGGCCGATTCTCATAGATACCGGATAAGCACAAAAAATTTCATTAAAATCGGTCAAGCCGTTTCGGAGGAGTATGGCAACGAAAACTGTGACACGAGAATTTTATATATATAGATTGAAAAAGAAACAATCGAAAGCAGGATTTGAACCCACGATCTCCAGCGTACCGTGCCGGTGCTCTGCCAATCGAGCTATTTTGACCCTACTAAATTGGGAATACACTAAAAAATAATTGTATTAAAGATCTAAAAACTATTTGTTAATCTAGATGTAACACGACTTTCCCGAGATTATCCAGATAAGCGGCCAGTTAAAGCTGGCCTTAGATACGGGGTGCCCCTTTTTTCGGAGACCTATTTTTCAGTCTCAACAGCATTTGCTAGGCCAAGCTATCTTTGTCGGTCCTGTGGCGCCCCCTAGAACTCTTGACACCATCACTAGGAACTGGTGTTCCGACTGAAGGTCCCCCCTCCCCCTAATCTGTCAGTATATCAAGGTCCTAAGATTTATATATCTAATGGATGAGTACCCAGGCCATGTATCCTGTGAGTTCCAGGACTTGATTTCAATGTACTTAATTAAAATTTAAATGATTCGAAAACCCAGGTTCCCGAACAAATCTTGATACAAATATAATCTCAGCGAATCTGAATAGTGAATGCATTAGCTGTCTCAACTTACACCTAAAATGGTAGCGGTGTGAGGGTATAAATTAATGTATAGTCGTGGAAATCCAAGCTGGCCGGTATGACAATTCAATTTTTTCGCGTCGCGATAGCTTTATGAGAACGTCTAACAAAAAAATTAAAAGTCAACTATATAATTACAAGTACTTATGATGTTCCCTATGGATTATAACCAAGAGTATCACACTTATGTAACATATTTGAATTATTATTGTAAAAATATACTGAAATAACGAATATAATTTTGACTCTTATATCAAAGCAACGCTTTTACAATGGTGAACACTGCAGTTTATAAGCATAGTGTTGGGAAAGTTTTAAATCGCTACACAAACAAACGTAACCGAAAACATTTAAACTTTGGATGTAAATTAAAACACCGCTGTTAATTAAAAAATATGTTTAACGTACATTTTGCAAACAGATTTGAACATTGCTATACTTAGATATTTTTAAAAATTACACAATTAATTGAAGATCTCCAAAGTAAATAATTTAAACCGTAGCACTATATTTTTTATTTTATTTTCATTACACACTCATTAATAACCAATTTAAAGGTTGTGAAAGGATAATCGCGAATTGTTATCCGAAAATCAAAATATACTACTTACAAAACTGACTTCTGTAATAAAAATAACTTCTTCTTGTAATATGCAAGATTTGATTATAATCTAACTCTTTTTAACACATGATAATAAACTCTTTAAAATAAAAATCATTCAAGAATCGGTTATTTGGAGCACCCGATCTTTTGTTATCTTCCCTATACATAGTATTCGGTGAAGTGTCAATAAATTGTCATACCGGCCAGCTTAGATTGTCACAACTATAATAATAGGTCGGCGAAAGTCTTTTCGCATTAAGTATGTATTATTATATGTTATTCAACAATGCGGACAATTTCCCGCTACGTCCTTCGCAGACAATGTCAGAGAAATGTCGAACACGTTACGTATGGAATTCTGTTGATAATATGAATATAATTATCTGGAGTTTGGAATGCTATTGAAATCCGGTATGTAACACACATCGTACTTTATTGTAAACGATTCATTATTACAGTCACAACATATCATAACAACGTTTTAAATAGCTGCAAACATTAAATTCATCGATCTTGACCAAACAATAATTGCATGTAGATTTGAGAACACTCGTTAATTGACCGTAGCATTAGAGTTAGAAAATCCTAATTTTCTATACCTATATCCGTAGTCTTAGCTACGAAGGGTGGGCAGTGCCTAACCGAAAATCTTTGCCTTTGATTTTGAGGTGTATGTAATTTCATTTTGCTCGAAAACACTTAAAATGAATGTTTAAATAAAAGTTATTTATAAATGGAGGGTCTAAAAATATTTAATGGATCCAAGATCCATATTTTTGCCCCTTAATATCCATAAAGTTTGAGCTTGGTTAAATTTAGAGGGCCATTGCCCATATAAAAAGCGGAGATCTTTTTGAGATTAAACTGGCTGATAAAATTGGCGATGGTTGGTACTATTTACGAAGTGTGATGTTAAGGCAAGCTACTTGCTCGTCTCAGTCAGTTAAATCATACTAATCCTAGACTAAAAATCATTCTTATGAAATCCTTCTAGCCAGTTTCGGCCACGGCGGCCAATCTCAACGGAGATCAGCCAGGTACGCAGGAGATATTATAGTGCACAAGTGTGTGCGCAATACACAGGTGCACTCGCTATTCCTTCACTCTCATAGTCCGATGAGACGGCAATCCGACATGACCGGAGAGAGATCAGGACCAACGGCTTTAAGTGCTTTCCGAGGCACGGGGGTATCACACCAACAACTTCCTGACTCCGAGCTGCGACTGAGTAAAAATCTTTCTTATATATTACTTAAGGTCATGGGTCCTTTTCCATCTGCGGGGGTGCATCATACTTTGCAATTACGGGTGTTTTAATCGCAGGACACCTTTGATGGCCGTATATGTAAAATTTGTAAATCGAGGATATTTGACTATTTCACTTATATTGCTATCAAAGCTGTCTTTTAACTAAACCACCCATAATTGACATTTCCATTTGACACAAGAATACCGTTTCTTAATTATGCAATTCTGAATATGATTACATTTTTAATTTATTTTTTTAATACGTGATTTCGGAGAAAAAAAATAAAAACCGAAAATTATTGATGACGTCAAACACACGGCCGAATGAAGTAGTTTAATACTATTTACGTAGATACGTAAGTACTGAGTAGTGGGTTCCCAATGTATATAATACTCTTTGGTAGTGGGTATATCGTAAATCGTCAACTGGATGACCGATTACAGACAGACAGTATATATGACGTCATTTGGTGCTTACAACGTTTTAGAATAAAACAAACTTCGAAACAAAATATCTGAATTATGAAAAAAGAAAAATATGGGTCTCATAATTTTAGATCAAGTATCATATAGTATAAACATTCATTGAGTATATTGAAAAAAATAAATGTCGTCAATTGCAAAAGCATGGTTATGCCCCCGTAGACGGACAGGGTCCCCTGACCACACCATCTCAGAGACTTTTCCCGCCCTCACATCCGCCACTGCAACTCCTATAATGATCAGCAGTGGCTTGCATTGTATTACACAAATGAACCTCGGCGACTCTCAAGGAACACTAATCTTTCAAAATAGTCATTTCACTATTTTGAAAGATTTTAGAAAGGTTCATTTAGAAAGGGAGGACTTACCATATCAGGATCGTTCCAGTGTCCAGGACCATGGTGGGGCTGCAAGGTATCGTAGTTGGTCTGATAGTAGTGTACGATGGCCTTCACCGCACCCCACGAGTTGCTCACGTCGTGGAAGTTGCGCCACATGTTGCACTGCGTCGACACGGCCGTGAGGTTTGGCTGGTGGCAACAATCTACTATTACTGAAAACTGATGACCTACCAGGATCAGTAGTGGCATGAATTTTTTGACACCAAGCGGTGAAGCTCGGCGAGTCTTTGGAAACACTAAACTGTCTTTAACCTGTCAAACCCCGCTTATATATATAGATGTATGGGGAAACCCTATATACTCGGACGCCGGCGTCCGTAGTGGGGCTTGACGAGTCAACCCGCAACGAAATTGATCAATAACTCTTATATCTGTGTATCAGCGCTAGGGTTCTTGATGTTATTGATTGTATCTGAGTTAAAATAATGACAATTAATTTTCTAATCTCGTCACTAAAATATTATATTCGTTTAACTTTCTAATTTAATTAATGCAATTATTGTAATCACACACTGTCCTTGTCTATTTGCATACTTTTCTCCTAACGAATGCTGTGCGTAGTTGTAGTAAGGACACAAATTTACATTTAATTCTTATTATTTACTGTACTGTTGATGCATATTAATTTGTGTTCTGTAACTGTGCCTATTTAAATAAATAAATAAATAGAAATATAGTGAGGAGTTGGAAATATTGATTTTCCAGTGTTCACTTCCCCCTATAAAAAAAGCGAGAGACAAAATAATGAACTATGGAGATATTTTAACATAAAGTATAGGGACGTTTACAACTAGAAAAGACAGTTGCAAAGCACATCAGATAAAAAATTAATGAAATTGACCTTTCATATGACCTGTCAAATTTGATTTGGAAACGATCTGCATACAGCGCGTTAAATTTTTCATGGGAAACACTTGTGACTAACAGTAATGGTGACGATAAATAAGATGATGATTTCTTAACCGAGATTTAAGCCATATATTTGACTAAGCAAAGACGTTGCGTCCATCAACTGTGGCCAAGATTACGCATATTACACCACACGTAAACGATGGTAGCCATCCAGCTGGTAAACTTACCGTTTTTTTAATTATGAACTCGATGTAGTAAGGCCAACTGCATGAGTACACCATCGATTTTCCAGTCTCCTTCAAATTACTTCCAAATTCGATGTACGCTGCAAAAAAAACAATTACTATAATATAGATAGAGCATTTTTTTATTTATCACCATTACGTCATATAAAAGACTAGCTTTTGTCCGCGGCTCGGCCTGCGCTAATGAGTTTTCCGGGCTAAAAGCACATAAAAACCTTCCTGTTGAATCACTCTATCTATTAAAAAAAACGCATCAAAGTTCGTTGCGTAGTTTGAAAGATCTAAGCATACGTAGGGACAGACAGCGGGAAGCGACTTTGTTTTATACTATGTTAAGAAGATTAAGATACAGTGATCCCTAAAACAATATAACACCTAAAAATTAATAAATAAAAGAATTAGGAATAAAAAACTCGTTATATATTTTCGCGGGATAAAAAGATAGCCTATGTGTTATTCCGGACTATACTCTATCACTGTGCCAAATTCCATTCAGATCCGTTCAGCAAATCTGGTATGATTGAGTAACAAACATCCAAACTTTGATATTCATGTTAGTATAGATTTCAAGCTACATGAGTAGCTTTTATATGTAAAATTGGTCTTAAACAATCTTAACTAACTGCCTCGGTGGCGTAGTTGTATTATGGTACGACTGCAATACTGAGGTCTCGGGTTCGATCCCTGAGTCGGGCAAAGTGATGTTGAGTTTTTCTATTGAATATCAGCTCTGAGTCTGAAATCAGTGCCCGATATGGCGATAGGCTCGCCCCCTATCACATCATGGGACGGAATAACGGCGAAAAGTGGGTGCACTAGTTGCGTCGCTGCCTACCCCTTCGGTGATAATAGGCGTGAATGAGTGTGTGGTCTTTAACAATCTTAACAAAAGGCGGACAGATAACACATAACTAAATTGCGAGTTTTATGAATCTGAAATAAGTAAGTTTTTGGGGTCAGCAGTAAAGAATATTTTGATGTAAAATATCTCATGCGGCGAGTCTCAATGAGCTCGTATATCTAAATAAAGAATTAGATTTTCTTTAAAAATATAATTTCTATTTACATATTTTTTTATTATGCCATATTTATTTTCTCTCATAAACTATCCTTTCATTCACATTTTCTATACAATAAAAATGATGTTTCACTCCTGCCAAACGGCCTACGACGACAAATATTGTGATTTCATGAAATCAATACTGAAAAACCCTCTTTTTAAAGTCGGTAAAATTATCTTAAAACCATCTCAAGTTGTTATACGACTATGGGTAGCATTCGATAAACAAAACCATATCCTTTCAGACAGCGCGGCGCGTGTCGGATCTGCCCGGCCGTGTGGAATGTGTTTTAAACACATTTGGTCGAAGATAAATTGTTAGAATTTTCCGCTTTACCCCTTTTCTCATAATGGTGATTACTGGTGGTAGGTCACTCATATGTAAGAGTCCGTCTGGGTGGGTACCACCACAATGTCTATTTCTACTGCCAAGCAGCAGTGTGCATGCACTGTGTTTCGGTTTGAAGGACATTGTAGCCAGTGTAACTACAGGACATAATGAGACTTAACATCTTATGTCTCAGGATGACGAGCGCAGTGGAATGCCACATAGTACTTTGTAACTCCAGGTGCTGGATGGTGTTTATATTGTTTATGGGTCGTCGTATCGCTTACCATAAGGCGAACGGCGTGCTCGTCTCGTCATTCAATGGAATAAAAAAATGAAACTCGTCATTGAAATTAAACAATTATCACGGATTTTATCGCGGGTTTTTTATTTTATTTTCTCCCGACGTTTCGAAGGCTTTTCAGCACTTCGTGGTAACACCTTAATATTGTATAATTATAAATTGAAGGTAGATTTGTAACATTAACTTTTCGGACCACCTACACCTCAGTCCGCCCCGTGACCACGAAGTGCTGAAAAGCCTTCGAAACGTCGGGAGAAAATAAAATAAAAAACCCGCGATAAAATCCGTGATAATTGTTTAATTTCAATGTCTAACATTCGCGTAAACATAAGGAATCATTATGAAACTCGTCAGTTGTTGAAATGAAAATAATGTTTTAGTTCTGGCTAACTAGAGAATTTGCTTTATAAAAAAGTCTTGTCTGTGTTACATGTTTAATTAAAAATGGCTTAAAGTACTTAAACCAGACAGCCTGGTCCAGAGTCCAGACTATAACGAAAACCAAGTGTAAAGCATGAAACAAGAATATTTCCCGGTGCGTAATTATAATTTATAGCTCGAAATAAGTTCAAACAACTTCATTAGTTTTACTTACAAAAGCACTTACCTACGTACTTATATACTTACGATACTATACCAGCCCTGTATCTGTATTAGTGCCCACTGCTGAGCACGGGCCTCCTCTACTACTGAGAGGGTTAAGGCCTTAGTCCACCACGCTGGCCTAGTGCGGGTATGCAGACTTAACATACTTACGAAAAAATTATTTGCAAGCTGGATGTTTGACAGAAAGTACGGATGTATTTGTAACCAGATTACAATGTATTTACATTAATAAATTGTTCATATTCCCCTAAAGGTGACGGTAAACACGAGGAAACCTGCATAGATAAAAATTCAACATAAGAATTTCGAGGGTACGTGAAGTCTGCCAACCCGCACTAGGCCAACGTGGTAAACTAAGGCCTAATCTCTCTCAGTTGAGGAGGCCCGTGCTCAGCAGTGTGCAGTATATAATACAGGGTTGGTATTATTATTTTTTCAATCTATAAGTAAATTGTAGATGAAGCTTACAAACGTAATGCCCGCCTAATATACTTACTTATGTAAGTTACGTTACATAAATAGCGACATCTACCAACTTCTAAACATCGCTATTCTTTTTTGTGTTATTCACAATTCCTATGCGACTAATTATAAAAGTAGCTCAATATTTAGAATTAATTTTGAATGGCACAGCCTTTTTAGTGACCATTATGACTTGTTTGTCATCCTTACGAAGCACCGTCAGAGGCACAACGCTATTCCTGCTTCATTTCATTCTGCAATCTCATCGTTTACAATCAATTTACGTACTAAATGAACGAGAGAATGTACGAAATGCCATTATGGTTAGAGCGAGACTGATTTTAGATTGAATCTGGAATGCAAATCTCATCATTTGTGTAATAGGACTAGGGCTGTGACGCGATAGATTATACTAATCTATACTAATATTATGTCGTGGCTCCCCGTGCCGGACGGGCCGGTACGGGTTGAGCAGGAGGCGGAGTGGTTCGGGGTGGCAATGTCGGATGTCTGCGACGCCGGCATGCCCCGAGCTCTCCGCCGTTCGCCGGTGCGACAGGTGTACTGGTGGTCGGCGGAGCTATCGCAGTTGCGCGCGTCGTGCGTTGCTGCGCGCCGCCGATACGCCAGGCATCGTCGTCGCCGGCTCAGAGAGGAGAATCACGCAGACCAGGAGCGGCAGCTCTATGGCCTCTACAAAGAGGCAAAGAGAGCGCTGCGGGTGGCCATTCATGGGGCCAAGGTCGCGGCACGTAAGGCGTTCGTGGGGACTCTCGACAGGGACCCGTGGGGGCGCCCTTACCGTATGGTGATGAAGAAGCTTCGCCCAGCGGCGCCCCCGCTGTCGCAGAGTCTCCGGCCAGAATTACTGGCCAACGTCGTCGCGGCCTTGTTCCCGGCCACCGTGGAGTTCACTCCTCCACCGATGGCGCCACCGGATGTGGCGTCATCGTCGAGTGAGAATCCGGCAAGGGATATCCCGGAGGTTTCGCCCGCTGAAATGCGGGCGGCAGTGCTTCGGCTGCGGAGCAAAAACACGGCCCCAGGGCTCGATGGCATCCCCGGGAAAGCCTGGGTGCTAGCCGTTGAGTACCTGGGCCCGAGGCTCCGCAGCTTATTCACCGCCTGCCTGGAGCAGGGCGTCTTCCCGGTGCGTTGGAAAACCGGGAAGCTCGTCCTGCTGAAGAAGGGAGGACGACCCGCAGAGTCGCCGTCGGCCTACCGGCCCATCGTGTTGCTCGACGAGGTGGCAAAGCTCTTCGAGCGCATCATTCATACCCGCCTCGTCGAGCACCTTGAAAGGGTCGGACCAAATCTGGCCGACGAGCAGTTTGGATTTAGGAGGGGACGTTCCACTGTCCACGCGATTCTGCGGGTGAAGGCACAGGCGGAGGATGCAGTGGCCAGAGGCAGTGTAGTGATAGCGGTGTCGTTAGATATTTCTAACGCATTCAACTCGCTGCCCTGGCCCTGCATCCACGAGGCACTGCGGTACCACGTGGTGCCGCCCTATCTCCGGCGTCTGGTGCACGCGTACCTGTCTGACAGGCACGTAGTGTATCCGGGCGCCGATGGGTGGCACCGAAGAGCGATGTCGTGCGGTGTTCCACAGGGCTCGGTTTTGGGCCCTCTCCTGTGGAACATCGGGTACGACTGGGTGCTCCGTGGTTCCAATCTCCGGGGCGTCGGCGTGACTTGTTACGCCGACGATACGTTAGTCACAGCGACTGCTGGGACCTTCCGGGACGCCGCAACTCTGGCGGCGGCGGGCACCGGCGAAGTAGTTGGTAGAATCCAACGTTTAGGGTTGAAGGTGGCCCTTGAGAAAACCGAGGCCGTGTGTTTTCACGGATCTCGGAGAGGGCCACCGGCCGGTGCCGGCATCGTCGTTGGGGGGGTGCGGATCCCCATCGGCTCTAGCATGAAGTATCTAGGTTTAGTCCTGGATAGCCGATGGCGATTCCGCACCCACTTTAAGGAGTTGAGGACGAAATTGTCCCGGGCAGCGGGCGCTCTTTCCCGCCTGCTACCCAACCTGGAAGGTCCTGGCTTCCCTTGCCGGAGGCTGTATCACGGAGTCGTGCGGTCCATAGCCCTTTACGGCAGCCCCGTTTGGGCTGACTCCCTGGGCCGCCCCTGCGTCGCCCTTCTGCGCGCCCCGCAGAGAGCTTTAGCGCAGCGGGCGGTCAGGGCGTACCGCACGGTCTCTTTCGAGGCGGCTTGCCTATTGGCCGGATTTCTGCCCTGGGACCTGGACGCCAAATCCCTTGCCGATGTATTCCATTGGCGGGAGGAGGCGTTCAGTCGGGGGGGGGCGTCCGGCCCTGAAGGAGGTGGAGGCCAAGAGGGCCGCCGTGGAGGAGTGGCGTCTCAGGCTGGAGGCCCCGTCGTGGGGGCACCGGGTCGTAGAGGCAGTGCGTCCTGTCTTTGCCGAATGGCTGGACAGGCGCCACGGAGCGGCAACATACCGCCTGACGCAGGTGCTCACCGGGCATGGCTGCTTCGGTGAGTTCCTGTTTCGGGTGGTAGGTATAGAGGAGTCGGCCGTGTGTCACTATTGTGACAACTGCCCAATGGACACGGCCCAACATACGTTGGAGTGTTGTCCAGCCTGGGATGAGGAGCGCAGCGCTCTCAGAACAGTCGTCAGAGAAGACCTCTCGCTGCCGGCCGTGGTCGCTTCCATGGTCGGCGGCCGGGAGGCCTGGCAGGCGGTGGCCCACTTCTGCGAGGCGGTCCTGTCGCGGAAGGAGAGTGCCGAGAGGGATCGCCAGCGCAGTGGTGATCCCTCCCGCCGCCAGACGAGACGTAGGAGGCGTCGGGTGGACGACTGACCGACGTCTCCCGCCCTGTGGATTGGGGGCGTTTGGAGAATTCCACCACGGTATCCCCTGCCTGTCGTAAAAGGCGACTAATAGGGGCCTCCGGGGGTCACGGGTGGGCGGGACGTGCCGCCCACCCATTAGTCTAGCCAACTTTTGTGACCCCCGTGATGGACATGTCCGAGGCAGCGTGTCTCACGCTGCCTCGGACACCAAAAGGTGGACACGGTACGGTGTTTCGGGGGCTTCTGAGCCCCCGCAACAGGAAAAGGACCGCAACAGCGGTACGTGCAGGGGCGGTTGCGGACGACAACTTAGACGTGAGTCGGAGGAAGCCCGCAGCCGTCCCTAATGCGCCGAAGATGGCCTTTTATAAAAAAAAAAAAATACTAATATTATAAAGCTGAAGACTTTGTTTGTTTGAACGTGCTAATCTCAGGAACTACTCAACCGATTTTGAAAACTCTTTCACTAATAGGAAGCTACATAACTCCTGAGTGCTATAGGCTACTTTTTATCCCGGGAAAACATTTTTGTCCCGGAAAAACTTTTTCACGCGGGCGGAACCGCGAGCACTACTAGTAATATTATAAAGAGGTAAAGTTTGTGATTTTGTTTGTAGGGGTTAATCTCTGGATTTGCTAAACCGATTTTGAATTTTTAAAGCTACATTACTCCCGAGTCCCAAGTGCTATAGGTTACTATTATCCCGGGAAAATAAAATTTAATAACAATTGTTTGCTGTGGGGCAAAACCCAAGACATTGGTACGAAAAATACTTGGCTTAGTAATTACAATTACAGGGCATTAAGACGAGCACAATACAGAATCATAGTCTAGATATTTTGAAAGCAAGGAGTTTTATTTATGCGCAGTCGCAGCATGGGCGAACGAATTCGTAATACAATCGTAAAAAAATGTATAGCTGCCGACAAACAACTTAATCCATCATTTGTACATGTCCACAGAGAAAAGCGCTACTACGTTTCGAACGAACGATTAGTAGAAGGGGTTAGAATGTGGCAAAAAAGAGGACACGAGTCCGTTTCGTTTTATTGGGAATGGTTGAGAACTAACACGTGACTGACGTATTGATCTCGATCAATCACAAACGTGAAAATGAAACATCGTCTTACGAATTGAGTTTTTTTTTCAACATTCTAAGAACTCTGGCAACTTTCGCCTCCCGCACTCCGATCAGGCCTACTAGGGGCGGTATTAATAAATGAATCTCAAGTTTGAGTTACATCTCAAGTAAACATAATTCAATACTTTATGTCTACTTGAGATGTAGCTCAAACTTGAGACTGATTTATTAATACCGCCCTAGGTCAAGTTATTTGTCGGTAAACTTACCACATTTCCGACAATATAGCCTTACCTTGGTTAAGGTAGTCCTCGCCGACATAACAGCCATCTACCTTGAGATAGTCCACGCCCCAGTCGGCGAAGGTCTTCGCGTCAACCCTAAAATGGTCCTTCGAGCCCGGATATTTCATGCACGTTATCGCATCCACGTTTGTGTACATGCCGAATTTTAGTCCTCGCGCATGTATCTAAAAGTTAAAAATCTTTATGAACACAGAATTCTCGTCCTTAAATAAGGGAATGGTGTTCACACTTATGTTATAAAGGTACTGTTGCTCACACTGGTTTTAACTGAATTATAACTTTTATATCTATACACACATTTACGCATTTTATAGGCAGAACTAGTGCAACCATTTTCCGCCATGTGTATTCCGTCTCATTATAAGATAGGGGCCGAGCCTATTGCATTATCGGTTACAATTTCCAAACTCTGGGTTAATACTGAGCAGAGGAACCCATTATCAGTTTACCAGACCCGGGCTTCGAACCCGGGACCTAGACGCAGTCGTACAGAGATACAACTAGACCAGCAGAGCAGTATTTTATATTTATAGATATTTTTGTACCTATCTGTTGACAAATATTAAACACAGCTCCATTATACTTCTTTACATATTATCAAAGGAAGTTCCTGGTCTATCTGTCTAAACAGATAAACTCTAAAACAACCAAACGGATTTCGATGACATTTGGTATGGAGGTTTTTATCCCGGAAAAACATTCATATGGGAGAATCCGCAAGCAAAAGCTAGTTTTGGATAAATCACACACACACTCACACACACACTCACGCCTGTTATCCCCGAAGGGGTAGGCAGAGGCGCAACTAGTGCACCCACTTTTCGCCTTTATTCCGTCCCATGATGTGATAGGGGGCGAGCCTATCGCCATATTGGGCACAAATTCCAGACTCCGGACTGATACTGAATAGAAAAACTCAATATCACTTTGCCCGACCTGGGAATCGAACCCGAGAGCCCAGCTTTGCAGTCGTACTGTAATACAACTACGCCACTGAGGCAGTTTTGGATAAATATGAGACCTATAAACGTATACAATCCATCCTAACTTAATTATAAAATAAAATGAGCTTAGTTAGGCAGTCTGGGTATTGTGTAATCAATCATGTGGTTGTCCACTGAGCGATCCTTTGTAGAGGTATTTTAACAGAGATTACACAATGTATGTACCTAAATAATACTTGCAGATAACAAACATTTCATTCATATGGAAATTAAAGAGTACATACATAGCATTATGCTTTTCATTTTCACGGTAGACAGAGGTGTAAAATGCTTTTATTCTGCAAGCTACAGGGGTTGGAGCCTACCTACTCTAACCGATAAGTTCCAATTATAGTTTGTATCACAGTAAAAAAAAAGAACAAAAAATCTCTTGTTCAGAGCTGTAAATTACCTGCATTGAATATATAAAGATCATTTTAAGGTGGTTAGATATTATTATTTATGATCAGTTTTTTTTAATAATTATTGTTTGTACTTACTACTACAGATTACAGACCTCTAATAATTCATATTAAAGTGTTACATTTAATTTCTTATATTTAGGTGGAATGATAATGAACTGAAATTGTTTTAGCAACAATATGAAACGATTTTTTTTTTTACAAAAATATTTGATAAGTTTTCTCATCACAATTGCAATTAAAATAAAAGACAATGTGGTCATCATTTTAAGTACATTGCCATATCAAAACATAAAAAACAAATCAAAAATACTAACATAATCAGCAATGTATTTCATGCCATGTGGGAACCGTTTTGCATCAGGTACAAGTCTGCCGTGTTGGTCCCTATGCTTCTCCGACCAACAGTCATCTATGATGATGTATTCATAGCCTGCCTCCTGATAGCCTTCATCATAGAATGTGTCCGCTACTGACAAGATTAGGCGCTCGCTAGAACAGTCACATGGGTGTAAAATAAAAATATAATTGTTCTTATAGTATTAAAATTGCCAAGCTACATAATATTTTGACTAAGATGTGGAGTTTGTGAAGTTACGGTGTGTAGAGTTAGAAGCTTGGCTCTACATGAGATCTGATAGCTTTTTGACAGTACAAGCCATATGATCTTGTCTTAGCAACATTTTAAATGAAACTGTTTTTTGGTGGGATAATATATTTGCATGCTATTTACTGTACAACCTGCACCTATTTATTATTTAATAATTATCTACTTGAAAAATGATGTGTTAATTCCCTATGGACTCCATATCGCTGGAGCTATTTTAACGAAATTATAAATTTTCCATTTTGTGTCATCAATGGGCTCTGGCTATAGATAATTTTTGCTACCCATGCGAAGCCGGGACGTATCGCTAGAAGAGTATAAAATGAATAAGTTTTATACAAATACAACTTACTCTAAACACTTATCGGGATGTGTTTCGCAATCTACGCCGCACATGTAATAGCCCCACGACATCCATCCCATGGGAGGTGTGCGGGCCAAACCATTCTCCAAAACACAAACACCATTCCACACACTCACGAAACATAACATGAATATTGTTTCCCGTATAGCCATGTTTGCACACAATTTTACCTCCAATACACATGAAATGAAGGCTTAATGAAGACTTGATAAAACCGGCGTTTGCCACGCATACAACCGGCTATTTAAATGTTATCAAATGTTTTTCACGGGTATTCGCTGGCATAACTTTGTTTATTCAACTTGTCCGGAAGTCAACAAAATGAAAAAACGCCTAAATTAAGAATACCCAAACTACTACAAATGGTGTAGTTTTCAAGTTTTTTGAATTTTGATACATTTTACAAACTGACATTAACATTTTGACAACCAACAGCTGACATTGACAGCTGCGGTTGTAATAGGTTTCATTTCACGCACGCACAATTTAACGTTAATGTTATTGTGTTTACCAATGCCTGAAGATAATAACGTAAGTTATAAGTTGTACGCATACGCATACTCACGCCTTTTGTCCCCGGAGGAATAGGTAGAGGCGCAACTAGTGCACCCACTTTTCGCCGTGCGTTTTCCGTCCCATGATATGATAGGAAGCGAACCTATCGCCACTATCAAACAGAATATATCTAATAAGTATATTGGGAATAGTAGAACTTTACGAAGCCAAAATACCTATATTATGATGGTACCTATATTTTGTTCTTTTTTGTCGCTTGAGCGCGGCCCTGCACTGGGTGGCTATTCCATTTGCTACCGCTGAGGCCACCACTGCCGATAATGAAAAGTATTAGTAAAGATTTTCACTATACATTAAAATTTAAAAAAATAATATGAGATTCCGAATATAACTTAATTTAACGTACCTACCTGTACCCACTTTAAGAAATGAGAATGTTTCTAAAACTAATATAAACATCAAAGGCAAACTTTACTTACCTACACGTAGGTAATCCTATAACAACATAAAAAGTAACTGATAGTCAATTCAGACTATTTAAGTGGAGGGACGAGTAAATCCTGCGAGTTACTGCTTCAGCTCTCCCTACAATTCAGGGTTGATTGAACATAACTTGCAAGACTGACACATTTTATCGACATTCTTATATTGACTTCCCTTCTCCATTCTCACAAAAAGTATCGATGTGGTTTATTATTTTTCCTTGATTTAAGCTTTGAATTTTTTAAATATTATCTTTGGGTCACAAGGAATTTATAGGGATGTAGGTATTTCTTTAGACCTCTACGTAGGTTTTTTTTTCACTAAAAGCCGGGTACTGTGAATTTCCTACCATTTTCAACTACGTGTTTTTGAGACGTGTTTATCATTCAGACCGTGAAAGATTTTCCTTGTATAAAATAGTCCAAGCCGCTTACCTACTCTAACAAAACAAACTTGCCAAATAATACTTAGAAGAGGGTTATTTTCGTTCGCGAAATTGGATACCCGTAAGTCGTAATTCGATATTTTTCGAAGAATTTAAATCCTTAGAAAATACGTAGGTAGGACCTACGTAGAACCCTTTTACCGAGAATCTGAACTTATCCCAAAAGAAATTATTTTATACACGTGGCAGTTACTTTGCCAGGACTCTTTGGTTTAGTTACGTTCAAGGCTAAAATTAATCGAAGTAAGTACCTACATCGTAATGCTGACACTACACTTGGCATATTATTTGAGCAAATATTTGCGTTATTTGGCCAATGCAATATCAATATCAACTTTGTACAGTCAGCGACTTAAGTATCTGAACAAATTCAAAATTTCAAATCACCTATACGCTTTCAGTTCAATTATTTTTTTTCTTTGTGTAAAGTAAAGTAAATCCCTTATTTTTATTTTTGTGAAGAGAAAACGAAAATTGGGAATGACACAAAAGTGTAGAGTTGATTTCAAGTATTGAATTTGTTCAGATACTTATGTGGCTGACTGTACATAAAGAATACAAGTCTAAATTATTTAAATTAAAAATTATTATTGTCGTTGGCGTAGCACAGCAACACAGTGCTTGTAGCCATAATGAAAAAAAAATATTAATTAAATTAAAATTAATTAAATTATTATTAATCATTAATTATTTTGACGAATACGCCAAGTGTAATGCCAGCATAATTATGAATATGGTAATCTAATAATTGGCGCCGAAGTTCGATAGAAGGAACCGAAATTATTAACATTTTAAAATTATTTATAAGTTAATGAAATCAAAACTTTCTTATTATGATGTTGCGGTAAAACTTAATTGAATATTCTACCTTCTACAAAATAAAAATATATTAGACCATTTTCAAGAAATTAAAAATTAAAACCAAGAAAATTGATTTACATGTACAGCAGGCATTGTTTTAATTCCTTCCATATATTATATGGTAAGTGTAGTATAAGCACGCCACAATTATTTAGATACTTACGCGAAAACTAAAAGGTGACAACCCTAGAACGAACGGAGAAACTTCCAAGAAATAGACGGGGATAAAAGCAACTATAATCAAATACATATCTCTGAGGACGTGAACTTTGTGGATAACCATCTACCTTATATTGATTGTTGAGGGCCTGGGCGGTATTTTGGGTAGGCACTTATCTAGGTTGTTACGGATTAAATTCATATGAGCAAAATATAGCTTCTCTATAATCACCTGACTGGTCTGGTGCCTGCTTTAAGAACTCCTGGATTAGTTTAGCAACAATCGTAAATTTGTGTGTTTTATTTAAACTTGTCGCGCAGCGTTGGACGTCCATCTACAAGATAGACAGACGTCTTGATAAAGGTCACAGGGACGCGTTGGATGCAGGCTGCTTTTGACAGATCCGTCTGGAAATCTTTAGGGAAGGCCTATGTTCAGTAGTGGACGTCATTTGGCTAATGATGATGATGACCTGACCATGACACCCTAACGGTCTAGTTCCAGCTTCAGCTAAGAGATCCTGGATTAGAATGACATGTCGAACAATTGTCAAATTGTGTTCGATTTATGAAACTTACTTTCGTTGCCTGGGATTTGTATATGTGGCTGCTATTTCATTAAGGTTGCTTTCTTAATTACCATATTGTGACACATTACATAGCATTGTTTAGTCATTTATGAATAAAGTTGTGATCTTACGTTAAACAGAATTTGATGACCTGAACTTAGTAGGTAAGGAAGTTATAGTATCTTTATTTAAGCAACAATCTATTGTAATCCACTCAATAGGACACAAAGAATATAATAAGTAGGAAGGTGTCTCCGTATAGCTATGTGTATCACAAAACATAATGGACTTCTTCAGCTTAAATTTCGAAATACACATCCCATTTCCCAAACAAGATGCTTCGAACTTTCCCAAACTCAGCACAGTTGAATTCAACGACTGACCTCTTTCGAAACGACCAACTATGTTCAAAGAAGCAGAAAAGTTACCTACGTAGTGGGAGTTACTAGATCTGATTTGGACTGTCCATCAGATAATTTACCTATATTAAATATTTTTGATAAAGATTTAAAGGCTTTTATGCACATCAACAACGCGCTTTAAACGCAATAAAAACTGTTTAGAGACTGTACCTATAGGTACTTTCGCTGGTTCACGCAAAAACACTCGTTCTCGATGTTTTTTAAAAAAAGCTTGCATAAGCTTATAAACGGGATCTTGGCGTACATTTTTGGTACTTATTTATGCTCGCTGTCTGCGCGTAGCAGTTTGTTTACAATAATATTGATAACCGTGTTTTAAAGTCTTTAAAGGCCTCGCAATCTCTCCAAAGAGAGTACAGAGGGTAACCTAGACAGAAATACTTTATTGAAGCCTTCGCCTACAATTATGACGCCATGATGTTTTATATCTGTAGGTCTTGTGTATTAGAAGCTTCTCTAGAGTCTAGAGTAGGTATACTTTGCTGGTGGAACTGACGACCACTCACATAGTAGAATCTCCGTCATACTGGCTATATTCGACAAATCTTCCGGAATCGGTAGTTGAAGCACGCCACGGCTCTCGTAGAGCCTAACTATAGTCGGACGTATGATCAGACACATCCTAGGGCAGGCCCCAGGATAAAAAGGTTAGTAAATTATATTAACCTTTTATATAACCTAATATATTATGGTGTCATGGAATTTAACAATCACTACATAGTATAAAACAAAGTCGCTTCCCGCTGTCTGTCCCTATGTCCTCATGTCCCTATGTACCTATGCTTAAATCTTTAAAACTACGCAACGGATTTTGATGCGGTTTTTTTTTTAATAGATAGAGTGATTCAAGAGGAAGGTTTACATGTATAATACATGCATAATATAGTAGAGAAACATTGATAATTTAAAAGGTCGTTAAATGTGATGTCGTAGATAAACACATTTTTTTGCGCTTACATTGCAGACGCTGGCTAAACTCTACGAGATAGATCAAAATAATGTACTACACTTTTGTACACCTTAAAAAGGTCTACAAAAAAGTCCACAATGGTATATTCTTTTAGGGAAACCCACAATAACCATTGTTTATCCTTTACTTTTGACGAAAAATAATGGCTTAATTTCGAAGCGATTTTAAGCAATACAGCATTAATCCTTATCCAATTCAGTACCATAAATACATTGTGCATTTAATATAGATCAATATGGCCCTTTACAACATGTAACTTAAATAAATATTTTCGAAGATATTACAGATTTAAAATGCAGGGACATAGCGGTCGCGGCGGTACCGGCCTGGGGGTCGGCGGCGCGTGTCTATAAATGAGAAAGTATGGAGATAGTTTGAGATCCTGAGGAGGACATAGGCTACTTTTATCCCGGAAGAACATAACCCGGGAATTCTATACCGTTTTTTTTTCTCGCGAGTGGAGCCGTCACTGTCACGCCACTGAACTGATGGCGATGAAATTTGGTCGGGACATAGCTTAAGACCCTGGGAAGGACCTAGACTAATTCTTATCTCGGAAAAACTTCACCAATGGATGGAATGATTCAAGAGGAATGCTTATGTGTATAATATTACATAAATATTTTGTATGACAAAAAACTAATTTCAGCATGTAATATGCTTTGCTACCTGAGCGAAGCCAGGGCGGGCCGCTAGTTTATTCTATAAATAACAAAACAATATGATTAAAATTAAATTGACGAAATCTTGAGTTTACCGAAATACCAGAAACATGTGTTTTGATAATTCTTTATGCTTATACTCAATAGTAAACGTAGGCAAAGAATATTTTTCAAGATTTTATTAATTTATTGATAAAACGTTTTGCTTAATGAAGTATTGACATGAAAATGTTTGTTGTCAGAAGCAGCGCGTGCGTCGAGTATGGGCGGAGATGGCATGTCGTAGTGCTGAGATGGCCGCGCCGCGGGTCGCGCGCGCCGCTCCGCTCGCCGCGCCGCTCGCTGCGCCGCTCGTCGCTCTGCTCGCCGCGCTGCTCGTCACTGCCACAGCACGCGCGCCCACACAGGATCCCGTGGTCTTTGAAGCTGCTTTCCAAGGTTCGTATTTTTTCATTTTCTACATTATTAGTTAGTAATCGAAAAAATGTGTGGGCCGAAGTATGTTTAAGAGGCAGCTCCAGTCCAATTAATTATAAATAGACTCATATGAGACTTCAACAATGTCATTATCTTTTTAACAAGTTGCTATCAACAGCGAAAATAACCGGCATATGTAGAAATTCTACGAGCGGTTTTCTGAAAATGAAAATTTCTTATGAAACGACATTGTTTTAAAGAAGTTTGCTAATAATAGTGATAGACACCCCCTAATTATTTCTCATTCCCGCAAATTAAAAGCAATGAAACAAAACAAACATTTATGAAATAATCACTTATCTCATTATTACGTCATTTCATGAATTCGTGCGAATATTAAACGTTTGTCCTAAAGCCGTCTCGTTTAGAGCCCTTTTAATAAGTGAGAATAAAAGCTTTAAAATTACGTAGTTAGCAGGTCTCGACGATCTCCACGCTCAGAGTGTTTTTAATTATTTTAACGTTTCCTTTAGCGTTTATGTAATCCTTGTTCTTGTATAATTCGCATTTAATTACGCACTTCACATCGTAGCACCGTCGTCAGCTCAGTTTTTGTAAAAAAATCTCAGAAATCTAACCGAACGGAAGATCTGTAAATCTGTAAAAGTATTAACTAGTAACTACATAGACTATATTATGTTTAGTTTATCTTTATCTCTGTATTTATTTTTAAATCTGTAATTAAAAGGCCCGTTAACAGTAGTGGAATTATATTATCCTAATAGGGTTGATAATATTGTAATTAATATTTTATTTATGTAGTAAATTTATTAAATTAAAAGAGTCTTTTGATAATGCGATAGATGCGCTCCCTGAGACTTTACTACTAATACTATAAAGAGGAAAGACTTGTAGGTATTTTTGTATGTTTGTAACGAATAAACTCAAAAAGTAGGTACTGGACCTATTTCAAGTATTATTTTACCAACATAAAGCTACATTATCAGCGCGTAACATAAGCTACTTTTTATCCGGGAAATTTTTCCCGGATTTCCCGTTTTGTATTTACAAAACGAGACTTTTATCCCGGAAAACCTTATTCATGCGTGTGGAACCGCGAGCAAAAGTTTAGTTGTAAATATATTTGGTATATTGAGAGTTCAAAAGTAGCACCTCTGTCTACCCCCTGGCCCTTTGGGGATTAAAGTATTTGTGTTTGGGAGTTCTCTAACCGAAGTTCAAACTGCCATAGCTAAACCAGTGTTTAATACCCGTATATTTCCAAAACCTTGCTAATTTGGACTTTCTACTCAGGGCCAGATTAAGAATATCAGGGCCCCTAAGCGTTGCCCCGTTGGGGCCTCGTTTCCTTTTCCTGACTTTGTAATTTTTTTTTTCTACCACAAAATTAAATGACTGCAAAAATAAGGTTTTTTTTTATAACATATATGTAATTAGAATTTAATGTAAAAGAAAATCAAAACAAATTCGAGTAACGAGTTCATTAAATACGAATCTTTAAATATAATTTTCACTTTTTTTACGAAGGGCCCCTAACCAACACTGGCCCCTAGGCAGTTGCCTAATTTGCCTTTAGCTTAATCCACCCCTGGTTTTACTCCTAAGCCTAGGGTATACTTTATTTGATTGCCATCAAAATAAAATGAAGTTGAAACACTGTCATAAATTACTTAGCTTGTTTACCTAACTCCCCCCCCCCCCCCGTCACCCCTTATAATGAAACACATCCATATTGTAGAGAAATTAAATCAACCACTAGTTAATTATTAGAAAAAAAACCTTATTAGGCACGTGACCGTCATCGTAATAATGATTTTTTACCGTAAGCCAATTTATTACAGTATTGAATATTTTCGAAAATTCGTATAAAAGCATTGTAAACAAAATCCCCGGTCGAGCATTCTCATTGTGAGCCGCACTATAATTCCAAGAAGAGGGCGGGGTCAAGGATCTGCCAGATAGGGCTGCCAACGTGTCACAACTTACAACCCATAGGATTTAGTATCAGTAACAAAAAACAAAATACTCCGCCAAATAAGAAAAATATTTTTAATTTAAAAAAATCAACATATTAGATACAGTCAGCCGCAAAAGTAGCATAACTATTAAAATTCTTATGTACGTATTTTGAATGAGTACTACCTATTAATTTAATATGGTCACTTTAAAATTGCAGTAGTGAATTAAAGACCAATGAATATGAAATAAATATTTACTTCAGAAATATTTTTAAACAAGATGATTTTTATTTGTACTACTATTTTTATTTTTTGTTTTGGGTTGGTTTCAAAATAGTGGACACATTCGTTTACCTCGGCTCTACCAATTCCGGCTCTTGCGAGGCAGACCTGCGAAGATGTATCGGAATGGCCAAGAGCGTTATAACTTAGCTCCATAAAACATGGACGAACAGAAAGATCTCGCTCACTACAAAGATGAAACTTGTACGCACACTGGTGTTCTCCATTTTTCTTTGTGGTGCTGAGACTAGGACTCTAAAGGCGGCAGACAGGAATCGCATTGACGCTTTTGAGATGTGGTGTTGGAGGAGGACAGCTCGACGAACTAAAATCTCTATACCCAAGCAACTCAAAATCACTGCTAGGCTTTCTACCATCTGCCTCAAACGAATGCTTGAGTATTTTGGACATATTGCCAGGAATACGAGCGACAGCTTAGAGAAACTGATGGCCACCGGGAAAGTAGAGGGCAAAAGAGCACGTGGACGCAACCCCATAAGCTCGACCGATCAGATCTGCACCACACTTGACACCACTGTATACGCCGCTATATAGGTCGCCAACAATCGGGGCCGGTGGCGTGCCATCATACGACAGAAGCTGGTGAGCGGAGATCATGACCCTCAGAACTGTGAAGAACGACGGAACGAGGAGGAGGATTTTTATTTTTTAGTTTTAATATGCTGTACTTCAAAATATTAAAGTTAAAGTCGACAACCCTACGGGCAACGGCCATTCAAGAGGAACTCGTAGCCTCCGATCAAAATGACATAATGGACGCCGTATCGAGTACCGGGGGTGAAAGTATAGGGTGTAGGGGTGTCAAGGAGGGGAGGGATCACTGCAAATACAAGCACTGCAAGGGATTCGGAATTACCGTGTGTTGACATCGTCTCTGACCGCATTGTGCCAGCTATAGTGCTCTGGCATGTCACATACCTACATTGGCAGTTGATAATCGAATGTGGTAGACTGCTGGCGGATACTATTGGCCAATTATTAACGAAGAACTTACCTCATTTCCCTAATCCTTGCCTTTAAAGCGCATCCACTTGCTCATATGCGGACATACGCAATAAAATGAAAACATAATATTGAAATACATAATATACATGCGTATTCAAATGGCTGAAAAAAGTCACGCCTTAGCAGTGCGTCTGTAACGCCTTAGTCGTGCGATTTCGTAGATCCATAGAAAGAAGATGTTTGCTTTTTGTATGGGTGTTAGGCCTCAAAATCTAACCAAGCTCAAACTTCATAGATATTAAAAGGGCAAAAATACGGATTTTGGATTCATTGAAAAATATTTTTAGACCCCTCCATTTATCACAAAGTTTTTAAAAGTGTAGTTTATAAGCAAAATCAAATTACAACATTCAAAATCGGAGGACTTTAAAATGATACGATTTATTGCAAAGACCTAGTTTTTGCGAGTTCTATCCATATTATATAAAGTAACTTGGTTAGGATTTTAAGACCGTTTTTGAACATGCCCTTTGCAGCACGCAATGCTACGACCGCGCTGCCATCGCACGACAACGCAATTCGTATGAATTTTAAAAGTAGTGCGACTATTGCTCCAAAACTTTTTTTTTTTTTTTTTTGTCCCTGACATTACTCTTTCTAGCCTCACGAGGGTCGGCTTATGAAAGAACACCGGTCTTTTGGGTGAGTGCAGAAGGCGCTCGCAACCCTTAACTCCAAAACTATTGTAATAAATAACGGTGTACAACGTGCATTCGCCTACATTTACAAAAATATTTTTTGTTGTTTTTCGTTTCCTAATATCTATATTTTTGGATCAATAAAATTAAGCTCATAAAGGCCAGCACAACAAAATGATTGTTCTTGTATTACCAACGTGAAAATAATTTATTTTTACGTCAGTTTCGCATCGAAACCTTGTACGTGTAATTGAACTTCGTTTCGTTTGTATGTTTTGGCCTCCAGACGACCTAGCCAACGCTGCAAGTTTCTGAATATACAAACATTAAATCAATACTGTATACGTACAGTAATTTTTACATACATTTGTGGCTAGAAGAGGTTGTTAGAGTTGAATTGACTAGCTTTTGCTCGCGGCATCGCCCGCGTAAATGAGTTTTTGCGGGATAAAAGTCCTATGTATTTACCCGAGATAAAAAGTAACCTATCCCCTTACAGGGTCTCAAACTATATTATCCATATCGATTTTCATCTAATTCGGTTCGGTATCGAGTTTATCACGTTCAGACAGACAGTCGTGGCGAGGGACTTTGTTTTATCAATACTAATATTATAAAGAAGAAAGATTTAATAATAACACACACACACTCACTCACGCCTTTTATTCCCGAAGGGGTAGGCAGAGGCGCAACTAGTGCACCCACTTTTCGTTATTCCGTCCCATGATGTGTTAGGGGGCGAGCCTATTGCCATATCGGGTACAAATTCCAGACTCGGAGCTGATACTGAACAGAAAAACTCAATATCACTTTGCCCAACTCGGGGATCGAACCCGAGACTTCAGCATTGCAGTCGTACCATAATACAACTACGCCACCGAGGCAGTCTAGTCTAATACAACTACTCTACCGATATTAAAAATTATTTTACCTATATGAAGCTACATTATCATCGAGTAATATAAGCTACTTTTTATCTCAAGAAAATATAAAGCGGTAATTTTTTTATAAAACTTTTTCACATGGACGGAGTTACGATCAAAAGCTATATAATAATAAGTAAGGATATATTTTTAAACAGTTTTAAACTGTATGTCTAGTAAATAACAGTTTCATATTAATCCGGTGATTGTTTTTTTAATTCCGCTTTGCTCGTGCCTGCGTCGGAAATCCGGTTACAGGCGCCAATTTAGACTGACCCCGCTATTGTCTGGTAGTGGGTTGCCCGAACGTGTCTAGCTATTTTGACATACGGGACTATGGATATCATCAATTTTTCCACCCGAGGAGTTTCAATCAAACCTATAGCAAAGTCTGAACGGTATTAGTTTAAGGGGAAGTTTCACAACTTCAGAGTAAATGTTACTCGTCACATAAGTGTATAAGCCGACTAAATACAAAAGTCACACTCTAATCTATGCTCCCAAATACATGGTAATAAATGAGTATTATAACATAAGTTCAATTACATATACATATCCATAATTATACACTCACGCCTTTTGTCCCCGAACGGGTAGGCAGAGGCGCAACTAGTGCACCCAATTTTCGCCGTGCGTATTTCGTCCCATGATGTGATAAGGGGCGAGCCTGTCGCCATATCGGGCACAAATTCCAGACTCCGGGCTGATATTGAATAGAAAACCTAATATCACTTGGCCCGATCCGGGAAGCAAACCTGAGACCACAGCTTTGTAGTCGTACCGTAGTGCAACTACGCCACCGAGGCAGTCTAACATAAGTTTAACTTTAACTATAACAGCGACGGTAGCCTAGTTGGGAACGGAACGGTCTGCCGAGACAATGTTCGAAGGTTCAAAACCCAAGGCACACACCTCTGACTTTTCAAAGTTACGTGTGTACTGTTTATCAATTATCGTTCACTTTAACGGTGAAGGAAAACATCGTGAGGAAACCGCATAACTAAGAATTCTCTACAAGAATCTCAAAGGTATGTGAAGTCTACCAACCCACACTAGGCCAGCGTGGTGGACTAAGGCCTAACCCCTCTTAGTAGTAGAGGAGGCCCGTGTTCAACAGTGGGCAGTATAAATATAATACAGGGATGATTGCATTGACTGCATAACATAAGTTGCTTAACTGCCTCTGAACTGCCTCTATACTAAGCCTCTATGCTTCGGTGGCGTAGTTGCACTACGGTACGACTACAAAGCTGGGGTCTCAGGTTCGATTCCCGGGTCGGGCCAAATGATATTGGATTTTTCTATTCAGTATCAGCCCGAAGTCTGGAATTTGTGCCCGGTATGGCGACAGGCTCGCCCCTATCACATCATGGGACGATGACGCACGGCGAAAAGTGGGTGCACTAGTTGCGCCTCTGCCTACCCTTAGGAATTACGAGTGTGTGTGTTTAATATGATAAATATCAAATAAAAATTACTTGTGACCTGTGAAACAGACCCTAAAACAAATATTAGGAAAATGCGTAGATTGAATTCGTACCTACTGTAATGTCTAGCCTTATAAACAAAATAAAGTGAGTCGTCAACGTAGTATTTTATTTGTCTACAAATAGTTCCGACCGTGCGACATTCGCTTCATACTTTGCGAAGTTAGATTTATATTTCAGATTTCTTTTAGCGGTGACTCACTGCTATTTACATTGGTTGAAAATGAAAAATGCAACGTCTAATGGACATTTTTTCATATTTCCATTGCCTCAAGCGAAGTAATATTAAGTTTCCCATCAGTCTAGAGTCGTTTATTTATTTATAGAGTCTGGAATTTTTACCCGATATAAGGTTACTATCATATCATGGGACGGAGTCAGTCATAACTCTATCTGGATCCCTCTCCACTTAAAATCAGCTGGGGTCACTTTGCCGTATCTAAATTAAAAAATAAATAAAACAAAATAACTTCGCCATATAAACCGCCAGAACTTTACAAACCGTGCAAGAACGACAATGGAACACATAAAAAAAATATATGTGTAGCCAACATTCCGCACATAAAATTTAATTCGTATTTAAATTGAAAGCGACAACGTAACAATGAAAAAGGCATCACCGCCGAAAACAGCACAATTTGATTATAAAAGCGCGAAAAAATAACCCGCACAAAAAAGGAACGTGTGCCGCTCGCGACCTCATTTAGTCGCATTCCATTGTTGCCACGATAAAGCTATTATCTTGAAATCGAATAAATAATTAAATGTCCCGCCATGAAAGGCCATCAACGTAAACGGCAGCAATTTATTCTTTGAGAGTAGTGTAAGTGGCAGTGAGTATGGGACGTGTAAAACAAGTTTTTGAGATTAGTAGTTGTGAGTTGATAAAATTGCCAATAAAATAACAATTTATGTGCAGGACCGCAGATGCTTACTATATTTTTTTTTTGTTGTCGCGGAGAAAGTGACTTATTACTACCGCCCAGTGTTCAAGGGGAACGACTGAGCGGTTATGTTGGGTTCACCGTGCCTTACGACCCGACGTTGAGCCGCCCGGAGAGATGGAAAACGTCGGGCGACCGCCGGGCGGAGTCCCTAACCTATGTACACCGCACGGCATACCAACTAAAACTCCGCGGTGGCCATCTTCGGCGCATTAGGGACGGCTGCGGGCTTCCTCCGACTCACGTCTAAGTTGTCGTCCGCAACCGCCTGTTTACTATTGAAGAAAAATTCCATTTATGATTATGGCGTCACGCAGGTGGTGTCAACTTGTCGAAAAATACTACACGTGAATGAAGCAACAAAACACTCCTGGGTGAAATCATTAGCTTCAACCACATTAAGTCTACAGCTACACATAGATCTTCCCTAAATATTTCCAGATGGACCTGTCAAAAGCTGTTTATTGGGACTATGTCTAAATGATTGCAGGCATAGTCTCAACAAACCGCTTTTATTTTGACTATGATTAGTCCAAATAAATTATGTTTAGTAATATTAACAATCTTCAAAAATACATTCTCCCAGTGGCTTGCAAAAGGCAGAAATCGTTCGTTTGAAACTGAACAATCGCACCACAATTTACATTTAGTGTATTGCAAAGTTATGTATTTTTCCATTTTACTTAATTCGTACAGCTCGTTGCATGTTATTGGACTTAAATATTATAAACTCGACAGACCAAACGAAAGAGCACCAGCAAAAACTAAGGTCTGAACATGAACGATTGAATTCATCTAAAGCGAGCGAGCGTTGTTATTCGGAGGTTTGTTCGTATAAATACTTCTCAGGTCACGTGGTATTCCATTGTGCAGGAACAAATGCGTGTTACGTTCCCTCATTTAAAGTTTGGACACAGCTGTGCGTATTTGGACGCGACCGCTCTCAGGAAACATCGGGGTTTATGGGTTCCTATAACAACTGCATCCAGTAGAATTTAGTTTCATCTAAGTTTTATATAAGTTGTAAAGAAAAACGGATTTTCAGTACAATGCACATTTTATATGGATGCGATCACAATAAATATGTCCATCGTCAGATCTTCGATGCTTGTTTGTCTGTGTCAGTAACTTTTTTTTGTAATTTCCGAATCTAATATTTTCCAGAAATTATTTAGGACACATCAGGATCTTGCGCCATCCTTACATAGTGGCGTGATCGCCTTTATTGCTCTCACAGTGATTTCTCATATCATGACCGTCGGAAGCTTGAGTTCGTTGAGGTACCTTCGAATTGTCTTTTTCTGTCGCCAAACAACACTGTGTAACCATTGTTGTGTTCCGGGCTGAACATTGTAACCAATGCAATTACTGAGCGTTGAAAAACTTTTAATAAAATAACTTTCGTAGCTTAGTACAATGTAGAACTTCGTAATACAAGCATCTGGCTTACGCATCGTGCCGTGTAAGACCATACGAGAAACTTGTACTCCTAGCACGAATTTAGCATTATCGTATAGTATTCGTATCAAGTAATTTATAGTATTTGGTATTCGTTAGACGATACCATACGTCAAAAAAGAGATAAGTGCTGCCATTGTCCATACATTTTTACCTCAGAATAAAGACTAAAGCAATTTTTACACATGCTTGTCTATGGTTACACGATTTACTATTCGAAGTTTAAATGTCAGCTGTTCAAATTCTATGCATTTTTTTTTCTTAAATGAAACCCGTACGTTAACGATACGATGATACGTAAATTCTTGCTAGGGTACTGCTAATTTTAAAATGGTATACAAGTACATTGATAAATAGAGTACAAATATTGTTCCGGGACGGGTAATTCAATGCCCGGGCCGGATGTGGGTCGGCCAATATTGATAAACGATCGCATCTCGCTTGTGCTCGCTGTGGCCGTCGCGTAAATCTCGCTGCGATCAAACTATATTTTTACTCAGCGAGTTCCTCCGTAAACTGTAAACGTAATTAGTAAAACGAATAACTTATTCAACTATGGATTCGTTTTTTACTTGACCGTTGCTTAAACGATTTTTTTTATGGCATCGAATGATACGACCACCCACAAACAATAGAAATACGAACTATACCATACTATACCTACTCGAAACTATACGATAATCCGTAAATTTTTGCTTAAGCTACTGTTTATCTATACTAATATTATAAAGCTGAAGAGTTTGTTTGTTTGTTTGTATGTTTGTTTGTTTGTTTGTTTGTTTGTTTGAACGCGCTAATCTCAGGAACTACTGGTTCGAATTGAAAAATTCTTTTTGTGTTGAATAGACCATTTATCGAGGAAGGCTTTAGGCTATATAACATCACGATGCAACTATTAGGAGCGAAGAAATAATGGAAAATGTGAAAAAAAACGGGGAAAATTATTCATCCTTGAGGGCTTCCATTGCGTGCGCTGCGAAAACGGTTCAAGATACCAAAAAAATATGTATGAAAAAATTATTCCTCTTGAAATGATCTAAAAAAATGTCCGCGACAGTATTTGTCTATCTTTTAAGATTAACTCTCTAGAACCGTTTTTATGGTAATCAAATTTGGTCGAAATTAATGCATTATTTGTTAAGAGTTGTATCAACGTCATAATATTAATCTTTATCCAAATAAATGTGTTGGATAGAGTGATTCAACGGGAAGGTTTTTATGTATGTACTTTTATCCCGGAAAAACTTATTAACGCGGGCGAAGCCGTGGGCAAAAGCTAGTTATATATAAAAAAAACGGCCTGAGGCAAATTGAATTTTCTCCACTAGGTCGTTACCTATGGAACGGAATATTTCTTTACTCCATCACCGATTTAACCTAATTCGTTTGATATTCCAAAATTTAATATCTTGGTCCTTTTGTAAAGTTATGGCTCAGACTATGGGCCTGGCAGAGACTAATTGCAAACAATATCCGTAACAATGGTGCGGCTTAAATAAACAATTAGCGAGCGTGCTCACTGCAAGCAATTAGCGATAGAATAAACATATATATAAGCCACTACATACAAGTAATTTTGGAATGTGTTAAGAACAACAATATTATAGGTCTTAATTACTAAAGTTCGGCAGGACTGCTTTGTCAATGATAATTTAAATTAATGTACTTAATATGATGTTGCTACTGTTTATGGGTGATCGTATCGCTTAGCATCAGGCGAACGACATGCTCGTCTCGTTATTCAAAGCAATACAAAAATAGGAAACTTACGTACCTCAGTAGAAACGACTGTGTATTCGATACATATCGTGTTCACTTAATTATGTAAATACACGCTTCTGAATTAAAAGCTATACAAAATCAACTGATGCAAAATTAGTTAATTACTTGCAAATTAAAACTTATAAGCATTTACCAACAATAATAATTAGACTAGCGTCGCCTAAGCCTCTGTGTAGTAGAGAAGCTTGTACCCAGTTAGTGTGGCAGTATATCACAAGGCTATTAAATTAGGAAGTAATACAAGCGTTTCCGATAATACTCGCTTGCAAGAGGACCGCACCTTTATCTCATGACGAAAATTCGTTAAGAAGAAATATTGTTGTAGCCGTAATAGCGGTGAGCACGAACGTTTTATAAAGTTTTTCTTCTTCTCCCTAATAATTATGTGGAAATTACACGTCGTTTATTACAAAAAACAAGCGCTGAATTTCAAAAACATAAGACTTATTTTTCCAAATTAATTGTAGCTATGTACGCTATATGTATAGACTAAGGTTTCATAATAAATACGGAATAAGAATTGATTAATGATTATAATTCATAAAAAAATAACCATAATCCATTGAAGCCATTTAGCAATATTCAAACTGGAAAAGAGTAAAATATTGTGCCTATGCGGCTTTAAGGTAGAAATAACACCATTTATTCCGTAGTTCGGAAAATTGGCTTCTGTGTACAGAGAGGCTACTGCGAAAAACGAAATCCGTAGTTTCGGGTGACGGATCGCACGTTTTCTTACTACGAAGTGTTACGGATCCGACGACGGATTCGAAGACGGATCCGATGTTCGGATTTTGACACTAATGACATTTTTACTTTCGTTGGCCCTACTTTGAAAACCAATTTGACATAAAATACGTCGTTTCTTCGTTCGGATCATAATAAAAAAAAAATAATCAATAAAAATAATAAAATAATAATTGGATCCGAAAGTAACGGTGATGGATCCGAAGTAATTTGGTAGTAAGGTTAAATCCGAAGTTCGTCGTTTCTTCGTTTCGGACCGACGTTTCGGATTTCGTTTTTCGCAGTAGCCTCTCTGAGACAGTACTTCGTAATTCCACGCAGTACTTTGTAATTCTAGTTTCTACATGATGTTGCTACTATTTGAGCGGTCATATCGCATACTATCAGGCAAGCAGCTTGCTCGACTCATCAATCAATCAGCCTGTCGCCATTCACTGTTGAACGTAGGCCTCCAAGTAAGCGCCAACCGTCTTGGTCTTGATCAGAGAGGCTACTGCGAAAAACGAAATCCGTAGTTTCGGGTGACGGATCGCACGTTTTCTTACTACGAAGTGTTACGGATCCTTCTTTATGAAGAGTTGTTGCCTGACGAAAGTGTTGAGCGAAGTCGGAAGCGTCGCAAACTGCGTGAAACCTTCGTTCAACGGTGATGGATCCGAAGTAATTTGGTAGTAAGGTTAAATCCTAAGTTCGTCGTTTCTTCGTTTCGGACCGACGTTTCGGATTTCGTTTTTCGCAGTAGCCTCTCTGCACGCATCCATCCGCGACCCGCATTTTGCAGATCTTCGGTTCATCGTCGAGCTTGTCGTTCAACTGCAAAAGCAGACTGCTGTCCAAATACCAATATATTTTCAAATCAGATTGTTCCTTTGTAAGCATAGGTAGTTTACAGGTATTATTGGGATACATAATATATTGTTCACTATGCTGTGGCGTTGCGTCAGCGTACACACATATTAGTTTTATGTTGACTATTACATAATATAGTTATTTGTTTTTTATTACTTGGGTAAACTACTGGTGGCAGGACTCTCATATGTAAGAGTCCGTCTGGGTGGGTACCACCGCAATGTCTATTTATACCGCCAAGCAACAATGTGCATGCACTGTTGTGTTTCGGTTTGAAGGGCATTGTAGCCAGTGTACAACTACAGGACATAATGAGACTTAACATCTTATGTCTTAGGATGACGAGTGCAGTGGAATGCCACACAGTACTTTGTAACTCAAAGTGCTGGATGGTGTTTCTACAGTTTATGGGTGGTCGTATCGCTTACCATCAGGCGAAAGGCATGCTCGTCTCGTCATTCGATGCAATTAAAAAAAACTAAACTACATAAACAATTTAATAAGAAAAAAAAACTTAATTTTTTTCCTTAAGTAATAAATAACAACATTGTGATCATTCACAGGCTACTATTGTTTAAATAATCTATAACAGAATAATAACATTTATATTTAAGTAAATGGAAAAATCTTATTTTAAATTGTAAACGTTTAACGTGTGATGGACTGCACTTTGTCTATAATATAATATTATCTAGTACGTAATTGTTTGCCAGGCATCCATGCGACAAAGCATCAAAGCGGGCTCATATTAAAAGCATCATTCAAACGATGTGCTAACCAGTAACTACCATGCAAGTGGCAGGAGACTCGAGATTTTTGTTTTTGTTTGGTATATACATCAATCTTTTTTCTCTTTCAGTGGTAGGCAGAAATGTAGCACACAGGATTTTGCCAGCTATAATAGGTCTTAATTAATATGGTGAACTCTTGCAATTATCTACTTAACTATATTGCTCTTGGGATCTTAGCCACTCCTTAAATTCGCAATAATACATCTGCGATGGCGAAAGAGGACGGACATGAGGAAAGGCAAATCAGGAGGGCAAGGAAACTGTTAGCCAAAGTCTTTATGCTCTGATGCGTTTCACTCTTTCAGATTTATGTACTGTGTTATAATGTCTGGCCCTGACAGTATTCTTAACGAGTATCGCTAGTTCTTTAGTTTTATTTTATAAACTGCGATGCTGCAGTTATACACAGCCATTGGGATCGCTGTACATTCTGCTTAGAATTATCAAGCGTCGTACAGAACCTTTAATGCTGATGATGTTGAAATATATACTCGCAGCTCCACCCGTGTTCAGGATCTCCATACCAAACTTCACCGACAACGGTTCAGTAGTTCCAGGATTCCATCTTACAAACAAACTCACAATCTTTACCTCTTTATAATATTAGTATAGAAGATTAGTTCGATACAACAAAATACAGCACTTCTACAAAACTACGTAGCAAAATCAATCGATAAATTCACCATCCAATCTCTCGCAACTCGCACCACCTCCCGTTCGATATGAAATAAACGGGCTCGGTGAATCGCATCATACGTGGCCTGGTTAAAAACCTCTATGCTCCGGCATTAATGTTATTTTATACGCCTGCCGTCTGCTAACCTGTGGTTAAAATGCTTTTAACATTCAGATCCTATACTTTAGTTTTTAAACGAATCATTTGCTTTTGACCAATTCTTGTTTTAATAGGCTTCTTGGAAATTTCGAAGTCAGACCTGTAACGTAGACAGGCGATTTGATAAAGGTCGCAGGAACACGCTGGATGCAGACCGCTTTTGACAGGTCCGTCTGGAAATCTTTAGGGAAGGCCTATGTTCAGCAGTGGACGTCATGTGGCTGATGATGATGATGAAATTTAGAAGTGCGAGATAGCTGGGGTTCGTAGGCAAGATGCCTTTCTACCATAGTGTATGCTAATGGAAAATACTTACAATAGGACATTGATCAGTCAGCGCTAGGACCTGTATTTCTCATACCGGGTGGAAGGGAAACGCTCTCTATACCGGAATGGTAAGAGAGAAGAACCATAACATTAAGGAAAAACTATATTCATTTGCAAAGCTAAGCGATAATACTTACGATTTTAGTATTTCCGTAATTCATGCGCGCGCAATGTAAAGCGTACAAAAAACTGGGTAGGGTACAAACTACAAAGCAAACGCCGACAAGGCGGCGGCCGCCGCGCTGCGCGGGCACCGGCCATGCGTCCGCGGTCGTTGACACGTCAGCTGGTGTACGTGTTTCATTACGATTTTTTTGAAATATTGACCTTTTCTACTATGTTTTTCAGAATAATAGTTTGATTTATCTATCCATACGTGAAGCTGTACAGAAATTTGAGAAAATCCTACTAAAATTGTAACAATGCGATCGCGATTTTTTTAGTGCCATCACGTCAGGAATCACCAATACTATCACCAGTATTCGTTTCCGAGAGCGTTTCCCTTCCACCCGGTATACAATGTTGACGTTTGTTAAAAACATCTTGGCTATGGCGGCTGGTTGGGAATAGAACGATCTGCTGAGACCAAGAGCTGAGACGGATGTCCGCACGTTCGAAACCCAAGGCACAAACCTATGAAGTAATGTGTGTATTGTTTATCAATTATCCTTTGCTATACGGCAAAGGAGAATATCATGAAGGAATCTACATTTCTGAGAATTCGCCAAAAATAATTTCGAAGGTAGGTATGTGTAGTCTGGCAACCCGCACTTGGCCGGCGTAGTGGACGAAGGCATAAAATCCTGTCAGTAGTAGACGAGACCCGTGTTCAGCAGTGGACAGTATATAATTTTGGGCTGGTATTATACTTAACTTTTGGAAGAGAGCCAGGATATTACCAATAATTACTGTTTACATAGTGAATGTTCGACTGAACTGGGTCGACCGGTGTCGTAGAAAACCTACATCAAGTGACAGCTTGCAATAAATCATGTTCAGTAGGGCTTTCATTTCGAGACTCTCGGTCTCGAAAATTTCGAGAGTCTCGACGATTTTTTTGTATTTTCGAGACTCGAGACTGCTGCTTCCAGTCTCGGGAAAAACGAGACTTTCGAAACTTGCATCATATAATTATTACTATTGAAAAAATTACTAAACTATCAGAATCTTTTTAAATTCGGGTCAGTGGCGACACAGAAAAAATAATTTTTTGATAATCTGTCGGAAGTCGCAAGATAACCTTATTGAAACATATACGGGTGTTTATAATTAAGTTCATCATTGTTATGATAAATTGGGAAAGATCTCTTTTTGAAAATGGTAGCGATAGGGGGAAATACTCAAACTATTGCTAAATCCCTGCTAATTATGGTTTGGAAAGTTACGCAAATATCAGGCCATGAGACAACCCAAACCATTTATGTAACATTATAATTAAGCATATCGAAGGTCACGGATTGCACATGTGCATGCTATCGCAACTCACGTAGGAGTCGGCTCTAGAGCAGAGTCTCTCGCCGTTTGAAGATGAGACTCGAATAAAATGTCAAATAAGCATGAAATACTACGCGGCACCCTCATACGCTTTATTTATACGGTAGCGGATCGCCGATCGCCCAACCGCCGTCTGCTCGCCCGCTTTAAAAGAGACTGGAGATAGTCTCTTCTACGTCTATTACGAGAAGGGAGTCTTCACTTACTATAGCGTGACATTTTCTATAGTATACTATAGTTACTTACTATAGTTTCGACCCCAAAAAGCTGCGACGCGAGACCGTTAAAAATACAAAAGTCCCGATACTTTGAGACACGAGATGTACTTCATTAAAAATTATAAAACGTAATCCCCCGCTGAGTCTGTATGTATGTCTTAACGCCAAATTACTCAAATACTACCGAACAGCTTTCGTTGAATTTTGGTATGAAGATAGTTGGACACTCTGGAAAGGCTATAGGCTACTTTTTATCCTGGTAAAGGTATTTCACGTGGTCGAAGCGGTGAGTAAAAGCTAGTTTGTAATTAAATCAAATCCTCGCTCTTTGTCTTTTACGTGACAACTATAAAAAATGAAAATTCGTATAAGTAATTGGTAATTTAACGTCCATATGGGTCTATAACAGTGTGATTTATAAAGTACTTTATTGATATATCTTGTATAGACTGCCTAAAAAGTCTATGAGTCGTGGCCTACAAGTATAATGACTACTTTTGGAATAGTCTCGAAAGTCTCGTTTTTTTTCGAGACCGGACCAAGTCTCGTTTTTTGTTCCCGAGACTCGTAAATGCACCGAGACTGAAAGCCCTAATGTTCAGCCACGATGACTTGCCTCAATAATTATCCTAATCGCTTATCGCCCTATTGGGCAACATTTTGCTTGTATTTTAGTTGTGTAAATACACACTAAATATATTATGAGTACACACGCACCCTACGTTGAATAATCAAATCCTCTCACTTAGAAATTGGTAACGCGCGTCATCGTGGATGAAGTTAAGTATCTATATTGAGTTAATGTGGAAAGCAATATTACCCAGATTTGGTCGTTTTCAATATTTATTTAATTTTAAAATTATACTATACCATTAAACATTTACCATACATAACTTTAATGCAAATACTGTGTCGCGTAGTCTAGTAACGCAAACCATTAAGATAAGTAAATGCGTCTATGACGTAATTAACGTTAACAAAAGCGTTTCCGTTATTTACTCTGGCACAGACGCGACGGCAGGTTGAGTCTTGAGTGCGCGTCAAATTGGGGTTCTACGGAAGCAACTAATGGTGGCCGAGTAAGCCCTCAGCGGGTTTGTTCTTGCCCTGAGCCGTACTTGAATTTGCCCGGGAATGTCTAATTCTTTAATTGGAGTACACTGATTGGGTACTTCGTCATTAGTAAAAGTAATTTACAAATATTTCCTATAAGTAATTTACAAATCTATCAGTTTATTTAAGTTTGGAGGAAAGGATAATTTCAAGAGTCTCTTCTGTATTTGTTCTTAAAGTTTGTCAACTCCACGGTGTAACAGAAGTAATATTTGTATCGTTTCAAATTGATAACAAGACGAATAAGCTACTTACAGAGAGAAGTTTTATGAACAATTTTCAGAACATGTTAAAAAAATATCATTTGGCAGAAACTATTTTGCTCAGTTTTTTAGATCGGCCGCCTATCTGACAACGCAAAATTGTCATAGAAATACATTCACAAAATTTTACCCTATCAAGAAATGAAAGTTAGGACAGTACAAACTCTTTTTTGCCACAAGACCAAGAAGTCGATACGCAATTGGGGCCCTTTGGTTTTCGCGGGAAAAGTGCAATAGGTAAGCTTCTCGTATGCATTTACTGGCTAGTATTGGCAGCTAATAACCCCTGTTCAATATGAAGGTATCGAGAAAATTCTCTCGTACGCTACATTTATTTAGACTCGGTGCTGGGATGGCGTGGGCGGGGTGCGGAGCGGCCTCCGACCGCGTGTCGTTTATCATAATTTCTGACATGTCGGAAGGTTTTTGTCGCGCTCCAACTTAGCTTTTTATATGGATATAAATTATTCGCGTGGACTTAATTTTAGTAGCTTGTGATGAAGTATGTGGAGTGAGAAATCGATGACCTATAAGTCCGGCTTATTTGTATGATAGACTGAGGTGAGCATGCCGCTCGCCTGATGGTAAGCGATACGGCCGCCCATAAAGAGTAGCAACACCATACAGGACTTTTGAGTACAAAGTACTGCGTGCACTCCACTGCACTCGTCACTCTGAGACATGAGATTTTAAGTCTCATAATGCCCAGTAATTACGATAACTACAATGTCCTTCAAACCGGAACACAACAGTGAATGCAAACTGCTGCTTGGCGGTAGAAATAGACACTGCGGTGGTACCTATCCAGACGGCCCCTAGCATATGAAATACCTACTAGACTAATTTTTAGGAATCTAAACTAAAATCTTTGCATTGTTCGTAGGATCGAGTTCATTGTCTAAACAGAATGTTAAATGACTTCTCCCGCATCACAAATAAACAGGAAAGAAAGGGAGGGAAGGGAGAAAGAAGCTTTCTTGAACCACTCGGTTCACCTGCTTACTCAACTTTAAACACGTTATGCTGAGTGCTCAGGTGATAGATCCTTCTGAACATTTTAAGCATATAATCTTAATATGTTAGATTTTGACAAATTGTCTATACTTACTACCTTTTGCCCGCTTCGGCTTCGGCTTCGCCCGCACGCAAGAGTTTTTCCTGGATAAAGGTACCTCTAGATATTTTCCTGGTATAAATAGTAGCTTAAATTCTTCCTAGGGTCTCGAACCATCTCCACACCAAATTTCATCGAAAATCCGTTCGGTTGTTTTCAAGTTTATCGCATACAAACTTTACCTCCTCAGGGGTTCAATTTTGCAAAATCCCGTCTTAGTCAGCACCTAAGTCCTAAAAGGAACCCCCATGCCATGTTTTAGACTCTTAGAGCGGTATTAATAAATCAATCTCAAGCTTGAGTTACATCTCAAGGAGACATAATGTATTGAATCATGTCTACTTGAGATGTAACTCAAACTTGAGATTGATTTATTAATACCGTTCCTAGCACTTGTAGTTTCTGAGATTTCGTGATGAGTGAGTGAGTGAACGAGTAAATGAGTGAATGATCTTTCGCTTTTATAATAAACATACATCGTAATAGCAAATAATGCGAATAAGAAGCCATTTTGTGAAATTACCAAATTGTAAACATGTAGGGCAGCAATTCATATTTCGAATATTGTGTGTAGTGGGGATAGCTCGCTGAACAGCGACCATAGAGCCTCTAGTCGCTGGCGCTAAATCTTTCTTTCATCATGTGCATCGTAATGCCTGATAACGTCACTAAAACTCATTTTAATTAAATAAACAAATAAATAAAAGTAATTTTTTGATAAACAATAAAAGATATGAATATGACCACAACACAAAAACCAATACTAAATTCAAGCTAGAATACGGGGGAAACAACTGATGCGTAACTAGTAGTATATGCTGGTATGTTTACCGAGAATGTTTCTTTTTTTTTTCTGGTGAGCGAGTACCTAACATAGTTTCTCGTAGGTCATCATTAAGGACTAAATATATCGCAAATAGACAGTGTTATTTCTACATTGATATAAACAACACTGGCAACAAAAAGGCCCCATATTAATTTACATACAAAATCAATTACCCGGAAACATATTCCGGAGCTCGTTTTTATTCACCGAATTAATTTCTGTTTGAACAATGCATTTATCTCTGAACCCTCATTGAGATCGGGTCTACAGAATATTTTAGGTGGTTGAAATGAAGTTTAATAAAAACGTGCATACGCCTACATTTACAAACATAATTTTTGTTGGTTTAATAAATCAACAAAAATTATGTTTGTAAATGTAGGCGTATGCACGTTTTACACCGTTTAATTATAATTATTTATTTGTGGTCTCTCATTTTATTATGAAGGTATAGTGTTTTGTGTTTGTAAATTTCCTTCAATTGTATTTTATCCTTATTTAACGGTGATGTGTGTGCATTAGCTTATACAGGGTCATTTTGTAATCGAATACATAAATTTAACTGCGATAAAATCAATTTGAAAGAAACACCATGCAGTTAATTAATTTAACCATAAGTGTAAAATAAAGAAGTACATTTTTCAAACAAAATAAAGAACAAAAAAGGTCTTTTAATTTTAGACATCCTATTGCCACTACTAGTATACGAGAGATCGTCGGAGCGTCAACGTCACTGAGGTTGTGTGTTTCATTGATAATATGCTCACGCACACGCGAACAAGAGATGCACACACGGAGCGCAACGATAAGACATCGCGCCATCGTAACCAAGAAGCTTTATTCCAAACCGAAAAGATGAGGTCGCTATTATTACCTATGCTTCTGTGTCAGGTCACATAGGTCAATCTAAACAACAGTCACTTACTAGATTCTGTCAGAGCCAGTTATGTCTCCTTTAGAAGACTGAAATCATTGAAGCATCTTCGATAATGGTCACAGTCCGTACACCGCACGTAGCTTATCAAAAAGCCTCACAACCCTAAGATTCCATCAACTATCACACGATACATCAGCAAGAATCGCACGCTCAAGCCGTCAAATTCGTCGATCGATTTCGTGAAACCGACTATGATGCTACCGTTATGATACGAGTGTCAACGAGGTTCTTGAAGATTGGAATTTTGAACATTTACTCAGTAATCCCTAAAAGTACAAAAGACATTTCAACGACCTTCAAGGAAACATTAACACTTTATTCACGAGCTTTGTAAATGTAAATCATAGTTTACCACAACAGAAACTTAAAAATTAACACAATAGAATAATAATTACAATTAGAGAACATTTGATCGTGTGCGCATAAAAGCCGACAAAGGACTACTAAACAAATAGGTTTTTACCTACACATGGCTCGCGTCTCCCGAAGCGATGTCAGAGACAAGGTCACTCGGATCGATACAAAACGATATAATAATAAAATTACAATAGGTACCGGTAAGTACATAGGGAGCATCGGCCTAACATTCAGTACGTAAATCGACATACGCCACGTCGTGTTGCTGCCGGGCGACTGGCGGGCAACGCGCGCGCAGGCCCCCGCGCCCCACGGCATGCGCCTGGAGGAGCCAGTGCGGGGCCATATTTTAGGCCGCGCGGGATAGGCATAAAGTCCACGAATCCCGGACCGCGAATCTCGATGTATTTCGAAACGTTACACATTTTGATAAATATCACTTGTACTTATTGCTATTACCTGGAATTGTCGTAATTTACTAGTAGGGTAAAAAACGTTAATTTTTACCACTTCATAGAATACACGCACACTTTTGTCAAGAATAAGTAACATTTACGTACGTATAGTAATGGCTGAACTTAATTTAAAATAACCAGGATATTCAATTGACTAATAACCAAAATTATTGTAAGTAGGTAAAACATAGGTATTTAGAAGGATTTTTGTGCACTTGGTCGAGTCACTTTATAAGTGGTTAGTAAATAACGCCAGTTTTAGGTATTATTACTCAGGCAGGAACTATTAAAAATTACGATTGTTATTGCGGTGCGGAGATACTGGGGTACTCTGTCAGAGATGTCCGGGAATAAACCCATATTTCGCCCAAATGTCCGGGATTCTTGCCGTGTTTGTCCGGCGTCGGCAATTTAGGTAATGGCAGCCCTATACAAAGAACATGCCGACAAGTGCGCCGTGCGCCCGCTGGCGCGCCGATCGTTGGCCCCGCCAGCTGATGTTCGTGTTACACGTGCTCCCACAGGGATACCAAGCTTTGGTACTATTACCTTATTCTGCAATATCTTGCAATTTTAGTTTTACATTGTTCTATGCTATTTTAACCGTACCACAATGCATATTGAAATTAAATGATGTTAGAGCTCTGGTATGCTTTATTGCTTAAAGTAATGTTATTTTTACAATACAAAGATATTGATGCGTATTCGTTTAAGTAGACTTTTAATTAGCATAATTGCCCTAGTTATTTTATTATTTAATACACTTATTTAAGTGTGTTAGAAATCCATGTGATAAATAAACTAATATCCGATTCTTTGAAAAGCTGTGTCATTTTAGCAAACTTGTCGGTAAAAATGTTTATACTGGCAACACAGCGTGTTTGAGTGCGTGTTTGTATTGAATGGCGTGCGAAAGAGACACAACATGTTGGTATCTGCACGTTAGTTTAAATGTGTTAGTAACAAGATCAACGACTCTGACGCGATACAAAATGTAGCTAGAGATTAGAAGGTACAGAAGGCATAATAAGGCGTTTGGTAGTATAAAGTATTTACGTAAACCTATTTTAGGCATGACGTCCAGAAATATTGATGTTAAAATTAAAATAAACGTTGAAATATCACACGGAATCAAAAAATATGATATCAATAGATTAAAATCCTGTAACTTTTTTAATAGTGACTGCGAGTTGTTAAGTACCTACCTATTTCGGTAGGTAAACTTATTTATTAACGAAAACAAAGTTTATTATTAAAGAATTAATACTTTTCTTTACAGCATAACACTTAAAAAATAATTAGTTCCTTTTCACACAATAACATGACAACTTTTTATTTCATGTTGATATTTATAACGTATTAGTTAGGGAGTAGGGACTGCTCTAGTAGCAATTTAATTATTTTATTTCAAATTCCACGTCTCAAGCGGTACTGCTGCAGCTATGTGAGTGAATGTATTGCAAGTGAATTTGTGAGTTGCCCTTCTTAATCCTATAGGTTTTGTAATAACATCGTCAGCTGTGACGTGATTCACTGAATAAAGTCAAGCGCGCTAAAACACAGCGTGATCAAAAAACTATAAAACTATAATCTGGATTATTGGCGAAAGTATGCGTTACCCATGGATAATATTTTGCACGATGTTAGCAGAGGTCACGCTGAATATGTGGTTTCATTTAGTAACGCAATGTTGAAATGACACGTATAACTAATCTGACTTTGTATGCAAAAGACTTGGAAAAAAAAAGAAATAAAAAATATCATATAAAGATTCAATGGACAATTGATGACAAAAAATTAAGCCCGGAGTTTCTTTCTGCCTTTCTTCTTCGGGTAGTCATCGCTTAGGTAGCTAGTGAAAGGCTGGTAGGTTAGCTAGGCTAGGGCCTGTAGTGTCCTCACCGGTGAGGATCGCGACGCGTGCCTCCCATTAATTTTAATAAAAATTTTCTTTTTTTTTATCTCTTTCCTGCCAGCCCGAGCTTGGCTTCTTTATATTTAGTTTACATTGAATTTGCCCCCTTTAAATGTGTCTTTAGTTATATAAGTGACTATTTGTAATAATAATTATTAATTGAATGTATCTTGACATATCATAAGTGCAACTATGTTCGCCTACGTGATGAATAAAGTATTTTATTTTATTTTATTTAAAAAAAGATATTTATTTATTTTCAGTTGGTGCAATCTTTTATCTATATAAGTGATGGTAGCTAAGTTCAGCAGCGTATTACTGCACTAAAAACTTGGGTTTTTAATATAGAGGTACTTACTAAAATATGTAAGCGGCGATAGCTTAGTTTGGAGTGGAACGGACTGTCGAGACGAATGTTCGTAGGTTCAAAAGGACAAGGACACGGGCCTCTGACTTTTTAAAAAAATATATGTGTGTGTTCTTTGAGAATTATCGCTCGCTTTAACGGTGAAGGAAAACATCGTGCGAAAACCTGCATACCTGAGAAGTTCTCTGAATTTCGAAGGTATGTGAAATCTGCGAACCCGCACTAGGCCAGCGTGGTGGACTAAGGTTTTAACCCTCGCAGTTGTAGAAGAGGCCCGTGCTCAGCAGTGGGCAGTTTATAATACAGGGCTGGTATCATGATGATGATGACTAAAATATGTAATCATATCGGATAGCGTTAATAAGTCCGTGGCAAAAAGAACAAAATCAACTGAGAACGGAAGTTTACGTTCTTCCTATGGAATTAAAACCAAATATTCGAACAGGATTGCAAGCCGACGTAAGCCAAACTAAATGCCTCAGCCACACGTTTGCATTTGTGATGGTATACGGCTTGAAAAACGTGTGGTTCCGCGATGTTTTTCCTTTGGTTTTGTAGTTAGACGAGGATGCGGCTCAATGATGGTAAGCAATACGACCTCCCATAAACAGTAGCATCACCATACAGAACTTTGAATTACAAAGTACTGCGTGGCACTCTGCCCTCGTCACCCTGAGACATAAGTCTCATAATGCCCCAATTACCAGAGCGAGTCATTAAACAATGGCACTAAAGTCAGTAGTATTAAGAGTGTTTGTTTGTTGCAGGGCGTTGCGGCGCGGGCAGTCCGTGCGAGCAGTTGTGCCGGGAGCTGCACGACGGCACATTCGAGTGCGGCTGCGGGCCAGGATACGTGCTCCACGTCGACGGTTACGGCTGTCTAGGTCACTACCTTTATTATACAGGGTCATTTTGACAATGCGTTAATTATTAATAAATGAAACCACATAGTGTTGGGTAGGACATACAAGAGGCGGTACATTTGTCCCGTACATGATGTCAAAATGTAAGAGCTGCTCAACATTTTTTGTTGTACTACTTCAAATTTCATGTCGCGGCAGTCGCGAAGTCGTGTTACTCACTATCTATCTCAGTGAAACTCTAAGACGGGGATAGAGAGGGAGCGAAACGCATGCTACAAAATACAATAGTATGTTATTCTTCTAAAACTTATCGCCGAGCTTCATTACGCCTCGCCTCATTTGAAGTGGGACATTGTACTGGCTTAGTGCAAAAATGAGGCTACTCTTACAAACTCTTTTTTATGTCGTGTCCTACCCAACACTAAAACCACATACTCGTCTTTGCCTCTGCTAACATAGTGCCAAGAATCATCCACGAGAAACGAATATTTTCACCAAAAATCTCAATTTTACTATCCTGATTTTTTCATCATTTTTAAATTTAGTGCGAATATGGCGTGTGCGTGAGTATTTTTCCGACTGAAAGTGTGATGTTGCCGCTGCGACGAATCCTCTAAGAGTAGTAATAGTGGCATTAGGGCGTGTAAACTTAAAGTTACTTTTTATTGATATTTATTTTATTCGAAACTTATGCTGTTTTATTTTACATTTATGACTAAAATAACTTAATGGAAAGTGTTATTTTCAACGAGATAAGTAGGTATGTGGTTTCATTTAGTAACGCAATGTCAAAATAACCCTGTATACACCGGCCAGTCTCTTTTACACACACACACTAACGCCATTATCATCGATGGAGTAGGCTGAGGAGCAAAAAGCTCACCCACTTTTTTCCGTGTTGTGACAGAGGGCGAGCCTATCGATCTCTACTGGTATTAAAGGCGAAATCAGTTTCATACAAGATAATCAAAGGAATAGAACAAACGTGAATACGACTGTTATTGGCAATGATCAAAGTCCGGCAGAGGCTAAGGCAGACCGAAGACAAGGTGGAAAGATGTAGTGCTAAGAGATATGAGAGAATGTCAAGTTTCCGAAGACGACATATTGGATAGAGCGAAGTGGAGAAGAAAAATTAGGAAAGCTGACCCCACAACCATATGGGATGTATAGCTTGGAAGAGAGAGATTGGCAATGATCAGTCAGCCGATGTGGCACAAATCAGGAGCCATTAAACTTAGTCATCTGTATGCCGGCCAGCTTCTAAAATATAAATAAAGTACTGAGTGTGGACGACAACTGAAGGGAAGCGATGGATTTAAGATAGAGATTACACGAAATGTTTGGTATCGATTTACTTACGGTTTCTCTCGTATGAAATGCTTGACCGCCTTGGTGGCGTAGTTGTATTACAGTACGACTGCAAAGCTTGAGGTCTCGGGTTCGATCCCCGCGTCGGACAAACTGATATTGAGTTTTTCTATTCAGTATCAGCTCGGAGTCGGGAATTTGTGCCCGATATGGCGATAGGTTCGCCCCCTGTCACATCATGGGACGGAATAACGGCGAAAATTGGGTGCACTAGTTACGCCTCTGCCTACCCCTTCGGGGATAACAGGCGTGAGTGTATATGTATGTATGAAATGCTTACGTAACATTTCATCTTTCCTCATTTCAGGGGTAGGCAGAGGTATTCTTATCTATATTTCGCCAACTATGTTACATGCCATGTAAAAGGGGCTTGAATTATTCAATAATTATTTTCTGGACCCAACGTCCCATTTATAGATAAAAAATCTGTATGTTAATGATCATTGTGTATCTTGAATAAAAATCGAGGTATCATAATTTTACAAAAGAAAGAAAATCTTAGTGCTAATAGTTTGCGACTTGCGAAAGGTAACGAGACCAAACAGCTGCAAAAATAGAGATGCGGGCATTAAATATTTAAACCTCAACATAGAATAGCTTTTATTCCAAGGAAATTTATTTTAGAAATGTTACTTGAAACCAAATAATGTTCTCTGCAAAATACCTTGTGCAATGAAATATGTACGACGTAACTATTTTTCATTTAGCTTTGTAAAGGATGCCACGTCTATTAGGGCCCATTGTCTCGTTATAATAAATAATAATAGCTATCCTTCCTGCGCCGCGTCGGCCGTCCACCAGCAAGGTGGACAAACCACTTGATAAAGGTCGCAGGAACGTGCTGGATGCGGGCCGCTTTTGACAGGTCCGTCTGGAAATCTTTGGGCGAAGCCTATGTTTAGCAGTGGACGTCGTTTGGCTAATGATGATGATGACCCTTCCTGTATTAGCTGTACTTGTTATGCTGGAAAACTTGACTGCCTCGGTGGCGTAGATGTATTGCGTACGCGTCACGAGTACGATTTGAGCGCTGAGGTCCTGGGTCCGAATTCCGGTTCGAGCCATAAATTTCCATCTTAAAATTACTCAGTCGCAGCTCGGAGTCAGGAAGTTTGCGTTGTGATACCCCCGTGCCTCGGAAAGTAGGTAAAGCCGTTGGTCCTGCACCTGATCTCTCTCCGGTCATGTCGGATTGCCGTCACACCGGACTATGAGAGTAAAGAAATAGCGAGTGCACCTGTGTATTGCGCACACACTTGTGCACTATAATATCTCCTGCGTACCTGGCTGATCTCCGTTGAGATTGGCCGCCGTGGCCGAAACTGGCTATGAGAATTACTGCTGGAAACGGGCGTCCTCCACTATTGGAAGGGTTTAAGTTCTAGCCAGCCCTGCTCGTCTAGCGGGTTGACATCCTCCACATACTTTCGAAATTCGTAAAAAATTATAAAGATTTTTTTTATTTATCCAGCTAGAATAGAGTCGCTCAAGAACTGCACATTTATCACTGTAATTATGTCTTTATTCCCGAAGAGGTAGATAGAGGTGCAACTAGGTGAACAAGGGCACCAACTGATTGCCATTTGTGTGTGTTTCGTCCCATGATGTGATAGGGACTAAGCCTATCACCATGACACAAATGCCAGACTCGAGACTGATACTGAGTGGAAATGCCTCATAAAACTTTACCCGGCATTCGAACCTGGAACCTCAAAGCAGTGTCGTACCGCTCAATACAACTACGCCACATAGACAGTCATGTTAATTTCCTCCATAACAATAAAGTATATCACACACTAGCCCATAAATAACGGCTAAATTTACATCGACCTTACGCGTTGTTAGTGCGAAAATACTAACACAGTTTCCTATTCGCACTGAGGATTAGCAGCACAAATTGATACTCGGCAGGTGAACACGACGTATGATAGATACGACGGGAAGAAGACCCGGCGTTGACAGATGGGGTTGACAACAGCGTTAAGGGAGGTTTACATCGCCTCAAACTCCTGACATATACTGGAGTATTTAAAGCTTCAAGGCAGGTTTACATAGTCATCACCAAACAACTTTATATTGAAGTTGTTAAGGCGGTCGTTTGAACTATTTATCCATATCGTATGCCTTGTAAATGGAAATAGTCTCATCTCCTACAGCCGGAGACAGTTGGTGAAATGTGGGTGTACACAACCTAACTTTGAAAAGGCGTATGGTCACGATTTTACTTATACCTGAATACTTGAATTTTTTGGCCAATAAACCTTAGCGGATTAACGATTTTTAAATAGCGAACGATCTTCAGATATTAACTGGTAATTAAAGATTATTCAAGTCATCAATTCGAAATTCAAACTTTAGTTAATTAATCGGAATTTCGCGACGTAGTTACTACTAAGCATGGGACCCAGCATGACTCATCACAAACGAAAATAAACACACTGATGCGAGTGTCACTTTTGTTGAACTTTCTGAAGAGTCATCAACTAAAGCTATTTTCGGGTCACGATAAAATATCTCTCATGTTAATTAACCCAATGGCGTGCTTCTAAAGAATTTAGCCTGCGTGCCTTTGAGCATTATGGTAGAAAATTTGAAAACTATTCATGTTAAATTAATTATAGTTGGAGTCTAGTCTAGACGGACCGTTCCAAGAAAATAAAGTGATTTATTTAAGTTCGTGTTCGTAACCCTTTACAAATAAATTGAATTCAGTGCGCCTTTTAGTCGTGTTGTGCCATTGTCAAGCTTTGCTTTTAAAGCAAAGCAATCCTAGGTTGCAATCGGAGACTTGATTCTTACTCAATTGAATCTAATCTACTTCGGTTCACAGGCTTTGTGTTTTATAGATTTCATTTTGTAAATAAAAGTGTACAGATAAATTTTGTTAATAATAAAAAATATTATGCCTACTGGACCATCGCACAGCTCATTTGGAAAATGGAAACTAATAGTCTGCTTTATTATGATTGCCTTTTGAATTGATTTGTGATTATGGTTTATATCTATAATAATGACAAATGTATCTGATGATAATAGCGGCTATGAGTATATGTTGGGTTGCCAGTTTTTAATGAAAATAATGGAGATTTTTGCACCTTTAACAATTTTGCACATGAAGCCGAAAAGAGATTTTATGTGTGTCAGTTATCTATGAGGCAAGGAACTCGATTGAGCCTTATTATTCGTGCGACATAAAACTGGCAAAAGTATAAATCTACCACGGGCTGTAGGTAAGGCGCCTTTCAGCAAACATCATTGATGCCAATAGAAAAGAAATGTATGGTATCACAGACTTATCGATCGGATATGTCATTCCCATACATTTTTGTTTTCTATTTGCGTTAACGATTGTAGAAGGCGTCTTTGCTGCAGCCCCTCTAGAGTACATAGAATATATGTGCCTAGAGCTCGGCTAGTAAGACAAAACACTACGGCCTCACTGCATACGTCTGTCATAGTTATACAATAATAATTATACGTAATATATCGTTACTAATTAGGCGGTACCAAAATACAAATCACTTTGATTCCATTACCTATTATGTGATAACCTGACTGAAGACTGCCTCGGTGGCGTAGTGGTATTGCGTACGCATTACGGGTACGATTTGCGCGCTGAGGTCCGGGGCTCGAATCCCGGGTCGAGCCAAAAAAATTGTGACTGGGTTTTTTCATCTTAAAATTTACTCAGTCGCAGCTCGGAGTCAGAAAGTTGGCGGTGTGATACCCCCGTGCCTCGGAAAGCACGTAAAGCCGTTGGTCCTGCGCCTGATCTCTCTCCGGTCATGTCGGATTGCCGTCTCACCGGACTATGAGAGTGAAGGAATAGCGAGTGCACCTGTGTATTGCGCACACACTTGTGCACTATAATATCTCCTGCGTACCTGGCTGATCTCCGTTGAGATTGGCCGCCGTGGCCGAAACTGGCTAGGAGGATTTCATGTGATAACCTATTCTAGAAGGCCTCGCAGCTGAGGAAATATTCGTTGGGAGACCACTCATAACCGCAAATGTATATTGGATGCAGTAAAGAATTGTATCCATCGAATATTCTATCCATTCCTTGCAGATTTTAAAAAATTGTATCTACACTCAAATTGAATATCTAAAATACACCAGTACACGAAATCCAGGTACTGTGGACCAATAACGCTCTGTATCTACTCCATTCGTCAAATAAATCGATTTTATCCACTGCTATTGGGCGCTGAATTTAAGATACCGATGTATTTCATTGCTATCGGCGATTGCCATTCGCTCTCCTATTCAAAATCGCTGTGCGTGCAAAACCAAGTAAGGTGCACGAAAATTTTGTTTGGTTCTTGATATTTTTAGGCAAAATGTTTTTGTGTTCAAAGTTAAAATTAAACTGTAAACTATTTTGATTTTAACACAGTATGTAACATAGTAAATCAAAAAATAACTGATAGTTAGTAAACTCTTACTATTTTTTATTAAAAGTTAATAATCTTCCACAGAACTGAATTCAACAAAAGCCACTGAAACCTCGTTGGATGCCGAAGAAGATATCTTATACCAGAAAGACGTGTCTTTCTCAGCTGAACTAGTAGTAGCACCGTCCAATAGAATTAGTAAACCTACTCTAAGCTTAAAACATATCGAGGAAGAGAAAAGACTAGCAACGTCACCGTCCGTGGACGCGAGGCACAACTATACGTACACGGGGGAGAGAACAAAGCAGGTTGACGGACTGAAGAGTCTTATTGAGGATGGAATCAGCAAAATTGACATCAACATTATCGCTGACGAGATTAAAGACGGACTGCTCGAAGCCAGTAAAAAGGTGACTACGATTGGACCCAGTTTAGAACAAAAGGTGAGATTTGTAAGACGTCATTTTAACTGGTTTCTTTTGCTTAGGAATTAATTCTTCTAGCGTAAAAATAAATATAATAGGTGGCCCTAGTTAGAAATTTTCCTAATCTAAAAGCAAATGGTTCTCAAGTCCTCGTATGTTTTTAATCAATGATTTATTTTGCATGGCCTTCAAAGTAGCTCTAAATTGATCTCATTTTATTTTATTTGTATTGAAAATTGGAAGTCGAACTTCGTAGCTACAGCAGGGACCTCTATAAAATCAAACCGAATTAATATTATTAAGGCACTGGGTTCATTGATTCCTTTAATATGATCAGGTACCCGGTGCAACAGTTTCACCTCCGTGGACGGCGGCGGTGGAAGCGTGCGGGTGCGACTCATCCTGTGGACCAGAAAGATGTTCCTGTCACCATCCTCTTAGCAAATGCAAAACAGGTTTGTAAATAAACCTTCTTTCCTTCTTCTTTTTCTATTCAACAGTTGAAACAAAAACCAGTATCCAAAGAAAACCAATAAATTCGCTAATACAGATATTACAGATTCGATAGCATGTTTTTTAAAAATTAGGTAATTAGGTACTTATGTCAGGTCTAGGCATTGTGAACTAATAATTCCCCCTAGTTCCTGAAACCCTGGAAGCTGATACTTAATCTGGATTTAATTCTGATCTAACCAGCAGTGGCGAAGCGTCCATATAACCCGATTCCTACCGGCTTCTCTTGTAGGTTTTGGGTGGTACTTTACAATGTACTTGTTAAGTAAATTATAAATTTAGACGTGCGGTAGGACGTCACCTGCCGCGCGTCATTTTTCGTCGGGTGCGGAATCGGTCTTATACAATTTAATACTGTATAGTTGTGCCGTCTGCCGTCGCGGCACATGCCGTCTGCCGTCGTGGCACATGCCGTCTGCCGTTGCCGTCTGCCATCTGCCGCGTTCTGCGGAATCACAGCTTTAAATTGACCTATATCGAGCACACCGTGCGATATGTTAACTCAGGCATTTTTTGCCTCGGATTACTTTTTGAAAACTTTCACCCTTCGCCACTGCTAACCAGAGGGATAAATCAGAAGTGTGTATAAGAATATAGCGCTTTTAAGTATACCTATGGTTGACTAATTATAATTAATATCTTCTTGACAGTATACAGAATAACCGCTTTACATTTATTTTGATGACCTAAAAATTTTTACGATTTGAGCCGAAACACTCATAAATAGCAAACAAAGAATTTATCAACTTCCGCCATTTTGAGTTATAGCCCTTCAAGCAAGTTTTAACGCGATGGAATCAATTTCAACGGCCAGTACGAGAAAGTTTAAATTAAAGTGCCACCGCGTTATCTTTGCCGTCTGCTTGAGGTCGCTAAATAGGTAAATATTGCCCTATTTTTTAATTTAATATTCAAATACATTTTATAACACTGACTGCCTCGGTGGCGTAGATTTATTACGCTACAACTGTAATGTTGAAGTTTCGGGTTCGATCTCCGCGTCGAGCAAAGTGATTTTAGGTTTTTCTACTTCAGTATCAGCTCGGAGTCAGGAATTGTGCTCGATATGGCGATAGGCTCGCCCCCTATCACATCATGGGACGGAATACGCACGGCGAAAGGAGGGTGCACTAGTTGCACCTCCGCCTACCCCTTCGGGGATAAAGGGCGTGAGTGTTGATGTATGTACATTTTATAACACTAACCACCGATTTCACTCCTTCCTGATTAAGTCCCCGGTAGCTTATTCGAATCTTATCTGACATATAAACAACAACATTTAGGTCTAATATAGTTAGTTAATCAGGCATTAAAACTAACGCGAATGTTAAAGTATCGCGCGTGAAAAAACGACTAGTTAATCACCTGTTGGGGCATGGTGGACACTCAAAAACCTTAACAGTCCGTTACAACAGTTAACAGGCCGTTAAAGTAACTAACAGAGCATGGTTAAATTAGACCTTATTTTACTAGTTAGTGCACATATTAGAACGTTAAAAATAAATAAACGTATAACCCACTAAACAGATTTGGACGTAATTTAGCACACAAAAATCCAATATCATGGGCTACTCTTTATCCCGGAAAAGTGTATAGTAGAACTTTAATCCTGATTTATCGCGTACACAACTGCGAGCAGCGCCCAATTGTAAAATCGATTGAAGAGTAAACACTTTTGCGTGGCGCTGGCGGTCATTACGAGTAGACAACTTCCGGTTAGCAACTTCCTCTAACTTACTAGTTATCGAGTTGGGCATACGCGGCGTAATAAACGAGCTATTCCCCACCTGAAGTTAATGCTATTTGTCTGAAATTTGATAACTGAGTTTGGACATTGCAGTTTGCATAGGAGTGCTGGGAATTCTGTTATTATCGACGCTATATTCGCGGTGGATTTTAGCTTCTGTAACGTGATTAGATTGTAGTTTCACTACTACGAACTTTCCGTTTTAAAATAGTCTTCATTTCAAATTAATCACTAAATAACTACTCACTGACCATTGAATTAGATTAACTTATAATTAATTTAATAATTCAATTTCAATAATACACTGCACAGATTTAATAAACTCATAAAGACAAATAATACAAATACCGAAACCCACTACGATCTCCAAATTCAAATTGTACAGCCGAAAAGAAAAAAGCAGATTACAAATTCCTTGCAAACAATGGAATCAATAAAACACCTATTTCGCAGGCATGCGATGGAGTCCTCACCGAGAGCGGGGATTTTCGATTACCGACCCCAGGCGTTTCACCCTAATCGACATCTCTCGAAGAATGTGGCCCTAGAATTATATAAAGTGATATCTACGGAACTTGATCTATAGCCGTTGAGTGTACATCTGGAAACGACTGCATGGTATTCGGACCCGTACATTTTTCCGTAAAACGTAGGTCTATACAAATTGAGCGATTTATTATAACAATGGTGTGGAAACAAATAGGTCTTTGGAAAGACTCGCCCCTATCAAATCATGGGACGGAATATGCACGGCGAAAAGTTGGTGCACTAGTTGCGTCTCGGCGTTTAGGGATAAAAGCCGTGAGGGTGTGTATGTATGTGTCTGCGTGTGTATGTGAACATGTTCTTAGTACATTCCTTCTCTCGAAATCTTATTAATACCTCTATGAATTGCGGGAAGTTGCTATGTAAATCATTCCATTTATAGCAAAGGAAGGAGAGTAAACCCCCTTCTGAATATGATACGTATTGCAAATGTACTGGAATTCACCAGATATTATAAGAAATAGCATTTATTAGTTATCGATTATTAAAATTAATCGTTAAACCATTCGTCGGGTTAAGTAAAATCTAATAATTACTTAAGTAGACACCGTTCATTTTAATCTTCATATTTACAAAGACGCTGTAGTTGATATTCTAACAAGAAACATAATACATTTCTTGCTAGAAGTTTTACTGTATTATGCTCTTAATGTGACCATTTAACAGAAAGACAGGAATAAGGAGAGCTAAGAAGCACAGCGCCCATAATTAAAACAAAAGTAAACAAAGCTTGAGCACGCCCCTTCAACAATTAAGAGTTGTCATAGCCGGCTTAGCTCAGAAATGTTTGAACATACAAAACATTACGAGCTATTACTTAAATTTCTTGATTCTACGTCAAGGAAGGGATTGCTGACAATGACAATTAGCAAATATTGTATGTTAGCTTTGTAAGGCGCTGCAATATTTCAACGAAATATGTCTGTTTTTGGAAGCATCGAGTTTGTTTAAAGGATATGTTAGTAAAATTATACAGAAGGAATCATACTCAGAAACGAGTATGCGTACGTGTTGGGATTTACGTTATTTTTAGAGATCTGAGACTAAAGAGTACCTGATAATGAATTCCGGGATTTAGGAATGACTAAAAGATGGATTTTCAAAAGTTTGTAGTAAGTAGTTTGTAGTGCGCTGTTCATTTTAGTCTAAGAACATTCGCTGGAACACGCTCTTTCGTAAAGCTTTTGCCCACTCAAATTGGTTGAGTTGGAGGGAAGCGAGGCGTGAACATTCAACTTGACTTGAATTTTATTATTAACTCAATACTGGGGAGCAGTACGGGTCTAGTTTACATTAAAACCTTTATTTGGATTCAAATAGCCACACCCACATTTGTTGCAGCCATGTCCTCTATTTTACACTAAAAACCTTTATTAGCATCGCGACAAATGGATCTTTTATTGTTGCAGACACGAGCATCTCATCGCCCCGGTTCTCAGGGTCTTCGTGGCTAGCGTTCCATGCGTTGCGCGGCGCGTACAAGCGCGTGCGAGTGCGCATGCGCGTGCGGCCGGAGCGGGCGCGTGGCGTGCTGCTCCTCACCGGCGAGCACGACGACCTCTCCGGCGACTACCTCGCGCTCATGCTTAGGAACGGACATGTGGAACTCAGGTGAGATACGATGATTTACACTTCATCCGCATAAAGGCAGAAAAAGTTAGGGAGATGGCGGCGATTTGAGCAGAAGGGAGCGCGCAGAATCTACCAGCGTATATTTTGAACCTATAGTTTGACAGTTTCCTAATAGCAGGCGCATTAGGCGACTCCATTGCAGTGGACTTGACGCACCCAATCGAAGTTGAGCATAATACTTTCGTACTTATTACCTACTGTGTACTAGTAAATTCGAATAATCATCCAATCTTCAAACAGCTATTAGCAACCGCGGGAATGTCAATGATGCTGGCAGTTGGATATATTTTATATCTGCCTGGATAACCACCGCCGTACATAAGGTGTTACATCCATAGTGGCCCACGTAAATGTGCCATGTACCAAGATCAGCCTGTATATCCGATTCAAATAGGCCGGCAAAATTGTGCCGACTGACGAGGGATAATCATCGCTCGAAACTCTATCTGGACCTCTCTCTGCCTACCATCAGGTGTCGTGGTCACTTTGCTGTGCCAGTATAAAAAAAAGACTGTGACGGTTCATACAAACTATTTTGGGTAATGAGGACAACTGTTGACCCCATTGAAAAATTCAAATTCCGATCAACGTGCTCTAACTCGCCTATTTTCGATTCGTGGTATGTGAACCTTCCGTTTTTAGGCTAGTAAATTAATAACTACCCGACCCAGGAATAGGACTTTTCCGTCTGGTAGAGGCGATACTATATGAAATAATGCTTTTTAGAGATAGATTTTTTATTTATATCAAGAAACCTATGTCCGCTTTCTCATTGAAGGTTGAAAATAAAAGCAATGTCCGTTTGTTGCTAAATTCTTTATACCTCTAAATGACGAGACGAACTATTACCTACAAGGGGTCGTAGCCAAGACGCCTATCTGTCGTTAACGCTAATAGAAATCCATCAATAAGTCTGTCGGTTAGATATATCATTTCCATATTTTTTTAGTGATGTCGAGCGTTACGACTGACGACAAATACAAGAGAACTTTGAACTTTGCGATAGTCATCATGTGTCTCAGTATTAAGTACCAGGGTATCTACTCCCGACGCAAAAAAAACTTATCGCTAATCAAGTTATTTTTCCAACTACCGATCCTGGATGACAAGCTCTTCGCATACAAATCCCATTCGCTAATGAAGCACAAACAGACAAATCAAAACACATCTAATTGATGGTTTCCATTGGAATCCCTTCGCATCGGCCGATAATTAACGGCCTGTGTAAGCTGCTATGCATCGGCATCGAGCCCGGATTACGTTCGCGTTCTACATATTAATTAAACCGATGTACATTTTGATGTTTCGCGTAAGTAGGGCTGCCATCATTTAAATTGCCGACGCCGGATAAACACGGCAAAAATCCCGGACATTTGGGCGAAATATGGGTATTTCCCCGGACACATCTGAAAAAATATTTTGCCGTTCCTTCTTGAATGCGGGGAAATGCATGAAATTTTAACTAAGATTTATTTAAATTTGTCGCTCATCTATAAAAAATGGATTTCCCCTGACAACAAAAGTGTCCGGGTTTTGACCGGACAATTTTTAAAACCCCGGCCGGACGGCCCCCGGACGCCCTTCAAACTAGGACAAATCCGGGGAAATCCGGACGGATGGCAGCCCTACGCGTAAGGGACTTGGATGGGTTGAGATTTTTATTTTTCAGAGAGAACGTCTATTTTGTACTATTTTATTGGTTTTGTAGGTCCAAGTTACATTTTTGTTTTATCATCGGATAATAATGAGCTCTGAAATGGGTTTTCCTCTATTCTTAAAATTCTTCATGCTGAGGTCTCGGGTTCGATTCCCGGGTCGGGCAAAGTGATATTGAGTTTTTCTATTCAGTATCAGCTCGGAGTCTGGAATTTGTGCCCGATACGGCGATAGGCTCGCCCCTATCACATCATGGGATGGAATAATGGCAAAAAGTGGGTGCACTAGTTGCGCCACCCCTTCGGGGATAAAAGGCGTGAGTTTATATGTATATGTATGTTCATGCCCTCAATTTGGTTATTGTGCGAATCATTTTTTCACAAAGAGATACCATTAGGTAACTATAGCTAATACAGAAGGGGGGGGGGGCGGTCCGCGGCAAAATGTTTGATTCGTCAAGCCGCACGACGGGTAAAAATAAAACTTTTACGAAGAAATTTTGGTTACGGAGGTGAAAGGGGAGGCTTTGCACGCGTTACTGTAATTTGTTGAAATTATCTTTTTTTGGTACCTCAGAGCGGCAAGTTTTGGGTCCGCCGCGGTCAGCAAGAACCCACGCTGCGCCACTAAGCTAATAGGGGTTTTTGGAGGTGCGGACGGGACAACTGCTAGGGATCTCGCTCTTCGAAGGGTTTCGTGTTTTTTTTATCCACAGCATGACAGACTGGTTCCATTGCACCTGATGCTAAAGAAGTGAAGCCCAAAAAATTTTAACTGGTAAGAGACAAATACCTTCACGGACGGTTGGCAAAGTTATGACCTTTGAGGCACAAAGAAGACGGTCGACAAAGGTATCGGCCTATGACCTTAGAGGCACAAAGAAAAAACATTACCCTCTTATAGCAATTATAGCAATTGGGTAAAACGGCTTTGGAAAAGTTTGCCCAAAGTCTCGCATTGTTTAAGGTTACTGCTTGCTTAACAAATGATTCTGACGGGCAGGTTTGACTGTGGCAGCGGCGCGGGTGTGCTGCGCTCCCCGGAGCCAGTCCGACTCGGCCACTGGAACACCATCTCCGTATACCGCCACCGCTGGGACGCGTGGCTGCGACTCAACAACGGGAAACGCGTGCGAGGCAGGTCCAAGGTATCAATCAGCTTGGTTTATTAGTGTTTTGTCCGTATACCCTGCAAAAAGGTTCAAGGATCGATTCCCAAGTGCTTAGCGAAGCGTGGGTGCACTCGTTGCTTGCCCGTCACTTTGGCAATAAAGAAATATTAGTAAGCATAATCCAAATTGGTTGTTAGGAAAAGTTTCATCAAGATTGGTTCAGTGGAATCAACGGCTCTCAAACCATCTTCAAAACGTTTACTCCAAAAGCACTTCGATGTAAACATTTCATTTTACATTTCAACAATAGAGGATATAGAAATCTTTCTGTCGGATGTATTACTTTAACATTCTCGTAGTACGGTTTTGTTGGTGATATCGCAGTATTCCTATTTTTATACTAAAATCCTCCTTACATTCGTGGAAAAACATTTATCAATTCCGTATCCGATATGGCCGGAGCTGGCTGGCAGCCAGAGATTGTATTAGCAGTGAAAGTAATGCAACAGTGACTCTAAAATATCTTGGTAAAAGAGAAAATTTTATATGAGAAGCATTTTTCTTGATAACATGTCTCATGTCTGATAAATTTAACTTAGTCGAATAGCATCATGCTGACCTCCGTATCCGAAAACCTGTACATTGAAGCTTATTCCGCTTTCCGAGTAAGTCAGGCCAGGATAATTCTGGCTACTAACGAAGGTCGCATCTTGTTTAACCTGTTCTTTGCAACCCGGCAAGTTTTATTTACCCATAATTACCTTAAAAATCTATAATGCTACCCTAAATTTCTTTCGCATTGTGATTTCAATGTCGGAATTGCGTTTCTCTTGTATATGCTAAAATCCAAATACTAACGTAACACAAACATTCACGCCTTTTATCCCAGAAGAGGTAGGCAGCGGCGGAACTAAATGCACCCACTTTTCGCCGTGCATGTTCCATCCCATGATGTGATAGGGGGCGAGTCTATCGCCATATCGGGCACAAATTCCAGACTCCGGGCTGATACTCAAAAGAAAAATCCAATATCACTGCCCGACCCGGGGATCGTACCGTAATACATTCATATCAATTTATTACGATTATTGCTTTCTCCTGTCTTAATTAGTGACGTAGGTTCTGCCTCGGCGTTGTTGTTTGTGTGCGCGGTACGACTTCCGCTAAGGTCTAAGGTTCAACTCCTAGGTCAGGCAAATTGATAGTGTGTTTCTGCTGAGTATTATACGCCCGATATGGCAACAGGCTATGATATGGGACGGAATATACACGACAAAAAATGAATGCACTATTTGCGCCTTCGGGGATGAAAGGCGGGAGTGGTGTACTCTCCTCCATTAGTTTAACTTCACATCCAATACAATGTACAATCTAACAAAGATTGCACAAGATAATGCTTTTGAGATCTGTCCCATATTTCACCGTTCAGCGACCATCGATTCCTACTAGTGTAATGGTCCATTTGTTACTATTACCCGGTCTTCACTTTACTCTCGAAGATAATAACAATGGTTCGCTGGAAATGTTTTATACGGTTTTCTAGTAGTGAGATTTCATTTGACGTTTTTCGTTTGTTTATCTTGATGGAATAGATGCAGGTCATTATGGAAATTAAATAGGATTGTGATTTTAAGTCCTTGACAATTTTAATGTTGTTTCAAAAGAAAAGAAAATTATTGATCAATATTTCGTTTAGGTACGGAGGCGAAGCTGTCAAACTGTTGCCAAGAACACTACATTACCACGACCATATCCTGAGTTTTTTTTACTACTATCTGCGGCTAAGCCCGCCGCACTATAAAGTGTAGATAGTTTCAGATATTTTTGCTAAAGTAAATGCAAGTTGTAGTGTTTACATTCCTAGCAACAAGTTTACGTCTGCGCGATGGCTTATAGCGACGCGAGCTATATTAACCGACTTACAAAAATAGAGGAGCTTGTTAATTCGTGTGTGTATTTTCTTGTGTATTTACATTGATTACTCTCAAAATTTTGGGCCGATTTCCGCGATCCTTTTTTATTTTGTAAAATTGGTACTCCAAATGGTCCCATTACAATACACAGGGTCATTTTGACATTGCGTTAATAAATGAAACCACATACTTATCTCGTTGAAAATAACACTTTTCATAAAATTATTTTAACCATAGATGTAATATAAAAAAGTGTAAGTTTGAAACAAAATAAATATCAATAAAAAGTAACTTTATGTTTACACACCCTAATGCCACTATGACTGCTCTAGGAGAATTTCTTCGCAGCAGCAACATTACACTTTCAGTCAGAAATACACTTACGCACACGCCATATTCGCACTAAACTACAAAATGATAAAAAAATTGGAATACCACAACCGAGATTTTTGGCGAAAGTATTCGTTATTCATTGATAATTTTTAGCACGATGTTAGCAGAGGTATAGACGAATATGTGGCTCCATTTAGTAACGCAATGTAAAAATGACCCTGTATATTTTTATTTTGGATTTATTCAATACTCATGATGGTCGCAATCAAGTTTCTTCATGTGAACTGTTCTAAACAACCAAATGGACAGCCTTTCTATGCCAAAAATATGCTTAAAGCGAAAAAAATAATTGCACTCCCGTTAGCAAAGTCATTGTTGGTAAAAATTAAGTGACAGAAGCAAGAGCCACGCTATTTCCAACCCCTCTCGTGGCAATTATAAAGTTTTGTGCAACGAGCGTCGTTTGGCGATCGTTAACCGCCTTTTGTAAACATCTTTGTGCCGGACTACAATCTAGCGTTATACATAGTACCATCCTACTAATATTGTAAATATGAAAGTTTTTAGTTCTTTTAAGAGTGGTTTCTATAGTTTGTGCCTGATATGGCGAGGCTCGCTACCTATCATGGAACAGAAAACACTTGGTGAAAAGTGGATGCCCTAGTAACACCTCCTTAAGTAAATTATGTTTTTACTATCCAACTAGTGGCCAATAAATGTTTTCTATCTTTTTTTCAGTTTTAACATTTATGTACACCGCATAATCGACATGATCTTTCAATTCAATTTTGATATTGGAATCAATTATCTCATACATCGCTACACAAAATCCATTGTAACTTTTGTTCAGTAAAACACGGATATTTTTTATTCCTTCGCTTAAAACGGTTTTGTGAGAGCGGAAGCGCCGTTTGAAATTCATAATTTCGTGAATACGGAATTTTAAAGAGAACATTCCGCGAACGTACACATTTGGTCGGTTAATTGTTTAATGCGGTTTTTGAATGTAACGTTATGAATTATTAAACAAAAGTTACTGTATTATATTAACATGCATACATAGAATCACGCCTTTTTCCCTGTCAAGGTTAGGCAGAGGTGTATCACACCCACTTTTCGCCAGCTATGTTAGGTTTCCATGTAATTGGGGAAGGATCTATTGCCATTTACGGGGCATATTTCCAGACTCCTGGTTGATAATGAGTAGAAAACCCAATATTACTTTGCCCGACCTGGGGATCAAATCCGAGACCTGAGCACTGCAGTTGTACCGTAATGCAACTACGCCACCAAGGCAGTCAATACATATCTTTTTCAGATAAGTGTATACCGAGTACATTCAGTAAACAAAAAAATAGTCAAAACGATGTTATTTATTTCCTCAAAATCGAGTGATTTTAAAATATTCCCGGTAAGCAACAGCTTGGTTGTGCCCCTGGCATTGCTTAAGCCCATGGGCGGCGGATGCTTAACATCAGGCGGTCCTTTAGCTCATTTGCCTACTAAGGCAACAAAAAAAAATTAAAATTAAAAAGTAATTTCCTTTGCATGACTCAAGCCAAAAAATACGCATCATATAAATTGCAAACTGGAATTTTATTGGGTCCTCAATTGAAACCATTTCGCCGTGTAATTAGTAACAAATAGTTAATCCTATTAATCTTCAGTCAATAGAATTAGATTGTTATAAGATCCATTATAGTTCACATGAACATGATCCTCCATAATACGAGTTAAGATCGCAGCAAAGATTATTTCGTACTATTAATAGATATTTTGTGGTCCAGTAGGTACACAAGGATTAAAGCTACTCAAAGGGAGCTTTAGTGGTAGCGTACAAGACTCAAGTTCGATACCCCGGTCGAATATTCAAGACCAATATTCAGATTTTCTATTTTTTTTACGAAAGTTGACTTTGTCTCTTCAATTCTTAATTAAACTAACTAAGCTAAACTGTTAGGTTTACGATTTTTTTTTATGAAATTGTAGTAATAGCTGTTGGCCTTTCGAATGAATAACCATAAAAGTTAGAATCATTGCTTTACAAATTTAGATATAAACAATATTTTTTACGCAATTTAATAAACTTTACATGTAGGTACTATGATGGTATATAGGGACAAAATTGAAACTTCGCGTGACGATGAAAATGTGCACAACTACTCACATCTGCCACCGCCACACGACGTCAGGAAACCGCCTTGGTCTGCTGCTGCACTCCGTCACTATATCGCAGGGCACTACACACAACTAGTCCACACGGTGTACGAATTTTAGGTGCTCAGACAGGCCAACTTACATAGTTGTTGAATTAATTATGAAGCGCGCCGAGGAACGTGCCGCCATAGATGCGCCGACCTTGATTACTATTCCTTCCACTGGATGGCGCGGGCGCACGGCCTCCCGTTGGTTATCGGGATTGGCCCGTTCAGTTGGCGGCAATTGTGTGCAAATTTGAATCGTCTTCGTTTTCACACACATCCCACCATCACGCAAATTTATGGATAGATAATGGTACGTAATATATAATATGAAACTACGGTTACGAAACATCATAATTATCTCCAAACTTGAGCACTAGAATAAAAATGTCATCTAAAACCTATTTCAAAAACGATATCGTGTATCGTAGTATATCACGTGTGGTATATCTCACACGACTTTCGTATGCCTACTAGTCAATACTCATGTCTTTTACATTCATATTTCCAACGTATGTCTACGTTGTAAGAATTATCTCCTCACCAGTGTTATAAAGCACCAATAACTGCGATATATTAAAAGAGTATCACACTTTATTATTTTATGAACAAGGTGAAAATATACGAAAAAGTAGCTTTTTCACAACTCGATACCGCTTCCTAAGCAATTGTCAATCAAACCGTGTACCCTGTCGCTTTTCAATAGATACTTGATTTAGTACCCGCAGATTAGGGTTCCCATAATTTCATGAAGCCGAAACGGGACATTTCCAAATTTCGATGATTAAGACATAATAGGAAGAAATCAGGGGGATTTTATTCCACAAAACACCGGGATATTTTATTAGTAAACCGAAACGAACGGTACCGACTACCGACATTCGAAACCGGTGACAAATAACGCGGGACTAATGGCAACTATAGGTACTGTTAAAGATTCATGTTTCAGCCTTGCCTTGGGAGCCTATTTTCATTATCTTAAGAATATCAGTAAATATCTCTGTTTCTATAGTTTTGAATAAGCATGCATTGAGTATACGTACTTAAATTCGATTTTTGATGTAATATTACTGTTACCATGTATTATTTTTTAACAGGAATGTTACTTTCCCCGTCGTATATATATTAATACGTGAAGAAAAATCTTTGTTACTATTTAAGCACATTGCGCGCAGGTGAGTGTGACCATACTATACCATACCAGCCAAAAACCATCAAATCTTTCCTCTTTATTATAATACTAGCTTTTGCCCGCGGCTCCGCCCGCTTTAAAAAGTTTTCCGGGATAAAAGGCCCGCTTTATATTTTCCCGGGATAAAAAGTAGTCTATGTGTTAATCCAGAACATGATCTACGCGTGCGCCAAATTTCATCGAAATCCGTTCAGTAGTTTTTGCGTGAAAGAGGAACAAACATCCATACATCCAAACATCCATACACCCATACATTCTTACATTCTTACAAACTTTCGCCTTTATAATATTAGTAGGATTACGAGGTATAGACGACATTGTCTTGAAAATAACGACAGTGACAAAACTTCATCTACTTAGGTTTTCTTTATTTATTTATTACAAGCTTTTGCCCGCGGCTCCGCCCGCCTTAAAAAGTTTTTCAGGGATAAAAGTCCCGCTTTATGTTTTCCCGGGATAAAAAGTAGCCTATGTGTTAATCCAGGACATGACTTACCCGTGTGCCAAATTTCATCGAAATCCGTTCAGTAGTTTTTGCGTGAAAGAGGAACAAACATCCATACATTCTTACAAACTTTCCCCTTTATAATATTAGTAGGAAGTAGGATTGTCTTTGTAGACACACACAAATACACACGATACACAATGTCTACACTATTACATTAACTAAAATATACAAAGAATTTAAAGAAACTAAGTCTATGTACGTGCGTGTTAAAAAGTAGACACAGCATTCACGAATAATACCCACTCCCTACCATACATTTCGGCCTTAGTCCACCACGCTGGCCTAGTGCGGGTTGGCAGACTTCAGGTATGCAAGTTTCCTCACGATGTTTTATATTCACCGTTAAAGCGAGCAATAATTCACAAAGAATACACACATAACTTTGTAGAAAAGTCAGAGGTGCGTGCCCTTGGGTTTGAACACGCGGACATTCGTCTCTGCAGTCCTTTCCACTCGTAACTAGGCTTTCACAGCCGGTGAGTGTGAGATTTGGTGTAATTAAATTTCATATAGAGGAGTGAAGAAATAACAAATTTACGAATTGCGGTCTAATTTCACCCCGTTAATAACAAGTTTTTGTTAAACGCTGATCCAGAATGATAAATGCTTTCTCCAATCAAAAAACTAAACTAAACGTATCACGTAGAACATTTTCGATACAATAGGTACATAAGAAAAGCGTAAAAAGTTGTGATTGCTAGGAAAAAACACGAACTAAACTCCACACAACTGGGAGCCGCTGATACCCGCTCCCGTGTGCTATAACTTGTAACTTTTATCAATTTAACAGTTTCCTAACGAATTAACTTGAGATGGTATTAAACTTTCTTTATTGTCTTGTGTAGCATAAACCTTACGCCCTGAGGTATTGTTAGGTTTCTTACGTATTTTTTATAATGGACTTTTTTAAGGAAGGTTTGTACTTACGTTAGCTTTAGAGTTTATCGCAAGCTGGGACTTCGTCTGAATAAAGTGCATTTCTACAAAAAAGTACAGTAGGTTGAAAGTAGGTACTAGCATATTATAATGTTATATTTCTGAACTAAGAATAAAAATCAAATCCGTTCATCATCAAAATCCAGACAGACTCGGTGGAGGAATCTGTTTTATAATACGTAAGGATGTGAGGATTAATAACACTCAACTTTAAATAGGATGACAGCGTCTGCGCGACGCCTTAAACTAATTACGGTCTGGGCGAAGACTTGGCTCTGTACCCTCACATTTAGCGCGTCATACTCGTGTGTCCTTTTAGTAGAATAGACGAAATTCCTCGGCGTGTGTGTTCATCCTAAATCACGTAAACAATGTCCCGTTTGTAAAGAAACACTGAGCTTATTAACTAAATAATCTAGGACCGTGAACTACATTGTTCAAGTAATTAACTAGTCTAAGGCTTAATTAGTAAAACTAACAGTGGGTCAGCGTTTTTTTTTATTGCATCGAATGACGAGACGAGCATGGCGTTCGCCTGATGGTAAGCGATACGACCACTTATAAACAGTAGAAACACCATCCAGCACCTTGAGTTACAAAGTACTGTGTGGCACTCCGCTGCGCTCGTCATCCTGAGACATAAGATGTTAAGTCTCATTATGTCCTGTAGTTACACTGGCTACAATGCCCTTCAAACCGTAACACAACAGTGCATGCACACTGCTGCTTGGAGATAGAAATAGACATTGCGGCGGTACCCACCCAGACGGACTCTTACATATGAGAGTCCTACCAACAGTAAAGGGGTGGATTAAGGACTAAACGCTCTCAGTAGAGGCCTGCGTCGATCATTGGGTCAGTGATTTATACAGCACTGGTATTATTGGTATCACTAATTAGGTGGCAGACATTTGTTCCCGTATAGCGAGATACGGCGATAGGCTTGCCGCCTATCATGGGACAAAACACACATGGCGAAAACTGAGTGCTCTGGTTGCACCATTGCTTACTCCTTCGGTGATAAAGGCGTAATGTATGTGTGTGTATATGTGTCCATTGCAAGTGCTAATTCACATTCACGGTCTAAACCAGTTCAATCAGAAATTTTATTGTTCCTTGCCAATATTATTTTAATTAAAATTACTTTTTTTATTGCATCGAATGACGAGACGAGCATGCCGTTCACCTGATGGTAAGCGATACGACCGCCCATAAACAGTAGAAACACCATCCAGCACCTTGAGTTACAAAGTACTGTGTGGTGTTCCACTGCGCTCGTCATCCTGAGACAAAAGATCTTAAGCCTCATTATGTCCTGTAGTTATACTGGATACAATGCCCTTCAAACTGAAACACAACAGTGCATGCACGCTGCTGCTTGGCGGTTTATTAAATTTAGTGTGACCTGTTATCTAAAACTGGCCTTACTCTGATTATTATTGATTTCTCGTCAGATTTAGGCCGCGTCACCACTCAAGCAGTGAAAATTTAATCGAAAAATTCAATATTGCGAAATAAGGCGAAAGAAATCCCTTTCATTAGCAAAACCGTGGCGGGAACGAATCCCACTAATTAAGGGCCCGCTTGCCGAATAAAACCATTCTATTGGGAAGTAGAGTTAGGTAGAAATGAGGGAAACGCGCAGCAGTTGAAATATAAATGTTTCTGATTATTTTTGGTAACGAAGTGTCTAATGAGAGCAAAGCACGCATAGGCGTAGCTCTCAATAAGTGCCCTGCTGTAGAGTAATGGTACGGGAGGAAGAAATGTGACGAAGCAAAACCGTCGCGTTACATACAAAATGTGTTATGTGGCCAGTGCCGGATTTGGACTACTTGATGCCCTAAGCAACCCCCCCCCCCCCCGTCTTTTATTATTTTCATTTTCGGAAAAGGATATTTACTTGGCTAGCAAACATATTTTTTTGTGCTGTTTCTGGTGCCCCCCAAGGCGTGATGCCCTAAGCAATTGCTTAATTTGCTTATAGGCTAATCCGGTACTGTATGTGGCGTCATTACACCTCTTCTATATCGTAGTCTTAGACTAACTAGAAAGGACGTGCCATGTCTTTATTGTCGCGAACAAAACATTATCACTTTCAATGTAAATACATAGAAATTGCAGCACACATTTACCATTTTGCATCGTTATGAACGTACGAATAAATAATTCTTAAACAATTATCTGTTTCACGCTCACTATAACAGTCTTTATAAATGTGTGCCTGAACTCTTAGACGCCCGGAAGAGAGGAAATATCATACAAGCCGCGTCTTTTATGTATTGTCTAAGACCGTAGGAGCGTTAATTATTGAGTACTAATCTGTCTACGAATAACATATGTTGTATATATTTCAAAATTATCGAATGTTCACCATACACAGTACTGATTTGGATAAAGCCGTAACGCTAGCACAAAATATTACGCACATAAGTCACATAGTTCAATATTAATATTAGATAGATCTTTATCACTACATAGTATAAAACAATGTCACTTCCTGCCGTCTGTCCCTATGTAAGTATGCTTAGATCTTTAAAACTACTCACGGATTTTTATGCGGTTTTTTTTTAATAGATAGAATGATTCAAGAGGAAGGTTTATACCTACGTACATTTATCCCGGAATAAATTACTACCGCGGGCAAAAGCTAGTACCTACAAAGTACAAAGTATAAAACAACGTCGCCCGCTGCCTGTATACGCGATAAACTCAAAAACTACTGAACGGATTTCGATGAAATTTGGAAAAAGACCTAGTTTACGACCATGAGGAGGTAATAAGCTTATTATCCCGAGAAAATGTAGGGGGACTTTTATCCCAAAAAAACTTATTCTTGCGAGCGAAGCCGGGAGCAAAAGCTACTATAATATATAATAATACCAGCCCTGTATTATATACTTGCTCATTGCTGAGCACGGGCCTCCTCTACTACTGAGAGGGGTTAGGCCTTAGTCCACCACGCTGGCCTAGTACGGGTTGGTAGACTTCACACACCCTGGAAATTCTTATGGAGAATTCTCAGGTATGTAGGTTTCCTCACGATGTTTTCGTTCACCGTTAAAGTGAAGGATAATTGATAAAAAATACACACGTAACTTTGAAAAGTAAGAGGTGTGTGCCTTGGGTTTCGAACCTCCGGACATTGTCTCGGCAGACCGTTCCATTCCCAACTAGGCTATCGTCCACTTACTAAAATATAAGCTAATCTTATTCCTGAAGTGAAAGGCGCCATACGAACATAATATTTACCTTTAGGAAAACGATTATAACCAACTTGATATCAAACTTGGCATCAATAAACCTTGATGCAAGCTATAAATAAAATATCGTTCAATAACTCTCAGAGTGGTTTTCGAAATGAATCAACTGCGGCTATGCGGAGAAAACGTTTTGCAGCGCCGTCCAAATTGAATAACTAATTACTTCTACTTTGATTAATGAGCAATATTTAAGGAACTTCTTCATTTTCCCTAATGAACTTACCTAGCAATTTACGTATTCGTTGAAGTCATTAATCATTACCATGTTACTATCGTGTGTGCAGAGGCGCAACTTGTGAACCCACTTTTGCTGTTATTTCGTATAGCATGCTTTTGTGCTACTATACAATGTATACATCGCACGTTTAGACCGAAAACGACACATTTAAAAAAAAAAAAGAAAATTGAGTTATAAAATGACTTAAAACGAAGTTCTCAATACAAAAATGGTTTAATCACAGCTATATTTAAGCGGGTACAGAACCAAACTGTTATATCGGGCCCTTTTTATTATATTTTTATGGAAAATTTGACAGTTTTAAGTTATTCTATCACGATAACTCAATTTTTGACTTTTTTTTAATTGTGTCGTTTTCGTTCTAAAGGTGCGACATATTCCATGCTCAATTCACATCACTGAGGGTTTCACGAGCACGAAGTAGGTGTTGTTTTATGCTCATTCGCAACCCATGAATTAAATTCAGTACCTACTAACTATTCTGTCGTAGCTAAAATGCGAAAACCTACGTCATATTTCTTAAAAAAAACTAATAAAGCGCAAACATTCTATTACGCGAACTGTTGGAGGAACAGTCGACTCGTGCCGAGCGGTCTCAAAGTTAATTTTCCGTTTGACATAATTACCTCAGCAGTCAGGAGGGTAATGACTTAGAACAATCGTTGACATTCCGTGACTCGTAACTGATGGCACAGGGCTCATATCTGACTAAATTTGCTTGGAAAGTTAAAATTGTTTACAAACGTAGGCACTTAATTGTTGTTAACAAGAATAAAGGTAAGTTAGGTTGAATTATAAATCTGGAAATATTATCATACTCCCTTTTGTAATTTTAAGGAGACGCAACACAATTTTTACGCATGTCGCAGAAAGGATTTGGCTTAGTTTTCGCGATCAACGACACAAGCTTGACAAGCCCCTTTACAAAATTTTATGCGTGGTAAATCATGATAGAAAATCTAAGTGTTACATAGTAGAGTTGGGAATCGAACCTGATACCTTCCATTCTAATCCTTTTATGATATTTATGCTCACTATTAAAAACTTAACCAGTTAAACCATGGATTTCTAATTGTGTAGATTTAAATTTTTATTACTATTCTATTTGTTTCTAATTCAAATGCGGTGTTGTCCAGGGTCTGTTTTCTCGCATGACGTTCCGGGAGCCGGTTTGGGTGGGCGGCGCCGGCAACACCACTGGCCTGGTCAGCAAACTCGGCCTCTCCGACGGGCTGCTGGGCTGCGTCGACTTCCTGCGCATCAACGGTGACACCTACCGCCTACTCAAAGACGCCATCGCCACCCTTGAAATCGGTGAGTGTTTTGTATTAAGAACTAGCTGATGGCACCCAGCTGTTACTGCTGCTGATGAAATAATTGGGTAAGACGCAACGACACACGCGTACTCTACTGTAAGTTAATTGTACTATGGTATATTCGCGCAAGTATAAGCAAGTTAAGAAGTTTTATAGCAAACGGGTGAACCGTATAACAGCGTATAAGATACGAAGAAACATTGGCTTTTATATATAAGTTTTCGTTACTGTATTCAGGGCCGCGCCGTCCATAATATGTGCGAAGTGTGCGGTGCACACAGGCGCCAAGGCATAGGGGCGCCGAAATCAGGATGACATTTTATATTTGTTATACTACCACTATATTATTTATAGGTGAGTAGGTAAAACAGTACGTATACGTACAAGTCTTACATATACCGGGTGGAAGGGAAACGCTCTCGGAAACTAATACAGGTGATAGTATTGATGATTCCTGACGTGATGGCACTAAAAAAATCGCGATCGCATTGTTACAATTTTAGTAGGATTTTCTCAAATTTCTGTACAGCTTCACGTATGGATAGATAAATCAAACTATTATTCTGAAAAACATAGTAAAAAAGGTCAATATTTCAAAATAATCGTAATGAAACACGTACATCAGCTGACGGGTTAACGACCGCGTGGCCGGTGCCAGCGCAGCGCGGCGGCCGCCGCCTTGTCGGCGTTTGCTTTGTAGTTTTTTGTACGCTTTACATTGCGCGCGCATGAATTACGGAAATACTAAAATCGTAAGTATTATCGCTTAGCTTTGCAAATGAATATAGTTTTTCGTTAATGTTATGGTTCTTCTCTCTTACCGTTCCGGTATAGAGAGCGTTTCCCTTCCACCCGGTATTACTACAAACGTCTTACTAAAGCTCATTTTCGAAATTAAAACTTATGCAACAGGTTACAGGAGGAGAAAAATCATAGGCGCTTCATAGATTTCGCACACAGGCGCTGTCTTGGGTCGGTGCGGCCCTGACTGTATTAGGTTGTCTGATGTCTTGACATCAATAACGACACGGAGAATCTTGACAAATATATTTATTATAATTATATGAAGATACATGAGGGAGCGCGGAAGTGGTAAGAGGAAGTGACAGCGACTGAAATAGGATACACTAGACATGTGATGCGAAACTAGTAATTTAGGTTTAATTAACTTACTATAAACCTTATGTCAGCTCTGTGTTTCATTCATTCTTCCGTTATATTTTTAATTTTATGCTTCGTAATTTCCATCCGTCCTGTTCAAGATAATGAATAAGGATTATGGATAAGGAATTTGTTTTTAAAATTATGTAGAAATAGTAGCTGTTCATGCGGTATTCTCCAGGGACTGTTCCCCAACTAGATTCGATGCAGCGCGTAGCAGCAAAGATATCTGAAATTGCTTCTTTGGATATCGAACAGTTACCCTTGAGTATTCAGCTGATTACTGCTTCTATCTAACATCCGATAAATTTCTTTGTAAGGTATCCGGCGTAATAACGTATACAACATATTTTAAACAATAGATCAGTAAGTTACAGTAAACAATTTGCTGATTCTACAGAATGTTGATCTATAATTTTCTGTTCATACCTCGTCAGTCCTTTCTACAACGAAGTGTGTTTAACCGATCAGACATTGGAGTGGGATAAGGTTTTTTTACTTTTTATAATTTTCTATTCAACTCTAGTTAAGTTTATTTTACTGTTTGTCTCGCATCAGGTAGGTAAATGATATGTAGCATGAGTTCCAGGTAACAATTTTAATGCTATATTTAAACCAGCAAGATCTTACTAGCGGAATTGCCAGATGCGTCAACACTAGCGACAATGTTGCAAAAACTCTGTACAAATGTATCTTGCCACAGTCCTGCAAGCTTCAATGTACAAGTCAGCTGGCCATGATTGCTTACAAAGTAAAAATTTGCTACGGAAGTCAATTTCGGCAGTTTTCTTGCTATTCTAAATTCCGATTGATACAAATAAACAATTAGAAACATGCAAACATTCAACAAGGTCCTAAATTACTAAAGAATGAGATTAGAACCTTGTAGACAGGTAGGTATGTTTTAAATAGCATTATTATTTAGAACATAGTGTAAGTAAACTTTGGTATGCAATAAAGCGTTCGAATTTGCCGTGAAGAGGGCGTGTAATGCTCTGTGCTACAAGCAAGCGTGAAGCGCGGTTTGAATTCTTCTGTTTCATTATTGTGTTATGTATTGCGGTGTACTGTGTACACTACCATAACTTTTTAAGGAGCAAAGCACACGCTGACTACTTGTAGATGAGATATACTACCTACTATGAAACCAATGGTTCCTGAAGTTGATGAAGCAAATCAGTTACACAGCAGTGTGTGTCAGCAACAAGTTGATAGAGAGACGCTTAAATATTCAAAGATAGATATAGTAACAGATTTGCTGTCTCGAGCCGGTTCTCTCCATTGAGTAACTTTTAGTAACATGAAGATGCAAGTCATACGATTTCAAAACAAAATAAAGAACTTCAATCTTAAGCGAAAATCCGTCTAGAAAAGATTTCCTTGTCCCCATTAAACTACAGGATGGATGTTTAGACGTCGGCTAACCGGCGCAGTCGTTGAGACGCGGGACGGCGCGTCCCGTGTCCCGGAGGATTTAGCCAGGACGCCTTCTGACACTAATACCGAGAAATGCTCTTGAAACTCGGCTTTTGTCGGCACTACAGATTTACTCGTGGAAATTGGATTATAGTAACTAAGTACATACAGTTTTATGTGTGTATAGCGTTAAGGTAAAGACAGATTAAGTTGTTGAATCCACTTGCATCGAAGAAACTCAGTTAAGTATATGATATTGTCAACCTAACAAAACTTATATTACGTATCTTTAGTGAGTAGGTAAGCGGCGATAGCCTAGTTGGGCAAAGAACGGACTGCCGAGATGAATATCTGCAGGTGGTTCAAGGGAACGCACCTCTAACTTTTATAAAAAGTTATGTATGTATTCTTTGTCAATTATCGCTCGCTTTAACGGTGAAGGAAAACATAGTGAAGAAACCTGCACACCTGAGAAGTTCTCTATAAGAATTTCGAAGGTATGTGAAATCTGCCAACCCGCACAAAGCCAGCGTGGTGGACTAAGGCCTAAAACCCTGCCAGTCGTAGAGGAGGTCCGTACTCAGCAGTGGGCATTATATAATACAGGGCTTATGGTAGTGAGTAGGTATTATTAGTGAATGCTGTGTCCAAGGGCGGATCCAGCTTTGGCGTCAGGGGGGGGGGGGGACACATAGTGGTGGTCAAGTCACAAGAAGTTATAATTTAATTTTGAAAATTAAAAAGTAGGTATTCTATTAATAAATGTAATTACTGTAGGTACTTAAAAATACCTACTTATATTTAAGTAACTTTTTTTTTTACGTCTTCTCCCGAAACGCGTTATCACTACAATTATAGTTCAGTCCATTTTCTTTTACGTGGTAAAATGTGTAAAAACTATTATTTTGGTCTTCAAGCGTCAATAACATTTTAGGTATTGAGATTTAAGAAACGCACAATATGAGTTACCAGATTCGCAGAAATCCGTGATTGAACAAGAACAAAGCTAACAGCAACTTATACTCAGTGTAGAAACTTCTTTATCATAATAATCTTTACCTTTGACAAGTTCATTTGCTAATTCTTAGCCCGATAACTCTAGTCTAACGAAGTTTCGATTCGTAAAGGCGAAATGTTGGCTTTCATCTTGTCGAGGGACCTTTGACGTTAATTAATATTGCTTTTTTAGGAGTTGGGTAAGTTTTAATGATACAGCGGTTTGCTTTCAAATAATATTTTCGATTCAAATATTTCTTTTTCGTTTCAAGGATATAATAATATTGGTGTTAATAATTTAATGACGGCTAATTAGATCTATAGTTTGGGGTGATAAATTAAGTAACCTATTAAAGAAATTTACGTCCAAACCTAATCGTTTTGTAATGCTTAAGTTTCTTTAGATAAACATGTGCCAAATTACTCAATAGCTCATTTGCTGAACTGGTATACAGAAAAATATATCGTGCCACAATACTGTAATGTTAATACATCTTACGTTACTATTACTAATTACTAATATTCTCTCCCTCTCCCTCTCTCTCTTCCCTCTCTCTCTCTCTCTTCCAAGCTATACCTACATCCCATATGGTTGTGGGCTTTCCTCGTTTTTCTTCTCCACTTCGTTCTTTCAAAGATGTCGCCTTCGGAAACTTGACATTCTCTCATATCACTCAGCACTACATCTTTCCGCCTTATCTTCGATCTGCCTACTAATCCTACTAATACTATAAAGGCGAAAGTTTGTAAGAATGTATGGATGTTTGGATGTATAGATGTTTGTTACTCTTTCACGCAAAAACTACTGAACGGATTTTGATGAAATTTGGCACACGGGTAGATCATGTCCTGGATTAACACATAGGCTACTTTTTATCCCGGGAAAATATAAAGCAGGACTTTTATCCCGGAAAAACTTTTTAAATCGGGCGGAGACGCGGGCAAAAGCTAGTTATTAATATAAATCCAAAAGTGTTTGAACATTTTTTAATACTTGTATTTTTGTCAGTTATTTCTGAGTTCAATGCCTAGTCCAAAATAAACATCTTACTCTTACTAACATTATAAATGCGAAAGTGTGTGTAAATTATTTTGATGTTTGTTAAAAGTAAACGCAGAAACGGATTTGCATAAAATTTGGCACACGGGCAGATCATGTCCTGGATTCACACATAGGGTACTTTTTATCTCGGTAATTTACTCCCATGGGAAAATAATGTATATTTTTTATGAGATTCTTTCAGTAGATGGCACTGGCGTCGTACTATATTTTAAGGACTTTTGTAGCCAGAAAGGCTTTTTGGGCGAAGCCGCGAGCCACGCCCAGTGGTAATAAACGGAGAAGGGAGACAGAAATTAATATTTGCCAAGAGGCTTAAACGCGAGACGGATTCCAAACATTTTCTATGAAATGTTGCAATAAAACTTGGGTATTATATATGCGTGAGGGATATCTTCGATCTGTTAGAGATGAAGTATTCGGTACACGTACACGCCACTCCGCTGTTCGCGTATCTACAAAATGAAATCGAAATTCGATTGTAACGGAAACAGTACTCAAAAACGCACATTTCTACCTTTATATATTTTTTCTTGTTAGCTAGTAAAGTTCACCTGCCCCCTTATTCTTTGACAGTGTGAACGCGTTAGGCGGCCGCGTTTGTTAACTTCGTGTAATTAGCGTTAAATGGTAGGTATTCTGTATGCTAATTTTCATAGTGATAAAAGCGATGACTTACGTTACACGCTTGTTAGAAATGGTGAGAATACCGTGTGTCATAGAGAATAAGGGGGCTGATGAGTGATTTGTGTTATTCGATGCCATATCCGCATCACAGCTATAGTCTGAAAAAGTAAACAATAATACTAATACTAAGGGTCTCACTAAACATGGACCTAACATATTATTTTACGACGATAGCCTAGTTGGGAATAGAACGGTCTACCGAGACAATGTCCGGAGGTTCAAAACCCAAGGCACACACCTCTGACTTTTCGAAGTTATGTGTGTATTGTTTATCAATTATCGTTCGCTTTAACGGTGAAGGAAAACATCATGAGGAAACCTGCATACCTGAGAAGTTCTCTGAATTTCGAAGGTATGTGAAGTCTGCCAACCCGCACTAGGCCAGCGTGGTGGACTTCTTAGTCCTTAACCCTCTCAGTTGTAGAGGCGACCCGTGCTCATTGGGCAGTATATAATACAGGGCTGGTATGGTATAATATGGTATATTATTTTACTTATTTTATAATTGCGAATGTTTACGAAAATATTTGGATTTTTATTATGGCAAATTTGGTTCCATGACGTCTAAAATGCCGCCAGTGGTGTATCACGGGTAGAGTGCTCCGCCCCGGGTGGCGGAAAAATGCCTAAAATAAAACCTTCTCTTTTTTTTTGACGAAGGGTAGGTGCACGTGACTTACTTTTTGAAACGAGCTTTTTTTGGCGCCTTGGGACGGCAAGAACTCACGCTGCGCCTAGGTGGCGCTACACTTGGCGTATTTGAACGAATATTTGCGTCATTTGGCCAACTTGTTACATCTATACTAATATTATAAAGCTGAAGAGTTTGTTTGTTTGAACGCGCTAATCTCAGGAACTACTGAACCGATTTTGAAAATTCTTTCACTAATAGGAAGCTACTTTACTCCTGAGTGCTATAGGCTACTTTTTATCCCGGAAAAACTTTTTCACGCGGACGGAGCCGCGAGCACTACTAGTAAAGAATACAAGTCGATATTGCTTTGGCCAAACGTCGTAAATATTGTGATAAATACGCCAAGTGTAGTGCCATCTAAAGCTGAAACCGCTGAACGGATTTGGATGTAATGCGCACACAGAGCAATATTTGTTTTCGCAAATTTTCCCCATAAGCATAGCACGTAGGTATGAACTTGCTGGATGCAGGCCTCTTTTGACAGATTTTTACTGGTCTCTCGTCTGGGTAGGTACCACCGTAATGTCTATTTCTACCACCAAGCAGCAGTGTGCATGAACTGTTGTGTTCCAGTTTGAAGGATTTTGTAGCCAGCGTAATTACTGCATACAATGAGACTTAACATCTTATGTCTCAAGGTAACGAGCGCAGTGAAGCGCCACGTAGTTCTTTGTTGTATCCAAATGCACATGACATACAACCGCATCCAACATTTTAAAGGACGATTTTACAATTTCCTAAGCGGGATTAAATATTCTGGCATTACGAGACTGTCCCACAGAATACGGAGCGACTAGCCGCTTTAATAACATGTCACGAATGTTTTCTTTGCAAGAATAACTCTTTTGCTCCTTTACCATTTTACATTCCGCGTACTAACGAAGGCTTTGAACAAAGTCATACTGGAATGGAAAAATAGATCCGAATATTGCACAGCTAGTATGTAAATTGGATCGCAGTCGTAATAATACAATTCTCATTGCATCCACGAGTTCGTGGCTAATGAGAGCTGCAACGCGCTGGCCACTAGCCGACCCAACTGAAATACGCCTGTATTTACAATCCCGTTGTATGATCCAAGTGCTTCAAATGACTTTCAACTTACTAGAAATAAAGTAAAAAGGATATATTATGTACTGCTTACTAATATATTTAAGTACCTCGTTATTACAAATGCAAAAGTTGGTTTCTTAGAGGTTGACGCAGAAACAGGCAAACGGATTTGGATGAAATTTGGCATACGTAAAAACTAGGACCTAACATGGGATGCATCCCGGAAAAGTAAACAGAAAGTCATTTATCCTTTCATACTTATTATAAAACAGTCCGCTGCCGCTTCTGACTGACTGTGTGATCGTCATAAGTTTTGGTATGGAGATAGGATGAGACTAAGAATGATATGTCGGAGACAGAGTGGCGGCCGATATCGATACACGTAGGTTCACACAATAAAAGTCACAAATGAATTCTCTTTAACTCGCTATTTATTGTTCGTTCGTCAATTATTACGTAATCGAATGTTCACAGAGTACAATACCACGTCAGGAATAGTTATTAACTTTGGTTATTATAACACACTGTGTTGCAGCATCTCTATTTTAATATATCTTTAAATTATATAACCATCACATATATAGGACTAATAAATAATTACAATGTCATCATAACATATGTGCCTTATACATAGTAACGGCAATCCGTGTTGTTGCACTGCATTATTATAATTTTAGTAGGCGCTTAATAATTAACCGTTTTTTGTAATTAAGTAAAGTCATTACGCATTCTACTGTGGTCGTGGCAGTTTCATTTTCAAATATTCCTGATCCGATCCTTGAAGAAGTTCCGCAAATTATACACAAAATTATACATGGTCCATTACGAACCGGATATTTATTAAAAATAGCAGTGCAAGTGGTTTAAATTAATTAAAAAGGATTAACCAAAAGTCGAATCGCATAGCCGAGTAGCAGTGAAGAGGATTACCTACCCGACACTACTGCATGGAATGGAGAAGTGATTTGATCTTTATATGGACATAATTAATAAAATATTAGTGCCTCATAAGGATTAATTCGGTATTTTATACATTTATTTCTACCCAGCACTCTATAGGTTCAGTTTATCAGGTAATATAAGCTCATGGGCTACAGTTAAAAATTCAAATTGTAAAAGGTTAGTACCGTTATAATGTTACTTACTGTGACTACCAAATTAGTTACCCATTAATGTATGAGTAGGTAACTATATCATTTAATGTAAAAAGTAGTTTCTTAACGTCTTATTAAATTTTATTTGTAATAGTTATTATAATAGTTAACACGTACTTACTTACTTATACCGTCAGTCATCTTGGGTGGCACTCCGCTTACACAAGTTAGCCGTTTTAAGTACTTGGGACACTGGGTTACGGACAGGCTGTCTGATGATGTGGACCTTGAAAGGGAACGCAGGGCGCTGGCGGTGCGGTGCAATATGTTGGCCCGCAGATTTGCGCGGTGTACTAGAGAAGTTAAAATTACTCTTTTTAGGGCATATTGCCAATCTTTGTACACGTGTGCACTGTGGGTCAACTACACGCAAAGTTCTTTCCGTGCCCTGCGTATCCAATACAATAATGCGTTCCGGGTAATGTTGGGGCTACCGCGTTTCTGCAGTGCGTCGAGAATGTTTGCGGAGGCGGGTGTGCCTGACTTTTATGCAATACTGCGACTGCGAATAGCATCCTTAAGAGCCTATGTCAGGAAGTTTAAGGACTTTTAAATTCAATTTTCTCGTAAACTACTAAGATCAGAAGTTCGATTTTTGGATATGTGTAAATTGAACATATAACTCAATGATATTTCAAAGCTAAAACACAATTGCTACAAATTTTCTCGATCGAAAAAAAATTCAAAGTTACCTCTGATATTTTCTTTAAACACGCTTTATCTCTAAATGGTGGAATATATACATTCGTAACTTGATTTAAATACAATAAATCAATATTTTCAAAGTTTATATCAATACACAATTAAAATGAATTAAATAGTATAATCACAATTAAAAGAAAATTGTTTTGGCGCTTACGCCATTTCATTTCGGCATACGCGTGCGCCTCCCGTCACTTTCTCTCATCCGCGACGTCCAAATACGCCATCACTGTTATGGGAGTGGCCCGTGCCGGCTTCAGTCGTCCGGAATCTTTACTGACGACGGACGTGCGCTTGAAATTTTCGGACGCCTTCAAAGTTCGAATTGGCCGTCTAGTGTAGGGATTGGTCCGCGCTACCGCGCGGCAAATTTGAAGGTGCCCTGGAAATTTTGTTTTATAGTGTATCCAGCTCACGTCCGTGTATCAATATAAAATTATAGGCTCTATTAGGTCTATAAGATAGGCAGCAAGCGTAATTATTACATCCTTTCACCTTTGTAAATTGTTTCTAGTCGGAGACCTGCTTTACTTATATTTCGTGATCGGTACGACTACCGCGCTGAAGTGCCGGATTCGAATCCCTGATTGAAAAAGAATAGTCACTGCTTTTTTTTGTTATTTATACTGCCTCAGTGGTGTAGTTGTATTACGTTATGACTGCAATGCTGAGGTCTCGGGTTCGATCCCCGGGTCGGGCAGAGTGATATTGGATTTTTTTCTTTTCAGCCCGAATTCTGGATTTTGAGCCCGAAATGGCGATAGGCTCGCCCCCTATCACATCATAGGACGGAATACGCACGACTGAAAGTGAGTGCACTAGTTGCGCCTCTGCCTACCTTTTCTGGGATAAAAGATGTGAGAGTCTATGTATGTATTATTTATATTGCGTAATCCATAGCTAGGGACGCCCTGGAATGCCGGCCCAATTTTGCGTAAATGACGCTTGCGTGCCGCTCATACATTTGAAAATTTTGTATTTTGCATGTAGAATCTGTTCAAATTTTTACACCATAAAATTATTTTAGTATGAATTTTTGTAGTACTCATTTATTTATACATTATCAAATCAAATCAAATCAAAAAAATGTTAAGAGCCAATGTTAGAATTGGTATACATGGCCGCCATTTTGAATTTCTTTGTTTTAAGGCCAATCGACCTCAAAATCGATATCTGGGCAGGCCTTTAGGTATAAAAGACGGATCCAATGTTAGACTTGAAAAAAGTGGCCGCCATTTTGAATTTCTTCGTTTTAAGGCTAATCAACCTCAAAATCGATATCTGTGCAGGCCTTTAGGTACAAAAGACGGATCCAATGTTAGAATTGAAAAAAGTGACCGCCATTTTGAATATCTTTGTTTTAAGGCCAATCGAACTCAAAATCGATATCTGGGCAAGCCTGTAGGTACCAAAGACGGATCCAATGTTAGAATTAAAAAAGTGACCGCCATTTTGAATATCTTTGTTTTAAGGCCATTCGACCTCAAAATCGATATCTGGGCAGGCCTTTAGGTATAAAAGACGGATCCAATGTTAGACTTGAAAAAAGTGGCCGCCATTTTGAATATCTTTGTTTTAAGGCTAATCGACCTCAAAATCGATATCTGTGCAGGCCCCTAGGAACAAAAGACGGATCCAATGTTAGAATTAAAAAAAGTGACCGCCATTTTGAATATGTTTGTTTTAAGGCCATTCGACCTCAAAATCTATATCTGGGCAAGCCTGTAGGTACAAAAGACGGATCCAATGTTAGAATATCCCACCAAAAACATAAATGTAAAAAAGGATAGCCAAGTTCAATACTAAAATTATGTTTAGCTGTGGACTTCGCCGCAAAAAGAATGGAGATCTAAATGTGTGCCAAGTTTTATGCAAAATCTAAATATGTATTTATAGGAACAAAATAACATTATGAACAAGTATTAAATTCTATTTGTTTGCTTTATTGAATACCTATAATAGTTGCTGGTATTTACAAATGTGAGATCTTTTACATTTATGTTTTTGGTGGGATATCATTACTTTTTTGTAAAGAAAACTAGGTAGGTATTGAGTTGTGTGGTGCCGCGCGCCGCCGACGACCCACCGTTGGCCGGCTGTTTAGCGCGTATTACAAGTTTTTTGTATGGGGACACCACAAATGTTTTGGCTTAACTTTATTTTTATATTTCTGTTATAAAGCAAATATAATAAAACATATATTGGGATAGTTTCAAATATTTGCTTGTAACGGTTCCAACGCTACCATTAAAAAATATTTTTTTTGGATGGGGACCCTCTATTTTTTAACTTCTTTTATTTTTAGATTTTTTCTTACGCTTACACATAATTACCGAGCTGGATTCCAAATTTCATCCTTCTAGGTCATCTGGAAGTAGGTTAGGTTTAAATACTATAAGTCCTAAGATTTTGACCTTCATATCTTTATAACCGTTTGAGCTAACTTCATGAAATTTGGGCTTCTAGATGTCCTTATAAATATAATTAAACTCACGCAGTTTTATGTGTTTACTTTAAATAGGTTTTGAGTTATAGAAAGGTGAAAAGTGGCACCAAGTGGTTCATGTAATATTACACACGGCGCTGGCTAGCCAGTTCCTTTGCTTGGATGTAGCTTGACACACTGCCGCGTGTCTAGATTAGATTGTATTACAAAGGGGAAAGAAAATAAATTATTTTATGAATTATAACTAACTTCCTGTATCGATATCATCAGGCTGTCCTTTACAATGTTACTAGTTATGTACTAAGAAAGCACAAAACTATTCAGTATGGACAAGACAATCAAACTAAAAGAAGGAAAGATATGGTTGCTAAAAGACCAAAATCAAATACAACCCTTGCAGATATATAATTTGCTAAATGTTCAGCCCAACTGTTCAACAAAATTCATAAGGAGTTGGATATCTGCGGTAAAGTTTACTATAATTGTAAAAAATCTATAAAAAATTGGATAATCTCACTTACTTATGAGGAAACAGAAGCTTTATTGCGATGATTAACATAATACACACACACACACACATCCACGCACACACGCACACACACACACACACACACACACACGCACACACACACACGCGCACACACACACACACGCGCAAACACACACATGCACTATACATACCATCTACGGCATAATTTTTATATGTTTTGATTTTAAGATTTTATTAATTTTATTCTTATATACAAAACTAAAAGTAGTAATATCTAGTTTAATAGTCTAGTTTAATAGTGTCTCCTAATACAGGCACTTATGCTTAAAAGGAGGCTCCAGCGACCACATATTGTAAACGCCAAAACTTTGTTATGATAAATAAACTTATTATTATTAATATTATTATTAACACGAATTTAGTAGTATCGATTTAAAACTTATTTCGTCTTGGAACTTTTCTTCCATTATTTATTTTATCATCGTTTATGTCACATACCAACTTAGAACGTTGGTTACATACTCAAATACCATGCATGTATAACAAGAATAATATTGACATATTATTAATAATTCTTTGGGGAAGACCTATGTTCAATAGTAGCCTTTTAAAGGCTGAAAAAGAATAAGAATTAATAACTATAGGTATTTTAGAAATTAAACTAAAAAGACATTTTCACTTTTTGGGATATTTAATATTGGTCGATATTATTTTATTTTACTGGCAACTTTGTTCAGCGCTCCCGACGTAATGTCAAATTGAAATACATTAATGACTCACTAACACTCTAGCTTTGCACCTCGCCTCGTGGCTCGTATTGTGTTCGGCTCACCACTCGCGCGAGAGTGTAAATGAGCCATTATATATTTATATCAGTCCTCGTCGGTTCCATGTGATATGTTCAATTCTGGTTATTGTCTAAGCTAGCTCTGTTCACTATTCAATAAGGCAATCCAATGGGCAATGGTTAGGTACTGTGAACATCTTATGTCATCAGGTAAAAAAAGTTATTCACCGAAAAATGATTTAGAAGCTCTACTCTACAGCGGTTATTTCTTTACTCCCATTCGACAGACAGATTTTTCTTTCTCATTTGGAAATAGTTCTAATATAAGTATAAAATAATGCATAAATTATCTCTGTAACACTAAGCCCAAAGTTCTATGAAGTTTTGCCCGTCTCCTTTTAAAATATGGCCATCATTATTTTTCATTCAGTTCAATAAGGATATCGGAGCTTTGTTATATTGCACAACAAAACAAAATGCCTTGGAATTGAAGAAGTAGCTGTGGCAGCAAACAGCAGTCAATTCTTCTGTAGAAAGTATCAAAAATATTTTAAAAATTGTAAGTAATTAATATTTCAAATTTTCTATAAGCATAAGTACCCGCGTAGTAAGAATGACCTTGCTATATTTTTCTTACCCCACATTACATACAGTTCAAATTAAAAATTATAAAAATGATCTAGATAGGTAGCGGCAGCCTTCAACATTTCTAACATTTATATCCTATATAGTGACTATTGAACCATAATAATGTAATCAATCTTCATATCAAACTATGTAATTTTATTGTGCATAAATTTCGAACATCCTTTACATACAAAATTCGATTTTTCAATTGTATGGTGGCACTAGAGTGAAGCATCATTTACGTAAAATAGACCTGACATTCCAGGGAAGAAGCTTTATCGTGAATGACTTGCCGAAACTACCGTGATGTCGCAACTCGTAGTTGTATTACGCGCCCGGTACGGCTTCCACGCTGAGGTCTCGGGTTCGAATCCCGGGTCGGGCAAATACAATTTTTTTCTGTCCAGTATCAACTCGGACTGTTGAATTGGGCCCGGTATGTGGCAATAAGCTCGTCCCCTATTTCATAAGACCTAAAATAGCTAACGAAATGTGAGGAGAAAAGGTGTGATGCTATGTTTGACTGCCTCCAAGGCGTAGTTGCACACACGATACGCCTATTGCGCTGAGGTCGTGGGTTGGAATCCCGAGTCGGGCCGAAAAATAGTTACTGCATGTATTGTATTATTATTTATTTTGTGTCCACCAAAGCTAGGAAGGTCCATAAGAATAAATCAAAGCAAAGCAAAATATAATTTAAAACATATTATGTATTTTGTCACAATATATATACTCTGTCTTGTACACCTCAACTGCCCTTTCTTTTCCTTGCCCTATCTTCATGCTACGGTTGTCTGTAAGAAATTGCCTCGAGTGATAAGACCGCCCATTGTACTTTATTTCTAGTGGATATACTGTATTTTTCTATTGTACGTGTACAATAAAGTATTATAAATAAAAAAATTAAATAAGAAGTTTCATACTGCTTTGCTTTTTATATACAAACCTACGTAGGGGTAGGTCTCGGACCTACCACCACACCAAATTTTTATCTTGTCAACAAAAGTCAACTACAAGTGAATAATACTTTCGATGAGTTTAGATAACTTACAATGTAATTTTACATAATGTTCAAGTAATTAGGTAGTTAATAGTGACATAATAATGGTTCTATAAACGAATTAAAATAAATTATATGTTTTATAAGTTATAAATTTATTAGAAATTATAATAACTATAATATTTACAACGCAGACATGCATTTGCAATGACGATCTTTTCGCGGGCTTGAGTGCAACGACCTGTGACAATGACGCGATGCGACGAGGGCCGAGGCGCGCGATCTATCGCAACGGGGCCGTGCGGCGCTTCGCATTTGAAATACGCTAAGTCACGCCCATCACGATTCCATATGTTTTTCACATAGGCTCTTAATGCGGCGGGTGCGCGATAGCCCCAACAGACTTGTGTCCACGATAGGGCATAGATTCGACAGCGCTTTGCTGTGGCACTGGATGACCACTCACCGTGCGTCATTCAGATACAGGAAATAGTGTCGAATTGTGTCCCTGGTTTTTAATATTACCTACTAGTTTTTGTCATTTTTTATTATATTGTTTTTTAATGTACCTATGGATATAAATCTGAAATAAAGTTTATATTATATTATTATTATTATTATTACTTAACACAGTACAGTAGCTTTAAGTTACATTAGTTAACTAGTTTTAAACTTTACAAATTTATTTATATAAATAATTAGAGACATTTTTATTAGAGTCATTGTCGGTACAGTAACAGTTGTATGCTTAAGTACTAGCTATCCAACATTTATTAAATCCTTAGCCTATTTACATAAAAAGATTCTAAAATTATTTACAGCGTAATATACAAATTTTAATTATATACATTGTTAATCTTAAATCTATAAATTTACAGGATTTGGCACTCGTCTCCTAAAATGGCCGATATTAAGGAGCTGAAAAGGAAGCGAGGCAGCTATAAGGCAAGATTAACTATTTTTGGGAATTACTTATCCCAGGTATCGGATTCTGACCTAGACCCCTGTCAGGTATTGGAGTTGCAAGTGCGTCTTGACAAGTTGGAAAGCTTCTATGATGAATTCAACGAAGTTCAAACACAATTAGAATGCATCACTGATAGTCTTGACGCCGAAATACAAGAACGAACCTCTGTTGAATCCGAATATTACGCACTGGTGGCTCAAGCCAAGCATAAGTTAGTGGTTTCAAAAGTAGATCATGATGATGATGTTAAATCTATTAATAGCAGTTCTAAGCGTAAGGTCGTCCAATTACCCACTATCAATTTACCAATGTTTTCGGGTTCTTATGATAACTGGCTCGCGTTTCGTGACACATTCATTAGCCTCATCCATAATGACGACGACATTGACGACATTAACAAATTCCATTATTTGAAAACGTCTTTAGAGGGTTCAGCTGCTGAAGTAATTCAGTCAGTGGACTTTTCTGCTGATAACTATACACTGGCATGGGATCTGTTGTGTGGTAGGTTTGACAATAAACGTTTATTGCTTTCAAATCATGTATCAGCTATTTTTGATATGGAGTCATTGGAAAAGGAGTCTTCGGTTGCAATAAGAAACATGATTGATAAAATTAACAAACATATTCGAGCCTGTCAAAAACTAGGTGAACCGGTTGACAGCTGGGACACATTATTGATTCATTTGTTTAGCCATAAATTAGACGCAAAAACATTTCGCGAGTGGGAAGGCTTTAAAAAAAGACTAGATAAAACCAAGTCAATTCTCTTTAAGCAATTTATGGAATTTATGCAAGAACGTGCAGATTTTATTGAGACGTTGGAACGCGCTCAGTTTTCTAAAACGAAAAAGTCATCTAACACTCACACAAAACACAACACTAAACTTAAATCCATGGTATCATTGAGTGATAACACTAGCTCGTCTCCACCCAGTTCTAGTTGTCCGAAATGTAGTGGAGATCATAACCTCAATACTTGTTCCCAGTTCCTTGCATTAAGTCTCGACGAGAGAATGTCTGTTTTGCCTAATTTAAAGGTCTGTTACAATTGTCTTCGTCGCGGGCATTATCCCAAAAATTGTAAAAGGTCTGGTTGTAAAATTTGCAGTCATAAGCACCATACGTTAATTCACAACCCGAATAAGGCAAAACAAATCTGCATTAAATCAACGCAACGCTCGACCGACAGCGGCCGGGCCGATGCCCCCTCCTTACACAGTATTGATAACTGCGCCGTCGCAGTCTCGGAGCACGGCCAGGCTCGCTCGATTGCGTTATCAGCCAATATTAGTGCGCATTCGCTCACGGCTCAGTCGCACGATATTCTGTTGTCGACTGCGTTAATTAAATGCTACGATGCTAACAATAAGGAACATATTGCGCGCGCCCTTCTTGACTCGGGCAGCTCGTCTTGTATTATGACGGAAACATTATTTAAAAAATTAAATTTACCATTTGTGAACACTGATAAATGCATACAAGGAATTAATAATTCATTATCACCCGTAACAAAAATGTGTCGTGTTCATATTAAATCATTATGCGAATCTTATTGCGAGAATGTATCATGTTTCGTTTTGCCGACAATCACAGACAATGTGCCTCATAGGCAAGTACATTTGAACATACCGACAGACATAACTTTAGCTGATCCGTATTACCACACCCCATCACCAATAGAAATGATATTAGGTGCTGACGTATTTTGGAATTTATTAGGATCAGAGCGGATTATATTAGGAAATCAAAAACCTACATTATTTCAAACCAGACTTGGTTGGGTTGTCAGTGGCCCAATCCATACCGGTTTTAACAATAAATTCAATAAGTCCATCAAATGTAATTATGCAAATATTGCTACTGACCAATCTTCACAGTCAGATGACTTACAAACCCAATTAACGCGGTTTTGGCAAATCGAAGAAGTAAGCCAATATGAGTCATCCACTTATTCAGCTGAGGAAGCACTTTGTGAGGAACATTTCATTAAGAATACCATACGTTTACCTAATGGTCGGTTCTGCGTCAGAATACCGCTTAAGAAATCTCCTGATGTTTTAGGCGATTCATTTCAACGTGCGAAACGATGTTTCTTATCAATTGAACGGAGAAACAAAGGTCAAATCTCACGCGATAAAATGTATAAGGAGTTTATGGCCGAGTATATCTCTTTGGGGCATATGTCCGAGTGTAAGGTGGACGAAGATAAGATCTCGTATTTTATACCTCATCACGGCGTACTACGAGAAAGTAGTACGACCACGAAATTACGCGTAGTTTTTAACGCCAGTGCTCTTACTACTTCAGGAATATCTTTAAATGATATACAGATGGTAGGGCCTACCATTCAAGACGATTTAACATCTATTTTACTTAGATTTCGTATGTACAAATATGTCCTTTCAGCTGACATAGAAAAGATGTATAGACAGGTGTCTATACATCCACAGGATAGGCATTTGTTAAAAATTCTTTGGCGTGATAATGAAGCTGATAGTCCTAAAACGTATAAATTAAACACGGTTACCTATGGAACTGCGAGTGCTCCATTTCTAGCTACACGATGCCTAAAACAAGTTGGACTCGAGTGCAAAGATCAAAAGGTCGCCGAAGTCATTCTGCATGATTTTTATGTTGATGACCTCTTGACGGGTGCAGACCAACTTGATGAAGCGGACAGTCTACGTCGTCAGGTGACTGATGCTCTTGCTTCTGCTTGCTTGCCATTAAGGAAGTGGAAGTCCAATGAGCTTAGATTAATCTCGACGCAAACTGATCAGTCGCTTGTGGATCTAGCCATAGAGAAGGATAACATGTTTAATAAAACTTTAGGACTTAATTGGCAAACACAAACAGATTCGTTATGCTTTCCTATAAACATACCTGAGAAGGTCGAAAACACAAAACGTGACATTTTATCCGTTATTGCGCGAATATTTGACCCCCTAGGTTTGTTGTCGCCTTGTGTGATACGTATGAAGATGTTACTTCAAAGGTTATGGCTCGAAAAACTTACGTGGGATGAAAAATTGTCTAATGAAGTAATCATTGCTTGGACGTTATTAATGAAAGCCTTGCCAGCACTTAATGATTTGTCGATCTCACGCCGCGTTGTTGTAGACGCATATAAACATGTAGAATTTCACATTTTCACCGATGCCTCGGAACGCGCTTATGGTGCTTGTTTATATGTGCGAAGTATAGACGCGAAGGGTAGTATCAGCGTTCGTCTGTTGATGGCCAAGAGTCGTGTTAGTCCGATTAAATGTCTTACTGTTCCAAGGTTAGAGCTTTGCGCTGCTGTAGTTGGCGCTCGTTTATATAAAAAAGTAAAAAGCTCACTCCGAACTCAAGTATCGAACGTAGTTTTTTGGACCGACTCCATGGTTGTATTAGGTTGGCTAAAAATGCTACCCATAAAATTAAATACCTTTGTTCGTAATCGCGTCTCAGAAATTCTAGACACCACCAGTTCGTGCACTTGGCGACATGTGTCCACACATGACAATCCCGCGGACCTTATCTCACGAGGGGTTGAAGCCACCACTATGCAGTCATTGGATGTGTGGTGGTCTGGTCCTTCTTTTTTACATAAAGATAGCATGTCATGGCCTTTTCTTGAAGATAACCTGCACACTTTACCCGAACTCAAACCAAACGTCTGTCTTCATAACACTTGTCATGAAAAACACTTTGAAGTTAGTGTAATTAATTTTGAACGTTTTTCAAACTTAATTAGGTTGCAGCGCGCCATTTGTTATGTATTAAGATTCATTAAAATATGTAAGGGTGAGTCTGTGAACGGCCAATGTCTATCTACCTTCGAATTACAAAATTCTTTAAATTTTATTATAATTCAATCTCAAAGGGAATCATTTTATGAATATCATTTATTACAAAATAATCACAAATTACCATATAAAAATCGTCTTTTAAAATTTAATGTCTTTTTGGATAAAAATAAAATTATTCGTTTAGGAGGACGACTACACCATTCAGAATACTCGTTTGAGAAAAAACACCCAATTTTATTACAGTCCACTCATCATTTCACAAAACTTTTATTTAATTATGAGCACCGAAGATTAATGCATGCAGGTCCTCAATTATTATTGGCCACAATAAGAGAGACCTACTGGCCGTTAGGTGGCCGCAATTTAGCCAGAGCGTGTTATCGTCAGTGCGTTCGCTGTCGACGTTTGAAGGGAATAGCTTATCAACCACAAATGGGTAATCTACCAGCAAGTAGATTATCACCAGCAGATTTCCCCTTTCAAAGCGTAGGCGTTGATTATGCGGGTCCCATAATGTCAGCTAGTCGTCAAGGTCGTGGATGTAGGCTGCTGAAAGTGTACATCGTTGTTTTTGTATGCTTTACGACTAAAGCAATACATTTAGAGTTAGTGGGTGACTTGACAAGCAGTAACTACTTACAGGCGTTACGTAGGTTTATGTCTCGAAGAGGAAAGCCTCTTCATCTTTATTCGGATAATGGGACATCATTTGTAGGAGCCTACAATGAGCTTTCTAACTTTCTCAAGCGGAATTGTGCCTCCTTGGCTGAAAGTGTGGCTCATGACGGAATCCAGTTCCACTTTATACCTGCCTATGCTCCACATTTTGGTGGTCTATGGGAGGCGGGTGTCAAGTCCACTAAACATCATTTAGTCAGAGTGCTGGGCAATTGTCACTTAACGTACGAGGAACTAAACTCCACGTTAGTACAAATCGAGGCGATTTTAAATTCCCGGCCACTCACTCCGCTATCGTCGAACTCCGAAGATTTGCTGCCCCTGACGCCAGGCCATTTTCTAATTGGAAGGCCTCTCATCTCTCTCCCAGTTGAAGATCTTCGGGACCGCAACTACGACCACTTAGCACGGCATCAAAGGATCGAGCAACTCAGACAACATTTCTGGGCTAGATGGAGTAAAGAATACGTTTCGGAGCTCCAACAACGAGTCAAATGGCAAGCCTGCAAGGATGCTCTGAAGGTCGACTCCCTTGTTGTTATTAAGGACGACAACTTGCCGCCATTGAAATGGAAGTTGGGTCGAGTGATCACCCTGTATCCTGGCAGCGACAATGTATGCAGAGTTGCTGAAATTCGGACGGCAGATGGCGTAGTAAGGAGAGCTGCATCCAAAATATGTCCATTGTTGGAAACTTCTGGTTGAATTCCTCGGTATTCAACGGCTGGGGGCATGTTGCAGCATCTCTATTTTAATATATCTTTAAATTATATAACCATCACATATATAGGACTAATAAATAATTACAATGTCATCATAACATATGTGCCTTATACATAGTAACGGCAATCCGTGTTGTTGCACTGCATTATTATAATTTTAGTAGGCGCTTAATAATTAACCGTTTTTTGTAATTAAGTAAAGTCATTACGCATTCTACTGTGGTCGTGGCAGTTTCATTTTCAAATATTCCTGATCCGATCCTTGAAGAAGTTCCGCAAATTATACACAAAATTATACACACTGCATATCGAGACAATTACTTAACCGTTTGGTTAAGTGATTATAATCAACTCACCTAGTAACAACTCGAAATAACATAGTAACCGCTTTACTAAGCACTGACCGATATGAACACCACCATAGTTACCACTTATTAGTGATCTGCACCGTACTAGTTGCTTCAAATGATTCGGCACTCTTTTTTATACACCCAACTGTAACTCCCACTACGAGTTCGACATACCGACTGGTTTGTCGCACGATTATTATTTTATCTTACCCGACTTAATATATTCAGACACCCTCAATGAGATTAATAAAAATCATAATTCCTTTTTATACTTCCTTCCTGTCCCGACACGGCCATTCTGGCAAGACACACGTCCTCGTGTGTTACTCTGAATGACACAAAGTACGATCATCACGTAAACTTAACAACACTCTTCAAAACAACATAGTTAGTACCAAAAATGTGATTAATAAAAATGATAATTCCTTTTTATACTTCCTTCCTGTCCCGACACGGCCATTCTGGTAAGACACACGTCCTCGTGTGTTACTCTGAATGACACAAAGTACGATCATCACGCAAACTTAACAACACTCTTCAAAACAACATAGTTAGTACCAAAAATGGATGAAGGTCCGTCTCGATTGCCAAACGCAAACTACATAATCTAACCAATTAAGCCCTGCATGTGACCTCTGCCAGTAACCTCTAGTTACTCTCATCTCTTCCGCACTCTATGGCTTCCTTTGAAACCAAACCACCGCCAGAACCACCCGCGCAACGCACAACCACGGATTGCTTACACAGTAAATACCGATTCCCAACGGACTACTAAAGTCCACTCCAGATCATCATGCAAACTTAATTACTGTCATTTCCACTTGTCTCTGCTACAATTTCATTGATTATCTCAAAACTTAACCTTCAAGCATTTTTCGCTAACGCACGCTTCATGAAAATTTAACACCGAATAATTAAATGACAATTTAAAATTCCAATTAAAGTGTAAGAACCCAACCAAAATTTTAAAATTTAGGAATTAATGCTGTCATGAATTTAGAATTATTTCTGCAGTCATACCAGTGACCATAATCGATAGGCAAAGAAAGTTATCGCTGTAACCATTTACACAAGTTACTGTAGTCAGTTGCTTCCATTGTTCAAACGTTAAGGAAAAGCTCGCAATGTGTCTCCCTAAGTGCAAGGGATTTAAGAAACAAATCTAATTTTAAAATTCAGTTAAATCACGTATAGTGACATGATACTCCTGACATGTGATCGTTCTCTTACGTATGTTTTACAAAATAGACAGCACCCCCAAATCGCCCTTCCGCCATCACTTCCTAGTACCTCCTAACAAGAGAGAAGTAGTGACGGTAACAAACTCTCAAGGATACAGCTGTCCAATAGTTATTAGAACTGTATACAATGCAAACAATTCTTATCTAAACGGAGATCAGTGCCACTGACGATCAGCAGCAATCTTCCCTCGGAAGCGGCTCAGTAGCTGCACTGCACTGCACACTGTCTTCGAACCGGAGTAGACACGTCACACGCGGCACCACCAGCAGTAATTTCCAATGCCTGCAAACAGAAAATATACGCAGCAGCATCACATCGCTCGGCCTATTCTGACCTTACATTAAGACTCTTCCTAACTACTACAATCACTATTTCAGTTATGCTTGTTTACCATCAGGACCAAATTTGCTACAATGATTCAGACCCAGTGGAGGATGATCACGCTATAGTTACAACACAATACACAAGACACATATAGTGAGCAGATTGTAATTTATAAGACTGGTCGAAGTCACGTCATCGATTTGATCACACAGCCATTCTTAACCACATGGACTTGATCACACAGCCATTCTTAACCACATGGACTTGATCACACAGCCATCCTTTACCACGTGGATTTGATCACACAGCCATCCTTTATCACATGGACTTGATCACACAGCCATCCTTTACCACATGGACTTGATCACACAGCAGTCCTTAACCACATGGACTTGATCACACAGCAGTCCTTAACCACATGAACTTGATCACACAGCAGTCCTTAACCACATGGACTTGATCACACAGCAGTCCTTAACCACATGGACTTGATCACACAGCAGTCCTTTACCACATGGACTTGATCACACAGCCGTCCTTAACCACATGGACTTGATCACACAGCCGTCCTTAACCACATGGACTTGATCACACAGCCGTCCTTAACCACATAGATCTTGTACAAGATTTTAACCACAAAGATCTTTTTCGAGATATTTTACTGGAACATTCACCACACAGATTTATTGCGAGAGCAGGCTCATCTACTTTGTTCTAGCGCTGAACGTTTCAATCACTACTTCACTTTCAGGCTTTTCCACAATCAATCGCAGGGACAAATAAAAAAAAAAAAACTCAACACAACAAAATGAAAACTTCTCACCAAAGTGCAAGAATCTTCAAACTCCTGATGTCCAAATCCTCTATCACCGCAGTTAATGTCAGATCCACCAAAGGATCCCGCAGAGGCTCTTCAGTAGTCACAGCTTACGGCGTCTTCTAACGCTGAATACTTTAAGTACTCCCTGCCAGGATCTCCAGTTCCATACGGCAGCACATCTACCGGAACGCTTGAGCACCAACAGGAACGTTTGAACACCAACAGTTCAATCGCGGTACACACGCGATTCTCTTTCATTCGAAGTCGTATGCACATAAAATCACAAATGACCATGCGATAGTTATATTTCACACGTTGTCACTATTCACGTTGTAGTCTTGTTCTTATTCCGACATTACTCAATGCAATTTTTTTCTTCATGTAAATTGCGGGTACTTAAATAGCTTCTCCATAGTACCATTAATTGCATTTCACATATCTGCGGGAATAGGCTCATCCCACCTTCTGATGTCGGAGACAGAGTGGCGGCCGATATCGATACACGTAGGTTCACACAATAAAAGTCACAAATGAATTCTCTTTAACTCGCTATTTATTGTTCGTTCGTCAATTATTACGTAATCGAATGTTCACAGAGTACAATACCACGTCAGGAATAGTTATTAACTTTGGTTATTATAACACACTGCATATCGAGACAATTACTTAACCGTTTGGTTAAGTGATTATAATCAACTCACCTAGTAACAACTCGAAATAACATAGTAACCGCTTTACTAAGCACTGACCGATATGAACACCACCATAGTTACCACTTATTAGTGATCTGCACCGTACTAGTTGCTTCAAATGATTCGGCACTCTTTTTTATACACCCAACTGTAACTCCCACTACGAGTTCGACATACCGACTGATTTGTCGCACGATTATTATTTTATCTTACCCGACTTAATATATTCAGACACCCTCAATGAGATTAATAAAAATCATAATTCCTTTTTATACTTCCTTCCTGTCCCGACAGATATATTATGCAACTTTTCGTCCTGGGAAAATATAAAGCTAGACTTTTATCTTCGGTAAACTATATCACGCGGGCTAAACCGCGAGAAAAATTTCGACTTCGAGTAATAAATTTGCTAGATACCAGAAAATACATGAACAAAACGAAAACAATAATTAATTTTAAATAGTCACGGACACCACAATCCGTAATCCGTATAGGTAAGGATAAATGATTTTTCGGTTTTTAGTAGATTTGAAGGCCGTTTAATTACTGTAATTTTTTTTTTATTTGTACCCAGGATGCCTTTCTATAATAATCAGTCAGACACGCACATAGAATCAAATTTTTCCATTGCGATCGCTGTTAACGCTTACACGTGTGTGTGCCCACACACACACACGCACGCACGCTCGCACGCACACGAACGCACTCACGCACACACACGCACACACACACGCACACACTTTTTTCTACAAAGATGTAGGTAGATGTGCAATATGGGCACCCACATTTCGCCGCTTATGTTTAGTCGGACTTTAGGTACTGTTTGATAGGGGATATGATAGAAAATTCCAAACTCCGGGTAGGTTATCACCATTACCACAGAATACTGAATACTGGTGATACTGATCAGAAAATACATAATCGTAGTAACGTTTATCCAAATGGTTGCAATAAAAATTCTCTACCAAAAAAGATGCCACGTTTCTAAAATGTTTCTGAATGTAAAATTTAAGCCAAGGCGTATTTCAGCTAAATCCACGGAAACGGCAATATTGTTTTCCGTTCATTAAAAAATTATGGGCTCCGTGGGTTGTAATATTTCTATGGATAACGTCAGGCGCGTCCGCTACGAATTCCTTTGTAACGTTCCCGATCGATTCGATTTTATATTTTGTCTTAAATTGAGATATTCGGAATTAGTTTCACTGAACTATGCTATCGATTACTCCGGTACTGGGTTGGCTTTTACGCGATATTGTTTTATGATTTTAGTTCTTAGCTTCATGTGAAAAAGGTGCCTAATTAAAATCAGTGTTTCTTTTTTGTATGCCAAGATAAAGCCTACATTGCAGCTTGTATGAATTAAAATACCTACTAAATATAACATAAGCACCTAACATAAAATTAAATAATTACCCCATTTTAACACAGATAAATATTAATGCCTGCATCTAATTTTGGAAAAAACAAAGTCTTAAAGTTTGTTCGTCCGGGCAAATTTCAGGGGGAATTGAATCGATATCAAATTATTTATGGATAGTAAATAACAAATTAGATATATGTTACTTAGATAGCTACAGAACAAACTTAAGTAACTAAAATATAATCTCTTGAAATAACGTCAAATGAAATAGGTATTAAATCCAACCAACAGTATTAACAACCTAAATCAACGTGAACCACAATTAATACATTCGATTTCGCTTCACAATTGTTCGCTTTGTACAAATTACCCGTCGAGACACAAATGCAATCACTCGAGAGCCCGGACCTCGGTAAATATTGAATTTTATCACGAATTACAAACGAACCAGTATTTGTTTGTAATGATTTGTAATGTAAGGTTCACCAGTTTTATTACGAGCGCAGAAATTGTTTGGTTTGAACGGATTTTTGCGCTAAATTTCTACAAAGTGTGGTGGAATGCGGTACATTAACGTAATACGAAAATTGTAAGACTGTCCGCCCCTTGTTTCCTGGATCCCACGATGTTGTAATGTAAATAAACGTAGATACCTGCAATCAGCCCTGTGTTATATATTATTGCCCACTGCTGAGCACGGGCCTCCTCTACTACTGAGAAGGGTTAGGCCTTAGTCCACCACGCTGGCCTAGTGGGGGTTGGTAGACTTTACATACCGTCGAAATTCTTATAGAGAACTAGCTTTTGCCCGCGGCTCCACCCGCGTTAAAAAGTTTTTCCGGGGTAAAAGTCCCGCTTTATTTTCCCGAGATAAAAAGTAGCCTATGTGTTAATCCAGGACATGATCTACTCGTGTGCCAAATTTCATCGAAATCCGTTCAGTAGTTTTTGCGTGAAAGAAGAACAAACATCCATACATTCTTACAAACTTTCGCCTTTATAATATTAGTAGGGTTCTCAGGTATGTGGGTTTCCTCACGATGTTTTCCTTCACCGTTAAAGCGAACGATAATTGTTGAACAATACACACGTAACTTCGAAAAGTCAGAGGTGTGTGTGCCTTGGGTTTGAATTTCCGGTCATTGTCTCCTCAGACCGTTCCATTCCCAACTAGGCTATCCTCGCTCCTAAACGTAGATACCTGTATATATCTAAATATACTGTTGAATGTCTTTGCATATCTATTTTGAACGCAAGCTTACATCGTAATTTTGTTAATATTTGTGTCCTGATTATCCAAATCAAATCAAATCATTTATTGAGTAATTAGGCCCCTAAGGGCGCTTTTACACGTCATTTTTTACAATACTTTTTTATCAACTAGAAGATTCTACCGGTGCTTCGGAAAAGCCCACTGACCTGAGAAGAAGCACCAAGAAACTCAGCGTAGGTCTTTTGTCATCTTATTTATTTTTTTTTTTCCAAAATTTAAATACATTCTAATCTATTTCACTCTAAAGTTTTAGATTATTTCAATTTGCGATATATTTTTTGTTTTAAAATATAGTCGGTCGTGGTTATACATATATATTAACTAACTAATTCTTCATTACATAATCGCATATACCTATAGTACGAGGATGATTTTCTCTACAGCAGCAATAAAGTTACATCACTTACAATAAGTCTCAGCTAACACATTGGCTAAAAATAAGACATGAAACGCCGGAACTCTTGTTGAACTAACGAATAAACAATAAACGACAACAAATATACCTACATGAGGCAAATCCTATGGAATATATCCATACGTAGAAGCTGAACGGCGAAGTGAAATCTCCGACAGAATCTTAGCTGCGACGGCTGACTCGGCGCGCAAAACTCGCAAACACAAACTGCAGGTCTACCATGAAACGACTTCACGAAATTTCGGATCGAAATTTCGTTCAATTCCTACCATGAAACACATATTATCCGAAATCGGTCCCGCAAACGGGCAAGTGACATTTAGAGGCTACCATGAAGTGTTTCGTACGAACGAAATATCGTTACTTTTTTTATGCTTAAAAGGTCATTAAAATTACTTTATCGCAATTATGTTGATATATTACAACCACAAATGTTAATAAACCAAATATGAAATAATAATACACATTACTATGCTACTTAATTATAAAGTTTCGGATTGAATGAATGAATTCACTCGCATTATGATATACGTTCATTCCGAAAACGCGTAATTGACGTTTTCTTCGTGCTAAACGCTACCATGAAGTGGTCCGTCCGAACGAAATATCGGCATTTTGACAACACTTCTTTCGGATTTTCACCGCAAATGACGCGAAACTCAAAAGGTAACTTTTTACTTTCGGAAATGTAAATTATCATAGTTAAAAGTGTTTTTATGGTCGCATCGGATGACTTTTCGCTAATTATAACATACGTTGCGTACCTACATAACTAACACAGACAACAATATAATACTTATTCAATATTCATCTTGATTCTAGGAGCATCTTCTAGCGCATCATTTGTATAAAAAAATGTTTTTTATTATCTAGGTCGTTATTATCGCACACACACAGACACTCACGCCGTTTATCCCCGAAGGAGTAGGCAGAGGCGCAACCAGTGCACCCACTTTTTGCCGTTATTCCGTCCCATGATGTGATAGGAGGCGAGCCTATCGCCATATCGAGCACAAATTCCAGACTCCGGGCTGACACTGAATAGAAAAACTCAGTATCACTTTGCCCGACCCGGGGATCGAACCCAAGACCTCAGCATTTTAATCGTAGCGTAAATCAACTACGCCACCGAGGCAGTCAATCATCGCAGCACAGTATTATCGCATTTCTTTATAATTATATCACGTAAGGGTAAAACTCAGGATATCAGTAGAAAATTCTGTGGTGGTCTCTCCGTAAAGCTGGACTGGATACATAAACCCCTGCGTATTTTATTACATACGGTTTGAATAGGCTGTAACGACAGGGTATTACTGTCTGACCAAAAATAAACGAGACGTGACCCGTTGTTGTTGCATTTCGTTCTCATGATGAGTGAGATTTTATGAGAAGCCAACATTGAACTCATAACTAGCAGAATACCCAATATCACTTTGCCCGACCCGGAATTCCTGCCGCGATCTCAGAATGGTATTCGCACCGCGCATGCAATACTACTACACCACCGAGGAAGTCACTAAAGACTGAAGTAAAACTTAAATTAAATAAAGGAGATATTGAAATACATTTTTTATTATAATATATAATTAACACACGATGAGTTACAAGAGGAGCAGCAATTTATAGCCGATATCTTCCTACAAGTACAAATAGCTATTCTTGCAATGCTCTTAATTTTATTTTTTGCTTTGCTAAATCATGGTACACCTTCTCTTATACGTGTTAATTTGTAATCACGTTGAGCTTCAGCGGCCACTCTTTTCCTCTAAGGAACTATGGATATACGCTATCGGACGTCTTGTTCACGCCAAACATGCAAGTCCTTTCGTCATAGTAGACCACGTCGACCACGCGCTGCCCTTGAAAAGCTGTATTTTAAATTACCGTATTCAATATTCGTATAATTTCTACTCGGTGAACAATAAAATATGTTGATATTACTAACAATAACAATTCACAAGATAAATTGCTAGTAATTATTATTAATGTATTCAATAAGAAATGCCTATAAGTATTAAATTAATAAATATACAATATTATATACGATATTATAATAAGGATAAATAAATATATAGAATAAAGATTGATAAATCATAAAACTTGCTAACAAAATTTTATTCAACTTAGCAATAAAACGATTTTGTAGAAAATTCATATGTAATTAAGCTGCGGCCACACCGACGTGCTAGCCTCGCGGGACGCGGGTTACGGAGCGGGTTAGTCTACAATGCGAATTTAGTCGTACAGAGCAGCACGACTACAGTGCGACGCAAGACCCTGATTTATAGGCGTGATTTCAATGACAACTGTCATTTGGTTTAATCTATATTTTACAAAGTATAGATGCATGCATGCTGCTTCAGTGGACGCGGTTACCGTGCATTGGTCCCGTAAGAGTGCAAGGCGACATAATCTCTGGCTTGGCGTCCCGGGTCCCGCATTGCCGATGCGACTGTCTAACCGCAGCCTTAATATTTGTCTAAAATTGACGTGACATTGCGACATTGTCTTATGACAATGTCAAGTATTTATATACTTGACATTTTTATTCGACTTATTGTCATAGTATACGATTCACTATAGTCTTAAACTACAAAAAAAGTCATTTATAACATGTTGGTTTATACCACTTCATTTATTAATCCAGCGGTATTGTAAGAAAACACACTTGTCATCTTTGGTTCATTCACGAAACAAACTCTATGGTACCCGAACGAAAGAAATAAATCCGAAGTAACTTCATGGTAGCTATTCATTTCGTATTTCGGACGCGTGTCGGTCGGCCCGTAATTTCGGATGGAAGTTTTCATACATTACACTTAAAATTGTTGGGACTACGTATATGAGATAACCGAAATCTTTTTAGTGCGTATTGACTGGGTGCCTGCGAATTTTTGATTAAAATAAAATATCTTCGGACAAGAGCAAACCGCTTGCCAGATGGTATGCGATACGTTTACCCAGAAACCCATCCATTATCATTTTACAAACACACACATACTAACGTTGAGTTGGTCTATGTACATACATACATACATATACACTCACGCCTATTATCCCCGAAGGGGTAGGCAGAGGCCCAACTAGTACACCCACTTTTCGCCGTTATTCCGTCCCATGATGTGATAGGGGGCGAGCCTATCGCCATATCGGGCACAAATTCCAGACTCCAAGCTGATACTGAATAGAAAAACTCAATATCACTTTGCCCGACCCGGGAATCGAACCCGAGACCTCAGCATTGCAGTCGTACCATAATACAACTACGCCACCGAGGCAGTCTATGTATCTTTATTTTACTTATAAAATAAGGAAAAGAAAAGGAAAACAAGAAAAACATGAAATCTACATTTATTTTAAGTGTTTTGAGGTAAATAATAGTACGTCGCTTCCTCGCTGGCGCGGCGCGGCCCTGAGGCAAGTCCCTTATATCGATAGTCATGCCGCACACGCCATACAACAACGCTAAGGAGGCAGGCATCATTTTATTGCATAAATAAACTCGATACTTTTGGTGCTTCTATAGATTTATTTTTGTTGGAAATCTAGTGGTAAGTCTCTCATATCTTCTTACATGTCCATCTGGGTTATTTCTACCGCCAAGCAGCAGTGTGCATGCACTGTTGTGTTTCGGTTTGAAGGATATTGTAGCCAGTGTAACTAATGGACATAATAAGACTTAACATCTTATGCCTCAGGATGACGAGCGCAGTGGAATGCCACACAGTACTCTGTAACTCAAGGTGCTGGATGGTGCTGCTACTGTTTATGGGTGGTAGTAGCACTTAGGTACGATCAGGCTAACGGCAGGCTGTCTCGTCATTTAATGTCATACAAAATCTAGACTAGAAGAACATTGTGGAGTAAAAGATGTTGAAATATATTTTTTATTATAATATTAAGTTATAAGAGCTACGTCAATAAGTGTGTAAAACATATTATGTATAAAAAATTAAACTATTCTCTTGGTCTTTGTCGTATTATATTTCTGCAACCACCTTTTCTCTCTTTATGAGGAACAAACGTTGATCTACGTCTTGCTTACGCCAAACATGCAAGTCCCTCCATCATAGTTATTTCTGTGGATATGCTGCCACTAATTAGCTGTAAATATAATAATCGAACTTTAGGAATAAATCTACATAGTTAACAATATAATAAGTTGATATTAGTAACAATAAAGGTTGAGAGTGATTCTATAAATATAATTAATCGCTAATACTATATGCTCAAAAATACCTGACATTATAGTAATAGGCTCGCCCCCTATCACACCATGGGACGGAATACGCACGGCGAAAAGTGGGTGCACTAGTTGCGCCTCTACCTACCCCTTCGGGGATAAAAGGCGTTAGTATGAATACGTACGTATTAAATTACCAAATAATACACTTCATAAACGATAAGTTCTTCATTGAGTCTACAAAATAATACTTATACTATAATTAAAAGTAATTAAAGAATATTCAATAAAAATTACTTACCATGAGAAGCAACCATGTTATTTTTCCTACAAAAATGTCTCTGCGTGGATATAGAATGATCCAAAGTAATTATAGTTAAATAATTTGTAGATAAACGTATAATAACATTGATTGTATTTTGCAAAAAAATGACATAACTTTGTGACAATGACATAAATATTTGACATTATAATTTGACTTATTTTAGTAGTACACGTTTTACTATAGGCTTAAAGAACAAAGAATGAAATTAACAATGAGTTGGTTTATATATCTGCATTTATCACAGCGCAGTATGCGAAAACGCACTTATCATCTTTGGTTCGTTCACGAAACAAACGCTATGAACCCGAACGAAATAAAAGCATCTGACGTAACCAACTTGTAACGTATGAATTTCGTTCGGGTCCGCAATTTCGGATGGACGTTTCATGGTAGACTAGCTGGATTCTATTTGTCGTGTGAAATGAAACGTTTTAAATCCAATCGAGGCACAAAAGCGCATCAAATTTACTGAGAAATTGTTTAAACGAGTTAATACGACCCGCGCGGGTACAGGGCACTGTATACAAACACATTATAAGTGCTAACATTTGAAGAAATCTTTTATTGTATTAGTTTTCATTGTTTACAACTGAAAAGGATCTGCTGTGGAGTGGCGATAGGCTAGAGACGAATCATCGCACGTTCAAAAGCACGCACCTCTGACTTTTCTAAAAAGTCATTATTCTTTGTGAATTATCGCTCGCTTTAACGGTGAAGTAAAACATCTAGAGGAAACCTGCATAACTGAAGAGTTTTCTATAAGAATTTCGAAGAATGTGAAGCCTGCCAACCCGCACAAGGCCAGCGTGATGGACTAAGGCCTAAAGCCTTTGAGTTTTAGAGGAGGTCCGTGCTCAGCTGTGGGCAGTATATAATACATAGTTAGTATGGTGTGGTAGAAAAGGATTTTGTCTATGTTTGCACGGTACATACACGGACTAAAAATATACAGTGTATTGTACAGACAAAAACAGATGCCAGATGTGGTATAAAAGTTGTACCGCAAGTTGCACACATTTCACAACTTGTGGAAACTCATTTGTTTCCTTCGAAAGCGATCGTCACAGCGGGCAACTTAAAAGATTAAGCATCGTCGTGATAAATGGGATTTCTTTAAAACTAGAAGCAAAACTTATTATGTGTAGCAGCGTCTTCCTGTCTCCTTGTAACTGTCGATGTCTAGGGGCTAAAGATATAGATTGAGTGGGAGATTAATGTGATTGGATACATCAAAGAGATCTAAATTTTCTCTTTAACGTAAAAGTATTAATAATAATAATAAGCCCGCAGAGGCGGCTTTGTGGCGAGCCAACGGTGAGTGGCGAGCCAACGGTGAGTGGCGACACCGCGTACCCTGATTCCGTGGGGGCTAAATGAGACCCCCAGACCCTTGCCTTGCCTTAACTGGCCGGCTAGGGGTGGAAATCGCAAGAGCTACGAACCTAAGCTCCAGGGTGGAAGTGCTCAATCTGCACAATAGTGAGGAAACCCACTCCGGGACGCGTCAGCGAACCGCGGTGGTGAAATCGGTGCACACCTCTCGACACCCTTTAGCCACCCACAGCGATGTTGCGTCCTTGGCATGCGCCACTTTATGGGATGCCCATCTAGTGGGGGGCAAGTCACCGTCTGCCTTGAATACAAATGATTGAGACATTTTACTTGGCAGGCGTCCCGTTGTCTCAATCAATAGCCCAGCAACCAGTCCAGCTAGATGCCATCCATAGACCCAGTATAATTCCCATCTTCTCTGCAATAGTCCTTACGCCTTACGGGCGCTGTCTTTGCCTGTATTTTCTCCTTAAGTACAGACAGAGAGAGTACCTGTAAGGCGTACACATCCCAACTCGAGTAATGTATCTTAAAGGGGCCTCTACGTGTTGGATCTATATCCCCACGCAAGCCTTCTAAAAGAACCGGTCTTCGTGCCGTGATTTCCCGCAGGAAAGATACAACATAATAATAATAATAATAAAGCCTTTTTATTTCCTTAAGATTACATGCACAAAATTTTGTATAATAATTTATGATTACGTTAAGGCCCCTGGCGGGTATAGGCCTCCTCCAACGGTTTCCAGTTTGCTCTTGTCTCTGCTTTTCTTGTCCAGTCGTCTCCAGCACTATGCACGTTCTCTAAGGCGCCCTCTGTTTCGCCTACCTCTCGGACCCGACCAATTTGTAACTAATTGTGTCCATCTTCCATCTGTTAATCTTACCATGTGGCCAGCCCACTTCCATTTCAGGCGTTTCATAGGTATGCAGAGAATATTACATGGAATTTACTTAGTTATACCCGGAATGATTTCGACAAATTTGTAGGAGTCATTGTTAGTCTGTCGGCATTCTATATTTGATAAAGTGATATCCCGCTCAGCACTGAAGCTCAGGAGCCAGATATTTAGGTTCTATTCAATCATTCGGGCATCACACGATTGAAACTTTAAACTTTAGGGATAAAGTCATTAGGGTTTCATCCATGGGCGTATATGAGGGGGGAGGGTGGTCAGGGATACGCCCCCCCCCCCCCTTAGCTTACAATAACTACACTACGCGGGTGACCGCTGTCATTTTGGGGATCCGGACACCGCCTTAGCTTCTAAAATACGGTGTCATGCAAAGCAAGAACCCACGACACTAAAAAGTTTATATCGTAGGGACCCCCATGTGAAAGCTATAGCTACGCCCATGTTTCATCCATTCCATCGAAACAAAAAATGAGCATAAATCCATGTGGATTGACGTTGAAACAATTTGTTTAAACGGTTAAAAGATTGACATCCCTAGCGCATCGTAGAGTCATCAAGTTGGTATAATAGTAATTTACGCGGGAACAGTAAACTGAATGACGCGACAAATCGACGCTACGGGAACGACTTGAGAGCGAATAAATACGAAAACGTATGTGGCACGTCATTGCAACGACACTTCTAGATATTAATTAATTGTCGACAGTCTTTGGTGTCGAACAGGGTTCGTAGTTTTTCCATAACTATCTTTGTCTATTTACAGTCAGCAGCATATTAAGTAGCTGAAGAAATTCAAAATTTCAAATTGCCTACATTCTTCTTCAAGTTTCTTTTTCAAGATTCCATAAAAATATAAAATCATTATCCAGGCACTACATGGCCATTAACATGTATAAAAAATCATAATATAAAATTAGAAAAAAGTTTAGCGACTCGTTTCGGTTACTTACTCCTGAAAAGGAGTGATGCTGAGTTAGTAATTGTAATAATTGCTAACAGATGTCGCTGGTCATCTCCTTTAAGAGAATTAAATAATGGATCTTGAAATTAGCAATCGAAGGTAGGGTCGAGGTGGCTCAATTGAAAGAGCACCGGCACGGTACGCCGGAGGTCGTGGGTTCGAGTCCCGCCTTCGACTGTTTCTTTTTCAAGATTCCATAAAAATATAAAATCATTGCCTACATATTTTTTTGTTCTTACTAATCTCTTTTTTCTCTTCACAAAAATAAAATAAAAGAGATTTACTATACTTCAAACGAAGAAAATAAATTCAGTTTTACTTAATGCGTATATAGGCGATTTGAAATTTTGATTATTTTCAGATACTTATGCTGACGGTACAGTCAGCGACATAAGCAGCTGAATGAATCCAAAACTTCAAATCATCTCTACACTTTTGTATTATTACCGATTTTCGTTTTCTCTTTACAAAAATAAAATAAAAGGGATTTACTTGACACAAAGAAAAACTGGGCCCATGTATAGCCCAAAAGTTATCTGTGGTCTGGTCATTTTTGTGCCCTGTGCCTGGTAACTGCGGGCACCGACCTTACGGTACTAAATATTTATAATAGGGTTCTTTGTTGACTACGGAACCCTAAAAACCTGATGATCTTGTGTCATTTTTTAAGAAAGATCACGTTCTACTACGGAACTTGTAAAGTAGGTCAACATTGTATATTTCATGAAAACCCGATATACCTACATGTGTGAGCATTCGACTAGGGGCCTATATTAAATCCATGTAATACTAATGTACAATGGAATAATGAAATTCCGCGACGCCTCGCATTGAATACATAATGGCTTGTCGCGAGTGGTGTCTCGTTACACTCGCGATATATTTGCTTACACTTTGCTATGTTATTGGCGCGAAACTAATTGATCTTGTGTTCCCAGTTCCATTATTGTATTTTTTCTTAGAGGATTTAAGATATCATAATAATAATATGCAACCTTTAGATTTATAATTAAAAGTAAAAAAATCTTTAAATACAAGCTTTTATTTAAATGCCCTAAAAACCTTTAAATTTTATTTAAAGTTTAAATTAATAAAAACTTTAAGTTAAATTTTATTTAAAGTTTTTTTTTATTTACTTTGGTCAAGATCAAGTTACATAATCATTATATTATCTACACATGAAATGATTTCACAGAATAATTTATTTTTCGTATTATTTTCTGTTGAAAGGACCAAGAGGTAAGAGACATAGGAAGAGATGGCAAGATGATATAGTTAAGATTGCGGGTTCAAAATGGACACAGCTTGCTTGCTTGGCCTTCACCCAAGGAGGGGTTCTTGCAGACTAAAAATCATTAAAAATATGTTAAAAAATAACCTTAGTAACAAGAAATCTTTTAATAATACTGTTAAATTTAATGTTTAAACTTAGCTTTTAAGATTAGTGAACTTTTTGTTGCAAGAAATATAAGGCTTTTTTATTTATTTTATTATTTTCTGTAACATACTAAATAATGCACAAAATCGAATATAGGAAACTACCCTATTACCGTAATAAAACATGAGGGAGGAGAACCAGAATCAGAGGTCTGCATTACTACTTAAAATGTTATATGCCTTTTCGAAGTTTATTAGAAGTTACCGCAAAAACTGCTCAATGGATTTAGATAAAATTTGGCACACAAATAGTTCATATCTTGGATTAGTACTCGTAGGTCAATTTATTAGGAAAATGCGGGCAGAGCCGTGAGCAACACAGGTGGTTGTTATACACACTTATAGCTTGACAAGAAAAATGAAAAACGCAATGTCGTTTTTTTCATGTCATGTGGTAAAAATACACCTATTTTTTGGTAGTGGCGACAACCTTAAAACGAAAAACATATTAACAAAAAATTTAACTGGTTTCAAAAAACACTAAAAACAAAAAATAATCTATACCAATATTTATTATCTATTTTGGAGTCTGTGACTAATAAAAATTTAACATTGTTTTCGTATATTTCTTTATGTTCTCATCTTATTTAGCTAGCAATTTAAATTTTCTTTTTGAAGTCGGTTAAAGAGTTAGAAATAAATGTTATTATTCCGTTGTAGAGTATTTGAACGATAATAGCCTAGCTTAAACGATAAGGATCTCAATTTTGTTATTTATTATTTAAGGAAAGAATTTAAGTTTTTATGCAAGTAATAAAAAAAAATACATTATGTGATGTAAGAGTCAACATAAAAATAATATATTTGTACGCTGACGCAACGGCAAAGCATAGGGAACTGTAAACTACCTATGCTTACAAATAAAGAATTTTATTTGATTTGAAAATCTTGTGGGGAAAGCAGGTTTTTTATTTTCTGGTCAGACTACATTTAAGTAAAAATCTATCTACAAGGTTGATAATTAATCAATAATGAAACGACATTGAATAATTACATGATATATATATAAAAAACAAAACATGATTTTGAGTAATATAATCGCATATAAATGTTTTAGGCACTTTCTTAAAATACAACACAGGGAATGTATATTTACAAACAAATAAAATTAAACATTAATATCTGAACAAAACAAATAAAATTCCCCTTACTGGAGAAGTAACAATCAGTTTTAATTGCTTAGTTACAGCTTAAAAAATAGTATTAAAGTAAATCTAATTTATAAAGAAAAAGCAATCTTAGTAAACACAATCACAAATAGAAAACAGTAAAAAAAATTGGTTTAAAAAAACATACGAAGTTGTATTAAAAAATGTTCAAACCAGCGGTTCCCAAAGTTCAGTGCCCGACCCACCTAAAAATACTTTCAAATTGAGTCACCTCTTGGCTGTCATTTAGAATACATACATTTTCGAGATTTTTAATTACTTTTCTCTTGCAACATAGGCTTTGGCTGTTCGCTAAGCTGTTTGATATATTATTAAATTTTTCAGGCCCTTCCCGATATTCCCTCCACTTGTGGGTCGCGAGCTATATTTGAGAAGCTCCATTTTAAACAATTTAAACACTTACAGTTAAAACATACTTTAATTCTGTAATCATGGCTGGTAAACTTTCTGTATCTTCAGCCATGGAATTACAAAAGTGCCTATTATAACACACATGTCAGCAAATAGATGAGCAAACTCAATACTTCATGTCGACTATACGCGTCAAATTTAATTGAAACTTTTCGTGGTGTGAAATAAAGTTAATTATATTTTATTATTGGACTGCCTCGGTGGCGTAGTTGTATTACAGTACGACTGCAAAGCTGAGGTCTCGGGTTCGATCCCCGGGTCGGGCAAAGTGATATTGAGTTTTTCTATTCAGTATCAGCCCGGAGTCTGGAATTTGTGCCCGATATGGCGATAGGCTCGCCCCCTTTCACATCATGGGCCGGAATGACGGCGAAAAGTGGGTGCACTAGTTGCGCCTCTGCCTACCCCTTCGGGGATAACAGGCGTGAGTGTATATGTATGTATGTATGTATTTTATTATTGCAAAGATAAAAAAAATAAGTTTAGTATTTGTTCAGCTACTTATGTGACTGACTGTACCTAGATGTCCCTGTTGTAATATACTATAAGGTACCGGGTAACCGAGCTCATTTTGGTTTCATACTTTTTTCAAATCATAAATTTTAACCTAGAAAGAATTATTAAAATACGGTAAAACTCAACAAGTGATTTCGGTAGAAGGGATAAGTGTCAAGAAAGATAAAAGACGCGCAATACCCACATACGACGTCATTGAGATTACAATGCGTGCGAAAGAAAGAGACGAAGCGATCGCACGCACTGTTGCCTAGGGCAATATTTGAAATACGAATTACCGCCTTAACCAATTTTAATAAAGTTTTCGCTAAAAGGCTTATTTTTCGTACCATTAACCGTTACATATAATGTACAAAATTAAACATAGAATCATCCCCAATTAGATAACTAGGGAAATCTGTATTGCGTTTTATTCCATAATAATAGTAGTCACGATTGATCCCATGCGTAGCCGATTACTATAGAAACAAATGCATCAATTAAGTATTTAATTAGCAAAAATGGTCCCGAAATTCGTGTAGATCGCTCTAGTGTTATACAATTCCAACGTGAGATCATAGTCGGAACGTACTTCGAGGATCGGCACCCCCGCCTTCTGCAACATGTTTACAAGAGAATTCTCAGCCAACGTTATGTCAGAGACCAAACTATTTCCATAAACCGTCGAAGCGATTGCATGCATTAAAATTTCTCTGTTTTTACTACCGATCCATAAATGTACCAATCCCACGGGAGATTCAACACCAACCCACATATAATTATTGTTGACTTCAACAAAACCAGGTTTATGCGTTTTGAGCAAAGTTTGCAGCCTTATTGCGAGTTGCACATTATCATCAGATGTAGAGCTTGCAATGTACTTGCGTAACGTTTCGAGCAAAATATCACGACGCTTTTCCAAACCAAGTTTGCGCCATGCGGTCGCAATCTTCGCCAGGAACTCCTTCTCCTGATTGGGAAATTTTATATCTTGAGGGTCTAACAGCGGGATAGCACTGGAAACTTGCGCCGGCCCATCGAACACTGCGTAGTTGTTGATCCAAACGCAGGGGATAGAGAGAGAGAAGGCTATCTCGTGCGCTTGCGCAGCGTCGCCGCACCACAGCGACACGAACGGGTTCATCTTGTACTTAGACATGATCGAGAGCAGTTCTTTGGTGGTTCTATAAGCGCTGACTAATACAGGTTGTAATTTAGGATGTGTGACGTCACGACCCACGTAGTCTAGTAAGAATATCTTCCCTCTGGAGACTTGCACGTCAGCGCTCGCCTGCTTCATTTGAGGGTCGAGTTGGTACTCGTCAGAGCCGTTCACGTTGCACTTCCATTCAAGCGCTCTCTGAAACTCCTCATATACGCTCTCCTGTATCAGGAGGGCCTTAAACCTCCACGGGTACTGAAAGTTAAGAAAAAAAACTATTTCAATCGATACTTTAATTAAAGTATACTCAGTCCAACCATCTATCTAACTTTTGACAGTTCGTTTTCTAATTAATTGGGGATGTACTAATGCGTTACCGATTCGATTTCTTGTAACAATCGATTTAATTTATGAAGAAGTTTTGATCGATTAAACACATTGAAATGTTGTTTTTGCTCAACATTTTGTATTGTTTTATAAATATACCTAAGCGTTTAAATGTGTATATTTTCTGTATATAAATTTATTCTGTAGGTGGTTATATTCTATATCCAATATCGTGTTTTCAATATTTAACTTTAATAGTTTATTTTATCGGTTATTATATACTTACGCATATGTAAAAAGATTTTTTTTAATTTACACTGCCACATTTTATTTTTCAATGTAAAAGTTTTGAATTATCTTTGTTACACAATCAGTGGGCTTAACGAATATCGATTGATAATTAATATCGGAGCTGAAAAGCACAGGTGACTTCACTATGGAAAAGAAAAAATGGCGTCCAGAAAGTAGTCAATTATTTTGTTTTCGATTCCTTGTCAATAATTATAAAATTTCATAGGCGTGCATATGTCAATAGTTCAATAAATTATTGGACGGAGTATAAGGACTAATTTCACCATACTCTGGTAGTTGCATTACTCTCTTAACGGACTATTATGGTTTTTGAGTGTCCCACCATGCCCTAAGTCCTAACAGGCGATTATCATTCCTTAATTAACTAGGCGTCCTTTCATAGGACACCCGATAATTTAACATTCGCGTTAATTTTAATGCCCGATTAATTGACGCCCGTTAAATAAGAAATTGGTGAAATTGGGCCTTATAACAATTGAACGCGAGCCTATCGCCATAGCGGGTAAGAAATACATTCCAGAATTCGGGCTGACACAAAAAAAAACTCAATATCACGTTGCCCGACCCGGGATTCGAACCCGAGACCTCAGAACGGCAGTTGTAGCGCACACGCAATACTGCCATTTTTTTTTAGTTTCTTCTGTTTTTACCCGACTGCGAAAGAAGGACGGTTATGTTTTTCGAGTGTATGTATGTATGTGTATTTCGACGGTACCGTAGAACAAAGTCGTATATGCAAAATGTTAGCTTTTCAGTAGAGCGCTTTGAAAGTCGTAAGTTTGTATTCATGTGCGAATTAGTGCTATTTTCACACATTAAGTTCAAAGTTGTTACTGAACCCTATAGAATATAACGTTTTGTTCACTATAACTTGTGATTTTCACAATTAACTTAGACTTTCAAAGCGCTCTAAGTCTAAGTCTTAAAGCCTAAACGCAGTCGGAGGCACCTGCTCACTCTGAGATTTTGTTGCTCTACTTACAGGCTACAGCACCAACGAAATTATGAGAAGTGAGCGTGTTTTGCCTCCGACTGCGTTTGTGAACAGTGTCAACTAAGATTATTCGAAACCAAAATAAAATATTCAAAGTAAAATCTTGTTTCTATCTTTTCAGTTTCGCAATGAATTTAATAAAGATGGCAGATATTGACGCAGTCGGGTTTTTTGTTTGGTTTTTAATATTTTTTCTTTGTGTATTCTGTGCCTTCAGGTAAAATAAACATCACGTTGATTAAAATCGCTATATTACCGTATTTTATCGAATTCTTTACGTTGAAATTTCTGAAGGTCTCTCAACATCCGAATTGAAAGCTAGTAGGTATTTTTATAAGTGGACGATAGCTTAGTTGGGAATGGAACAGTCTGCCGAGACAATGTTCGGAGGTTCAAAACCCAAGGCACACACCTCTGACTTTTCAAAGTTACGTGTGTATTGTTTATCAATTATCGTTCGTTTTAACGGTGAAGGAAAACATCGGGAGGAAACCTGCACACCTAAGAATTTCAAAGATATGTGAAGTCTACCAACCCGCACTAGGCCAGCGTGGTGGACTAAGGCCTAAACCCTCTCATTAGTAGAGCAGGCCCGTGCCCAGCAGTGGGACAGAATATAATACAGGGCTAGTATTATTATAGGTATTTCTACCTACCTGTGTAGTTGAGGACACGAAAGCATGCACCGCCGAGTCCAAATCCGCCGTCTCACTCACAATGCCTATGCATCCCTCTGCTACATCTGTTTACCAATAAAAAACTTATCAATATTAACGTAAATATCACCTTTATATTATATACCCACTGTTTCAGTGCTGGAAGTGGACGATAGCCTAGTTGGGAATTGTACGGACTGATGACACAGATGTCCGCAGATTCAAAACCCAAGGCACACTTTCGATTTTTCAGATATGTGTGTATTATCAATTATCGTTCGCTTTAACGGTAAACGAAACCTAACTACCTGAGGATTCCCCAAAAATAAACTTCGAAGGTATGTGAAGTCTGCGAACCCGCACTGGGCTAGCGTGGTGGATTAGTCCACCTAAATCCTCAGCAGTGAGCAGTATACAGGGTCATTTTGATATTGCGTTAATAAATGAAACCACATACTTATCTCGTTGAAAATAACATGTTCCATTAAGGTTATTTTAACCATAGATGTAAAATAAAAAAGTGCAAGTTTCGAACAAAATAAATATCAATAAAAAGTTACTTTACGTTTACACGCCCTAATAGCTCTATGACTGTTCTAAGAGAATTCGTCGCAGCAGCAACATAACCATTTCAGTCAAAAATACACTTACGCAAACACCACATTCGCACTAAACTACAAAATGATATACTACAATCGGGATTTTTGGCGAAAGTATACGTTATTTATCGATAATTATTAGCACGATGTTAGCTGAGGTATAGATGAATATGTGGTTTCATTTAGTAACGCAATGTAAAAATGACCCTGTATAATACAGAGCTGGGCTTGTGTGGTACGGTAACAATGTTGGGCACGGGCCTTTCCATTGAGGGGGTTTAGGGTATTAGCCGCGATGGCCTAGAATGGACTGGCAGACTACACATACACATGATTTTAAGCTATTGCATAGCTTGATATTTTATTTTCAACTCTATCACAACCAAGTAGAGTGTAAAATTCCATAAGTAAATTTAATATCGCAGTCTTGTAAGAATACAATATGTAAGAGGATATGAGCTGAATTTTAAACGATAAAAGGTCGAAATTACCGTGTATTTAAAAATTATTCCATTCAGTGAAACGTATCGAAATGTCAAACGCGCGCAGTTGATGAGAATGTCCCCGTGGCGGGATGACGTGATTCTCAGTTTGAATTTTCAAAAAGTTTTTATTTTATAAATATAGGATATAAATATTAGAATTTATGCAATAGCTTAACCGCGGCAGTCTCAGAGTGCCACACGTCTTTCTTTTTTCATTCGCGACAAAGTGACCACTCTGCACCTGATGGTAGGCAGAGAGAGGTCCAAAAAGTGTTTCGAGCGATGATTATCCCTCGTCAGTCGGCACAATTATGCCGGCCTATTTGAACCGGATATACAGGCTGATCCGGTTTTAACACCTTTTCCTCACCTAGAAAAGATTATAAAATAGGCGACTAAAATGTTGGGTTTTGTTTTAAGAAACGGCAAAATATTCCGTAATTCCAAGACTAAAATACTACTCTATAATAGTCTTGTCCGCAGCATATTGGAATACTGTAGTGTTGTTTGGCGTCCACATTATGCTACCCACTCTTTACGATTGGAGCGTATACAAAAACGCTTTTTATGGCACCTAGCTTTTGCAGCTGGAAAAGCAAACAAACTGCCTTCCTACAATAGCAGGTTAGAGTTTTTCAAAATATGTTCTCTTACTAAACGCAGGGATTTATTAGATCTGATGTTTTTATTTAAAATTTTCAGGAATAAAATAGACTGCCCACAACTGTTAAGTCTATTTAGTATACGCGCTCCTAGTAGAATTCCTCGTAACCCCATCACACCTCTTTACCCGCCCCCCCGTAAATCAGTTGCCGGTGCCAACTCTCCTGTGCCACGGTTATGTAAAATTTTAAATGATTGTAGTGACCTTGTTGATATCCATTTTGACAAAAAAGGCTCGTACTACAAAAACATTTACTTACATTTTGCTAATAAAGTATAGTCTTATCTAGAAGATAATTAAGTAAAACCTTTTTTGTATTAATACTCATTTTCCTTTTAATTAATTAATATACAAATTTCTGTTTTGTATTAACTAAAACATAATATATTTCCACGTCCTGTTGTATGCTGTGATTACCTTAGTGTGGTTGTGCATTTAGTTACGATTTATATTTGTAAAAAACTTTTTGTAAATGTTTTAATGTGACAATTGTTGGTGATCCAAATAAATTAAAAAAAAAAAAAAAAAAAAAAAACACCTTACGTACAGCGTTCGCTATCTGGGCGAATACGAAATATATCCAGTATTAGGATACTATGGTGGTAGGCTGCCAGCAGATTTTTTTTTAATAAAACAATTTATATATAAATACTACAGACCTGATTTAGGCGATTCATCTTCAAGTAAAAGCAATGACACATATGGTTGAAGCCTGCAAATAAAACCAATTTATAACTACTGCTAAATGTTAAGTTTAACTGAGAACAATAACAGCATTCACCATTTATTCGTTTACTGGTGGCAAGTGGGCGCCACCGCAATGTCTTTTTTTTAAGTTATACTTCTTTAGACGCGTTATGAAAAAATGATGAGAAAGAAAATTTTAAGATACGCGCGCATCATGTAACACAATAAGTCACAGGTTAAGCGCCCGCATAACTGAAATTTAGTTTCAATACCATTAACCGACTTCAATAAAGGAGGTTCTTAATACCCTCATTTTATTCTATCAGGAACATTATTTCATGAGGAACTTTACCTTAGAGGATAGGGTAGGGCTTCTAATGTGGCGGGTCTACTGTACTGTGCACCTGCCACCCCCACACCCCCTTGGGCCCCCCTGACCCCCAAACCAAATTTGACTCCCCAACCCTATTTGACCTCCTTGACCGCCCCATACCCATTTTGACCCCCCTTGACCCGCCAACCCAATTTGACTCCCCTTGACCCCAAGCCCATTTAGATCCTCCACTGAAATTGAATTGAATGCATTGAATGACGGGACGAGCATGCCGTTCATCTGATGGTAAGCGATACGACCACCCATAGACGGCAGCAACACCATCCAGCACCTTGAGTTACAAAGTACTGTGTGGCATTCCACTGCGCTTGTCATCCTGAGACATAACATGTTAAGTCTCAGCATGTATTTGGTGTTGTGGCTTCGGCGTAACAATAGTACGTACCCAACTTGTGTGCATAGATCAAGGAACAAGGTGCAGACTGCGGCCATTTGTGGCGGCGCCATGAGGACCACTCGTTTTCCTGACCACAGGTACGAGACCGCTTTAGACAGGACATACAGCCAGGGTCTGTCCCACGATATCGCGATCAAACCAAATATTTTTTCGGACATAGGAACCATATACTTATCCATTAGTGAGCTTATATGCAAACATTTATTAGTAAGCAACGGTAAATCACAATTTCTGATATCCTCAATTGGATAGTTTGTGATTGCATGTTGCAACTGGCAGAACAGTTCAGCATTTTCCTGAATTTTTTTTGCCAATTGCCATAGTGCGTCACCGGGTGTCGTACAATTGCACCTTTCAAATGTGGAAGGTTCCATAAGGAAATCTTCATTTCTTACTGTATAATAAACCTTATTTTTGCATTGATCCAAAATATAATCAACGGATTCTTTAGTTGTAATAGGTTGTCCATTGTGAATAGAAGTAAATGTATGTTCTTTCTTTTTAAAATATTCCTGAAACAAAAAAATAGGTTACTATATATTTGATTGTCAAACTGATAACTAAAAAGTGTATCATGGCCAAAATGTGTCTGTATAAGATATGTACCAATTTTATATGAATTGTATAAGTGCCCTCCATTTCCTAGATAAGGTGTTGAGAAGCAGAGGTGAGTTTCAGCCTCTGGCACACACCATAATATTTTGAATATTTCATATTGTGTTAAGTTATAAGTAAAAGTTATTAATAAAGTCACTAATGTGAAAGATTTTAACAAGTTTAAAACAATCCAGTGATAGATAACAACCAATCAACCCCTTTCTCTCTATGACACACATTATTTTCATTGCTTGTAACGTAACTCATCACTGTTGAAATTGGCATACAGAATATAATAATTTAAGGCTAATTACACAACGTTAACGTACCACAGTTCTGTAACAAGTTAACACTAAGTGGGCTGGTTACATTCCTAGATGAGCTATTAGTGGTAGGTCTCTCATATGCGAAGGGCCATCTGGTTACCATTCCGATATCCATTTTTACTGCTAAGCAGTAGTATGTATGCACAGTTGTGTTCCAATTTAAAGGACATTGTAACCAGCACAATTACTGGGCAATATAAGAATTTATGTTTAAGGTTGAGCACAGCAGAATGCCAGACCGTTCTTAGTAATTCAAAGTTTTGTATGGTGTGCCACTGTTTATGGGTAAATGTATTGCTTATCAGGTAAACAACATGATTGTTTCATCAATCAACTGTAATAAATAATGCACCATTCACTTAATCCCTGCAGTAAATAGAAGACTAATATAAGACCGCCAATTGTACTTGTGTTTTTATAATCTTAGTTTTATTTTATGTTTATACATTCACCTTACATTGATGTACAATAAAGTGTTAAATAAATAAATAAATTTAAAACATATTTTAATTTTATCTTGTGCTGTTTATTTCTGACACAGAAAATATGTATAGATTATTTTTTCATATCCTTATTTGATAGAAATAATAACTATATTTAGAAGTTATATCGCTCGACATAATTTATCTCTCATTATTTTCTTTGTAGGTCCAACATCATAATATTAACTACTCATACTTAATGTGTTTAATTGGGTAATATCTAGTTAGGACTATGGGCACATGTTTGATTCGGAGTTATTATAAATGAGCTCAAATTTAAATAAATTAAAGTGCGCACATATGCTTTAAATTAAATTCTAGTTACATTAAAAATAACATACCTGAGCTAGAGTTGTATCGACTACCATTTTGTCGAACTTTAAGCTTAGGGAGTCAGACATTTTTAACGAATAATGCGGTAGCAATGCCGTAGTAACAAAGTTATCTTTATTACATATCAGAACGAGATTAAATGTCATCAATGTCATGTACAAATTACCTCAGAATAAAGATTTTGAGCAAACTACAATTTAAATATTTTCATATTGTATTTTGTTGATAAAAGTTGATTGATATCAGTGTTGCCAACTCGTATTTTGAAAAAGGCGTAGACCAGAAGAGAAAAGAAGAAGAAGAAGAAGAGAAGAAACAAGTGTTTTATCATGCACTTTATTTCCATTATTTCTTTACCTTGTTATTTTTAAACCAATTTAAATTTATTCATTTGTTAAAATATTTGATATGGTCCTTCGATGGCTCAGTGCTCACACGTCTTGATGTGTAGTGTGGCGAACCGAGCGCGTGTTAGCCTGAAACAACGTTTGTATTGAAATAATAAGTTTTTCGAATTTTATCACCGTTTTTTTAATTTACATTTTTTCCCGACGTTTCGAAGGCTTCGCAGCACTCCGAGGTCACGATAAAATCGGCAAAATAGTTTTATTTCAATGTCTAATATTCGCGTGAATATAAAAATCATTAGAACATTTATAATTACTTTTTCGCTAAATAATAGAAAATATTTTCATTCTTGTATTTAATAGAAAATACGTAGCTTCTAAGACTGAAGTTCATAGGTTTTCAGAAACAGAGTAAAATACGTAGATCTACATAAAAAGACGTCGAGTTGGCAACGCTGATTGACATAACGAAGACATTTGACACTTGACATTCTTGACAATGAAGACTTGCTTGATGCTTATACATTTGGAATTGCGTTCTGAATTCAGAAAAGGAATCTGGAAAACGATTCTGTAGTTGTGGGTTTCATTTAATTGCGATTGGTTCCTCACGTATTGGTCCATCTATCCCAAACATCAAAATTAAACGACATCGTCTTACGAGGTGGGTTTTTGGACAAACACCCACTAATATCAATGGTTTACCACTTCCCAACTCCTTAGAAGAGCTAAATTTATGAAAAAAAGCTATATTATAGTAGCTTAAAGTTTTAATTATTATACTTATTTATTGACTGCCTCGGTGGCTTAGTTGTATTACAGTACGACTGCAAAGCTGCGGTCTCGGGTTCGATCCCCGGGTCGAGCGAAGTGATATTGAGTTTTCTATTCAGTATCAGCCCGGAGTCTGCAATTTGTGCCCGATATGGCGATAAGCTGGCCCCCTATCACATCATGGGACGGAATGACTGCGAAAAGTGGGTGCACTAGTTGCGGCTCTGTCTACCCCTTCGGGGATACCAGGCGTGAGTGTATGTGTGTGTATATTTATTTATTTTCCAGAAAAGTACAAAACACTTACATAGGTGATATAACTAAAATAAAATAAATATTGTTGTACTATTATTAAAACATTACCGGCGAACTTTGCACTAGGCTCAAGGCCTGTATCTCGAAGATCGATGAGTTGAGACTGACTAGATTGTGGGATCCCTTTGGTTCGCCTACCTTTTTATAAACTATTATTTTTTTGCATAATATTTATTGGCATAATGGTACTATCGCATAGTAATAATTTGGCCTACTACTTTTTTGTCATAACAAGCTATTGGAATAATTTTAGCTCGACTAATTCGTATGTAGTATGTAATACACATTTTGCATAACATGTATTTATAACAAATTAGGTTAGCGAGGAGCGAAGCGACGAGCGTGTTAGGTCCATATGAACCGACTTTAAGTCGTTTCCAACTCAGACATAACCAAACATGAATGATGCTTATTTATTTTTATGGGTTTTGATATTTATGCTTTTTGACGTTAGTCGTTCTGATGGTTGTGCTTTTTGTATTTATGCTTTTTTATTTCATGCTAAAACAATTATGCGTAGTGATTATTATGCACATTGATATTTAGGCTTAAAGCTTAGATGCGTCACAATATTATAACAAAAAAAAATATGCAACCCAATAGGGAACCCTAGATTGTTCTTTTTGTATTTTATTTTTCTTTTCTCATTGTATTGTACAGTAAACTAGGAAAATGTTATTTTTTTATTTTGTTTTGAAAAGATTAAATGAGACATAGCTACAGCCTATGAGTGAGTTCAGTGTGTGTGTGTATATACACTTATTAGTGCTATTAATATACACTGAGAGACACGGAATGAATTTCGTTTCTGTTCTGAATTCAGAACGTTATTCCGGATGTATAAGCCAGGACTTACGGCGGTCTCAATAACTTACCAATTTATGAGAGTTTTGGCGGGAACGTGGAAGTGTTATGAGGTGCTCTTGTTTTTCATTATTTTGGTGATACTGATTACACATAAGTAACATAATATACAAAAGTTAGCTTTTATACTATAACGAAAGTATAATTAACTGTCAGAAGTGCCGGCAATGGATGACGACATTTCTACAAAGTCATTTCAGCTGAGGTCCTGGGTTCGAATCCCGGGTCGAGCCAAAAAAATTGTGACTGGGTTTTTCCATCTTAAAATTTACTCAGTCGCAGCTCGGAGTCAGGAAGTTGGCGGTGTGATACCCCCGTGCCTCGGAAAGCACGTTAAGCCGTTGGTCCTGCGCCTGATCTCTCTCCGGTCATGTCGGATTGCCGTCTCACCGGACTATGAGAGTGAAGGAATAGCGAGTGCACCTGTGTATTACGCACACACTTGTGCACTATAATATCTCCTGCGTACCTGGCTGATCTCCGTTGAGATTGGCCGCCGTGGCCGAAACTGGCTAGGAGGATTTTTTCACAAAGTCATGTCAAAGGAGGTCTTCATGGGGCGGCAAGAATACAAGAATACACGCTTGCAACCCCCCCCCCATGCAAAAATTATAACTACACCCGAGTCAATTGTTGATCTAACGGGTTTTTGACGGAAAAATACGACTAACTTGACGGATTCTTAAAAATATTGTTGGCAACACTGGTTCTTACCTCTTTAGGGGATATGCACAGAAAAACTTTCAACTTTTATAAAATAATGAAGGGCTGGCCCTCGTGGGCTCTTGGGCTATTAGCAACGTTACAGCACCAAATTTCATATAAATCGGCTCAGTAGTTTTAGCGTGAAAGCGCGACAGAGTAACTTTCGCATTTATAATATTAGTAAGGATTTTTATTCAAAAAAACTAATTGCTTAACGTCCAGCACAAAAAGCTTTTTTGCGGCTCTGTCTACGTGAAACATTTTCTCGAGAAAAAATTTCGAATCATTTTCTGTGCTCATTTTGGCACTTTTCACAACGATAATCTAACCAAAAACAAAGATATACCTAAAGCTGTGATTCCGCAGAACGCGGCAGACGGCAGGACGTCACCTGCCGCGCGTCATTTGCCGTCGTGTGCGGAATCGGTCTCATACAATTTAATACTGCGTAGTAGTGCCGTCTGCCGTCGCGGCACATGCCGTCTGCCAGCTGCCGCGCCCTGCGGAATCACAGCTTAATTCTTTTTGACTGTCTCGGTGGCGTAGTTCTATTGCGTTCACGGATCGAGTATAATTAGCGCGCTGAGGTCCTGAGTTCGAATCGCGGGTCGGGCTGAAAACATTGTGACTGGATTTTTCCATCTTAAAAATTACTGAGTCGCAGCTCGGAGTCAGGAAATTGGCGGTGTGATATCCCCGTGCCTCGGAAAGCAAGTAAAGCCGTTGGTCCTGTACCTGATCGCTCTCCGGTCATGTCGGATTGCTGTCGCAACGGACTATGACAATCAAGGAATAGTGAGTGCACCTATGTATTACGCACACCTGTAGTATTATATATTGCGTACCTAGCTGATGTCAGTTAAGATTGGCCGCCGTAGCAGAAATTCGGCTAGGAAGAGGTCATATTTTACCGTTTAATATAGGTATCATTGATCAATACCAAAGTAACAAGCTTAATATCGATCGAATAATGTTTTTTCCATATAAAGGGACGGATCACTAATATTAAAAATGTATTTTTTTTACGACCTACATAGTAATAATTATTTCGATTGTTTCAGGTGAATGTGCTCCGACCCTCGCTCCTTGGAAACCACCGAGCGAAGTCACCACAATAGAATCCTCACACCATCCTGACATGCGAAGCCATTCCATCTACGATATCAACGACATAGTACATTTCGAAGATAATGACATTGTCATGAGAGACGCGAAGAATTACCAAGACCACAACAAATTGGAAAATTCAATCGATCCACTGGGCAGTTATAGTGTATCGAAAATAGACAGTTTAAATATGGGTGATGATAATGAAAAGGAAGGGAAACGGGAAGATAAAGATGCTTGTGAGTGTCAGCATGGCGGTGGCTGCGTAAATAGAGTCTGCTTGTGCCCGCTGGGATACGCAGGGGAGAAATGCGAAATAACGCTTGATTTGAAGGTGAGTAGTGGTTTCTGTTTTATCACACAATAGCCTAGTTGGCAAAGGAACGCTCTGCAGAGACCAATGCCTGCTGGTTCAAAACTCAAGATGCACACCTCTGAATTTTCGAAGTTACGGTACTGTTTATCAATTTTAGTTCGCTTAACGGAAGGAAAACATCGTGAGGAAACCTACATACTTGAGAATTCTATATATGAGTTTTGAGGGTATCTGAAGACTGCCAACCCGCACTAGAACAGCGTGGTGGACTAAGGCCTAAACCCTCTTACTAGTAGAGGAGTCCGAGCAGTCGACATTAGTATTCAATGCCTCGGTATGACTTAAAGTATTTTGTAACTAGCTTTTGCCCGCGGCTCCGCCCGCATTAAAAAGTTTTTCCGGGATAAAAGTCCCGGTTTATATTTCCCCGGGACAAAAAGTAGCCTATGTGTTAATCCAGGACATGATCTACCCGTGTGCCAAATTTCATCGAAATCCGTTCAGTAGTTTTTGCGTGAAAGAGTAACAAACATCCATACATCCAGACATCCATACATACTTACAAACTTTCGCCTTTACTTATAATATTAGTAAAATTTAAAGTTAAGGTGTTACTACTGTAAGATCGTATCGCTTACCATCTATGACTGGCTTGCTTGTCTCGCCAGTCATTTTTACAAATAACAAGATTGGAATAGTTAGTTCTGTAATCCCGAAACATGTTACAGGTGCCGCGGTTCAACGGCTCATCGTACCTCCGTTTGCCTGGACTGGGCAACTCGGCGTTATTCTGGCTCGATGTACAGGTAAGTCTCCGTCGCAAATCTTGCATAAATATAGTGCTCTTTAGTTTTTTTAGTAATGTTTCTCGGCGACAAAAGGATAGTTGACAACTTTTTTTTAAATTCAGCTGTAAACCAGCCAATCAATTGACGAAAACCTCTCCTGGGGAAAAAATCAAGTGTGTACCATCATTAAATAAGTATCTCCTCGAATATCATTGATACAATGACTGGGTTGTATCAATGACTACCTAACTAACTGGTGAAGGAAAACATCGTGAGGAAACCTACATGCCTGAGCATTCTTCGCAAGAATTTCGAGAGTATGCGCACTAGGCCAGCGTGGTAGACTAAAGTCTAAAACCCTCTCAGTAGTAGAGGAGGCCCGTGCTCAGCAGTGGGCAATATATAATACAGCGGTGGTATTATTATTATATTACTAATGACTGGGTTTGGGATTATGTTTGTAATTATTGGGCTTACCTCCTAATTCCTATAGCAGCGGTCGGCAACGCGGCAATGCAGCCCTCGACCCCCTCGTTTGCGGCCCGCGGCTGTGCTCCGGTCGTAAGGCCGGTAATCGTCCAGCGCCGCCAAACCGTTGAGGCGTACTTATTATTAACATTAATAACAATAGAGGCCACCTTTACTTCATTTTGCCACTATGTGGCCCTTCCGTGCCAAAGGTTGCCGACCGCTGCCCTATAGAATGACATCATGGGAGCGAAATATCACTGTGCTTGTAGACTTGCAGTTCCCTGATGTAAGCAATTCTGCTTATGATTATGTTAATATTTAGACGTATCCGGCACCACAGTTGATATCAATTATTACCCTTGGGACCTACCAGATTTACCATAAAATTATCAATTGTAATGCTTTGTGAACGAGTTATATTAAAGACCTTACACAAGAACAACAAACAATATTTTAACATTAACTTTTGCAAATTCGGTAATCAGCTTTCTCCTCCTGCTTGCGTCGATTCCCCAATGCTGGGGGTCGTGAGTCATCACGGAATTAACTTTACGCGCATGACGTTGTGCCAACTACTCCGGCTTTCAGCGACATGAATAGCTGCAGGCATAGAATAATTCGCACCTTTAGGATGAAAACGACACAACTCAAAAAGATAGATAATTGGGTTATGGTCATAAAATTACTTAAAACGAAGTACTCAATACAACAATAGTTCAAAAACAGCCATATTCAAGCAGGAAAAGGACAAACCTGTTATATCGGTCTCTTTTTATTATATTTTTATAAATAAAGGACCAGTTTTTAGTCATTTAAAAATGACAACTCAATTTTCTATTTTTTGAACTGTGTCGTTTTCGTTCTAAAGGTGCGAATTATTCTAAGGCTGCAGCGGTATTTATGTTGAGTGTGGTGCGGATTTGATCAGTCCAGCGCTTTAGGTTCCTGCCTCTCGGTCTCTTTCCATCCATTATTATTTTTTGGACATTATCACCGGGTTTGCGGGCGATATGACCAAAGAACTCACACATTCTCCGAAGGCATATACTTAGCTTTAATCAGAATAAAAAACATCATAATTTAGAGAAAAAACTTTGACGCCACTTCTTAAAAGCTTTCGGAGCTCCTTTTTTCGTGCGCTAGGGAGACCATTTGATAAAGTTATGATAATAAGTTAATATGGCGTCCTCCAGTGAACACAGTGAATTTTAAAACGTCGTAAAGTGCAGTTAAGAGTCTCGTGAAATATATCTACTAGTTGAGATATTAACTTTGGAATTTTACAAGCGCCTCGGAAGTTAGTTTAGCGGCGAATTATTTTTATGCTGAGTAATGCTAGTTCCTGCATTTTTCTTCAGCAACTGCGATATATAAGAGTGAAAAATATCCATCGTTTTAATTGTAAAACTTAACGGGGAGTTGTAAGAGGTGGTTTAACAGCAATAGTTAGAATATACAACATCAATCCGTCCTCTATCGATTCGCTGTTGGTTAGATACGCATATGCGCATACTCACACCTTTTATCCCCGAAGGGGTAGGCAGAGCCGCAACTAGTGCACTTTTCGCCGTGCGTATTCCGTCCCATGATGTGATAGGGGGCGAGCCTATCGCCATGTCGGGCACAAATTCGAGACTCCGGTCTGATACTGAATAGAAAAATCTAATATCACTTTGCCCGACCCGGGGGTCGAACCCGAGACCTCAGCATTGCAGTCGTACCGTAATACAACTACGCAACCGAGGCAGTCACTATGGCGGGTTATTACAAATTATGTACGGCGCGGTGGTCACTATCTAGGCGAATACAAATATCCTACCAGCATTGGACAGATTCCCTAACCCTATGTACAGTCAGGAGCATAAGTAGCTGAACTAATTTCAAATTGCCTACATACTTTTGTGTTCTTACTAATCTTATTTTTCTCTTCACACAAATAAAATTAAAAAAAAAATACTTTTCTTCAAACTAAGAAAAAAAAATTTTCAGTTTAACTTAACGCGTATGTAGGCGATTTTAAATTTTAGTTTTGTACTTATGCTACTGACTGTACGCTCTTCACCGGCATACCAGCCAAAACTTGTGATCTTCTTAAGCACATACGGGACGACCCGGGGTATCTTGTTGCACTAAGATAGCTGCGCGGGACCGTCTCTGCCAGATTCGCTTTACGGCCCCTATGTCTATGAGAAGTGAAAAGATGCCCCTCAATTCTAAAATACACCTTTGTCGTCTACACACTGCTATATGACCCTAGCAAATGATTTCTTTCTTTCTTTCTTTCATATATACATCAGATATTAGTTATGAGTATGATTGATGTAGGTACATTTTTATGATTTTGAGCCTAATAATGACTGCCTCGATGGCGTAGTTGTATTGCAGTATGACTGCAATGCTGAGGTCTCGGGTTCGATCCCCGGGTCGGGCAAAGTGATATTGAGATTTTCTATTCAGTATCAGCCCGGAGTCTGGAATTTGTGCCCGATATGGCGATAGGCTCGCCCCCTATCACATTATGGGACGGAATAACGGCGAAAAGTGGGTGCACTAGTTGCGCCTCTGCCTACCCCTCCGGGGATAATAGGGGTGTGTGTGTGTGTGAGCCTAATAATAAAAAAGTGAATTATAAAAACTTTTGTTATCTGTCTCTTTCATAGGAACATAAAAACAAGTTACGCTAGAAGTAATTAAAATTTTTATTCCGAAGTTGTTTGCCATGGTATTGTCGGATCATGAAAAGTTCTTTATGACTTGAGTAGTAGCTCACTCGTAAAATAGACGTTGGGAATATTTCCGGAATTATCTAATTTCTTCGTAGGTACAGTCACACGAAAATGGCATGACTAGTGAAACTTCAAACCACTACAGCAATAGGCATTGAAAGCATTCACTTATTTATTTTTAATAATTATCATTGCATTTTATTCTCATTTTTATTTTTGATTATTAATAATTTACACCTACCTCCGTCTCTCTGCACCACCTTAAGGTCGACTGGGCGAAAATGCCTTTAGGCATAAAATCCGCCTGTACTATAACCGTTGTACAAAGTGTTTAACAAATATTTTTAAGTGTAGATTTCCAAAAATCACTTTCTGGTACAATTTTATGATGCTTTTGATAAAATCAACAAACCCAAATGATGGTGATGTTTCAGATGACATTGAAGCCGACGAACGGTGACGGTCTGCTGTTGTACAGTTCAGAGCACGCTAACGGTGAAGGTGACTTTTTCTCGCTCCACCTCCGCGACTACTTCCTGGAGTTTGCGTTCGACCTCGGCTCCGGAGTGGCGATCGTCAGGTATTTATCCCCTTCAGCCAAATAATACAGCAGTGGACTGGGGAAACACGAAATCATATAAGCAATTTTTGATCGATAAATTGGATGGAGAAAACCTGAAGAAGAAATATAATTTTCTTTAACTAAGCAATGGTAACATGTAAACCCATTCTAAACGCGTTGTTCCATTAGAATAGTCAACAACTATCCAAATTATACAGTTTCATTACGTTTTTTGCTCTGAAACTAAAAACAACTGAAACTATACACAGACCAAATTGAGACAGTTTTGTTATTTTCTGAAATATGATAATGACTAATAAATTAATCTCCGTTGTTGGTTGGTTTCCGGAGTTGGTTAAACATTTAAAAAAATATTCAGATCGTCGCATCAATTGCGTCCGAATACGTGGTACAGCGTGTCTGTAAGCCGGTGGGATCGGCGGGCGACGCTGCGCGTGCGCACGCGGCAGGCTGGTGGTGGTGGTGGTGGTGGTGGTGATGGTGGTGGTGATGGTGGTGGTGGTGGTGGGTGGTGGTGGTCGCGCGTGTGGTCGCGCGGGTCGGCGCGGTCCCTGTCGCTGCGCCAGCCGGTGTTGCTGGGCGGTGCGCCGCGCCCGCTGCCGCCGCGCCTCGCGCTACACACTTCCTTCAGCGGCTGCATCGGACAGGTATACTCGCAATTACTACTTAGTTTTTTTTTCTTTTTTTTTTCCTCCTATGTTTCTCTGTTGGTGTTATGTCTGTTTATCTGTTGAGAGTGATGGTATGCATGTGTGGGTGCCGGCAAGGAAACGAGGTTTCGCTATTTGATACGATAGCCCGTGCCTTGCTAGTTTGTGTGGTTTTGGTTTATTGTGTGTGATGTGTTTGGGTGTGTGGGTAGGTGTGGTGGGTCCGGTCAGGTGTGGTATACAATCAGGACAACTACTTAGTACCTACACTATACATGTTACAGGTATTACGTATTTATTGTATAATCCAGAGATACAGGTAACACTAGTTTGGGAGTCATGGGATTCAAAACAAAAAGTACATTTATATAATTGCGGCCATAAAGATTTTTATTGTTATTATTATTAATCTTTAAGCAGTTGATGGTCGCATACAAAGTATTTTTCGATCTTTCACCGTTCGCTGATCAATGCTACCTGTCATAAAAACGTATAAGCCGACCAAATATAAAAGTCACGCTATCATCTATGCTCCTAAATAAATGGCAATAAAATAAATACTATCTACATTTATAGCTGTTTAATACCATAACGGACAACTAAAATTTACTTGAAATCTATGAAACCGGCCCTAAATGTGACAATATGATTGCCAGTTGGTGCCGGCCCTATATATGATACTGATGATAATATGATTGCCAGTTGGTGATAAACGACGAGGAGCTGTCAGTGGTGTCGTCGGCGCTGGGCGGCCTCAATGTGGACAACTGCGCTGAGCCCGCCAACCACTCCTGCGCGTACGTACCGATCTACATCACTTTCAATGTCAAAAAACGATCGCAATCTTCGAGCCAATCCCGATAATAAACTCATCTAAATGTCATTTGTAACGGGTTAAAAACCTTTTTAACACGCTTTTATTAGCTTCAGACGTATGTATGTATGTTTGTATGTAATTTACAATTTGAACATGATTTTGACCTACTTCAAAACGTCGGATTAAATCGAAATTTGGCATACTTATCATGGACCGATGGCAATACAATATTTTTAACCGACTTCGAAAAAAGGAGGAGGTTCTCAATTCGTGTGTTTGTATTTTTTTTAAAACCAAAAAATACGTCTTTATAAAAATCAGCAACAGTTTATTCATCGAACGAGCAAGCATAAGGTTCCGTTCGGCGAAAACCATTCGCTCACACTCGTTATCTCACCCGTAATGAGGGTAATGAGCGCAGTGCATTGCATTATAATTCAAAATTTGTGTGGTGGTATCACTGTTCACGAGCAGTCATGACGTTTACTGCAGACGTAGCTTGTCATTATTAAGTTTTATAAATTACTATGTTTCGCTTATCTATTTCTCTTTTGATACCTACCCAATTTCATTGTAAATTTTTCAGCGGCAACTTGTGCAAAGAAAGCATCCAACCGTTCCCGGAATATGCGCTAAATTTGACCGAAAACGACTTCCATCACTCGATAGTGGCCAAAAAGGGTATAAAAAGTAAATACCACAAGAAAACGAAGAAGCATGCGCACGCGCACACGCGCACGGAGAAAAAGAAATCGAAGTACCAACATCACAACGAAGTCAACGCGAGAGGTACAGACAGCCCGCACGGACGGAAGTACATGCAAGTGAAGTATGTGAACACGAACGAGATCAACTGGGGTGATACCAATACGTACCCGAGCTTCAGCGGGACCGATAGTTTTATACACATTGATGATGACGAGACGGTCAAGAGGTAATTTTTTTAGACTGAAGTTTTTTTTTATAGACTGATGTTTGGCTGTACGTTACGGTTTCCTTTGCTCGGAATTAAAAAAGAGGATTTGGCGGGAATTTTGATTATAACGAATTCCCATTTTTTATTCTTTTCGAAAAGGCAAAAAAAGTTAATAATGTGTTACCTTTTCATAAAACGTTAAGATTTTTTCATTTGTCTTAAAATACCTACCCAGAGAGCGTCGAAAAATTATTGCATATGAATAAATACTCTAGAGTCGTTATCCACCTTTATGTTTTAATACGTATGAAGTAGGTACGTCTGCGAGACATGAAGGTCTATAATTTCAATAAACAATCCCAATTCTCATCTTCAATTCGATTCCGAGGATAAACTATGAAAATAATTGATCAACATGTAAATCCTTTTTTCTGATTAATCTATTTTCGCAATAGATCGAAAAAGCGATAGGGATCGTATATCGAAATCGACGGTTAGTCAGTGGAGTTTTGACAGTTTGCTCATTGGGAACCAGCCCGCAGGCCATAATTAGTGTTTTTTTAAATAATAATTATTATTAATTGAATGTATCTTGACTTATTATAAGTGCAACTATGTTCGCCTACGTGATGAATAACGTATTTTCTTTTTAAGCTAGTGCATAGCTTCTATCGCGGGCCTTGAGCGTGGATACCGAATCCAGAAAATCCGTAACGAAATAACCTGACACCCCTCACTATTTTCAACTCTATCACACCCATGTAGAGTGTACAATTTCATAAGTAAATTTAATATCGTAGTCTTGTAAGATAGAATATGTAAGAGGATATGAGCTGAATGTTAAACGATAAAATGTCGAAATAACCGTGTATTTAAAAATTGTTCCAGTCAGTGAAACGTATTGAAATGTCAAACGTGATTCAAGTTTGAATTTTTTAAAAGTTTTTTTTTATATTTGTTCAAAGAGGTTACAAATATTAGAATTGCCTGCTTAGAGTTTCGGCGTTAGGGCACGAGTGAAATTTGGACAATAGAAAAAAATATAAATAATTATAATTACATAAGTTGATAAAAAATGCTATGCAATAGCTTTTATTTATTTTTATCCTACGTTTGTGTCAGGTTGGTGAGCTACTCGCTGGACATCAACATCCGTTTCCGCAGCGTGCGCGGACACGGGCTGGTGGTGTGGAGCGGCCGACCGCCCAACGACTACCTCGCGCTCGCCGTCGAGCAAGGCGTGCTCGTGTTCAGGTACACGCGCCTCCACGTGTAGCTATAGCTTGCACATGGGGGGTACTACTATGGGGGGGTAGGGTTCTGGACCCTCCCTGTGGTGTTTGCTATAATAACTCCGTGAAGCCAATTAAATAAAGACTTTAATATCCTCTAGTTCCACTTTACAATCCTCCTGTCATCTGTCAATCTTTCCCGCCATCTCACAATCCTATCCATAGACTATACATATATTCAAGTAATGGATAATACAGATTATATTACACTCTCCTTAGCTAACAATAAACCACGCTACGCCACTAAAGGTGACATTTTGGGGATCCCCTCACCTTAGCTTCTAAAATACGGTGTCATGCAAGGCAAGAACCCATGCCACGAATTACAATTTTAATATCGTAGGACCCCCCTCCCCCATGTGAAAGCTATAGTTACGCCCATGCACGCCTCTATCCCCGAAAGGGTAGGCAGAGGCGCAATCAGGGCACACATTTTCGCCATGTGTATTCCGTCTCATAATGTGATAGTGGGGAGCCTGTACGGAGAGTGTTTCGGGAGACAAGTTATTGAAACGATTGTTATTCAAGACTGCCCTTTATTTAATTGATAAATACATGTCTTTTCTCAGATCTATGTATTACGTATGTATATCACTACAAACCTATCGTCATTTCGGGCATAAATCGCAGACTCTGGACTGAGACTGAGATGAGAAACCCAAATTTATTTAGTCTGTTGACAACTTCATCCAATGGTTCAGAAGCTTGGCGATAGATGGCGTTATATGACGAATAAGTGCCGCGCCACACTGGTGTTTAAGCTGCGAATGTGTAAAAATAAGTTTATGCCCATTTTTGTTAATGAATTATCGCTCGCTTTGATCATGGAGGAAACATCGTGAGGAAACCTACATACCTGAGAATTCTCCATAAGAATTTCGAGGGTATGTGAAGTCTGCCAACCCGCACTAGGCCAGCATGGTGGATTAAGGCCTAAATCCTCTCAGTAGTAGAGGAGGCCCGTGCTCAGCAGTGGCCAGTACATAATACAGGGCTAGTATGGTGTAACTACAGTACATAATGAGACTTAAGATCTTATGTCTCAAGATGACGAGCGCAGTGGAATGCCACACAGTACTTTGTAACTCAAGGTGCTGGATGGTGTTTATGGGTGGTCGTATCTCTTACCATCAGGCGAACGGCATGCTCGTCATTCAATGCCATAAAAAAATTGTATTTTATGTACCCGAATGTTTCCAGATACGACCTGGGCAGTGGCGAGGTGGCGATCATCGCGAACCACACGCGGGTGGACGACGGGCTGTGGCACCGCGCCCGTGCCACCAGGTATGTACGACGAGCTGTACTTATACTCGTATACAAACTTAACGTTGAACATTGGGTTAAACCAGCTGTACTCAACTATGAAAACTAAAGAAACCCTTCCCAATATCACTTGACTCATCAAGCCCCGCTACGGACGCCGGCGTCAAAGTATATAGGGTTTCCCCATACATCTATATATATAAGATGAGTTTGACGGGTTAAGCTGCATGGTAACCCTGTAAGACTATAATGTGAATACTTTCCAATAAAGTAAATAAAACGTAAAATTCCAGTTATGTATTTGGACACTTGAGTAGATCAATGAAATTACTTTGCGGCGTTAGGCACCACAGCATAACAAAAAGGTTGATTACTACTGGGTTAAATAATAGGATATTTACCTATTATTATTTATTTTTTTATTAATTTGGATTTGCAAGTATTTTGGTTTTCAGTTTTATATTACTATGACGTTTTTCTATGTAAATAAAAGTCATAAAACAGTCCCATCATTATTTTTTTTTTTCAGGAACCGGCAGGCAGGTGTGTTGGAGGTGGACGGTCTCGGCTCCGTCGGCAAGGTCTCGCCCGGCAAGCACAAGCAGCTCAACACCGAGAACGGACTGTATATTGGTACGGCGATTGTATAGCTATAGTTTTTATTTTCATTAACAGATGTCGCTAGATGAATGTGGAAATTTGTAATTGGCATATAGTTATTTAACACTTATGTTGCAAAAATAGCCGTAAGCTCCCTGAATAACACAAAATAAATAAATAAATAAATTGATGGGCGTTCTATGCGACGATGAACAGGTAGGCATAATGTTTGCCGTTAAGCATTTTTACATTCCGGATTTAAGAACTTTGTAACTATAGTCTGTGCCTAATAACATGGCATAAGCGATCATTGCCTGTCATCCGGATATCACAATTCGTAATTTCTACCGCTAATTTATTCAAACCTGTTGCAATGTGATGTCGCTGAGAATGGTCGTAAATAGGAATTTAAACAAAAAATGTAGCCAATCGATCTCGCTTTATGATAGAGATCAATATTAAGGACTTTAATTCATTTCGGGAACAAATTCGTGTGTTTATTGCATCGTCTGGTGTATTAGTAGGAAAGGTGGGCGTTCTTTTACCATATTATTTGGCACAGACCATAGTAAGCACTGGGCATTATAAGACTTCCATCTAATTTCTCAAGATGACGAATGTTTTCGGGTGATATTGCTACTGCTAATAAACAGTGTCTACCATTAAGCGAGCGGCTTGATCGTTTAATAATGCAGTTGTATGTAAAAAAGCCTTTTTTTATTTCAGGTGGTCTCCCGTCGATAGAGCTCACCACGATGGGCAAGTACAAGAGCGGGCTGGTGGGGTGCGTGTCTCAGATATCGCTGAGCGGCGACTTCGACATCCCCTTATCGCTGTCGAAGCTACCGCACACCATCACCAACAACGTCGGCCGCTGCACGCCATGAACGATAAATGAACCGAGCCCGTTCATTCAAACCCAACGCTACGAAGGTGTTACATTTAAATGTATCGCATGCTCGGTCGATGAAATGAACCTAGCAATTGGTTCAAGCGTATCGAGCGTGGTTTCAGATGAACGTTAGATGTGTTTCCCTGTTTGTTTTTTAATAAATTAAAATTCAATTATTGCATATTTTTTTGTTTCAAGTTTTTGTAATACACGTTGTGTTGCAAAAGGTTTGTATACAGAATAGTTTAGTTGTGAGTGACTCCGTACAAACATATCAGAGCGCGTTGGGGTGGCTTGGCACGGTGAGTGGCGACGCGTGGCAAAATGGACGGCCATCTCTACACACTCGCATTGTTTTGAAGTTTAGCGACGACCACTCGGGGGTTATCAATGAACTATGGTTCTTCTAGTCAAATAAATTTATAACAGGTATCAACTTGCTTCAAATATCTGTCGTGAAATGGCTACTCAACATTCTAACAATACCAATTTCAAATCATGTTACGTGTTGCGTTAGCAATTTTTGATGTGGAACTACCAAAACTTTAGGCAAATAATACAGAAGTTATGTAATACTTTTATGTCATGAATAATAATTTGGCCAAGGGCTTCTCCTCATCTCTATGTTAAATATCCAGTTGTATTTATAATTTAAAAAATAGTTCATTGATATGCCACATCGGGTCCATTAAATATTCTAGTCAATTTAGTATAAGAGGAACTGAAGTAATACTTGGGTATATGTTTTTCTGTTAATCTGTCTCCTGTACAATGGTGTAACGTTTCAAAGTGCTTTACTATCTAGTAGATACGAGAGGATACCTATTTGTAATGTTATAGACGTACGTGTGTTTTGCACATAATGACTATATCGGTTCTGTTTTACTTTAAATGTGTATACGCAGTGGTCACGTTGCGGACTTTCGCATTCGCATTTGTGTCAGGTTAGAATGCTTTTGCGAAAATGTGGAATTGTTCTTGTTTTTTTTTAACTCTTCTATTCTCGATTTTATATTTTTGTGGAAACTTGAAAAAGAACAGTCGAAGGTGGGACTTCTGTTCTCTCTCAAATTCCAAATTAATGGACATTCCAATTTTAATATTTAAAATAAATTCCTTTTCGCATACGCACTCTCGCCCGTCCGCAACGTAGCCACAGGTTAGCGAACACGAATTGTTACGTGAACGTGTTTTATATGATAGCGGTGTAAGTACACGACACATAGCGTTTGTATACAGTGAGGTTTTACGATGCGCTACTCCAGCCACTGGCGCGGGTAGCGCTAGCGTTTGATACTACGAGCTTTTGTAACAGCGCCATCTGTTAAACGTGGTCGGAATTACGTACACGTCAGTGGAATAGTTATAGAAAAAGGAGTTTTGTTCCTAATCAAATAATTTGAAAAAAAAAAACACAGTTGATCTTTATTGCTTACAAAAGATGAATCTGATTTTAATGATATTGAACAAGTTAATGTAATTATAGAAATATCACAAACTGTTTTAAAAAGAATGTGGAAACCGTTTTACGTAGATTCAAAGGACAAAAATTACGACTTAAACCTACAACTAAAGACGAATTAAACTACGAAAGTGGATATCGAATAGAATAAAAGTTCTGCGCCATGTTTCATAGATGGCGCCATTTTGATAAATTTAACATTCCGAGCGCCATTTTGCTTTGCTTACCCTTAACGAATAGCACCCTTCTAGAATAATGTCCTAGATTATATTATAATATATCGGGTAGAGTTATTTGAAAAAATGCGCTTTCTGTGTTATGAACACACGATTCGAGTGTTTAATGATCATTATATCGAATTGTAAGACCTATATTGGTAAAATTATTACAGATTCTAATATTATGTTCATTAATAAAATATATTTATATATCTATAGAGTTTCCAATTATTATAATATGTACTTACATATATATACAAGGTGGACTGTTGATATGGGGCAGCAACTGTAGCCACCTTAACAGCTGTAGCTAGTTACAAAATCTGTGAATACAGATCTCGAATCTTCAAAAATGATGGACAGTCTCCAAAGAAAGTTATCTTGTAGCTACAGCGGTTAAGCTGCCCTGACTGTCTCGTTTCAAAAATACACCCGGTATATTGGTCGATTTCAATAAACTGAAAAAAAAATCAGTTTGACATATTTACAGAATATAATTTATTTTGATCGGTTTATTCTTGACATTGATCCGCAATAATATTCATTCCTTTATTCAAGTAAATGTAAATATCAGAAAAGAAATGTTTATTCAGACCCTTTATTTAACATAAAAAAAAAATACAAACACACGAATTGAGAACCTCCTCCTTTTGGAAGTCCGTTAAAAAACATTAAACAACCCATGTGACTTTACGGTGCTCTTCGCCAGAACGCGTTATGCGGCCCTTCTGATTCGGTTGGTTGTACTGCTTCCAATCAGAAGTAGCATGCTGGTTTGGTCTTTCAATTGAAATAAAAAAAAAACAAAATTCGAAAAAAAAAAAACTTTTTGTTCAACGGCGAGGTGCATGTTAACCCCCACAGGTTATACCTATGTGACATTAAATACACATACTTTGCATGACCTTTATGAACTAATGTGAAAATAAAATCATTAAGCATTCAATCGTGTGGCAGTAGTACCGAACATCGCGTTCCTTTACACCAATCGTTTAGTCAATTATAACATTCCACAGGGTGTGACAATTATTTACATTATACATATCAGCCTTTCTTCTCTTATGTTTTCATTTTTAGAAAAAGAAAGCGCCTTCAATACATCATGGAATCACAAGAGATCTATAATATGTAATTAGTTAACAACATTTTATTGTTTTATTATTAAGTTGTATCTTTCCTGCGGGAAATCACGGCACGAAGGCGAGTCCTTTTGGAAGGCTTGCGTGGAGATATGGATCCAACACATGGAAGCCCCTTTAAAGATACATTACTCTATTTGGGATGTGTACACCTTGCAGGTACTCTCTCTCTCTCTTTGTCTGTACATAGGAAATACAGTCAAAGACAGCACCCGCAAGGTGCAATATTATTGTAGATTTATAAGTCAATTACATTCTTAGAGTATCTTAAAAGGAGGCACCATGTACTTATGGACGTGAACAAAAAAATATGTCACTTATCATTATAAGTGACATACATATGACATGACATACAGTAACTACTACATAGAAAGTGTCATCACATACTATACCGTTTTATGTCGTTATGAAAGCACACATAAATGAATGCCTCGGTGGCGTAGTTGTATTGGCATACGATTACAACGATGAGGTCTCGGGTTCGATCCCCGGGTCGGGCCAAGCGATATTGAATTTTTCTATTCAGTATCAGCCTGGAGTCTGGAATTTGTGACCAATATGACGATAGGATTATATCGAGATTATAAAATGAGTTAAAGGATACACGTGGTAAAAAGAAACGAAATACCTATAAGTATTAAGTTAATGTATTTAAATGATACCTAGTTACATCATTTCGGCTAGAATCAACATAGAATGATTTTACCCTAATCATATCTAGGAAACAATTTGAATTGATTACAAATAAACTGTTGTAATTCTGAATAATTTAAACCGAAACGTTGTTTTTTTCGCCACTTCATTGTATCCCTTATACCGATATTTCAGCTTAATTAATTCTAATTATTGTTACAATATTTGATACACAGGTATATTTGATTAATGTAACTTATTTGATATTTTTTTCGAGATAAGTTAACAGATCTCTTGTGGTTGCTATGTTTGGCATGTTAAATTCCGCACATTCCTTGAAATGACGAACAAAAGTTGCTAATATAATAATTATTCATTAAAAACTTAACAAATGTACAGTCACCCACATAACTGAAAAAATTCAAACCTCCTATACACTTTTGTGTTCATACAAAAGAATCTCTACACGATAATAAAATAAAAGGGATTTACTTTACTCCACACAGCGAAAAAAGTTTAAATTAAACTTAACGCGTATAATTTGAAGATTTGAATTTGTTTAGTTACTTATGTGGCCGACTGTACTTCCTAAACAGACCTAAAACCTTCATCTAAATTGCATACCTTTTATAGGTACCTGCTATTTAGGTGATGGCAAGTCTGAAATAAAAAGAAAGAAAGACAAAAATTAATAGAATGATTTGTGATATTGATTGAGTCTTGTGACGGAGATCTTTCTTAATTAAATATTGATTGTGCCGTAGGACACATACATTGATGTAAATTACATCTATGGATATATAGAAATATTTCTAAAACAATAAACAATCACATTACCACAAAATATTTTGAAGAGTGCAAAGTGTAAAATAGCAAGCAATCTTAATCCAATCCATTTATAAAGTCGCGATAAACTTAATTCTGATTGGTCCATTAAAGCCAGAAAAGCCGACTCGCGTCAGGCTACTGGCAGTAGGGCCACTAACAAAAAAAAAAAAAAAAAAATGGTCCATTACTACTGCGACTGATCCAGAGATTGGATATTAAACATCGATCGTTAGTCAAATTAGAAAATCTATTCTTAGGCGGTGTTTTTTTCGTGGTCAAGTAAAGTTAACGGTCTTATTACAATAGACGAATTCGCCTCGCTGTGAATTCGCTTGGAATTCGAATTCTCCAGTGTCATAAGAGCCTTAACTTTGATCACAGATGAAACGGCGCCTTAGACATAATTTTATGACTTTCAATATATTAATTAATGAAGAAATAACGGTAACTCAATCACAGGCAAATATAAGAGAGAACTCAATTGATATCACTGTCGTAAAATATTGAATTATTAGATTAACCTAACCTATCCTAACCCATCCTTGAACTTACCAATGCATTTAACCCTCACATTCAAGTCCTTGCGTTTTTATACGGCTTTGGAATAAACTATCCGGTACCAAATAATTTGATGGTAAATTTAAAGTAGAATTTGTGACGTAATATGAATAGCTTGACTAGAGTTAGTTTTGTATGTGAAACCTGTCCGATGTAATATACGCCGTTATTTGTACAAAATTATATCAATAAAATTACATGAAATATACTTGAAGTATTATTTGGGTAAATAAATTTTGGCATTGAAAGACGAGGCGGGCATGCCATTTGCCTGATGGTAAGCGATACGACCACCCATAAACAGTAGTAACACCAACCAGCACCTTGAGTTACAAAGTACTGCGTGGCATTCCACTGCGCTCGTCATCCTGAGACATAAGTTGTTAAGTCTCATTATGTCCAGTAGTTACACTGGCTACGATGTCCTTCAAACCGAAACACAACAGTCCTTTGTTTAGGATTCAAATCTATATTTCTAGCATGAGGTTGATAACATTCTAGTCAGTCTGTGTAGCCCTCCCTTTGATCTGGCACCTTGAGCGACCGCCCCTAAAGCCAGCCCTGTTTTGAAGGCACTTAAACTCTCGCAACGGTAAAGAATTACATAGCGAGAAATCCATCTGAGAATTTTCCTCAACAATGTTGAGGGTAGGTGCTACTAACCCGCCCTAGCTCAGCGTAGTGAAAAGCCTAAATCCTCTAGTAGTGGAGGAGGCACAGCAGTGACACAGTATACATCACCAAGGCCGGAAAATCATTATTTGGAAAATGTTATAAAGCTTTCATGGCGCAGCGGATGATGGTAGTTTGTTGCGAACGCAAGGTAGCGGATTTTTTTTATGGCATTGAATGACGAGACGAGCGTGCCGTTTGCCTGATGGTAAGCGATACGACCGCCCATAAACAGCAGAAACACCATCCAGCACCTTGAGTTACAAAGTACTGTGTGGCATTCATTACGCTCGTCATCCTGAGACATAAGATGTTAAGTCTCATTATGTAGGTGCTATAGTTACACTGGCTACTACTACTACTCCTTCAAACCGCAACACAACAGTGCATGCACACTGCTGCTTGGCGGTAGAAATAGACATTGCGGTGGTACCCACCCAGACGTCTTACATATGAGGGACCTACCAACAGTAGAGCCCCATCGGGGCAAAATTTATTTGTAACGATTAATAATTACGATGAACCGTTTAGGAAAAATAGGCTGGTCATCCATAAGATATAGTGCAAGTATTTCATTCACTATAAGAGAATTTTAATTTTATCTGAGCAATGCAGTTGTGTAACCCAAAGTCATGCGTTAACGATCCAAACAGTTATCAATCAAGAGTCTAACGGCCAGTTTCACATGGTTCGAGTAAATTTTATTTGGCAGATATAGTATTAAACAGCTATAAATAAGACAAATTCATCTATGCTTGCAGACGTTCACAGACTTATTCTAAAAGGCCCTTTTTACGATCGATCAAAAGATAGAGACTGTGATCTATTGATCTCAGCCGTAAACTATTTATTGTGAATCACAGTTTTATGTTAATTACTAACTTGACTGGGTAGCATAGTTGAATTACGCGTCTTGGGTTTGATGTCTGGGTCTCCTACACGGTAAAATATATTCTAATAGTCTCTCCCTTATACCTCAAAAGGAAAAAGCGACATGTTATGACTGCCTCGGTGGCGTAGTCGTATCGCGAGCGCGGTACTACTGTTCTGACTTCTGAGGTCCCGGGTTTGAATCTTGGGTCGGGCAAAGGGGTGGTGGGTTTTTCAACTGTGTCAGCCCAGAGTCTAAAATTTAAGCCCGATATGGCGATAGGCTCGCCCCCTATCACATCATGGGACGGAACACCGAACACAATCGCGAAAAGTGGGTGCCCTAGTTGCACATGTGCCTACCCTTTCGGGGATGAAGGCGTGATGTATCTGTGGTATGTTATGTCACCTACTTAACTAATTTATTACATGTTGCAGTGTACATTTTTTAATGAACAATGTAACTTAAAGCTACAACCGTGATTCAAATGTCCAACGTAAAAACCATTTAATTTTTTATTGTGATGTCACTGGCCGGCTTTGTGGCTCGAAGGCGGTGGTAAACACAATGACTCACAAGTCACGCTTCTTTGAATCCCGTTCGTTCACTTTCACGCTTGACACCAGTCGCTCATTCGCTCAGTCGGTCGCGGGAAACGTTGCAAACGAGTTGTGTGGCGAAAATAGTAACGAACGCTAAAAAGTTAATAAAACTATCGTAACTTATCGTAAAGTTTAAATGTGCCGAGTAATAAGACCTTAAAAAGAAAATTGGTACAGGAATTCCCATTCTGAAATAAGTAACGGTGTGGTACGCAAAAACGAATCCGTATTGCCGTGTGAAGTGTTAGTTTTTTTGAGAAAAGCATTGGGATTCAGTAGACGTGTGTAGAAACGTGGTTGTGTCCGTGTTTTGGAGTGCCGAGTACCTCGCGTGACCAGTTTAACAGTGAGTATTGGAATGAAAGTAAAAGTGCAAATTCTTGGCAATACACACTCTGTGAAATTTTACAGCTCTGTGACTTTTACCGCGTTTATTAAAAGCATTATAGCGTGATGAGGAACGTAAAAATATATTGTAATTTAAATATGGAATTCTTATTTCACATTTCAAAACGAAACATGCTTAGTTCAATAAGAAATCGAGAGATGGCGCGAATGGTATTTTCGAAAATACCCTCATTTGTTAAATAATAAAAATACAATTTCATGCATGCCCTTTTGACAGGTCCGTCTGGAATATTTTATGGAGACGTATATTTACCAGTGATGATGGTTGCAATTTCATGTTCACAAAATATTTTGTGTTGATCAATATTTTAACATTAATAATTATATCAATTTCAATAAGCAGACTAAATAATTTATAAAAACCATTTCCAATTCATAATGGCAATAGTAAATAATAAAACTTCTTAAATGAATATTTAATGACTACTTAATGTCTTACGCTTGCCTTTATACATTCATATACAGTTGAGAAATATTATGAAATTGCCATCTCATTCTTAATAGTTAATATTAGTCGAAGTATTTGTCCTCGAACACCATAACAAAATAACATTGAGTTCCTGCCAGAGGCATTGCAAATCTCTAAATTAAGCTGAAATGAAAACTACTTGCAATATCTATTATTGTAGGTCGTTAGTGTTCCAAGAATTACTGCGAAGTGTACAACAAAACATACTGAAGAGTTTGTTTGTTTGTTTGAACGCGCTAATCTCAGGAACTACTGAACCGATTTTGAAAATTCTTTCACTAATAGGAAGCTACATAATTCCTGAGTGCTATAGGCTACTTTTTATCCCGGATAAATATTTTTGTCCCGGCAAAACTTTTTCACGCGGGCGGAGCCGCGAGCACTACTAGTTATCAATAAAAGATTAAACCATATAAAATGATTGATTTGTATACTAGTTTTTGCTTGCAGCTTCGTCTGTGTTCGCTCCGTCATAAAAGATTAATGAACGAATTTTAAGAAAGAAAAATGTAAAAAAATATTTTTTATGTTGGTTATATGCACCTGTAGTTTTCTCGTACAAAACGCTTTAACCAAACCAAGGCATTAATGAAGTTACGTGTAAAGTAGAGTAACACCTCGAGAAAGCCACTCAAGCTGGCCTACTTGAACACTTCTGGGAAACCCCTACCTGCAAGCATTGTCGTGAACCAAGTATATGTATGTATTGAATTCAAACATATCGCAATATACTTGGATCCTAAAAAAATCCTTATAAAAGTCACCAACAAGAGTCACTTGGAGACATTGATGTAGAAACCTTGAAATAAAGTTTTTTATAATAAAAATAAACTGCTTTAAAAACCATGCCAAAGGTGCAATGCCTATGAAATTTATACGAAACCGTCATAAACCTAGACCAAAGCAACACAAAAAGTTTTTTCAAAATCAGTTCACAATTTTCGGAGATATCGAAAATAGTCGAATTGAAAACCTCCTTTTCTGATATCGGTAAAAGTATCTACTGATGCATTTGTTATTATAATGGCACTAGTGTATACCTAGTACCTACTAATATTATAAAGATTTGTGTTTTTTTTGTGATTTTGTATTTTTTTATGTATCCAATGAACTCAAAAAATACTGGGATGATTTAAAAAAAATATCAATATAAAGCTACATTATCAGCGAGCAACAGACACTTTTTATCCCAGGAAAAATAAAGTGGGACTTTTATCAAGGAAAAACTTATTCACGCGGGCGGATCCGCGTGCAAATCTAGTTTATTATAATTTTATCAATAACACGATTCATTTCCAATCAGCAATAACTATTATTCTCTGGTGGCCTCATACAGATCACGAAATGTCATTCTATGACTAAGAACATTAAATTAGTTACAAGATAACGCCTACCTTGGTTTATTTTTCTCATAGTTAAAATTTCCTGCAAATATTATGTCCGTCGATAATATGTTTCGCAAGTCTGCTAATTTAACCTTTTTTTGAGAATTTGGGCTCCGTAGTATTGAAAAGACTGTAGCAATGAGGGTTTGAATTACAAATCATTTCATGCACACACCAAGACATGAAAAGAGAAGAAAAAACAATGTATGTATATGTAAGAACTTACAATCAATAATTTAAAAGTATATATACGGCACACGATGAAAAATACGATGAAACGTTTTTGTTTTGCTGCATCCTTAGCTTGTCTTACAGTATATGTCCCCAAGATAATCTATTCCAAAAGTATTCATATAATCCATCTTGTTCGCGTTTTTATACTATGGTTTCCCCTGGTACTGTATCAACATCATGTCAACCTGGCTTCTCCTCAATAATATAAAATTATTAACCCCTGCTATGTATGCTTCCTTTACCATGCTGTAATAAACATGTGTTTATTTCTTTCATCCACGCCTTAAAATAATTCGAAGGAGCTTTTAAAACAAGTATTTCCTTAATTGTCTAATTTGAAAATTGCATGACCATTATTCATTAAAAGGATTCGACGTCGATGACTCATAGCTTTAGGCAAACAAATAAAAATACCCTGATGTGAGCAGTATTGCACTAAAAAATGCATTTAGGAAACCTTCCGATTAAAGGTTTTATAATTAAAAGCATTGTAATTACTGCCATGACACATCGAAACATTGTAAAAACTGCAAATGTCATGCAGTGCTGTTGAAAAAAGACGATGTTCCGTGTTGCTCGAGTTTATGGCCGCTGAAGCGTAGTCTGTCAAGGCCCGCGACGGACACTAGTGTCCATATATATATAGGGTTTTTCCATACATCTATATATCGCACCTTTAGGACGAAAACGACACAATTCAAAATATAGAAAATTGAGTTGTCATTTTTAAATGACTAAAAACTAGTCCCTTTTTTTATAAAAATAAAATAAAAAAGGGACTGATCTAAATGTTTTGTCCTTTTCCAGTTGGAATATGGCTGTGTTTGAACTATTATTATATTGAGAATTTCCTTTTTGAGTAATTTTATGACGATAACTCAATTTTCTATCTTTTTGAATTGTGTCGTTTTCATCCTAAAGGTGCGATATAAGCGGTGCTTGACGGGACAAGCGATCAGTTCCTGGCTTTTTGAAATAAAAAAGTATGTTTCCTAGGCCAGTCTGTTCCATATTTGCTATTTGTGGAAAGGCGAAAGCCTCATCCTGTGTGCAACAATCCTGCGTGTGTACAAAATATTCTGTCCAAAATATAGTGTTTCATTAAGAATGCACAAACACCCGCCTTTTATCCCCGTTGTGTTTCAAAACAATTTAAATATTATCCAACTCTGTTACATTACTAACAAAAGTACCTACACATGAGTAAATTAGATAAAGAGTAATTTAAAGGCAAACAAATTACCGTGGAAAGTACGTAAGATAGGCTTTTGTGACATAAATTATTTAACACTGTACCGGTTTAAATCCGGTTCCACTGGTTTTTACGCCGATAAAAAAATTAAAGAGCTTGTTATCCTCGTTCGCAGTACACGGCAGGCATAACGGAAAACTTGGGAAAGCTGAAGAAAGATTTTTACAATTCGCAGTACTTTGAGGAAAACGAAGTATACAATTTTTGTTTACGTATGTGTGAAGAGGACACTAAATGGCTTCTTTATTATTTTGAAGTAAATAACCTCTCCTTATTGCTTTTTGTTTTGTTTTAATCCATATATCCACTTAAACATGTCAAAAATCAAATTGGTCCAACGGTTATATAAAATAGCTCTAAAGTTACGCTCGAGAAAACAATAATATACATATATACTCATGCCTTTTATCACCGAAGGGGTAGGCAGAGGCGCAACTAGTGCATCCACTTTTCGCCATCATTCCGTCCCATGACGTGATAAGGGGCGAGCCTATCGCCATATCGGGCACAAATTCAAAACTACGGGCTAATACTGAATAGAAAAACTCAATATCTCTCTGCCCAACCCGGGGATTGAACCCGAGACTTCAGCATTTCAGTAGACAATAATATAACGTTAAATAACATAAATGTTGTATAATCTAATTAACTGGAGGTGGGTAAATAATAGACGGAATATTCAAGGATGCATTACCTAATGTTACGATATAAGACACTTAATATGTAAGAATTATAATGTTACGGCTGATTGAGGCAATAATACTTTTGTTTAGTTAATTACTGAGATCCGAAAATATTTAATTGCCTTATTTATAATTCCATTAATGAAATACATCCTGTATGCTTTAATTATTTAATTTAGAACACCATAGCTTAGCGGCGTAGCGGCGAGAGCTGACTGCAGGTCAGCTTAAATATTGGTGTGTTAAAAACATATTACGGAAAAGTTTAATTCAGTGTTGTAAATCCAAAAGCCCCGTGCAGTTTCGCGACTCTAGAATTTTCCATTAATTTGTAGGGGTCAGGAATATATACATACATACATATACACTCACGCCTTTTATCCCCGAAGGGGTAGGCAGAGGCGCAACTAGTGCACCCACTTTTCGCCATTATTCCGTCCCATAATGTGATAGGGAGCGAGCCTATCGCCATATCGGGCACAAATTCCAGACTCCGAGCTGATACTGAATAAAAAAACTCAATATCACTTTGCCCGACCCGGGGATCGAACCCGAGACCTCAGCATTGCAGTCGTACCATAATACAACTACGCCACCGAGGCAGTCGGGGTCAGGAATTCGCGGGTTTATCAAGAGTATTTGATTACCGCGAGTATTTGTATTGTTTAAAACTAAGAGCTACTCACGACTTGCCCACGTGACAAGTATTTCTCCCTAAAAATGCCTTATATCACTGAAGCGATCCATAGCGCCATCTACAGGACTCTAGCGCCATCTACTTCTATATCTCTTTGAATTTTAAATAATTAGTACTACGGGAGCAAATGACCGGAATTAGACGTAGTCTATATGTTAATACATGGTCTATGCGTGTGCCAAATTTAATCCAAAACCGTTCAGCGATACTGCGTTTACTTGTAACGAACATCGAAATATTTCCCATATATTCATATTTATTTATATGCAGCTTATGCCGGGGCTTCTCCCGCATGAAAAAGATTTTTGGGACACAAGTCCCGCTTTATAGTTTCCCGGAATAAAAAGTAGTCTATAGCTTCTATTAGTGAAAGATTTTTTAATATCGGTGTAGTCATTTGAAACAACAAACTGTTCGTAAAACAAGATAACATTAAGTACCGATGTATGGTGCCCAAATCTAATAATATTAAACTCCCATCTATCTACAATGCCATAATATCGTCTAATTATTCTGCTGTGTCTGATAGACCCAAACGGTGAGCAAAAACATTTTAGGTAAAAAGCAATTGAACAGCGGGCCATGGTGATAAGCGTACGAAGGCCGCTTTTGTTACGCTGCCTGGCGATTCCGTCAATGACATGAATTCGTGACTGTGACTGTGTATCTACACTACCGGCTTTTAGCAATGATTAGTCAATGTTCCTGGTTTTTACTGGTGGTAGGTCTTTCATATGTAAGAGTCCGGGTAGGTACCACCGCAATGTCTGTTTATGTGTGGTCGTATCGCTTACCATCAAGTTAACGGCATGCTCGTCTCGTCATTCGATGCAATAAAAAAATAGTTTGCTAGGACACCTAGAGACTGTATCAGCCATGTAGAATCTAGCAGTTGGAATCTTATCTTATTTCTTACTAGTCTTACTAATATTGTAAATGCGTGATAGTGAAATTTTATGGATGTTTCTTAGAAGTAAACGCAGAAACAACTAAACGGATTTGGATGAAATGTGGTACATGGGTAGGTCACGTCCTGGATTAACAAATAGGGTACTTTTTACCCCGGGAATTTGATCCCATGGGAATGGATGTTTTTAGTCTGATTCTTTAAGTAGATGGCGCCAGCGTCGTATAATGTTTTAAGAACTTTTTAGGGGAAAGGCTTTTCACGCAGGTGAAGCCGGAAACAACACCTAGTACTGTATATAATACTATCAGATGTTATAAGCCCACTGCTGAACACGGGCCTCGTCTTCTACTGAAAAGGTTTAGGCCTTAGTCCACCTTGCTGGAAATCACAACGCGCTTTGAAATTCTTATGGAGAATTCGGTATGTAGTTTCCCTCACGATTTTTCGATCACCATTAAAACTAAAGGTATTAATTGATCATTGAAAAGCCAAAGGTATGTATGTATCTACTACATTTCTTGGGTTTTGAACCTGCACACCGTCGCGTCGTCTCCATTGCTTGCATATCATATAGTCCCTTAATAATGTAGATCCTTCTTCACTTATGATCAAGTACAGCGGGGTTGTTTGCCGTGCTAAACAAAAAAATAAATTTCGACCTCACCGTCTTTCACCATCTTATCTGTATCTACATTAACATTGCTTGTTTCACACGTAATCTCCACCATCAAACGACTGTAGGTTAATTACGGTCAGGGGTCGATGTTCCATAATTCGTGTCACCCCTATTCTGAATTTATGCAATATTTTTACTACGTGAACCATAAAGAATGTGACTTCAATACTGTACATACAATTCTAGTTTATCTAGCTTTTAAAAAATATTCCATCCCAAAACTGCATCATTGGGTATTTTTGACATCATCATCAACCATACGAATCCCATTGTTAAACTTAGGCCTCCCCTAAAAAATTCCAGACGGACCATTTTTTTAAAGTTCCACAGAAATTAGCAGAGCCTGCTATAAATTCGAAATATATGTGAACATGTTCCAACGCTCAAATGCCTTTTTAGTTACACACCATTCTATTACTTTTTTCTTTGCTTTCAATAATTCTGCTATTATAAGTCTTTATTTGCTATCGGAATGATTATTTATTATCATATGCTCCATGCTCTTAAACATTAAAACCCGTATAATTATGTTATTCCATTTCTTACGCCGCTTCTTCCCAACGAAAATACATTGCGAAGCGATGGTAGATTCATGACGATTTAAAAGAGCTTTGAAAAAGACACTATTTGAATAAAAAAAAATGAATTTAATTCGGTATGAGATTTAGAAATCTAACCTAAACCTCTCACGATATAACGTTAGCTGCGCTAAAACCATCGATATTTGTTAATAGCCTAACTAATACTATCCGATATGACTGCCTCGGTGGCGTAGTTGTACTACAGTACGACTGCAAAGCTGAGGTCTCGGGTTCGATCCCCGGGTCGGGCAAAGTTATATTGAGTTTTTCTATTCAGTATCAGCTCGGAGTCTGGAATTTGTGCCCGATATGGCGATAGGCTCGCCCCCTATCATATCATGGGATGGAATAACGGCGAAAAGTGGGTGCACTAGTTGCGTCTCTGCCTACCCCTTCGGGGATAACAGGCGTGAGTACACACTCACGCCTGTGTGTGTGTGTGTGTATGAGTGTGTGTGTGTATGAGTCTTCTTCAGTCTTTGGAAGTCCACTGCTGAACAAAGGCCTCCCCCAAAGGTTTCCAGACCAACCTGTTAGGAACGGTCAGCGGGTTCCTGTGACCTTTAAGAGTCTTACGAATATCATTGTTATCCAGACGTATTTAACAATGCTTCATGTAACAGAATCACATCAAAACAAATGTTATTACTCATGCAAACTGCTGTAACAAAATAAAAATATTACACACCCGCATTGTTTTTGGCACAATGTGTGGGAACCAACTGCCTTCAACACGGAAACGTTGACTCAATGCTTGAAAAACTTTAGTAAGAAACTCAGAATGTAATAAGATTTAAAGAATTTATTAAGAGAAATCTTTGAACTCCTTTTTTCTACATTGCGGGTACGGAGGAGTGTGAGATTTGGTATAAGTAATAAAAGTTCATACTATAGAGGACGTCAGAAAAATAAAGTTTATGAACTGTGATCGATTTTGAACCAGTGAGCGACCACGAATTAGTAATTTTACGCTTAAAAGATTTAAAGATTTTTCAATTTGCTCGCATCTATGTCTGCGTTTAAGTCTTTTTCTTTATGGAAATTTTATGAAGGTTACACTAGAAAACTATACCAATGGAAGTCCCGTTGAAGACATACATATGTTTAAGAGTTTTGTGAAATTACCATGAACAACGATCAAAAAGAATTGCGAGGTTTTAGTTTTTGTTATATTGAAGCTAAATGAAATTTTGAATTAACAGGCAATTCGATTTATTTATGTATAGATATTGACAGTTCATTGACTAATTATCGAATAAAAAATCACAACGAACGAGATAGTATACAACATTCCAAGTGACGAAACGCGAACAGCAATGACGCAAAGCCAGTCTCGCTGCGACCACGCGTCAAGGATAACTGGTTTCCGTGGCTTATGCTAGGGCTGCCGCACGTCTCAGTTTGTAACTCTAAATCCCTAAAGGTTAGTTGTTTTTCTTTACGTTCCGCTTAAATTACCAAATATTCCGGTCATTAGTAGACGAATAAGTTACACAACTGTATTTATAAAAAATGGTCCCACGATTTTCATGACGCAATAGCCGTCTTTTGTCTCAGGTTGGCATCAGGAAATGACGGTAGCCCTAGACTGAGCAGACAGCGGGCAACCAGTACCACGAGATTACAATAGAAAAGCCTAATGAGGGCAAACAGTACTTATTATGCCACCATAGTGACGCGACGCTGCGTTAACATGGAGTGACATTGACACATGACCCACTTTTTTAATCAAGCCACCTTTAGCTGACAAAAAGTATACTTACTTTTAGTTCCTTAACTATATTTAGATCGCTACGCTGTCTGTGGTAAACCTTTCCTATAATGAAAGATACAGCATGCAATTTTTCGATGTAAATAGTAGCCTATGTTGTGTTCGTCAAAGAGCTTGTGTTTCAAATTCATCCAAATCTATTCAGCAGGCGAATAAATGAAAAAAAAGGATTGAAAATGTTCAATTATTATACCAACGGCATAAAAAGATTAGTGACACTGACGTAAAAAAATTGTAGATGACGTTACCCCAGTGCACTTCGAGCGACATCTGTTAAACGTAATCTACGCAAATTGTTTCTAATCGACTGTACAAATAGATTGTAAACAATACATTTGAAGATCAGAACTAAAGTATGTAAACACACGTAGACAAGTGTTTAGGTTTAAGTACTAACTAGTAACAATTCACACAACCTGGTGTGAGGCAACACTGTGGTTCATACGATTAGCCAAAGATCACATATTATATCAAGCAGGTGGCCGGAAAAATAGCCTATTTTTTATTGCATTGAATGACGAGACGAGCATGCTGTTCGCCTGATGGTAAACGATACAACCACCATAAACAGTAGCAACATCATCCAGCACCTTGAGTTACAAAGTACTGTGTGGCATTCCACTGCGCTCGTCATCCTGGGACATAAGATGTTAAGTCTCATTATGTCCAGTAGTTACACTGGCTACAATTTCCTTCAAACCGAAACACATCAGTGCATGCACGCTGCTGCTTGGTGATCGAAATAGACATTGCGGTGGTACCCACCCAGACGGGCTCTTACATATGAGAGACCTACCAAGTGTGTAGTATGGAAGTCACATATCCTATCGTTAACTCTATTGCCATGTTATCCTCATACATAATCTTAGCGTTAAGAGGTCGTATACAAAATTTCGACTATTTCAGTCAATTTTCATCATGATTTTTTAAAAAACAACCTGTTAATTTATAATAAATCATCGGAAAGACTGTTTCAACACTAATGGACTGAACGAGCCAGACTTTTCATATCTTTCTTTAATCTCGATTTATCCACCAAGTTGCAACGTCTGGTTCATATTTTTTTTTGTACGGAGACTCAAACTTTTTTTCCCGCGCTAGCCCACGAAAATAAGTGCGCCTCCTTTTATATTGATAATAAAGAGCATTTATCCTTTAGGCGACTTTTTATACCAATAAACAGTAGTTTTCGTTAGTTAGTTTCAAGCACGATTTTCTTCGTTTGAAGTAAAGTAAATCTCATTTACTTTATTTTCGTGAAGAGAAAAAGAAGATTAGTAAGAACAGAAAAGTATGGCAATTTGAAATTTTGAATTTGTTCAGCTACTTATGATTCTGACTGTACATACACTAGTATGTAACTGTCACTTGTAACAAGGTGACAACGTCTGCAGAGAGCTTACGAGTTTACGACTAATTTTCACGTGGATAACATTTTTAACCGCAAAAACATTTTCAAAAAAGGACTTCCAAAAATAAATGATTAGATTTTTATAAATATTTAAGTATTATTTCGCAAGATATCTGTACCTACTTGCGAAAATACATAGAATTTTAATTGGTTTTAATTTGCCTATTTTAAGGCATTTTTGTTATAAATCTTGACATTGTAAAATAAAAGCGGAACGGCACAGTCGCTCCTTCAAGGTTAAAAGAGTATTATTCTTAGAAACAACTTTAACTTACTTTCTTCACGGAAATGTTTATTATTACGTTCACTTTACTATGGCAATAAATCTTATCTTTACTAAGAAATAATTATGTTTTGTTTGAAATAATCAAATATCTCAGTACATTGGCCCCTCTGCACCTGAGAGTAGGGCTGCCATCACTTAAATTGTGGACGCCGGATGTACACGGCAAAAATCCCGGACATTTGGGCGAAATACGGGTTTTTCCCCGGAAACCTCTGAAAAAATATTTTACCGTGCCTTCTTGAATGCGGGTTATTATGAATCAATTTTTAACTAAGGTTTATTTCAATTTATCGCTTATCTATAAAAAAATGATTTTCCCTGACAACAAGTGTCCGGGTTTTACCCGGACACTTTAAAACCCCTGCCGGACGGCCCCCGGATGACCTTCAAACTAGGACAAATCCGGTAAAATCCGGACGGATGGCAGCCCTACCTGAGAGTCATTGGAGTAGGGACCATAGGGTGTCGTCTAACGAGAGATGATTACCCATAGGGGTGTGTCGTGCCCACCCAAATAATTTTAAAACATGCTTCTTCTTCTTCAGCCTTTAGAACTCCACTACTGAACATAGGCCTCTCCCAAAGATTTCCAGACCAACCTGTCAGAAGCGGCAGCATCCAGCAGGTTCCTGTGACCTTTACAAGGTCGTCTGTCCACCTTGTAGGACGTCCCACGCTGCGCTTACCAGTACTTGGCCTCCACTCGAGAGATTTCTACCCCATCTATTGTCAGTTCTACGAGCTATGTGCCCTGCCTGAAACATCCTATTACTGTAATTTTTTATGACAATCAAACTTATCAAAACTGCAAGTACAGAGAAATCATTTTATTTACGACATTGGCTCCCCTGGAAAATTACTGTAGCTACTCGCATCAGATACACCTCGCTAGTCAACAAAATGATGTGTTTAAAACTGAATATACACAGAGTTCAGCTGATCCCGAAACGCAACTCCGCTCCGCGCCACTAAAGCGATCGATGATTGGCGATTACTCACACAACATGAAATAGGCTCTCAGACTGCTATAGGTATTATATAATACTAGGTTTTGCCCGCGGCTCCGCCCGCATTAAAAAGTTTTTCCGGGATAAAAGTCCCGATTTATATTTCCCCGGGATAAAAGTAGCCTATGTATTAATCTAGGTCATGATCTACCCGTGTACCAAATTTCATCGAAATCCGTTCATTACTTTTTGCGTGAAAGAGGAACAAACATCCATACATTCTTACAAACTTTTGCCTTTATAATATTAGTAGGATAGTAGGACTAGTAAGATTTTCTACCACCAGGAACATGATTCAAGGTAATTTTGCCGTGTTTGGATAAAATAAAATGTATTATATATTACCTCTTTATATCTTAGGGCTACATTAATGTATACATTAACCTGTGTAATAATCATACTGTAAAATATATACTTATAAAAATGCAGTATATCATGACAATTGATGACGAAAAAATTAAGCCTGGGGTTTCTTTCTGCCTCTCTTCTTCGGGTCTTCATCGCTTAGGTAGCTAGTGAAAGGCTGGTAGGTTACCTAGGCTAGGACCTTTTTATCCTCGCCGGCGAGAACCGTGGCGTTTCCTTTCCTCGTAATGTTAAGATACTCCTTCCCTTTTTTTTATATCAGCCCCACTTCTCCTTCCCTAGCCCTATTCCCGTCCCGAATGTCCGTATCCTCTGTAGTCTGTACCCATCAGCCCGTGCTGGTTGTTTATTATTTAACTTTAAATTACTTCATTGGTTTATTATGTACCTTTGTTATTGTGTCTACTTTCATGTCATGACCTGTCATAAATGCTTTTTTATAAGCCTATTTGATCAATCACAGAACAGAGATAGAGATAGAACTATAATGTGGGCGTAACCTTTCACCCTCTAGTTAGCAAGGCAGCACTAACTCCCGTTTGAGCGGTCTCAGTCGTCATTACGCATTGTCAAAGCTTTAATAACTAGAAAAAATAGTTAAAAATATTAAAATGCCCTATTGTGCTATTCTGGAATGCAGAAATCATAGCTATAGCAAAAATGTGTCCCACAGAGGTATTTCATACCGTCGGTAAGTAATAATTTCTGGTTTATTGCTTATTTAGCTGAAAAATGTATATTGATTTTCTATGTCAAATATGGCACAAAAATTACAATTTAAAGTGTTTCTTATTTCTTTCATCATAAGGTTAATTTTCGAAAACGAAAATCAGTTGTTCTAGAATGATTTGTCACCAATTCACAGTGTCACCGCTACTCAATTAGTGCATGCATGGTCGATAAAATGTTATCGATAATTATCAATTTTTCACTAAAGCGCTATGTTGTAGCATAAAAACTTTCAAACCCCATACTCTAATTATTTTCGTAAAACATGAACGGATTGAAGGCTGTATGGTTGTGTACCTTGGCCTACAAGTCGTGTGTTGTAAAACAAGTGCGAGTAGTGTTGTCAGTTTTCCAACTACTTGTTTTGTTTGTATACAATAATAAATGCTACATACGTATTAAAACTATGATTGCGTGTGCAGTATTTGTAATAAAATTAGTTTTATTTAAAACGTACATTTGAGAATTGTGAGTGGTCTGGTTCTAATTTTGGTTATATCAATTTCAGTTCATCTCTGGTTGGGATTGCAACCCTACCGGTGAACGACATCTCTTCGACCTCTTGAGCGGCAGCACCAAGCGTGTGAGCACATAATTTCGTCACCGGCTCTTATGTGCCCATAAATTACGAAGGCTTGGCCAAGGGCCCCGCGGAGTGTTCGCCATGATCAGCTGTACCTGTAGCCGCTTAGCCGTCCTATACGTATCAGTGACCCCGTGACGGCGAAGAGCGTTTTGTTCTAGTGCACGATGAACATATCAGGAATCCTTCGCGGAAGTTGACAGGAGAATACTCGCCGGCCTGCCGATTTTGCGGGTTCTCTATTCATTCCCGGGAGTTTTACCTCAGGCGCAATTTTCATTCACTTTGTCTATCGCGGGTAGAGTTAAAACTGCCTGCATCACCAGAGAGTAGGATATCTTCCCCAGCTGCATGAAGCCTCAGTGATTCCTGACTCTGCATTAGAGGATCGACGACACACTCTTATAGGTATTTTTCGAAATTAAACAACAAAGTATTTAAATTACGAAAAAAGTATGTAACAAAACCGGGTTCCGGCTAATAAGGTGAGGTGGGAGAACTTACCTTATTAGCCGGAACCCGGTTTTGTTGTATTTCTGTCTTGAGCTAAGTTTAGCCGATAACGAGACTATCCCGCCCTCACACCCACCACTGCAACTCCTGTAAGCCAGGATCAGCAGTGGCACGCATTTTATGACACCGAGCGGTGAAGCTCGGCGAGTCTCAGGGAACACTAATTAGTCTTAACCCGCAACGAAGTTAATCAAACAGAAGAATAGGGAGGAGTTAGAAATATATTTTCCACTTCCCTCCATAGCAAAGCGGGAGACAAAATAATGAACTAAAAAAGGTAATTTAACCTTAATTATTTAGAGTTTCACAACTGGAAAAGCCAGATGTAAAGCACCACGGATAAAATTAAAGGGGTCCTACTTGAGCTGTTAAACTTGATTCCAATAGTAGGTATGGCAAAAACGCCGGAAAGCACGGAAATTCTGCCTAGTGTCCACAAGGTCCATGTAGTATACAACTCCAGATGTTATTTGCATACTATCAAACATAATGTTACGCTCATTTTGCCAAAGATTACACTCCCAAAGTATGTGATGCGCAGATTGTTCGTAGTTGCAGTCATTAGATGAACATGGACACGCAGGCGAATCAACCAACTTAAAGGAGAATAATTTGCACTTAAAATTACCATGGCCTGTAAGGAATTGCGAAACACAATGGTCAATTTCGAGCCAAGATTTTGTAAGACGGTCCTGAACAGAAGGAAAAAATTTATACAAATGCCGCCCCTTCGTAGATATTTCCCACCTACACTGCCATTCCTCTAGAAGATCATTCATAACATCTGGACTCGGCTTAAATAATCTGTTAATTTTTAAAAGTTCGCGCGAAGTTAAAAAGCTTTTGTCGACATCGTCTCTAGCAGAGTAATACATCGCGGCGCGAAGCTGCACCTCCAGATCGACTGGGAGTACACCCGCGAGGACAGGTAAAGCTTCTGTACTAACTGTTCTATACGCCTTACATAAGAATATCAACGCCAAGCGCTGGCTCTGGAGCAATTTTCTTCGTACGGCGCCGATAGTAGCCCTATCAGCCCATACAGGTGATCCATAACAGATACACCCCAAATAAGTGGCCGATAAGTAAATAAATATAATATCAACTTCAAAGGTGTGTATTGTTTTATTTAACCCACTGTTATAGTAGCAGATACATATTATATAGCTAACGATGTTATACAGAAAAATATAAAAAGTATAACTGAATACAAGTTTAACCTTTGCTCATCCTCACACTTCCTGAGGTGAAGCACGTGCTGACTGCTGGCTTGCTAAACCATTGCTTAGTGTATTCTTCTATCTCAACCCGTAATAAAAGGTTAAAAAGTTCGTAATTGTGCTATTAAACTGTGGAACAAACTTCAATGTCTTTTGTCCGGCCTACTAGGCCGGCATAATTGTGCCAACCGTTAAAAAATATTTTCTTCCCTTACCGGTTGACAGTGGACGATAGCCTAGTTGGGAATGGAGCAGTCTACCGAGACAATGTCCGGAGGTTCGAAACCCAAAGCCTCTGACTTTTCAAAGTTACGTGTGTATTATTTATCAATTATCGTTCACTTTAACGGTGAAGGAAAACATCGTGAGGAAACCTGTTAACCTGAGAATCCTCCATAAGAATTTCGAGGGTGTGTGAAGTCTGCCAACCCGCACTAGGCTAGCGTGGTGGACTAAGGCCTTAAACCCTCTCAAGAGTAGAGGAGGCCCGTGCTCAGCAGTGAGCATTATATAAAATAGGGCTGGTATTATTACCGGTTGACATTTTCCTTAAACTTTACTCTATTTAACTCCGGCGGTGAAATTATTATAATATGTATAAATACTCATTATAATTTATTGCAAACTAGCTATACTGTAATACTGTGTAGGTAATATATTATGTAATTTAACATGCATGTTTGCATGCATTGAAATTTTAAATTAAGAATTTAAAATCTATACTAAAAATAAATTTTAATTTACTGAGTGAAAATTTTATTCAAGATATTTTCAACATCTTTTCCGGCGCTTATCAAAATAATATTATATATTTTTGTAATAAGTCAATTTCATTAATTAATGTTATTTATAATTTTTAGCCATAAAATAAAAAACATCGATAGGTTTACAAAAAGGTATCATATGGGTGCAACACTATTAACGCATGCTTAGCGTACTTGGTGTCAATCAATAACTTTTCTTAAATCGACAGCCATAGAGATCTTATGAATGCCATCACCATTATATGCCATCTAGCGTGGAGTAGCAGAATGAAATCGAATTAAAATCAAAATTCAGGCTGAAGGAATAATATCGTATGAATTTATGTGAATTTTTAAAATATGAAGTTTATGGAATGGCATTAAGGTTAAATTTAATGCAAATGATTTTGTATTATACGTTTTATGTTTATTGCTGATTTTGGCCAATCATAATGAAAAGATGATAGTATGTGAATATACGCATGTGTGAGTTTGGCGACACTGGTTTTCTTAGTAAATTGATGCTAAACTCTATCCATTCTATCTTTAATTCGTGTGATCAATAAATGATTTTATTTTATTTATTTTACCTAGTGCCCCTTATTCTATTTGAGGTTATTCTAGAAAATTGCATAAGATGTATTGCTACATTGTTGATTAAAATTATTGTCGTGTTTCCTTCGACGTGCGGGCGTGTTTGGTAATATATTACAACGCAAGGGCTTATGACAAAGGATCACGAAAGGACAAATACGTTTACTAGCTTGTACTCACAGAATCGCCCGCGTGAAAGAATTTTCCGGCATAAAATTCCCACGTTATGTTTTCCCCGGATAATAGTAGCCTATGTCCTTTTTAGTCTCAAACTATCTCCATACCAAATTTTATTGTAATCCGTTCAGTAGTTTTTGAGCTTATTGTATTCCGACAGATAGAAAGATAGACGCGGCTGGTATCCTTTGTTTTATAATATGTAAGGATATTTCCACCCTAAGACCTCATTTACGGAGACGCGGGGCGTCGCGCGTGGCGTTGGGCGGGGCGGCACGCACTAAATTCAAGCATATGGCGTTATATGAGTGCGTATACGGAGAACAATTTTACACGCGTTTGGGCGATATTTGCGGCGGAAGTCGCGGATGGCAACAACGCGTCCCACGTGGCGGCGCACGCAACAGCAATTCTCGATTCTAGTGACACCCGTGGCGGAATTGGTGCCCGCGCCATGCTTCACGCTCCGCATCTTTATAAACAACATCGTAGATTGTAACATATGTTTGTGTTTACGCGTGCGACGACGTGGACCGCTACACGCGCCGTTTCGAAACGGAGAAATCGCCCGACACGCCGTGAGACTCCACGCTACACGCGTCGCGTGACGCCCCGCGTCTCTGAAAAGAAGGCCCTAAAGGTATTATAATAACTTGCAAAATATACTTAGCATAATATTTTGTCGTACCTACATGAAGATTAAAAAAAAAACAATTTGATAAACCTACTTCCGAGTCAGTTAAAATACCACGATAGGTTCATGGTTTCAAATAAAATGGTAATTTTGCATTTAATGCGATCACGACTTAACCATTTAAACCTGTTTACGTACATTCTTATCGTTAACAGTAAAACATGTATACCGGGTGGAAGGGAAACGCTCTCGGAAACGAATACAGGTGATAGTATTGATGATTCCTGACGTGATGGCACTAAAAAAATTGCGATCGCATTGTTACAATTTTAGTAGGATTTTCTCAAATTTCTGTACAGCTTCACGTATGGATAGATAAATCAAACTATTATTCTGAAAAACATAGTAAAAAAGGTCAATATTTCAAAAAAAATCGTAATGAAACACGTACATCAGCTGACGGGTTAACGACCGCGTGGCCGCCGCTCCGCCTTGTCGGCGTTTGCTTTGTAGTTTGTTTTGTACCCTACCCAGTTTTTTGTACGCTTTACATTGCGCGCATGAATTACGGAAATACTAAAATCGTAAGTATTATCGCTTAGCTTTGCAAATGAATATAGTTAGTTATGGTTCTTCTCTCTTTCCGTTCCGGTATAGAGAGCGTTTCCCTTCCACCCAGTAATATAATTGTACATAATTGTATATTTGTAATGACAATAATATAATTATTGTCATTACAAAAACCATCTACAGTAATTAAAGAGGTAAAGTTTGTTTGTAGGAAGTAATTTCTGGAGTTACTGGACCGATCACGACGATATTTGGCATGGAGATATTTTTTGATCCTAGGAAGGCCATAGGCTGTTTATTCTGGGAAAATACAAATTGGAATTCTTAAGTAGGATAATCTCTTTCAGGCGTGTGGAGCCACGAGTAAAAGCTTTAATTTATAAATTACTAGCGCATCTAGTGACCTACCCCGGCTTCGCACGGTGAGCACAACTATCTATAGCCAGATGACTTCTGGTGGTCTGATCGCTACCAAACTGCACAGGATGATCCGCTATGCTAATCTGAAGACTACCCTAGAAATTCCATTAAAATCGCTCCAACCGTTTGGTGTCCATTTAGAACATACAATTATTTTTATATAAGTATATAGATTGAAGAATAAAAAGTATTGTAAATATTTGCATGCTTATTGCTAAAGTCCCGAGCTCCAATCCTAGATCGGACAATTCAAATTTGTAATTACATTCGTAAAAAACATTTTATTGGCCGATGCCATAGGTTCACCACTGTGTTCAACGAATAACTTGGATCCTTTTGGCTTATAGGAATGAGTTTATGATTCAGTGCGGTTCATACAACTTGCGTTTCATACACTGATCTGAAGTTAGTCACAATATGCCCTACCGCTATATTTTCTCTGACTACTTACATAAATATGGCGCTTGCGGCTAATTTCACAGCAGCAAAGCTATGTGAAACGCATGGTATGAAGCCTTAAAAGAAAGTTAAATCACTCCGCGTCGACCGATCCGCAGTCTATAGAAAGCGGTAACAACCATGCCATAACACGAGATGGCAAAACAAGTGCTAACAGATATAGTACAATTTAAGAGCGTACCCGACTTTCAATAACTAATTTACTTAGTTCATAATTTACCTAACGACGTACGTGCCAGTATTACACCTATTAATAAAAAAAAAAACAAATTAAAGAATAATTATTTGCAGATAATATGAGTACCTATGAATAATATTACCATTTTATGATTTATATAAAAACTTACGATGCCCTTGCCTAGTTTCGTCCCTATGACAACTAACTAACCTATCTCATTTGCTAATATGACGTGTAGTTGTAAATTATATAGCATAACTATAAACCTCAGTGGATTTTTTATGCATATAATACCTAATTATAGAAATCCTACAAAAGAAGTAAATTAATTAAAAATTCAAATGGGGGTAAATCTGAACTCCAGGGGAACAAAGTGGAAATTGCATACACGTTCCAATGACTGAATACTATACAAAAACATATACTTGTGTTGAATACGAAGCAGGCGCCCTCTCGTGACTCCTCCCTCCTCCGATTGCGCCAATAGTACCTTAAACAAGTCTAAATTACCTTACGCCCGTACAACAATGAGCCTTGATACACTGATTAGACAGCGCAGCAATGACGGTGTAACCTCGCTCTAACTAACGAGCCACAAAAACTTACAATAAATAACCCACATTCAAACAATCCACGAGTCACCTTACTATACACAATCGATTGTAAAATTTTTAGTCAACATCAAAAATAATATAAATGTTAGTTAGTCCTTTGTTAACAGATAGTCAACAATATTCTTTATTTTGTTTTTAATTAAAAATGCATGTATATATTCGGCTGGATAACTACAGACATTTTTATTGGGAGTAAAATCAATAATGAAAAATAAACAAAAAGAGCCTGCTCAAGCTGGCAGGAAAGAGGATATAAAAAAAGAGATCACTTAAAAAAAAACTAGCTTTTGCCTGCCGTTCCACCCGTGTTAAAAAGTTTTCCGGTATAAAAGTTCCTGTTTATATTTTCCCGGTATAAAAAGTAGCATATGTGTTAATCCAGGACATGATCTACCTGTGTGCCAAATTTAATCGAAATCTGATCAGTAGTTTTTGCGTGAAAGAGGAACAAATATCCATACATCCACACATTATTACAAACTTTCGCGTTTATAATATTAGTAGGATAATGGGAGGAACGCGTCGCGATCGTCACCGGGGAGGACACTACGAGAATCTTAGTAAAGCTATACTTTTTGAATATTCTTTTCCAGAGCTTCATTGCCTCCGCCCTGTGGATTGGGGGCGTTTGGAGAATTCCACCGTGGTCTCAGGCGGGCGCCAGGTACTTGTCCGTCTGTAGTTTTGAGTTTTTAGCACATTGTTGCGATCCCTGTGATGGACGGCTGACACCGAGGGCATCCTTGGGTGCGCGGGGGCTTCTGGGCAAAGCGCAAAGCACAACTTCAATAGCACTTATATGACCAAAAATATTTAAAAAAATACCTTTTTAGCACAAAAAAAGCTCAGGAATAATATAAAGACAATTTCATTGCCCATATTTAAGGAGAGTAAAACCATCTGTCCACCACAATGTCACATAAAGGCCGCGCAGAAAAGGCCAGACTGCAACTGGAAAATGCCAATTATAAAACAATAATAATTGTCAAGATTGCAGACAATATCCGCAGAAGCGATTACGATTTTGACCTCTACTAGTCTCATTGTTTGCCCCAAAGCTCCGACATTTGTTCAAATAAACACGGTACATGTGTTTAATAATTGATAGCGATGACTAATTGTCTGTTTGATTTACCTGTAATTGTTATGTACCGAATCACCAGTGTTTTTTTACCGTGGGGGAGCAAACGAGGTACCAAGAAAAAGGTCACCAGACGGTTAGTATCATAGACTTACGTATTACAAACTACTATTACTTCTGGTCTATAAAACTATCTACTTATGACGCTACGCAATGTAAAAGGTCAGCAATCAGGGTTTTTAGATGTCTAAAAATTTATTTATATAATTGCTCAATTTTCCGTACGTCTCGGCCCAAAAATACCTTTCCCTAGATATAAAATGACTTCTCAAGATACTTTTAGTTTAATCTAGATCAGTGCAAGAATTTACAGAATCTTTCACTAATAAGAGCTTTACTTTTAGAGGTCGCCGCTCTCCTATAGAAGTGTTTACACACACACACACTCACGCCTATTATCCCCGAAGGGGTAGGCAGAGGCGCAACTAGTGCACCTACTTTTCGCCGTGCGTACTCCGTCCCATGATGTGATGAGGGCGACCATCATCACATCATGGAACGTCATCATCACATCATCGCCATATCGGGCACAAATTCCAGATGAATATGTTTTGAATAAAAGTGTTTATTCAAAATGTACCTATTCGTATTTTATAGTCACAAAAATACTGCGTTAGTGAGAGAGGAATGAAACAATTGATTGGCTGTCACAAGGACATTCAAAACGCAGCAACCCACATCGACAGTTAATTAAATGCAGTTTATCCTCATGGTGTGAAACTTAAACACAATTGATAATGTGCAGATAGCGTTGGATTCTATACAATCCTTTGAGACATGAGCTTTCTTTACTGGCTATTTTTAACAGAGTTAACAAAGAATTGACTTTGACAGCAGGTCATCAGACTAGTCAAATAGAAGACTAAGGGTGAATTTTACCACATGCAGATAAAGTCCCTGATAACCTATCCGGAACTTATCCATATAAACTACAACTTTGGTTTCACAGGTCTTGAATAGAAATATCTGGCAGAAAAACTCATTAGTAATGTGTCAGATTTATTTGTTACATAGCGTTGTGTGCCAGATAGTTATCAGGAACCGATGAAACTGGCCTTAAACAAACTAATAAGTAGAGAAATTAAGAAAATATTTTTACACCTAAAATACAGTTATCATAATATATCTGTACATTATGTTCTAAGAAGTTCAAAAACATTTAGGTACCGACTCATTACTTGTTTATCGTTTGTTTTCCTAATTTATATTATACTAGCTTCTGCCCGCGACTTCGTCCGTATAGAAATCGAAAATGGTTCTAATAGGATGTTTAATTGGGTTTACTTTTACTATATTATGCATGTATTATACGCATAATTTTTTTTATTGTATCGAATGACGAAACGAGCATGCCGTTCACCTGATAGTAAGCGATACGACCACTCATGAACAGTAGAAACACCATCCAGCACCTTGAGTTACAAAACACTGTGTGGCATTCCAGTTCGCCTGTCATTCTTAGACATAAGATGTTAAGTCTCATTACACTGGCTACAATGCTCTTCAAACCGAAACACAACAGTGCATGCACACTGCTGCTTGGCGGTAGAAATAGACATTGCGGTGGTACCCACCCAGACGGACTCTCACATATGAGAGTCCACCACCAGTAAACCTTCCTCTTGAATCACTCTATCAAAAAAAACGCATCAAAATAAGTTGGGTATTTTTTTTAATCTAAGTATATAATAGGGACAGACAGACAGCGGTAAGCGACTTTGTTTTATACTATGTAGTGATAAATGAGAATACTAATGAGGTAAAAAACTGAAAGCTCGTGGTAGAGGGCGCCACTGTTGAGTGTTCCAAAGAACAGCCATATTGTTTGTTTCTATTAATTTCGGCAGACCGTTAATTACTTATAAACGTTTAAACATGTATTCAACCTAGAGTGTAGTGCACATATCCGCGAGTAATTAGTAGCCTTCCAATTTTATCTTCGTAGGGCCCTTTCCCATAGTATTTTTCGTTTTAAGTCTTTGGGGTACAAGTGGATTCCTGTATTTTTGCAATCAACAGCCGTACAAAGAGTCATATCCGATTACAGTCTACTAATATTACATGATGTTTACAAAAAATGTATGGAAATTGACAATTAGCTGTCAAACTTATGAAACACTCAACAGCAGCGACATGTGAGCTGATAAATAGTCTGTTTTTGTACCTAATTGATAACGCAATAATTACAGTGCTAATAAACGTCAACCTGTGTTCAACATTTACATCCGCCGCGCATTGTTGAAAACAGGACACCGTTTGTTTATCTTAAACGTGTCTTAAACTTAACATATACATTCATTCATACATTCACGCCTTTTATCCCCGAAGGGGTAGGCAGAGGCGCAACTAGTGCACCCACTTTTCGCCATTATTCCGTCTCATGATGTGATAGGGGGCGAGCCTATCGCCATATCGGGCACAAATTCCAGACTCCGAGCTGATACTGAATAGAAAAACTCAATATCACTTTGCCCGACCCGGGGATCGAACCCGAGACTTCAGCATTGCAGACGTACTATAATACAACTACGCCACCGAGGCAGTCAAAACCAAAATAAATATATGAGTAAAACAAGTTACTTTGGATAAGTGAACTGGTCTTACACTCTCTTAACTTAAACCTAACATAAAGAGTATTTTAAAGGTTCTCAACCCCAATAAAATTTTTCGCTTTTGAAGTTGGAAAAAACAGGACAATTAAGTTTAAAACAGGACACAGTATTACAGCAATAATTAAATTCATATGAAGTGAAAATAGATTAAACGAAATGAAACTTTAAATCACATGACTAGGGCTTCAAATCCCGGAAAACCGAGATTCCGGTATTCCGGAATCCCGCGTCATTTTCCAGCCGTTTATATCGCGGGAATACCGGCGCGGGATCCCGCGGGGAATTGAGGGATTCCTTGGCATGTTGCAAACGGCACATTGGGCACGTTATATTTTCTTCGCAAGCATTTTCAACTGAATCCTGAGTGCTGACTCTAGTAATGTCTTAATTAGTTTTGTAACCATTCAGATGAAAATGAGTTTTTGTTTGTTTTTTATGTCAATTCTTTATTTTTTTCTGTATTTGATGTCTATTTTTATTAACGGGCTAAGTGGCTCCACTGCACCTGGGTCATTGGGTCCGGACCCTTAGCTTACAATAAACCACGCTACACTGATCGCTGACATTTAGGGGATCCGGACCGCAACCCCCCCCCCCCTTACGTTCTAAAATGATCGGGCTACAAAAAGGTCTACACTGTAATGCCGCGACCGGCAAAATCTCCATTCGACCGCGCCAAATGGAGACGGCCGCGTTCCGTATGAACCGATCCAGAGGACGAAATCACTCTGGCCATCCGCCGTAAGAACGAGTTCTTGAAACTCTTACACTCCACAAGACCGCAGTTCCGTCCTCGCTGTCGAGGACCTCGCCGCGTTCCCCGTCGCCCCTCGACCCCCCTAGCAGTTCCGGCCTGCGTGCCGATGACAACACATTCTAACAGAATCAGGCCTAAAAACCAATCTTTCCCTAATCGTTGATGTCTCATCCTCTCTCAGTGGCCGTCCTGAGCCGAGGTTCGTAACCCGTTAGTGGGTTGCCCTCAGCATGATCTCTTAATTCAAAGGGTTGCGAGCGCCTTCTGCGTTCACCCTAAAGACCGGTGTGGCCAGAAAAACCACTGGCAGTAGGGCCATTAACAAAAAAAAACCGGCAAAATTTTTATATCGTAGGACCCCCCCATGTGAAAGCTATAGCTACGCCCATGGTATAAAGAGCAACTTGATTGATAGGTATGTATATGCTAACATACATATACATATACACTCACGCCTGTTATCCCCGAAGGAGTAGGCAGAGGCGCAACTAGTACACCCACTTTTCGCCATTATTCCGTCCCATGATGTGATAGGGGGCGAGCCTATCGTACATGCTAACAATAAATTAATAATGCATTTAAACAAATTATAATGTGTTATGTGTTCTTGTTTTATTTATAGAAAATTCATCGTCATAATCTATAGACGTAGCACCAAGCATGTTGATTTCATGTCAAGGTGTTTGCATGTTGGTTGGTGCAACAACTTCCTCGATCGATTTGCTGTGTACATAATAATGACCAACATTTACCCGCGGTTCGGTCTTTGTAGCCACTGCTTAGTAATCAATGAGCAGTGAAGAAAAGTAACCAGCACTTGTTTCTTGATCTCTCAAAGTACAAACTTCTCAATATTTATTAAGTTCTTATCTGAGAATAATGATGGCTTTAGTTATTATTCTGAGGTACTTATTACACAGAATCTGTCTTAATAAATACAATGATCATCACCTACTTGAAGACCACCGCTGAACATAGGCGTCCCTAAAGATTTCCAGACGGAACTGTCAAAAGCGGCCTGTATCCAGCATGTTCCTGCGACCTTTATCAAGTTGTCTGTTCACTAATCTATACTAATATTATAAGGCTGAAGAGTTTGTTTGTTTGAACGCGCTAATCTCAGGAACTACTGGTTCGAATTGAAAAATTATTTTTGTGTTGAATAGACCATTTATCGAGGAAGGCTTTAGGCTATATAACATCACGATGCAACTATTAGGAGCGAAGAAATAATGGAAAATGTGAAAAAAAAAACGGGGAAAATTATTCATCCTTGAGGGCTTCCATTGCGTGCGCTGCGAAAACGGTTCAAGATACCAAAAATGTATGTATGAAAGAATTTTCCTCTTGAAATGATCTAAAAAAATGTCTGCGACAGTATGTGTCTATCTTTTAAGATTAACTCACTAGAGCCGTTTTATGGTAATCAAATTTGGTCGAAATTAATGCATTAATTGTTAAGAGTTGTATCAACGTCATAGTCATAAAGTGATTCAACGGGAAGGTTTTTATGTACTTTTAGCCCGGAAAAACTTATTAACGCGGGCGATAGACCGTGGGCCAGTGCAAAATTTCGTCAGTCATTTTCTCCCGAACGATAATTGGTGAGACGCATCAGAGACGTGTATCATAAAGCCTCGTGAACGTCAGCTTCGGCTCCGTGGGTGCCATGAGCGGTGGTAGCCTCCCAAACATGTTGAAAAAAAAAATATTTTCAGTCATTTTCTCCCAACTCATTTTTATTTTAAATTGTAGTTAACCCAATACCTTGATGAAAAAAAATAATCAGCTGACTGTAGCTCGGGGCATTATGCGTCAGCTGGTCGATCAAACATGAAATTTTTTTTTCTAATTTCAGTGATTTCCTCTCAGCTAAAAATTTACCTGATGATAGTTTATACGCACATATGAATAAATATATATGTCAGCTGGCTGTATGCCGGGGCAAAACCCGTCAGCCGATGCCTTGAAAATTATAACGCAGGTGTTAGGCGAGTGCTTCTATTACATATTTAAATGCATTAGCTGACAATGTTACCCTCGACTTACTGATGGCAGATTATTTTTATTAATTACAGCATTATATTAACAATCAGCTTATACATTTTCATCTGACAGAAAATGATGTATCCTGTTTTTTTCGGCATAACGCTCCGATATGAATTTCCCGATGAAATTAATATTTCATATAATTTCTTCCTAACCGATTTCGTCCACGGCGGTCATCTCAACGGAGATCAGCCAGGTACGCAGGAGATATTATAGTGCACAAGTGTGTGCGCAATACACAGGTGCACTCACTATTCCTTCACTCTCATAGTCCAGTGAGACGGCAATCCGACACGACTGGAGAGAGATCAGGCGCAAGACCAATGACTTTACGTACCTTCAGAGGCATAGGGGTGTCACCGCCAACTTCCTGGCTCCGAGGTGCGACTGAGTATTTTTTAAGATAGAAAAACCCAGTCAAAATCTTTTGGCTCGACCGAGGTTCCAACCCAGGCCCTCAGCGCGCTTTAATTGTACTTGTAACAGTTACGCCACAGAGGCAGTGAAATTCCGTAACTCTGTGTAAATACTTTACAACTAATTGGTATATAATTAAATAACTGAATAAAATTTAAAATAAGTAAATTAATCAATTTATATTTTATTATTGTCTACTCTATAAATGATATTAGTTATAAAAAAGTAATTAAAAATAACAATGTAATTTAATTATTTTCGTTCTCGCTTTGGCTTGTGTCACTCTCATCTCTTTCTGATTCACTGTCAGAGTCGCTGTCAGAGCTGTCTGCTATCATGTTTTTATCATCATCATTCATTGTACAATATAAAATAAATATATATATTATTGTGCATAATTAATACAATATAATCAAGGCGCTGATGGCCTGGGTTGGAACCTCGGTCGAGCCAAAAGATTTTGACTGGGTTTTTCTATCTTAAAAAATACTCAGTCGCACCTCGGAGCCAGGAAGTTGGCGGTGACACCCCTATGCCTCTGAAGGTACGTAAAGTCATTGGTCTTGCGCCTGATCTCTCTCCAGTCGTGTCGGATTGCCGTCTCACTGGACTATGAGAGTGAAGGAATAGTGAGTGCACCTGTGTATTGCGCACACACTTGTGCACTATAATATCTCCTGCGTACCTGGCTGATCTCCGTTGAGATGACCGCCGTGGACGAAATCGGTTAGGAAGAAATTATATGAAATATTAATTTCATCGGGAAATTCATATCGGAGCGTTATGCCGAAAAAAACAGGATACATCATTTTCTGTCAGATGAAAATGTATAAGCTGATTGTTAATATAATGCTGTAATTAATAAAAATAATCTGCCATCAGTAAGTCGAGGGTAACATTGTCAGCTAATGCATTTAAATATGTAATAGAAGCACTCGCCTAACACCTGCGTTATAATTTTCAAGGCATCGGCTGACGGGTTTTGCCCCGGCATACAGCCAGCTGACATATATATTTATTCATATGTGCGTATAAACTATCATCAGGTAAATTTTTAGCTGAGAGGAAATCACTGAAATTAGAAAAAAAAATTTCATGTTTGATCGACCAGCTGACGCATAATGCCCCGAGCTACAGTCAGCTGATTATTTTTTTTCATCAAGGTATTGGGTTAACTACAATTTAAAATAAAAATGAGTTGGGAGAAAATGACTGAAAATATTTTTTTTTTCAACATGTTTGGGAGGCTACCACCGCTCATGGCACCCACGGAGCCGAAGCTGACGTTCACGAGGCTTTATGATACACGTCTCTGATGCGTCTCACCAATTATCGCTTGAGAGGAACTTGGTCATCGAAATCTGTCACTGGCCCACGGACCATATTACTAAAAGGCGTAAAACCAACTCGTCACTTTAAAAACACCCTCTTTTAATGTAGGGTTAATACCCACAACCCCATTACACATTTCCGTTCGCCTTTCGTAAGTTAATGAATCAGGCCTATACATTCTTGGGGTTTTAATAAATAATTGCGTGTAGCCCACATTTCAAGTTGACCCCAAAACAGCGCGCGTTTGAATTGCGTGTAAGGAGTCGGCCCCACGTTCTACATTACAATCTAAGATTTAAATGGTTAAGACGTGCTTTCGGTTTACAATTTGTGTGGTGTTAAACACAGGTAAGTTAAATTTACTGGAAGTAGGTCTCTCATATGTAAGAGTCCGTCTGGGTGGGTACCACCGCCATGTCTATTTCTACCGCCAAGCAGCAGTGTGCATGCGCTGTTGTGTTTCGGTTTGAAGGACATTGTAGCCAGTGTAAGTACAGGATATAATGAGACTTAACAACTTATGTCTTGGGATGAGGAGCGCAGTGGAATGCCACACAGTACCTAATTTGTAACTCAAGGTGCTGGATGGTGTTTCTACTGTTTATGGGTTCTCGTATCGCTTACGATCAGGCGAATGTCATGCTAGTTTCGTCATTCAATGCCATAAAAAAATATGACAATGTTTTTATATAAATTCTTCGCTATTCCTGATTACTAATCTATTTATCATAATTAAGGGAGGTACCTATATCGGGTGGCTATAACAGTTTAAGATACATTTAAATTTACTCAGAGGAAATCGTGGGCATGACTAGTGGACTAATATCCCGCAAAATGAACTTGAACACGTTTCGCCACTCTGTAATACACGTCGACCGTACGATCAGCAAGATCAACTTGAAATGGTCATTAAACCTATATACCGGAAGGTGCATAGCCGCGAGCGATAGCTTGTTTACCCAAAATTATTCTGCAAGGCGAGTAGGTCGCTCAGTAAAGACCTTGTAGCTCGTTGCCACCAGTTTACCTCTCACGGCAGTTAACATCCATCAAATTGCGTATTATTCAACATAATTTTAACATAAGTATGATTTTCAATGATCTTCTTTCATGTCTTTGATTAATAATACACAGTGAATTATTAATCAAAGTTTCATGCCTCAAAAATTACAACAAAAAATACACATCGGGCTGTATCCCCGTCGGTGCAGTGGTATATATGTCGCAAATTAATAGTTCAGATAGAAACCTACAACTTTATTATTATGCGCCTTTTATACTTACAAAATAATTGCATAAGATTTCTTACCACATAGTAAATTTGTTCAAGGTCAAAGTAGCACTAAACCTTAATATTTAGCTGATAATGTAAGTCCGTTGCCCAGCAATAAATGGTTCGTAAGGTAAATGTGCAAGATGGACCGATGACTTGGTAAAGGCCGCAGGAACGCGACGAATGCAGGCCGCTTTTGACAGGTCCATCTGGCAATATTTGGGGGAGGCCTATGTACAGCAGTGGACGTTATATGGCTGATGATGATGATGATGATGAAGGTAAATGTGTGACAACATTAAATTACAAGTAAATTCAAAAGTGAACGAAGTATATTATGCACTTTTACCTAATGACAAAAAAATCCCTTAAGCTTAGTCTACGAACTACCTACTTCTATCTAGGGCTTAACCAAAGATCTCAATTTGTCGAGTAGTGTGGTATAGTTACTAATTTACTCACTACTAGATTAAAATACTAGGTCATTTCGAACTAGGTTTTAACTTACTTACCTATGTCTTAAAGCCTTTAAAACATACTCAGGTAAACTTAAGGATAAATTTGTCCGAATGAAGAAACGTATGCAACGTACGAAACAAACTCTTCTTTGTATTTAGGTATATGAAAACTTAGCATAAAAAAATGTCTTGTTATATGTCGCTTAGGATTGCGTTACATACGTTCTGCATGTTCGATAATAGGTTCTAAGTTACTGCCTCAATGGTATGCGTGCATGGTACGACCATTGCTCTGAGGGTTCAAAACCCGGGTCGGGCAGAGATATTTAGTATTTCTGCTCATTATCAGCCCGGAGACTGGAATTTGTGGCCTACATGGCGAAAGGCTCTCCTCCTATCACGTCATGAGAAAGATGACTAACAACTAACACAATAGGGTAGTTTCCTATATTTGATTTTGTACATTATTTTATACGTAACAGAAAATTATACGATAACTAAATTTTTCTGTAAAATCAAATTTGGTTGACAACTAAAGCAGTTATTCATATTTGAAATATTGTTGTGAGCAAGAGTGGGGGCGTAGTAGGGGTATCGCTTCATCTGTTTCGCACGCACGCAGCGTTATGGCTGGTGACACTCAGTGACGTCACATTCTGTTGTTTCCGTCAGAACAGATGCCCCTTCCATCAAATTTCAAAGCTTTATAACTTATTTATTGTTGCTTGTATTTAAAAATTTCTATTTTCCTCTTAACTTTAGAAGACATTCATTTTTGATAAATGTATTTAAAAAAAAGTCAACTACCCTAGGTATTGGCGAAAACTGGACGGCCTAGTTCCACCTCTGTCTACCCTTTAGGGGATAAAGACGGGATGTGGGTATTAATTTTAGTTGCATTTTATCTTCATACAATACTTTTACAGCCGACGCCGCATGCATAATTGAGTTGACTGGCGAATGACAATCATCTATCGAAACTTGTTACGGACGACGAGCGAGGGTAATGTGTTCGCCTCGGCGGATTGGCTCTACATAAAACGTGGTATTTTTTAAACACAATATGCTCTATATTTTATTATCTTGTTTTGACCACATCTGTGCTAAATGTGTAAAATAATTTGTAGAAAGGAATTTCTAAATAGCCCGGCGGCTCTATTGTTTGTACGGAGCGTCGGGGACCATAAAAGTAATTATCGTAAAATGTGAAATCGGCTTAATGACGCCGCCATTGTTCAATTTATCGTTAGAAATGTGTAAATCGTTTTATTGCCTTGTTTTGATCATTGAGCACCGTCCCTCTGGCGGGCAATAGACGAACTATTGTAATCGTCTGTATTGTATTGGTCGGGTGTCATCATTTACAATGGCACTCGGCGCTTTGTGTTAGTTTTAAGACTGAATAAAAAGGATGCCCGAGAATTGTGGGTACCGCATTGCTGTGTAAACTCTGAACGTGTAAACATCTCTTGATTTAAAAAGAATACAGTCCACTATATAAGTAAGGCTGACGTTTTATTTGGGCTAACCCCCGAACCCTGAAGCTATCGAATACCCTAACGTCGGTCGCCAACAAAACTCTTATCTGGATACCACTTCACTTATAATCAGATGTATTGGGCTCACTTAATCCAGTATAAAAAGAATAGTAGGTACTAGTAGGATATGCCTCGGTGGCGTAGTTGTATTACGGTACGACTGCAATGCTGAGGTCTCGGGTTCGATCCCCGGGTCGGGCAAAGTGATTTGGATTTTTCTGTTCAGTATCAGTCTGGAGACTGGAATTTGTGCCCGATATGGCGATAGGCTCGCCCCCTATCATATCATGGGACGGAATTCGCACGGCGAAAAGTGGGTGCATTAGTTGCGCGTCAGCCTACCCCTTCAGGGATAAAAGGCGTGAGTGTATGTATGTATTGTAGGATATGCATACTAAGTCATAGATAGAAATTTATATCCAAGGATCATTTATGACGTAACCAGCACCCAAACTCGTTAGTCAAGTCATTCATAAAAGTCCCGAACTAGACAAAACTAGTTACATGTGCATATTACAAATCCATGAGAGTAAGGACGTTTCGTATTACGACAAATGTTGACCGAGGTCATTGTCAGAGAAATCTATTGGCATTTAGAAACAGTGATGGTCTTAGGAAGGCGAACCGGGGGCTTTGCGCGTGCCTTAACGAGGATTTTTTTAGGTCAACACCTTAATAATCATCTACGAAATTGTTGAAATCGGAGACGCGTCGGCTAGTGCCGCCACAGTATGACAATTCCTTCAGTACTATGAGCCAACACGCAATTTAGCAGAACCTTAAAAATAAACTGCAATATCCTTGTAGTTCGCTTACGTTCTACGGCAGGAAGAAAAAGTAGGTGAGATAGTTTACTAACTGCTCTTAAGGCTTGGGAATCCAAGCCTACCCTTGAATCTTGTTAGCACCACCAAACCGCCTTTAAACAACCGCATTTTATTTTATTTGTAATTATTAATACCATATGAACCTCCATACTTAAACATAAAAAAATAAATACATACAAAATACAAAAATAAATACAAAATATTTATGAATAATTAAATAATAATTAATTAAGATTTGGAAACTAATTGTATGTATTCGCAATTAAAATTTTACATAATGTAATGGCTAAAGGGAAACGAAATATCCGCGCGGCATTGAAATTAACATGCCTTATGAGTAATGAGTCGTATCCGTATACACCTAATATTTAGACAGTGGCGAAACTATACCTGTGAAAATCCGTGGCAAAATACTTATTTTTAGTAGGTATTCTCATGAGCAGTGCCCTTAGTACGAATTTACGGGTTATTATATCGTTAATAGTTTCGTTTAAGTAAATTTTTGTATGGCGAACAGCGCCCCGGTGAGCGTATTTGGAACTAAAATACGGAACATTACGCACGTGTTTAAAACTTTTAATAGTACATCGTGTTACCATAGACAATCATGTGTCAAAATATATGGAACGAGGCAAGACGTGTCTCTTTGACGTATTGTATCGTCTAACGAATACTAAATACGTTAACATACTCAATTCGAATACTATACGATAATGCGTGGTGATAATGCTGCTAGGTGTAGGTACTGTCCTGTTCGTCTCGGGTCGGGGGCACCCTAAAACGAGGGCCACGTGGCTATTTGCCGTCATGTTATTTACATACGTGCATGTTGAATTTAACTAGATATTGCACTCTGCTGCGCCCGCAATAAAATGCTCTCTAGTCTATAGACACTGTATTTTACAGAATAAAATACATTATTTTAATCCAAGGCATGTGGTACACGAGTACCAAATTTTATCCAAATCTGCTCAGCAGTTTCTACGGATTTCCATTATAATTTATCGTGTCCGATATCCTGATATTGTTTACGTTAAATCCGGTTGTGCTAACTCACGCCTAGAAGGTATTTCCGCATTTTATGTCTCGTAAGGTCAAACTTGTGAAGTGAACGTATGGTTACAACATTAATTAAATATAATGTCTTGCCATTGCCAATCAACATAATTATAGCAGTAATAAAATTCTCTATAAAAATGTGCCATCGCGAGACCCTTCGCATGAAAGAGAGATGAAACGATTTAATTATTTAGTACTTATAGAATATATTACTAAATATCCTAATAGGAAATGTTGCATAATAAAAAAGAATACATAATCCAAAACAATAATTGAGACGTCATTATATTAACAGAAAAAACATTCTTTATTTAAAAAGAGGGTCGCAGAGTTCTAACCGTCATGACACCAGGAGCCGGTCTAATCCGCCGCATTAAGTAGATGTTTCACGTATACCTATAATTATGTCTATAACCATCACACAATAAATAGGAATCGGTATAGGTATAAATAAGTAACTCATTTGTCATTACTCGTATTATTCAGGTCTATTCAGTCTGTTCCATAAAATGATGAACCCTAAACCAAGATATATTGAAATGGGACCACTTCGCGACCCTTATTTACTAAATAAAGAAGGAATCAAAGGAATACGCTCACAATTTTCAGTGAAATCAGTGTACATACATAAAAAAAATACAAACACACGAATTGAGAATCTCCTCCTTTTTTGGAAATTGGTTAAAAATCAGTTCACGAAGGCCGGATTGTTTCATGCATTCATTTGTGGTCAGGTAAAATCAAGGCTCTTGTCACACTAGCGAAATGTATACGAATTCACAGCTAGGCGAATACACTGCACACTCGACTAGTATATTTGATAAAGACCGTTAACATTTATCTGAACACAGGTCAAACCGCACGGACTAAGAGCGACGCTAGAATAGAACATCTATTCTATACTTAAACACAAAATAATAATGTGGATATTAAAATTATTAATTAGCTACCACTCCAGAGATCAGTGAAAAGGCTTCCATAACTATTTATGTTAAAGTTGATGATTGTTAGACTAGATGTCGCCACCACCATTTTAAATCGCGCTATAACTTTGTGCGAATCAAAATACTAATCGAGCGAAGCTTTAAACTTACGGTATTCCATATACTCAAGGCCTTATTCAAGTGCCTTATAGTATAAGGTTTAAACAGTGTTATCGAGAGTAATTATTTTTGCAATGTGGTACATTATCCCTGACAAGTGCCGCATGTGTTTACACAAGAAAATGGATCTGGATGGTCTAGGCATGCAGATCACAGGTGCCGGCAGCTTGTCGCTAAGTACCAGAAAGTTGCCATAGCGACTGTCAGTTTCATAAGTATAATCCGCGCGCGATCATTTGAGTGTTGTGTCCTTTCCAAGGTCCTTTCGGAACTGACAACCAGGGCCAGACTAAGAATTTCAGGGCTCTCCAAGACATTGCCCATTGGGCCCCATATCCCTGTCCTGATTTCCCAAAATATATTTTTTCTATCACAACCTAATTAACCGAGTGCAAAAACATGGAATGTTTTTTTTAACTTAAAATATGCATGCCAAATCGTTTAAAATAATATGCAAAGACAACCAAGGCAATAGTATTCAATGTCATCGGGTAACGAGTTTACCCTAACATACCATATCCGTCCTGTATTGTATAGTGCCCACTGCTGAGCACGGACCTCCTCTACAACTGAGAGGGTTTTTAGGCGATTATAATTTTCTCATTTTTTTTCTCGGGACGAACGAACGAATTGCATTGCATTTGAATTAAAAAAAAGAACATAGTTTTAGATTACTCATAAATCCAAGTGTAAATAAAAAAAAACAGGGCTTAAAAGTCATTTGTAGAAATGACATGAATTAAACCTAACGAAGTATTTTTTTTTATAAATAATACACATGCACACATTCACCCACGCAAGGGTAGCCAGACGCGTAACTGGTGCATCCACTTTTCGCCGTGCGTATTCCGTCTCACGATATGATAGGGGCAAGCTCATCGCCATATCGGGCACAAATTCCGGACTCCGGGCTGATCGATATCCTATATCCTTCATTTCCTGAACACTCTGTATATAAATATTTTTTATTTCCCAGAATAACCATCATGCTGCCACGGAAAAGATACTTGGGTATCGCGCTAACAATACTATTAGTTGTACGAGATACGGCACAGCACGGCTCAGGAGCGCCGCCCGGGGTAAGTTCGCAAACGATTTTCTCTAACAGAGCCGGCGTTAGTCGAAAGCGAAGTGGATGACCGCTCACGGCCTTGCGGTCCGAGGGGTCTCGCGTCTTCTAATAGGAAAATTTTGAAAGCCGTGACAGCCACTAAAAGTTTTATTTATCGTAAAACGATAACACATAATGAACAAAATATGTAAAAATAGGCCGCGCAGTTTTTTTCTCACCAGATTCATTTTGGTCTTTTCATGTCTCTACACACATACCTAGAGTATTTTGTGTTGTTTTATCATTCTCATGCATGATATGATTGTAACGACTCGATGTATTGATTACTAGCATAATGTATATGAAATTCTTTTTGTACCTCGGCTTGCTACGAGAATCCCCTCAGACATGAACTTGTTACCGTGTCATTCCTTGTTTCAATGTCCATTCTCCAATAAACATTCCACAGGCTTGCGCAGACCAGACGCCTCGGCATGGCGGCGTCGAAGTACAAACCTCAGTGCCTCCGTACATGATCCTCACTTCTGGAGCGCAAGTCCGGCAAGGCGACTTGCTCAATGTGACCATTGGCAGCCCCGCGGGCGCGCCCGTGCCCATCGGAGGGTTCATACTGCAGGCTAGGGAAATACAGGTATGGTTTGATATTTGTTATAATAAATAATAATACCAGCCCTGTATTATATACTGCTCACTGCTGAGCACGGGCCTCTACTACTGAGAGGGTTTAAGGCCTTAGTTCACCACGCTGGCCTAGTGCGGGTTGGCAGACTTCACACACCCTCGAAATTCTTATGAAGAATTCTCAGGTATGTAGGTTTCCTCACGATGTTTTCCTTCACCGTTAAAGTGAACGATAATTGATAAACAATAGACACGTAAGTTTGGAAAGTCAGAGGTGTTTGCCTTAGGTTTCGAACCTCCGGACATTGTCTCGGCAGACCGTTCCATTCCCAACTAGGCTATCGTCCACTCGTGATATTTGTTACCATAAATAATAACTATTCTATATTATATGGAAGTCTAGATTGACGAGAGGTTTGTGTAAACACATAGCCTCTGCTTGCAACTGCGTTATGGGGATATCGGATCCGTGACTGCCTCGGTGGCGTAGTTGTGTTGCGTACGCGTTACGAGTACGATTTTCGCGCTGAGGTCCTGGCTTCGAATCCCGGGTTGAGACAAAAATCTTAAAAAAAACTCAGTTGCAGCTTGGAGTCACGAAGTTGGCGGTGTGATACCTCCTAAGACCTATCCTATACTTAACTAAAATAAATTTATGAATGGGAGCAAAATTCCAAAGATTAGCGGGATTAAAAATCAGGACCGTTTTGTACATTCAGATATTAACTACATTGTTGGGACAAGAAGAAAAGATGCTGTTTAAAGTACGACGAATGCAATTTTGACAATGCATCAAACGGCAAACTGTATTCCCAAGTCTGCAAATATTTTGAAGCGAAATATCTCTATTTTGAAAATAAGTAAGAGGCAACTTACATAATTTCAATTATTCGTAATTTCAGGATCCTGATGCCATAGTGGGAAAATTTGTGAGAGTGCCACCAACCACCCACGTGATAACTTGCAGCGGGACCAACGACACGGTGACGCACTCCTCGCCCGAGGAGAAGCCTGCTATGACTTTCCAGTGGCAAGCGCCCTCTGACTTCCTTGGAGGAATAGAGTTTAGGTAACTTTTTATTTTTAAAGTATAATTGCATCGTATGAAGCCTGAAGGAACGACTTCGCAAGAGAACCAAAACACACCGTATTTATTGATCCGTAGAGCACAAACGGGGTCTATTTTCCACCTGTATCGGTGGCGTAGTTGTATTACGGTACGACTGCAATTCTGATGTTTTGGGTTCGATCCCCGGGTCGGGCAATGTGATGGTGGATTTTTCTAATGAGCATCAGCCCGGAGTCAGGAATTTGTGCCCGATATGGCAATAGGCTTGCCCCCTCTCACATCATTGGACGGAATACGCACGGCGATGAGTGGGTGCACTATTTGCGCCTCTACCTACCTCTTCGGGGATAAAAGGCGTGAGAGTGCTTGTATGTGTGTAAACATATAAACACATTCACATCTACCAACTTATGTAATTGACTTAGTTTGGCAGAAAACATCACATCCACAAAGTCGTTTAGATAAAACTGTTAAAAAATTAAATTTAGCATCACGCAGACGATGTGAACTTGCCCAGAAAAAACACCATTATGGAATTCGGAGTTGTTTGGAACTTCAAAGTTGCTCAACTTGCTCAACAATAAAATTACTCAGTCACTTTGTTTCTGCATAAAATATAAGAATGATATTAACCCAGGGCGACAGTAGCTCAAAGCTACGCGACATTCTGGAAGAACGTAGAGTCACCGCTGGTGGAAGTGGTGACGCCCGACACGGCGGTGAGCACCAGCCTGCCACCCATCACCAGGGGACCCAACACGCAGCCACCACCCATCATCATGGAGTCTAAAGTAAGGCCTTAAATATAAAGACTTGAAGACTATTTGATAAATTCTATTTCTATATTCTTTGAAAACTTCGTGTGCTGTAATTTATGGTTTAGAAAAAGCCCTACCGGTTTTGTTTCAAAGTAAGCAAACACAAGTTTTAAAAATTATTAATTCTGTAGTTTTAGGCAATACGTCTATTTTTATCATCTCACATAGAGTATTTCAAAATCATAATTAAGTACTACAATTTTTTTACAGCCAAAAGCCGCTCCTCAGCCCGTTGACGTGGTATACCAAGGCTGCGCCGATACCAAATTGTGCTTTGGCGTGCCACAAAACTGCATCGAGAAAGCAGACTGCAAAGCCATCGTGGCCATCTTCGTCTCCGGTGACATTTACACCTTCGAAATACAAGGAACAGGCAACCCTAAATACGTAGCAGCTGCTTTGAGCCTTGACGATAAGATGGGAGACGACAGCGCCATGGAATGTGTCAGGAACGACAACGGAAGGGTGAGCCTATACACCTCCTGGACCTACCCGAAGGTGGAGCCTTATGTGCAGAGGTCGGATTCGCCGCAGGAGATCGTGCAGTTGCTGGAATCCTCGGTCATCGACGGGAAGCTGTACTGCAAGTTCAAGAGGGACGTTGTATCCACTGTGAAGGGCGTGACCTTCGACCTGGCCTCCAATCAATACAATCTGATGGTGGTCTCCGGTGATAGTATGAAAGGTTTGTATTAATTATAATCAATGCTGACTAACTTTTTACATCAGATGTACCTAAGTATCTAAGTTAGCAGTTGATGCGACTATGAAACTGCATCGCTTCATCTAAATTGCCATAATAAACAAAGGATAGATGCTGGTGGTATAATATTTGTATTAGCCCAGCTAGCGACCATACACAAGCTGTTAAACCCGTCATAGAAGCCCATGTGTATCGCGTTCCGGGATCAGCTTGTGCATAGCTGATTTCAAACAAGTCAGCATAGTTTTGTCGACTGGCGAGCAGTAATCATCTTAAGTCAGTCGACGCCATCTGGACTCCACTCCGCTTACCAGCGGTGCAATAAGCTCACATTCCAGAGCCGGTATTTTTTTTTATGACATCGAATGACGAGACAAGCATGCCGTTCGCCTGATGGTAAGCGATACGACCACCCATAAACAGTAGCAACACCATCCAGCACCTTGAGTTACAAAGTACTGTGTGGAATTCCACTGCGCTCTTCATCCTGAGACATAAGATGTTAAGTCTCATTATGTCCTGTAGTTACACTGGCTTCAATGTCCTTCAAACCGAAACAACAGTGCATGCACACTGCTGCTTGGCGGCAGAAATAGGTACCCACCCAGACGGACTCTTACATTATGAGAGACCAGTAAAACTCCACCATCCACTCCAATGACCATTAGGTGCAGGCCACATATTGCCGAGCCAGTATAAAAAGAGTTGTAGCAGTAGTAACTAATCATCTCGCACCTTTAGGATGAGAACGACACAATGCAAAAAGACAGAAAATTGAGTTATCGTCATAAAATTACTTAAAATTCTCAATACAATAATAGTTCAAACACAGCCATGTTCAAACAGGAAAACGTCAAAGCTGTTATATCGGTCCCTTTTTAATTATATTTTTATAAACAAAGGACTAGTTTTTAGTCATTTAAAAATTGCAACTCGATTTTCTATTTGTTGAATTGTACTGGTGGTAGGACTCTCATATGTAAGAGTCCGTCTGGGTGGGTACGACCGCAATGTTTATTTCTACCGCCAAGCAGCAGTGTGCATGCACTGTTTCGGTTTGAAGGGCATTGTAGTATGTGTAACTACAGGACATAATGAGACTTAACATCTGATGTCTCAGAAGGACGAGCGCAGTGGCATGCCATACGGTGCTTTGTAGCTCAAGGTGTTGTATGATATTTCTACTGTTTATGGGTGGTCGTATCGCTAACCATCAGGTGAACGGCTTGCTCGTCTCGTCATTCGATGCCATAAAAAAAGTGTCGTTTTCGTTCTAAAGGTGCGATCTATCTTTCTGGTTCTCAGACGCGAACCGTGTCGGGTTCCACTCGATCGCGTACGAGGCGACGGGTGCGCCGCTGGCGCTGTCCGCGGTGGGCGCGGCGCCGCGCGCCTCCCGGGTGCTGGTGAAGCTGCACGGCTGCTTCATGCTGCTGGCCTGGCTCGGCACCGCCTCACTCGGGATACTGCTGGCCAGGTGATCACATGATTTACTACATACATATAATATACACTCACGCCTGTTATCCCCGAAGGGGTAGGCAGAGGTGCAACTAGTGCACCCACTTTTCGCCGTCATTCCTTCCCATGATGTGATAGGGGGCGAGCCTATCGCCTTATCGGCCACAAATTCCAGACTCCAGGCTGATACTGAATAGAAAAACTCAATATCACTTTGCCCGACCCGGGAATCGAACCCTCAGCATTGCAGTCGTACCATAATACAACTACGCTACCGAGGAAGTCGGCATAGGAGGAACCATTGATTCAAATTATACCATATTATTATAACCTTTCACAGGTAGATCTTTGAGCAGTGAATCAACTCGTTTTGTTTTGCAGATATTTCAAAGAGACGTGGGCGGGCAAACAGCTCGGCGGGAAAGACATTTGGTTCGCTGTGAGTATCCAGACATGTGATACAACTATGATAACTCTATGAATCCAACAGAAATGTAGTTGAATATTTTTCCGTTATTTATCATAATTGAAAACTAATAACCGTAGACAGAGAAAGCTCCTAACACATTGATTTATGTCATAAAATGGAAGGCATTAAAATGTTTACCACCTTTATCCATTCATGTCTACATGTAGAAAGTAAAACTAACTCGAAAGAATGTAACTGTATGTATCTCTTAGTACAACTACCCCCAAGTTTTTTTTTTTTTTTTTTTTTATCGCGGGGAAAAACGCTTTATCGCTACCACCACTGGGGGGTGAGTGGATCGGTTATGTTGGTTTCACACAGTCTTACAGCCCAATGTCGACACTCGGGAGTATAGCATCATCCGAGCGAGCATTGGACCGAGTCCCTAACACTATGTACACCCTACACTGGCATACCAACCAAAACCCGCGGTGGCCTTCTTCGGCGCATACGAGACGGCCCCGGGGTATCTTGTTGCACTAAGATAGCTGCACGGGACCGTCCCTGCGCGATGCCGTTGCGGCCCTTCTCTATACAAAGGGGGGCTAAGATGCCCCCACACTCTAAAGGACGCCTTTGGCGTCTACGACAACGGGAGACCGACCACCCGCATTGTCGTCCACCTCGGAGTCGCTGAAATTGGACTGAGCAGCCCCCCGCTGCTCGCCCCACGACTCTCTTGAAGCCCCATTTAGTCGCCTCTTACGACAAGCAGAGGATACCGTGGCGGAACTCTCTAAATGCCCCCAAACCACTGGGCACAACTACCCCCAAGTTTGTAATTTTCATTCGACATGATAAATCTTGTTTCTTGATTCTTAAGTTATATTGTATGTTTTCTGTTTGATGAATATTTGTTATGCACTCGCAGTACCACCGCATCCTGATGATGGCGACGTGGTCGCTAACGATGGTGGGATTCATCTTGATCCTGGCGGAAGTACGAGGCTGGACCGGCGGGGACAACACGCACGCCATCACTGGCATCGTCACCGTCATACTCTGCTTTATACAACCTATTGGTACATTCCCTACTAAATAAATAAAATAAAATACTTTATTCATCACGTAGGCGAACATAATTGCACTTATAAGTCAAGATTCAATTAATAATAATTATTATTATAAAAAATACTTATATAACTACTGCCATTCTCATAGGGATTAAAAGCAATGAAAAATAAATCAAGAAGCCAAGCTCGGGCTGGCAGGAAAGAGATGTTAAAAAAAACTGAATTAATTTTATTAAAAATAATGGGAAGAACGCGTCGCGATCCTCACCGGCGAGGACACTACAGATCCTAGCCTAGCTAACCTACCAGCCTTTCACTAGCTACCTATGCGATGACTACCCGAAGAAGAAAGGCAGAAAGAAACTCCGGGCTTACTTTTTTGTCATCAATTGTCCATTTCATCTTTGACTTTACTGACTTATTACTATACTATAAACAGTGTTTACTATAACTATAGGTGGAGACTGGAGATACTATAACTTACCTATGTACAAGAAAAATAAAATAGTATTTGTTCGAAATGAGCCCCTTCCTCCCGATGATACGAAAATGTACCAGCCGTGGTTCACGTATACACCAGTCACGAAATTCCAAATTCAGTGATTTTTTTGCGTTGGGTTTTGTTGGGTCTATTCCATCTTATTATAAATGCGAAAGGTTGGGAAAATGTTTGGATGTTTGTTAGAAGTGCATATAGGCATTGTACATGTTTTGTGGCCCGGATTATTTTTGTTGCAAGCTAAGGCCCTTATATACGCCCATGATTATACTAGCGCGCGTCATCGTGTATGAAATTATCTTAATCTTATTATAAAATATCCCCTATGTTACATACGTAGGTACTGTCTACTGAGTTCTGGCTTCCTCTACTACTGAGAGGATATTAAAATCCCACTATTACCTACTATTATTTCCGGTTATTACTATTTATTTCCGTGTTAATATTCCAGGGGCGTACTTCAGGCCGCACCCGGGCACCAAAAACCGCCATATATTCAACTGGGCCCATTGGTTTGCAGGCAACGCCGCGCATATATTAGGAAGTAAGTATGGATACAGCAAAATAATTATGATAAAATACAATTCAACAAAATACTGTTCTCTTTTACATTTTTTTCCTTTGCAGATTTATAATACCATTGAGATTAGACTGGCGTTTTATTATTTGTATTGTTAATATCTTTCTCGCAGTCTAAGAATCCTTGATAACTGATAAGGCCTTTTTATTTGGTAAAACGTGTTAGTCGTTCAAAATGGTAACATCACCATCGACCACAATTTGTTTAATTGGTCCCACACAAACATACAACGTTATACCAGTAAAAGTCACTGTTTAAGACTTTAGCTGGTTCTCGATATAGCTACGGTCTTACGGGCACGACAAATTATTAAAATAGCATATATTATGACATCCACATATACTTTTTTATAGAAGTTTAGTAATAAATTACAGAAACCCTCCTATTTAAGTACTGGTCTGATACAAAGTGTGTGTTGCAGTCGTGTCGATATTCCTGGCGGTGTACCTGCCGAAGGCCGAGCTGCCGAGCTGGAGCGTGTACATTCTCGCAGCTTTCGTCGCCTTCCACGTAGTGATGCATCTCGTGCTGTCCGTGAGTAGTCCGAGTAGATAAATATAAATAAATTCTCTGTTTTTCCACTCTCATAATCCGATGCGACGGCAATTCAACATGACCAGTGAGATATCAAGCGTAATACGTTTACGTGCTTTCCGAGGCGCCGGGTATAACACCGCCAACTTGCTAAATCCGACATGCTCCTGAGTTATTATACCAGTAAAACTAACTCACGATTTTTTACTCCGAATCGGGATTCAAACCTGGGACCTCAGTGCGCTAGTCGTACAGAGTACATAATACAAGTACGCCACCGAGGCATCAAAAATCAACAACCAGTTGCTGTCATTTCGCAACCTCCCAATAGCTATAGCTAAAAAATTGCGTCGCTGGCCGCTCATTTCATGTGCGGCCTAAACCCATGGGGCCATTTATCCCCCCGAAGCCACGCCACGGCTTTGGTAATACAGTTGTGTGATGTGTGCAGGCGACGTGGTGCGTGGGTGAGCGTGGGTCCGTAGGTGTGAGCGGCGCGCTCGCCATGAAGCACCTCGCGCCGGGCACCGCGGCCCCCAGCGCGCACGCCACGCGCCCGCCGCACCAGGTAATATCATTCAACCGCTCACTCATTCCCTCTTTATCATAATTACTACGGTGACAGAAACCTGAAGAAGCGTATCCCTTATCTTCGAAATACATTACCGATGGATATTAGGTCTGAGACAAAAGAAGGCAAGATTGTTAAATTATTAAAAAAATATATGTTTGATACCTTGGATAATGCTTATTAGATACCTTGATAATATTTTTGTTAAGTTAGAGGCTCATTATGTTACTGCAGACAAACTGCATACCTAAGTAGTTTTGTAGAGCATTGTTTTAGTAGGTATATAAGAACTGAAATTAACTGTACCTAATTATATAAATAATAATAATTGCACTTGTATATTCACACATTCGTGAGTTAAATAGAATTAACTAGTTGATTGTATTTTATTTTCATTTCAATGACAAAGGCATTCCACTCGTTTGGTAGTAGGTAAGCGTTACGACCGCCCATAAATAGTAGCACCAAAGTACAAAATTCGTGGCAGTCATTGGGCTCGACACCTTGAGACATAAGATATGTATTGAGTCTTTTAGTAATTATGCTGGCTACAATGTCTCGTAAACTGGAACAAAACAGTGCATCCACACTACTAGTTAGCAGTAGAAATAGACATTGCGATGGAACCTACATTCATTCCTTCAAAAGTGATTCTAGTTAAGTAGGTATAAGTGTAGCTAGTAATTTTCCAGGGAAACCGTGTCCCAGAGATAAAAAAAAATCCTCAACTGGTTTAGCTCAAAATCCTGAAGCGGACATTATGCACTTTGTCATAGTTTTAAATATCTATGTAATTTGATAACAATGGCGTTTTCAAATGTTACAGTTCTCCGGGTTCAAGAAACTGATGCTAGGTGTCTACGCGCCGATAGTGTTGCTGATCGTCGTCGCCATGATCTTCATCGTCGCACGCGCACCCCTCGGGGAATCCTACACCTCCATTCTCGGAGCGTAACGACTACATTCCGAACTATGACAAATCATGTCACCAATTCCGATCCGCGACTATTGATGACTGCAAAAATGATTACTTTTACTCCTGTGTGAAGCTGAAGTTCTTGTGGGAATCATTGGTAACTTATATATTGTTCTTAATACCCAAACTATTTATGAAAATGTTGTAGCTTTAGTTTCAGTTGGCCTTCGTATTTCGAAATCTTCTGTACTGATTTCATTCATTCGTTCACTCATTCAATCCATTACTACCTACATCCATCAATGAATTCGCAAGAATAAGGTTTCAACTACCTACATTTTATTGTTAAATTTTCTACTTGTTCTTAAGAAGAATATGCTAATATTCTCAACCATTGAGTGCTTTGATTACTAATGGGCATCACAATTTACACCAAGTCGAATTAATAAGCCATGACAGTGAATTTTTTACTAGAAAAAAACGAATATCATCTATGTACTTAAACATAATTTCCCTGAGTTTAGTAGGTGTGGATAAATCCGTGCAAAAAATATTAATTATAATTAATTCTAACACATTTAATCATGACTAGGTCTTTATAAGGACACGGGTAAATCATGGTGAGACAATTAATATCGAAAGGAAAATAATTGGACTAAACCAAAACGGATGAATCACAAAGAAAAATAAATTGTAAGCTCGACTAATAATAAGGAATAGTATTATTGTTCGTATTATTTAGAATTTGAAAGTAGGGATTAGTAAAGTAAATCACTACGGTTTAGGCAGTTGTGAGCTGCAATTAATCATTATTAATGGTTGTAATTCTATAATTTAAATCACGTAAAAGTGCTTTACCTATGTGTTTTTTAAATAACTTATTTTACTATTGCTATTCATCTACGATAGCAGTTGCTTATTTTTCATACATGTAAGTATTAAATGATTATGCGTAACAATTTACACGTAATCATAAATTATGGTTAGGGTATATTAAAAAAAAAACTGTAAAAAACATTAAGTATTAGAATATAAGAAAAATAAGAATAATGAGAAATTAAATTCACCTAGATTCAGCCCTGGATATGGGCGAACTATTTTTAAAAGCGCAGAGACGCTGAGGCTGTATGGTCGCTGGTAGCGACGAAATATTTTCCTAAAAGTCGCACTGTCCTATCCAAAATGAAGTTTGTTTGTACATTTTTCAACCTTATAACAATTAATATGAGGGCTTAGCCAACTTCATAAGGATATCCAGCTCTACTCAAGAAACAGTGGGGATCATGCATCCAACTATATTTACAATAATTTAGCGTATAAGTAACCCATGACTTGTATGTTCAGTGATTGGTAGCAATTCTACAATCACTAAAATTATAAAAGATAACTGCAACCAAACGATATAATGGGTTGCATCTTAAATGTTGAATGTCTACAGTTCATTGTTACATTTTTCAAGGTATTCAAGATTATTATAGTAACATTTAAAATGCTACATATTTTGGAAAAAGCCAATGTGAGTTGTTACTTATTAAGTATGTAAACTAATATGTGATACTGCATAGCATGATGTTGATGTTGTAAAATTATACTTTAATTTTATGGTAATTATTTATGAATAAAAATAAAAATGATTCTTTTAAATTTTTGTGTTTTATTATATTGAGATAAGGCATTTAGGGCTTCTTATTCTGCATAAAATTTATTTTCAATATAGGATATATTTTGTAGCAGGAAAGACACTACATGTGGGCAAATCTGCAAGCATCACCTAGGAAATAATAAATGAAACCCGATGCTGAGGAAACATGGCTGTGTATAAAAATCTTAAATTTAACATATAATATGAAGGTTATTTATTAGTGTTATATCTACGAACATCAACTGTCTTCTTTAGGTATTTGTGAATCTTCCACAGTCCGAGTGGCCGGCACATATACTTTGAACGAGAATTCCGTGCGTGGAAATGAACCGGGATTGATCACATGGCAATTCTGATACACTCTAGAGTACGGCTGGAAGTGATCAGCTATCACAACCACATCCGGCATCGGGTACAAGCTTAGAGCATCTGTATGCTTCCACAATACAGGTTGTACTCCTAGGGACAGCGGTGACAATGTACACTGACTGAACAAAGTCTTTGCTAAATGATCCGGCACATCTCCTGATTCCGGAAAGTGAATTGTGTTACGACACATCTTCATCATCAAATCTTGTCTAGTAACAACCAACTCTTGTGTGCAGTATTGTATACGACAAGGATTTGTAGTAAAGATCACAGTGTCTCCTAATTTGTCCTTAATTCCTTGCGTAACAGAAATAGGTAGTGCCTGTCTTGGCAGTATATTTCCTGAACAAGGATCAGATCTTCCTGGTACAAAGATAAATTTACAAGACTCTTTGAGTGAGTCAAATTGGCTTATAATGTCTGCCAAGGTATTTAATGCCCTTTTTAGCTGTAAACAATGCTCCTGGCCATACGGACGGGATAGAAAGTCTCCCAACAATACTATGGCTACTGGTGGGTAGTCATTGTAACCTTCAAATAATGTTTTTAGTTTATTCAAAACCTTTTCTTTATCAAGCCAGACATCGGCAAGGAAAATTATCATATCATCTCTATTTCCTTGTTCAATCTGCAATAGCCCTTTAGAATTTTTAAGTAATGTTTTAGACGTTCCTCCAAATGTATTCATATTGCCAAAATAAGTGAGAGATGTTTCTCTACTCTCTGGTGGGGGTAACACTAGACCTTTAACATGAAACATTTTATCTTCATAATAGCCTTCAGCTAGGACATAACTGAATTCTGTGAATAGACCTGAATGATATTTTGTTTGAGACATGTCTATTTCTATACTACCTGTAGGGTCTTCCAAGAAATATTTTCCTTCAACCAACTGACTTAATAAACCCAGTACAACCACATCATTAAGTCTGCTTGATGAGCTTAAAAGCACTTCGATTTTCCGCAAATTAAAACACTGGTCACTATCACAAGAGGGCAATGCTGTTTTAGAAAACAACTTGTTCCGCACAGTTCTCTGCCAGATCATTGTGTATCTGTCTAACAAAAATGTTGCCTTCCATTTTTGATCTGGAAACAAACTGTTGTGTGCGATTGTGTCGATGTAATACCTCTTTTTGTCGTTATCATAACACAGTTTGGGAACACTAAACGCGTCTATAACATTTAATACAGTTTCTGTTTGCTCCAATCCAGATGTTGAACACTCCTTATATGCTAATTCTATTTGTTCTTTTTCAATGACAGGGTGGGATATCCTCTGCTTTAGTAAGTAGGCAATCAGCTGGTTCAATATATCTTGTCGATCATCTGGTGGTAAAAGAGTTAACTGCTCGGCCACATACATGTTTGCTTCTTTGCGTAACATAAATCCACTGATTTTGAATGCGTTGCTAACATCAAGGCGTATTTGTTGCATTTTCGTAAATCGTAATGTTATTTTAAATATTTGCAGATCACACGGACACCTTAATACCTTATATTTATGAACATATTACAATGCTGAATGCTCTTTGTTTATGAACAGAGATTTATGAACTTCTCCCGCGCAAATTGACGAGCAAAGCATAGTAGTGATGCACTGCCGACTTGTCACTTAGTCCTATTTTTTCGCGAGTATCTCAAGTGTAGTAGTCAAACTCGTACTCGAGTAAAAAAAATATTGACTCGAGTCCATTTGCCCTCGAGTGGCTGAGTCAACTCGGCGCACCGAGTAGCCTAAGGCGCTTCGCACACTGCCCTGCACCACGCTGCGCGGTGCTAAAGAACTAGCGAAAATTGTCTTACATAATAAATGAACGGCCCCTTACAGTATGTGTAAATAGTCAACTTGATAGACTCAAAAACTCGAGTACAACTCGAGTAGCGTATTGAAATTACTCAAGTGACTCGAGTTCTAAAATTCTACTCAAGTCGCATCACTGAAGCTTAATTTTATGACAGCTGACTCTGACAAATGACAGTAGCGACTAGACAGTTGATAGATGATACTTTTCAAACATGACTAACGCATGGTTATTATGAAGCCTAATTAAGTTTTACTAGTTCGATCAAACTACATTTAATTCTTTCATAAAACGGCGTAACAAGGATTTCGAGCGGACAAATTCGAAGTTTAATTATTATGTCTTACGGGACCGGGACCTTTTTCTGACAGATTTTTGTGTATTGGCAACACTTTACCGCAGGCGATAATCATCCGATTTGACGTCAGAGCTGTGATGTAAAATAGTATTTATTTACAAGTAGTTTGTTCATAACATTTTCATTCTCAAACATATATTTGTGCGCAAAATAAGTTCGCGATAAATGGCCTTGCATGAACCGTCAACATTCGCGTATTACGTCTCAGTGAATGTGAACGCTGTGATAATATCTTGATAAACGCTAAACGAAGTTTTCAGTAATTAATCTAATTTCACGCACTCGTCGAATAAAAAAGAAACGCCTAGAATATAGTGAATTAGCGGTGCGACATTACAATGTCTTTGGGCAGTCAGTGGCGCTTGATAAGGCATTATTTGTCGTTAACTAATTTGAACAGTGAAGTGGAGAAATTAGTGCAAAAATTTAAGCCGACGTCTCCTGAGCAATGGGAAAGTATGTATTCATTTTGTGTTCAACGTCCTTGGTGTCAATTTCTACAGAGATTATTTTCATTGCTCGCAAACACTCCTAAAATATTCAAACAAGAAGTTCGCACGCATGTTTAAGATTATTTTTATATTCGCGAGACCTTCTCTGTCATCGCTGTTTCCTCGTTACACAAACCGTGATATACCTACTTGTTTCCGATGTAAATCTAACTAGAAATATTTAAGAAAAATAACACTAATTACTAATCTAGAAATAGTAAATAATATATATATATATATAATTGCTTGATTTATGGCATATCTTGAGATGTTGTTATTTAAAAAATATGTAATCAATCCTTAAAAGTTCTGTACAATTGTCGCTTTCTAATTTTATGTATTATTAGTAGGCATCTAGACATTTTATTTTTAAATATAAGTAATTATTCATAATATTATGGCCTTGAAAATTTATTTCTGATTCTGTACACTCTGTAAATCAAATTTATATATGTCATGAATCTTAATTTATCCTAAAAATAAATAATATAGATTTACTATTTTTTACTAATTTCTGAAATTAGGAAAATATATTCTCTGAAATTCCTAAAATTTATTCTCTCAACTGCATAATTGTAACTACTAAGAAAGTTTGAATAATCAAATAAAATATTCAGTATGCACATTTGTCATTCTTCTTATACACTTGCTTAAAAGAAGAGAAACATAAATTAAGCATTACATTACACTCATCACATTACTGAGCCTTACAGAAACAACTTATTAATTAATTTCAGAACTACTAGCCACAATACAAAAAGCTGTCCCAGTGCAGGTACTAAAAGAAGTGAAGTCTGCAGAGAAACAAGATGCCAGAAATTACTCAACAACGGTAAATGATGTAGAGAACAAGGGTGAGAAGGAAGAAAAACCAAGTCCCCCAGCCCTCAGTGTGGGCTCCGAGGCCAAAGACATCACTTTTGAAGGGATTCTACAAGGTCTTAAACTCAAAACAGATCTGCATTTTGGCAAAATATCTGAGACAAGCTGGAAATCTAAAAAACCTATTGTTAATAAGGTTAGTTATGGGTTTGATGGCTATTTAATTAGTGTTTTGATCATAAGACTGAAATTCTTTTAAAATTAATGTTAAAAAAAAGTTTTACTGTATTCCAACTAATATCCTAAATTGTTCCTAATTTACCCATGATTATTTTGGAATCTTGTGTAATTTTCATGGCAGGAGGTGACACTTGCAACTAACTATTGAGTTATTTACTATATCTTCTCCTTACCTTTTGCAACACATAAATAATGTTTTTTTGCTATCAATAAATGGATGGTATGTTACTTAATGGCAATATTAATTTTATTGTGCTACTTAAGATAAAGTCATACCAATACTGAATGACAGTGCAGAGTGCAGTATGTTCATATTTTATATAGATAATAAAAAAATAATAATAACAATTGGAAAAATGAGTCACGATTCTTCTAATTTACATATATCTCAGTTCTTAAAATAACAGAAGAAAATGCCCAATATTTAACTATTTAAATATTGCAATTTTTTCTTTACAAGTTTATTAACAAGTAATCTATAGTGCCTGCCAAATAACATGGTAAAAGAGTGCATTCACCCCTCTATCAATAAACAAATTTGTCCCCAACCTGAATGAAAGTAGTTACTATTGCTATCTCTTTTGCTACTCTTATCATTACGTGGTACCGGTCAGCTAGACTTTTTGTTGAAATTCCCCTTTACCACAATACCTAGTGACATCGGTTTGCGACAGTTATGAATGAATTAGCGATAAACATTATGATTTGTAATATACATTTAGGGGAGAGTCGGAAAATGAATGCATTTGGCATGAACTATAAACTATAGTTTTTTCAATCTTATGGTATGTAAAATATACTGTATGTCCTGTTTCAAACAAACCCGCACAATTGTGTTCACTGATGAAGGATTATCACCTCTTGTTATTCACCAGTCTTGACACCACTCCATTTACCATCAGTTGCAGTGGAATCACTTAGTTATGATTATTTTACATAAAAATTGTTTTTAAATTTTTTTTTTTATATGAATACGCAGCATTTTGTTTCAGTCATCCATCCATTCACGCACTGCATATGTGATATCAGCCATAGTGAGTGCTGAGACTCTTGAGTGCCTCACTAAGAGAACTGAACACTTTATCGACCACCTGAAACAGTATCCTGAAGCCAGAGACTACGCTATAAAGGTAAATAATAGTACACACATACACATTAGTGATGTGGTTAATGGTTAAAAATTATTAATGGTTAAAAGTTAAACATTAAAAAAAAATAACGTGTTAAATTAATAGTTAAGTATATAACGGTCAAGAAGTAAGGAGTTACGTGAAAAGCATTAGCGATAACATGTTCAACACGTGTCTTGCGTCGTTTATTTTAATTATGTTAAATTTTTTAACATTGAACCAATAACCAACAGGTTAATTTTTTTTCACAATAACAGTCACATCGTAATAAACATTTTCTAATTATAACGTATTCATGAACATTTGTGTAAATGACGCTTGCGTGCCGTTCATACAATTGAAAAAATCTGCTTTGAGGTGTAATGACTGTTCAATTTTTTACACCTTAAAATTATGTTAGTACGTATCTTTATATTACTTATTTATTTATTTATTATGTGCATTAGCACTATAGTATTCAGAACCAATGTTAGAATTGGTATACACGGCCGCCATTTTGAATTTCTATGTTTTAAGGCCAATTGACTTCAAAATCGGTATCTGGGTATAACTTTAATTACTAAAAACTGATCCAATGTCGGAATTGAAAAAAGTGGCCGCCATTTTGAATTTCTTTGTTTTAAGGCCTATCGACCTCAAAATCGATATCTGGGCAGGCCTGTAGGTATACAAGACGGATCCAATGTTAAAATTGAAAAAAGTGGCCGCCATTTTGAATTTCTTTGTTTTAAGTCCAATCGACTTCAAAATTAATATCTGGGCAGGCGTTTAGGTACAAAAGACGGATCCAATGTTAGAATTGAAAAAAATGGCCGCCATTTTGAATTCCTTTGTTTTAAGGCCAATTGACCTCAAATTCGACATCTGAGTATAACTTTAGTTACCAAAGAACATTCCAATGTCGGAATGGAAAAAAGTGGCCGCCATTTTGAATTTCTTTGTTTTAAGGCCTATCGACCTCAAAATCGATATCTGGGCAGGCCTGTAGGTACAAAAGACGGATCCAATGTTAGAATTGAAAAAGTGGCCGCCATTTTGAATTCCTTTGTTTTAAGGCCAATCGACCTCAAAATCGATATTTGGTCATGGCTTTAGGTACAAAAGACGGATCCAATGTTAGAATTGAAAAAAGTGGCCACCATTTCGAATTTATATGTTTTAAGAACAATTGACGTCAAAATGGATACTTGGGCATGTCATCGTTAGTAAAAAACAGATCTAATGGTAGACTCAAGAAAAGTTGTCACCATTTTGAACTTCTTTGTTTTAAGACTGATTGGATTTAAGATAGATATTTGGGCTTGTCTTTAGCCAAATAGAATAAATCGAGGTTGTAATTTTACTAATTTAACAATTTAAATAGGCAGTCACATCAAAATTAAATGCTTAAAAAAAATTAATAAGGTAATCAACGTGAGTAGCCTTTTAAGTCTGGTGAAGGGGGGTAAATAAAAAAAAGATACATTAATTGAATGGTCAACCAACAGGGCGTAACGATGTGGGGGAAGAAACATATAGAAGATAATTTCTACTACGCGGCTAATTATTCTTATAGCAATAGTTGAATTGTTAGCAACTCCCTGATTTTTAACGGATTTTGATGCTTTCACAGAAGAATTTACTTTATTTGCTGTTTGCTGCCACGGGCCACTTCTTTGTTCTTCAATTCTTTATTTTGCGACATAACAAACCTGCGATATCGTTATTGAAGAGCATTGAATAAGCATTGATGGTGGCCATATTATTTAAAAGTTCTATAACCTACTATAGTTTGTGGCCATGTCCAGCGGAGTTTGATTTTAAAACCAATAGCCCTTAAAACAAGAACATTTAACATGAAATGCAGTTCTTGAAATTCCAACCTCGATTTATTCTATTTGTCTAAAGACAAGCCCAAATATCTATCTTAAATACAATCATTCTTAAAACAAAGAAGTTCAAAATGGCGCTCATTTTTCTTAAGTCTAACATTAAATATGACTTTTACTATCAATGTCATGCCCAGTATCGATTTTGAGGTCAATTGGCCTTAAAACAAAGGAATTCAAAATGGCGGCCACTTTTTTCAATTCTAACATTGTATCCGTCTTTTGTACCTAAAGCCATGCCCAGATATCGATTTTGAGGTCGATTGGACGTAAAACAAAAAAAATCAAAATGACGGCCACTTTTTTCAATTCTAACATAGGATCCGTCTTTTGTACCTACAGGCCAGCCCAGATATCGATTTTGAGGTCAATTGGCCTTAAAACAAAGATATTCAAAATGGCGGCCACTTTTTTCAATTCTAACATTGGATCCGTCTTTTGTATCTAAAGGCCAGCCCAGATATCGATTTTGAGGTCAATTGGCCTTAAAACAAAGATATTCAAAATGGCGGCCACTTTTTTCAATTCTAACATTGGATCCGTCTTTTGTATCTAAAGGCCTGCCCAGATATCTATTTTGAGATCGATTGGCCTTAAAACAAAGAAATTCAAAATGGCGGCCACTTTTTTCAATTCTAGCATTGGATCCGTCTTCTGTACCTACAGGCCAGCCCAGATATCGATTTTGAGGTCAATTGGCCTTAAAACAAAGATATTCAAAATGGCGGCCACTTTTTTCAATTCTAACATTGGATCCGTCTTTTGTATCTAAAGGCCTGCCCAGATATCGATTTTGAGATCGATTGGCCTTAAAACAAAGAAATTCAAAATGGCGGCCACTTTTTTCAATTCTAACATTAGATCCGTCTTCTGTACCTACAGGCCAGCCCAGATATCGATTTTGAGGTCAATTGGCCTTAAAACAAAGATATTCAAAATGGCGGCCACTTTTTTCAATTCTAACATTGGATCCGTCTTTTGTATCTAAAGGCCTGCCCAGATATCGATTTTGAGATCGATTGGCCTTAAAACAAAGAAATTCAAAATGGCGGCCACTTTTTTCAATTCTAACATTAGATCCGTCTTTTGTACCTACAGGCCTGCCCAGACATCGATTTTGAGGTGGATTGGCCTTAAAACAAAGAAATTCAAAATGGCGGCCACTTTTTTCAATTCTAACATTGGATCCGTTTTTTGTACCTACAGGCCTGCCCAGATATCGATTTTGAGGTGGATTGGCTTTAAAACAAAGAAATTCAAAATGGCGGCCACTTTTTTCAATTCTAACATTGGATCCGTCTTTTGTACCTAAAGCCATGACCAAATATCGATTTTGAGGTCGATAGGCCTTAAAACAAAGAAATTCAAAATGGCGGCCACTTTTTTCAATTCTAACATTGGATCCGTCTTTTATACCTACAGGCCTGCCCAGATATCGATTTTGAGGTCGATAGGCCTTAAAACAAAGAAATTCAAAATGGCGGCCACTTTTTTCGATTCCGACATTGGATCAGTCTTTGGTAACTAAAGTTATATCCAGATACCGATTTTGAGGTCATTTGACCTTAAAACAAAGAAATTCAAAATGGCGGCCACTTTTACCAATTCTGACGTTACCTAAATATAATTATTATCGCAATCATTGCAAGTGGCGATTTTATTGTTCACAAATCACGACAAGGCATAATTTAAGTCTTAGCTAAAGAAAAAATATCATTTTTGTACTTATTAGTAGTATTAAATTTCATTTAATAAATAACCTATAGACTATAGAGGCGTTATTAGCATTTTTCTATGATTAACAGTTATCAAGTTTAGTTTAACAGTTATCAAGTTTAGTTGAATGATAAATTAACAGATGGCATTAACTGCCTCCGCAGTCCGTTCATTAGTTTAAACGTTTAATGAATATTGCAATAGTAGTTAATAGAATTAACAGCTATTTTTTTATAATGAGTTAAATTAACAGTTATAACGTTTAATGATCACCTCTAATACACATACACTCACGCCTGTTATCCCCAAAGGGGTAGGCAGAGGTGCAACTAGTGCACCCACTTTACGCCGGTATTCCGTCCCATGATGTGATAGGGGGCGAGCCTATCGCCATATCGGGCACAAAGTCCAGACTCCGGGCTGATAGTGAATAGAAAAATTCAATATCACTTTGCCCGACCCGGGGATCGAACCCGAGACCTCAGCTTTGCAGTCGTCATATAATACAACTCCGCTACCGAGGCAGTAAATAATAGTATAACATTAATAATTGTTTTAATGGTAGAATTTATAGTACATACCACTTAGGATTCGATATTATTTACATAATTGCAGTATGTCATATTGTGTATTGGAGAGACTAATTTTTTTATATGAAATTTTGCATTTATTAAATAGAAAATGCAGTCCTGGCGATCTAATTATACTATAAATTTAATTATTGTAAATGAAAACTTTTGTGATAAAAACTTAAATCGGCTTAAAAGGATTCACAAAATACAATATACAGGGTGGATTTTTGAGACGGAGCAGCAAGAGCAGCTACCTTAACCACTGTAGCTACAAGATAAATATATCAGAGGACTGTCAATAATTGTTAAAGATAGAACTGCATTCACAGATTTATAATAAAAGAAAAAGAATAAAAGTGTGTTAAAAATTTTTTTACCAAAATAATGCAAAAAGTTTTTACCAAAATCTGAAGTTCAAAGTATTCATCAATCTCCGGTCGTCCCATACCTTAGAAAGTTTGATCCTTATAAGTAACAGGAACGATTGGCATCAAAAAAAGTTTTTGTTTAAATTGTTCACTTTTTTTTGCTGACTGTACATATAAAAAGACACACCTTTAACACTCATAAGAGACATCTTTAACGATGGATAGTCTCTTAATAAAGTTTTTTTTGCAACTACAGCAATTAAGGAGCTACCTTTGTAGCCCCATTTTAAAAATCCACCTGTATTTTTAAATATTCTCTTAGTCATCTATTTCAAAAACAATTCTTAAAATAGACAATGTTTTTGTCTAAAATGTAAGAGCTTGATATTTGTGCCAATTTTAATGTTGTTTTGTATTATGCATGGTTATCAAATTGATAAAACGTGAGAGACATTGTAAACAAGGCTACTAGTAATCTTTATGATCTATAAAATTGCTGTCATTGCTGATTTTATCATGTACAAAAATGTTCCTGCCTCAGTGGCGTAGATGTATTACGGTACGACTGCAATGCTGAGGTCTCGGGTTCGATCCCTGAGTCGGGCACAATAGTATTGGATTATTCTATTCAGTATCATCAGCCCGGAGTCTGGAATTTGTGCCCGAAATGACGATAGGCTCGCCCCCTATCACATCATGGGAGGGAATACGCACGGCGAAAAGTGGGTGCATGGCTTGCACCTCTGCCTACCCCTTCGGGAATAAAAGGTGTAAGTGTGTATGTATGTACAAAAATGTTACAAAGGATTTAAATTGTTTACTGTCTGAAATCTTGTATTGTAGTCGTTTTGATAAGTTTCATGCGTTCTAAGTAAAGCTATAGCAGTTACCGTAATAAAAACATAGTGAACGAAAAGGTGGGAGTTGTTTTGACTGATTTCAAGGTTGCCATACTTGTTGACAATTTTTTCCGTGTTGATTATACAAATATACTTTTATTATTCTACTTGAAATTTGTTGGAGGTGTTGACATACTAGAGGTGTTTGTTTCCTAAAACTCACACCTAAAACAAAGCGTCAGTTACAGTTGGCACAAACATGTTTACGTCAATGTGAGGATAGATCCATACAGACTTTAGTGTTTTTTTATTACTTTGAATGACGAGACGAGCATGCCGTTCGCCTGATGGTAAGCGATACGACCATCCATAATCAGTAGCAATACCATCCAGCACCATGAGTTACAAAGTACTGTGTGGCATTCCACTGCGCTCGTCATCCTGAGACATGAGATGTTAAGTCTCATTATGTCCAGTAGTTACACTGGCTACAATGTCCTTCAAACCGAAACACAACAGTGTATGCACACTGCTGCTTGGCGGTAGAAATAGACATTGCGGTGGTACCCACCCAGACGGGCTCTTACATATGAGACCCCTACCAAGTGTCTTAGGAAAAGTAGTATAAAAAGTTATTTTTTGTAGGAAGGCGCAGTGAGAGCTTTACTCCGGGTTCATAACAGGCTCAAAGATGACAAACCTGAGACACAACAGGCCAAAGGGATCGTCAAAGAAGTATGTTTCAATTATATAGCAACCCGATAGAAGGTTTAATCCAAAATGGAATACATAAGATTGATTGAGATGCAATGATTAGTTTTCTGCACCCATGTATATCTATACTAATATTATAAAGAGGGAAGTTTGTTTGCATTGAATAGACTCCGAAACTACTGGACCGATTTGAAAAATTCTTTCGCCAATATAAAGCTACATTATCAGAGAGTAATAATGTATAATTAGTTTCCCTATTCATGTTCATAATTTAACGCAGTTACCTCTTAGAAAGTTCTGGAAATTAATTTTTCAAACATTAATCGCACCTTTAGAACGAAAACGACACAATTCAAAAAATTAAAAATCGAGTTGTCATTTTTATATGACTAAAAACTACTCCTTTATTTATAAAAATATTATGAAAAAGGGACCAATATAACAGCTTTGTCCTTTTCCTGCTTGAATATGGCTGCGTTTGAACTATTGTTGTATTGACTACTTCCTTTTAAGTAATTTTATGACGATAACTCAATTTTCTATCTTTTTGAATTGTGTCGTTTTCATCCTAAAGGTGCGATTTATTTGGACTTCATTGATAATTTCAAACTTAATCAAAAATTTGCTTTCAGGCGCTGGCACTGGTCGGGTACACGGGCCCCACTAAGGGTCCAGGGCCGAACATCCTGTCACTCGACGGCGGTGGTATTAGAGGACTCATCGCCATAGAAATACTCAGGCATTTAGAACGACTCACCGGACGCAATGTAACTGATATGTTCGACTATATCATCGGAGTCAGCACGGGCGCCATTATTGCTGCTGTTATAGGTATGTCCATTATTACAACCTAACGGGTCGGTAATGACCCGTACAGGGTCAATTAAGACCCGTACAGGGTCAATTAAGACCCGTGATATAAGGCTGAGTCGTGTATATACTAACTTAACCTCTACCGTTGGATTAATAGTGAAAATAAAACAATTATCATAGAGTTTGATAATTCCAGATAAGTTATATTGATTGGTTTATTTTTACCGATAATGCGTAGTTAGAGGTTGGTTTATTGGAATTGGCCGCAAGTACATAAATATTCTTGGAAGAGTTCAACTTGAAACGAGTTGGTATCGGTGCAGATTAAAATGCAAATACACAAACATATTGTTGCAGGTAGCGGCGTTGGTAACCTGGAGACTGCCAGTCGGATGTACCACACACTGTCAAAGGAGATGTTTGGCAACACTTCACTCATTGGAGGTGATTCTCATCTTCTTTTCTGTGAAAGGAAAAGGGAAATTAAATCTTATGAGACATGAATTAAATTTGGACTTGAAGAGAAAATAGTATAAAGTATTTGTTCCACAGGCACGTCTCGGTTAGTGTGGACGCACTCTTACTATGACACGGCGGCGTGGGAGAAGATGTTGCAGGACAACTTGCGTGACTGCACGCTCACGCAGTGCAATCGGTACAACTCGCCTAAGGTCAGTGTACACCTCTGTCATTAATATTGTAGTGCGTTTATACACTCTGACTCATGATACATATGCTTCCAAGGTTTCCATGATAGATAACATATAGAAAGGAAGACAGAAAGAAATTTGTTTTATTTGTCACAGACACAACTGACATACAGTTACAAACTAAGAAACAAATAACTCCTTAAAACTGTAGGCTATAAATACAATTATACTTTTTTTTTAACTTATAATACACACCGAATAAATATATTATGTTGCATGTCGTGGCCGTGACAGGTAGGCCACTCAGTATAATGCTGTGCTGCGGCGTGAGTCACAGCACAGCGTTGATTTTCAGTGGCCACTTCAAGTGACGTTCGAACGCTAACAAACGATTACACAGTACACTACTTATACATAATTATAAAACTGCATTTTAATACAGCCAGCGCATAGGCCGCGCGCCGTCCCGTGCCTTAGGCTTAAGCAGACATTTTATAAAAATAATAAATCGCGAGTACAGCTATTTCCTGACGATATTGCTTGCAAGACAGAAAAAAATCATAGCATATAATACTATGTAAGAATTTATAATCAAGGTTTTTTTATTACGGTATTGATATGTATTAGAATCGTGCGCGATGTTCTGGGTCATTTCTGACCCTGTTACCTGCACTATAAATTCTATAAGAGTTGTCTAACGACAGTTGTATTGTAGATGGCGCTAGTGTCGTGCGTAGTGAACTCCGGGTCGCGCCTGACCCCGTACGTGTTCCGTTCGTAACATGGCTAACGACAGTTGTATTGTAGATGGCGCTAGTGTCGTGCGTAGTGAACTCCGGGTCGCGCCTGACCCCGTACGTGTTCCGTTCGTAACATGGCTAACGACAGTTGTATTGTAGATGGCGCTAGTGTCGTGCGTAGTGAACTCCGGGTCGCGCCTGACCCCGTACGTGTTCCGTTCGTACGAGTGCGGGTTCCGCGTGCGGTCGGCGCTGCCGGGCTCGTCGGCGGCGCGCGTGTGGCACGCCGTGCGCGCCTCCGCCGCCGCGCCCACGTACTTCCACGAGTTCAAGCTGGACGGACTCGTGCATCAGGTACAGTCAGAATGAATGTGTGCGCGGGTAGTGGTCGAAATGATGGGTTTTGAAGTTGATACTGAACGTCTGGTCGTCATATAAAATTACATCACGACACAAGTTGCACGTTCAAAACGCTGTACATTTCCGATTTTTTTTTCCGTATGGTAAGCGATACGACCCATAGACAGTAGAAACACCATCCAGCACCTTGAGTTACAAAGTATTGTGTGGGATTCATAAGTCATGTTAAAGTCATGTCAAGTCATGTTCATGTTAAGTCTCATCATGTCCAGTAGTTACACTGGCTACAATGTCCTTCAAACGGAAACACAACAGTGCTTGCACACTGCTGCTTGGCGGTAGAAATAGACATTGCGGTGGTCGACCCAGACGGACTCTTACATATGAGAGACCTACCACCAAATATAAATTGACATTGTCTGTACATACATACATACTATTATAATTGTAATATTAACGCTATTATCCTTAATTTAAAGTCTTAATTAAAATCCCAGGACGGCGGAATGATGGTGAACAACCCGACCGGCGTCGGTCTGCACGAGGCGAAACTGTTATTCGGTGCGGAGTCTCTGCGTAAGGCGACCGTCATCTCCGTGGGCACGGGCAAGGCGCTCACCAAACACGTGGACTATCGCGCTCTTACCAATGGAGTGGGAGGCGACGCCCCTGGCACCAGCTGGAAGGACAAGTTCAACAAGATACTTGACTCTGCCACTGACACTGAGGGTGCGTTGGGAAGAAATATGATTGGGTCAAATTTGACCCAACTATAAATTTCTGTTGTTTCAGCTTGTGATTAGATTTTACATTTCAATCTACTTTATTAGGTTTTTGGTATAGTGGTATTATTTGATCTAAAATGATGCCACTACTACTACTACTAAAAACTATACGTAGGTACAGTAATACCCCGACTTACGCGAATTCGGAGTTACACGATTTAATTTTCTCGTTGTTTTGAACGCCGCGCAATCAAGGTCAAGCGGCGGCGTTCGTTTTGTCTCCCTAATCCTCCTGATTCTTTGGACCCAGTTCAATAGAAGATCAAATGTCAGTTGGACCTACTTACGCAAACGGGAACCAACCCAAAAGCCCATAAATTTGACTTGGTCAGAAAAGAATGGTCACAATTAATAGAAGATTTATTATTTTCATATAGAGTTAAGTGTCCAAATACCTCTGTTGGTACTTTATAAAATGCCAATCATTTTATATAAACCAACTAGTTGCAAAACAAAAATATTCTAGTTTTTACATCAACTATTAGAAAATATTTTGGTGTGGGTTGGTTCCCGTTTGCATAAGTAGGTCCAGTTCAAAACTTGACAGAGGCCCTCAGTTCAATTGAAAAAAACAAAACACTTTGTATGACTTTATATGCAAATATGTACCCCGACTTACGCGAATTCGACTTCACGGATAGCGCTCGGTCCCACCTATCGCGTAAGTCCGGAGTATTACTGTATGTATATTTATACATGCACATAAACAAATGAGGTATTAATTATACTAATTTGTTTCAGGCGTGCATCTAGTTCTGAACGAGCTACTTCCGGCGGGCTCGTACTTCCGGTTCAACCCGCCACTGATGCAGGAGTGCGCCATGGACGAGATCAATCCCGACAAGCTGCAGAGTCTCATCACAGACACCCACGCGTACATCAGGTAACACAAACACTATGGTAATATTTAATGCATAAATTAAGTTTACAAATTATCATACAATCATGAAAAAAAAAACAAAATTTAATATGAAATATAATGTTACATCGTCCCATTGCGATTAATATCTTTTAAAAATCAGTATAATTGAATCTCCACACACGCACACGCACAGTCACGCCTGTTATCCCCGAAGGGGTAGGCAAAGGCGCAACTAGTGCACCCACTTTTCGCCCTGCGTATTCCGTCCCATGATGTGATAGGGGGCGAGCCTATCGCCATATCGGTCACAAATTCCAGACTCAATATCTTTTTGTCCAATCCGGGGATCGAACCCGAGACCTCAGCTTTGCAGTCGTGAATCTTATATTGCATTACCGTTTTATTTAGACGCAACCAACACAAATTCGAGCAGGCGGCTGCGATGTTGATGCGCAAGCGCACCGTCTCACAGCGTGTGATGGACTACCTGCGTCATCGCACGCAGCTCATGGGCATCACCACCACCAACTGACACCCACCGCAGCAAGGACCCCGGCCTTGCGAACCGTAGCGATTCATGCCGGCACTGCGTGTGCGACTGACAACTGACTTATGGCTCCGATAAATAATCCTGACCGCTACCGATGCATCCATATCGAAAATGGGCCTGTTTCGTCTCAGATGGACGAAATGATGGTCTTGACAACAAGGCAATAAGGACCTTGGATTCTTCGGAATCTTCTTTAATGGTTCAAAAGTACAGTAAATTGGATATAACTAGTGCTCACACCGATCCTGCAAACTGAATTGAGGTCTTGTTTGCGCGGGTAAATAAAATATATTCATACAATCATTTGTACGATGAAGTTACAATTTACTAGACGGAAACAGATCGCTTTAATGTAATTAGGCGCGTTAACACCGATTAATGTTTGTACGATATCCTTAGTTATTTTGATTGGTTAATTCTTACCGTTAACGCGTAGTTCGCGGTGAGGATAACTTGTTGGTATCTGTCGTTATGTCTCAACACTGGCTCAATGCCTACGAGTTTTATCGGTACACATTTGCTAAATGATGCACGGGATGTATGTATTGGTAACACTGCCTTGACGGTAGCTCAATTAGGTTTCATTATATTTTGTCTATACGAGTTGTTGCTTTTTGGTTTGTTTATCATAAGGAGTCATACTACAGGAGCGTTTATTACAGTGATAAGTTTTTATAGCAGCTTAAAAGACAATTGACACACATTGCAGCGTCAACGAAATTGTATGCTAAGATTGTTAAAATAAGATTTACAATCATTTAGCATAAAAGTTTACTTCGTTGTCCTTTTAAGATTTATACTGTCAACGAGTGTAGCCTTTATAGTGATTTACAAAAAACATGGATAGGTAAAGAATATTTGACGTTTGAATTACTGCAGGAATTTTGTTTGACATATTGTCTATAATTGTTTTTTGTATTTTGTGTTGTCCATGAACGAATTCTACATTTTTACGTCCTTAGGTTAGTCATGATTGGCCATTTAATGACGAAAGGCTATTAAAAATAGAATATAGTTATTATATTAGTTAACGTGGTAAGATAAATATTAAAAATATTACAAATAATTTGTAAACAATAAAAATAATAAAAACAACTGCGATTTTGAAGCAATAAATTATGCAAGTTTAGACCTTACTTACAATACTTAAAGGCACATTTAGAGTGCCTGCTTTCACCATTCCGAAACGCAATACCTATGTACATTTTTGTACCTTTATACTGAAGATAAGATCACATTACTGAATACACTACCTCTAAATGTTCTACACTCCTCGTTTCGTATACCTCACTGATTGAAGCTTCGGGGTCATTTATGACCCCAAATCATTTATAGACTATTTAAATACCTTAGGTATGATTCATGCCATGTACCAACTGTTTTAGATTGCATAGCTTTTGAGGAATCAATTTTCTTTTTATACAAAAAAGAAGCACTTGATTCACAAAATTTTTCAACCGTAGTAACAAAAAGACGTTTCACTTACTATATTGGTATTATTTATATGGATATTCCCTTTTTACAGTCAATAATTATGTGTAATATTGGAATAGAAAAAAATGTTTTACAAATCTCGCCTTTAGACGAAGGGCCTCGCGCATTGTACGACTGAGGACTTTTTTTTCTCGCCCGGTACTCACATTTTTAAGGCCGCCACTTGCAAAGGACATAAATAAAAAAGAGCATAGGAATGATCTACGACTCTAAGCCTCGAGTTAGTTAGACTACTGCTGTCTTTATGTACAACAAAACACTCGTAAAATAAGATCAATATTCATCAAGTTAACCCATCTTTCGTTGTAAATATGTAGATATGTAAATTCAATGATTTTAGTTAAATAGGAAGCGTTTAAATGACTTGGCATACAGCATAAATCTACTCAAAAATGCTACGTCTATCATCTAGTCATGTAGATTTGATATGTAAAATTAATTGAATGCTTATATGTATTAGAAAAGTGTTTGATTTTGTGGTAAATGCGATTTAAAAGGTATCGAATATGTTACGTATTTTACTTATGTTATTACGCTATTAATGTTCGCCTATTTCAAGTGAACAGATGGACTAATTGATGTGCATACTTTTGTTAATTTCTCAATTATAAAAACGCTTAAATCTTAATCACTAGTCCGAATTATATTTAGAATTAGGCACTGAATTATAAATTTTGTTATGTAAAATATGTTTTTCTATGCTGGCTATAACATTTTAAATCGCTGTTGGCCGGCTATCTTAGAGTAATATTTGTTTTACCTAAATACAGTATGGTAGCATTTTACTTTGGAAGTTTTTTGCTGTAGTATATTCTAGAATATTGCTGTACTTATGTAGGTAAATGGCATATGCCAATATTATGTAATATTCTAAGATTATCTAGTAAGAAGTAAAACTTCTTCACTATTACTTAAGGGCTTGCTTAATGAGCTATTTAATAAAAAATATATAGTACATATCTTTTGCAAATATGTAGGTAGTTATAATTTTGTTAATACATTTAAATATTTAAAGTATTGGTTGATTTTCAAGTGGGTCAATTGTGACCCTCAATTATGGATGTACAGTTGTACCAACCAACATTAGCATATTTCTGTAACAAAACTACACATTTTTATCGCATTATAATGGTATTTTCTGTTTTTTAAATTATAATAATTTACACTCTATACCAAATAATAACGCGGGTCATATAAGGCCCACACAAATAGAAACTCCATAAAGTGCTTAAAACATGATAAATGTACATAATAAATTATATTGAGATTATGTTAGCGTTTATTTGTACCCTTGTTGAAGGTTGGAGTGTTATTGTTCAAACATTGTGATATATCAATAAAGAATAACCAAAAACTATGCTTTATTTTGTTGTTTTTTATTCTTAGGATGTTTATCAAGTTTGTCACCCTAAAATATGAATTCATTATTATTTCTGATACCCGATACTCAATTATTATGCCGATTGCAGACCAAGAGCTAAGCTAAGTTAGTTTAGCTTAGCTCGCATAGCTAAGATATTTTTCCATACCACTGTGCTATGTAAAGTAAGCTTGTCCTATGTGTGATTTATCCAGCTATGCGAGCTAAGCTAAACTAAGTTAGCTTAGTTCTTGGTGTGCAACCGGCTTTAAGTTCATTGTATACGTTGTGAAATTTATTTGCCTAGTTTACGTGGGACCACGCGCAAATCCTAGTAGGTAATAAGTAAAATTAATGTGAAAGTTTAAGATACATACATACATAGCATCACGTCTTTTTCACTTTTCTGGGATAGGCAGAGGTGTATCACACCCACATTTCGCTTATGTTAGATCCGTGTGATAGGGGCGGTTTAAAATGATTTATGTATGTACATACATAATTCTCCTAGCCAGTTTCGGCCACGGCGGCCAATCTCAACGGAGATCAGCCAGATACGCAGGAGATATTATAGTGCACAAGTGTGTGCGCAATACACAGGTGCACTCGCTATTCCTTCACTCTCATAGTCCGGTGAGACGGCAATCCGACATAATCGGAGAGTATGTATGTAAGGCGTAAACGTAGTAAGCGTTGAATGGATTTGGATACAATTTAGCATTTGGTGGTAAGTCTCTCAAATGTAAGATTCCGTCGGGGTGGGTACCACCGCAATGTCTATTTACCGCCAAGCAGCAGTGTGCATGCACTGTTGAGTTTCGGTTTGAATGACATTGTAGCCGGTGTAACTACTGGACATAATGTGACTTAACATCTTATGTCGGATCACGAAACTTGTCAAAGCATATCGTTGACTTTAAAATATGCATCGAACACAAACACAAAACTGCCTAAGACATTGTATGAAAGAAAACGCGATTTTAGTGAAGACAACATGCGTAAATTTAAGAATTGCATCTCGGCTTTATCATACTCTAATGTTTTATCTGAACCAAATGCCGATACAGCTTTCAACTTATTTCACGAAGATTTAATATTGTTTTATGATCTTTGCTTTCCCGAAATTAATGTAAAAATAGTACGAAAACCGGTTCAAAGTAAATGGCTCACAAAAAATCTTAAATTATGTTGTGTTAGGAAACGAATACTGTATATAAAGTATCACCTTAGCAAAGCGAACAAAACACAGAATAAACACATATACGACAAATATAGTAAAATACTCAAACGATGTATATTTAAAGCCCAACAATTAAATAACACAAAATACATATTAAAAAGCGAAAATAAATGCAGAGCAACATGGAACGTAATAAAAGAAACCACTGCAAACAAAACTCAATCAATGGAAGTTCATAAAATAATTAGCAATAATATTATATATACTGACCCAAACATAATCACTAATATTTTCAACAATCACTATATTAATATAGCCAGTAACACCGAAAATTTAAGAATTAACAACATTGATAAAACAAAAATACTTCAATATGAAAAGACAATGTTTCTAACACCAACCGACGAATCTCAAGTACTTAAAACTATAAGTGCACTAAAAAATAAAAAATCAACAGGATATGATTCAATCACGACTACCGTTTTAAAAAAATGTGCAGAATATATAATGAAACCATTAACTCATCTAATCAATTTGAGTATTGAACAAGGTATTTTTCCAAGTAAACTAAAATTTTCAATTGTTAAGCCTATATTCAAAAAGGGCGAATATGACAAAATAGACAATTACAGACCTGTTGCATTGATTCCAATACTTTCCAAAATATATGAAAAAATAATTTATGATAAAATATACAATTTTATTACAATAAATAAAATATTAAAGAATGAACAATACGGATTTAGAAAAAAAAGTTCGACGACGCTAGCGTGCTTTAATTTAATTAAAACCGTAACAGAGTCCTTAAATATGGGTGATATCGTAGTCTCAGTGCTTTTGGATATGAGCAAAGCGTTTGATTTTGTCTCACATGACATATTACTAAGTAAATTATACAACTACGGACTTAGAGGAAAAATACTAGATTGGCTTTACAGTTATTTAAAGGGCCGGAAACAATGTGTAGAAATTACCAAGCTGACAAATAAACATATTACAAAATACAGATCACAGTATAAACAAATTCAATATGGAGTTCCACAGGGTAGTGTATTGGGACCTCTATTATTTTTGTTATATATTAATGATCTCCCAAATGCAACGCAACATGACTGCATTTTATTCGCTGATGACACTACAGTCATAATAAAAGGTAAAGATAAAAATGACATTGAAGGAAGAGTAAATGTAGCTCTTGAAAATATTATAACATGGCTTAGAAGTAACAACTTAAACATAAATATGGACAAAACAAAAATTATACAATTTAAAAATTACAACAGTAAAACAATTGACATTAATATTCAATTTGAAAATAAAAAGATAGAACAAACAAATGAAGCAATATTTTTGGGATTAAATATCGATAATCATCTAAATTGGAAATCACACATTGAACGGCTATGCAGCAAACTAAATAGATTTGTATTTGCATTGCGTAGATTAAGAAACATTGTCTCGATGGAAGCTGCTCTATTGTCATATCATGGATATGTCGTTTCCTCACTGAGATACGGCCTTCCTCTGTGGGGAAACTCGGTAGATATCCAAAAAGCATTTATAGTACAAAAAAAATGTGTAAGGGCTCTTTGTAATACTTATGATACTATGGAAAGTTGTAAACCTATGTTTAAAGAATTAAAAATATTACCCCTTCCTTGCCTATACATATATGAAACATCACTTATTGTAAAAAAGCACTCATCCCTATTTCCCACAATGGCGGATATGGGTTGCAAAAGCGAAAGACTGAAAAACCGACTATATGTACCTCTACAAAGGCGCAATGTTTTTATAAAAAATGCATACTGTATGGCAATCAAAATTTACAATAATTTACCTGAGGAATTAAAACAAAGTACATTGAATGAATTTAAAAATAGATTAACTCGACTGCTTATTAACAGACTATATTACAATATAAATGACTTTTTAAATGACAAAAATATTAATAAGATTTGAAATGACATACCTATTATTGTGAATTTTAATTATAATGTATATTAATGACTAACATTTTAATTATGACCTATAAATACTTATTACTATCATATTAAATAATAATAAAACTTAACAAAAACTATCTTAAATATTTGCACGTCAAAAATGACAGATTGTGAGACACTGAATATGAAATATTGTAATTATATTACTTATGCTAACATCTTTATGTACCTAACCACAATCATGCAAATAAATTTTTCATTTCATTTCATTTCATTCATATGTCTCAGACTGACGAGCGCAGTGGAATGCCACACAGTACTTTGTAACTTAAGTTGCTGGAAGGTGTTGCTAATGTTTATGGGTGGTCGTATCGCTTACCATCAGGCGAACGACAGGCTCGTCTCGTCTTTCAATGCAATAAAAAAAAACACCATGTTCCGAAAAAATGCGTAGGATTTTATGCAGCAAAGGTCTTTCATGCAGGCGGAGCCGCGAGTGATACCTTCTTAGTTTACTATAAGCTTGTGGAAGCCTAAACACCCTAGCGTTCAAGCGGTAGCGTGAACCGAAAAAGGAATTGCGCTCTTGTAACCGTCGAGTTTAAGGTACTATTTAAAATGAACACTGGTCTGCAATTTTTTTAGGTTATTAAAACGGCGGCATTCCTCAATCATAGGGGTGGAACGTCTGTATAAAGTACCTACGCTTCTCTCGTCTCGTATAGGAATCGAAATTAGAACCCTAATTTATCACCTTTAGAATCTAAATCGCTGCGTTCATGTCACTAGGTCAATGGGGCAAGAAAGTCATCAGAAAATACAACAAAAATACTATTTAATTCCCTTGAATGTTCTAGATGATGCATCTATTAGCGAAGTTATTGTATAACATAAGGTAAGTGGGTGGGCCGGCATCAACATTCAAACCAACTTTCATTTACTTACCACCACCATCAAGCCTCAGTCAGACTCAGTTGTGTAACGATCACTGTCGGGAACGTACGAGAGTTCAGTGTGTTTTTAAACCATGGATTGCTTAAAATATGTATTTTCGGTGGTAAGTAATAAAATACTTTTTCCTACAACTTAGTAATTGTATATTGTAATAAAACTTAAAGCTAGTATAATTGTTGTAAAAGTTTTAAACGATGTAGGCTGTAGCCGAATATAATTTTCAATGTTTGGTTGGGAAACGATAGAGGATGCGTCTAACGGACCTTAGATTTCAAGGTAACAGTATACAGACTACAGTAAGGTATTTCATATTTGTCAACCTATTGCATCGAATACCTACTTACGTTGTGTACTTCTACAAATTCAAATTTGAAGTTCTTAAATTCGGCCTTAAATTATTACGGGGACATAGCTACAAATATACATAAATATATTTTAAAATAAAAACTGACGAATTATTTCGGTATAAAAAATAAGGAATGCATATTTCAACTTACGTAGCTACCTATATTTTACGTGATATTTTGTATAAATAATCAAAATATAGGAAGTTATATAAATCAATTAAGTAATCTGTGACCTAATATTATTATGTTCTAACTTATCAATTATTTAATTTGCTAATTTATAAAATGATAGTAAAGCAAGGCCGCGTTCTTATTTGTACGTGCGGTAATGCGCGTACGCATATTTTTGACATACGTCATACTTTGCGAAATTGACAACTTATCGTATCTCGCAGATACTTCGGTCTAAAGCAAAACGTTGAACTTGGGATTTTTAATGAATGTGTTTCAGTTAACACGCACTGCTAATAATCGCAAAACTTATGCAGTATGCAACCTAGCAGTGAGTGTACCGTGAAGCCAAAAAAGCACAGGTGACTGTCAATAAATCTCACAAAATGGATTCTATTCGCAGTGCGGACTAGTCCTATAAGCTCAATTAGGTTTAGATATTTTTGATGTCATATTTTAAACCATTTAAAACATTTGTTTTTCTAGACACACATAAAAGCACACAGTTATATGAATTTTTTGCCGTAATTAAAATTAATAGAATAAAAACATAAATCGCGACTTTTTAACACACTTTTATTAGCTTCATACGTAAGTATGTATGTAATGGAATCTATGAACATGGTTTTGACCCCCTTCAAAACGTCGAATTAAATCGAAATTTGGCATACTTATCAAGGACCGATGACAATTCAATATTACAAACTAAAAACATAGTTTTGTAGAAAATCCAACTAATTTCAAAACCTGTAGAGATGATATACCTAGGGGACTCTGCCTACATTTTTTTGCACTGTACCAAGACGTTTAAATACTTAATTAGCTGTGGTGACCTCTAGAATTTCACAGTTTATTGTAAGACGGATGATATAGCACTATAAAATACTTTATTTTGTCATTGAACAATTTAGGTGCGGTTAGCTAAGCTTCCGTCGATAACTAAACCTAATTATTTACAGCAATTAAATGATTTTAATTAGTTAACTATCCATTCGTAATTTCTAGCTCATGATGATCGTGTGTTTGGTGATCACAACTGAGTCGACGATACCGCAGCCGAGGGCACCTAACTTCCAATACTTTGAAAGGTAATTAGACTAATACCTTATTAAACTTAATATTAGCTTTATATCTATTAAAACTGCCTATTAATTTTATTAATTATTAATAATTATTATTAATAAAAATTTCGTCACCATAAGTGATGAATTTTCATAAATCCTTTCCTACTCGCCAAATGGTTGGTCCTACGAACCATATTTGAACAAAAGATGTAGATAATTAGTTAACAATGATAACGTTTGACAAAGTTTCAAGTTCAAGGAGTATGTCTTTTAACTACAATTTGGAAAAATTATAATACTTATCTACGACACAAAAATGTCTTACATTATTTTTTAATGGTAATTTTTTTTTGCGACTCTATAATAAAACTATCAATTGTTTTTTATATCACTATCTGAATTTAAATAGGAAATAAATATTGCAATCAGCCTGTATTATACTGCCCACTGCTGAGCACGAGCCTCCTCTACTACTGAGAAGGTTTACGCCTTAGTCTACCACGCTGGCCTACTGCCGCTTGGAAGACTTCACACACTCTCGAAATTCTTATCGAGAATTCTCAGGTATGTAGGTATCCTCACGATGTTTTCTTTCGCCGTTAAAGTGAACGACGGTTGATAAACAATACACACATAACTTCGAAAAGTCAGAGGATGTTCCGTTCTATTCCCAATTATTAGGCTATCGTCTACTCAATAATCAAATATTAAGGAGGTAGGTATAAACTGTGACATGACCTAAGGTAATGTTCAAAGATTGCAACATTCCATACTATTAGCTTTAATAAATTCTATGTATTTACAGGCCGAACTACCGATACCCGTACTACGACGAGAATGGTCGAGGAAAGCTGTTATACGGTTATGGAGGCCCAGATCTATACCAATACAAATCCTACTCGCCGCTAGAAGGCATTCATTGAGAATAATAAGCGCTGTTAACAAAAAACACTTAATCAAAAGTGTGGCTTACTTTTTGCACATAATCGTTGTTTTGTTTTTAAAACATCTGCAAGGAAATTATGGTTCATTATGATTTGGTACTTAAGTAAGTAAGTAAGTACCTATCTAATATTTTTTTAAGTTTTATATTTTTGCCACATGTAGGTACATAGATAATATGCCCGACTATACCGACGCGATGGACATGCAAAGTAAGTTACAAACCATGTCTTGTGCAAATTAAATTAAAAAAAATGAATAAGCTATTAGCATTTAAGTATTTACCCATGTAAATTTATATTTTTGTACATATTCGAATATACGTTAGACAATACCTATATGTGTTTTTTTTCGTAGCTTCCCATATACCTACTCCCTATAGCCGAATAAAATATAATAAATTACTTATAGGTAACTCATAAATATGTAGGCTAGTAGGTATTGAACATAACAACGTAAGCGATACTACCACCCATAAACAGTAGCAACACTATCCAGCACCTTGAGTTACAAAGTACTGTGTGGCAGTCCACTGCGCTCGTCATCTTCAGACATAAGATTGTAATTCTCATTATGTTTAGTAGTTACGCTGGCTACAATGTCCTTCCAACCGAAACACAACAGTGCATGCACACTGCTGCTTAGCGGTAGAAATAGAAATTGCGGTGGTACCCACCCAGACGGACTTACATGTGAGAAACCTACCACCAGTTATTTTCAAAGTATATTTTGAAAACAGGTTTCCCATTTTAATACGTGGTTAGGTAAAGATATGTCCCATTTCCTACAACTGTTGTACTTATTAAAAACTCTACTACAATAATGTTTAAGGTCAATATCATCTGGTGAATGTTCCAGTCATTTATTGGCACCGTTTAAGGACTTTGGTCACCGAAGTCCATAAGTTCGAAGCCCAATTAGAGCAAAACTTTGTATGGTTTATTCTAGCTAGATTTGCCCGGGATTGAAATGCTGTGATTACCCTAACCAGGTTGTAAGAGTTACGCTAAATCCAGCCATGCCTAAGTAAACCATGACTTTTGTTTGTTTGAACACGCTATCTTATAAGCTAGATTAAGGCCTCGTTTTTTCAACTGTAGTTATCTTTTTGTCAGGGTTTTATTAAGCTGGACGCGCTCGCAGCACCTCACGCCTCACACTTCGGACCTCACGCGTCACACCTCATGCCTCACACCTTACGTCCTACGCCTCGCCGGAGCACTCAAAGCTCTGCGAGTGCGTCCAGCCTAATAACACCGATGATTATCCTAACAACAGTTGAAAAAACCCAGTCTACGTTATTTTTTCCAAGAAACAGACTTTTCCGCAGGCGAAGTCGCCACGAGAAGCTAGTGTATGAGGCTGTATGAACTAACCTTAGATCACAAGCGTAGGACCTTGACATAAGGCGACAAATATTTACACATAATACATACGACTGCACTGCCTCAAATCATCAAATTCTAACGTGTAATGCTGACGTACAAAATGTTCAAGTTATTATTACTTATATCGTTTACGATTTGCGAGTGTGTATACTTGTATTCAAGTTTTTGGACGCCAAGAATGTTGAATTACAAAGTGGATGTGGGTTTTGATTCGGAAGCTGGCAGAATGGAAGCAAAGGAATACGAAAATATGAATGGATATAGAGGAAGCAAATTGATAGCAGATTTGGGTAATGGACGACGGCCACCCAATTATGGATATGATCCTAAGGTATGGTTTGGTTTTGATTTTAGTGTGCGCCGTATCTTTACTATTAAATTATTGATTGTAAGTTCTTACATACTTATACATAAATTGCTTTTTCTTCTCTTTTTTGTTATGGTGTGTGCAAATAAATAATTTATATTTTAACAAACATTTTATCCAAAGTTTTGTAATCACTGTGCATTATAAATTATAAAATAATCAATTATGCTCAGCCCATTGCTATGATCCTGGATAACATCTTATAATATTGGGTCATTTCCAAAAAAAAATAGCAAGATATATTATGAAAATAATCTATATGGAAATATATTTCTTTCTTTCAGGTGTATGGAGATGTGCATGTATATTCTGTACCAGCAAAATGAAAACTTGGAAAACATTTTTTATTATAAAAAGTTTGAAAATTCCTATGTGTGGGTACAAATTACAAAATATAAAACATTTTTTTTTGTTATTTGTAGTGTGTACTACAGCATACACACAAAATATCATAGAAAACTGATACATTTAAAACCAAATTATTGTGAATCATACAAGGTACAGTCAGACACATAAGCTGAACAAATCCAAAACTTCAAATCACCTGTGCTTTTCATGTTCTTACCATTTTTTCTCTTCTCAAAAATATAATGTACTTCACTCAAAGAAAAAAAAAAGATACTTAGTGTATAAGAATAGGGTAGTTGACTTCTTTTTTTAAAACCGTTTATCAAAAACGAATGTCTTCTAAAATTAAGAGGAAAATTTTTTTATAAAATACAAGCAATAATAAATCCTACTAATATTATAAAGGCGAAAGTTTGTAAGAATGTATGGATGTTTGTTCCTCTTTCACGCAAAAACTACTGAACGGATTTCAATAAAATTTGGCACACGGGTAGATCATGTCCTGGATTAACACATAGGCTACTTTTTATCTCGGGGAAACATAAATCGGGACTTTTATCCCGGAAAAACTTTTTAATGCGGGCGGAGCCGCGGGCAAAAGCTAGTAAGTTATAAAGCTTTGAAGTTTGGTGGAAGGGGCATCTGTCACATAACGGAAACAGCAGAATGTGACGTCACTGAGTGTCAGCAGCCATAACGCTGCGTGCGTGCGAAACAGATGAAGCGATATCCCCACTACGCCCCCACTTTTGCTCTCAACAATATTTCAAATATGAATATCTGCTTTAGTTGTCAACCAATTTTAATTCTGATGGTACAGAAGAATTTAGTTTTCGTATTATTTTCTGTTACATATAAAATAATGTACAAAATCAAACATAAGAAACTATTCTATTGAAATTTTGAATTTATTAAGCAAATTATGTGCCTGTACATAGCAAAAACTCTTTAGATAAGGACCACACTTGTTGCTTTCAGACACTAGATTTATGGCCTTACTCAATACTAATAAATGCCATGTATATCCTTTGTGGTAACACAATGTATTATCGTGTTTCCTCTGATGGTAACACATTCAACATGGTTAGATAAAACACTGAATAATCATTACAAACATATGCAATATTTATTAGTAAGGTAGTCGTCATAGAAGAAGAAATGAGTAAAATTTACCAGTCCTAAATCACATATTTACCTCAAACTTTTAAAATTTATAAACCAGCAAATTCACAAAGCTTTTGGACCCATATTTTTTTCCTGCTGTCATAGTTTCCTACAGCAAGTATTCTTTCATTTCAATATGGAGTTAAATAAATAAGAATGTAATACAAAAATTTATTAATTTAATACTTAAAGTTACATTCTTCTCTTTTGTGTGCTAATATATAAAACATTGTTGCCCCTTATAAATGCATCGCCATATTTGTTTTTAAGCTGTCCATTCACATACTCCTCAGTCTGTTCTAGGGCTATGTTCATATAACCATCGAGACAGGCCAGAACACCTGAGAAAAAAAAGCAAATTTAAAAAAGGATTAGTCATGACTCATGATAAAGGCTGGTTTCAGCTTTCAAATCAGGGGATGGTCATATAGTTAAGGTTTACCCAAGTCAGACTTCAAATCATTTATAAAAAATTATCAGTAGTCATCTAGACAGCCCAGGGAGGGGGGGGGGGGGTCATGATTCCAATGACCCCCACCTCAGGATCCGCCCTTGGGCATGATATATTACAGAAAGGGTCATATTGGAAAGAAATGTTTTACGCTTATAAAACAGAGTTATTATAAGGTCAATAGTCAAAGAATAATAAAAATAAGAAAATAAGAAGAATAAAAATAATTTGATATGATCACCCAAAAAAAATTAATGCCCTTTGCTCGAAAATGGTTTTGTTATAAGTGGAAACAAAAACTAACCCAATTAGTGCCAGTTTTGACCTCAAACTCCTGTTACAAGACTCTAAATCTTAACCCAAACTCCTGTTACAAGACGCTAAATCGCAGCCAAAGAAACTGTAATTACTATGTAAGATTAATAGCCAGTGTAAGATCACAACACTTCTAGTTTGATAATACCTAACAATTTAAACCAAAACATAACCTCAAAATAGAAATGTAAAACACAAAAATTATGCGTTTTGGCAAATAAATACGGTCTAGATTTGAACAGCAGTATTTTACAACATTGTCAAATGCATAAATACACAAATATTACCTCTATAATCGACACCGCTGTTTAACTTCACTACTACCGGGCGGCCGTGAATTTGTTGGATGAAGGACGACAGAGCTTCTTTACGACTCATCTCTGTGTTGCTTAATTTGTTTATCGTAATCTGTGTTAAATTCCGTTGAATCTATTCTATGTATTTAAATAAACTAGCACTTTAGCAGTTGTATTACTATTCTTTACTTGTAGAAGTTTCAAGTTGTAGAATGTAATTTGTTTTGACTTTTGATTTTGACAATGTTTTTTTTTTTTTTTTTTTTTTTTTATTTATTGGGGACAAAAAACAGTTGTATGTTACAGTTAGATTTTAGTTTTGAACATAAATAAATTATTTAAACATACAACCCACACCATTGTCCGCAGAGTAACAAAATAAAAATTATTTATATAATGAAGGAAAGCAAACAATGCATCGCCGTTGAACCTATTCTGAAAGTAAATTTATTGCAGATTTTTTAAATTTCTGGCTTGATAATGAGAATATGTCTAAATCAAGAAAGTGCGTGTTGTATGTTTGTACAAGACGGCGCAGAGGTGCTCGCTCACCGGCATTAGTTTGGCACTTGCCAGTGTGAAACAACCGGGGCACGCGCACCGCTCGTCGGTACACTGTCCTGGGTACTGTATAACATAACTTATTTGTAATTTCATTACAATCGTATTTGTTATTACACACGCTGTGAAGCATCATAACACTAAGAAGTAATCGCCTTGATTCAAGACTCAGGATATTATAACGCTTCAATAACTCCCCGTAATGTAATTTAGAATTTTTACATTTATAATTAAGAGTTCGTATAAATTTCTTTTGAACTAACTCTAATCTTTCGTTATACTTAGTATAATAAGGATTCCAAATTGGGACGGCATATTCTAACTGGGGTCTTATTAAGGATTTATACAGTAGCAGAAGTGTAGAGGGGCGCACAAAGTCGCGGGTGGATCTTATGACGAAGCCATACATTCCATATGCTTTATTTATTATGTTGTCAATGTGTATGTCAAAATGTAAACGTGAATCTATGGTGACACCCAGATCTCGGACAGAATCTACTTTTTTTAATTGCACGTTATTTATGGAATAATTGAAACAAATTTTATTTTTATTTTTAGTGAATGTAATGGTATGACATTTAGGTAGACTTAAAAATAGTTTATTGTTAATACAATAGGCACTCAACCTATTGATATCTTCTTGTAGAAGCAAGCTATCTTGTAATGTTTTACAAGGTTTATATATCTTTATATCATCAGCATACATTAAAAAATTTGAATTTATGAAGCAATGTTTAATATCGTTTATAAAAATGATAAAAAGAAGGGGACCTAGAATGGATCCTTGTGGAACGCCTGAATTAACAAATATTAAATCGGATTCAAATCTGTTTATTACTACTTTTTGGGTTCTGTTATAAATATATGAAACAAACCAGCGAAGTAAGTTACCGCGTATTCCATTATAAGCAAGCTTTTCTAAAAGCAATGTATGATCTACCTTGTCAAACGCCTTCTGAAAGTCAGTGTACACGGCGTCCACTTGAAGTCTATTATCCATGTGTTCAAAAAGAGTGTTAGTAAATATCATGAGATTAGTAGTGGTAGAGCGTCGTTTAACGAAACCATGTTGTTCGGGTACAATAAGTTGATGTACGTGGGAATATAAAACACCGTGTACAAGTCTCTCAAAGAGTTTCGACAGAGTAGAGAGAATGGAGATAGGACGGTAATTTTCTACATTACTTTTATCACCACTTTTATAAACTGGTATAACAAACGCTTGCTTCCAAACAGCAGGAAAACATCCTTCTCTTAAACACTTATTATAAACAATGTGCAAGGCATTAAAGATACTTTTATAAGTATTTATGAAAAAGATTGGAGGAATGCCGTCAGGACCAGCTCCTTTCGATGCGTTAAGCGTCCTTAATTCCCTCTTTATGACATCTTCGGCAAGATAAATATTAGATATACAAGTTGATGTGTCTAGGTAGTTTCTACAAGGTTGCCAATTGTCAGGATCAAGTGTAGAGGTTTCATATACGGAACTAAAGTAGGTTGAAAATAAATTACATATTTCAGGGGGATTGGAAGAAGTATTATTTTTGAAAAACATCTTTGATGGAAAATTCGAATGACACTTTCTGTTAGTAATGTAAGACCAGAAAAATTTTATGTTTATAGGAATACTATCTTCAACCAAGTTAATATAGGACTTAAAACACTTGGCTGACTCCACGTGAAAGAGATTGCGATAACTAGAAAATTTTTGGTAGTCATAGAAATTACGGTATATTTTCCATTTAAACCAATAGCGTTCCTTATGTTGCCAGATATCTGCTTTAAATACCCCAAACTGAATTATGAGACCCCTAATATTTAGTTTTTCAGGCATCTGTCAATCCTTCTGTAATTTATATACCATGAAAAATTCACAGATTTTGGATAGAACTGTCAGTTCTTCAGACGGTTATAATATTATGCGAACGCCATATGATGGAGTGTGAACAAAATTATTCTAGACCGCTTTTTATACGCTATGGTGTGCTATGAATATCATGCTGGGCCAAATAACCCAAGTGTTTAGCTTATATGCTAATGAACGTATGTGACACAGCTCACACTAGCATGCGGTAATCTTTACCGGCAACCACTCATTGTCCATGACTTTCAAAATTCCCCCAAATACGAAGGAATCCCAACAATCAGGCATCACCGACGTTTCGTTTTTTAGTGTTTCAAAAATATGCAAGCTTAAGCTAAATGCAACTAGAACCGTACAGCCAAGTGTAGTATTTATAAAATATTAGACTACAAAGAAATATTTTATTTTAATCTGATCCTCTATTTTAGAAACAAAGACTTACTTTTCTGTTTAAATTGTATTTGGCAATCGAAAAATAAATTATTTTTATTCAACCTAGACCCTGATGGATCACAGCGTAAACACTAGGAGTCTGGATTAATGTGTAAGTGATAATGGAGAAAAGTAACAAGACTCTGCCTTACCACTTCTAGAAGAATATATAAGACTAGTAGTACTCGCGGCTCCGCCCGCGTGAAAAAGTTTTTCCGGGACAAAAATATTTTCCCGGGATAAAAAGTAGACTATAGCACTCAGGAGTTATGTAGCTTCCTATTAGTGAAAGCATTTTCAAAATCTGTTCAGTAGTTCCTGAGATTAGCGCGTTCAAACAAACAAACAAACTCTTCAGCTTTATAATTTTAGTATAGATTTGAAGATGGACAGATATCAATTTGTTATTTAAATAACTAAATAAATAAATAAAAAGAACCTGCAATATCTTTTCATAAAAAAAAGTGAAATATATCAAACTAACTTTATTAAGCAACTAATCTAATACTAAGTCCTCTCTTTGGCTTCGAGAGAAGTCCATATGAAGCCAGTGTAGTTGTTGACATCATTTTCTGTTATGGGGTATGGGTTTGTGCCTGTTTTGTAGTAGTCCGATGGTGCATGCATCACAAACTCCATCACATCCAGTTTGCGGGGCAGCTCCTCTTCAGGACCTGGAGAATGATAGAAAGTATAGTTTGAATTTTTTATATTAAATCTAAAGGTGGCCCTACAATACTTATAATTTTAGATTTTTGGCAATGATGATTTTGTACAGTTCATGGATCTATTTACACTTATTCATTTATCAATAATAATATAATTATGTCCTTCAGCCATTTTTCCAGGCCTTTAAACAATAGTTTTAAAAAAAATCTTAGTAAAAAGGTATTTGAAATCCTTCCAAGATTAACTTGGCATTGCATTTCATTTTGTAAGTGAGAGTGGCAGAACTCTTTCATCTCTTGTAGCCTTACTTTTCTTTCTCAAACATTCTTAGTCATTCTAGGTATTCATGGATGTTGCTGATCATCACTTACCACTAACTTGTTTGTGGTGAGCATATGCTATAAACATAAACAGGAAAAATGTCATACCAATAATGTATGTCGCAGGATCAAAACATTTCTCAGGAGGTGGACTGGCCTTCGTGGGCAATAGCCATGTGACCACTGCACTCTTCTCACAATACTGGTCTGTTAGGAAGCCTCGGATCTGTGCGTAGTAGATGCCACCTTCAACGTCTGTCATTGATACTATGTCACCTACTTGCATGTATGTGCCCTGAAAAACAAATTACTAAATTTTTTATAAATATTTATGTTCAAGGAAAATTAAATTTAGTGACACAATGGAAGTAAACATGACATACATTATGTGTATATTGGGTAAAAAAATCATAAGTGGTCAATGGATATACTAAAGTTGTAAACCAAAAGGTAAATCACTAATTAGAAAATCCCAAACAGAGACCAATTGGGCGAATATAAATGCACAAACATGACTTTCATAAATTTTAATCAAATTGATCACTTATTTTCGTTACCTTATCACATTAAAAAAAATATTTGAGTAAGTATACTAATAACTAGGATAGAGAACAAACCTTATAAAATACTGAGTCACTAGTGACCACGGTGGCTGTGGCTGTTGGTGCTTTGAGTGGCTGCCTCTTAAATATACTTCTGCGGCCGCGACCCCGCGGTGCCACTGGCTTAGACGTCGCGGGCGCCGGAGTCTTTGCTTTGTACCTCGTCGATCTCGTACTCTTTCTTGTTCCTTTGCCAGTCGCTTTCGCAGGTGTAGACTCACCGTCAGTTTTACCATTTTTACTATCATCTTTCTCCTCTTTAATTTCGTCATTCTCGGCTTTTATTGTGCCTTCTGGTTTTGAATCTTTAGCTGTGTTTGTGAGGTGACAGTCGTTGCAAATTTGTCCGTTTTCTCCGCTACGCCAAAGCAAGGAGTCATTCGTATTACACTGCGCGCATATTGGTTTCGGCATTTTTTGTTGTTAATGTTAGTATTTTTATAAAAATAAGATTTTATGTTTTATGGCAATAACTATTGTCTATTTTATAAACATAACTATTTTATAAACATAGGTACTAACGCCACTGTCAAGTGTCAATTAGTGATGCGAATCGAGTAACGAGTGCTGTTTGTACTCGATTGAATTTGTCAACTCGTACTCGAATGCAAAATATTGCCTCGAGTCTATTTGCATCCCAGTTGACGAGTCAACTCGGCGCACCGAGTAGCCTCAGTGAGCGCTAAAAATCACTAGAAGTCGCTAATTAACTAGTCACCGTCTACGTCGCGAACGTCATTGCAACCAATTACATTCTTATGGCTAATATTCAGTGTACGTCATGTGCCTGATGATCATGATGATTTTGGCTAATTCAGCATTTGGAATCTGATGAAAATATTTAATTTAACAAGTGAACAATAACTATTATGTTGTACATTATATTTTAATCTTCCGGCATATTACTAATAACAGTACTTAAAAATATATACTTAAAAATACTTAAACAAATCTTACTCGAGTTACAGGGTGTCTAAATAGTCAACTCAAGTGACTCGAAAACTCGAGTAGGTACAACTCGAGTGACATACTGAAATTAATCGAGTTATTCGAGTTATAAAATCCTACTCGAATTTCATCACTACTATCAACTGTAAAATATGACAAACTGTCAAAAAAGACAGAGTATATTGTACGTTCCGTTTTTCTTTATAGTTTTAATAATTATCACGACGTACCTTTTGCTTTATATTGTAAATGTAAAAATAAAATTATTGTTCCTCGACACAAAAAATAATAATAATACCAGCCCTGTATTATATACTGTCTCACTGCTGGGCACGGGCCTCCTTTACTACTGAGAGGGTTTAGGCCTTAGTCCACCACGCTGGCCTAGTGCGGGTTGGACGTTGGTAGACTTCATACACATACATTGTGATCGTTTTGGCTTAGCTGTAAGTTCACAATTGCATATATTTAAATAAATTAATAAATAAACTCAGACAAATAAATAAATAAATACCGTACCGTAAACTTCTTAGGTACGCAGGTTTCCTCACGATATTTTCCTTCACCGCTAAAGCGACCGATAATTGGACCTACTTATGCAAACAGGAACCAATCCACACATATGCCAAAATCGAGATAAGGACACAGAACCTTTTAAAAATGAACCTTCTATCAACCCTGTAAAGTTCAACATGATCTGACTATTTTGACAGAACAAAACATTTCTATGACAAAGTTATCAACCAACATCCCAGGACTTGTTCAATAAACTAACAAGATCCATGCCCCATAGTCACCCAACAATTTTAAAAAATAATTGATTTTTTTTTTAATAAGACCCATACCACATGGTCCCTTGCATTATTTATATTTTAATCAAATATGTAGAATCATGTGGATTGGTTCTTGTTTGCATATTAAAATTGGTATTGTCAAAAATATTTACAAAGACTCACGTTACTTGGTTCCTTGATGGTATAACTTTATTTTTAATTTCTAAAAGTCATATCCTTTGAATCTGTGTTGTGTAATAAACTCCTTGATAAAATAGACCTACTTACCTATGCAATACAGAATCAACCCACACAATGATAGTTTTGAGAAAAAAAAAACTATTTGTGTATTATTATTTATTATTTTGCAAAACTATTTGTGTGTTGGTTAGTTGTTTGTTAATTTATTATTATGTCCAAAATTTATAGTATTATAGGATATATGCATAGCCATTTATTATTGCAAAATAATAAACAAACGTCAAATCCTGAGAATTATATGATGATATAAAAAAAAATTAAATCTGCACAAATGTTTAATTTAGGATTTATATTAAGTATTTTTTGATATTCAATATCAAATACAAGTTTCACATAAAAATCATATGAGTTTTGCGGGATTAAGTGTAACCTACTTTTTAAATCCCTTAACTTAGCGTTAGGGACAGGTTTACCTGTTGGCCAAAGTGGCTCCATTGTCGCTGTTGATATAAGGTAGGTATTATTTTCCGCGAACATTTTTTTTATGTCCACTACCTTAAAATCTTCATTCAAATTAGTTTTCATGTAAATATTGAAAATTTCATTCTTCTTAATCATAATTTCTTTAGTATGAAGCCAAGAAACTTGTATGTGTCTTTGGAACAAAATAGAGCTGATATTGAACAAAAACGCATAGTGCACCAAGAAATCGCAAAATCTCTACAAAACCAATTGAGAACTGACATGCAGTCAGTGCCGGATTAACCACGTAGCAAGAGTAGCAATTGCTACGGGCCCCGCGCGAAAGGGGGCCCCGCATATTTAAACCCACTCATCTCTGCCTGAGCGTAATTTTTTTAGGGAAACTTATTAAAATGTGGTATGTTGAATTTTTTTTATGTCACAAAAACGTGAAACGTTACAACGTTTCCTACTAAGACAATCCACGTCAGACACTCGGTACCCGACTATTTCCTTGGCGTAAATAATTTAAATAATTTTATACGGTAAACGCACAAGTTTTACAAAAAGTTGCTTGTATAAACATGTAGAATTTCAGTCGGCCTGATGTCAGCTCTACAAAAGTCTGCTGTATATGCAAGCACTCTTACCAAACACTTGGTGTGGATGTGTAGCAGAATTGAAACATAATAATAATAATACCAGCCCTGTATTATATCCAGCACGCTGCCCTAGTGCGGATTGGCAGACTTCACATACCCTCAAAATTCTTAAGGAGAATTCTCAGGCATGTAGGTTTCCTCACGATGTTTTCCTTCACCTTTAAAGCGAACGATAATTAATAACAATACACACATAACTTCGAAAAGTCATGAGATGTGTGCCTTGGGTTTTGACATTGTCTCGGCAGACCGCTCCATTCTCAACTAGGCTATCGTCTACTTGTATTGAAATAGCTCGATTTAAATTGTTAAAATTTTCTATTTATTTGTAAAATTAACAGTCTACATTATTTTTAGTATAATTTAGTAACCATATACCAAAAATCTATTTTCTAGAATATAAGTATATTGAGTTATAGAAGTTATGACTAAAAAAATATTTTATTACTTCAAGAGCGATTTTCTCCAATTGAATTTTTCATAACCATTTCCTAATCCTGATATAGGTAGTGGGATCTTTTCCAAATGCATACGGAGCAATGCATTCAATAAACTATCTCCAGAATCAAAGAAGTTTCAATTCGAGACGCGAGAGTCTCACGCGTATTTTTTTTAACTTATGATAGGTATCCTATCATTCCTATCCCTTATCGGTACAAAAGGTACCCGGTACGTTACATAGAATATAACCCTCATGAAAAAAAATTATAAAAAAATGAATCTTAAAATCTAAAAAAAAATTACTTTTATGACATAAAAAAATATTAAAAATGAATAAAAATATATGAACATATATAAAAAATTATTCTAGTCGTGAAGTGAGTTTCCTGCCAAAAAATGTTAGAATTGTGGCAAAAATATGAGCGATAGCTCATTTGATGCGAAATCTAACTTTTAGAAAGGCATTTTTTTCTAGAAATCAAAATTTTAATTTGTTATTAACAATAAACATAAACAGAAAAAAGGGGTCTCAGCCTTTTTGATAACTTAATAACCATTTGCGATATCAAAAATTGGAAAAAATATTCTTAAAGGGGAAGAAAGTTTTGACTCTCAGAACTCTAGCCCCATAGACAATAATTTTATAATATTAATAATAAAATAAATGCTTAAACAATAGCTCTATAATCAAATTCTTGTTAGAGCCATCCTTACATATGTTCTTAAGACGATGATGCCATTAAAAAATAGCTCCAATTTATGCATTGCTAATAGACTTTCTTAAGGGCACTTCTAAGTCGTCGACTGAAATTACTCGTATTATTCAGGGCTATTCTGTCTTTTCCATAAAATGATGAACCCTAAACCAAGATATATTGAAATGGGACCACTTCGCGACCCTTTTTTACTAAATTAAAGAAGGAATCAAGGAAATACGCTCACAATTTTCAGAGTAATCAGTGTACATACATACAAAATAAAATACAAACACACGAATTGAGAACTTCCTCCCTTTTGGAAGTCGGTTAAAAAAATTAAAAACATCTTTTATTTTATTATTTATGAATTTTCAGTTGCACCCTTTCTACACGGAAAGATTAGAACCCGACTAGTTACTGTTCTGCACCCGACTCAGTACGGTGCTGGAAGAAAATGCTTGGTTGTGGTGCTGCACTTGGGGTTGGAACCCCATTGTTAACATTAAATAAAAATTATATTTTTTAAATTTTTGCCACAATTCTAACAATTTTTCGTAGGAAACTCACTTCTCGACTAGACTACCCGTAGCTCTCATCGCTAAAAAATCTTTGTAACCATGTAACATTGTAATAATTACCATTCTACATTGGGATTACCTACAACTATTTTCTTCTTTTCCTGCAGTAATCGAAAATGATTCAATATGATAATATATTATTACTAGCCTTTGAACGCGGCTCCGCCCGCGTAAATGAGTTTTCCCGGGATAAAGGTCCCGCTTTATATTGTTCCGGGATAAAAAGTAGCTTATGTGTTAATCCGGAACATAATCGACCCGTGTGCCAAATTTCATTGACATCCGTTCAGTAGTTTTTGCGTGAAAGAGGAACAAACATCCATACATTATTACAAAGTTTCGCCTTTATAATATTAGTAGGATTATATAGATTAGCTTCAGTTTTTTTTATGGTTCGAATCTACTTCTTATTTTTTTTCCAATTCGAACGTATTAGAGAGATTTTAGAAAGGGATTTTAAAAAGCACAAATTATAGTCAGTGCTTATGAAAATGATTTGGAAGACAGCCTAGACAATGAATTAGAGCAGTTTGCCGAGCTGCTCAAAACGAATGTGGCTGGTGCGATTGACAGTACGAAAAACGAAGCTCTGGAACTTCAATATTATAAATTCCTAACGGACAATTCATTAGAATTATATTTTCCCAATTTAGAAATTGCTTTGCGCATTTATTTATCTCTCGTGATCACTAACTGCAGTGGCGAACGTTCATTTTCGACATTACAGCGCATAAAAAATGAGTTATGGAACACTATGAGTGAAAAATGGCTGAATTATCTCGCTTTGATGAATATAGAATATGATTTGCTCAGAGAAATTGATACGAATAATATTATTTCTAAATTTGCCCACATGAAATGTAGAAAAGTTACTTTGTAAAAGTTTAAAAAATAATAAGGACACACATAAATAAATATAAAATATAAACATTATTTAAAATACACCATTGATTAAATATAACATTAGCTATTCCTAAAAATATAATATACTTTGTATTAAATGTAAACTTTGAAATATGCATTGAAAAAAATATTTTGTGTAGTATCATCTGTTTTCAATTCTTAATTTCCTATTAAAATTATTCTAAATTGCTAGGCAATCTCATCTGAGGCTTTTGTACTTTTCAGAGCCTAACAGCGCCTATAGTAATTTACTACACTATTAATTACCCACAAAATTGTGACCTATAGATAGCAAATAAACGTATTGAGTATTGAATTGTATCTTTACCACTTTATACTTAAGAACCCATAGCAGATCAAGGGCTCTTTGAAAGAATTTGCTACGGGCCCCGCGCTTGCTTAATCCGGCACTGCATGCAGTTAGCTAAAGATGATCCCACTGTCGAAACTTTGACTTTTGACCTCGAAAAAACGTTACCTTTACCCCGTATACCTACAAATACCGTCTTTTACAAAAGACAGGTCTGGGTATACATACTGGGAGTAAAGACGAAGTTGTAATTAATGTGTGGGTAGAAGGAGAAGCTTGCAGGGGGGCCCAAGAGGTGGGATCTTGCCTCATAAAATATATCACTGAAAGGCTTGATGGCAACGTAAATGTCTGATTCTATGGAGGGATTCGTGTGGTGGACAGAACCATAATATCAAATTGATATTAATGCTGAAAGCCATGTTGAATGAACTTCCAACTTTAGACCAGATAAATATAAAATTCCTCGAATCGGGGCATAGCTTCCTCCCGAATGATACTGATTTTGGAAAGATAGAATGTGCCTTAAAGCGTCAACAGAAACTCTATACACCGGATGATTATATTCAGGTTATGAAAACTTGTAAAAAAACGAAATCAATGCACGTACGTAGGATGAAAAATGAAGATTTCTTGTCATCGTTGAAGTTAGAAAAAAACATAATTAATAGAAAGAAAACTATAGATGGAGAGAAAGTTTCTTGGCTTCGTACTAAAGAAATTATGATTAAGAAGAATGAAATGTTCAATATTTACATGAAAACTAATTTGAATGAAGATTTTAAGGTAGTGGACATAAAAAAAAATGTTCGCGGAAAATAATACCTTATATCAACAGCGATAATGGAGCCACTTTGGCCAACAGGTAAACCTGTCCCTAACGCTAAGTTAAGGGATTTAAAAAGTAGGTTACACCTAATCCCGCAAGACTCATATGATTTTTATGTGAAACTTGTATTTGATATTGAATATCAAAAAATACTTAATATAAATCCTAAATTAAACATTTGTGCAGATTTCAAAATTTTTATATCATCATATAATTCTCAGGATTTGACGTTTGTTTATTATTTTGCAATAATAAATCGATATGTTTGAAAAACATGGGACTTTTCATTACTTACCTATAAATTTTGGACATAATAATAAATTAACAAAGAACCAACGAACACACAAATAGTTTTGCAAAAAGGAACCAACGAGTTTTCCTTTCATTATTATTAAAAATGTTAATGATTTTCATCAATATTATGTTTGTGTACATAGAACAAATTATTTACTACAATATTGCAAATAAATTTTATTCAAAATAACCGAAACTTTTTGAGTATACAAAATTTTGACAAAAGTGGCTTTTTCTCAAAACTATCATTGTGTGGGTTGATTCTGTATTGCATAAGTAGGTCCAATTGATAAATAATACACACGTAACTTTGAAAAGTCAGAGGTGTGTGCCTTGGGTTTGAACCTCCGGACCTTGTCTCGGCAGACCGCTCCATTGCCAACTAGGCTATCGTTCACTTTACAAATGAATTAAAATTCTTTCAGCTACACACAAAAAACATATGGTACAAAAGGGATTTTCGTAAGTTATTGCCCACAAATTACCGGAAACGGTCAGATAAGTCACGAGACAGACGTGCAAGCTCGTGGGATATGTGTATGACTGATTTACGCACCCTTATCTGATCGCTTGTTTGTTGTCCCGCCTGATTTGTGAACTGGATTTACGACCGAGATAAGTTATTTCACGGTTTTACGTCGGAATTTTAAATGCAGGTTATCTGTTACTGTTTATCGGATTTCATTAAAAATTACAAAGAGATCTGGTGCCTGTTTGTTTGTTTTAAGAACTGAATTACATACCTACAAATACGTATATTGAGATACTAGTATTATCTAGTACCTAACTAGTTGATTGATCCCTAATTTGAGGGCATTCCAATCGCAATACGTTTGTTTACTATTGTAATTTAATTTTAGTGTAGCCTTGAGGAATCTAGCAACATACCTATGTACTGCCAATTAGGTATAAAGTAATTTAATGGGTTAATTTCGGTAAGTCTTACAATGACATTAAATTTCTTTTCTATTGATGTTCACATAATTATGCTCAAAACTAATATTGATTATAATGATCATTTCATCATCTTCAGCCTGAAAGTTCACTGCTGAACATTGGCCTCTCCTAAACTCAGACCAAGTTGTTACAAGCGGCCCGCACCCAGCGAGTTTGTTGTAATTGTTTTAAAATATTTTTTAAAGAATCTTTGTGAGTCACCAGTCTTGCGCGCTCGGACAGATGTAAAATATACTGAACCGAGGATATTATAGTATACTAGCTTTTGCCCGCGGTTCCGCCCGCGTTATAAAGTTTTTCCGGGATAAAAGTCCCGCTTTATGTTTTCCCGGGATAAAAGTAGCCTATGTGTTAATCCAGGACATGATCTACTCGTGTGCCAAATTTCATCGAAATCCGTTCAGTAGTTTTTGCGTGAAAGAGGAACAAACATCCATACATCCAGACATTCTTACAAACTTTCGCCTTTATAATATTAGTAGGATCTTAAAGCATTTAAACCTCGCGACGATCTTCTTCAGTAAATATAGTTCGATATACGCGTCACTTACGATTTATATTTCTACTATGTGTTGCTCGCAGCTTCGTCTGTCTGATAAGCCTGTTCTGCTACGAAAATCCTGAAACACGGGAGCGATCCATAGCACCACCTACTTGAAAAATCAGATTAAAAAGTCAAATATTTTACATCGCAGCAAATTACCGGCATAAGAAGTAACTTATATGTTAATCCAGGACATGGTCTATACGTGTGTCCAATTTCATCCAAATTGGTATAGCGGTACTGCCTTTATCTCTAGCAACATTCGCAAGGGGCGGTTGCGGACGACAACTTAGACGTGAGTCGGAGGAAGCCCGCAGCCGTCCCTAATGCGCCGAAGATGGCCACCACGGAGTTTTAGTTGGTATGCCGTGCGGTGTACATAGGTTAGGGACTCGGCCCGGCGGTCGCCCGACGTTTTCCATCTCTCCGGGCGGCTCAACGTCGGGTCGTAAGGCACGGTGAACCCAACATAACCGCTCAGTCGTTCCCCTTAAACACTGGGCGGTAGTAATAAGTCACTTTCTCCGCGTCAACAAAAAAAAAAAAGCAACATTCGCAAATATAGGCATATAAGAAGAATACTATATAAGAAGTAAGATTACGAAGTAAGATTGCACGAGGGCCTGTAGTCACTTCTGTCTTGACAAACAGACGATATAATATCCTGGAGGAATTCTCCAAACGCCTCCAATCCATACGATGGGCGGAATTTGAATCTACCTGCTTCCCCCTCAACAGCGGAATAAGCACGAAATTAATTTTTTTTTGGTATTGAATGAAGAGACGAGCATGCCGTTCGCGTGATGATAAGCGGTACGACCACCCATAAACAGAAGCAACACCATCCAGCACCTTGAGTTACAAAGTACTGTGTGTCATTCCACTGTGCTCATCATCCTGAGACACAAGATGTTAAGTCTCACTAAGTCCCGTGGTTACACTGGCTATAATGTCCTTCAAACCGAAACACAACAGTGCATGGACAATGCTGCTTGCCGATAGAAATAGACATTGCGGTGGTAGCCACCGAGACGGACTCTTACATAAAAGAGATGTACCACTAGTTATTAATTACTTCGTTCACGTAAATTCGTTGCGATCATATTTTATTTGAAACAAACGAGTGTAAGAGGAAATCTAAAAGGAAAGTGCGTCTGCGCAATATTTACAAAAACAAAACGCACTGTTACCCAATCATGTGATTTCCTTGAACAAAAAATGTGACACGTGATGTGTTTATTTATAGTGTGACTATCTCGTGCACTCAATTACTAAACGATAGCAAAACATTATTTTGGTTTGTTATGATTACAGTGCGTACTATATTATAGCATTTAACTAGTATTCCACGCGGATTTGTTCGTGATAGTTCAAGCCATCCTGCGGAGTGCGGATATTGCATTCTATGGTCATTTTACTACATAAGTAGTTATCAGTTTGACGGATATAGTTTCTCCTCACTTTTTGCCATGTGTATTCCATGATCCATCCCATTATGGACGATGAGACACGAGAGTGCCAACCTATCGCCATAATATTGGGTGTAAATTCCAGGCTTTGGCTTAATATTGAGCAGAAAACCCAATATCACTACTCGACCCAGGGATCGAACCCGAGACCTGAGCGAGGCAGTCGGACCGCAATACAATTACTTATGCAACATAAACCATATATTTCCTTGATTAAAATTTGTTTTCTCATATACTTATTTTAATTAGTACGCAAAAGTACCTACCTATGTTTGTTTTCTTAACATGATATTCGACCTCATAGGTACCTAGTATTATCGTATCATTGATCATGAGACGTAAAAAAAATGCAAATACTTGCCTCAAACTATTTTGTTTACAGTTAAATTCTTCTAAACAGTAATTACTCACATATTTACTAACCAGACCATTGGCAATAACAATGCTATTGTATATCTGCCAACAGAATTTACAGAAGCAATTATTATTCATAGGATATTGTTAGAAACTACTGCCTCGGTAGCGTAGTTGTATTACAGTACGACTGCAAAGCTGAGGTCTCGGGTTTGATCCCCGGGTCGGGCAAAGTGATATTGAGTTTTTCTATTCAGTATCAGCTCGGAGTCTGGAATTTGTGCCCGATATGGCGATAGGCTCGCCCCCTATCACATCATGGGACGGAATAATGGCGAAAAGTGGGTGCACTAGTTGCGCCTCTGCCTACCCCTTCGGGGATAACAGGTGTGAGTGTATATATATGTATATATGTATATTGTTAAAACTGAAGTGATTTTGATTTACACGTACTCACGCCCGTTATCCCCGAAGTAGATTTTGATTTGTTGATGATAATTATTTTGTAGTATACACACGTACACACACACTCTCACATACACCGGGCGGGAGAGACACAGACACACAAGCGGCGATAACCTAGATGGGGGTGGAACGGGCTGCCGAGACGAATATCCGCAGGTTCAAAACCCATTTGAATTAGAGAACACATCGTGAGGAAACCTGCATACCTGAGAAGCTCTCTATAAGATTTTGAAGGTATGTGAAGTCTACCAACTCGCACTAGGCTGGCGTGATGGACTAAGGCCTAAACCCTTTCAGTAGTAGAGGAGGCCCGTGCCCAATTGTGGGACAGTATATAATACATGGCTGGTATTATATATATTTTATTAAAAAAACAATGAAATTATGGCAAACATTTTATTCAAAAATGCATACATGTTATAAATGAATAAGTTAAAGTTTAGTCGTAAAATGGAATGCATTTTTACTGAACTAATTAGGCGTTTTACATTTTCACAGGCGTCAAATAATATGAATGTGATTAATTGTGATTGAAAATCAAAGTTTTTTATATTGACCTACTACATTTTAGTAAAGTACTTTAACTTAAAAAAGTTTATGTAACGCAAGTAATTTATTAACAGTTTTTTAAACAAACGACCCAAATCGCTATTCTCTGATTGATCGCGACAAAGAATCATAATTAAGGTTTTGTATATTACAGAATACTACATCATAATGTTATTGGTTTATCCCCGATCAATCGAAAGATTTGTTGGCATCGTTTGCTGATATCGGACGTAGGTCTGTGAAAGTGTATAACCATTTTACACAATGAATTAATAAGTACATCCACATTCGTGTCGAATATTAAAGCCGTTGTTTCTTATGTTAAGTGCACAAAGATAATGTTAATTTAAGTACTCATACATCGAAATATTTACATTTTACATATAGGTATGTCTATGTAAATGACGTTAGAAGAAGTGATGACTGGCCACTATGATTATTTATTTATTTTATTTATTTATTTAATATTTGGGAAACAAACAGAAAATATTAAATGAAAATAACAAAAGAATGTGTTACATAATCCAGTGAAGTTTCCACTAATAAATAACACAGGTATAAAAAGAGTGAACAATAACATTATCTAAGATACAATGAAATAAGCTAAAAAAAAATAAAAAAAAAATAATTATTGTAATTAATTAGTTAGTCGTGTTCACAATGAGTGGGCTTGACCAGTGTGGCACTGCTATCTTATGGCGAAACTAAATAATTCTTTCCTTATTAGACAATTCCAAACTACTCGTCTTGAAAAGGTGAGTTTGTATACGGTCTATGGACAATAGCGAAACAAGCTAACGTATTTACATAAAAGTACCTACCTTACACTGCCATCTAGCGAAGATGGACGTTACTACGTGGTGCAATCGTAAACTAAACCCGATAAACGCTCGGACAGTTTGACAAACCTAAGTTCTAATTATGTTCTAATATTTTAATAAATATTAGAATACGATTAAATACAACAAATTGTGCATGAGAAATGTGTTTACTCGTTAACTTCGGTGGTTAATGTGCTTTAATGTGACATTAGTTACACAATCACTTATTAAGTATAGTCAAGGCAGGAATGCGCCATTGTTAGCTAAGTTGACCTTAGCTAATACAAGGAAAGTCTTAGTACAATGCTTTCTTTGTTTAAGGTCATTGTAGTTTTTTCCTAAGTACTATTATTCGAATTTGATGCGAGTTTACCATTAAAACCAATAGATGGCGTTAGCATTACCGTTTTAAATTGGGGTCGATCGACAATGATTATATTAATTTATTACTAAATATTATGCGTTTAAAATACTTAATATTTATTATTGTATCACAACACTACTAAATAATATTACAATAATTTACAGATTGTGGTAATTATGATAGAATATTTTTTACAATATTTTGGTGATACATTTTTCCACCGAAAATCGTAATTTACAAAAGTAACGTAACTTGAGATGATTATTAATGCATTTCCAACTTTAAATATGAACGTGGCATTTCATTTAAATTCAAGGGGACCTTGGGCCACAAGATGACGCGATGGCTTGGATCGTCATGTGAGATATACAAAACTTCGTAATCTTTCTAGCTATGGTACATTTAGGCACCTCATCCGCCTTCCACGCCTGACGCCTCTTATCACCTTAATTCTGACAATATCAGTCTCCCTAATGGCCATCTCCAGCTCAACCAAAGTTAGGGATGCCTATCCATATACGAATTTAAATAAAGAGTTCAGAACCACGAGAATTTTGATCAGTCTCACTTTAAACTGACTTAATAAACAACTTTAGGGTTGATCATTTGATTTTCAAGAGCCGTAGCCAAGATTCTTTTCCACAAAAAATGTAATATAAAACAGAAAAAAAAGAAGGAAATGACATATTATCTTATCGATAAGTTTATCTATCGCTAGAATATGTTATTCTTATACATAAAGATAGCGTTAATTGTAGATAGGCAATTGGCTACGGCCCTAGGGTTCAATACGAAACCAAGGTTTAACCAATATTTTCTGATCCATCAATACATTAATTCAGTATATTTGATCAATCTTACATCACTCACGGATTGAATTGCGAAACTAATAAAAGCGGCGTAGACTTCAAGAGAACTAAGCGCGCTGAATCAAGTTGCATTTCTTTTCATATTAAGTCTATAGCAGACAAATTAATGTGACTTGGCAACATTGGGTATAAGTTTCATAATTAAGCATCATTTAAGTACAAAACATTACACATCAACCACGGATTGAAATTATAGTTCCATAGACTTTGTTGTCTAGTTTAAAGTATAATTCAGTTGCAGACGTGAGTCTCCTTGTTGGCGACGCAGGTGGCGCAGGAGACGCTGCAGCACCAGTGGAAGCGGCAGCGGCACTTGGTGCGCTCCACGCGGCGCTGCGTGCTGTACCCGCGCCCGCAGCACAATGACTCGCACCCATCTTCGCCTGTGAGACATGCCACTATTTTAAAGAGGCTATTGACTAATGAGAGATGATTCCCTCGTTTTTCGATACAATAATGCCGGCCTGCTCGAAGTGTGTTAAGGTATAGAATGATTTATGCCATTCCATTCTTTGCGTGGTGCGATATCCCACCAGCTACTAAACTACTTCCACATAGCAACACCTGAGTTGGAAATCAACACTTATAGTTATCTTTCGTCGGAATGTTATTAAGCTGGACGCGTTCGAAACACCTCACACCTCGCGCCTCACACCTTACACCTCGCGCCTCACACCTCATGCCTCACACATAATACATCATGCCTCACACCTCACACCTCACATCTCACGTCTGACACCTCACGTCTCACACCTCACACCTCATGCCTCACACCTCACGCCTCACGCCCCACGCCGCGCCGGAGCCCTCGCTCAGCGAGCGCGTCCAGCTTAATAACACCGATGATCCTAACAACAGTTGAAAAAACCCATTCTTATAGTCTTTTAGTGTTCTCTTATGTTCATGTATACACTTTGCATTATATGAATAAAAGTCTGGTTAATCAGTTAATATTTATTTTGTCTTTCACAATGACACTAATTATTACTATCGCTACCTACGTGTTCCCTACTGCCCGAGCGGTACGCGACTGTCTGACCGACACCGGTTTGTACGACTCTACTCCGTACAAAGTATTGAAAACGTTTGTGTCAGCACTTGGTTCCCTACAGTCTTATACTTAATTACTACACAAAATTTTATATTTCTAGCTTCAAGGTTATTGGAGTTGTTCCCTATCAAGTGTTCAAAGTAAAATCTCCTGTCTCCCATGAACTAAAGACGTACCTTTGGACGTCCTGTTGCAAGTCCGTCCGTGTGTGCCATAGGAGCCGGCAGCGAGGTCCGGCTCGCAGTACGAAGGCGACGGCTCTAGGTACACCAGCTCGGACTTGCGAGGCGCGCGACCCACCCCAGACGCCTGCTTTGGCCTGCAACAAACACTGCGGTAACATGTGCAGCAGTTGCAAGTAGACAAGGATTTGAATTTGCTAAGAATTTGTTCCTAAATACTGATTGATTTGATGTGATTTGAATCCGCCTCTCATTCATTTTGTAAACTGACGGTGGTTTGGAATGATACTCGTCAGTAGTAACTTGTATTACTTATTAGTTTTCAAGCAAGGGATTTGGTCTAGACTCTAGGTTCTGACATAGTGTCCATTACGATTGGATCAATAAGACTAAACTACTTACAATAGATATGGATTTTCAAGAACATGTTTATAATAATGCAATTGGCGCAAAAATTTTAGCCTGGTTTACTGGCTACTATAAACATAAAAGAAATATTTAAATACAAAAAGATTACGACGGCCACTAAAAAAAAAATTAAAATTTAAATAACCCACGACACAACAACTTCTAAAAACAAAAATAAAAAAGTGTTTTTGTCGTAAGTAATATTTTGACCCAAGCGTCCTCGCGTCGGGGGACTGCTAAAGAAGTATGTTCATCTCTTTGGTCTGGAGTTCGGTCTATAATCTATATTCTCCATCATGGGTCCTTGATAATTAACTATCTAAGTTCTAAGATATACTCGTTGAGACCGTTCTTATCACCATTCTTATATCTACTATAATTTGCTAGAGAGTTTGGTATCCTGCAAACTACTTGATGCTACACTCTGCAGCATCAGCTCAAGGTCAATATGTCATAAAAATATTGCCGAAGTCACAATACACCGAATTTAAAGTCAATCGGACTTGTGAAAGTTGGGAATTAGCTGATAATCTTCAAACGCCTGAACAGATCTTTACAAATTATAGCTAAGAATCTTCTCGATCACATCAGCTTTTGAACAAAAAGAACCACTTCAAAATCGGTCCCTTCGTTTGAGAACTACGATGCTACAGACTGATATACAGATACACACCATAAACTTACAGCACCCGTCTTTTTCTGTCGGGGATTAAAAAGAACACGAGTAAATACCTCCTGAGCAGTAGATGCGTCTGTTCCGCGGGCGCTGCATGTGGTACCACGAGCCGCGCACGCGCGTACTTCTCTCTCAGCGCGGCGGCCGCGGCGCGGAAGGTCGGCAGCGCTCGCCAGCAGGTTCGCATGGCACAAGAACCCGACACGCCGTGGCACTTGCACTCGCGGTGCACCAAGTCCTTCACCACCTAACATATAAGCACTTTGTCTCCTTGCTTTGACTAATAACCCTTTATATCATACACACACACTCACGCCTATTATCCCCGAAGGGGTAGGTAGAGGCGCAACTAGTGCACCCACTTTTCGCCGTTATTCCGTCCCATGATGTCAAAGGGGGCGAGCCTATCGCCATATCGGGCACAAATTCCAGACTTCGGGCTGATACTGAATAGATAAACTCAATATCACTTTGCCCGACCCGGAGATCGAACCCGAGACCTCAGCTTTGCAGTCGTACTGTAAAACAACTGCGCCACCGAGGCTGTCCTTTATATATGCAGGGCAAATGAGTCCACTGATGGCAAGTTTCTTGCTAGAGTATCAACTAACTCGATGGTTATCCCTTGCTAGTGGAAATAATTATGCTGATCTGATGCCGGACATATTGGGCCATTATGGGTTTAACATCCCATGTACGGTGGTCGCTATCCACCAGCACTTAAAACAAATTAAAGCTATTGAAGATAACCTGTTCAGTATTGGAAAATATCTCATGGGTTAGTAGGCGACCACTGTTGATAAAAAATAAAAATATAGGTCTTCTTTAATTATAATGGCATATAAATAAGAACATAATATATTTGTCCTCAATTAAAATGCCCTCATGAAATATCATTTCATTTATTTCCATGTTAATATTAAAAAAAAAAATCATATTTTCATCGAAGTGGCTCACACTCGAGCGAAACAAAAAGACTAACTAGAGAATAAGTTCACATGCAATCCAGAAATACTTGCTGCCGTTTCGAGTTATACAAAATGTTAATGGCGTCGTTAGAAGCGAATGAAGTGCGATCAGCGTGCGTGTACCAACTACCATCACCTTATAATCTATGGACGATGTCGCGAAATAGTATGATGTTCCGTACAAAATATATTTGAGATTTATGATACGTTTCAATGATGAAACGAACAAGTCGCTCATCCGTAAGCTACATGAGTGGCTTATTAGTAACACCAACAGAAGTTTGAATTACAAAGCAGTACAATATGCACTGCGGTCATCACCCTGAGAAATTCAAGCAGGAGAAAAAACCTTGATATTTTCTGCAAAATTTTGTAGATTCTGATTATCGTCATTCGTCATGTTGCCTTTGGATTTTATATGTCTTGTTAGTTATCATTTATCCCAAGCTTTTATGGTGTGTCAAACCATACTAAGGAGATATGTATGTATATATCTAACCTCCCAACCAGTTTCTAGTAGGCCATGGTGGTTGACAAAAACCTTATTAATGAATGAGCCCCGTGCTTAACTGAAATATAGAATGTGATAGAAGAAAGAAAGAATAGTTTCTGTCGCGGTACACATGATATAATAATACGCACAACTACGCCTTTTATCCACGAAGCTGTAGACAGAAGCGCAATTAGTGTTCCTTCAGTGTACCCAACTTTCGCCGTATGTATTCCGTCCTATAATGTGATAGAGGGTGAGACGTATATTTAACTGAAATCACTACTATCATGGGTATTAAGATAAGAATTTTACCTGGCATCTATCCCTGTGGGCTATCTAAAGCTAGTCATGGAAAATAATATACTATCAACTAATTTTACGCTACCATATATGCATTACGGCCACAGGGAATAATTGAGGGTTATCGTCCCTACAATTTGCTACTATTATAGCTTTGTACGACTCAGGGTGTCTTATTATGATCCAGGTCTTTTATGTTAATTGTTGAGTGTTAAGTTTTGGGCTTCCAACAGGCGCTGGGTTTTCAACAATGTTGCCTTTTATGAAGTTAAACGGTTTTACTTTCTTAGATTTTTTTTCAGTTTTACTTATTTTGTTGTCTGTAATAATATTATAAGGCTGAAGAGCTTGTTTGTTTCTTTGGTTGAATACGCTACTTTCAGGAACTACTGAACCGATATTGAAAATTCTTTCACTAATAGCTGTTAGCTACATTACTTTTGAGTGCGTCATGCTACTATTTATCTCGGGAAAATATTTTTGTCCCGGAAAAACTTTATCACGCGGGCGGATCCGCGAGCATGACCTACTAACCAATATAAGGATGCATGTTTTGGAATACAATCTGGTTTTAAGTCTACATGTTATAAAATAGGGCAGTTTCCTATATTTGATTTTGTACATTAGTGTATGTGTAACAGAAAATAATATGAAAAATAAATTCTTCAGTGAAATCAGCATCAAAATTGGTTGAAAAATACAGCAGTTATTCAAACTTGAAATATTGTTGTGAGCGAAATCGGGGACATGGTGGGGATATAGCGCTATCTATTTCGCACGTACGCAGCGTTATGACCGGTGCCACTTGGTGACGTCACAGTCTGATATTACTGTTTTTTGACAACTACCCTTCCACCAAATTCAAAGCTTTATAACGTAATATGTATATTATTCATAGACATCACTTCTATAGTCAATGATATTATTGCACCAATTTTGAAAATTCTTTTTCTGTTAGATATTGGATGACACATTTTTAAAAATATTTCAAAAAAAGTAGTCAACTACCCTATTGTAAAGATATTTGACTGTAGTCCGTTTTGTGTCTTAATTAAATTAATAAAAAAAGTATGTAATTGATACAAGTTTCAAATCCTTTAATTGATTCTATTCAACTACATCACTTATAAAATTTGAACCATTAATATTGAATCCGAAACCCAAAGAACAGTTTTAAAATTCTCCCACACGGTGACCGCCCGCGGGTAAATCGTCCGGCAACTCCGACAATACGGTAATGATCCCCGGCGGCGCCGGAAAAGCCGGCTGTATGTATTACTGTTCTCCGGCTGATTGGCGACTGCGGGGTGCGTGATTGCTACCAACAGTTGTAATGTACTTTTAATGGACACGGATTAATCATTACATCTGCCTTAGGGTCGCTGTCCATGCAATTGAATATGCAATAAGATCATTTGCTTCTCTAGTTCTGATGGATTTCATATAGACGGTCACCTTTATTGGCTCAAGGCGTATAGAAGTGTCAGTACAATTAAATGCTTGAGTTAAATATTGTATTGCATTTATTACTGGTGTTTGCGACTTCTTCCGTGTAGGAGAACTCATTCCGCTTAATATAGCCTATCGACGTACCATTAGCTTAATGGGTTTGTGTAAAATAAACCAGAAAGGCATCCTCTATTACAGGAATGTACGAAGATTAAAGTGAAGCAAAATTTAACTAAAAGATAGAGTTTTCTTCACAATAAAATTGGCACACTTTTTATTCTATTATAACAATGTGATAAGGATATGCTTTTCTACAAGCTTTGACGCCAATGGAATAGAAAACAACGTATAGGTATGAAATATCTTATAGACAAATCTAGCGCAAGGATACATTTGTTTTAACCGACTTTCAAAAAGGCGGAGGTTCTCAATTCGTGTGTTTGAATTTTTTTTATGTATGTACGCTGATTTCTCTGAAAATCGTGACCCTATTTCCGTGATTCCTTTTTTATTTAGTAAATAAGGGGCTCGAAATGGTCCCATTTTAATGCGTCTTGGTTTAGAGTTCATAATTTTATGGAACATACTTAATAGACGTGAATCATTATTCTATTAGTGTTAACGTTTGTAAAAGCAACTTGGCTACAGGCCCAGTACTATCAGACGGACCAAAGGGCCATAAGTTCCGATACAAGAGATTAAAGTGTTAGTACTTTTTCTAAATTCTAATTTAGTCTAAATTCTATGGTTACTGCTCAATTTTACTATTGCGACATCTTCCAAGTTTTGAGAATCAAGTGATATTAATATTGACACTTTAGAAATCAAATTACTCAATCACAGTCCTAGACCATCTCGAAAGGACACGCAATGTGAATATTGCCGCAAAAAATCTTACTTTCAATGTAATTATTACATAGATAATATGTAATTAGGTGCAAAACGAATGGCGAAATTCGTACGGTTTGTTTACATACGCGGTAACCAAGGAGAGTTTATGAAGATATACTTGCTTTCAAAAGGCAACAGTCACACCGTTTGTTTACACTAGGTGACAGATTATTGCATAGCAAGAAACTGCCGCTCTTATGCGAAAAACTCTCAATGTGTAACCTCGGCTTTATACGAATCTTGACGGATATTAAACAATCGAATAATGCGCAATGATTTCTAGCAATAATTGACTTGACGGATATTAAAAAAACTAATAATGCGCAATGATTTCTAGCAATAATTGATTTGTCTAAATGAGGCTCTCCCGTATTCACTAGCGTTATTTAGCTAAGAACAGTTTAATGCTAAAATAATAAGTCTGTTTCAGTATTTTCGACATGACATTCGCAGTGAGTACGTAATATGCGTTGTGATTGCATAATGAAATACAATTTTGCTTCAGTTGGCTCAGATAAACAAAGCTGAGCAAGGCCAAAGAAAACTATGAAATTGCCGGTATTATGAGGTCGGGCGCACTGTGAGTCCTCATAGTATTGTATGTGAAGACGGGTATTATAATGTTATAGATAATGTCATCCATGATTGCGCGCGTTAACAATTTATGAGCGAGGATTTCGCGGGTAAAGGGCTTTGGTTATTCATCGTAGTACGCGTGTGCACTCATAGGCATTTAGTGTGTATTTACATATCTAAAACACACGCGGAAGGTTGCGCACTTACGAACTTATGCATAAACAGTGTATAAACGATTTTTTAGTTACAGAATGCTTTGCCTTCTTCCTTCAAACTCAGTTCAAAATTCTTTCGAACAAGACGAAAGCTTCGATAGCTAAAGTAGGTTTATAACTCAGAATAAAGACTAAAGCATAGAAGGAGTCTAAATCACACTCATATACTTATCCTATTTTTTTAAATAGACCAAAAAAATTGAAGAGAAAGATACAAATATTATGTTGTTAAAGACGGCTTGCGTAGGTACACTATACAAACGTCTAATTGGATACCTTGGCTACCTTTACGATGCCGAATTTAAAAGCGAACTAATGTCAAATTATACAATTTGCCAACGCGCCCACACAATTTGGTTACGTTTTTCCGTGCGGGCTTTGTTTACCTGTTTTATAACTTGACTGCCTCGGTGGCGTCGTTGTATTACAGTACGACTGCAATGCTGAGGTCTCGGGTTCGATCGAGTGATATTGAGTTTTTCTATTCAGTATCAGCCCGGAGTCTGGAATTTGTGCCGATATGGCGATAGGCTCGCCCCCTATCACATCATGGGACGGAATAACGGCGAAAAGTGGGTGCACTAGTTGCGCCTCTGCCTACCCCTTCGGGGATAATAGGCGTGTGTGTGTGTGTATGTTTTATAACTTCTGTCACAAGGGGTCACAGCACAACAAAATTTCTTGATGTCTATGAGAGTGTAAGCTCAAATGTCACAGCATTACTTCTATGCTTAGTCCTTATTCTGGGGTTTATAAACTGTTTATGAGGCGTATAAAAGACGTTCAACTGTAAGCGATTAGAATGAGGTGCGTTATCTTGGATGGCATTATGTATAGAATGGGCCGCTATAACTAGGTGCAATGGTGCAGTGCGTAGTACCTCGCTCACCTTCCTGCCGACGCGGTTGTTGTGGAGGTTCATGAGGGCGCGTGCGTCCCGCTCTAGTTCCCGCGCGTCCAGGAACCGCCGCGCCACGCGCGCCCCGAATGCGCCGGACCCGCAGCCGCCCCACTGGAACTGCTCCACTGCGTTCACTACGCGCCGTCTGTTCACAAACCAAATGTATACAGACTGTTAAAAAAAAAACATAAATTATAACAATATAATGTAAAAAAACGTGTTTTAGAACTTTAAATTCTTCCTATTATATGCCTGTATTATCCAATTAAGTACCTAAGCATTTTTTTTTTTAGTAAGCTGTAAACACTTTTAAGAGGTAAACGCAATCGTCTATAGTTTATACCTGTAATTTAAACAAATTATGTATGTGCTGTGTATTACCTTATAGTATTTCGAAATGAATTATAAATAAAACGTAATATGTTAACAAATATTTTTAAACTACCACTTAATATATGACAATTATTTTTACAATATTTTCGCCTCTGTTACGTTACGTAAGAGTTAAGAAGTTATCAGTTGGTGAGGTCTACTTTCTCCAGTGGACGGCGACAGGCTAATTGATTGAAGAAGTAAGTTAGACATTGCATAGGTGAGTAGCTGACCTGTTCGCAGTACAACCGCAGGCGGGTAGCTCGCCCCGCGCGCACGCCATGCTCAGCGCATGCGTCACGCCTGCTGACGTGATGGCGTATGTGAACGCCGCCTCGCGAGTCGCTGCACAAACAATCATTACCATTATTAATACACTAAACAGCATCGACTAGGCTATGCTGTCCTTCATCGGTGTTCCCCGAGCGCTATGACTTGTCCTTCTTTAAACGAGGCTAATTTGGGAGTGAACTTCCTACATCGGTGTTTGCTGAACATTATGACCTTCTTTGAGTCGTCAAGCCCCGTTACGGACGCTGACGTCCGAGTAAGCGGGGTTTGACGGGTTAAACGAAGCTAGAAAACAGGGATCACCTTCTCATAGGCAACGGCATGGCTGTGCCTATATTATTACCATTCGGTGGATCGCTTGGTAATTTGTCTACTAAGGCAAAAAAAGGCTTGATGCGTCGATTCAAATGTATTCAATGTTATGACACAGCGACCATTAGGAATCACTACATATTATAAAACAAAGTCGCTTCCCGCTGTCTGTCCCTATGTCCTCATGTCCCTATGTATACTTAATCTTTACTTCGTGCTTAAATCTTTAAAACTACGCAACGGATTTTGATACGGTTTTTTTTAATAGATAGAGTGATTCGAGAGGAAGGTTTTTATGTATAATACATGCATAATATATTATTACAGGAACACTGATAATTTTAGAGGTTTCTAATCTGATGTAAATGAACACATTTCTTTGCGCCTACATTGCAAACGCTGGCTAAACCCTAGGAGATAGATCAAAATAATGTACTACAGTATTGTACACCTTAAAAAGGTCTACAAAAAAGTCCACGGTGGTATATGTCTATCTCTTAGGGATAACCCACAATAACCATTTTTCATCCTTTACTTTTTACGAGAAATAATGGCTTATTTTCGAAGCGATTTTAAACAATACAGCATTAATCCTTATCCAATTAAGTACCATAAATACATTGTACATTTAATATAGATCAATATGGCCCTTTACAACATGTAATTTAAATAAATATTTTCGAAGATATTACAGATTTAAAATGCAGGGACATAGCGGTCGTGGCGGTACCGGCCGGGGGGCCGGCGGCGCGTGTCTATAAATGAGAAAATATGGAGATAATATAAGATCCTGAGGAGGACATAGGCTACTTTTATCCCGGAAGAACATAACCCGGGAATTTTATCTCGGATTTTTTTCTCGCGAGTGGAGCCGTCACTGTCATGCCACTGAACTGATTGCGATGAAATTTGGAAGGGACATAGCTTAAGACCCTGGGAAGGACCTAGACTAATTCTTATCTCAGAAAAACTTCACCAATGGATGGAGTGATTCAAGAGGAATGCTTATGTGTATATAACATAAATATTTTGTATGACAAAAAACTTATTTCAGCATGTAATATGCTTTGCTACCTGAGCGAAGCCAGGGCGGGCCGCTAGTAGGGAATAAATGCGAATTGATTCGGTGAACCTCGCTACTGGTTTAGTCGAGTGAGTCTTTAAACATAATCGTAATACAAGCATTTTGGAAGCACTAGACTAGCTCAATATGTCGTAGAACATTTCTGTCGTGATAAAATTTGCCACACCTTTTCTTTCAGTGAAATTAGCATCAAAATCGATTGAAAAATAAAGCAGTTATTCGATTTTGACATATTCTTGTGAGCAAAAGTGGGGGCGTGGCGGAGATATCGCGCCATCTCTTTCGCACGCACGCAGCGTTATGACCGACGGCGCTTGGTGACGTCACAGCCTCGTATTGGTGTTTTTTGACAGCTACCCCCTTACACCAAATTTCAAAACTGTATAACTTACTCACTATTTCACCAATTTTGAAAATTCTTTTTCCATTAGATTTCGGATAGCATACATTTTTCATAATTGTATTAAAAAAAATAGTCAACTACCTTATTATTATAGGTCCTCTCCGAAACATGGATTAATCCAAAGCATTTTTACTTTATGAAAGCCATCTAAATCAGTTTTGTTTACAAAAAGTAAAGTCTATACTATGGGCCAAGCTAACTACAGATTGGATCCCAACAAATGGTCGCAGAAAACGGGGACGGCCAAGGAAGCGATGGGGAGACGACCTAGACGCATTCGAACCAGACTGGGAAGAGTTAGCGGAAGATCGAAGGAATTGGAAGAAAAAGGGGGAGGCCTTTGCTCAGCAGTGGGACACATGTGAGGCTTAAAAAAAAAAAAAAAGTCTATACGTTTGTCGGGAATAATTACGAACACATTTCAGTCGATCCGTTTAGAAATGTAGGCGTTTTAGGACCGATGCAGATAGATGATTGAAATGTAGCCGAGGCGAGGGAATACATGAATAGCATTACGCGACTGAACACTCGTTCATTAGTGTAACGATATGCGAACTTGATCTCTTTAATGTGTTTTGCAGTAATGGCGATACTGTACCTACTAGATTTCGACAATTCAGAATTGCATTCGTTCGCGTGAGCCAAAGTCTCAGAGTGCATTTTTTTGGGGTAAAAAGCTTATAAGATGGTTATACATTATTTGTTTGTTCTGAGAGCCAAATTATGTTATTTATTCAGCGGCTTCTGAGTTTACTTTTAGAGTGCTCAAAAATGTGTTAAATCAAACTGGATGTCGTTTCCAAAAGAAACAGTTCGTCATCGGGTTGAAAGCATGCCCTCGGTTTCAAACTTGTGTTCAACATAAAGGGGGCGATACTCGATATTAGACAAAATCCCAGCAGATAGGTCATGAATAGTTTATTTACTTACCTGTGGTCGATCTTTGCGTATCTTTTGCCAAAATTTTATTATTCATTAAAATAATTACGAACTTGTGTACTTAACATTTACATACATGTATAGATACCAGCCCTGTATTATATATGGCTAACTGCAGAACACGGGCCTCCTCTTCCTTCGAAATTCGAAATTCAGAGAACTTCTCAGGTATGCGGGTTTTCTCATAATGTTTTCCTTCACCGTTAAAGAGCGATAATTCACAAAGAATATACACGTTTTTTTTTTATGTCAGAGGTGTGTGTCGTTGGGTTTGATCCTAGTTGGGAGTGGAACGGACTGCCGAGACTTAACATTTAATCTTGTTTTAATGTTATATTTTATATTGTTTTGAATAGTAAAAGGTTTCTGAATGCAGCAGTACCTAAGTAAGAAAGAAAGAAGTTTATTGTTTGAACAAAAATTAAAAACAAAACGTTACATTATTTATGACTAGCTTTTGCCCGCGGCTCCGCCCGCTATAGAAAGTTTTTCCGGGATAAAAGTCCCGCTTTATATTTTCCCGGGATAAAAAGTAGCCTATGTGTTAATCCAGGACATGATCTACCCGTGTGCCAAATTTCATCGAAATCCGTTCAGTAGTTTTTGCGTGAAAGAGGAACAAACATCCTTACATCCAAACATCCAAACATCTAAACATCCAAACATCCAAACATCCATACATTCTTACAAACTTTCGCCTTTATAATATTAGTAGGATTACCGAAGCAATTAATGCTTAAAAATTGGGCCTGCCATTCAGCTATATGCTGCTGTACCATTTATGCAGTACTGCAGCGCTGGTTTTCAATGAGAGGTCCATAAGTGTACTATTATATCTGATTTTTAGTTAACAATGACTGCCTCGGTGGCGTAGTGGTATTACAGTACGACTGCAAAGCTGAGGTCTCGGGTTCGATCCCCGGGTCGGGCAAAGTGATATTGAGTTTTTCTATTCAGTATCAGCCCGGAGTCTGGAATTTGTGCCCGATATGGCGATAGGCTCGCCCACTATCGAGCCTATTCGAACCTAGTACCTCAGCGTGCAAATCATACTCGTAACGCGTAGGCAATACAACTACGCCACCGAGGCAGTCAATATTATTATTACATAGTGTGTAAGTAAGGCGAAACCGAATATTTCCGGATTATACAAACAGTCGCTGAATCGCCTCTGCATACATTACCGTATACCATAATACCACTAATTCTAAATTAGAAGTATCTGTACGATCCGACATTGACACGACACGACACCGACCCGACACGGCGTGTTAGTCCACTAAACAAACGCTGCCAATTAGGTGCTGTGAATAAATCATTTTGTCTGTGGGCGGCCCGGGCAGAGTCTCTACTCAAGACTAGCTACGTCGCGCTGCTTCACTCGCTGTTAATATTTTAACTCAATTTTGCTAGCATGATTTTCTGAATTAAGTCCTTATTCGTTTTCTGATACGTTACAGATTGATTTTAATTTTCTGAACCATAACTTGCTAATAAGAACTTGTTTCAGCTAGATCTGCATTGCCTTTGGTGTATTTCTGTAAACGCAGTCGGAGGCATCTGGTCATTCCGAGATTTTGTTGCTCTGCCTATATCACCAACCAAATTATGAGAAGTGAGCGTGTTATACCTCCGACAGCGTTTGTGAACACTGTCAACTAAGATTATTCAAAACCAAAATAAAATACTGACTGCCTCGGTAGCGTAGTTGTATTACAGTACGACTGCAAAGCTGAGGTCTCGGGCTCGATCCCCGGGTCGGGCAAAGTGATATTGAGTTTTTCTATTCAGTATCAGTCCGGAGTCTGGAATTTGTGCCCGATCTGGCGATAGGCTCGCCCCCTATCACATCATGGGACGGAATGTCGGCGAAAAGTGGGTGCACTAGTTGCGCCTCTACCTACCCCTTCGGGGATAACAGGCGTGAGTGTATGTGTATGTGTGTGTGTATGTCTTAAAACCCTATCTGAAGAATATACATTTGAATAACGAAAACCCCATCCAAATCGGATCAGTAGTTTTTGAAAAACACGCAGCCATACAAACTTCCATACATACATTCATACATACGGGTCGAATACAGAACCTACTTTTTCGAAGTCGGTTAATGAAAAAATATTTTACCTCTGCCTTTTCGAATAAATAACTGAAGGCTAAAGAGTAGGCGCGCACGGGTGGTTAAAAAGATGGGCTCTTGTATAGCCGCCTCACTACCATACGGCAATGTAAGTACCGGCGAGAATGTATGAGAAGAGGCGACAGAGGTGTTAGATCATAGCATGTAGTGTTCAATAGTCTTTGCCTACCCTTATGGGACAACGGCGTGAGTGTATATGTGTTTGTAATTTTTAACCGACTTCAAAAATGGAGGTTCTGTATTTGATCCGTATGTATGTATGTAAATTTGTATGGCCGCGAGTTCCTCAAAAACTACTGATCCGATTTGGATGTGGTTTTCGGTATTCAAATGTATATTTTTCAGGGAAGGTTTTAGTATATAATTTATGAAGATCTTCGGAGATACACAATGGAACTCTTCAATAACTAACAGCAGAAGACTCGCGAATGTTGCAATCGTGTATCTATGATGTATTGTTTACACAATTTGTTAATTAACTAACAAAAAATCAATAAATAAAAACTTTTTAACAAAAAATAAACCGACTTCAAAACCATTACAAATAAAAAAATAATTAAAATTTGTATTCGCTTATTATATGAAAGTTGAAACTGTTTTTCCGATCGTTAAACCGCTAGTGCGCGCGTGCTTTATATTAATGCTCGGCGTCGATTTGAGCAGAATCGAGGAGCACCGAATTAAATCGGTTTTATTTTACGGTAATTCAGGTCGTTACGTCACAACACGTTTCTGATGGACGTAGTTTCATAGTAAATGTAGGTATAGCAAGCGAATTTCGATAACTTTTCTTGTGGAATTATTTGCAATGTTAATTAAAGTTCAATAGTTTCTTTAAGTACAACTTTTTATTTCTAGAAGGTCTTAACTATTAACAATAGTGTTCGGAGATTGATGTTACAAGAACAGCGGGCCAGGAAGCGTTCTCACAAATAAAAGTGTTAATGCAGCGTTACCATTTTCAACAATTGTGACTATTCATTTCAACTCCTGGAGCCTAGTCGACGCTAGCTATAATGTAAACTCAGACAGCGTCTGGAGACGATGATTGCTACATGTCAACAAAATTCTTAGTTTTGTAACATAGAGTTACAACTATAATTTGGCTATGAACCGCCCAAATCATGTTCTCGTAGCGTTCAATTGTTATTGCTAACATTGGGTAACTATTTAAGAATGTTTAGATTTTTTGTCTCGATAGTGTTTTAAAGTCAAGATTTTGTCATTTTATAAGGAAAATAAATATGGCGTCATTTGTTGCGCCTATTCCTTTAGGAATAAATGGCGTGTGTGATGTGTTAGGTACGCCTGAGATTAATTTACAACCAAAAGAATAAACCATACATACATATACATACATATACACTCACGCCTGTTATCCCCGAAAGGGTAGGCAGAGGCGCAACTAGTGCACCCACTTTTCGCCATTATTCCGTCCCATGATGTGATAGGGGGCGAGCCTATCGCCATATCGGGCACAAATTCCAGACTCCGAGCTGATACTGAATACAAAAACTCAATATCACTTTGCCCGACCCGAGGATCGAACCCGAGACCTCAGCTTTGCAGTCGTACTGTAATACAACTACGCCACCGAGGCAGTCAATAATACCGAGGCAAGAATAAACCAATTAAAATAAAATCCGTAAGCGTGTCAGGCAAATATTCTTCGTCTGTCGCGAACTATCTAATAGATTAAGACCTTTTATTTAAATCTAAATAGCCGGCAAATAACTTCACACTACCACATGGTGGGAGATTTGTACATCATCATCATCAGCCTTTATCAGTCTACTGCTGGACATAGGCCTCCCCTAATGAGCGCCATAGCGCCCTGTCTTCAGCTTGCCGCATCCAGCATCTGCCTGCAGTCTTTCGCAGATCGTCATCCCACCTGACCGGAGGGCGTCCTACGAGATTTGTACGTACAATAAAATCCTCCACCACACGCTCGTGTGTTCAAGCTGTATGTCGACTATTGTAATTGACGTATTTACCCATCGGCATGACATGTCCGAAATGGTTGCCGTCGCCAACACCGCTGCAATTCCACCGGCGACCGCTCAGCTGTACCCGACACTCCTCGTACGCCATCCTGGACATCAAATCACCTTTTTATTGTAGAAGAAGCTAAACTTTAACATTTTTTTTATGGGCTGGATCCAGGCCGCTTTTGATAGATCCGTCTAGAAATCTTTAGGGGAGACCTATGTTCAACAGTGGAGTTCATGATGAAGTTGATACTATAAGCTATGTTAGACATGGCCAATCATTTTGACTCTCGGATCCTAAAAAAAGACCGACCTTCCGAAGTTCCAAATGTTATTCACGTTAAGCGTTTGCCCTAAGGATATTGTTTGGACACACCTTTATGCTATAGTTTCTATTTTTCGCGAACGCCTTAGGTATCCTCGGAAGTTCCTACTAGGAAACCAGTAGACTGGTTCATTTCTCAGTATTAATAATGTACTCTGTGGTTCATACCGCAGGCCGTCTCCGATAGCCGCGATGGCTGCTGGCGAGGCGCGGCACATGGCGCGTTGCTTGTCCGTCAGGCCTGGAGCTTTGGCGCAGACCAAATGCGCGCCGAGGGAAACTCCGCCGCACGCGCCGCCTCTGCACAGAATACACATATTGTCTAGTTGTTTAATATTAGGGCTAAAGCTCGCTGCTCGTTGCTGCTGCCTTATTCCTTTTTCACTGATAATAGTTTTATTGATAGTTTTTGGCTCATTTTTTAATCGAAATTTGAACCCAATAAAGCACTTTTTGTATACCACGCACGACAATGTAACGTCTCTCCATTTAATTAAGTGAAGTCCAAAAAGGCCAAACAAAAATTGTTATAATATTCTTAGAAAACATATATTATTATGTTATGCCAATTGAAATCCTCCTTTAGATAAATAAAACCTTGTAATTTTTTCAGAAGACAAACATAAAAGGCAGACGTTGCGAAAATCTCAATGTTACAAACTGTATTTACGTATGATATCTAATGAAATATATTTATTTGCATATCATTAAATAGCAGGAAACGCGGCAGTAACGGTTGCAACGACGTACATGAGAATTGTGTCATTTACATTATTTGTTTTGTGCTATTTAGCGTGTCGGCTATGGAATTCGGAAATACGGTGCTAAACAGAGATTGTAATTATACGGTTGACGCGTGTGGTCATAGGCAACATGGTAGCCCCTGTCATTTAATATGGTACAGTTAGCTACAGTAGATGAACAAATTCAAAACGTTAAATTGTCTTTACACTTTTGTATTCTTACCAATTTTTGTTTTCTCTTCACAAAAATAAAATAAAACACTTTACTTCACACAAAGAAAAACATGTTTTAATTGAACTGAACGCGTATGGCTCATTTTGAATTTATTCACATATTTATGTGACCGACTGCATGTTACTGTAGATAAAGTTATTTGTTCATTATAGAACATGCATTTTCTATTGCCCTTTGACCTACATACTTATTTTGTTGTGATTGATCTAGATTCCATGGAGGCTGGATATTACTAATATTATTATAAAAAAATAAAAATAAAAGGAAGGTACAAAGATTGATTGTCAGGGATTTTCAAATTAGGCGGAGGCTAAATATTGAGAAACGAACTATTAATTAATTTTTTAATTTGTTGCGCGAGTGGAATTGGAAGCCTAGCGCAGAGGGGGCGCGAAATCCCCAAAAACACCTCACGTAATTAATACCATACCATACCAGCCTTGTATTATATACTGCCCATTGCTGAGCACGGGCCTCCTTTACTACTGAGAGGGTTAAGGTATTAGTCCACCACGCTGGCCCAGTGCTGGTTGGCAGACTTCACATACCTTCGAAACTCAGAGAACTTCTCAGGTATGCAGGCTTCCTCACGATGTTTTCCTTCACCGTTAAAGCGAGCGATAATTCACAAAGAATACACAAATATTTTTTTTTTTAGAAAAGTCAGAGGTGTGTGCCCTTGGGTTTTGAACCTGTGGACATTCGTCTCGGCGGCAGTCCGTTTCACTCCCAACTAGGGGCGGTATTAATAAATGAATCTCAAGTTTGAGTTACATCTCAAGTAGACATAATGTATGAAGCCATACATTATGTCTACTTGAGATGTAACTCAAACTTGAGATTCATTTATTAATACCGCCCTAGGCTATCGCCGCAGGTTACGTAATTAATGGATGTCCCCTAATACGTCAGTTTTTTGGGACCGCGAAAAGAGCTGTTCATAATTAATGATCTTAGTAATTTACAGAGTTGATCGCAATATCAAATTGCGAAAGCGTCTGAAAGTCATACTTGACAAATACCCTTTAAACCATCGAAGGCTAATTGTTTTGCTTGTTACCTACAACCTTATATCTAAGCCTACAACTGGCCAAAGTTTTATGTAAATTGTCGCGTCCGTGTCACAGGCCTTTGTTAATTGGTTGTACTCGTTAACATTTGAGTATTAATGAGTGGACAACAGTTATGTTGGAACTCTTCTGCAAACGCAAATCTTTGTTAATTGAAAAATGTATTTGACTTTTCGAGAAATTAGAGAAATTGTTATGGTAAGAAATTTGTTTATTTAATATCTTTATGTTAGGAAATAAAATGCGTAATTTTAAGATGTTTAACATCTGTTTTCTATTGCTTCGTATGACTAGACGAGTATGCCGTTCACCTGATGGTAAGCGATACGACCACTCGTAAACAGTAGTTACACCATCCAGCACCATGAGTTATAAAGTATTGTGTGGCATTCCACTGCGCTCGTCATGAGACATAAGATGTTAAGTCTCATTATGTCCAGTAGTTATACTGGCTACAATGTCCTTCAAACCGAAACACAACATGCATGCACACTGCTGTGGTAGAAATAGACATTGCGGGGGTACCCACCCAGACGGACTCTTACATATGAGAGACCTACCACCAGTAAAAGTTATGATCAAAGTTATGACTAGTGAGCTAACATTCTTATCAAATCTATATTTTAGTATACCATAAAATAATTTTAATTTAATAATAGGCGTACAAAATGAAAATAATTCAAAGCCTAAATAAACAAAATTTAAATTCTCACTGGACACTTATAATTATAATTTATTTTTCGAAGAAGTTTTTATGCCTCTTATTTATTATATTTGTTTAAAGAGGTCTGTACAATCAACAGGTTTCAATAAGGTTAATATGTTTAAAGCTAGCACGTATTTTAGAGTAGGTATTTGGCATCTTGTAGGTACATTATTTAGATATCCTAGAGGAAGCTAGTCCCGGAGATAGAGATTAAAGGGGTTCAGTCGTTAGGAATCCCATTATAATTCAATATCGGGATAAAGGAGAATAATACCATCTCTCTCGCTCTATGGAAAACCAAAAACATTTTCATTCCAGTAAAATTGAAATCAACTATAACGAATGTTATCTTGTGGAAAGGTAATAACCTCGTGTCCCACGCAGCGATTTGCATATTCCAACAAATTCCATATTGATTAGTAATAATGTTAATTATCTTTGATTAGTTTGCTTTCTCCACCACCGTGGCCTCACGGTTGTGGGTGGCTGGCGTTGCTCACGGGCGTTTTTTCAGACGCTTTGATTAATCGCTGCCGTAGACGAGACGCCTTACAATCGTCAACGCCAATAGAAAACGAACCTCGCCGCGTTCCCCGTCGCCCTCCCGACCCCCCTAGCAGTTCCGGCCCGCGTGCCGATGACAACACAATCTAATAGGATTAGGCCTAAAAACCAATCTTTCCCTAATCGTTGATGTCTCATCCTCTCTCAGTGGCCGTCCTGAGCCGAGGTTCGTAACCCGTTAGTGGGTTGCCCTCAGCATGGTCACTTAATTCAAAGGGCTGCGAGCGCCTTCTGCGTTCATCCTAAAAACCGGTGTGGCCAGAAAAGCCGACTCGCGTCAGGCTACTGGCAGTATGGCCATTAACAAAAAAAAAAAATAGAAAACGAAAACTAATGTACGCGAATGATGTATTCGTGCGAAAGACTTGTCGATCGGATATGTCGTTCGCATATTTTTTTCTATTCCTCGTAACGCTTGTAGAAAAGTATGTTGGCTACTGCGCCACGATTACAATAGATGCATTATTATATTGTTGGGAGTAAAACGGACTGCTGAGACGGAGGTCCACAGTTTCTTGAACGGCCAGGGTAAACGACAGCAAACGTGCATAGAGTGCGTGCTGAGAAATTCTCTACAGGAATATCGAGGGCATGTTAAGTCTGAAAACCCGCACTAGACTATCGTGGTGACTATACATTATCATACGCGTATAACATTTTCCACATAGATCCAACAAAGAGGGGGGGGGGGGCTTAAACGTGATTACTAAAGTAAATATGTAGCACTTAAACCAACACTAATTGAAATAAATTAGACATGACTTATGATATACATTCTAATTTCTGCATGTTACAGGAGGTCCTTATTAGATTTTACATAAAACTCTGCAGCGCTTATGGCGTGTAAAAAAACGCAGCGTTTACACTCCGAACTAATAAAATTCCAATATATTTGGTCAATATTTAGTTTACGGTGATCAAGTCGTGAACGTATATCATAATTAAGTATCGATAGCCCGCGGCGTCACGCGTTCTGATCATCGTGTAAATGCTTTCTAAAAATGAATATTATAAAAAATGATTTATTAAGGTACGTTACGGTAATAAAAATCAACTATATTAGTAGAGTGGATATTTTAAACGATTTTTGAGATGATCTGGGTGTTCAATGGAGTTTTCTTGTCTTTGCGGTTCGGTTAACATTGTGACATAATGATTTAGGTTATTAATAAAAGATGGCGCTGTATTTATAATAAATCTAACTGTCAGATTATGACAGCTCAATTCCTCAATAAAGGTATCGCTCTATAAATGATGATTACAGTATAAAAGGTACATTGACTTGGTTATCGTCAAAGGGTCAGAATTCAATTTTGCTAGTGCACAACAGTGTAAAACTCTATTGCATTCAGTTTGAATACTTTTGCCGGGGTACTTACCGGCGTGATCTTTTGGTGATTAAAAGCTATGGGTAACTTTATTAAAATTCAGGAGCCTATTGAAAAAAAAAACACCTGGGGCCGTAGAGGGGACACCTTTCTACAATGTGTAATACTTAGTCTTTGTCTAGGATATGTCATACCCACACCTTTTTGTTTTTTAGTAGCGTTACAAATTGTAGAAAGGCATATTTTCCAAAGACTCTGAAATGGCAAGACTAGCGTACCGCTTGCCAGGTTATCATGATTCTCCATAAACAGAAAGAACTTCATTTCAACTTTGTATTTTTTTTTAAGTAACATCGTTTCAACTCTGTTTTCTTTTTGTTTATGTCTTTGGAAGTGCGCTCCTTACGGAATATATGTGGAGCCACCTTCGCTGATCGCATGAGGAATAGTACTATGATAAGAGATCAATGTGTGTTGAAGGATGATGTGGTGATTAAGATTGAAACAAGTATGCTGAGATGGTTTCGGCACGTGGAGAGGATGGATGAAAGACTGATCACAAAAGGTATTTATCGAGCGAATGTGGATGATACGGCTCGAAGAGGACGCCCAAGGACAACGTTCTCTGACCAAATAAATGATCTTCTCCGAAAAGGGCAGGTCAGGAGTACCCTTACCGGACGAAAATGTATGAAAAGAACTATGAATGTGGAAGAGGCGAGAGGTGTGTCAAGATCGTAGCATGTGGCACTCGATAGTATCTGCCTACCCCTATGGGATAAGGGCGTGAGTGTGTACGTATGTATGTTATTTCTTTTGTAAGTACAATAGTTAGGTATTATATGCATAAAAACCTCTGAGGTTTATAGTTATGCTATACAATTTACAAATTCACTTCACATTAACAAATGAGATAGGTTAGTTAGTTACATTATGAAAGAGACGGATCAAAATATTGAAGGACAAAGTACTGAATGATATTGAACCGCGTTACCCACATGGACTTAAATAAAAGTCTCATGTGCAGTAATTCACAGTGCTGCACAATGTTGTCAGCTGAAGTGGCCATGACTGTGGTACTTTTCGATACCAATACTATAAAGAGGAAAAATTTGTGAGTTAGTAGGGGATAATCTCTGGAAATTCTTAACCGATTTTGAAAATTCTTCCACTAATATGAAGCTACGTTACTCCTGAGTGCTATAGACATTATCTTGGGAAATTATTTATTCCAGAAAAACGTTTTCTGGATTAATGCTAGTTCTATGATAAACAAGAGCTCATATAACGTATATAAGGTTAGTTGAGAGACCTGCTTAAGGAGGGTATTCAGTATTCGATTCTCGTCCCAAAATAAAATGTATGTCCTTATTTTTTACGGGAATTCACCACCTATATATATTTGCTCGTTCTAAGCCAGGTTTAAAGTATGAAGGGAGACAGATAATTCTTAAAGGTCCTATTCATAAGTAGAGACAAACAAAAATACAAAAATAATAACTACTTTAACCAAAAATTTTTATTTAAGAAAAAGTTTCTTCCTCTGTTCTATATTGTCGTACCCTGCAGAGTCCACGAAAATGTAATTTTCTTCATTTGTAAACCTATTTAACAATTGTGGTGCAATAAATTTATTTGATTTGAGATCGATAAGATAGGTCTAACCAGTAGCTAACGCAAGACTTATTAGGGACAATTTCAATTTGCTTCTGTAATTTATCGTATTTTTTTGCCTATATTTATTAGTGACTGCATGAACTGCCGTGTATTTAAATAGGTCAACTAAAAATACCTGCTGTATAACTATACTATGTATAAGTATTTACTTACAAATATAAATGCATCTCTGTCCTAAATGATGACCCTTAAGATGTCGTAAAGGTCTCGGGGTCCATCTGATCCTAGGCACGAACAATGCGGAATGCCGGGATGCACGCGAGTTATACGTATTCTCATCTAACAGTTGTTTGTAGGATGCCTTATTGACGAACGGCGCGGGTATATATGACTTGTTTTATTGAATAATATGAGTAAATTTTAATAATTTTTTTTGGGGAATACCTTAATACGCATAGTTGACAATTGTAATTCATAAGCAAGCAAAATAAAGGCAAATTAGCGAGACATGTTTTATTTATATTTCGGAATGGAATGGACTGTCGAGCATTTTGGAATAGATTATGATTATTTTATCCTGTCAACATTCTCAACGTGTTCACGGGGATCAAACGTCACTTGTCAATTAAACGAAAGTTGTTTTACGCGCCTACCCATATGATTCTAATAAGAAATTTGAAATAACAGCTAAAAAAGTTAAAAGAGTAAAACATACTTACAAAGTAGGCTGCTTAGGTATAACATTAATTATTACATTATTCAAAAGCTATAATATAGGATTATCAGCTAAATAATTGCCAGTTGCCGGACATTTTGTAAGCTAATCTGTAGAGTCATTACCATCGTCGTGGAAATGGTAGTGAGGCATTCGTACGTTCCATCACTCTTATCTCGTGGTAAATAACCATGTTCATCAGCATTCGTTATCGTTTAGTTAAACCTTGTGACATTAGCGCCGCTGCAACCTTCTTACTTGGACTGACCACTTATACTTAGGGTTATCCCTCGTATGCATGAATATTGTTAATATAATATGAAAAAAAAAAACAACAAATACATTTAACTTAGTGGTTCGTAATGTCTTGTTCTACTTTTGAGTTCAAGTCCTGTGCTGTAGGTATCAGAAATAATAAGGTTTATTCGATATTACAATATCGTAGTTGTAAGTGACGTAAATTTTTATGAACCTTAAAGGTAAATAAGTCGTCTGATTTAAATAAAGATTTAGTCTTGATGCACCATGCCCAATAATAATATCTCTCTTCTATCATTTCTGATTTTTATTAAATATTGTGGCAACCCTGTCTGCATAATACACACATCCGGCTGATTATAGAGAAATTAATATAGAGACATCTGTTGATAAAATGTCGAAACAACTTGTTGGTTGAGTGTGCTGTGAATCATGTTAACATTTTGATTACATGTTCATGAAATGTTCCAGGTGTAATAAATGATGTTTTCCAGAGATTCTGATAGTTATGTATTTGATATTTGCTAGAGTTTAATTTACGATGTAGATAGTTTATTTTAAAATGCTTTTGAATATCTATTTAATCGAGATGCAAATCTTACTAATATTATAAAGGCGAAAGTTTGTAAGTATGTATGGATGTCTGGATGTATGGATGTTTGTTACTCTTTCACGCAAAAACTATTGAACGGATTTCGATGAAATATGGCACACGGGTAGATCATGTCCTGGATTAACACATAGGTTTATCTCGGGAAAATATAAACCGGGACTTTTATCCCGGAAAAACTCTTTAATGCGGGCGGAGCCGCGGGCAAAAGCTAGTATATTATAATATAACTATGCTGAGATGTCCTCATAGAGGATTAACGTTTCCTGAGTGTAGGTAAATCTGCTCGATTGGTTAGCACTACGGACCACACATAGTATATTTAAGATCGATTATTGATGTTTTTGCTGGTGGCAGGTCTCTTGTATGTGTGGGGCCGTCTAGGTAGGTACCATCGCAATGTTTATTTCTACCGCCAAGCAGCAGTGTGCATATTCCGTTGTGTTCCAGTTTGAAGGACATTGAAGCCAGTGTAATTACTGGGCATTTTTAGATTTAACATCTAATGTCTCAAGGTGACGAACGCAGTGAAGTGCCTCTCAGTACTTTGTAATTATAAGTTCAATATGGTGTTGTTACTGTTTATGAGCGGTCGTATTGCTTACCATCAGGCGAGCGGCATGCTCGACTCGTCATTCAGTAACAATAATAAAAAAAATCATGACTTCGATCTTTGTTGGTTTTATCAGTCCACGACCAAAAAAGAAGCAAAATGAACTTAGTTGGGAGAAATCTGAAACGCTATGACTGCATTTATAGTTTGCGAAGTTAACCCTTCCAATTTAATAAAAGTTCCTCGCAATTACATCCATAAATTTATATAGGAAAATCACTAATTCATAATATGTGTAATCCTTTACAAATAGCAATTAAACTGAGTATCTATTTGCTTAGGTCGCGTTCATCTCTACAAATCAGCACGAACAAATTACTTGTACGTGTCCAGCATAAATCATTCTGTTTATTCAATTTGTTCAAACAAAGCCCCGCTCCCCGCTGCCCTCTGGTGTATAAATCACAAATTAATTGGGCCCACAGCGGCCACGGTGGGCGGAAATATACTCGGAACACTGTATTTCATTGTGCGTGAAATTTGTGGGCGTACTCTGGGGTACAGGTTAGGATTGTCCTACGTAAATAAAAGAAAACCATCGTTAATTTATTTGTTTGTCCTTTATGGTTCTATGAATTTGCTTGCATGGTTAAATTATTTTGGCTTAAAATGTACATTTTCGTTAAAGCAGAACGAATAATAGATAATTTTTACAGTTAAGCAGCGATAATCGGACAAGTTTGTATTACAGGACATCGTATATGACTAAAAAAGAGTTATGCTCACACTCAAGTAACGTAATTTAGTAAAATTCTATAAGTGAGAACTTGTTATTGTCTTTTTGACATTTAAATTGTTGCTATTTCTAATATTAGCTGTAAGTTTTCCACGCTGTAAATAAAAATAAATAAAATAAAATCTAATGTCTCTGGATGATGAGCGCAACTTAGGGCCACGCAACATTGGAAAATTCAAATAGATTCAAAACTGCTTATGGGTAGTTATAGTGGTTAAAATTAACAAAAAACCTTGTTTTATTTAGAACTAGCTTTTGTTCGCGGCTCCGCTCATGTATAAGTAATTTTCCGGACAAAAGTCCCTCTATGTATTTTTCCGGGATAATAAGTAACCTTCCGGTCTCAAATTATCTCCATACAAAATGCTATCGAAATGGATTGGGTAGTTTTTGGGTTTATCGCGTATAAATATTGCGGGCGAATTTGTTTTATGCTATGTTAGGAAGGAAGGAAGGATTTTAGATGATCGGTCGTTTCGTACTAGTAAAAGCAAGAGTCATTAAGCATAATGGGACGAAATTTGGCACATAGATAGATCATCATCATCATCATCAGCCTTTATCAGTCCACTGCTGGACATAGGCCTCCCCTAATGAGCGCCATAGCGCCGTGTCTTCAGCTTGCCGCATCCAGCATCTACCTGCAGTCTTTCGCAGATCGTCATCCCACCTGGCCGGAGGGCGTCCTACACTACGTTTGCCCAGTCGCGGTCTCCACTCAAGAACACGTTTACCCCAGCCGTTGTCGGTTCTTCGCGAGATATGGCCAGCCCACTGCCACTTCAGCTTGCTAATTCTTTGAGCTATGTCGATAACTTTGGTTCTCTGTCGGATGTATTCGATAGATAGATCATGTTCTAGACTAATGTATAAGTTTTTATCCCAGAAAAGTAAATGGTACGATTGATAGGACTTTTATACCGGGAAAATTGCCATGTGTGTAGAGTCGTCAGGGAAGATAGTAGGGTAAGGGAATCATTGACGGCCCACTTAATTTTATAATCTTCATAAAATCGTTTCACGAAGAAATATTAATAATAACTTGATTGAATTGCAACATATCACTACATATGTTAAAATTAAGTTAAAATAACTAATAAAACCCGTAATATGTTTTTTCATTACAATTTACAACACAAAAAATATCGAATAATAGATGTTGGGCTATTTTAGGGATATCTTAGCTCACACCACCTCAGTTAATATTGCTTCCGAATGTATTCCGAGGTACAGTAATGATAATTTTGCGGTAGCGTACAAGAGGTATCTGGAACGGCTTCCCACACTAAATCATATCGCTGTGCCAACCGAAACTTCTCTCGATGCGGGAGTTATGGCACTTAATATTCTATTGACTTGTGCTAATATTTACCGTGTAATATATTCGAATGTTATTAAAAGATTACATCATGTTTTGTCTTATCTTGAACTTGTAGGCAGAGGAATTAATGCAATTAGTTGTCCAAAAGGTTGTATTTCGACGGCTCCGTAGAACAAAGTCGTATATGCAAAATGAAGCTTTTCAGTAGAACGCTTTGAAAGTCTAAGTTAATTGTGAAAATCACAAGTTATAGTGAACAAAACATGATATTCTATAGGGTTCAGTAACAACTTTGAACTTAATGTGTGAAAATAGCACTAATTCGCACATGAATACAAACTAACGACTTTCAAAGCACTCTACTGAAAAGCTAACATTTTGTATATACGACTTTGTTCTACGGAGCCGTCGATTTATTTTCATTAATTTTTTACCGTTAAATGTCGAGATGAGCGATACGACCGCCCATAAAAAGTAGCAAGACCATACAGTACTTCGAATTGAAAAATATGGCAGACAGCACTTCACTGCGCTCGTCATTCTGAGACATGTTAGATGTTAAGCCCATGATTTTCAACCGTGGTTATCCTTGGTGTTATTAAGCTGGACGCGCTCGCAGAGCTTCGAGTGTATCAAGTGCTGCGAGCGCGACCAGCTTAATTTCTGGTACTAGCGAATACAAAAAAAAATTAGTATTTATACGATTATTCTTTCTAGAAAATGGTCTATCAGAGTACCAAAATTCATCATCATACATCCAAATCAGTTCAGCAGTTTTGACATTTACTTCTAAATGATATCGAAACATGTTTACAAACTTTACTATTTTATAATTCTAATACTTGGTGTGAATTAACTGTACGAAGGACAATCGTAGCATCGTTGCTTAGCTAATAAATATGCTTGTTGCTACAAGATGGAGGTTTGATAAGAGAGCTGTGAAGTTGTTCTAATTGTGCGTGCATTTAAGGACAGCAATTAAGAACACTCTCTGGTACTTTCTCTATATTAATACGTCGGTTGTTTCTGTTATTTTTACTATTGTAATGTTTAAAAACTATTGTTGATGGAATAAATTTGGTAGCTTATATGAGAAAAGAATATTAATGAAATTTCTTTGGCATTTATATTGCATAAGTAGCTATAGGAGCAAATGGGCCACTTGATGATAAATGATCTCCACACTCTATTAACACCAACAAACATTAATAAACAGACTATAAACACCAATAATTCCAAAAGAATCATGGATATTGCTTCAATTTTTTTATAAGGATTAAGGAAGAATGTTGTATTCTTGGTCTTCCGTTTTTTTTTATTATATAAAATGCAACAGAACGGTGTTACTTCAGGTCGGCTTTCTGTGCGTTGATAGTACTGTCAGTAGACAACTATTTGTCTACAGCAAGATTACCATTTTAAACATATGTACTTTGTATTTTTTATGGCAATGATATAAATCAGTCAATTAATGAGGTGACCGTAAGTAATCTAGATATTATAGACAGTGTTGCCAGATGTTTGACGGTTGAAGTCGCCTAAAGTCGAGAAAATTCAAAGTAGCCTAAAGTCGCCCACATGTGTGGGGACTCGGAGGGGAAAAAAAGGTCCCCAGTTTTCAATAATTGTGTGTACGGGGGATCTTAAATATCCTCAAATTCGACAAAAACAATGCATAAAACACGATTTTTCCGAAGTAGCCTAAATTGGCGACTAATCACCATTCGCGTAGCCTAAACGGCGACCAGTGGCCATTCGCAATTTTTGTCGCCCGGACACTCTTCAAGATAGCCTAAATGGCGAAAAGTCGCCTAATCTGGCAGCACTGATTATAGATAAATCAAATAATTAGCGTCGTGGGCTGAATCACACCGGTTTGAAGATACGCGATTAGTGCTCGCGCCGCGCGGGCTTCGTTGACGCCGTTACTTCACGATTGTATCTAACTAAAATAATTCCGCGGAGTGTGATGAGTTGGATATACAACCCGTATTTGTAAACACTACATTTTTTTATTTATTGCATTGAATGACGAGACGAGCATGCCGTTCGCCTGATGGTAAGCGATACGACCACCTATAAACAGTTGCAACACCATCCAGCACGTTGTTACAAAGTACTGTGTGCCTTTCCACTCCGCTCGTCATTCTGAGACATAAGATGTTAAGTCTCATTATGTCCTGCAGTTTACACTGGCTACAATATCGTTCAAACCGAAACACAACAGTACATGCACACTGCTACTTGGCGGTAGAAATAGATATTGCGGTGGTACCCACCCAGACGGACTCTTACATATGAGAGACCTACCACCAGCTACTTACAGTTACTTAGCTAAGTATGGAGCAATGGTATGAAAATAAATATGTTTCTCAGTGCTTACGGCATGACAGTCTTCGTAGGCGTACTTGCAACCTGTGAAAGGCTATAATGCAAGGAGTAAACTATGTATAGTACAATTTCTCAGTTCGGTTACCCGTAGTTACTTTTTACAAGCAGTTTACTGGTCAAATATTTTACTATCGCTACCTATTTGAAAAAGAAATAAATCGGATTGTAAAACTGTATTATGCAGTAGTTCGTATGGTAGAGACGAGTTTCGTATAGTGATTGAACAAGATAGATGATGAACAAGGTCAGCTTTCCCCGAGTTGAACCCGTTATTAGGGTCACGGGATGCACGACCTCTTAACACAATGATCATTGCACGAATCAATTTGTTTTCTATGTATGAGGCATGGGATTGATCCAGGAATCGATTCTGGAGTGTTAGAAATCAATTTAATGCTACCTGGATTTCTTATAGGATTATTGAGGTCGAGTTTGAAATATGGGATAATTATTTTGAGTTAATATGTCCATTAAATATTTTTAAGAATTATTTTACCACATGTTGATAAAAGTCTCTGATAGCCTATTTGAAGGTTATTCGCCATATAAACTACAACTTTTGGTTTTGCAGATGAATTATCTGGCAGAAAAAGTCACTAGTAATGTGTCAGATTTATTTGTTAGATAGCGTTATATGTCACATAATTATTTGGAAGTTTATCAGTACCGGTGGTCCTGAACCTTAAAGACTTAAGATGGTTTTAATATTATCTGGTTTTCGATTTAATTATGGTAAGAAAAGAAAAAAATAATTTCTGTAAAGCTTTACGAAATGCCTTGCGATTCATTAGCATTAAATGCTGTAATTAACAAATAAATAATGCTAATAATTTCAACAGCGCGGCGTATCACGTTCACCAAAACGACTCGAGCATTAGCAATAAAATCACTAAAACGGTCAGTTTCATTAAGTGCTTACTTATTATCAACATTCATTTAGTCAATTTGAAAGCCACAAATTTTTTATATGATTTTAAAAGCGTAACGGTAGTTAAAGTAATAAACACAGCAATAGAATGTGTTGTACCCGTGTCGTATGTTGTAATGTTGTGTTGTGAACACTTCTCGATACCAGTTGATAAATTTTAATTAGCTATTAAACACAAAAAGCATTGCCACGCTTTCGTGTAAGGGAATTCTTTTATTTTGCTCACACACTGTCGGCGGATTCATGCAGCTGTATTATTTATTATGAATTACTGGAATACTTGTTTTTAACACGCAATACTACTGGATTCTTTTTTATAAAGTTACTTATATTAATTAAGAAATTTTAATTTTCCTACTATCCATAATATTGTTAAATCTACAAACATATTTAAAACCACGACGCGTTCCTAGAACGAGTTATGGTGGGACGGTCAGCACTAATTTTTTTCTTATAATATACTAGCTTTTGCCTGCGGCTCCGCCCGCCAGTTATATTTTCCCCTGGATAAAAAGTAGCCTATGTGTTAATTCAAAATATGACCTACCAGTGTGTCAAATTTCATCGAAATCCATTAAGTAGTTTTTGCGAGAAAGAGTAACAAAAAATCCATACATAATAGAATTTATAGAAAAACGCAATTTTCAAAGCTTTACATTTTAATCGAGAAAGTAATGGTGGTTTGCTACATTTTTTAAGAATATTTGACGTTAAATAAGAAATATGTATATTTATTTGTACACAAACATTTTTTTGTCGTTAAAAATACATTCGACCGAAGATTACAATAAGTGCACTATATTTCAATTTGCGTTCTTAAGTGCCAGTTAGTTGTAACCTGAGGGTATCACGAGTATTTTTATATTAATGAATGCTACTCAAAGATAATTACGAAGCGCGGGACTGAGCGGTGTCCACCGTCCATGCATCTTCATACTAATTTGTACATTTATCCTAGTCGAGTGTTGTAAATGTGGTCTTTTTATTGAACACAAAGATTTTTTTTAAAGAACAAGTATACTATTATGTTAAGTGTCTGTAACCCCTAGTATACGCATAATTTGACTTTTTCTTATTTATGAAATAGTATCATTTGTTGTATTTTTCTTTTCGTTTATTACGTCTATAAGGAATATAACTATAAAAAATCCATTGTCCATCCGCACGAGCCATGTGTCCCACTAATAGATTGCTTCAATAAAACAAACGCTGTCTAGTTAATCTGTAACGCGGGTGGTTTACGAGTGGACACGGCCTTTGTCGGCGGACCTAGAGCCCAATGTGTCCACCTCATTACCGATCAGCCTTAGGCGATGACCAATATGCACCCTTATACAAACAAACCAAACACCTGTTTTAATATTATGGTAATGACTTTTATATACCATTCACGAAAGTTTAAATGTGATTCATTGCGCCTCGGTGGCTTAGTTGTATTATGGTACGACTACAATGCTGAGGTCTCGGGTTCGATCCCCGGGTCGGGCAAAGTGATTAGTTTTTCTATTCAGTATCAGCTCGGAGTCTGGAATTTGTGCCCGATATAGCGATAGGCTCGGCCCCTATCACATCATGGGATGGAATAACGGCGAAAAGTGAGTGCACTAGTTACGTCTCTGCCTTCCCCTTCGGGGATAAAAGGCGTGAGTGTGTGTGTCTGTGTGTGTGTCATTGCGCCTCGTAAAAATATTGAGGTGGAGAATGCAATGCGCGTTATGTTGGTTATATACACTACAATTAGGTACATATGATGTATCCGGGAACGCTGCACGTGATTATAATCTAGATTCTAGACCAAACATTGACAGAAAGCGAGCATGGTCATTAAAAAGCAATCATCCCTTCTATGCCCTTATTACCTAATCCCTGATTTAGATACTTGCCGAGTACAGACAAATCGCTGGCTCACTATTACAAGGTCCTATGTTAATTTTAATTATGTTCGAAAAATTAGATTTCAAATTCTCATGTTGGTAAAAATGAGAGAAGACACTTAAGGCACTGTTCCCCCTTTACTTATCTTTCAGGATTATTAGAAATGTATACGAAAAAAGACACAGAATCATGCGATTTATACAATTCAATTTGTGCAAAAAATATAACATAGAACTTTGTAATAGTGAACCAGCGAAATAGTAACGAATACGAATGTGTAAATAGTTTATTCGGATGTAATCGTTACTCGTAATTCATAGTCATGGATTTCTTCACGAAATATTAGCAAAGTGATTCGCCTAAAGTCTAAGTTTTACTGGTGGTAGGTCTCTCATATGTAAGAGTCCGACTGGGTGGGTACCACCGCAATATATATTTCTACCGCCAAGTAGTATTGTGCATGCACTGTTGTGTTTCGGTTTGAAGGACATTGTAGCCAGTGTAACTAATGTACATAATGAGATTTAACATCTTATGTCTCAGGATGACGAGCGCAGTGGAATGACACACAGTACTTTGTAACTCAATGTGCTGGATGGTGTTTCTACTGTTTATGGGTGGTCGCTTTGTTTACCATCAGGCAAACGGAATGCTCGTCTCGTCATTCAAAGTAATAAAAAAAATGAGCTATAATAACTAGTTACACAGCTAATCAAATTATCCATAGAATTCCAATATGTACACAGAAGTTATAACATACAAATTTAATCGGAACCCCTGAGATGTCGTCACCGTGACCAATAGCTTTAAATTGTCCACTAATGTCCTCCACATTGTTTCTTTTATGGCCGACGATAATAAAGAAAGGACACAAATGAGCCGAAATACCACGAATTAAAATAAGACGAACCTAGCGAAATGAATTCATAGAAGCACGCTTAGAATTCGAGTTGGGGTCTATTAGTTAACAAAGAAGTTACCTTAACCAGGTGGTCTGGCGGCGACCGACCGGATTCCAACTCGAATCGTATCGATACTAATCGATATGAATTATAATCGATTTGTCTGTGTTATTTTAGAGTTATTGCATGCCAAGCTTAGTTGCACTCGTAATTATTGTTATTGATTTTATGCTTAAATAAGTTTTAGATACCTTATTGTACGATTATTTTGTGACTGCAATGCTGAGGTCTCGGGTTCGATCCCCGGGTCGGGCAAAGTGATATTGGGATTTCTTCTCAGTATCAATACGAACAGCGAAAAGTGGGTGCACTAGTTGCGCCTCTGCCTATCTCTTCGGGGATAAAGTACATGATTGTGCATGTATGTACTTTGTGGTTATGTCATGTTGATACGAAGAAAAATGGAATTAAATTCATTGATTTTTCAACTTCTAGACATGGCAGTCCTGTAGCTTCTTAGAATTTGCATGTGATGGTTGATCAATATTTTGTATTGTTAATGAACTTTGGGTAAGATGATACATAACTATGTTGCTTACACTAAATAAAACAACAGATGATTTCGGAAAGAGTGCTTTTAGCTTTGAGGCTCCCTGTACCTCATCTATACTAATCATTGTTCTTTATAGTGCTGTACGTAGTTATCTAACAATTTTAACCGTTTTCAAAAAAGGAGATTCTATATTCAACCCGATTGTATATATTATGTTTGTATGTCCGCGATTTTCTCAAAAACTACTGATCCGATTTGGATGGGGTTTTGATCGATATTTTTCAAGGAAGGTCTTATAGGCCACTGTAAACATTTCTTAATGAGGATTTATGATTTGAAATACGCGCATGGAGTACAGCGAGAGGACGATTGATTGTCGCTATCAGCGATTTAATTAATTTCACTATTACGCGAAATAAAGTCGCCTTGAGACTAAAATTTTATAGTGTAAAGTTTCATCCACAAAATCGTAGACCCATAACATGCCGCCCTGATGGTAAAAAAATGTGATCAATATTTTTAAAATTGTATTTGTTTTTCAGTTGCCATAGTTCCAGCAATTCATTGATAATCTTTCTATTTGATTAATTTCGTTGCGGGACAAAGACAACAAGTGTCCTCTGAGACTCACCGAGCTTCACCGCTCGGTGTCATAAAATGCACTGCACATGCCACTGCTGATCCTGGCTTACAGGAGTTGCAGTGGCGGGTGTGAGGGCGGGATAGTCTCGTAATTCATTGATTGGTTATCTGCGCTACGCTAGCGTGGTGGAATGCTTGTCTGTGTGATAGAAGCGCACGCAAAAACAACTAAACGGATTTTTTTTATTGCATCGAATGTCGATATGAGCATGCCGTTCACCTGATGGTAAGCGATACGACCACCCATAAACAGTAGAAATACCATCCAGCATCTTGAGTTACAAAGTACCTACTGTGTAGCATTCCACTGCGCTCGTCATCCTGAGACATAAGATGTTAAGTCTCGTTATGTCCTGTAGTTACATTGGCTACAATGTCCTTCAAACCGAAATACAATAGTGCATGCACACTGCTGCTTGGCGTTAGAAATAGATATTGCGGGACTCTAAATATGAGAGTTCTACCACCAGTAAATTGGATTTGGATAAAATTTGGCAGACGGGTAGACCATGTTCTAGAGTAACACATAGGCTATTATTATCCCGGTAATTTGCCATGGGAAATAATGGACATTTTTAGTTTGATTCTTTAAGTGAATAGTGCCTACGTCGTACTTTGTTATGTCTTTGTAGCAAAAAGGCCTTTCACGCGGGCAAAGTCGCGAGCAACTTAGTATAATATAAAGCTGGTATTATTTAATAGTAAGCCACTCGCCTTGTCAGATACCTGCCACGCTAAGCTACGCGTTATGTGATAATGTTATTTACATACATTTATTTATTGAGCTCTTATGCAGATAATTTTGACGTTAAATTATTACTTAGTCATAACCTATTAATTCGAAGTTTATCATCTGATCTCCATTCAGTATTCGTTTAGAGTACTTAGGACTTTATAAGTAAGGAACTATCGTGCTTACACCTAAAATTTATTTCGAATGATATTAGAATGAAGAAAGAAATAATTATAATGTATCGTACAGTAAAAGTACACGTGATATGCATATTTAAATTATAAACGCGAAAGTAAGTTTGCCTGTCTGTCTGTCTGTCTGTTTGTCTAACTAAAATAAAAAATAAATAAAATCATTTATTAATCAAGTAGGCTTATGAAAAAGCACTTATGACAAGTCATGACATATAAAGATAATAACAAATTTACAAAGGTACATATACCAATTACATAATTTAAAGTACCTACATTAAACAACGAAGAACCAGCACGGGCTTATAGGTCCAGAAGACACGGACATTGAGGACGGGAATAGAGCTAGGGAAGGAGAAATGGAGCTGATATAAAAGAAAGGGAAGGAGTATCGAAAGGAAACGCCACGGTCCTGACAGTAAAGGTCCAGCCTAGCTAACCTACCAGCCTTTCACTAGCTATTTAAGCGATGACGACCCGAAGAAGGAAGGCAGAAAGAAACTCCGGGCTTAATTTTTTCGTCATTTATCGGTCAGTAAAGATTCACGGGTAAACCACTGAACTGATTTCCATGAAATTTTGTATGGATATAATTTGAGACCCTGGAAAGAACTGAAGAGGCTTGAGCGTGGGAAAATATATAGCGGGACTTATATCCCGGAAAACTTTTTGTGTGTGGCTACAGAATATGTCATCAGACGAAATCAGCCCATAAACCACAACAAGAATTAGATTTTAATATGGCCACATCACAACTTTTACCATGTGAATAGTCATTCCGGGTATATCAGACATAATTTGTCCAGGAAATGAGTAAAATTAAAACTCGATGAGTGAGTCACGAAATAACCGTAATCAGCGCGGCAGACGTTCCGCTAAAGCGACAAAGCGCTTGATATCCGCCCGGCACAAAGCGCGCACTGACCGTGGCGACGCATTGTGCTCGCATCCGGTGTCTCTCGTTAATGATATACTCTGTGTTACTGTATCTAGAACACCTTTGAGTTAATGAACTAATAGTTTTTGCTCGCAGTTTCTTTCGCGTGAGAGTTTTCCGGGATAAAAAGTAGCCATAGGCTACTCTCCTTCCCAGAGTCTCGAGCGAACTATCTCCATTACAAATCTAATCGAAACTTGTTTGGTGTATTTTGGGTTTTGTGTTCAGACAGACAGACACACGCGGGTACTTTGTTTTATAATATGTAGTGATGTTAACCCTAGTAGGAATATTAATCGCACTTAGTTTTGTTATGTAAGTAATGCATAGTTTGTTACTTCTGATAATTGGTCGGTCTCTCGTATGCGAGTGGCCACCTGGGTAAGTACCACCGCGATGTCTATTTCTATCGCCAGCAGCAGTGTGCATGTACTGTTGTGTTTTGGTTTGAAGGACATTGTAGCCAGTGTAACTGCTGGACATAATGAGACTTAACATCTTATGTCTCAGGATGACGAGCGCAGTGGAATGCCACACAGTACCTTGTAACTCAAGGTGCTGGATGGTGTTGCTACTATTTATGGGTGTGGTTGTATCGCTTACCATCAGGAGAACGGCATGCTCGTCTCGTCATTTAATGCAATTAAAAAAAATCTGGATTCGAGGTACCCAGTTTCACAAATGCATTATGTACTGGAGTTGAGCGCCGCATCGCCGCCACACTCGCTATAGGGGCTCGTTCCGCAGACTTGCGCAATGGGATCAGTAGTACCCTCAGCATGATTTTTTCGTTATAGGCTACGGTTTCGTCTCAGTAAATTTTAGAAAGAAAATTCTCTAAACAAACTTGTTACATTATTCCAAAGAGTTTTAAGATTACATAGAGCGGACATTAGGAAAATTGTCATACAAAAATTTTGAGCCTGTCCGTCAAGAACTCAATCTACCGTGAAATATGAAAACACGTATGTAAAATGCACTAGAACATTCTTTGATATGATCATAATGCGCAAATTGGCAAATTTCCTTCAAAAATATTGTTTATGTTACAAAATTTAAGCATACCGAGATGTCTTGTGACATGGAAGCGACTTATTACCAATTGGTAATAACTTTTGTATGAAAAAAATTGTTCTGATGTCCGGTCTTTGCATTATTCAGATATAGAGTTTGTACAAAACCGTCTCCTTGTAGACGCATGTCATGTTTGACTGACAGCCTGTTGGACTTGCATTGCAGACATTGAATGGACAATCGGACAAAAACACGCGATCAATACAGTATGACAAGACGTGGACAGACGGGATCAATAAATATGTGATTTTATTAACTGAATGCACTTTTACGTCCATGATTTTATATTTTTATGGAAACTTGAAAAAGAACAGTCGAAGGTGGGACTCGAACCCATGACCTCCGGCGTACCGTGCCGGTGCTCTTCCAATTGAGCCACCTCGACTCCACCCTTGGCTGTCCAATTTCAAGATCCCTATTTAAATCTCTTAAAGGAGATGATTTACAGAGATTTTTAGTTTGACCAAAATTCCGTCGTTTTTCCATACCGATATCATGAGTGATTATGACACATATAAATCCTATGTCCGAGGGTAAGCAGAGGTGGAACTACACCCGTTTTTCACCATATATATCCATCCTATGATTTGAAGCTGCCTATAATTATGGCTGCCTATCACATCATATTGTGTGGTAATTTTTATCATAAATAAATTCTTTATCATATTTATTGATAATTATAAACATGAGTTAGAAACCTCATTCACCTTCATAATAGTCATTGGTCTCGACAATAAAACTGTCTGTTTACGAGGCAGTAAACCGACGGTGCAAGGGCGAGCCACTCGCTAATGTAACTAAACCATTAAAATAGCATAAAGGGATATCCGATGGGTAATGTTGAATGCTGCGTAGTGTTACTGATTGACGCTAAGTGAGCCTATGACTTTGCAAAAGGCTTTAACAGTGAGTATAGTCTTTTAAATTATCTATTTATATACATACTCGCGCCTTTTATCCCCGAAGGGGTAGGCAGAGGCGCAACTAGTGCATCCACTTTTCGCCCTGCGTATTTCGTCCCATGATGTGATAGGAGGTGAGCCTATCGCCATATCGGGCACAACTTTCAGATTCCGATAAAAATACCCAATGTCACTTTACCCGACCCAGGGAACGATTGCAGTCGTATAAATATGTTTTATGACTTGTTTAAAAAGTTGTTTGATTGCTAATTTATAATACTTGTTATGTTTATGCCTTTGACGCCTGTGACATCACAAAACGGCCCAATGGAAGACCAGCGCTGGTTTTTACCAGCTTATACTGAGTTGGGGTCGTTTTTGTGGTGATCAAAATTAATTTAAGATATCATTGTACTTAATTATGTTTTAATCATGCTTGTCACAAATAAATATTCTTTCTTTCTAATTGGATTCTAGTTTTTTACGGGCTCGACCAATTGACCCCTCCGTAATAGATGGTAAGTACAGTCGGCTTTTTTTTATACGCCAGTATAGGCAGACGAGCTAGCAGCCCGCCTGATGGTAAGCGGCCAACGCTGCACATGGACTCAGGTATGCCAGGGACACAGACAAGCCGCTGCCTACCGTAACAAGCCGCTGCCTACCGTAAGAAGCCGCTGCCTACCGTAAGAAGCCGCTGCCTACCTAAACAAGCCGCTGCCTACGGTACCAAGCCGCTGCCTATCGTGCTCTAAATAAAGCGACTGACGAGAGAGGATTATCCATCGCCAGTAGAAATAATTATCGTTGTGTGAACAGGATATACACAGGCTGATGCCGGAACGCGACACTTACATGGGCGATTATGGCGGGCTTTAACACCTTATGTACGGTGATCGATATCCGAGTACTAAGTAGGTACAAGATACATTATTGAAAACTATTTGTATAATCAAGGTAAGTGACGTTACAAAGAGATTAGTATATCAAATTGGAAAACATAAAAATTATACAGAAAACATAGCGTGAAAGTGCGACACGGGCCGGGAGTCGGGACTTTTAATTGTCTAAAGCCGGGAGTATTTTTAAACCCACAATTGGTAAGCACTTAAGTAAGTATGGTAACTAAGCGGTCACTATGCTAGTCCTGAAAAAGGGATAACTGTTAAACGAATCATGAGTTGAAGAAATTAAAGTCAATTATGACCACTGCAAAGTATTCGCCACGATTTATTGGCCCCTGTGAAATCCTCGTCGATAGATGTATTTCGTAAATAAAGAAGATTGGAACAGCTGCAACAATGCATATGATTCCCATACCTTCAATTCACTGTTTATCATAATTTAAGAGCATTAATAACTTAATAACATTCGGTTTGCCCCTCGGTGCACGATAAATAAAATAAATGGTGTACTTTTCTTTAATCTCCGACGAGATATCGGTGAGTAACGATGTAAGTAATGTCTTTATGAAGTGGCGTCAGTACGGGGGATTGGGCATTTTTCGAAAGGAAAAGTAGGGTCACTGTTGAACAAAAAGCTGTCTTAGGATCGTGTTTTGCTTGCTTTTTACTGATGGTAGGACTCTCATATGCAAGAGTCCGTCGGGGTGGGTACCGCCGCAATGTCTATTTCTACCGCCAAGCAGCTGTGTGCATGCACTGTTGTGTTTCGGTTTGAAGGACATTGTAGCCATTGTAACTACAGGACATAATGAGACTTAACATCTTATGTCTTAGGATGATGAGTGCAGTGAAATGCCACACAGTAGGTTCTTTGTAACTCAAGGTGCTGGATGGTGTTTCTACTGTTTATGGGTGGTCGTATCGCTCACCATCAGGCGAACGGCACGCTCGTCGCGTAATTAAATGTCATAAAAAAACGCTACTATTTTTCCCTCTGAAGTATAATAATATCAGCTGAGACGCTCTCAAAGTCAACATCTTAAAATCACATGGGACGGGACACGTGGCGAAAATGGGTGCACTAGTTGCACTGCCGCCTACCGCTTTGGGGATTAAGACATCATATTTGCTTAGGAGATGATGTGTTACAATATGATGTAATATTTTAAGATGTTGCATATCTTCGGATATGATTTCTATGGCGTAGGCAGAAACAGCCCACACTTCTTGACATCACGACTCCACTGCTAAACGCAACAACATAGGAACATATTTTTAGTAGCAGTTATTATAATATTTCATCTAAGAATGTGCGAAGATGGATATTGGTTATCGTAAAGTTTTGCGTTGATACCAGCGGTAAATTACGAACTTCATTTGGCATCAAGAATTTATTTCTGGGCGTTTCAATGAATGCTGGTATGACCACGTAATCCAGACTCATTTCGGTCGATATAATTACCAATTATAATTCTTATTCCCCGCGAAAGAAAGTGATAAAGTTAATGTGAAAAAGCTCGTTGCAAACTTAATAATTAACACGCGTTTTAGCTTTCTGTATATTCTCTGAACGATAACATAAGTTAACAATAGCGTTGTAGGATAACACTGCTGTATATAGCTTGTCATCGGAAATCATATTGGAGAAGGGAATAATTTTCTGGTCTACCAAGCACCCCATCAAGAGAACAATGTCAAAAGCGAATAATAATGCTGCGCAATGATTCCTCATTTATGATTTGTTTGAGACTCAAAATTTCATTGTTTATAACATACTAGATTATACCCGCGGCTCCGCCCGTGTTAAAAAGTCTTTCCGGGATAAAAGTCCCGATTTTAATTTTCCCGGGATAAAATGTAGCCTATGTGTTAATCCAGGACATGATCTACCCGTGTGCCAAATTTCATCAAAATCCGTTCAGTAGTTTTTGCGTGGAAGAGTAACAAACATCCATACATCCAGACATCCATACATCCATACATGCTTACAAACTTTTGCCTTTATAATATTAGTAGGATAAATGATGAGACGAGCTAAATCTTAATTGTTGATAGGTACTGTCAGTCACATAAGTAATAGAACAAATTCAAAAATTCAAGTTGCCTTCACGCGTATAAATTAAACGAAACATATTTACTTGTAATCTAAAGTAAATCCCTTTTTGTTTCATTTTGGTGAAAAGAAAAAAAAATGGTAAAAACGCAAAAGTGTATAAGCGATTTGAAGTTTTTAATTTGTTCCCATAATTATTTAGCTGACTGTACATATTGAACAGTAGTAAAACCTTCCAAACTTTAACACTGCGCTGGTCACTTTGAAAAATTACATGTTGAGTCTCATAATATCCTGTAACTTAGGCTGGCTTGCACAACCTACTACGTATGTAACGCTTAACATATTTAAAACCTCGTGCTGTCACTGTCATGCAATAGTAAAATTGACAAAGACAGCACTATGATTAATTACATTTAGCGTTAATCATATTTAGTATGACGCTGTGCAAGCCAGCCTTAATCTGTCAAGCCCCGCGACGGACACCGGTGTCCATATATATAGGGTTTTTCCACACATCTATAATATATTCATAAGCGGGGCTTGACGGGTTAATATCAATAACGATTCAATTCTCAAAACTGGATTACTAGTTCGCCACGACTGATAAAGCGTGAAATGATGCCTCTGCGCATAAGAAACGGTAAGTATTGCGTAACCGAGTCGTGACTTCCCAAGGCTGTCATAATCGACCGATACGATTGACAGCCACAATCTGCCCTTAAAACATCGCCGGTTACCCTCAACAAACCTTACTAAACAACAGGGAAACATAACGTTAACGTGCGCGTCCCACGTTAGGCGTATACGGTATCGTGGGCGAATGGGCGGAGTTGTTAATACGAAATCTTAAATGATTGACTGTCATAAACTTGTTGCAATTGGTTTTGATATTGTGCCTTATCATGTGACGTTTAGGTTGTTATTTGCTTGTAATGTAAGTGTGATGGGGTCGGTAAAAGGATTGGCAGTAATGATCGGTTGGACGACGTAGTCAGCGTCAGTAATTGACTAAACGTGGTTTCACGTATGGGTTAACTTTTGCTGAATAATGTTCGTTTTAATAAAATATGGTAACGTATTTGCTACCACTTTAATTATGGAGGAAAAATGCTAAGTATCCTCAAGCTTTGAAGGTGCAATTCGACTTAAGGTAAAAATACCTCTCGCTTAATTAAAAGCAATGATTACTTTAAAAAAATTGTGATATTCTGTTTACAAATATTAAGTATAATTCAGCAAAAAATATTAAGCACATAATTAAGCGGTGACAGCCTAGTTGGGAGTGGAACGGACTGCCGAGACGAATGTCCGCAGGTTCAAAACCCAAAGGCACACATTTCTGACTTTTCTATAAAAATATGAGTGTAATCTTTGTGTTATCGCTCGCTTTAACGGTGAAAGAAAACATCGTGAGGAAACCTGCATACCTGAAGAAGTTCTCTGAATTTTGAAGGTATGTGAAGTCTGCCAACCCGCACTCGGCCAGCGTGGTAGACTAAGGCCTTAACCCTCTCAGTAGTAGAGGAGGCCCGTGCTCGGCAGTGGGCAGTATATAATAGAGGACTGCTATGGTACATTATCAACATATTTAACTGAATCATTAGATAATTCTGCATCAATTTCATCGGAATTGATTTTATACCTTTCCAAATGGCTACCGAATGAAGAATGTTATTCGAGTCGATCAAATAATTTATTGTATAAATACTTGATTGGCAGTGGGCTCTCATAATATATTTTGAGTGTACTTTTTGTTTGTTTGTTTTATTGAAAATTGGCTTCGTCGGTCGAGGGCTCGCGTATTTATTGAGCCTAATTGTAGGGTACCGTCTTATTATGTTCCCATATTATTTGTACCAAGCGTAGTGACGCGCCATGTATCGATCGTATGCATTGAAATTATCGATAAAGATGGAACGAAATGTGTTGAATTATTTGATTGTGTAACCAATTGGATGTATGAAGTGTGTATAAATGAATCTGATGCAAGTAGTAGAGACTATCCCGTCCTCACACCCGCCACTACAACTCCTGTAAGCCAGGATCGGCAGTGGCACGCATGTTATGACACAGAGCGGTGAAGCTCGGCGAGTCTCAGGGAACACTAATATGTCTGTAACCCGCAACGAAATTAAACAAATAGAAAGATAGGCAGGAGTTGGAAATATTAATTGTCCAAATATAGTTTGTCTATTATTACCTCCATAATATAACAGAGTCAAAGACTGACGATACGCTAAGAAAATAGAGTCGGGGTACTATTTGCGCCTCTGTCCACCCCTTCGGGGATAAAGCGCATGTACACACATAGTGTAGAGACGACGTTCGACCAAGTCCTATATCTTACTTTTTATTTTATCTTACTAATATTATAAATGCGAAAATCTGTGAAAATGTTTGGATGTTTGTAAGTTTGTTAGATGTAAACGCAGGAATAACTAAATGGTGTTGGTTGAAATTTGGCCCATGGGTAGATCATGTCCCGGATTGATAAATGGGTAATCCTCCTAGCCAGTTTCGGCCGCGGCGGCCAATCTCAACGGAGATCAGCCAGGTACGCAGGAGATATAATAGTGCGCAATACACAGGTGCACTTGCTATTCCTTCACTCTCATAGTCCGGTGAGACGGCAATCCGACATGACCGGAGAGAGATCAGGCGCAGGACCAACGGCTTTACGTGCTTTCCGAGGGGTGTCACATCGCCAACTTCCTGACTCCGAGCTGCGACTGAGTAATTTTTAAGATGGAAAACCCAGTCACAATGTTTTTTGTCTCGACCCTGGATTCGAACCCAAGACCTCAGTGCGCAAATCGTACTCCTAACGCGTACGCAATACAACTACGCCACCGAAGAAATCATATAGATTAACATATAGGCTATTTTTATTCCGGCAATTTGTTCCCATGGAACATAATGGATATTATTCATTTGATTCTTAAAGTAGAGGGCGCTGGCGCCGTATTGTATTTTAAGGACTTTTGAAGCGGGAAAGGCTTTTCACGCGGGCGAAGCCATGAGCAATATCTAGTATTATATATCTTTAAAAAGCCGGTGTGTAACTGCCTACCTAGTACCGTAATCCGCAATAAGCACGTAAAGCCGTTGGTCCTGCGCCTGATCTCTCTCCGGTCATGTCGGATTGCCGTCTCACTGGACTATGAGAGTGAAGGAATAGCGAGTGCACCTGTGTATTGCGCACACACTTGTGCACTATAATATCTCCTGCGTACCTGGCTGATCTCCGTTGAGATTGGCCGCCGTGGCCGAAACTGGCTAGGAGGATTTCATTTCAGTACCGTAATCAGTGCCAAGTACTATCGAAAAGTAAGGAGTCATAGTACAACCCTACAGCTGAGGTCCCACGTCATATCGTGTAGTTAGCATAATTGTTAATCTTGTTAGTGATTTTTGGTGGGCTGGCACGGTAATTTCGAACTAATTCGCTATGGAAATTTGCGGAGGCTTAATAATCTTCGTAAATATCGGTTAGCGCTAATTTGACTACCTGAATGCTTGACAAAAAAGAGCAATGGTATTTGTATGGATAGAACTTATTTTGACGGCGTGGCGTAGGAGCTTCGTAATGGAAAGATTAGTTTTTGGATTTTCGTGGGATTATGGAATTTGAAAATGGAAGACTCGGATAGGAGCCGGTTATGAAATGGGAAGTCGCGGGTCCAATCAATGATGTTTGAATATGGAAGGCTATGGAATGAGCCGGTTATGAAATGAGAAGTCGCGGGTCCAATCAATGATGTTTGAATATGGAAGGCTATGAAATGAGCCGGTTATGAAATGAGAAGTCGCGGGTCCAATCAATGAGATGATGAGACAATAAATTTACAGTTTGTAATATACACAAAGATTTGTTCCAGTGCTGTGTGACGTTACGTAAGATTAAATGATGAAAATATCTCCTTGTATCCAAGACGGCTGGATCGATTTTTGACGGAACTTAACCAAATGACAAACTTAGATAATTATGTAAAAAAAAAAAATTACACGAATGGAACCGCCAGAAAAAAATTGGTGACCAATCCTACTAAAATTATAAACACGAAAGTTTGTAAGAATGTATGGATGTCTGGATGTATGGATGTTTATTCCTCTTTCACGCAAAAACTGCAGGTCAGATTTCGATGAAATTTGGCACACGAGTGGATCATGTCCTGGATTAACACACAGGCTACTTTTATCCCGGGAAAATATAGAGCGGGACTTTTATCCCGGAAAAACTTTTTAACGCGGGCGGAGCCGCGGGCAGAAGCTAGTTAATAAAATAAAAATTACACGAACGGACCAGAAAAAAAATTGGTGGCCATCAAAAAAATATTAAAACATGTTAAGTACTTAAACGTTCACTACTTGAATTGAGAACAAAGCATTTTTGAATTTAGAACTACTGTCAATCTCACTTCAAACTCAATCTCCTCTGACGCAGGAGTCGACAAAACTTAACATCTCCTGTATTATAACTAGAACATTAGAATAATAAGGCCTTCTGTTCACGTAAACCGCACGTCATGCGCATGCTTTCGTCAATTGGTGCTTGCTTGAATTTCCACCGAGCGGTAACGTCGCATTTGCCTATCGTCATGCAGGCCGCGTGGCAGCACGTCAGGCGATGGACACAGTTTGTTTGTTTCTACGCAAAATGCAAGCAGGCGTCAATTGAAGAAAGTGTGCGCATGACGTACAGTTTACGTAGACAGTAATAGTATACACATACGATGCGATTTGGTATCATGCGACCAATTCGTCACGCGGTACAGTCTTCACGCCACACGATCGAACCGTACCATGCGACGTCCAGTTGTATGCAACCAAGTTTGATGGACAAGCCATCGAACCAGCCGTACCAACAATAATAATAATAATGTCCATCGAACCGTGCCCCACACGATGCGATATGGTTCGATGGCATACCATTTTAATGGTTCGGCTGTACCAAATCGCATCGTATGTGCCCACTTTAAGCCTTACTCACCTGACGTAAAGTAGCGTCAGCAGTAGCAACGCGAGTCGCGTGGTGGGATGGTGGTGGAGGGGCGCGCTTGCTCGACCAGGGTGCCGCGCGCCTCGTGCACATACCGACATCGTTCACATCCTCTCACGGGTGAAGCATCTCTACACGCATGCGCGTCACCACTGACCACTGAACTGTTCAGGTCAGACCATTGTTGCACTCCACTGCACAATCTTGATCACTTTTCGTGTTTGTGTGGCATTGTGTGGTATCCTGAAAACAATTGTTTAGAATTCAGATTATGAGACTTCTTAACATTAAAATAGCGTATCGTATTTATCTTTTATTTTTTAAGGCATTGAATGCGAGACGAGCATGACGTTCGCCTGATGGTAAACGATACATTCCACTGCGCTCGTCATCCTGAGTATATGCAGTAGTTACACTGGCTACAATGTCCTTCAAACCGAAACACACCAGTGCATGCACAATGCTGCTTGGCGGTAGAAATAGACATTGCGGTGGTACTCACCCAGACGCACTCTTACATATGAGAGACCTACGACCAGTAATTTATATATAGTATTTCCAGTTGTTACTTGCGGTTTCGCTCGCGTGAACGAGTTTTTTCTGATAAAAGTCGCCCTATATGTTGTTCCTGGATAAAAAGTAGCCTAAAACCTTCCTAGGGTTTAAATCTAACTCTATACCAAATTTCTAATTCATTCGATAGTTTTTGAGTTTATCGCGTTCAGAAAGACAGACGAGATGTTAAAAACATGCAAGGATGTTGAGTAAGATCCACTCTTTATTTCAGAAGCTATAGCTCAAGATCTACAATGTTAATTAACACAACACGATGGCAAAATAGATAATCAGGTAAAACTACCCAGAACGACTGTGCCATATGAAAGACACACACACACACGCCTTTTATCCCCGATGGGGTAGGCAGAGGCGCAACTAGTGCACCCACTTTTCGCCGTTATTCCGTCCCAATGTGATGATAGGTGGCGAGCCTATCGCCATATCGGGCACTAATTCCAGACTCCAAGCTGATACTGAATAGAAAAACTCAGTATCACTTTGGCCGTACCGGGAATCGAACCCGAGACCAGCATTGCAGTCGTACCATAATACAACTACGCCACCGAGGCAGTCAATATGAAAGACCTAGTAAATTGAACAAGAAATTGTGCGAGTTTTAACGGACTTTATTGAAAAACTTATTATTGTGACGAATATTCTACCTATCTATAATATTCTCATTCAAATGATTGGTAAGACTCAGTTTCAAAAGTGCAAACACTAGAATTTTTGTACGAAACGCATTATGCAGTTGTAAGAATTGCGTCATGTTTAGTTTGAGGTGCGCCTTCCGAAAACCTTATTGCGACTGACTTCGGACGTATCTAATTTTTGTATAAACGAGCATTCGCCAGTACAGTGGGGTTAGAATGTGAAAAAAAAACATGATGCGTCTCCGCTTCGTTTTATTGTGATCGGTTGAGAGACTGACGTATCGGTATTTTGATGTTTGTGATTGATCGAGAGAAGATGATGTTCTTTTTTCACACTCTAACCCCACAACATAGATCAGTGCTATTCAAACTTCATGACACGACCCCTCTGGTAACAAAAACTATTTTGTGGGCTGGGTGGGGTCGCGACCCACATGTTGAAAAATACCGGAATAGATATCGTATACTAAGAAATAAAAATTACTCCTAATACCACGGTACTGGAATTCCAGAATATGTTTCTGTAAAACCAGTAGTTTCTGTAACTTTTACAAAATCGCCAAATTACGAAATGAATAATTATGATAGAGATAAATAGGTGAGTTTTATATACTGCTGTGGTATGTATTATATAATAATTTTGTGAAATGTACATCTCCATCAGGTGTAGGTATCTAATTAATTGATGTTTCGTACAATACTTAAATTCCATGATTTCTTATAGTTATGCGAACTTTAGACATCGAAATAATTTCAAAATAAAACAACTTTTATTTCAATACCCACGTGTAAGCTACATTACTCCTTTTGAAGGTTAATTTTGCTCGTCCTAACATTTGTTCGATATAAATCAATCAACGCGTGACATAACCACGTTTTGTGTACATTCGTTAGCGTGTCGTGAGTGAATTGTCACACTAACCAAACTATACGAGGCAGTCCGTCTGCAGGCGCCTGTTTAATTATTGCATTAGCATACCGACTCGTTTATCAATTACCATTAAAATGTAAATATTGCAAATTTTCATGAGAATTTAATACTAGACTTCTGCTCGCGGGTTCATCTGCGTGAATTAGTTTTTTTTAGGATAAAAGCCCCACTGCCTCGGTGGCGTAGTTGTATTACAGTACGACTGCAAAGCTGAGGTCTCGGGTTCGATCCCCGGGTCGGGCAAAGTGATATTGAGTTTTTCTATTCAGTATCAGCCCGGAGTCTGGAATTTGTGCCCGATATGGCGATAGGCTCGCCCCCTATCACATCATGGGATGGAATAACGGCGAAAAGTGGGTGCACTAGTTGCGCCTCTGCCTATCCGTTCGGGGATAACAGGCGTGAGTATGTGTGTGTGTGTGTGTTTAAAAGCCCCACTTTATATTTCCCCGGGATTAAAAGTAACCCATGTTACTCGCTGATAATGTAGCTTTATAATGATGAAAGATTTTTTTAAATCGGTCCAGTACTTTTGAAGCCTATTCAATGCAAACAAACAATCATATCTTTCCTCTTTGAAGTGTTTTTTTTAATACTGGCTCGACAAAGTGCATATGATTGTATGTGAAGTGAGATTCAGATATAGTGCCAACTGACAAGAGAAGAGGAACTCTCGATAATCGATACAATTATGCCGGCCTGTTTGAACCGGATATGTACATAGAGTATGCTCATATTCATTTAGAATGGAAAGTAAAGATATTTTTGTCGTCCTAGATGTAACATCTATACAGATTATGTTTATTATGTTTTTAGTTTTATACTGGGTCATTTTTACATTGCGTTACTAAATGAAACCACATATTCGTCTATACCTCTCCTAACATCTTGCTAAAAATTGACAATGAATAACGAATACTTTCGCCAAAAATCCCAGTTGTAGTATTCCAATTTTTTTATCATTTTGTAGTTTAGTGCGAATATGGTGTGTGCGTAAGTGTATTTCTGACTGAAAGTGTAATGTTGCTGCTGCGACGAATTCTCCTAGAGCACTCATAGTGGCATTAGAGCGTGTTAACTTAAAGTAACTTTTTATTGATATTTATTTTGTTCAAAACTTACACTTTTTTATTTTACTTCTATGGTTTAAATAACATAATGAAAAGTGACATTTTCAACGAGATAAGTATGTGGTTTCATTTATTAACGCAATTTCAAAATGACCCTGTATTTCAGTGTTATTGTTTCTTTTTTTTTTGTTATATTTTGTCTTCCTTGACTCTCACGCAAAAGGCCCAACGGAAGACCAGCGCTCGCTGTACTGCCAGCATATTTGCCAGCTGAGTTGTAGCCTTGTTGCAACAAATATAGTTTTAAGTGTTTTATGTTTGTTTTAATGTATACGTATGTATTTTGTTGCAAATTAATTTAATTTCTTTCTTCTTCTTTCTTTAAGATTTTTAGCTTTTACTCTGGACTCTGCCCGCGTGAGTTTTTTTGGGATAAAAGTCCAGCTATGTACATATTAATATGTTTCTGATATTAAGGTCTCGCCATATATTTCCAAGAATAAAAAGTAGTCTATGTCCTTTACAAGGTCTCCATCCATCTCCATACCAAATTTTATCGAAATCGGTTCAGTGGCTCAGTCGTGAAAGCGTAACAGACAGACAGACATAGTTACTTCCGCATTTATAAGTATGGATGGAAGGACGGATTTACTGTGTCCGGCATTTATCGTACAAATGTATGTATTCTCAGTTTCATTCAGAAATAGAGAGTATAGATATTTTTGGCGTTCTAAATCTAGCATCTAGAAAGATTAAATTTTGTTCTAGTAGGCAAGGGTCATGGGGAGCTATGGCCTCCTTCTGCAAGTGCGTCATCTCGCGGATGGAGAGTCCCGAGCGGGATCGTGAGCAGAACGATCCCGCCCGCAGCCAGAGGAGACGAAGGAGGCGTAGGGTGGACGACTGACCGGCGCCTCGTGCCCTGTGGTCCGAGGGCATCTAAAGCATTTTGCCACGGCATCCCCTGTCTGTTGTAAGAGGCGACTAAATGGGGTAAGCGAGTCACGGGGTGAACAGTGGGGGCCTGCTCGCTTAACTACTCCAATGTAAGCGACAATGAGGTAGCGATAACGCGTTTTTTCCCTGCGATAAAAAAAAAAGGAGACGGTAATTCATTGACTTACAGCAGAATTAGTCAAGATTTTCAACTTGCTTACACCGCTGGTCGGTATTCAATTTGCTTTAGTATGTACTATATTATGGTATTAAATAGAGCAATATTCGAGAGCCACTTAAAGGTGTAGGTACGCATATAACAATAAAGTATAATGTATAGATAAATTATGGCGGACTTTATAGCACTAAAGTAATTTTCTAAACACGATAATGTTAATTCAGCTAAAATTTACAGCTACGATTAAACAATTTCAATTCAATATATTATTATTCATTTTTCACGAATTTGTCAATGTCAAACCAAACTAATAGCTGTGTTGATTCATTGCAGATATAAGTTGTAAAACTAGTCCAAGCCTTTTAGATGTAAAATAAATTACTATGTGGTTTTGAGATTAAATTCTTGATTTTTTACTACCGCCTGCTGTTCCAAGCTCAAATGATAAGACCCTTTCATTTATTTTTATCCGTGGTGCTATTACAACTGGCTTTTCTAGTTGCAAACGTGCCTATACTTGAGGTTAAAATATCTCCTTAGCTCATTATTTTGTATTCAGCTTTGCTATGGAGGAAAGTAGATAATTAATATTTCCATTACCATCTTTCTATTTGATTAATTTCGTTGCGGGTTCAAGACAGATTAGTGTTCTCTGAGACTCGCCGAGCTTCACCGCTGGGTGTCATAAAATGCGTGCCACTGCCGATCCTGGCTTACAGGAGTTGCAGTGGTGGATGTGGTGCGGATAGTCTCTACCACCTGCCGATACTCCACTTCAGTTTGGGATCGGAGCATCTTTTCAAGCATGCAGAAAGAGTCTGACGGAGGCACTAGCCAGAGAAATACATCACTTTACCGGACGCGGGAATCGAACCCGAGACATTAGAGGATCGTACAGCAATACAACTTCGTCACTGAGGCAGTCGATATAAAATTAATGTACTTTTGTATATTGATTAATTATTTTTTGTAGACAGCATAAGTGACTCCAGTAGGCCCCATTACCTCAAAAGTCAATAAATATAATATGTTACAGTTACAGTTACAGTTACAAATGCTACATTTTTGAACAAGTCCAATTTTATAGAACTAATATTATAAAGGCGAAAGTTTGTAAGTATGTATGGATGCCTGGATGTATGGATGTTTGTTACTCTTTCACGCAAAAACCACTGAACGGATTTCGATGAAATTTGGTACACGGGTAGATCATGTCTTGGATTAACACATAGGCTACATTTTATCCCGGGAATATAAAAAGCGGGACTTTTATCCTGGAAAAACTTTTTAACGCGGGCGGAGCCGCGGGCAAAATTTAGTTTTATATAATTCTTCTATAATAAATATTACGTGTAGACATGGATTTTTAGTATAAAGCTGACTACGATTTAAATTTCAACCCGAAAATAACGGTGACAAATTAATTATTATACACTTCATTTTCATCAGTTGAAAGTATTGTAGAAGTTATACTTTGTCTAGGCCCGAAAAAAACATTCACAAGTTATCACATACCTCTTTTTCGACAATCCACAATATTTCTTAGTAAGCATTTGAGAAAAAAATAACCAGTGTTCGTTTTTAGGGTTCCGTACCTACGCCCAAAAAGAAAAATAAAGAACCCCTTATAGAACCATTTTGTTTTCAGTCTGTCAGCCTGTCTGTCAAGACCCTTTTTCTCAGGAATGCATAGCGATATCAAGTTGTAATTTATATTAAGCTAGGTTTTGCCCGGGGTTCCGCCCGCGTTAAAAGCTTTTCCGGGATAAAAGTCCCGCTTTATATTTTACCGGGACCAAAAAGTAACCTATGTGTTAATCTAGCACATGATCTACCCGTGTGCTAAATTTCATCGAAATCCGTTGAGTAGTTTTTGCGTGAAAGAATAAGAAACATACATTCTTACAAACTTTCGCGTTTATGATATTAGTAGGATACTTGGGTCTACGCTCTCGTTCAATTGTAAAAATATCAAACTTCAGTCAACGCGACCAAAGGTCGTTTATCTCGCATATCTTCATCTTTTTGCGATTTTATAGTGTACATCCAGTTGACGTAGAATCATGAAGTTTGTCAAGAAGCATGGTCTTACAGTAGATGTAAATGAAAAAATCTAAAAACCGTAAATATGTATGTTAATACAAAAAAAGAAAAGAATTTACAAACTTTTTAAATTTAATTAATTTTGACGGATTATCGATATTATATACTTAGATACCTTACCTACAAGCTTGTACGGAACCCTCGGTACACCGGTCCAACTCGCACTTATCCGGTTTTTCTGGATTGTAGTGATTTATTTCTTGGAATAAGTACGAAGCTTGACCTAACTCCGGAACTATCAACTTCAACGGCAACGTATGACGAATATAGTACCTATGTATGTTGAAATAGTTGGTGTAGCAACCGGCAGTGCTAAAGGTGCGTTCCGAACACAACAGCGATTAATTTCTTTAGCAAAAATCGTGGGTAATATATTGCAAATTCTAAGACCATAGTAGTATCAAATTTGTAAAGGTGCGCTTCCAACACATAGGAAATATTGAACGGACGCTACTCATCTATAATTTGATATTTTTTGCTTAAGTAGGAGCAAACGGTCCGCATGAATGTAGCCGGCGTCCGCCGCCTCTGAAACTATGTAATGCCCAGGGTACAGCCAAGCCGCTGCTTACTGTAGATCTATATTATCACTAGAATGAGACCTTAGTGTTATTTGTCATCGCATAATTAATACAATAATTTTACAGTATTTTGATTCAATCGCACATTGGTATGTACTTATTATAAATCAATTAAATCGCGTTTGTAAGGGGGCAGTGCTAATTAAAAAGCTCCTTCTAACATAAAGAAATAGTCAATACCTATAAACGATTCCGTTACTGTTGGTTTCATGCCAATAATTTACCAATCAGAATAAAGTTTGATGTTTTGAGTTTGAACTATTATTAGTACGCCGTATATGTTGTAAGCTATGACAAATAAATGTGTTTTCATTCTTTCTTTCTATGTTGTGAATGAATTTATGCGTTTCTGCGCTTTTAATTGGATTTGTTTTGAGATTCATATTTTGCGTACGTTGCACGTCGCGGTTTGTGGAAGCGTACCTTAAGAGCCGAAAACTGCAATGTATGCGTAGTTTATTAGCAAGTTAATACGAGTGACCGACTGCTGTTTCCTACGCGTGCTGTTTGAGACGATATTTAGCTAAACAATTGATGTTCGGTAAGACAATTGAATTTTAATGTTAGTTTAGCTTCTTGCATTATTAGCTTGTTTTGGCACATAGCCGAGTTGGTTATATTTTACGCTAATTTTGAATGACTTGGGTTTGTATTAGGATGACGATAATAAATATTATACTTCAGATTAAGATTTTTTTTGCAGGGCTGTTCTTACCCAGGTATGCATGTGTGGAGCAACCGGGCGCAGTGAATCAGAGGAAAATTTTCGCCTGAGAAAATTTTGTGCAAAAACTTTGTATGAAAAATGTAATAGGCCGTTATGTCGCTTATATTTGAACCGGAATTTAACTGGGAGCAATGTGGATTTCCTTCTAGTTCAGGCGGCTAGCAGAGTTGACAGCTGTCAGTCCTTTTCCTTGCCAAATAGTGCCAATTACTAAGTGTGACACTTTGTAGGCGGGTGAGAAATTCGGACAGAACTAGTTAATAGTTTAAAATATTTAATATTCAATTTTGGCATTTATAGTCTTTAGTATAACTACTAAAATTGATTGCAAATTATTTCAAAACGAAAACTTTTATTGGGCATCAATTCGAGGGCAAACGAAACGTAAACGTCAGCGATATGGCAACCTTAACACATAACCTGTCAGCTACAGATGTGAACACTTAACAATCGATATTTTTATCCAATCATATTTACTACAATTTAAACCATATCTCGAAGAAATAAAGTTCCAAATCAATAACATTTAAAAATAAAATCACAATAAGTAAAGTCGCGAATAGTAATAATTTGATGCAAATCAAGTCGGTTAAGAGTACAATGCGGTCGTACGTTATATGTAAAGAGACGTGTGAGGATCTTACACGACGCACTTCACAATAAACCTTAATAGCATTCTCATGTACAAGTAGGTAATGAGGAATACTACATTTATAAGGGTACCGCAGGAAATGAATTATGAAACCCAGGTTTTAAACCTGGTTTTTCTGCTCTGTTTCAGCCCGGAGTCATGAATGTGGGCCCGATATAGCGATCGGCCCATATCACCTTACTAGATGCGTCTATGCTCTACACTTCTGAGTTGTGTGTGTGCTGTTATCAATGTTTTACCTCTACGGCTTTTTAATTATAATTTGTTATTAAGAAAGAAATTACGACTGGACTGCCTCGGTGGCGCAGTTGTATTACAGTACGACTGCAAAGCTGGGGACTCGGGTTCGATCCCCGGGCCAGGCAAAGTGATATTGAGTTTTTCTATTCAGTATCAGCCCGGAGTCTGGAATTTGTGCCCGATATGGCCATAGGCTCGCCCCCTATCACATCATGGGACGGAATAACGGCGAAAAGTGGGTGCACTAGTTGCGCCTCTCCCTACCCCTTCGGGGATAACAGGCGTGAGTGTGTGTGTGAAAAAAATATAAACTGTAATTCGTTATATCACGTATATTAAATTAACGTTTAATTTTAACTGTGTAATAATTATTTCGATCAATATTTGGAATGTAATTAATTTAAGCATTCCTAGGAAGTACCATTTTCTCCAGTAGATAACTTAATTCAAAGTCCTCAATTTTTTTCTACTTATTCTCATTTCCCCAAACCGTCCTACAAACTGACTTAGGAATATCAGTGTGTTTGAAGTCTGTATACTAATTTTTGAATTGGTTGATGGATTTGTACGATAACTTGGTCGGAGACAGATGGTATTGGAAGATTATAGTTGAAAAAATCATTAAACAAAGGAAGTAATGTTGCTCCTTATGAATTTTGACCTTACTGTGACACCACTTTTTAAATATAGTATTTGTGTATTACTATTGACTACAGACGACTAGCTTATTTCGTCATTAACTTGTACTACTAACGTAATTTAATTAACGTAAGTTAATTTGAGTACCACTGACAGATAATAATAAAAAAAAATAACTTAGAAGAAAATCTTTACAGTACCATAGAGTACAATTGTATGTTGCAAACTATAGTAGTTAAAAAGGTAACTGTGTCACAGCTAGCAACGCTCACTTCCAGGCGCACATAAACATAGCTAGGTAGGTACAAGAGTGACAAGTGATAACTATATTTAAATAAAACTATTTTAAATATAAGATACAAAATGTATTCTACTCGTTTTGATACATCACAGTAGCTGTCATATTATACGGATACCGTAACAGTATGTAATAACATACGGAACTGCGTGAACAAAAACGTCAGAACTGGTTCGTCCGGCGATGTACGCTGCGCAAGCGCACGATAACAAAAACATGGAAAACGCCTTTTATACATGTACTCGTCTTGCGACAACTTGAATTTCGTATCGTTTTGTTGCAGGCCTATTGCCATTTCCACATTTCCTGACTCAAACCACAATTTATTTTATTTATTTTATTTTAATTAGAACGGATAAACCAATTACACTAATTTAGTTAGTAACACGAATATATAACTATAGTAAAAAATTAAACAAATCCATAATGTACTAATAACTACATCAAATATAAGCTATCATAAGTTTATTTCACAATAGTGCAAACATTCATACTGGATCACGTTCCAATCAGACGAAAAAACGTCTAAATGTGGTACGCTATCGAGGAGGGAATTAAGAGCGTTGAGAGTCCGCGGAATAGGTGATCTAGAACGTGCTACAGTACGGCACTGCGGGACAGCAAACAGCTTGTGCGTCCTACTACGACAATAATTACGACAGAAGACGCCTTAATAAATTTATTACCTTTTTATGTACTTATACTATCCGTTCTCATAATATAAATAAAGCGAGACGTCCATAAGGAACCAGACAGTAGTTCCTAGAAGCAGTATCACAATACTGCAGTAAAATTTAAATTAAGAGTGGACACGTGAGACATGGATTGATTCGCGCCAGATTTACGACGCGTGTTTGCGCTCTAACAAGCAAGCGTAAATTATCCAAATTGCACTGGCTATTTATAAGGTCATGGCTTAATTGGAAGATATGCTATTTCGTGAGATATTATGTGCGATATGCACTGGACATGTACATGCAGGTTAGACTAAATTACATAGTTATATTAATAAGTTAAAAGATATAACAACTATTCTAATAGAGGAATAGATAGATATGTAATGTCTAATATCACTTTACTTATTAATGCAATGTCTAATCGCAACTTTTTCAAGTTGGTAATTTAATGCGTTAAGGCTATTCATATGATAATACTAGCTTTTGCCCGCGGCTGCGCCCACGTGAATGAGTTTTTCCGGGATAAAAGTCCCGCTCTATAATCGCTCGGTAAAAGCCTATGTGTAAATCCAGGACATGATCTACCCGTGTGCCAAATTTCATCGAAATCCGTTCAGTAGTTTTTGTGTGAAAGAGTAACAAACATCCATACATCCATACATTCTTACAAACTTTCGCCTTTATAATATTAGTAGTATCTAATTAAAGCAATCAATCTCCGTATTCAAACTAGAATTTATTCCTAAATTCGCAAATTATCTGCTGTATTAAATAGTTCCACAGCTCAACATAAAAAAAGAATAATTCAAATAACTTAATTGAATGCCTCAAATGAAAATTTTACATAATCTAAATAGCTAATTTCAAACATTTTAATTAATTTAAAACTGTTAAGTATATTATAGCATCGCGTATATCTTTCAGTTCGACAGCGACCTTCAGGCACGGTTAACGAGCGTATCTATCAGTCGTCAACGGCGCGGATGGATTGGCTCGTCAAGTTATAACTTAGTTAAATTGTGTTGTAAATAACACCTCCCACACTGGCTGCTATTTACAATATGCATCGGCAAATATTGGCGTTAACGACTAGTCAGTGCTCGCAGCTTGTTTCGTATTTTCAAAGCACAAAGGAAAGTTTAAAGATTGGTGATCGGCGTTGTGCGGCAATACTCTGTAATTTCGAGTTTAAGAGGTTTTGCTTCGGTTCGTATAGTATCCTACCATCAGACGAGACGCCTGCTCATTTCGTTATTCATTTTTAAAATAAATCTGTTTCTTTGCAATTACCTATTGAAACTGACTGTAATCTATGACAATATAACAGTTATGCTATATCCATTTTCCTTAAAAGTATTTATTGAGGGAATTTGGATGGTACGGCTCGAAAGAGACGCCCAAAGAGATACTATCTACAATCTACATTGATCGAATAAAAAAGCTTCTCCTAAAGGGGTCTGGGGTAAGGGGTAGGTCAGGGTACCCTGAACCGGCGAATATGTATGAGAAAAGCGATGAATTTGTAAGAAGCAAAAGATGTGTCAAGATCGTAGCATTTAGCGCCAATAGTCTCTGTCTACCCTTATCGGATATGGGCGTGTGTATGTATATTCTCCTTACATCTAACACAAAATTACAAATAATGGAATCAACATCTTATCAAACTGATCTAGTGCATTTACTAAATTGTTAACAATTGAGTGTGAATTGTTAACGGCTGGGTTATTTAATTAACGGACCGTTGTTGCAATTGTTTTAATGGTCGATGAGCCGCAATGGTAAAATTAGACAAGGCCTTGAAACGCCGGATGTGGGATTAAGATGTTATACAAGATTTGATACGCGGAATTGCTTAAGAATTTATGTGAACTTTATTCTAGCAGTGAAGGAAAACATCGTGAGGAAATCTACTTAAGAATTCTCCATAAGAATTGCAAGACATTGTAAGGAAACCTACATAGTGTTTGCATAGCAAGAATCACCGGTAAGAACCACCACTAAGAATTTCGACGGGTGAGTGAGGTACTTGTACATACTCTAAGTGAGTGAAGTATGCCAACTCGCATTAGACCAGCGTAGTGGGTCTAAACCCTCAACTTTTTTTTTTTTTTTTTTGGAATAGCAAACAGTTACAAAATATAACTAAAATATAACTTAGTTGAGAAGGCCCGTGCTCAGCAGTAGATAGTTTATAAATACAGGGCTGGTATTCATATTATTATTATTTACCGACATGCAGAGGTTAATTAATTGGTTTTATGATCTTTGGGCTAGTTTCTTAGAATCCTTCACAAAATGTAAAAAAATCTCGTGATATTTTTTCCAGTCGGATAATCATGTAGAAGCTTCCTATTGTGAAATAATAATTAATATAATAGACATTTTTGACATAAAATCTAAATTAGGTATTTTTGTTTACATTTGACCTTTTCCTTTCGTGAATACAGTAGGTATGTTAATTGAAATACCCACGCTTATTTTTCTGAGCAGGGAAGGCAAAGGCAATTTGGGTTATAGTGCCGTCAATGTAATTAATTTTCCTTACACTATCCAATAAAAGCGAAATAAACTAGTTACAAGATATACCTTATTAATTTGTTTTTCTTTTCTCCGTTAAACATGTGTAGTCGACGACGAAAATAGCTGAACCAAATAAAACTTAAAAATGACTTTATGCTTTGTTTACTTACCTTAAATATTAATAATGAGCTAAAAAGGATACTTAATTTTAAATAAAAACTCAATTAAAATTAAAGTGTACAGGTGTTTTGATGTCTTAAATTGTACAGATATTTTTGCTGCTGCTTTATAAGCGAGGCGCACAATACATTTTATGCACAGACAAGCTTTACTAGTATTTATGATGTTATTGTCTAATTGATGTCTATTAAGTTGTCTGTAAATAGACAACGCGGCGTTGTCTTTAATTCACTGATTACAATTCAATTTAGTTGTGCTGCGTTTAATGTCTGTATCAAATAAAATTCAAATATGAAACGTCTTAATAGTATAGAAACTTGCAAATAGCATCGGAGTAAAGTTCTAATTTCGCTGAACACTATGTCCGAAGTCGGAATTCGAAGATAGATGAACTCCTACAAAATAAAATTATGCTAGAAGTGGGTTCATGAAGTCCTATTTAGCAATGTAAAATGCTTAGCAAACCCTGATAATGAAAATTTTTAATCATTATCCCAATTAGCGTTTTGTTTTTTTATTCCTTTATCATTTGACCTTATGAAGGAGCTTGTTTGTTTTATTTTTTATATAATTACTAGCGGCCCCGACAGACGTTGTCCTGCCCTAAAAAGGTAACTAAAATGGCTATTAAAAAATAAGGGTTGATCGTAGAGGGGTGAAAATTTAGGGTTGTAGGTATTTTTGTATGCTGTATCATAAAAAAATTAAAACAAAAAATTTTGTCTGAAAAATAAAAAAAAAATTTAGGGGTGGTCCACCCTTAACATTTGGGGGGATGAAAAATAGATGTTGGCCGATTCTCATAGATACCGGATAAGCACAAAAAATTTCATCAAAATCGGTCAAGCCGTTTCGGAGGAGTATGGCAACGAAAACTGTGACACGAGAATTTTATATATATAGATTGTATTATAATGCGTATATTAGCTAATGGGTAGGCTATTAATATATATTTTGAAGAATATATTTTCTAGCCGGGCTGTGTTACTAAAAATAAATTTAAAAAAATACGAAAACAATAATATTATACTGGGTATATTATGAATTGCATAATAAATGTAATGAATGAATTTCGTATATTTCTATATACACTCAGATCCAGTTTCTCCATTGATACTAACAATCAAAGTTATTATTACTTCAACTAAATTACGACGTTCGTGTTAAAATAAATAAATAAAATACTTTATTCATCACGTAGGCGAACATAGTTGCACTTATGATAAGTCGAGACACATTTAATTAATTATTATTAGATATAACTACAGAAATTTTTTTTAGGAGTAAAATAAATGATGAAAAATAAAAAGTAAGAAGCCAGCTCGGGCTGTTAAAGTAATTATAGCTTTTACTTTAGCCACGTGTGTCGTGGCAAATCATACTTTTGCTATTACTTTTACAGTTCTTGAAGAAACTGGCTGTTAACAAAATGTACTAAAACTGTATTCGTTGATAGGAAAAGTTGCACTTTCATTTTTTAATTGGTGGACTCAATTGAATGGTTATAAAGATAAGTGCAGTTGATTGCGCGTAGGCGTTACTGCATTACACTTTTATCTTAAACCGAATAATCTCAAATTAAATAAATAACGTTTACTGTTAAAAAACACTGTTAAAGGCCTGTTTCAAAAGTTTTAATTAAATTATATTTTATTGCCTTCGAAGGCAGACGAGCTAACGACCCACCTGATGGTAAGTGGTTACCGTCGCCCATGGACATCACCAATACCAAGGGCAGACATATATAGGGCAGATATATATAACAGTTATCGTATTAAACGGCTAGTGTAAATAGTACTCATTTTGCTACCAATTATTTGGGAGCATAAATTAGAATGTGACTTTTGTATTTGGCCGGCTTATACATTTTTTTTATTGCGTTAAATGACGAGACGAGCATGCCGTTCGCGTGATGGTAAGCGATACGACCACCTATAAACAGTAGCAACACCATCCAGCACCTTGAGTTACAGAGTACTGCTTGGCATTCCACTGCGCTCGTCATCCTGAGCCATAAGATGTTAAGTCTTATTATGTCCAGTAGTTACATTGGCTACAATGTCCTTCAAACCGAAACAACAGTGCATGCACACTGCTGCTTGGCGGTAGGAATAGACGTTGCGGTGGTACCCACCCAAACGGACATTACATATGAGAGACCTACCACCATTTATGTGACGAGTTGCATTTACTCAGAAGTTGTGTAACTACATCGATATATGTCCAGAGTTATGTAGTATTTACGACAAAATACTGATCTACTAGCGCACGTGTCTAATGTTTTAATATTAGACGAGGAGTGTCTCAGTATAGGTACCTTGCTTTTTTAACTTTACGAGTAGTTACCTAACAATTAGAGACCAAGTAATTGCCAGGTGATATTAAAAAACTTGTTACACTTATCCACTTAAATATAAGCACAAAAAAATCTAAGTATTGGTACCAAATTATATTTGAAAGGTCACGTGTAATAAGAACTGCATGACTTCCATGAAGTCACAATGTCAGCGGACTGGTAGATGTACCGAACGGATGGTTAAATAATCCTCCTTCTTTCGCAGGCGGGTAAACAGGGCGCTACGTTTCCCATAGTAAAGCTTGATATAGATATTGCCATCCACGTTGACGCGCACTATATATTTTCCTAATCTGTTATAGCTCTAGTGTGTAATCTTGCGCTTGTGTTTTAGTACTGTTAATACATATTAAATATTTATAATTGTATATGCATACTACGATGGATAATCAAAGTGCTTTAAACTCGCAAAATTTCCGCTCCAAAAATAGTAGCGTGCGTCATCATGGATGAAATTATTTATACTATTTGAATTTGTGAGGCAGTTATGCCCAGTCAAGCCTACTCTTGTCATAGATTTGGTAAATAGCGAGACTTAAAAATTAATATTTTTTTAAAAATATGTGTAATTTATGTATCTTATAGAAGGTGAAAAATTACACTTTATGACTACGTTTAAAAGCATAATCTTTTTGATTAATTGTATTAGAACAAGTAGTTACAAAAAAAAATAAGTATTGAAATACTAAAACTAAACATATTAGAATACAGAAATAAAAAATATCCTGACGTAGGCAATTTTTTTTATGTCAATTGTGGTATTTCGCAAGATGGCAGGCGTTAGTTCCGTTTTTGGCCACGTTCCTTGACTCCTCAAGCCCCGCGACGGACACCGGCGTCCATATTATATATAGGGTTTTCCCATACATCTATATATATAAGCGGGGCTTGAAGGGTTAAGACCTAGTCTACATCTATAAGGATATGACATTATCATACATTTTTTGTTGTCTGTTAGCGTTAATGATTCTAGAAAGGCATCTTAGCTATAGTTCCTAGTGTGCAGTGTGGTGCCTAACTTTAATGACATGCCCATGATTGACACGTAATTACATCGCGCCGATATATCCGCAGATATCACACGACATAAATTTACGTTAATCCGCAGAACTAATGCCGTGTGCACCACACAATGATTGTATCAGGGATACCAGGTGGTCTGTTTATGTTGGCTTTTAGGTCAGTTTAGACCAGAGCAGAGCAACAATCACAACGGTATTCAAACTAAGTTTAGGATCGATAAATTCTGTAGCAATAACTCAAGTTATACCTACAAGAGATAGAAATACGTATTTATATGTTAAAATTGTAGAGTAGCCATTGACTATAGTAAGTATGGACAAATGGCTAATTAAACAAAAATAGGTTATATAACACATATCATGGTATTGTTGGTGAAACCTTTATGGATTCCGAAACAATAAGAAGCTTTAAGAAATGGAACCAAAATACTAACACTAAAACAGCGACCTTGACTGGTTTGTGCTCATAGAGTGTTGCACTAAACTATGAGTAATGTCTACGGTTGCATTGTAATCGGCCATAAATCGACGGAATCGAAGTGGACGATAGTCTAGTTGGTAATGGAACGGTCTGCCGAGACAATGTCCGGAGGTTCAAAACCCAAGGTACATACCTCTGACTTTTCGAAGTTACGTGTGTATTGTTTATCAATTATCGTTTAGCGGTAAAGGAAAACATCGTGAGGAAACCTACATACTTGAGTATTCTCCATAAGAATTTCGAGGGTATGTGAAGTCTGCCATCCCGCACTAGGTCAGCGTGGTGGACTAAGGCTTAATCCCTCTCAGTAGTATAGAGGAGGCCCGTGCTCAGCAGTGGGCAATATATATATAACACAGGGCTAATTGCATTGCAAACCGACCGAAACTTCCTAGTGTCCATACCCTAAATACAGTATTCAATGCATATAAATGTGGACATTGATTCCCGGCGCATCTGACGGCATTTGTCAAATACTAACGTGCGTACAAGGAACAACGCTAGGGTTGCCACCTAAATCGTATAAACTATTGTACAAGGAAAAGATTGTTGTTAAGAAATACATGCAAAAAGTTGGGGTACTTATGAATTGGTGAGTTAAATTTAAATGAAATTGAATTAAAAAAATAGGGCAATATTTGAAAATTTTGTTCGTGGTTCAAGTGCCAGTTGCATACAGTTAATTATAAATAGATTTTTTTTTATTAATATTTAAGAAAGTTGTAAAGTAAATAAAATAGCAGTTCGACCTCCTGCTTTGAAATAAGTATGTTTAGTTATGGAGGTAGTTTGAGACCCTGGGAAGGCCAAGGGTACTTTTTATGCTGAATAATAAACAGCTGAACTTTTGTTTCGGAAGAACTTTTTCACTCGGGCGAAGTAACGAGCTAAAGCTAATCCTACTAATATTATAAAGGCGAAAGTTTGTAAGAATGTATGGATGTATGGATGTTTGTTCCTCTTTCACGCAAAAACTGCTGATCGGATTTAAATGAAATTTGGCACACGGGTAGATCACCTGCCTCGGTGGCGTAGTTGTATTACAGTACGACTGCAAGTTTTTCTAGTCAGTATCAGCCCGGAGCCTGTAATTTGTGCCCGATATGGCGGTAGGCTCGCCCCCTATCACATCATGGGACGGAATAACGGCGAAAAGTGGGTGCACTAGTTGCGCCTCTGCCTACCCCTTCGGGGATAACAGGCGTGAGTGAGTGTGTGTGTGTGTGTGTGTGTGTGAGTGTGTGTGTGTGTGTGTGTGTGTGTGTGTGTGTGGGTAGGTCACGTCCTGGATTAACACATAGGCTACTTTTTATCCCGGGGAAATATAAACCGGGACTTTTATCCCGGAAAATCTTATTAATGCGGGCGGAGCTGCGGGCAAAAGCTAGTAGAATATAATTCTAAGTGGTTTGGCGTTTATTGGCATATTTATAAAAAAATATATTAGTAATTTGGCAACCCTAATTCCAGGAATCCGGGTCGCGGTCTAATCTTAGCGAGTTCGCGGTAGTGCACGAACTACAGCTTTCTACTATAAAACTGGCGAAACTAAAATTCACCACAATGGCTTTCTCTGCTCAGCTCCTGTACTGATATTGCTAATTAAAGTTTAGTTGCCCTCCATAAACTTTGGGTTATAGGTCTTAAGTCGCCTTTATCGAAGGACAATATTCCAAATTTATTATTACCTATTCATGCTTGTTTATGATTGGAATGAAGTGACACTTAGAAAGAAGGGTGAACCGTGAAGCTCGTACAGATTTGGAATGCCTCATTCAAGATTATGCAATGCATTTGAGAACTATAATACAAATAGAAATGATAATTATGATACAGAAAGTAAGAGATTAGTTGTGATAGAACTGATAAATAATATAGTAAATATGTATAAAGTATCGCGAAACTATTGTCCTGGAACACGAAACACATTCCTAAATATAGAATGTAGAATTTTTCATTAAAAATTACTTGGTCACAACCATTCAGGTAGTAAGTAGGTATTTTATACAACTTTTCGCAACTTAAAATTGCACTGTCGAATTCCTGGGCACATTGGCTTGGGACAATTATCTCCAAATATGTATTTTGGCACTTGTACGAAATAAAAGGTGGCACAATTAAACTTGTATTTTATTTATGTAATTTTCGATAACGAGGCATAAATTCTACATGGAGTTTGACCAACTGAACGTAATTATGTTTTAGCTTACACTTAATTTTTTAACATTAAAATACTTTTGTTCTATCTTGAAAGGAAAGTGTCCGAGATGTTTAAAAAGCCATGTGATATTATCGCAGATAGGTTAAAAATAATAATAAATACAAAAAGGTTAGAGTACGGATCTTCTGGATTATCCGTCAAATCTGCAGAGCCCCATTGGAAAACCACACCTATAATTCAGTAGTAATATAAATTATCTTTGCCTTAAATAATAAAACGGTCGCCAATAACGTAATTTGGATCTAGGTTGGGATTAGGTTGCTCGGATTCACATATGTTCCATAATTTGAATTTATATTGTTACTTGCAATTTGTAAAATATATATAGGTATTTTAAAAATTAAGATAACAATAAAAGACCTACGCTGAGTTTCTTGGTGTTTCTTTTCAGATCAGTGGGCTTTTCCGAAGCACTGGTAAAATCTTTTAGTTTATAAAAAACATTGTTAAAAGTGACGTGTAAAAGTGCCCTCAGGGGCCTAATTACTTAATAAATGATTTGAACTTTAATTTGGACTATAATTTGAATATAGAAAGTCCTTGTGCACACAATAGGCTGTATAATTTAGATTCCTTTGTTATATTAATAAAATAAGATGGTTAATGTGGCGGAAGCGAGACAGACAAATTACTACGCTCCAGTTAAGGTGCGATCCCATATCTAGCATTACACTGACAGCCAAATGCTAAGGAACGCGTCGATATATCTAAATAATGGACGGTTCCGAACAATAATTTTCAAATTAAAATCCAGATGTAATTATGTGTGTAATCGCTGGGTATAGTTGGCTGGTGTGCTAAGCAGAGGAGACTAGCGGGTGAATGTTACTTTAGTAAGTCAGAAAAAAAATCCACTGCCCCATAACGGTAGAAGTCAGCGCTATACAAGTTTCTTTTGTATGTCGTGGGAAGAATTTGTATAGATACTCCCGGCTGCTTGTCATATGGTAAGAACTCTGGAGTATTCAGTCAGCAAATTGTGTAAAACAAAGTGAAGTCCGACTTGGAAATAGAACTTAGGATCTCCTAGTCTTAAGTCTTAATAATATGATGTCACTGCCAAGGAGTGGGTGTAGCAGGTAAATAAAATGAGTCGCTGCAATAGATTTATAACTCGGAGGCTAACCGTATACTAAAGTCAGTTTTTGAAATCTATTCAATTAAATATTTTTTCGGGTTATTTATATTCCTCAATATTAGCTCAACTACCAGTTCGGAAAGCAGTTCTCACCAGAAAAGAAGTGTCCTGTTGCTGCTTTCAAAATCAGTTCAACGTATAAAGTAATTTTTTTTTCACAAACCGGACAATACAATAATTTTACTTAATCTACTCACATTGTTGTTACTTATATATATACATGTATGTCCTAAAATAGTGAACACGGCGTTCATAAAATAACTTAACTTTTAACCATTAACAATATAAATAAAAAGAGTAAAACTAAATTAACAAAAACAGAGATTAAAGTATTTTGGGTTTAATAATGGGTACAAGTTTACATAAATCAATTACTAATAGCATTTCTAATTTTAAATTTAGCTGAAGACAAGGAGGTGGAGAAAATGTCAAACTGCTGCCTAATGCCATTGTAGCCTGAAATCATACGATATAATGCGGAATGTTGCCCCAGATTAGTTTTAAAATGTGGCACCGCAAAAGTCTTGCGATTACAGACACGACTACTTTGACGGGGGACCACAATTTGAATCCTCTCCAACAAATTTTCGCATTCAATATAGCCGTTCATTAATTTATAAAGAAACATAATATCCGCAATTTTCCTCCTCTGAGATAATGAATTCAGTTTATAATATTCTAGTCTTGATTCATAACTCTTAAGAAATTTACACTTGCCATCTATGAAAGATGTTTGATAAAGAAACCGTTTCTATACACGCTCAACTTTATTACGGTGAATTTCGTATGTGGGATTCCAAATAGAACTCCCATACTCATGTAATGTGCAATGCAATGTGCGTAATGTGCATGATACAAAATAAATATATGTTTCCGAAACCTCGGTTTTCCTTGCTGTTGCTTAAGCCAATCTGCTCATAACTTAGACCGTGGTCTAACCGTAACAACCATGTATTCCAAATATCAGTATGTTACAAAAAGTGACATTTGGCAGAGCCCCGTAAATCCGTGCTATTACCTATTCAAATGTCAGAGTTAATATCATTGGCCTTTTTGCCCCCGTAATTTAGTAATTATACACTATTTATTTGCTAAACGTATTATAGTTTTTGCATGGTATATGGTCTTCTTTGCATCTCGCATAGCTATAAATCATTGTGTGATTAAGTTTATTTTTTGCGTTCGCAGAATATCTCAGGTTCGGAATCTAACGTCAATTAATGCGGTACAGCTTCCAGTAGATGGCGAGCAAAAAGTTAACGCCGTAAATCATCTAGGAATTCGTAATGACAGACGTTTTCGAGAAATAGTTTTCTGAAGGACCTAAGATATTTCATAGGGCTGCATTTAAAAATGGAATGCCAAGAAAACGTTCAGTATCTTTGTTTTATACCGCGTATCGTAATAGCCTTAGAGTATTTAACCAATGGATATAGTATGGCAATAATGTGCAAACATTTTTTTCTGCCAATCCTAACGGCGGGCGAGGTAGATACGGATAGCACACATTTAACAAAAAAATCCACACGTGCAAGGCTGACTATAGTAGTAGATCTTTTTATTACCTACAACTTTGGCATTTAACTTTTTCCATAGGACTTGCAGTTTTGCTGGAAATCCCACCCCTTCAACTTCCCGACCTCAGATCGCCCGTAAATTATTTTTCCTGTCATTTTTGTTACATTATCTTCCTTTTCCAATGGGTTTCGACTGCCTCGGTGGCGTAGTTGTATTATGGTACGACTGCAATGCTGAGGTCTCGGGTTCGATCCCCGGGTCGGGCAAAGTGATATAGATTTTTCTATTCCATATCAGCTCGGAGTCTGGAATTTGTGCCCGATATGGCGATAGGCTCGCCCCCTATCACATCATGGGACAGAATAATGGCGAAAAGTGGGTGCACTAGTTGAGCCTCTGCCTACCCCTTCGGGGATAAAAGGCGTGAGTGTATATGTATGTCCAATGGGTTTCATCCTAGTATAATTTTTTTTTGTTCCAAAACTTATTGACCCTGGCCTATAATGGTAGGAAATATTTTTATTTGATTAATTTAATACTAGCTTTTGCCCACGGCTCCGCCTGGTTTTTTCGTGATAAAAGTCCCGCTTTATATTTCCTGAGGTAAAAAGTATCCTATGTTACTCACTGAGAATGTAGCATTATATTGGTTAAATCAATTTTAAAATAGTTTTTAAGGAATGAATACATTCATTGCAAACAAACAACAACTCAAATCTTTCCTCTTTATAATATTAGTATAGAAGTATCAGAATACACTTACAGGAGTATATGAAAATGATTATGATACTACCTTAGCTCGCTCACGTGCAATTCGATTTATCTACACTAATATAATAGAGGTAAAGTTTGTTTGTTAGTAGGAAATAATATCTGGAAAGATAGTTTGAGATCCTACGAAAAAACGAAGTCGGGCTTTTATCGCCGAAAAACATTTTGACGTGGCCGCCGTCTGACACCGTGACAACCGATCAACGTATTTGGATGTGATTTGTCATAGAAATAGATTAAAGGCTACGCTATATCCCGGAATACTCCGGTCTGCCTCTGTGGCGTAGTTATATTACGGCACGACTGCAGTGCTTAAGTCTTGGCTTCGATTCCCGAGTCAGGCAAAGTAATATTGGGTTTTTCTACTAAGCATCAGCCTGGAGATTGGAAACGTGTCCCGTAAATGGCAAATAGATGCGCCCCTGTTACATGAGACTTAAACATAACTGGCGAAATGTGGATGTGATACAGCTCTGCCTACCCCTGAAAAGGAAAAAGGCGTGATGTTGTCCTCTGCCTACCCCTGAAAAGGAAAAAGGCGTGATGTTATCTATATCCCAGATTAGTACACCGTCGGCAGCGGCTTGGTTGTACCCGCGGCATTGCTCAAAATCCATGGCGAAGCGCGCCGCTTATAATTAGGCGGATTTTTTTTGTTTTCGCGGAGAAAGTGACTTATTACTACCGCCCAGCCTTCAAGGGGGGCGACTGAATGGTTATGTTGGGTTCACCGTGCCTTACGACCCAGCGTTGAGCCGCCGGGCCGAGTCCCTAACCTATTTACACCGCACGGCATACCAACTAAAACTCCGCGGTGGCCTTCTTCGGCGCATTAGGGATGGCTGCGGGTTTCCCCAGACTAAGAGTGTCTAAGTTTTCGTCCGCAGCCGCCCCTGCATAATTAGGCAAACTGCTTGCTCATCTTCCTACTTAGATACTAAAAACAATGGGTTTTTATTTCGACTCTTTGAAGCAGTTAGAAATATGAGCATCAGCCAGTAAATAAAAATACAATATTATATAGGTACGGTCTAGCGCCTGAACCATTGAAGCGGGTACAATGAAATAAGATACTGTGATTCCATTATTCATTGCAGTTTTTTCATCAGATACTAAGTGTGTCTTATGCATTTTGCTTCAGCATTTATGTCAGTTTATAATATTTTTATCAAATATTTACACAGGGTGTGTGCGTGTGTGTGTGTGTGTATTTTGAATGTTATGTTGAAATTGAATTAATACGTAAGGTATGTAGGCACGTGTAATCTGTTTAAACTAGGTTATGCTAGTATTTTTATTTGTGTTTTATTGCAATTACATGACGAGACGAGCATGCCATTTGCCTGATGGTAAACGATACGACCGGCCCCAAAAAGCAGCAACGCCGCACATAATTGAATTACAAAGTGCTACGTCTACTGCACTGTGCTCGTCACAGAGACATAAGATGTTAAGTCTCATAATGCCTAGTAATTACGCGGCTACAATCTCTTTCAAACCAATTTATAACAGTGCATGCACACTACTGCTTGGTGATAGAAACAATCTAGATAAAGGGATATATCTGGGAAAACGACTTACGACCTTATTCAATAAACAGTTTACAAACCTATTTCATATATAGAATGTTTTGTCTTCTTCGTTGAAAAATGAAAATTCAAAATTCTTTCGAAGAAGACAAAGCATTCAATAAGTAAGTTTATAAACTAATCATGAATAAAGCCGCTACTCTATGTAAAATCTATATTCTAGATAGTGAATAATGGATAGCAAGTTCTAATGTCACCGTAAATCCCTATTCATGAGCAGAATTCGCCGTGTCAAACACAGCGAAGGTTTCTCTAACACGACTCCTACAAACAAGTGCTTGATTAATTACTTTCTCTAACTGGTTACGGCTTTATCAAATTGAACCTTACTACAACGTATCTAGTACCGTTTTCATTTACCATCATTGTATAATAAGGGATTCCCTAAAGCTCGCTGCCAGATTTATGCTAAAGGTTGCATCGCGTTGTTGTGATTTTTTTATATATATTATGAAGTAGACTTATTAACTGGAGAAATGTCTATTAAGATAATTGCAGTAATATCATTAAATCAAACATTTTTTTTTATTTACAGGTAAAAAATGAAAGGCATAGCCAATTATCTGAATCAATTTGTTGTTCCTTGCATTGTCTATTTTTTATAAACCAGACAACCTATATATTATGTATATCCAATCAAAATATATATAATACTATAACACTCTAAGCATAAAATAGCTTTGAAATACACGTCTCATTTATTACAATAAAATTCTGATTTATTTATTTGTCCAAATTATAGGTACATAATTGTTAATCGTCAACTTCGCAAAAATAATTTAATTTCTAGAATGTGTATAAGTTTTTTAGAGTTCCGTACCTCGAAAGGAAACCCTTATAGGATCACTTTGTTGTCCGTCCGTCCGTCTGTCAAGACCTTTTTTTAGGAACACGTGGAGGTATTAAGCTAAAATTTATATCAAATACTTATTACTGTCTGGTCTACTGTCCTTTGCAGCTGTGAAAAAAATCAAACTTCTAAGCTAACGTAATCAACAGATACAGCCGTTTATGCCGCAAATTTTCGTAACTCGCAAGGGAATTAAAACGTACAGGGTACTTCCCGTGAACTCAGCATCTTGAAATTTGGTACAAAACAACGTCTTATAGCACAGATAAAGGAAAAATTGCGGAAAACGTAAAATTTACGGAACCCTCGGTGCGCGAGTCCGACTCGACTTGGCTGTTTTTTTTTTTAAAAAAAAATACTTAAATGCTTATACTATTTTTAAATACCCATAAATCATAATATCACATACTAAAATTTTCAAAAAATAATTCTATTTTTCTTATTCGTGCGAGATAAATTTCAAAGAAGTCATTATGACTAGTTTCTGCTCTTAATCAGCTAAGACCTCACAAAACAAGGTAATATTGAGTGATACAATCTGCACGCCATTTCGGCGCGAACAGCCAGACGTATGAGTCACTAGTGCTCTACTTTTTGATATAGACAGACTGTTTGACCGCCGATTTCAATAAATTATCACAATCGCTTTTTCAATCGAGAAAATCGATCGACCAGAGTAAAGGTTTTTTTGACATGCTTACAAGTAACTTATTTTACGATTATTGAGGATTGAATGACCTTTTAGTTCTTGCTTTTAGTCTGTGAAGTCTAGGAATAGAGTTCCATAACAGGCAATACTTTACCAATCCGCTTCAAAATAGAAACAGTATTCATAACTTTGGATCACACAAAATTGCACGATCCTTCTCAGTTCTATTCATCCTAAATCATCCATATAAAATGAATTAAAAATAAAGCCATTTATCCCAATTTGTGTCATAATAAAACAGAGCATGAGATTTAAATCGCAAATTGCTATGGCACGAAAACCCGTTCGTTAAACAGATAATTTACCCACTTTACGTAGAAAATTATAAACGTCTTGAAAACATTTCTTTTTGTACCCAATCACCGCGTAATATTAGAGGCGGTGTTAGATGTCGATGTATTTTCTTGGCTCATTGATTAATGCGCTACATCGTGACATTTATGACATATTGTGATTACTATGACCTATTTGTCGGAAAAATGTATAATTAACCACATGCGTTGCGAAAAACTATGCTGATGAAAGGCTGTTTGGTATTTATAATTTGTTGTTATTTGCCGTCAATCAATTTTATGCGCCTCGTCGATGGCTTTATGTTGTAAAGAATTTTAGGTTATGTTCGGAGTTTAAAACTTTAGGTTGAAAGGTTATTTTCGGAATGAATGAATCCTTTATTTGCGAAAAAGTTGGTACAATATAAGTATTAGTCGTTTCTGATCAACTTTTGTAAAATTTATTATAAAGTACATTGTTACATCTATGAAAAACAACACACAGAAAATGTACTAAGCGTTCCATCTAGCTATCAAGTGATCATGGCCCGGAAGTAGCGAAGGAAATATTTTTTTGTTATCTATAGATATAGAGCCAATATCAATAAGATTTTAAGCGTTATCATTGGATAGAACGTTAAATTGGCCCAATCAGAATAAAGTATTTGCCTACAGATTAACTAATTTAAATAAATAAATAAAAAAAATAAAAAATTAAATGGTTTGTTCTTATTAATCCACAGATACCGATTAGGACCGGTCGATAGATACGTTATAACTTATAGACTATAGAAAAGAGGTATAAGGCGCACTGCTGCGTTGTCTCCTTCTATACAGTGGTAAATTTAAATACATACATACATACATACACTCACGCCTGTTATCCCTGAAGGGGTAGGCAGAGGTGCAACTAGTGCACCCACTTTTCGCCGGTATTCCGTCCCATGATGTGATAGGGGGCGAGCCTATCGCCATAACGGGCACAAATTCCAGACTCCGGGCTGATACTGAATAGAAAAACTCAATATCACTTTGCCCGACCCGGGGATCGAACCCGAGACCTCAGCTTTGCAGTCGTACTATAATACAACTACGCCACCGAGGCGTAAATTTAAATGTATTGCTTAATCTATTTTCTATATCTATACACATATACACATACTCCGCCTTTTTATCCCCGAAGGGGTAAGCAGAGGCGCAACTTTTCGCCACGCGTATTCCGTCCCATGATGTGATAGCAGAGCCTATCGCCATATCGGGCACAAATTCGACTCCGGGCGGATACTGAATTCTAGAAAAATCCAATATCCCTATGCCCGACCCGGAGATCGAACCCGAGACGTACAGACGCTTTGCAGTCGTACCGTAATAGAACTACACCACCGAGGTAGTCAGAGTATCTAGTAATAATTATAACAAATCAATTATTCAATTAATAGTAGTTATAGAAAAAAAAAAGAGATTAATTTACTTCATACGAAAAATTTTTTTTTGAGTTTAACTTCACGCGTATATAGTCGATTTGAAATTTTGATTTTGTATAGATATTTATGCTACTGACTGTACAACGCCAGCGCCATCTATTAAAAATCCGAGAAAATGACTGATTATATTCTCTTTCATAATCATGTATTTCTTTCAAATCCGTTCAGCCATTTCTGAGGTTCAAACATCGAAACATTTTTTTATAAAAGGCGTAACACAAGATTCAATCGAACAGAAGTAAATTAGGCACCGACTCCAAATATACGTGTATAAAATTAAATTATTTTCTGGTCTGTAGTTGTTTTGAAGTCTGTTTCATTTTTTGTTAAAAAGTTAAACAATACATCATGGATATACGATTGCAGGTTTCGCGGGTCACCTGGTGTTAGTTATTGAAAAGTTCCAGTGTCTATCGCCGAAAATCTTCATCAGATCCTAAAAAATTATATACTAAAACCTTCCCTCAAAATCCCATCCAAATCGGATCAGAAGTTTTTGAGAAAATCGCCAACATACAAACTTACATACACACATACGGGTCGAATACAGAACCTCCTTTTTTGAAGTCGGTTAATAATCTAGATTTTCTTCTTCACACACTTCCACATCTATAATATAATAAGTAAGTAAGATGGTTCACGAATTATTACTATGGAAAACTTTTATCAATCGCATTCAAGAAACTGATTAATGCCATTGGAGTAGTCTTGTAAAATCTGTATTCATTTTCGAATAAAATTGCATGTGGAGCTCGCAAAAACATAATATTATACTTTTACGTATTTATATTCAACGATTCATAAACATGTGTAAGTAATGCTATCTTTTTAGCATTATTGTAACAAATTGTTATTGATATTTTATTGTGATGGTTTAAACTTTATTTTATTTGCAAACATAAAACTCTTGTTCGATAAGATGGTTATTGAAACGTGAATAAAAATAAAACAAGCAGATACACACAACGCGTTTATCCCTGAAGGCGTAGGCAGAGGTGAAATTAGCCCGTTACTTTTAGCAAAGTTTCGTCCCATGATGAGATAAGACTCGCACCTATAGCCATTTACAAATTCTCTGGAATTTCGTTTGAATTTCGGTTACAAATTTTTCCAGCCTAATACTGAGCAGAAGAAACCTAATTGATTTTTCCCCACCCGGGACCTCAGTGCAGAGTCCTGTCCGCTCACGTTATACAATTACGCCACCGAGACATATGTAAAAAAACTAACCACTAAGGTATTATTCATTTTATATTAACTAGTATGATTTGTAAAGTATAAGGACCTTGGAGATTGAATTGTGTTTATAATGGCGTCTTCTTCTTTGTTGTTATCACTCTTGACAGAGTGGTCGTGGTCATCATCACTTTAGGTGTTGGTGGCAAGCATCACAACACGCCGCCACTCTTCTCTGATGGTCGCCTTCCTCGTGCATCCATATAGTGATGATGAGCCATTCACTACCGCTTTTATCTGGTCAGTCCACCTCATAGGCGCCCTTCCTCGTGGCCTGGTACCCTCAACCTTTCCCTGGACAACAAGTCGCTCAATAGCCACCTTCCCTCGGCGGCATACGTGACCAAAAAAGGTGAGGATACGGGACTGTACTAAAGATGATAAACGCTGCTTGATGCCGAGTTCTTGAAGTATAGACTCGTTGGTACGGAATATAGTCCACGATACTCCAAGCATTCTCCTCCAACATTTCAACACTCCTTCCTATAATGGCGTACGTGAATTAAAATGAAATGTAAGGAGATAATTTATTTCTTTTTCAGTCTTTAGAAGTCCACTGCTGAACATAGGCCCCCAAACCAACCTGTTAGAAGCGGCCTGTATCTAGCGGGATCCTGCAATCTTTACGAAGCCGTGTGTCCACCTTGTAGGACGTACAATGCTGCGCTTGCCAGTAAGTGTTCTCGTACTAAATACTACGTACTAATAAAAATAAACCGCTGGAGTAAGCGTGTTCTGGAGTGGAGACCGCGTCTTGGTAAGCGTAGCGTGGGACGCCCTGTGGCCAGATGGTGGGACGACTTGCACAAAAGCCGACAGCAACTGGATCATAAAGCAGCAGACCGGGCTCTGTGGCGTATCTTGGGAGAGGCCTATGTCCAGCAGTGGACTGCAACGGGTTGGATGGTGAAAAAAAAATCAATGTTGACTGGATATGCATGCAATCTTATGGTTAGTTTTCATTGACTTAGCAGGAAATGAAAATGGACTACCGTTTCACAAAACTTTAGTGCCGGAAATGACCCGTCAAACAAGTAAATGATAACGTAATTGAATACGTATCCATTGCGTTCTCAAAACATAGTATGGTATCTATGTAGGTGTTTGAGATTCGGTATACGTAATTAACATTCGTGCAGAAAGGTAAAATTTATGAAATGTGGTCGAATGGGCTCGAGTGGGCGACCACTAGTGTAATATATCACTTCCTAGCCGATTTCGGCCACGGCGGCCAAACTCAACAGTGATCAACCAGGTGCGCAGGAGATGTTTAAGTGCACAGGTGTTTGCGCAATACACAGGTGCACTCGCTATTCCTTCGCTCTCATAGTCCGGTGAGACGGCAATCCGACATGACCGGAGAGATATCAGGCGTAGGACCAACGGCTTTACGCGTTTTCCGAGGCACGTGGGTATCACACCGCCAACTTCCTGACTTCCAGTTGTGACTGAGTATTTTTTTAGATGGAAAAACCCCGTCGCCATGTTTTTTTGCTGTACCCGGGAATCGAACTCAGAGCCACAGCTCAACGCATACGCAATACAACTACGCCACCGAGGCAGTCTAATATACAAGTAATAAAATACGGTAACTAGATAACCGTATAAAAAATTACAACTACAAATAGGCAATACATTAAAATCTTTCAATACGTACTAATTTGACGTGCTTACCTTGGTAGGTTAGCTAGGCTAGGGCCTGTGCAGTCCTCATCGGTGAGGATCGCGACGCGTTCCTGCCGTAATTTTTTTAATAAAAATGATCTCTTTTTTATATTGCCGTTCCTGCCAGCCCGAGCTGGCTTTATACTTTTTATTTTTCATCATTGATTTTAGTCCTAATAAAAACGTCTGTAGTTATGTAAGTGAACTTAGCTTTGGTATTAAAAATAATTATTATAATCAATTGAATGTATCTTGGCTTATCATAAGTGTAATTATGTTCGCCTACGTGATGAATAAAGTATTTTATTTTACCAAAAAAGTTAATTAGTGCTTTAATTAATGACTGAAAAGCGGAAATAACCAAAGATAACCTCGTCAGAAGTCAGTCGTAATGGTACATTAGTTTGAGGCGAGCGGACACCGTTAGTCGACCGGTAATTCGCAAAAAATATTCCGATACCGAATCAATTGATACTCACTAAGTCGACAAAACCTGTATGACCATTTAAGCTATAGAAATTTCGGAATATCTTACGTAATTTTTATGAAATAAAACTCAGATGGACCAGTGCAAAACTATATTCTTATCCTTTTCTACATGACTGGCTCGATGGCGTAGTTGTATTGCTTGCGCGGCCTGATACCGCTCTAAGGTCTCGCGTTCGAATCCTGGGTTGGACAAAGTGATATGTTTTTTTTGTGTTATCATTCTACAAATGAAACTATACAATAAAAGTGTCGATATTATTTCAATAAAGTAATTATTATATTTTTTAATTAAAAAAGTATAATTGTGTATCCTTATTTACTAAATTCCTAGAGCAATAATTTATAAGTATTTATGTAAACGGAAAAAACCATGCTTTGATAATTAAAAAAGAAAACATAGACTGCCAGTAGCAAATATATGCGGCGTGCATATTAATGCAGGTCTAGACATATGCAAAGATAGATTTAATGACTTTGGTTACCATAAAACCATTTATGGATATATAGAAAATATGATAATATGTTTAAAACTTGGAAACACTGAGATGAACGAATAAAATAAAATAATTTATTAATCTAGTAGGCTTATAAAAAAGCGCTTATGACAAGGTAGAGATAAAAACAAATATACAGGGGTACATATACTAATTAAATAATTTAAAGTACCTACATTAAATAACGAACAACCAGCACGGGCTGATAGGTACAGAGGACACGGACATTGGGGACGTGAATAGGGCTAGGGAAGGAGAAGTGGAGCTGATATAAAAGAAAGGGAAGGAGTATCTTAACATTACGAGGAAAGGAAACGCTACGGTTCTTTTCGGTAACCCACCAGGCTTTCACTAGCTACCTAAGCGATGACGACCCGAAGAGGAAAGGCAGAAAAACGAATTTTTTCGTCAATCTGCAGTGCATCATTATTTTTACACACACACACTCACGCCTGTTATCCCCGAAGGGGTAGGCAGAGGCGCAACTAGTGCACCCACTTTTCGCCGTATTACTTTTTTTTTAACTATCTTATCTTATCTTATTTTTTTATACGTATTATTATTTTTACGTGTCAAATAATTATGGCGTGTGTTCAGGTATTGGAACTTTATAATGGATAGTCTTAATTACTCAATTATCTCAATCCGTGGCACGTCAGGACTAAAATAAAAACTTTTGATTTCTAATTTTTTTAGTAGGTCTACTGACGGGCTGCGAACATCAAGACAATTCCCTCGAGGTAACTGGATTGTCGAAGTCATTATATGGGCCTTATTAGACTACCTCGCCTAGTTACTTACCTATAACGATAAAATACGGAGCTGAACACGGAAACCATTCGAAATATTGCTATTGCTTTAATGTTCTTGGAAATGTTAATGCCTTTACGAGGTGACTTTTACTGCTCACACCAGATTAACTGAAATGAGTACGAAGGAATACAGCTCTCTTCCAAAGTTAATGAAAACACGTACAACTGTACTGGTGGTCTTTCGTACACGAGGGGCTATGGAGGTACCATCGCAATGTCTATTTCTATTGCCAAGCAACAGTGTATTATATGCCTTGTTGTGTTAAAGTTTGAACATTGTAGCCAGAGTATTTACTGGGCATAGTAACACCTTATGTTTCAAGGTGAGGAGCGCAGTGGAGTCCCTCGCAGAACCTACTTTGAAATTTAAAGTGTTGTATGGTGTTACTACTGTTTATGGGCGGGCGTGTCGCTTACTCAGGCGAACGCCATGAAAGAGAAAGAAAGAAGAAAGAAAGAAAAAATCTTTATTTGGCCATTGTCTCTGGACCAGATGGCAGAAAGTGTTGTACACACGGGAACATGCTTGTCACGTCTCGTAAAATTTTCAGATCCTAAGCCAGAATAACCGACCTGTAAGGCATTTTAGCGCGCGTTTATACTAGTATTTTTTTTTGTTGCCCAAGTGGGAAAAGCTAGCGGTTTGATTGATAGTAAGTTTGCTCTCGCCCATGGTCTTTAGTAACGCTACGAGCTCAGCAAAGTGGCTGCCTACTTCGAAGTGAGTATTCTTTTTGTAAATTGACCCGATTCCAGGAGTTAGTACAGCATCATTATCACCAGCCACAAGCAGTCCATTCCTGAACATAGGTCTCCCCTACAGACCTGTTTAAAAGGCCAGCATTCAGTGATGCCCTGCGACCTTAGTGCAGAACATAAGTCCGTACAGTGGATTCCAATTATAACACCAAATATGAATCGAGTGGACGATAGCCTAGTTGGGAATAGAACGGTCTGCCGAGACAATGTCCGGAGGTTCAAAACCCAAGGCACATACGTCTGACTTTTCGAAGTTACGAATGTATTGTTTACTAGCTTTTGCCTGCGGCTCCGCCCGCGTTAAAAAGTTTTTCCGGGATAAAAGTCCCGCTTTATGTTTTCCCGGGATAAAAAGTAGCCTATGTGTTAATCCAGGACACGATCTACCCGTGTGCCAAATTTCATCGAAACCCGTTCTGTAGTTTTTGCGTGAAAGAGGAACAAACATCCATACATTCTTACGAACTTTCGCCTCGGCGAAGGAAAACGTGACAAAACCTAGATACCTGAGAATTCTATATAAAAAAATCGAGGGTATGTGAAGTCTGCCAACCCGCACTAGGCGAGCGTGGACTAATGCCTAACCCCTCTCAGTAGTAGACGAGGCCCGTGCTCAGCAGTGGGTTGTGGGTCATACAGGGCTGATTGCATTGCATGAATTCGATATCTGTAGTTCTTGGTCTATCAATAAATAGTACGCAAATTTCGTCAAAGTGTGGCATTTGAAGAACACATGTTTCGCCACATATCCGTTGTCTCAGCAGGGGTCCGTGTTTAACTTAATTGGTAATAAACTACTGGCGATTTGGTCATTCTGTTTTACGAAATGTTGGGCAAGCGTGAGTCGGGTCTGTAGACTATTGGTTCTGTATCAAAGTAGTATTGGGTTTTTCTATTCAGTATCAGCTCGGAGTCTGGAATTTGTGCCTGATATGCCGATAAGGTCACCACATCATATCACGGGATGGAATATGCACGGCAATAAGTGGGTGCACTAGTTGCGCCTCTGTCTACCCCTTCGTTGACAAAAGGCGTGAGTGTATGTCTATTTCTGTATCATTAATACCCAAGGAAGATACTGCGCTGGATATGTCACATAAAATGTTATTATCGTTGCTGTACAATTTGTCTAGCCAATTCACAAAATGGTGAGGATATTGAAGCGCACCGGCTGCCTTGTAGAAAACTTGTATCGTATTTTCTTTCAGTTCCAACCTAATCTAACCTAACCTAACCTTAATTATTTTAATGATGTTCTCAATAGTTTGATTCCCTAGTGCATGGTATTTGATTATTCTTTAGTAATACACACTACCAATAATATGGAGACATTAAAAGTAAACATTAACGTCTCATTAAAAACAATAGCTCGCTGTTATAAGAAAAAATTATCAGGCGTGTCGTACCATAGTCAAATCGAAATAATAATGAGTCTAGTACTAATTTTAGTAGTCTAATCCTATTACTACTTTGTCCGGTATTTTTCCAATTCCAATTTGTTGTGATTGGCCATATCGTTTTTACTACAATTCTGCAATGTCATCTTTGAAAAGCAGAATGCATATTACGGTATTTTTATATACAGTCAGCCACAAAAGTAGATGAATAAATTAAAAAAATCAAACCGCTCTTACACATTAACTTCAGTCGAAATATTATTTTTTCTTTATCTAGAATAACCATAACCATTTGAAGATTATTTAAGTAAAGGAAAAACGATTGTTGATAAGCTTAAAAGCGGAATTGAAATTCGTTCGGTACCTTTTGTTGCTGACTCTACTTCTCACCTACATTGACAGTTTCTGTATACATTGTTTATTTTATTAAAATCGATATTTAACAATAACTAGGGTATTTATAAGATTTATAGTTCAGTATTTTTAGGAACCATAATGATTTCGTAATATAATTTATTTAATTATCAAATAGTTTATTTAAATTTTACGGCTATTGTAATTATTTGATTGTTATTTAATTAGGACCTTATTTGGTTTGAAATATCGGTGATGTATTCGATAGGCTACCTGTGGTGACGTGAGTGGGTAAAATTAACATCACAATATAGGTGTTTGCGTTATAAATTGGTTTTTTATTTTTTATTTATTACAATACATTGTTTTTAATGTAAGGCAGTGTTTGATAACTCAGTCAGATTGAATAATGCTAAGTTATGATTTGATTGAAAATAGAGCATCAGGTTTTTATGGTATTTCAGATAAATATCGACGATACATTTATTGTCATTTGTTATGAAGTAATATAAAATGATTTACTGGTGGTAGGTCTCTCATATGTAAGAGTCCGTCTGGGTGGGTACCACCGCAATTTCTACTTCTACCGCCAAGCTGCAGTGCACATACTGTTGTTGTCCGGTTTGAATGACATTGTAGCTAACGTAACTACTGGGCATTATGAGACAACATTTATCTCAGGGTGCCACGCACTACTTTGTAATTACAAGTTCTATATGGTGATGCTACTGTTTATGGGCGGTCGTATCGCTTACTATCAGGCGAGTGGCGTGCTCGTCTCGTTATTCAGTAGCAATAACAAATAACCTATGTTAGACTGGTAAATTTTCAAGCTGCATCTCATGATTTGCGCACGCGCATGCTTTTCGCACAACGTCCGGCATCTCAATGTTGAGTCTACTTACCTGCGTTATAATTTACTCTTTAATGCTCGTGTTATTGGGTTGCAATGACAATACACGGCTAAAGGCCCATTCACATGACCATGCTTCAAATAAGGCAGGTCGATGAAAAGTTGGAGCGATGATGGTAGAATTACCTGAAAATAAAACTTAACAAATAGAAATAACAGTGTTTTATGTCTTTGCGTATCATCGCTGTATTGAATACTAATGGATCCTGTGGTTATGTTGTTCATTCATTAATGCGGATTAAAAAAATATGGGTATAAAATAATTTGCTCGTAAATGCTTGGGTTTGAGAAATGTATAAGAAGAAATATTTAGAAAATAACGAGAACTTTAAAACTTATTACCAAACGTTGGTGAGAGTTACTATGAAAGGATATATGAAATATCATAAGGAATGATTTATTTAATCATTGCTTAAATGCTGGATAACTGGATATAAATATATTTTATTCCTATTACCACGGCAACGAGGCAGCCCCCAATCGTGCTGAGGTCTCGGATTCGACACCCGGGCCGGGAAAATTATAGTGAGTTTTTGTACTCAGAGTCGCAGCCCGGAGTCTGGAAATGTGCCCGGCAAATGCTAATAGGTGCGCCCCTATTACATGAGACCATAGCTGGCGAAATATAAGTATATGGCATACCTATTATTCATATAAATATTAAAGCACGTGTCCAAAAACAAGCCTGAAATTCTAACCAAGACAGTTTATCTATATTTGAATAGAACTCCTGAAAATTAGTCTTATGTAATATATTGTTTATGTAAGACCTCCGATTTTGAGATTTATGTAACTTTGTTCAGCTTGAAAACTATACTTAACATGAATGTTTTAAAAAAAGTTACGCTATGAATGGAGGGACATAATTTTTTTTTTAATGTATCTATGTTCCATATTTTTTTTTATTTTTTTTTATTTACTTTTAAAGAATACAACATATGCTTATAATATAAATATACTCGCCAAACTTTTAAGTTTGATGGCGAGACGCGCTCGTTTACAGTAGTATTCTAAATTCTAACATACTCAGAAGTAGATTAAAATAAATACATTACACATACTTGATACTAGGTATTACTAAATGAACTTACTAAATTAACTTTATATCATATTGAAATACCTTATTATTTCTTCGAGAAACACATCCTTTAGTTTTGATTGTAATTCATTATTATAAAGTTTTGGACTTTTTCTTAATAGTTCTACTTTGTTAAATATCTTACGTAATAAATGTTATGTTAATCTTTCTCCATAGAATGGTCACCTTCGTTTGAAGAAGTTTTGCCCCATTAATATCCCTGAAGGTTGAGCCTAGTTAGATTTTGAGGCCCAGCACCCATAAAAAGCAGACGTCTCCTTCATACAAGAATACGATTTATTAATATTATTAAAACTTACGCGAGACATATTATATTACTAGAAAAAACGGTTTCACTCACATATTCTTGGTTAGAATCGCCGACCAGTTTCGACCTCTAGTAATATACGATTTATTATTACGAATAATATTTATCAGCGTTTAAAATACGCCTGCAATAATGTAAGCAATACAACTATCAAATCAATAAGTTTAAATAACATCGTTTCTATTAAATAAGACTAGTAGCTTTCAGTACGTGATGCTTCGCTCTGGAGATTTAGGTTAATGGCATTGTTAAACTCTATGATCTGCGTTACGGGCTAAGTCACAGGCGGTTAGTGTTATTCCTAGATGCACTAAAATAACTAGCCGGTTTTGTGAAAGCCGTAGTAAATCTAACGGCTATAAATAAAGTAAATATGTTTATACCCACATGATAGTAATATATTATGGTAGACTAAAATAGTATATGGTAAAATATTGTTAATATGCCTTTGCGTGCAACGTCTGTTGTTCTATCTTTAAGGCTATATATCTATAAGCAATGATTCCCTTGGTGTCGTAGTTGTACTGCGTGACACCGCTCTAAGGCATCATTTTCGGAGAAGTGGGGCGTCGCACGACGCGTGTGGCGTGGAGTCTAGCGGCGCGTCGGGCAATTTTACTGTTTATAAAGTGGCGGCGCGTGCAGCCGCCCGCGTCATCGCACACTTAAACGCAAACATATAGAAATGTTTGATGTTGTTTATAATGATGTAGAGCGTGAAAAATGGTGATGCACTCCGCCACAGACGCCGCCGCGGGTGTCACTAGAACGGAGAATTACCGTTGCGTGCGCTGCCGCGTGCGAGGCGTCGTTGCCATCCGCGGTCTCCGTCGCAGATATTACGCAAGCGTATGTAAAATCGCTTCTCCGTAAATAACTCATACAACGCCATATGTTTGAATTTTGCAATTGCATTGTATAGTGCGTGTCGCTCCGCCCAACGCCACGCGCGTCGCCCCGCGTCGCTGCAAATTAGGCTTTAGGTCCCGGGTCTGAATCCCGGGTCAAGAAATTTGATATTGGATTTTCTTGCTCAGTATCAACTAATAATATATTGTGCTTTATGTGACAATAGACTCGCCCCCTATTGCTTGATGAGACGAAATACTAATGGTGAAGTGTTGCACCACTGCCTACCCCTTCGGGGATATAAGCGTGATATTTGCTTGTTTTGGTTTTATGTAGCAATCTACATGCTATCTCTAGAACGCGACTCGTCAGGACGAGTCACTATGACAGTTTTTTACCACCTGTAGACTGCACTATTATCCATTCGTATGGGAAATATATCCGACAACCTCTGAGAGTTTATCACTCGTATATTTTAGATTTCATCGGGGTCAGTATTTAGTCTACATTAATTACTTTGTATTAGAGATTATTTTTCAATACTATCCTTAGATATTATACAACAAACTCCCTCACTGCGTCTGTCTGTCTGAATGCGATAAATTTAAAAATTACGAAATGAATTTCGATAAAATTTGGTATTGATATAGTTTGATACCCCCGGAAAGACATAGGCTACTTTTTATCCCGGGAAAATGTAGGGCAGAACTTTGATCCTGGAAAACCCTTTCACGCAAACAGGAGAATAAGGTAGTTCATAATATACTTAAACAACTTGCATCCAAAATGCTAGGCGGCAGAAGAAAACATTGTAAGTAGCTAAACAGACTCCCATACGAAGATGACTATCAAAATTAATTGGTGAATATCTTCGTATTTATTTACTAGCAAAATTAAATAAATTCAATACTTTAATTTAAAGTATAAATAAAGTTTATTATGTTTTAGTTTCAAGGTGAGATTTTATTGCACTTGACCTTTAATGCAGAAACGGGTATCAGTTATATATAGTTAATTGTTTCCTTCGGTGATTGTTAATTGCTTATAATAGCTGTCTGACGAAATCAGACCTAAATAGTATAAAAAACCGGTCTTATGACCAATTCTTGTCTCTCACACACACACACACACACACACACACACACACACACACACACACACACACACACATTTTATTATCCCTAAAGGCGTAGGCAGATGTGCAACTAGTGCACCCACTTTTCGCTGTGGGTATTCGTATATGATGTAATAGGGTGCGAGCCAACAAATTCCAATTTTGGTCTCAATATGATACTGAATCCCTGTATTTTCGAAATTAAATTGTGTCGATTTTTTTTATTGCATTGAATGACGAGACGAGCATGCCGTTCATCTCAAGGTAAGCGATACGACCACCCATAAACAGTAGCAACACCATCCAGCACCTTGAGTTACAAAGTACTGTGTGGCATTCCACTGCGCTCGTCATCCTGAGACATAAGATGTTAAGTCTCATTATGCCCTCTAGTTACACTGGCTGCATTGTCCTTCAAATAGAAACACAACAGACAACAGTGCATGCACACTGCTGCTTGGCGGTATAAATAGATCTTGCGGTGGTACTCACCCAGACGGACTCTTACGTATGAGAGACCAAACACCAATGTGAATACCTAACATACCTTGGGACTCGGTCCCGCCACTGTCACGGTTTTCATACACAGATCTGTGCCAGGCGAAGAAAACGCAGTGAGCGTATCCACTTCACATTTTTCCGATTTGAAAATCGAACTTACTTGCTACATACTTGATTTACCTATATAGTTAGTATAATACCACGGCAAGCCAGTACCAAGCCAGTCAATACACTAGACGACGAGGGATATTCTAATGTATGTCTTTAATGCCTAAAATATCCAATGTAGTGACATATCTGACGCTAAGCCTGACTTATCTAATCGATCTGAACATAAATTATCATTTATATGAGGTGTACACAAAACTATTTGAAATGATCTCCGCTTATTAATTGACACCGGCTACATGTTTTCATGAATATTTATCGACTTAACAAATTCGTAAGTTATCTACATACATGAGAAGGTGTCCGTTTGTCTGTATAACAAAAGATGTTACTAATAATAGAAATAACAAAATATTTTACATATATACATATACACTCACGCCTGTTATCCCCGAAGGGGTAGGCAGAGGCGCAACTAGTGCATCCACTTTTCGCCGACATTCCATCCCATGATGTGATAGGGGGCGAGCCTATCGCCATATCGGGCACAAATTCCAGACTCCGGACTGATACTGAATAGAAAAACTCAATATCACTTTGCCCGACCCGGGGATCGAACCCGAGTCCTCAGCTTTGCAGTCCTACAACTACGTCACCGAGGCAGTCCAACAAAATATTTTGTTTGGAAAATATTAATATAGAAATATTTTCCTTCACCATTGATTGTTAAACTGTCGTCTGCCAAATTTTTAATACAATTCGGTCGATCTGTGTACTAAAACTAGTTTTTTCTCTATGCACCCCATCTATAGCTAAAATAAATACTTAATTATAAAAAAAAAATTGAAAATAAATATTTACTTGTATTTTAATTTTCGAAAGTATATTATTTTGATAGCAAAATTTTGCAATCCTGGCTGACATTTACCTGAAATAAACTTGACTTAAATAAAGGCTTCCTAACTGAATGACTAAAGGCAAACTGTTTTTACTTAAAGTGATCAGATTAAAAAGATGATCTAAGAAATGTAATATTTTCTGAAGCGTCGTCGGAGGCGGCGTTTAGCTTCATATATTTCGTAGATTTAAATATATAATTCTTCCTTTGCATATTCCGAACATATTTTATTAGTCAAAAGTGCATAATATTGTTTATTTAAGGTTATAAATTTTCTTCAACACGTCTGAAGTTTGTAGACCTCGAGGTGGGAAAACTGAATAAAATAGACAACTTAATTTCACTTTTATACTATTTGAATAAAATCTTCATACTGATAAACAACGCACAGTTTAAAGCATTTGATCTAGTCGGTATTTTTTCGATGTGAGTCCCAGAAATAGCACTATTGGGTATTAATTTTTTTTTTGGAAATTCACATCTTTTGGAGATGGAATTTCTCAGACAGTAACCATATTCGTAAAATCACCGTAGTTGATATACAGAACAATGTAGTAATTTGTATCTTTAACCTAACATCATGATCCTATTGGCCCTGTACTTAATGCTTCGGACACTACAGTACTAATATTTTTGAGAATATTTTTATAATGTTTTTATCACTATAATTACAGTAATAAATGACATCTCGCGAGGTCATCGAGATAATATAGGACTTATGTACGTAAAAACCTTCTTGTCAAGATGAATGCTTATAGCCCCATTTTTTCACGATGTGGCTGCGTGGCTTAATTGCTTACTTTTTTAAATGCAACTATGAAAAACTAGCTATTGCCCGCGGCTCCGCCCGCGTTAAAAAGTTTTTCCAGGATAAAAGTCCCGCTTTATGTTTTCCCGGGATAAAAAGTAGCCTATGTGTTAATCCAGGACATGATATACCCGTGTGCCAAATTTCATCGAAATCTGTTCAGCAGTTTTTGCGTGAAAGAGGAACAAACATCCATACATCCAAAATGTGCTATCCAAAATCTAATGGAATAATATTTATTGGCGCAATAGTGAGTTATAAAGCTTTGAAATTTGATGGAAGGGGTAGCTGTCATATAACAGCAATACTAGGCTGTGACGTCACTAAGTGCCGTCGGCCATAACGCTGCGTGCGTGCGAAGGAGATAGTGCGATATCGCCGCCACGCCCCCACTTTTGCTCACAAGCATATTTCAAAATTTAAAGCATTATTTTTCAATCGATTTTGATGCTGGTTTCACAAAAGAATTTCTTTTTCGTATTATTTTATGTTACATCTAAAATAATGTACAGTCAGCCACATAAATAGCTGAACAAATCCAAAATTTCGAATCACCTCCACGCATTAAGTTTAATTGAAACATTTTTTTCTTTATGGGAAGTAAAGTTAATAGCCTATATTAAATTTTTGTGAAGAGAAAACAAAAATCGGTAAGAACACGAAAGTGTAAACGCGATTTGAAGTTTCGAATTTGTTCAGTTACTTATGTGGCTGACTGTACAAAATCAAACATAGGAAACTACCCTATTCATTCGAGTATCAAAAAGCTTCAATTTAATGTAATGTAAGCCTCAGTGTTTAATTTTATTAGGTGAAATCTCCTGATCAACACAGTAGAGTCTAAATTTTTGTAATCCAACATCATAATGCCAACTGAAAATTGTTTAGGGATTAATAAGCGCTACGCTGACGCTGTCGTTTTTTTGGGCAACACTAAGTCACCATTAAACTGAATGTTGCTGAATTAAGTAACGTTGTAGAGTTTCTTGACGGCACAACAAAACAAAACTTGACAGCCGTGACGTCTAAAAGACTGCTAAGGGCTGCTGTATTAAACCAGTATTATAGTATTAGTAAATGTACTAAAACTAGCCAGAGGGTCATTGACCAGTTATCAATCGCCTCAATAGAAGAATAGTTGTTTTGTCAAACCTAAATATGCGTAGAGTTCGCAAAACAGTGTAACATGACAATGTAGATTTTTATCACAAGCGAAGTACAGTTACGTAAATCTATACTAATATTATAAAGCTGAAGAGTTTGTTTGTTTGTTTGAACGCGCTAATCTCAGGAACTACTGGTTCGAATTGAAAAAATATTTTTGTGTTGAATAGACCATTTATTGAGGAAGGTTTTAGGCTATATAACATCACGATGCAACTATTAGGAGCGAAGAAATATTGGAAAATGTAAAAAAAAGCGGGGAAAATTATTCATCCTTGAGGGCTTCCATTGCGTGCGCTGCGAAAACGGTTCAAGATACCAAAAATATATGTACGAAAGAATTATTCCTCTTGAAATTATCTAAAAAAATGTCCGCGACAGTATATGTCTATCTTTTAAGATTAACTCACTAGAACCGTTTTTATGGTAATCAAATTTGGTCGAAATTAACGCATTATTTGTTAAGAGTTGTATCAACGTCATAGTCATAGAGTGATTCAACGGGAAGGTTTTTATGTACTTTTAGCCCGGAAAAACTTATTAACGCGGGCGAAGCCGTGGGCAAAAGCTAGTTAACTATAAGGTTCATGTCAGCTGTACAAAATATTAATGTTAACAAAAATAGTTGATACGTGTTAAATGTTGTGAGGCGCAATCTTCAACGCTGTTTTATTGCCATAAAAAGCTTTTAATTGCGACTTCACGCGTGTTTCTCTAGACATTTCGTTAGTAATGGCTTGTATTTAAAACTAGTTATTGCTCGCGACATTATTCGAGGTTTAAAAATAGGTCTTTATCTACCTATAGCAATCAACATACTTGATTAATGTTTGAACTATTCCTATTAATTAGTATTAACTTTGATGTAGGTTCATTTAATTATTTTATAGAATATTTATCTCTGTATATTATTATTATATTCTCTACCTTATCAGGATTTATCGTAAATGCTTTTATATGCCTACATGACTAATAAATGCTTTTATTAAATTGTGTATTGTCCCCTAGCTGAGCTTTTTTTTTTAACGCGGAGAAAGTGACTTATTACTACCGTCCAGCCTTCAAGGGGGACGACTGAGCTGTGATGTTGGGTTCACCGTGCCTTACGACCCGACGTTGAGCCGCCCGGAGAGATGGAACCATCGAGCGGCCGCCGGGCCGAGTCCCTAACCTATGTACAACGCACGGATTACCAACCAAAACTCCGCGGTGGCCGTCTTTGGCGCATCAGGGACGGCTACGGGCTTCCTTCGACTCACGTCTAAGTTGTCGTCCGCAACCGCCCCTGCGCGTACCGCTAGTGCGGTCCATCTCCTGTTGTTGGGGAGGGGGGGGGGGGGGGGGGGGCTCAGAAGCCCCCGCGCACCGAAAGACGCCCCGAACGGCACCGTGAGGCCTATTTACCACGTTGCCGTCCATCATGGGGGTCACAAAATTTGGCTAAATTCACTAATAGGTGGACAGTCCCTTCTGCCCACCCGCGACCCTCGGTGGCCCCTATTAGTCGACTTTTACGACAGGCAGGGGATACCGTGGTGGAATTCTCCAAACGCCTCCAATCCACAGGGCGGGCCCCTAGCTGAGCTGGGATATCTTCTACTAATGTTTAAGCCTTAATCCATCACGCTAGCCTACGAGAGGGGTAGGCTGAGCCTACCATAGCTTACCATCAGATGAGGTGTGAGATACCATCAAGCGACAGACCGGCATAGAAAACTTTCTGCTACATTTGTGACAAATTACTTTGACCTATGTAGTGATGTAGAGTTTGTAGCTACCTAGTCTCGATATAGTCCACATTTATCGAACGGCTTGGAATCCACTATAAGAGTGTTTTATCATATGTTTTAAGGTGGATATAAATGGATTTGAAATAAAACTACTTAACTGATTTTATTGCGACTTTTTGCCTAAATTCTAACCAAAACAGTTTATATATATTTGGACAGAACTCCTAAAAATAGCCTTTTACAATAAATCGTTTAATTTTAAAGACCTCCAATTTGGAGATTTATGTAATTTTACTTTGCTTAAAAACTACACTTAACTCCATTTAACTTTTAAAAAAACGAACGTTTTAAAAAAAGTTGAAGTGAGGGGTCTAAAAATATTTATTTAATGTATCCAAGATTCATGGAATTTGTGCCCGATATGGCGATAGGCTCGCCCCCTATCACATCATGGGACGAAATGACGGCGAAAAGTGGGTGCACTAGTTGCGCCTCTGCCTACCCCTTCGGGGATAACAGGCGTGAGTGTATATGTATCCAAGATTCATAAATCTTGCTCCTTCAATAACCCTAAAGTTTGACCCTGGTTAGATTTAGAGGCCTATTAATTATACAGAAAGCGGATATCTACTTTGTTTCATTTTTACTTCTGGTTTCGAAGACTGCATCGTTCATGGTCACGAACTTATCGCGAAAGAATCCTAGAGTAGTTTTATTATAATGAACATTCGCGTAAAAATAAATGGCATAAATAGAGTTTATAGAATAAACCTAATGACTAGTAAATTGAGGCATTTCACTCTTATCTTTGCTATTGAAGCCTACTAATTGTAAATAACTACATAAAATGTCTTTAAACTCTCTATTACCTGATAATGTAACGAGTTTTACAATTCAGAGATAACTTAGGAGACGTTTAAAGAAAAAATACCTAAATTACATCTGATATCTATTTATGCTATCTGTTCCCATAAAATATGGTATACTTGCAAGCCTACTTTAGTCATGAATATGGGAACAGACGTCATTAGTCAAAGGAAAGACACAAGTAAAGATAATATGACGATTCTTTTAGTAAGAATTTATCTAGCGTCTACGTTAACAACTAGTTATTTGTACTTATTGTAAATACTTAACAACTAGTTAAGTATTTAAAAATCTGTTTAGATTGTATTTGTAATTGATTCTTAATATACAATACTTTACTTTATATTCACGTAGTCAAATGCTTTTTAATTTGATTGTGATCGCAAGTTTTGAATTTTTATTTAACCAAATTACAAAACTACAGTTTTACTACACCATTCTTTTTTACATAAATGTTACGGATGTTATGAAACAATGTAGTGGGTAGTTAAATCTTATCAGTTCACATATTATTACGTGAGTCACATAGAAATGGACTCACTAAAACATAAATATTTCGGTAAGAAATACTTTGCGTGTTATTGACATATCATAAAGTAATTAAATAATCTACAATTAATAAATTCGATAAAGAAATTTACAAACCTCTCACATAATAGAACTGTAACTAAACTTCAAATATGAACGTTGACCTCACTAAATAAAACACAGCACAGTTTCACGTGTGTATGATCGAGCGAGCGATCGAGCGGACCGCGACACGTGCGACTCGCGCAACTTCCCAGCATCCACTGACTCGACTCAGCACTGACCACGCTTCGACCATTCATCTCTCTGCCTGTGACGTTCAGATACAAAAGGTTTTAAATGGAAATTATTGCGATATGTCCTGATGAGTCCATATTCGCTAATATATTTATTCTTGGCGAAGTATTTTTTATGACTGCCTCGGTGGCGTAGTTCTATTATGGTACGACTGCAATGCTGAGGTCTCGGGTTCGATCTCCGGGTCGGGCAAAGTGATATTGAGTTTTTCTATTCAGTATCAGCTCGAAGTCTGGAATTTGTGCCCGATATGGCGATAGGCTCGCCCCCTATCATATCATGGGACGGAATAACGGCGAAAAGTGGGTGCACTAGTTGCGCCTCTGCCTACCCCTTCGGGGATAAAAGGCGTGAGTATATATATTATGTATGTATGTATGTATTTTTATGACAGCCCATAGTTTAATATCAATAGTAATTGTAACTGCTGTTAAAAAAACTCAAAAATTCTTCACCCTACCCGTCGCAAAATACATTTTAAGGACGGGTTTTTTCAACTGTACATATCTTTTGTCAGGTTGTTATTAAGCTGGACGCGCTTGCAGAGCTTCGGGTACTCCAGGTGCTGCGAGCGCGTCCAGCTTAATAAAACCCTGACAAAAAGATAATTACAGTTGAAAAAACGGGGCCTAAATTGTCACATTTAGTAATATGCGGTAAATGCTCTACCATTTGCACATAGTAAAATCTTTTCAATTATAACACGTGAAACTCGGTGGTATGACAAGCAACTTAGTATAGAAGGTTGCGCGATGGAAGGGGCATTTTTATCGCGTTCAAAGCCTTTTCTAGAGTCGTTTTAATGATTGTGATACGAAAGTACAGTATCCAGTTTAGTAGCTCTATTATCACATTTTACTTTTATACCACGTCTGAGCAAATCTATACTAATATTATAAAGCTGAAGAGTTTGTTTGTTTGAACGCGCTAATCTCAGGAACTACTGAACCGATTTTGAAAATTATTTCACTATTAGGAAGCTACATAACTCCTGAGTGCTATAGGCTACTTTTTATCCCGGAAAAACTTTTTCACGCGGGCGGAGCCGCGAGCACCACTAGTAAGAAATATGTATCAAAACACATTTTGTAATCGACATAAGATAGTTTGTCATATTATTACTTTTTATGGTAGAGTCACTGTAAAGTGTGATAATGATGTCATATTTACCAAAATAGTATAACATTGCATCGTCATAAACTGCAGTTGTTTTATGGCTTTAGGGGAGTGGCATGATCACGGTCAATGTATGACGGAGATCGGGTTTTATCAGAGAAATATCGTTTATTACTAATAGAGTTGCTTTTGAATCATGTTATATATCGTCTCTATAATATATCGGTCTCATTTTAGGCAAATGATTACTGGCGTGTTTCTTAAAGCAACTATATGACGAGACAAGTATGTCACTCGTCTTTAAGCGCTACAGCTATCTACATAGAAAAGCAACACCTTCCATAGCTTTGTATGAAAGCATCTCGAATGGCAATGGATTGTGCTTATCATTCTGAATGTATATAGTACGTATATTAATTTATAATCATCGTGTGTTAGTTGTTTTTTTTTTGTGACAGATAAAAGTCGATTTTGAATTCTAATAAAACGATAGTGAAGTCAATTAGTATTCAAAATATAGAATTTAGAAATAACTAATAATGGCTGGTGTTGTATAGCCACCCTCAAAAGCAGCTGTTCTGTTACACAGTGTAGCAACTTTTTTTAATATCAACTGGTTCCTCTAAATTGAGGGATATTACTGCCAGTGTCAACTGTCAGCTGTCAAGTGACGCATTCATGTCTAATAATTTGTATTGTTCAAAAAGTGTAATACCAAGTACGCTAACTACAATTTCTTTCAAACCGAAAGACCACATTTATCAAAAAAGGGGAATGCTACTGCTAGAGTTTAAACAGCCATTTATCGACCATTCAGCATTAAAGGAAGCAGTAAGATTTCTGAATGGCTAACGATTGCCATTAATTAGAATCCTCTGAACGTGTTCAAGTTGAAGAGTGTGATTGAGTTTTTACTGCGGAAATTATCGTAAAACGTCCGATCTCAATTCCAATTACTGGCCAGTAAAATATTGCTGTTAAAATTTTAAATACGATCAGATTTAATTGCAACCGTTTCTACGTATTTATGGTTATTGATTATTGAATAAAGCTATGCTTTGAACATATTTTCAAGAGTTGTCCGTCTTATTATGGTGTGTAAATATGTAATTTTGCTACTGTTGGGTATGTTTACTTATTTTTATATAAAAGAATTTTAATTAGCTTTTAATTATGGCTAACTCTTTTATGTATCTGTGTCGATTAATCAAAATGAAAATAATTATATTCTCTCTTATATAGTTTTACGTAATGAAGTGTAAAGTTCAATACTATAAAATTACATATCGTTAAAGTAGTAAAAATAAAGTCATAAATTATGAATGTAGAGACACGAATACATTTTTAAAACTGTATCGTCCAATATTTTTATGATCTCAATTTAAATTTTATATGTAATAAATATGTGTAATGTAATCAAAATGGTCACGGTGTAATTTTCAAAGTAAATGTGGAATTAACGTGTAATTTATGCGTAGCTTTGGGACCTTGGTGTGAGCGCGTTGATGTCTTTTCTATGGGAACAGGTTCCAGTACAAAACGTACGTCTCAGTTAAGCTAATAAGTTATGATTAAGTGATATTACAGTTGTGTCGTTGGGTGGAGGTTTTAAGTTACGGTGGGGTACTGTGATATTTATACTCTATCTGGCGAAGAATGAAAGTAAAACCAAATTCTATTTCAGTTTTTGTTGTTATACCTTTACGTTACCTTGGTTATATAGGTCTTATGAACAGTTTGTATTTAATGAGACCTTTCGAAAGATAATTTTACAATTGAACTAAATTATTGCTGTTTTTTCAGTATCTTACCGTGCACTTTTATTGCAAACACTTTTTGTTTACTTTGATGTTTTTTCATAAATTATTATGGTCATGATTTAATAATAGTTTTTTACAATAATAGGTGGAGTTTTTTTTATTTATTCTCATATTATATTTTATATAGTTAAAATAATGATAGTATTTAATGACTAATTAAATTTTATAAATATTTTACTGGTGGTAGTACTCTCATATGTAAGAGTCCATCTGGGTGGGTACCACCGCAATGCCTATTTCTACCGCCAAGCAGCAGTGTGCATGCATTGTTGTGTTTCGGTTTGAAGGACATTGTAGCCAGTGTAACTACGGGACATAATGAGACTTAACATCTTATGTCTCAGGATCACGAGTGCAGTGGAATGCCACACAGTACTTTGTAACTCAAGGTGCTGGATGGTGTTTCTACTGTTTATGGGTGGTCGTATCACTTACCATCAGGCGAATGGCATACTCGTCTCGTAATTCAATTCCATAAAAAAATAGCAATCCTAGAGTTTCTTGCCCGTTCTTCTCTGGTGGAAACTGCTCTCCGAACTGGTGGTAGAGTCAAAATTGACTGAATCTAAGTAAGTTTAACGTTTTATGTATTCGAATAAATGATTTCATATCATGTTATTTCATTTCAATTATATTCACAACAATAGTTGGTCATTTGTGTAAATTTCATCTGTTACTTAATGTCCGAATATATTTGGTACAACATCGTGATCCATACGTCGAGGACTGGACACAGCCAAGTCGTGACTGCATGTGAACCACTTTCAATATAATTTATAGTGAAGTGAATGTATTTTGTGGTCAAGATAATAGTTATTTACAGACAATCCAAAATGGTAGTCAATCTTGCAAGTTCGGAAAATGCTATAAGAGCCTCCAAAAACCTTTTTACTGGTATTACCTATTAACTGGTGGTAATTCTTTTGTATGCGAGGGTCCGCTTGGGTAGGTATCACCGCAATGTTTATTTCTACCGCCAAGCAGCACTGTGCATGCACTGTTGTATTCCGGTTTGAAGGACATTGTAGTCAGCGTAAATACTGGGTATTATGAGACTTAGCATTGCATGTCTCAAGGTGACGAGCACAAGTGCCACGCAGTACTTTGTACTTAAAAGTTCTGTATGGTGTTGCTACTGTTTATGAGCGGTCATATCTTTTATCATCAAGCGAGTAGCATGCTCGTTTCGGAATCAGTTGCAAAAAAAAAAACACTTTTAAAAGCTTGCTACAATATCTTCAAAAGTGTTTTTAACATACAATCTGAAGGAGCATAACTTCTCATGCATACATCTCACGATGTAGTTGGTCATATGCCGTTGAAACTTTGGCAGTCCTAAAGTAGGAATGCCGTAGTGACCCGCAGTGTGCCGTAGTGGCCTACTACAGTTAAGCAATGAAACTGACACCAAGCCCGGTTCGTTTCAGCCGCAGACCGCAGCTTTCCCTAATATCTGGCTGTAGCGTTAGTAATTTAGGCACCGGTTATAGTAGAAATATTTCATATTTATTTCAGCATCAGTTATGAAATTTTAATGAGTTGCGTCGTGACCCAAAGTTACCTTGTTATTGAGCAACTTTACATATGCGTCATAGCATATTTTATGGTATTGACAATTTCCAAGGGCGCTGGAGGAAGTGTGTGACATCTGATTAGTTTTCATTAACCAATTAAAAAAGGAAGCGGTTTGGAATTCGTTATATTTATGTACCACAATTATTTGTAATTTTTATATAAATCATCAAAAAATACTCATCGTGATCCGTGCTTTTGTGTGGATTTAACGTAGAAGATTATTTTAAAACATGCAATTACCCAAATAAGCCAACAGAAAAAAACTGGTGAATGAATTTGACTTGTCTCGCTACGGACGCAGGCGTCCGAGTATACAGGGTTTCCCCAAACATCTATATCAACGGGGTTTGACGGGTTAATAATTGATCCACATTGAAAGCTTCGTTTTACTAACTACCTCAAAATGTCTGTATTAGTTCAATTGCGATATAAAACACAAATAGCATGTATAAAACATAATGTTTGGTACTACGCATCAACTCGGGAATTAAACCGCGTTTCGTTTCTTAGTCAATAAATCATCGCTCTATTATCAAAGTTATTACTCATGCTACTAGCGTGAAAAATATAATTACATGTTACTACCCTATTATTAACTTAAATAGCTTTTCGAACATAGAAGAATCGCCTTTAGCCATGAAATAATCATTATTTTACATGAAATTATACTGCCACACGTCTCTACCAAATGATACGTTACAATAAATGATTCATATTATTTACTTTTGCTTCCGGCTTTACTCCACACCAAGATCCAATGCCAATCTAATCAGCATTTTCTGCTAATTGTAACGAACTTTAGCATTTATTTAACTATATGCTCATGGCTTCGTAGGAGTTTTTTTGCGATAAATGTTCCTATTTTCATGGTGGAAGTTTACTCCGTACTTTTTCTTATGATACAAGTGGCAAACCAGCATATGGTTCACCTGATGGCAAATAATCACCGCTGCGCATGTATCTGCAATACCACGGTAAATTTAATCAGTTTTTTTTTATTTAGCTGTCAAAGTGTAAGATTTACTTTGGAAATTATTAGCATCGTTTCATCACCATCATCGGTCACACGATGTCCACGCCTGAGCATAGACCTCCTTTAAAGACGGAATTGTCAAAAGCAGCCTGCATCCAGCGTGGTCCTGCGACCTTTACCAAGTCGACTGTCCCTGCAGGTGGACGTCCAACGCTATACTGCCGGTACGTGGTGTCTTCTCAAGAACTTTTTCTGGGCCATCTGCCGTCATTGCGAACCGTTTGCCCTGCCCACCGCCACTTTAGCTTGGTATCGATAACTTACTTCCTTCGGCGCTACAACCCTTTGTGGATCTTGGCCTCTTTTGCAATGGACTGTCATGCGTGACGATCCCTGGCTATCCTTTTCCAAGACTGGCATGTCCTGGCTATCTTCTAACTTATTCATCTAATTAGTATCGATTATAATTTTCAAAATCAAACTCCACTGGCAATAGACTATTAAATACGTTACCATAATTTATACTTGTACATGCTGACGTTACCTAATCACACGTGGAACAAACGTAACTCGATCTGCTGTCCGCTCACTACGTCTGCGTCGTCGGAGGCTTTGTCTATTAACACACTAAGGAGCCCCACAGACGCTGTCAAATTGCTAACAAACAGTATAGCTATTATTTTTGAGAAACACCACAGCTTAATGTGCAAGTTACTGGAATTGAAAAAAGAATTGTCAGTTTCTTTGTGTAGTGTTTCTCGTAAATTAATAAACATCTGCGCGATGCTTAATAATAATTCAGTTGTTCCCAATAACTAAACACGGTAGGAAATCGTCATTTATTTCCGATCCACTATCTTCTGAATTTAAGTAGATAGTAGTTAATAATTTATTTATTATTCACTAAAATACAAAAAAAAATCTCACTGATTTTATATTACAAGGACCATAAGTAGATGGAGCAAATGAACACTAATTATGGCTGAAAAAGTATGAGTTCTCTGTCTATCTCAAGCGCTTAAGTACAAGAATTAAGACACATAAATAGACTTAATGACGGTGGGAGATAGCCCCTGGCAATCCGACATAGCGAGGAAATGATGCGGTGAAGATATTTCTCTACTATTGTTAAACTGACTGGTTTATGTAATATATAATGAAACAGTGTAACTACTACTGGTTCATAAATAAATAAATAAACTGACATAATTATTATACTTTCAAGTAAGATAAGGCAGAGGCCTCAGCAGGAAGAGTTCTGCTATATACAACTATATAAGTGTGATTTATTACATTCAGCAAATTGCACATGACTTTTAGAACCGTTTTTATCACACACACAGTCACGCCTGTTATCCCCGAAGGGGTAGGCAGAGATGCAACTAGTGCACCCACTTTTCGGCGTTATTCCGTACCATGATGTGATAGGGGGCGAGCCTATCGCCATATCGCCGATTTTATCACATGCTGATAAAGTTCTTGATAGCTTATTGGGAACTTATCCACCATATATACTACAAGTTGTAGTTTCACAGGTCAAATAGAAATATCTGGCTGAAAAGGTTACTAGTAATGTGTCAGATATATTTGTTACATATCGTTATATGACAGATGATTCTGGAACCTTATCAGGAACCAATGAAACTAACCCTTAGGCGGTTAACATTTTTGACCGTATAGAATTGAATCTATAATTTAAATATCTTAAAAAACTCTTCATCATCATCATCAGCCACATGACGTCCACTGCTGAACATATACCTCCCCCAAAGATTTCCAGATGGACCTGTCAAAAGCGGCCTGCATCCAGCGCGTTCCTGCGGGATTTACTAAATCATCGGTCCACCTTGCAGGTGGACGGCCGACGCTGCGCTTGCCAGTACGTGGTCTTCACTCGAGAACTTTTTTGGCCCATCTGCCGTCAGTTCTTCGAACTATGTGCCCTGCCCACCGCCACTTCAGCTTGCTTATCCGTTGGGCTATGTCAGTAAAGTATATATTACTTTATACTCGACTACAGCGAAGCAATGAAAGGTCAAGCCCGCGACGGGCACCGGCGTCCATATATATGTATAGGGTTTCCTCATACATCTATATATATATATAAGAGGGGCTTAATGGGTTAATATTATTACCAAAGTCAGGAAAATTTTGTATCAAAAAGCCACGCTGCAATTTGTAAAATTTCAAAAACATTCCCAACAAACTTGAAAACATTTTCGCCGAGAAATAGTCTAAATCTTTGCAATAGCTCGTAGATGTGAAATCTCTGACAAATGTGGCTCTACGGAGCCCACACATCACAAACGGACAGACAGAAATGGCACAGTAATGAGCCCTTAATGAGGTGTAGAGAGTGCCGCAGACAGTGCCGCGGGCGAGCATGCAGCTCGCGACGCCGGTCCGGACCTCGTTACGAGCTAATGTCAACCGCACCTTATTAATTTTAACAGTCATTTGTCTGTACAATACATATAAAATTATAGAAAGTTATGTTCGTGTACAACTTGCAGTTCAAATAAGCAGTTTCACGTTTAGACTTTCAAAAAGTCAATAGGGAGTGAGCCTATCATGATATTGGGTACTTATTCTAGACTCCGGGCTGATACTGATAAGAAAAACCTAATGTCACTTTGTCTGACCCAGGGATCAAACCCGAGACCTCAGCATTGCAGTCGTACCGTAATACAACTACGCCACCTAGGTAGTCTATTTTACGGGTTATCAGAAAAGACCGAGGTATGGGTATAGTATTTGTACTCAATTCAGTCAAAGGCTCACCCATCACTTCTAAAGACGGGAAATAAGCGCGAAAAAATGAAGGAGCACTTGTGTACGCGTTTCTTTACGGGGTTAAAAAGTGAATGTATGTTAGTATGTCGAATGCCTGTTACTAGGTGTTAATATAACTCCATTCCTGCAAAGTTGACAACGCACTCAAGTTTATTTACGCTGGATGTTTAAAGATGATGGTCGTTATTTCATATAAATCAAGCTGTTAGCTTGATTCATCATCATCATAATCATCATCATCTACATGTCGTCTACTGCTGAACATAGATCTCCCCAAAAATTTCCAGAAGGATCTGTCAAAAGCGGCCTGCATCCAGCTTGTAAGCTTGATTGCTTTCCCTAAAAGGCTTAGAGCTTTAGGCCTATACTTAGCCAAGTGGGTTCTTAAGCTAAGTGTAATAAGGATGTCTCATTACATCGCTCAGTATATATTGTAATAAATAAAACACGTCGTTAACACAGTGACATTTCGAATGTGAGAATGTGCGGCGGGGATTGGCGGGGGCTTGAGGAAGACGGCCGGGGCTTGCAGTGGCCGGCGGGGACAATTCGTTTTATATGATTCCGTAACAGTTTGATCAGTTAATATCTCACAATTGACCCGATACTGAAGTTTTGTTACGAGTTAACAGAATTTGCCCTATACAGTTGAAGCTATGCTTCATTTTTATGAATTACTTTTCACAAGATTTTAACTTTATTTTAATAAAATTTTAAGTAGATGGATTAGTGAAGAAGAATACCTAAATAATAATTTACTTGTCTTGTAATTGGATATAAAAACTTAAAAAATAGAAATGGTGACTGCTACTCAAAAATGGCAATGAAAAAAGTAGTGATAGTAAATGTAACTGTTTTATTTGTGCTCCAAATTACACCGCGTGTAGAGCCTTAATTGTTTCTGTCAATCAAAGTTAGGTTAACATTAAAATTTTGAGGCAGACATCCCTGCTATAGTAACTTCATCAACTATTAATTTCATGTTAGTGTAGTGTTTCTTGACACTCAAGTGACAGCGTATGTGCTCTTAAGTTTATTGGCTCCAAATATAACATAGCTATCGTTGGCATATCGAGTAATATTTCGCCATATTATCATTGTTGGGTAACAATAGACTATAGGTATAGTCTATAAGTAGTCTTCTCCTAATGTTTTATCTGATTGTAATGTGAACAGCGCCACACACGTCTAGTATGTTGCAAAAATAATATGACTTAGTTTCTACAACCGTTTCATTACTCGACTTCATCTGCCCTAGGAGTCACTGTTTCAATCCAGGAAAAACTATATTAGAAAAGCTTAGTGTTACTTGAAAACGTAACTTAAGATTCCCGGTTCACAGTATTCCATGTTTTCTTGAAAAACTTAGTGTTACATGATAATCTAACTTAGAATTTGCCGATCCACAGCCTTTCATGTTCCATTTTAGCTTTCCATACTAATATATTTTATTCTCTTCCCTATAGTATCGCGTTGTATCTCTTTTATGTAGAACGGAAGAATTATTACGCAATACATCAAAGGTTTCACAACAGTTAAGTAACTGATAATATAGAGAATTCAATTACCAACCGACAATTTAGAGAAGTGTTATACAAAACATTACTAATTGGTTTGTACATTATCAAATATTAAATCTTATTGTTACTGCATGCATTGATATTAAATGTTTAGTCTTAAAGGTAAGTCGTAAAAACATTTGTGATGTACGAAGTTTCAGTAGTTTGATTTTAACATAAACATTGAATTAATTATATATCTTACTAGTATTGTAAATACGAAAGTATGTGAAAAAGAATTTGTTTGTTTGTTAGAAATGAACGCTTCTGCGTTTACTTCTAAGAACTAAACGGATTTTAGTGAAATTTGGTACACGGGTATCATCTTATCTTAGATTAACATTATATGCACATTGGTTAGTCCGACCCGTGACCATGAAGTGCTGCAAAGACTTCGAAACATCGGGAGGAAAAAAAACGCGATAAAATCCGTTATAGTCCTACTAATATTACAAAGGCGAAAGTTTGTAAGAATGTCTGGATGTATGGATGTATGGATGTTTGTTCCTCTTTCACGCAAAAACTACTGAATGGATTTCGATGAAATTTGGCACACGGGTAGATCATGTCCTGGATTAACACATAGGCTACTTTTTATCCCGAAAAAACATAAAGCGAGACTTTTATCCCGGAAAAACATTTTAACGCGGGCGGAGCCGCGGGCAAAAGCTAGTAGTTTATGAAAGTCTAACATTCGCGTAATCGTTAGGAATCAAAATGAATACAAATAAAGAACCCTTTAAGTTTGATTATAAAAATGATATGACAGTTTTTTTTATCTGTGGACCCGTTTAAGATTCCATCACGCGTGTCGTTTACAAACGGTACCGAAACCCTCACAGCCCTCGCTGATTAAAGAATTTGTCACTATATCTAAGATCGGAGACAAAAACTAACACCCTGTCCCAATTAATTCGTAAACAAATAGCTTCGATGAAATGACAAAGGAGTGAACAAAAAACCCACGGCGTACGGGCTGAGAAGATATATGGTTCCACGAATTAAAGATAGAATGGATAGAGTTTAGCATCAATTTACTAAGAAAACCAGTGTCGCCAAACTCACACATGCGTATATTCACATACTATCATCTTTTCATTATGATTGGCCAAAATCAGCAATAAACATAAAACGTATAATACAAAATCATTTGCATTAAATTTAACCTTAATGCCATTCCATAAACTTCATATTTTAAAAATTCACATAAATTCATACGATATTATTCCTTCAGCCTGAATTTTGATTTTAATTCGATTTCATTCCACTTCTCCACGCTAGATGGCATATAATGGTGATGGCATTCATAAGATCTCTATGGCTGTCGATTTAAGAAAAGTTATTGATTGACACCAAGTACGCTAAGCATGCGTTAATAGTGTTGCGCCCATATGATACCTTTTTGTAAACCTGTCGATGTTTTTTATTTTATGGCTAAAAATTATAAATAACATTAATTAATGAAATTGACTTATTACAAAAATATATAATATTATTTTGATAAGCGCCCGAAAAGATGTTGAAAATATCTTGAATAAAATTTTCACTCAGTAAATTAAAATTTATTTTTAGTATAGATTTTAAATTCTTAATTTAAAATTTCAATACTGCAAACATGTATGTTAAATTACATAATGTATTACCTACACAGTATTACAGTATAGCTAGTTTGCAATAAATTATAATGAGTATTTATACATATTATAGTAATTTCACTGCCGGAGTTAAATAGAGTAAAGTTTAAGGAAAATGTCAACCGGTAATAATACCAGCCCTGTATTATATAATGCTCACTGCTGAGCACGGGCCTCCTCTACTCTTGAGAGGGTTTAAGGCCTTAGTCCACCACGCTAGCCTAGTGCGGGTTGGCAGACTTCACACACCCTCGAAATTCTTATGGAGGATTCTCAGGTTAACAGGTTTCCTCACGATGTGTTCCTTCACCGTTATAGTGAACGATAATTGATAAATAATACACACGTAACTTAAAAGTCAGAGGCCTTGGGTTTCGAACCTCCGGACATTGTCTCGGTAGACTGTTCCATTCCCAACTAGGCTATCGTCCACTGTCAACCGGTAAGGGAAGAAAATATTTTTTAACGGTTGGCACAATTATGCCGGCCTAGTAGGCCGGACAAAAGACATTGAAGTTTGTTCCACAGTTTAATAGCACAATTACGAACTTCTTAACCTTTTGTTACGGGTTGAGATAGAAGAATACACTAAGCAATGGTTTAGCAAGCCAGCAGTCAGCACGTGCTTCACCTCAGGAAGTGTGAGGATGAGCAAAGGTTAAACTTGTATTCAGTTATACTTTTGATATTTTTCTGTATAACATCGTTAGCTATATAATATGTATCTGCTACTATAACAGTGGGTTAAATAAAACAATACACACCTTTGAAGTTGATATTATATTTATTTACTTATCGGCTAAACTTAGGTCAAGACAGAAATACAACAAAACCGGGTTCCGGCTAATAAGGTAAGTTCTCCCACCTTACCTTATTAGCCGGAACCCGGTTTTGTTACATACATTTTTTCGTAATTTAAATACTTTTGTTGTTTAATTTCGAAAAATACCTATAAGAGTGTGTCGTCGATCCTCTAATGCAGAGTCAGGAATCACTGAGGCTTCATGCAGCTGGGGAAGATATCCTACTCTCTGGTGATGCAGGCAGTTTTAACTCTACCCGCGATAGACAAAGTGAATGAAAATTGTGCCTGAGGTAAAACTCCCGGGAATGAATAGAGAACCCGCAAAATCGGCAGGCCGGCAAGTATTCTCCTGTCAACTTCCGCGAAGGATTCCTGATATGTTCATCGTGCACTCGCCAAACAAAACGCTCTTCGCCGTCACGGGGTCACTGATACGTATAGGACGGCTAAGCGGCTACAGGTACAGCTGATCATAGCGAACACTCCGCGGGGCCCTTGGCCAAGCCTTCGTAATTTATGGGCACATACGAGCCGGTGACGAAATTACGTGCTCACACGCTTGGTGCTGCCGCTCAAGAGGTCGAAGAGATGTCGTTCACCGGTAGGGTTGCAATCCCAACCAGAGATGAACTGAAATTGATATAACCAAAATTAGAACCAGACCACTCACAATTCTCAAATGTACGTTTTAAATAAAACTAATTTTATTACAAATACTGCACACGCAATCATAGTTTTAATACGTATGTAGCATTTATTATTGTATACAAACAAAACAAGCAGTTGGAAAACTGACAACACTACTCGCACTTGTTTTACAACACACGACTTGTAGGCCAAGGTACACAACCATACAGCCTTCAATCCGTTCATGTTTTACGAAAATAATTAGAGTATGGGGTTTGAAAGTTTTTATGCTACAACATAGCGCTTTAGTGAAAAATTGATAATTATCGATAACATTTTATCGACCATGCATGCACTAATTGAGTAGCGGTGACACTGTGAATTGGTGACAAATCATTCTAGAACAACTGATTTTCGTTTTCGAAAATTAACCTTATGATGAGAGAAATAAGAAACACTTTAAATTGTAATTTTTGTGCCATATTTGACATAGAAAATCAATATACATTTTTCAGCTAAATAAGCAATAAACCAGAAAATATTACTTACCGACGGTATGAAATACCTCTGTGGGACACATTTTTGCTATAGCTATGATTTCTGCATTCCAGAATAGCACAATAGGGCATTTTAATATTTTTAACTATTTTTTCTAGTTATTAAAGCTTTGACAATGCGTAATGACGACTGAGACCGCTCAAACGGGAGTTAGTGCTGCCTTGCTAACTAGAGGGTGAAAGGTTACGCCCACATTATAGTTCTATCTCTATCTCTGTTCTGTGTATGGTTCAGTAGATTACGTTTAATATGAGATGTGAATGTTCCTTTTATCACGCTTTTTTAATTTGTTGATCATTTTTCTTGTATTGTTTTGATGATGTAATTTAGTCAATTACATAATTTTCAAAGCTTTATATGCCTTTAAAATAATATTACAAATTATTTAATAATAGTTAGACTATTTTGGACTGAAAGATAAAAATAAAGTATTATTCAAATCGGTTAATGAATAAGTTATGAGGAACATGAAAAAAAAACATATCGGATTGACAACCTCCTTTTTAAAGTCGGTTAATAATTTATCCGTATTCAGCCTAACCAAAGCATTAGTTTGGATAGATTTATAGAATTGAGGATTACTATTTGCAAAGTACAATGCGGGCAAAACCTGTAGCGACAACCAGTGAAGTGTTTTCAATTTGTGTTGTCTTGTATCGCAGACTGGGTGCCATTTGCAAATGTCAAATGGTGAATGTATTAATCAAAAGATAGATATCTCGACTTAATTATCTAAAAACATAAATTACGACCTACTAACGTGTGATTGCGTCTGTTATGAAGTTTTGGTGAGCGTTTTGTCAAAACTAGTTGAATAAACAAAATAACGTTTAAATAAAAGTTGGAAAGAAAAAAAACATAAAGATATCTAGACAAAAAATTAGGTTTTCATCAACTTTTGCTCTTAAAACTAACAAGTTTGCACACGATAGAAGTAAATAAACTGTGGACCAATTGAAGTTAAATGACCTCTATCATCGGTAAAATTTCACAATATCAGAAAAATCATGGATGCGCTATTGGAATAAAAAAAAAGGTCTACAAATCAGACAGGGACGCGCCACGTGGAGCTTTAGACCTCTGAAAGTCTTACTCACCCTCCAAAACGGATTAGCGAGCTCACTACATGGTGGTTTTCAGTGAGACAATGTCCCTCGGGTCATCCCATTAGCTTCAATTAAATATGTTTACCTGTATACCAACTCTAGGATTTATTATTATACAACTAGTAGTGCTCGCGTCTCCACCCACGTGAAAAAGTTTTTCGGGGACAAAAATATTTTCCCGGGATAAAAAGTAGCACTCAGGAGTTATGTAGCTTCCTATTAGTGAAAGAATTTTCAAAATCTGTTCAGTAGTTCCTGAGATTAGCGCGTTCAAACAAACAAACTCTTCAGCTTTATAATATTAGTATAGATTATTTATAGCGAACACCGTAAACTGCCTCGGCGGCGTAGTTGTATTACGGTACGACTGCAATACTGAGGTCTCGGGTTCGATCCCCGGGTCGAACAAAGTGATATTGGATTTTTCTATTCAGCATCAACCTGGAGTCTGGAATTTGTGCCCGATATGGTGATCGGCTCGCATATCACATCATGAGACATCACTTTACGCAAGGCGTAAAGTGGGTGCGCTAGTTGCGGCTCTGCCTACTCCTTCGAGGATAAAAGGCGTCACTATGCGGGCGTGCGTACTAATGTAAAACTCGCTACAGTAGCCCATGTTAGTATGTCGCGTTCCGGGATCAGGCTGGGTATATTTGCTTTCAATCAGGCCGGCATAATTCTGTCGACTGTGAGGCATAACCATCTCTTGGCAGTCGACCCTCTATTTATTTATTTAGTAATAAGAACGGTTTTACATTACCAATTACACTTATTACAAGCCATACAAAGCAAGAAATTATAATAAAATTCATAATATAGACAAATATACAAGGAAATTACATTAACACATTTTCACAAAATATCAGACAGGCAGCCATGAGAGGTTTCCAATCATCTAAAAATATGTCCACGTGAGGATTATCGTCCAGGAGTGCGTTGAGGTTGCGCAGTGACCGACACAGGGGGACTCAGCACAAATTACTGTGTTACAAATAGGGATAGCAAATAATTTAATATGTCTTCGAGAACTTAGACGGGTATAGTTTTCCTGAACATAAAGTCTACAGAGAAAGCCATCTATCTGCACACCATTCCCACTATACTCATTGCCGTGTTTGAGAAATATTTTTTTATGGCATTGAATGACGAGACGAGTATGCCGTTCGCCTGTAAGCGATACCACCGCCCATAAACAGTAGTAACACCAGACAGCACTTTGAGTTACAAAGTACTGTGTGGCATTCCACTGCGCTCGTCATCTTGAGACATAATATGTTAGGTCTTCTTATGTTCAGTAGTTACACAATGTCCTTAACAGTGCATGCACACTGCTGCTTGACGGTAGAAATAGACATTGCGGTGGTACCCACGCAGACGGACTCCTATATATGAGACACCTACCACCAGTTAATAAACAATAAACAATATGTATTACGTTTCAAGTTAATTAAATAATATTCATCTCTACAAGCCCCTATAACCTTTTGCATTAGTTATTCAGTTCATAATGCAGTGATGGATATCAATGAATGTGCTATTATCAAACTGCAAAGGTACGACCAAATATTTGTTTCATAATTACGTTAACCGAGTATTATTATGGAAGTCATATTTCAATTTAGATTTATTGGTATTACACGATCAGAAATGTTAACAGGGTTTTATTCAGATAATATATTGCTGATTCTGTTATTTATTATACATACATACATACATATACACTCACGCTTGTTATCCCCGAAGGGGTAGGCAGAGGCGCAACTAGTGCACCCACTTTTCGCCATTATTCCGTCCCATGATGTGATAGGGGGCGAGCCTATCGCCATATCGGGCACAAATTCCAGACTCCGTGCTGATACTGAATAGAAAAACTATTATGTTACATATTAATGATTGGATCTTTTTGTTTCCGAGATAAAAACACCAAGCTATTGTTCTGTAAGTAAATATTAATTATTTTGGTAAGGTACCAAAAAAGGTGCTTGGCTCGCCTCCTAAGGGACGAGTACAAGCTCAGAGAAATGTGGTTGCATCAGTTACGCTTCTACCTACCCTTTTGGGTTGCAAGTTGTGAGCTATGTTATTTAGATCGACGCTTTGTCTTTAAGTATTTTAAAAAATACCTTTACGTTAAAATACAAAACCAAGAAAGCTAAAATGAAACTAATTTCAATATTTAAGGAAATAGTTTCTAAATGATGCTCAGAATGATTAACCTACCTGCCACATGTAAAGGATTATCTCAACGTGATTCATCAAACCACATTCAAAGTCAGTCATTATGCGATATTTATACAGATTTTATTGCATAAGCCGCATTTACATGACATATTTATTGACAGTCCGCTGTTATAACAACCTTGTATTTATTGCCTAAATCATGTCATTTGGTATTGCCATTTTAATAAAAATGGTCAAATATTATGACGTGTTTTTAATCAATAGAACCTACTATATGCAGAAGATCTGTACCTATCGTTGCACACTGAAAGGAGGGAGGAGGGATACGTATCAAATAGCGGAACCTCGACCCCCTCCAACACTTTCCTTCGAAAACACACCTACCGTTGAGAATCAAACCCTAATTTAGTGAAATAAAAAAATATCAACTCTTGATGGATCGCCGATGCATGCAGTAAACAAAGCTCCGATGGTTACTACGGCTTTGCGCAGATGCTGTAAACTTATTACCGAGAAACACTACACTATGAATGACACTATGTCTATGACTGTCTCGGCGTAGTTGTATTACGGTACGACTGCAATACTGAGGTCTCGGGTTCGATCCCCGAGTCGGGCAAAGCGATATTGGGTTTTTCTAATCAGTATCAGCTTGGAATCTGGAATTTGTGCCCGATATGGCGATAGGCTCGCCCCCTATCACATCATGGGACGGAATACGGACGGTGGAAAGTGGGTGCACTAGTTGCGCCTCTGCCTACCCCTTCCGCGATAAAAGGCGTGTGTGTGTACTACCCAATGAAACTGTTAGGTTCAGGAAAGTGAACATCTGATGGCGACAGGCATTGAGGCTGTATGGTCGCTGCTTGGCGATAAGCTCTCCCTCTGTCTCGCCATGTAACATAATAAATATACCTCAACCACTTTGGGTATAAAAGGCGTGAGTGTATGTCTATACGATTTATTTTCTCTATGTCTATCTGTACTTAAGATTAAAGACAATTAAGGCAAAGGAGATACATTGGCGGTCTTATCTATGCAGTCTCATACAAAGAGCCATTGGATGGACTATGAGAAAATTAAAAACGGCAGTCTATGACCTAGGCTATCAAGCCTTGATAATATTGATAGCTTCTGCGAGTTGCGACGTCTTCAAATTCAAATAATTTATTCAGTAAATAGGCCCCTAAGGGCACTTTTACACGTCATTTTTCACAATGTTGTTTTACTAAAAGATTCTACCAGTGCAAAAGAGATGCAACAAAGGGGTATATCAAATGAGTAACGTAGTATGTTCAAAAATATACTCTTAGGACTACCCGGGAAAGTCGCACATATCCATCTGTCAAAAATCACTTAAGCTAATTAAGTCTAAGAGTCAAACATAACAAACACATTTTTTTTTGCTTAAATTGCATCATTACATTTCGTAACAACGATCGGTTGGGAGTATCACCGAGCGGCTGCGGCTCAATAAACTCATTGTAGTCAACGAAACAAATGAGACGTGTAATTGTAATATCACGGTGAGTCGTGATTAGTGTTAGGCAGGCTGGCACAATGCGCGGAACCCGTAATTAGACATCTCTTGTGTTCAAAGTACACAATAAAAATGTCGCAAAATGTCATTTAATGTATCTAAAATGTGTTTTTATCCATATAAATTTGAATATTGCATACATTTTGGTAAGATGTAAACGTAGGAACCGGTGTCTATTTTTTTCGAGGCTTTATATGGGAGGAAAGGAATACTGAACAAAAGTTAACATTATATTATTATGTTCACCGAAGTTTACGTAGAGGTGCATTCAATGCAACTCCAGTTCTTTCAGCATATTTTCGCCCCATGATGTGATGGATCAATGTCATAGCAGTGGACCTAGAATGTCAATGTTAAAACAACATTGTGAAAAATGACGTGTAAAAGTGCCCTTAGGTCCCAATTACTGAATAATGATTTGAATTTTTTTCAATTTCATGTTTTCAAAGTACATTATAACAAAAAAAAAACAAGCTTAAAATATTATACCTTCTTACTAAACGCTATTAAATTGTGTTTGCCTGTTGCCATTATTTAAAAAATGCACAAAACTCTAATAATTTTATCATTGTTTTTTTTTAATGCCTTGAACTTTATCTACTATAGTGTGACGGAACCCTAACAAGGTGCGTTCACAGTGAGGCGGCCGGTAGCGATCTGTCAAGCGTTTTATTGCCTCCGATAGTAGTATTGACGTGTTTATAGTTTTTGTCGCGACATCGACGCTAATTCGCCTTTAAAAGGCGACCATTCTTTTTTCTAACTTTGTATTTTTTTTTACAATTGGTGCGAAAGACTTTGTGATGAGCGGTAGCGTTAATTTTTTTTCGGTGGATACTAAATGAAGTATTAGCATAAGGAGAATTAAATAGGACTAAAGAGGGTGGGATAAAATTCAGATTTAATTTATCACCTGATGAGACAGCTTCGTCGTAATGTAAATGATATTCGATGAGAACATTTCGATTCCGTTCAGGAAGACGAATAACCGATATTTCGCACTTTAGTAGAATGGTTTTTTTTTAATAATTCTAAAATATACTATATTTGCAGTTTTTGATAACAAAAATACTAATAGATTTAATTAAAAAAGCCATTGTAGCAACATATGAAAAATGTCGGTTACGATGTTTACCCCAAAATTGCTTTATCTAGAGATCATTTTCGATACATAGATAATGTCATCCACGATGACGCGCCTCACTAATTTCCCTAATCGCTTATAGTCTTACGGTCTTATTCATAAAAAGTTTATAAATCTATTTTCGTAATGTTTTGTCTTCTCCAAATGAATTTTGAATTGAGTGTGAAGGAACAAGACAAAACGTTCGATAAATAAAATGGTTTATAAACTGCTTATGAAAGTTGCCTTTGTGTTAATACAGGACATGAGCTACCCGTGTGCCAAATTTCATCGAAATCTATTCAGTAGTTTTTGCGTGAAAGAGTAACAAAATACATCCATACATTCTTACATACTTTGGCATTTATATTACTGTAATAAGATTAAAATAAAACGTTTAAGTAGATTAATAATTTGGCCGATATTCTCGCTTTCCGCTCCGCTCATCAGCAAATCTTTGCGTTAAATGATGTATCATGTACACATTACGCGAATAAACAGCGCTAAAATGCAATTAATTATAGTTTTTTTACTTTTCAAATGAGACTACTGTGTTATACTTGTAACTTAATATCGATCATTAATCAAATAACCGTTTTTGACTTATCAGTGTCGCTATCTATAGAACAAATGGCAGAGTCTGTTAACCTATGCGAGAACGTTTTGCAAAAAGCGTCGATACAAATAAGGTGCGACTTCAGTTAATTTTAGCTGATAGCTAAATGTTTTGTTTTTAATTTATTCCAAGTGCTTTTTCAAATTCAAATTCAAACCATTTATTAAGTAATTAGGCACTTTTACAAGTCATTTTTAATAATGTTTTTATAAACAAAGATTCTGCCAGCGCTTCGGAAAAGCCCACTGACCTGAGAAGAATCATCAAGCAACTGGGAACAAAAAAAGCATCAAAGAACTGGGAATCCTCAGGTATGTTTGCCTTCACCGTTAAAGCGAACGATAATTGGTAAACAATAAGCATCATGGCTACAGTGGCCTTACTCTTGACACTCGATTCCGTTTGAAATTTAGGATTGGAGTCGAAAACTTGATAATTCGTACCCTGGAATGCTATACTAGCGCACGATTTCTCTCGATCGCGGCGGAATTTAGAATAACTAAATAAAATCGAGTATTTACAATCGCAAGTACATTTTGGCACTCTTGACGCGATTTTGACATTAGCAATCGAGTGAGAAATCGTGTTTGAAATCGGATTAACACAGTTTTAAAAAGATAACTTTTTGGTGTTCGAGTGAGTTATTATGCCTATGTAAACAATTCAGTGGCCAAATTGAAAAAGAAATGTGTAAAATGCCGATAATGACCAATGTTGTGTTCAAAAACAATAACTGTTGCTAAAGTAAATAAAAACTTTTAGATTTTTTTTGATACGACACTATATTGTGTATGTAAACATATTCCATGGGCACAGTCATACAATTACTAAGAATAATTTTAGGTTTTAGTGGCATTCTCCTTTTATCAGTGCTATTCTTATGACTACAATGTCTCAACAATGGGTGTCACGATTTATAAAAAAAGTTACAAACGCTCTTTATGCAAAAACAATAGTGAATAAATGGTTCAAGTGTCCACAACGCTGATATTTCACTGTAGAGTGCGTCGCGCCAAGACTTACACCGCGCCAGTATCACGCATTCGAAACTTCAATAAACACCACACTCAATAATATAAATATAATATGAGAAACGAGAAATTAAAATATATTTGAACGATAGCGTTGTATTCATGATTGCGTTGCATTCTCTGTATCTCTGCTTGATTTGAACTTTAACCTTGACATGGCATTTCTTTTTCCGTAATAAATAGTTGAGACAAAGTCACCACACTTATACTGCCGCAGTGTAACACTCTCTTGATATTTTGCTTAAAAAATACAGTTCCAATTTTATTATATGAGTTCACTGAATATGTTTGTTAAAACTTAAATTATTGGCCACGGTTTCGACTGGGATAATCGAAATAACACGTGTTAAATTATTTAATGTATTTTTAGTAGATCATGTATGGCCACACATATATCAGATCGCGTACTCGATTTTAATTTCAATCCCATAATGGACTCGATTTGGTCAAGAGTACCGATAACTTCTAGATTGGAATTGAAACTGTTTAGAGTTCTTGATTTCTTAAGATTGGAATTGGTTTCCAGGGTAGGCACACAGGCCTAGGTTACATTCGCTCACGAATTTAACTAAAACTTAATGAACGCTTGCCATATTGGTAGGAAATCAATTAAAGTACTTTATTCATAGTATAGAGTTTGATAGGTATCTAATCTGAGACCAGATTAATTAATCATTTTGAAGTGAAAGGGCGATTTAATATAAATTGAGATGGTCAGGTTTTGGGAGTTACATTCAGAAATTACTGATCTTTCATTCGTTTTTGAAAAGAAAATTGGAGATTTTTGCCAAAATACAAGCTTGTAGTAGATATATTATTGTGCGGAATAGTGATTATTATGTACTAGGCGATGCGCGCGGCTCCCCCCGCGTGAAAAAGTTTTTCCGGGATAAAAATATCTTCCCTTTATAAAAAGTAGCCTATAGCACTCAAGAGTAATGTAGCTTCCTATTGTTGAAAGAATTTTCAAAATCGGTTCAGTAGTTCCTGAAATTAGCACGTTCAACCAAACAATCAAACAAAAAAACTTTTCAACTGAAGTTGAAAAGTTTGTTTGTTTGTTAGTATTTTATTTTTGTTTTTACTAACAAGCCTGATGACAAAAGTTACGATTGGACTAAGAAATTTATTTATATTTATTTATTTTACTAGCCAACAACTGTTTATACCAATACAGTTTTATAACGGAAACAGTTGATATAATTTATGAATACAACAATTTCTTACAGGCTAGTTCCACATGCACATTGATGATGAATGAATACCTTAAAATAATTAACGACAATAATCGCCACTTATTAAAAACTACTAATAGTAATACAAGATTTTTTTAAATAGAATCCTACTAATATTATAAAGGCGAAAGTTTGTAAGAATGTATGGATGTTTGGATGTTTGGATGTTTGGATGTATGGATGTAAGGATGTTTGTTCCTCTTTCACGCAAAAACTACTGAACAGATTTCGATGAAATTTGGCACATGGGTAGATCATGTCCTGGATTAACACATAGGCTACTTTTTATCCCGGGAAAATTTAAACCGGGACTTTTATCCCGGAAAAACTTTTTAATGCGGACGGAGCCGCGGGCAAAAGCTAGTAACTTATAATGTTCAAATTAAAAGATAAATTATGCACAAATTAACTTCAAATTTTCTTCAAATATTCTTCAGTTTGTTCAAATTTAAATTCCAAATTAACACAATTATTAATCTAAATTTCATTATTGTTTTGAGAAAAGCCCATGTTTACGGACGCGGTAAAAATTGCTTGCGAAGATAACTTCTGCAAGTTTTTTCCCAATCTAAATTCCGCTATAAAGCCTAAGTTTGTAATGTGGAAAAATATTTTTTTATATTGAAAAATAAGAGGGTTAATACACGACCAATATGTAATCACTTCAATAACCAAGAATCTTCAATCACATCAATCGTACCAAGGTCTGATTGAACTGATGTATTGATCGTAAAATGACTCACTAACGCTTCGCGCAGACGGTATTCAGTCGTTGCAGAAAACCCCTGCACTACTATGAAACTGACACTTGCTAAAGAAGAACAGTATCCCACAAAAAACATAAATGTAAAAAAGGAGAGCCAAGTTCAATACAGAAATTATGCTTGGTTGTGGGCTTTGCCACAAAAAGAATGTAGATCAAAATGCGTGCCAAGTTCCATGCAAAATCCAAATAATATGTATTTATAGGAACAAAATAACATTATGAACAAGTATTAAACTCTATTTCTTTGCTTTATTGGATACCCATAACAATTGCTGTTATTTAAAAATGTGAGACCTTAAAGTAGGTTAGAATTGAATTGGCCAGTTTTCCTTACACCAGTAATTTTATTAACACATATATATTTTATTCTGATAAAAACTGTAAAGAAAACTAGGCAGATATTGAGTTATGTGGTGCCGCGCGCCGCCGACGACACACCGTTGGCCGGTTGTTTAGCGCGTATTACAAGTTTTTGTTTGGGGACACCACTTATTTTTTGACTTAACTTTATTTTTATACTAGATTTTGCCCGCGGCTCCGCCCGCGTTAAAAAGTTTTTCCGGGATTAAAGTCCCGCTTTATGTTTTCCCGGGATAAAAAATAGCCTATGTGTTAATCCAGAACATGATCTACCCGTGTGCCAAATTTCATCGAAATCCGTTCAGTAGTTTTTGCGTGAAAGAGGAACAAACATCCATACATCCAAACATCCATACATTCTTACAAACTTTCGCCTTTATAATATTAGTAGGATTTCTGTTAAATAGCAAATATAATAATACGTATATTGGGATAGTTTCAAATATTTGCTTGTAGGTAACGGTTCCAACGCTACAATTAAAAACATATTTTTTTTCTGTATGGGTACCCCCCCTATTTTTTAACTTTTTTTCATTTTTAGATTTTTTCCTACGCTCACCAAATAATTACCGAGCTGGATTCCAAATTTCATCCTTCTAGGTTATCTGGAAGTAGGTGAGGTTTAGGTACTATATGTCAGTCAGTCAGTACTAAAATTTACGACCTTCATATCTTTATAACCGTTTGAGCTAGCTTCATGAAATTTGGGCTTCTAGATGTCCTTAAAGATATAATTAAACACACGTAGTTTAGTGTGTTTACATTAAATAGTGGTTTTGAGTTATAGAAGGGTGAAAAGTGGCACCAAGTGGTTCCTGTTATATTACAGTCGGCGCTGGCTAGCCAGTTTCTTTGCATGAACTTGGCTTGACACGCTGCCGCGTGTCTAGATTCTGCTAGTATATGGCGTCTGCGCGTTGCCTTAGACGAAAGTCAAACTATGGGAAGCAAACAGAAAACAAGTTTTTTCCGTTCCCGCGGTCAATGAACTCGCGAATTATTTTCGGAACTAAAATGGATGAATGCTTAATAAATTAAGATCCTATAATCATTGATTATTTTTTTGTTTATATTTGGTCGCCTACTTCAGCTTTTTGCATTTTAAACGCGTGGTCATGTTTTAAATAGATTTTTTGGTTAAGTTATATATTGAAGTCACAATAGTTGATTTATTTTTTTGTATCTTGTGTGTTGACATGTCTTAAGTGCTTTTTAATAGAATTAATGGATTTTATTTTAATTCATAAACAAATTTCATTTCTTTTTAGTTCAAAATTGATTTGATTTTTTTTATATTGTCATCGTTGTATCGTTTTGTACAGTTATTGCTACTTAGAGAACAAACATAGCATCACGCCTTCTCTTTTCAGAGGTAAACTGAGGTGTAAGTTGTAACACCCACATTGACCAGCTATGATGGCTCCCAATAGGGAACAAGCCTTTTGTCAATTTTAACATAATTCCAGCCTAATATTGACAGTATAACCTCACAATTCTTTCGAACCACACAAACCCGAGATCTCGCGGGAGTCATACGCAATACATCGACGCCGAGGCAGTTGTTCAAACTGACATTCCCTAGGGTAAAGGTAGTTCAATTTAGGTTCTATTTTACAACTTTTGTGTAAATGCTACTCGTCAAATAGACGTCCAAATATAAAAGTGACTGTGTTTACTGGTGGCAGGACTCTCATATGTAAGATATGTATTGTAGCCTGTGTAACTACAGGACATAATGAGACTTAAAATCTTATGTCTCAGGATGACGAGCGCGGTGGAGTGTCACACAGTGCTTCGTGGCTCGAGGTGCAGGATGGTGTTTCTACTGTTTATGGGTGGTCGTATCGCTTACCATCAGTCGAACGGCATGCTCGTCTCGTCATTCGATGCCATAAAAAAAACTTTATGCTCCCAAATAAATGGTAATAAAACGAGCACTATCTATCCACATTAGCTATTTAATACGACAACTAAAAAATAAAATTTACTGGAAACTTGTGAAACCCTTAAAGTTGTAATTTAACTAAGACACTTTACATTCGACACCTCATCAAGTAATTTTAGTTACTTGTATTGGATCCAACTAACGGACAAGCCTATTAACTTGACGGTTTATCACTTTCTACATCTAATTACATCAGTTATTACCGATCCGAACATGACAAAGGCATCTCTAGTCAAGTATTCAACATACCGTCATGCAATATTGATGACTGATAAAACTGATGTTGTGAATTATTTCTTGGATCATTTGTTTAAAAGACAATAAACAATTTAAATATAATATGGTAGTGTCAATAATAATATCAAGAAAACTCTTCAACGCTAAGTTTACTCGTCTAATTTATATAAATAATTAATACACTAGTAGCTGTTGAATGCTAAAAGACATTTTAATATTTAACGCGAAAGTAGATCTGTCAGTTGCATTTCGATCAATTTCGTATGACACATTACACAGACTAGATTTCCGTTATGAAATGGTAATAAGTGCAAATAAACATTTTAGAAAGTCTTATCTTAATTGCCTTACTGAAATAAATCATATTTATATTTTTACTTTAAAAAAATCTACATCTCTTATTATTTTATCAACATTAATGTATCATTGTATTTTTATGTCACGTTTAATTTTTATAGTACACTGTACCTGTCACACGATTGACAGTTTGGACTGAGCGCATGCGCCCCGCATACATTACAAGATTTATCGCTAACGGCATGACGTAATATTTTGACAGGTTTGGATTGACACTGATCGCTTCACACCCGCCTTGGAGAAAGGAAATGTATAGATGATCTTTACAGACATAATATACGTGTTTATAATATTGAATGAATGAATGAAACACTTTATTGTACACATACAAAACAAATACAATTATGATTTAGAGTAACATAAGAAAAAATACGTGCACAGTAGGCGGTCTTATCGCTAAAAAGCGATCTCTTCCAGACAACCCTTTCATATTGCGAAACTAAATATAGTGGACTGAGGAAGGGGGTGTATAGTGCAAATATAACAAATAAATAAACATATATACTACATACATATATAAATATATACATATATATATATAAATTATACATATAATTATTTATATATAAATAAACATAGATTAAACTACTGTTTGGTATTACGTACAAATTGAAGAAAGATAATGATTTTTTACTTTTTGCTTGAAGACGTTTAGTGATGGTGCTTGAGATAAGGGCAACGTGTTCCACAGGCGAACAGCCCGAACAGTAAAAGAATTGTCGAAGAATACGCTGCCGTGAAGAGGAGTTTTAAGTTTCAGGTTTTCTGAAGACCGTAAAGAATGGGCATGAGAGTTATGCAGGAAGTGAAAGCATTCTTTAAGGTAACGGGGAGACAAAGGATTAAACAAGAGATTATATAGAAGTGAAAGAATGTGAGTATTCCGACGAAGACGAATAGGGAGCCACTTGAGCTTAGAGCTTATTGATTAATATTTTATACAGTAAGTACTACATTTTATTCATGGCTTCACTTGTGATAGTCCTGAATAACATTCCTTCTGAGTAATCCGGAATTGAGTGGACGGTGGCCTAGTTGGGAATTGAACAGTCTGCCAAGATAATGTCCAGAGGTTCAAAACCCAAGGCACACATCTCTGACTTTTCGAAGTTTCGCGATATTGTGTCTTTGAAATCTAAGGTAAAGCAGATTTTCTACTGATTTTCGATTTGATTAATTTATTCGGTTTAATAAACTGTATAATATATTAACTCACCACGATATAAGGTAGCAGTCAAATCCTTGACAGCTGAAGCCAGTCCTTACGCTGTTGGTCTTAGGACCTATTTTAAAAGTTTCAAGTAATTTTATTTGACAGTTGTCGTATTAAATGGCTAATATAGACAGTATTCGTTTTATTACTGCCTCGGTGGCGTAGTTGTACTACGGTACGACTGTAATCCCGAGGACTCCGGTTCTATCCCCGGGTCGGGCATAGTGATATTGGATTTTTCTATGCAGTTTCCGCTCGGAGTCTGAAATTTATGCCCGATATGGCGTTAGGCTCGCCCCTATCACACCATGAGACGGAATACGCACGGCGAAAAGTGGGTGCACTTAATTACGCCTCTGCGTACTCTTCTGGGATAAAAAGGTGTGAGTGTATGTGTGTAGTCATTTTATTACAATTTATTTAGCAGTATAGATTAGAGTGTTACTTTTGTATTTGGTCGGCTTATACGTTTATTTGACAAGTAGCATTTACTCAGAAATTATGAAACAGGCCCTATGTGACAAATCTTTACCAATTTGCAATACATGAATAAAGATCTTATATTTTAAAGATCATTCGATTTTAAAACAAGAGCAATATGTTATTTGACAATCTGACATAATTACAAATGGCCGCTAATTACAGTTCCATTTACGTCACTAATTGTATCGCTAGGCTTTGAGTATCTAGCAATGCATAGGAAATGGGATGACCAGGCGAACCCTTCGTTGGTCTACATGCGCAGCTGGTCATAAACTTTTATTAAAACCTATGTGACTTGCGATCGTTGTCATTGCATTGTACGATAATGACATTAAGCGGTGCTCCACAGAAATTGTGATTTTTGTTGTGTTATTGTGTAAAAAGCTACCTTATATTCAGCCCTCCACGTGTGGATTTTTTTGTTAAATATGTCCTATCCGTGTCTACCTCGCCCCCCGTCAGGATTTGCAGAAAAAATGTTTGCGCTTTATTGCCATATCGTTTCCATTGGTTAACTAGTCTAAGTCGCTAGACTATAAAACACGATATTTGAACGTTCCAATCAACATAAATTCGGACAATGTATTTTTTGCGAGTTCGTTTACTGGTTATTATTGCTAATTTACTTTACACACAAAACTTGATTTGCAAGTTGTACATAAAATGTTTTTAGCACTTTTAATTCTGTTAGATTTAAAAGTACTGTTAGATTACCAATTATCAGAAATCTTTCTTCAGCTTGAGTCATGTTGACTTTTAACTATTTGAAGTTTAATATCTTATGTTTGTTTCATCATCATCATCGGCTGATGACGATGATGATGTGGCATGTGGCTACATGACGTCCACTGCTGAACATAGGCCTCCCCCAAAGATTTCCAGATGGACCTGTCAAAAGCGGCCCGCATCCAGCGCGTTCCTGCGGCCTTTACCAAGTCATCGGTCCACCTTGCAGGTGGACGGCCGACGCTGCCCTTGCCAGTACATGGTCTCCACTCGAGATTTTTTTTGCCCCATCTACCGTCAGTTATCTGACTTCAAAACTGACTAAGGAGGTCGCGTTCAATTCCCGAGCCAATACAAGTAACATGTGCAATATTTTTCTGGATTTTATGATAAAGGAAGTGAGATGCCAATACCTGTCTTTTTGTGTCAATTAGAAGACTAGAAATAGACACGTGTACGTCCGCTTTATCTTCATTAAACTTTACTGACAATACGCGGAAAGGAATGCACAAAATTTTCTCTATATCTATGCTTTCAAGCACTAATCGAAAGATTCAAATCAAACGCAAATCATACGCTGATCATATTTAGATTATATCTCGAGTTTCATAGAGCTTCCGAGACCAATTTTCTCAATACATCCTATAAATTCAAAGCTCATTATATCAAGAATAAGTATACATATAAGTATGTCTGTAACATTTGAACGTTTAGGTAACAAAACTACTCATTCAATGGCAGATAGAGATGACCAAATATTAAATTCTTTAAAATTACTTGCAGGCAAATCCGCAAGCAAAAGCTGGCTAATAAATTTATACAGGACCCATTAAAACATAAATATGTCCGGACATTTGATTTCAATATCGCGTGAATCGAGCTGTCTCAGTGAACGACAATGGTCCCCGGTTTGATTCCGATAAGGGATACAAGCCACCCGCGGCTATTTATCCGACGACACGATAGTTCATTATCACTCGTGTTGCCCGTTGTTGCCAGTTGCCAATCGTGCTAGCATTAGCATACCGGTGGCGACACTCCACTGTTTCAATTGGAAGATATATGTGTTCCCAATCTACAAACACACACACACATTTACGCATTTTATCTCCACGAGGGTAGAGAAAATTTAAACTACTGTAATATTCCCTACTAAATTGTCTAACATTTTTTTTAATACGTCGATGAATCGTCGTAGTGTTGATTTAGGAGGAGATGCACGGAATAATTAAAGTACCATTTTTATTAAAAAAGTGTTACACAATATCCACATTATAAAAAAATTCAAACTGTTAAAGTAAATATAATGTATTGTAGTAATATGATATTGTTAGGAACAGAAGCGAGTTTGATTTAAATAAAACGATATTACTGATTTTACATAAACACATTTATCACTGATTTTACATAAGCACATTTAACAGAAATACTTTTACAAAGATATCGGCAACTAACCGACCAGCATGAAAGTTAATGTTAAACTTACTCAACTGCCACAAACTATGAGTGAGATCGACTGCGAGACTGAGCGCGACTGAGAGCGAATGAAGGCAATTCAGGAGCGAAAGAGAGTGAACATCGATAGACGATATGGCACCCTTTTTATTATACACACAGCTACCACTTCCACTATTCGTTTGACATTGAGGCTGGTTTTCATAACTGGTCAGTACGCTACAAATATCGTTACAAATACCCTCACAAAACTGTTATTCTAACAATACATTTTTATAGTTTCTTCTTTTGCTAGGGGAGCACCTTAAGTTTCATAATGCCCAGTAACTACACTGGTTACAAAGTCCTTCAAACCGTAATACAACAGTGGATGCACACTGCTGCTTGGCAGTAGAAGTAACATTCCGATGGTACTTACCCAGACGGCCGCTCGCATACAAGAGACTTACCAGTAAAATTCTTTATATAATATAGTATTGATACAGAATACTATAGTTCCGTAGTAGCAACTTGTTAGCGTTTGAGGTACGAGCATACTAATGATAATCCATAGTAATCCTATCGCAGCGAGCACAAGCCAATGTTTTATAGCACTCGCTGTTCATTATCCACCCACCGTCTGACCAATACCGCATTTTACTTAATAACTATATTTATCGTGTTTATTTTGACGTCAATTTTAGTTAGTGTTAACTATATATTTTTGAAATGGGGGTAAAGACCTTAACCGTTGTAGATACAAGGTAACTTTCTTAGCAGACTGACCATGATTTTTGAAGATACATCAGTTATAGAGGTGCCGCGATGGACGTAGTGGTAGAGATCGCCCAATAATGGACCTAAAGTTCCTCCAGGCGAACATCAACCACTGTGCCAGTGCCCAGGACGTGTTGTCCCAAAGCCTGACGCAGTGGTCGGTGCAAGTGGCCGTGGTCGCTGAGCCGTATTTTGTCCCCCCCCGGGATAACTGGGCTGGGGACCTCGACGGCTTGGTGGCCATCATCAGCCGGGGCGCCGCTGGCTCCCCACCCTTCGAAAAAGTAGCGAAGGACAGGGGATGCGTGGCGGTTCTGTTGGGAGACATTTGGATAGTAGGAGTGTACTTTTCTCCCAACAGACCCCTCACCGAATTTGAGTCTTTCCTCGTTCGGCTGGGGGCCTTGGTGGAACAAGGCCAACCTCACCCGGCGGTCGTCGCCGGCGACTTCAACGCCAAGTCTGTGGCTTGGGGTTCGCCGTTGACGGACGGTCGTGGTCGGGTCCTGGAGGAATGGGCGATCTCTGTCGGCCTGGTCGTCCTGAACAGGGGGTCGGTGGACACGTGCGTGCGGCACAACGGCGGGTCTATTATAGACCTGTCGTTCGCGAGTTCTGCCGTCGCACGCCGTGTTCGGGACTGGAGAGTCCTCGTGGGCGTGGAGACGTTGTCGGACCATCGTTATATCAGGTTCGACGTCTCCGCGTCCCCGAGTATCCAGTCCGGTGGTGTACCGAGTGCCCCAAATCGGGACGGCCCGCGGTGGGCGCTTCGTCGCCTTGATGGGGAGGCCCTAGTGCTGGCCGCTCTGGTCATGTCGTGGCTCCCCGTGCCGGACGGGCCGGTACGGGTTGAGCAGGAGGCGGAGTGGTTCGGGGTGGCAATGTCGGATGTTTGCGATGCCACCATGCCCCGGGCTCTCCGCCGTTCGCCGGTGCGACAGGTGTACTGGTGGTCGGCGGAGCTAGCGCAGTTGCGCGCGTCGTGCGTTGCTGCGCGCCGCCGATACGCCAGGCATCGTCGTCGCCGGCTCAGAGATGAGAACCACGCAGACCAGGAGCGGCAGCTCTATGGCCTCTACAAAGAGGCAAAGAGAGCGCTGCGGGTGGCCATTCATGGGGCCAAGGTCGCGGCACGTAAGGCGTTCTTGGGGACTCTCGACAGTGACCCGTGGGGGCGCCCTTATCGTATGGTGATGAAGAAGCTTCGCCCAGCGGCGCCCCCGCTGTCGCAGAGTCTCCGGCCAGAATTACTGGCCAACGTCGTCGCGGCCTTGTTCCCGGCCACCGTGGAGTTCACTCCTCCACCGATGGCGCCACCGGATGTGGCGTCATTGTCGAGTGAGAATCCGGCAAGGGATATCCCGGAGGTTTCGCCCGCTGAAATGCGGGCGGCAGTGCTTCGGCTGCGGAGCAAAAACACGGCCCCAGGGCTCGATGGCATCCCCGGGAAAGCCTGGGTGCTAGCCATTGAGTACCTGGGCCCGAGGCTCCGCAGCTTATTCACCGCCTGCCTGGAGCAGGGCGTCTTACCGGCGCGGTGGAAAGCCGGGAAGCTCGTCCTGCTGAAGAAGGGGGGACGACCCGCAGAGTCGCCGTCGGCCTACCGGCCCATCGTGTTGCTCGACGAGGTGGCAAAGCTCTTCGAGCGCATCATCCATGCTCGCCTCGTCGAGCATCTTGAAAGGGTCGGTCCGAATTTGGCCGACAACCAATTTGGTTTTAGGAGGGGACGTTCTACCGTCCATGCGATTCTGCGGGTGAAGTCGCAGGCGGAGGATGCAGTGGCCAGCGGACAAATTGTCATTGCAGTGTCGTTGGATATCTCCAACGCATTCAACACACTGCCCTGGGCCTGCATCCACGAGGCACTGCGGTACCACGTGGTGACGCCCTATCTCCGGCGTCTGGTGCACGCGTATCTGTCTGACAGGCACGTGGTGTATCCGGGCGCCGATGGGTGGCACCGAAGAGCGATGTCGTGCGGTGTTCCACAGGGCTCGGTTTTGGGCCCTCTCCTGTGGAACATCGGGTACGACTGGGTGCTCCGTGGTTCCAATCTCCGGGGCGTCGGCGTGACATGTTACGCCGACGATACGTTAGTCACAGCGACTGCTGGGACCTTCCGGGACGCCGCAACTCTGGCGGTGGCGGGCACCGGCCAAGTAGTTGGTAGAATTCAACGTTTAGGGTTGAAGGTTGCCCTCGAGAAAACCGAGGCCGTGTGTTTTCACGGACCTCGGAGAGGGCCACCGGCCGGTGCCGGCATCGTCGTTGGGGGGGTGCGGATCCCCATCGGCTCTAGCATGAAGTATCTAGGTTTAGTCCTAGATAGCCGATGGCGATTCCGCACCCACTTTAAGGAGTTGAGGACGAAATTGTCCCGGGCAGCGGGCGCTCTTTCCGGCCTGCTGCCCAACCTGGAAGGTCCTGGCTTCCCTTGCCGGAGGCTGTATCACGGAGTCGTGCGGTCCATGGCCCTTTATGGCAGCCCCGTTTGGGCTGACTCCCTGAGCCGCCCCTGCGTCGCTCTCCTGCGCGCCCCGCAGAGAGCTTTAGCGCAGCGGGCGGTCAGGGCGTACCGCACGGTCTCTTTCGAGGCGGCTTGCTTATTGGCCGGATTTCTGCCCTGGGACCTGGACGCCAAATCCCTTGCCGATGCATTCCATTGGCGGGAGGAGGCGTTCAGTCGCGGGGAGCGTCCGGCCCTGAAGGAGGTGGAGGCCAAGAGGGCCTCCTTACGGCGAGCCGCCGTGGAGGAGTGGCGTCTCAGGCTGGAGGTCCCGTCGTGGGGGCACAGGGTCGTAGAGGCAGTGCGTCCTGTCTTTGCCGAATGGCTGGACAGGCGCCACGGAGCGGCAACATACCGCCTGACGCAGGTGCTCACCGGGCATGGCTGCTTCGGTGAGTTCCTGTTTCGGGTGGTGGGGATAGAGGAGTCGGCCGTGTGTCACTATTGTGACAACTGCCCAACGGACACGGCCCAACACACGTTGGAGTTTTGCCCAGCCTGGGATGAAGAACGCAGCGCTCTCAGAGCAGTCGTCGGAGGAGACCTCTCGCTGCCGGCCGTGGTCTCTTCCATGGTCGGCGGTCGGGAGGCCTGGCAGGCGGTGGCCCACTTCTGCGAGGCGGTCCTCTCGCGGAAGGAGAGTGCCGAGAGGGATCGCCAGCGCAGTGGTGATCCCTCCCGCCGCCAGACGAGACGTAGGAGGCGTCGGGTGGACGACTGACCGACGTCTCCCGCCCTGTGGATTGGGGGCGTTTGGAGAATTCCACCACCGTATCCCCTGCCTGTCGTAAAAGGCGACTAATAGGGGCCTCCGGGGGTCACGGGTGGGCGGGAGGGGTCGTCCACCTATTAGTCTAGCCAACTTCTGTGACCCCCGTGATGGACGGCAGCGTGTCTCACGCTGCCTCGGACGCCAAGGGCGTCCTTCGGTGTACGGGGGCTTCTGAGCCCCCGCAACAACAGGAGAAGGACCGCAACAGCGGTACGCGCAGGGGCGGTTGCGGACGACAACTTAGACGTGAGTCGGAGGAAGCCCGCAGCCGTCCCTAATGCGCCGAAGATGGCCACCGCGGAGTTTTAGTTGGTATGCCGTGCGGTGTACATAGGTTAGGGACTCGGCCCGGCGGTCGCCCGACGTTTTCCATCTTTCCGGGCGGCTCAACATCGGGTCGTAAGGCACGGTGAACCCAACATAACCGCTCAGTCGTTCCCCTTGAACACTGGGCGGTAGTAATAAGTCACTTTCTCTGCGTCAACAAAAAAAAAAAAAAATCAGTTATAGAGGTAACTATGATGATAAATCGAAAGAACGAATCCCAGATATAGAGGTTTGTTTCGTCCCACTAACAGAGGTAACTCAGTGCCAAAGTGTTGGGACCTCAGCATGAGATCCAGTTATGGAGGTTTCTCACTTATCCAGGTTCCACTTAACCAAGCTTCACTATTGATGGGCATTCGTAAGGTTTGTAATCAATGTACAGTTGGCATAAAGTGGGCAATTCATGCAAAACTTTTTTGATACCAATCGATCCGCTTGCTTGTACGGATCAAAAGAATCTATGCCACTATTCGAGTTTTGAGTACTTTTGAGATCAGAAATGGCTAAAGACTTTCTTCTAAAATGCGACTTACTTCCCCGTCTAAAAATAACCACCCTGTATTGTATACTACAGTCAAATGATTTGAATGTGGATGAATATGGAAAAAACTGATGGCCTGATGATTGTCTAAAGATTCGTTCGCTAGCTAGACAGATGCCATTTTATCCAGAGTCATAGATTTTTTATGGTATTCCCAAACAGTAATTGAATATTAAGAAATAACTAGGTGTTTCTCTCGGCTTCGCCCGCGTGAAAAGCCTTTCCGCTACAAAAGTCCCTAAAACACAGTAAGTACGACGCCAGCGACATCTAGCCAATCCAGTTTTCGGTAGTCAATGTTTACTTACACACACATACACACACACACACACACACACACACACTTACGCCTTTTTATGCCTGAAGGGATAGGCAGAGGCGCACCTTAGTGCACCCACTTTTTCATTTCACTTTTTCCGCCTTTCGCCATATTGGGCACAATTTACAGACTCCGGGCGGATAATGAATATAAAAATCCAATATCACTTTGCCCGTCCCGGGGATCCAACCCTAGACCTCTGGATTGCAGTCGTACCATACAGCTACGCCACCGAGGCAGTCAATCTACACTTATGCTGTTGAAACTCCTCAAATACACAAATTATTAAAAATTTTCTATAATTTCTACTTATATTGAACACTTTATTCAAACGAAATATTTTGAATAACTTTATACACAGGTGGGTGTTGTCTCCGATATATTTCTTTAGCGTCTACTAAATCCAGAGTGATAGTGTTTCGACATTCTCTACTTATTCATAAAGTGGTTTGTGTTATTTTGCAACTGGCTATGTTTAGTAATAGCCCTCGGTTTTGGTCGTATTAAAGGCATAGTGAGTAACTGAGATGATACCTTGCATTTAAAGACTGTCTCACTTATGACTGCCTCTTATTTAATTGTATTAATAAAATGTAAAACCGTTATTGGCCGTAAGATATATCTATCAGATTGAATCATTCTAGTATTGAGGGCTGTGGATTTTAATAAATAAATTTACAGAAAAGTAAAACTGATATTTCAAAGAGTTAGGTAATTAAAAGTTCAATTGAGACTTCGCCTCTTTTTCCGCAATCGTTTTATTTTAAGCTAAGCGAAGAGTAACATAAATAATAAATACCAATAATAATTTTGAAATAATGTGCAAACTCAAGAACAGATAAGTTTTTCATTGAAAGGCTTTATATCTCCCTGAATAGAGAATCAAACAAGTATCGGCAACAATGTATCTTTGCAATAAGTCCGCTAATGCAAATACACTGTAAAACGCTCACCATTCCGGTCGTAAATATCAATTTCTGAGTTACATTCATCGAGTCTGCGTGACTCCGTAACCATTATACGCAATCACAGTCATCATTTATCAAGAATTATCACTCATTTGAATAATATAATAAGTATTGGGCGAGTGGAATCAATTATGGTCAGTTGCAGCGTGAAATATTTTGCGTGTAGTGTGGCGCCGCGCGGTAAGTCTCGCGCTATTCTATTGGTGGATATCCGCTCGCAACTCAGAAAGGGTGCGGTTCTCACGGGGTGCTTTTGTTGATGCTCTATTGTGTTGTAATCTGTAAGGCGCTGCTATAAATTAGTTTTATTGTGTTGAATTGTGGTGAGATTGAAATGTTTTATGGGCTTAGTGAGTCATTCTAAACTTAAATTTTCTGTACCTATACAATCCATTTCTTAGGTTCATAAGAATTTAATGGTAAGTTCTAGAGACACATTTATAGAAATGCGGGTAGCTGCGGGTTATAAATATTTGTGTTTTGTCGCGGGGCTTAACTTAATTCACGATGGTTCTGTGCCAATTCTTCCTTACTCATCTTACATATCAAGGATACTTGAAGAATACTTTTGAATTTAAATACCTAAGCACAGATTAAAATACTAGTGTCGAGTACTAACCAAGCAGAGGAATTAGATAAACGGCCCAAAATAAAGATCCAATTTACAGTACATCATAGCCTAGAATCTAATAATTTGCAAAGAAATATAAATGTTTTGCTGATGACGTATTATGTATCTCGAAATTACGTTTATGAGTACTGCGCCAGGCCTCATCGAATCAGTATCAGTGTAATTATCTTAAACCCATAATTTATTCTATAGATTATGAAATTTTAATTTACGTAAGAATTAAGTAATAAATGATTTATTAGGGATAATAAACTTGCCGTAATCTGACACTCGAATCAATTGTGCACTGTGATAACCGCACCTCCCATTTACTAACTGTCATTTAAAGTTAGATAAATTAGGCCCCGCGAAGCTGCTGACAAAAGAAACGGGATTCCAGATTCTGAAGATTCCATTCGGTTTTAAACAGGATTCCAATCCAATCCTACTAATATTATAAAGGCGAAAGTTTGTAAGAATGTATGATGGATGGATGAACAATATAAAGCGGGACTTTTATCCCGGGAAAACTCATTTACGCGGGCGGAGCCGCGGGCAAAAGCTAGTGTCATATATGAAGAGGTTAAGGACCGATTTCATTGCTTGCATAAGCCGACAAAATAAAAAAGTAACACACTAATATATACACACACACTCACGCCATTTATGCCCGAAGGAGTAGGCAGAGGCGCGACTAGTGCATCCACGTTTTTCCGTGCGTATTTCGTCTCATGATGTGATAGGGGGCGATCCTATCGCCATATCGGGCAAATTTCAGGCTCTGGCCTGATACTGAGTAGAAAAATCCAATATCACTTTGCCCAACCCAGAGTTCGAACCCAAGACCTCAGCTTTGCAGTCGTACCACTAAGTTACTGAGGCAGTATCTATCTAAATAATATGCTTCCAAATGGTAATGAAATGTTTACTGTCTACAAATTAGCTGTTTAATTCAATAACGCTTTTCAACATCAAAATACATCGGAAGGTTATTAGGATATTCAGAAACCCAAATAATATTTCTAAAATCTATTCCCAGCAAATTATGAGCTTGAGTCCTTATTGAACCAGAAGGTGATCAGATACGAACATTCATTCCGCAAGACGACCAGGGCTTCTCAAGAGTCCTCAGGAGCACGACTCCTGGTCTGAGTTAAAGTCTTTTATCTCTAGTAAGTAGATGGATAAAAAGGAAACGCAACAGCAAAATTGACTGGTAGTTGTGCCACCCAGGAGATAAGATTCATATTGACAAATATCTATCTGTATAACAGTGCGACAAACTCACGAGCGTATTCCCGAAACCTCCATAATTTCACATGAAGCATCCAGAATAATACGCAGCATTATACCAAATAGTCTGATCATGTCACTTAGCACTTTATTATAATGCCCTCAAACATCCAAGAATCGATTTGAAACACACAATTTCAAATAAAATAAATGTAAAGCCCACTAAACACAGTAAAAGCGATGTTAAAGACGGCGAGACGAGTCCTCTATTTATAGATAGCAGTTTTATCAATTGAATTCAACTCTGGGCAGCATTAGAGCCCGACAGATTGATGAAAGTGTGTGCTAACATAAATCTTCAGAGGAAACACATAAATTAACACATCTGCTCGCTTGATATGTTGTTAAAATGCTGTTTAAATGTCTTGATAATTACGTGAATGTACATTTATCTTGGTGTTAGGAAATAGGTTTTATTTATGATCCGCTCCCGTAATGTTTTAAATGTTTGTAAAATAGACATTATTAAGTTAAGGAAGACAAAGAAAGATGAAGAGACATAGGTAAACTTAAAATGAAAGATTTGCGTATCGAAATATTTTTGGATGTATACTGTATATATAATAAATATAATTATAGAGTCGAACACACTGGAAGTGCGCCGAGTTTGATAAGTCCACTTGGAAATATTTAGGGAAGACCTATGTTCCGCATTGGCCTTTTTTGGCTGATGATATAATATGGAGCTATGATATACTTACTTCCTACTTTGTTTAATGTAATTATTGATTTGATTGTATTTATACTGTTGATATCTCTCGATAGTTAGACGACGTCCTGCTTGAGCAGTTTCAGTAGGAATCTTTTATAATTAGTCTGTTTTGTATTTAACGTGGACGCGGGTGGTTAGGACAGACTTACTTTCTTAAAATGTTATTATAATCAGATTTTTATACGTGCAATTGAAATAGGAAATAGCTATGAGAACTCTAAAATCTAACGGCTTTCGTTCTGACAATGATCTGCATGAATTGCGTTTTTTGCAAAGCTTTCTAACTGATATATTTGATGGACCCCACAGAGGGGAACGTCCATCACAAAAATCAAATTCCCTAAAACGAAATTCATGCAATTATGGCCGTTAAAGTTTATCCTTGTCATCTATATCGCCTTTCGTGTGATATATCTTTTATTTAAAACCTTTTTCCATGCCTTTAAGATATCCCCCGAGCAAACGACCTTGAGCATTCGTTCCATATATTTCGGCGTATGATTTATGGACTGGAATATGCAAAAAATTACGAATAATTTATTTAACAAAGCCGTTTTAGGTCTTTTTGAAATATTTTAACTACCGAAATGTTCCTTAATAAACTCCCCATCTAGTAATGTTGGTTGGAAATAAGAATGATGTGCACTTTAGATGCACGGCATATTACAATTTAAATGGCATTTTTATTTTGAAATGACACAATATCCACATTACAAAAATTTTGAAACCACCAAAGTAAAGATAGCATATTGTAGAAATATGACGTGTAGTTTTTTTTCTGTGGGAATTATAAATTTCGAAGTTTCTAAAAATACGACTATCGCGCCGTTTTGCTGGACACACCGCCTTAATCTTGATATAACAAAATTCACACTCATGTAGAGTCAATATCATTAATATTGCAGATCATATACGGGACTTGATGCACCATCGAATTAACAATGTTATTAATCATTGTTCTCAAATAATTGGTACACGAGTAAGGCTGCGAAATCTTTTAGATTTCTTTAGCTATTCCACGAGCATTAGCTAAGAATTTGACCTGATAAGTTAGCAGGTTTGTCTGACATTAAGGGCCTATTTTTCGCCAAGTTGGTACCGTTCCATGATGTGATAGAGGACGAGCCCCAAAGTTCACGTAAACAACAATTTCAAGACTCCAAGCTGACGCTAAGCAGCAAAATTTCATCACATTGCCCGACCCGGACTCCAACCCGGGACTACAGACTGGTGTCATACAACGCACGCAACACTACACCACCGACGCAGTCAGTAAAAGATTGCACTTTCTATGTTATAAACTCAAATAGGCTGTAATTGGATCAAACGTTGGTCGATTTGCCCAACGCTATGGATCACCAAACGATCGGCAAATGATGGCCAAGATCGATGTGGGAACTCCACACACCCATTACATAGATCATAATTCACGAATGTTGTTATATTAATGACTACGCCGACGTGCGGGCAAATTATCCACTGAATACTAAAGATGCGCTCACAATGTGTAGAGATGCTAACAATATAATTGGTACTAGCCGTATATGTATAGTGTCCCACATACAAACATACACTTGTGCACCATCAGTACATAGTATAAAACAAAGTCGCTTCCCGCTGTCTGTCCCTATGTATGCTTAGATCTTTAAAACTACGCGGTGGATTTTGATGCGGTTTTTTTTAATAGATAGAGTGATTCAAGAGGAAGGTTTATGTGTATAATTTATCCCGGGGAAATATAAAACGGGACTTTTATCCCGGAAAAACTCATTCACGCGGGCGAAGCCGCGAGCAGAAGTCTAGTAATTAAATAAATCCAAATTTACGGACACGTTATCCTAGTAAGTTTTTGTTTAATTTGCCCCATGTACGACCTATTTACAAGCTCCTACTTAAGATTTTAAAAAAATTACTGTATATAATTTTAATGAAACTTCTTGTTTTATCTTTTATATTAGTTTTTTTTTATTTGGTATAAAAACATTACGATATTTTAAATTTTTATGAGTGAAACATTTACTGGTCTGTATATTAATCTTACTTCCATTAATGTTATGTGAATAATTGTACTGTGTGTTTTCCAAATATAATAAAATAAAAAATTAAATAATATATCCTGCGTATCTGGCTGATCTCTGTTGAGATTGGCCGTGGTGGCCGAAATCGGCTAGGAAAGAATTACTACTGTATCCATTGATGTATTAAAAAACCCACAGTATCCCACTTCGTACAAGCCTCTACTACTGAGTGATTTAGGTCCACCACGCTAGCCTCTTCCTTTTTTTTTACGCGGAGAAAGTGAATTATTACTACCGCCCAGTGTTCAAGGGGAACGACTGAGTGGTTATGTTGGGTTCACCGTGCCTTACGACCCGAGGTTGAGCCGCCCGGAGAGATGGAAAACGTCGGACGACCGCCGGGCCGAGTCCCTAACCTATGTACACCGCACGGCATACCAACCAAAACTCCGCGGTGGCCATCTTCCGCGCATTAGGGACGGCTGCGGGCTTCCTCCGACTCACGTCTAAGTTGTCGTCCGCAACCGCCCCTACGCTAGCCTCTTGCTGGTTCGAAGATTTATTTTAAATAAACAAGGCAAAGTCACCTCCATACACGTGATGGTAACCGGAGAGGAGTCCAGATAGTGTTGACTGAGTGATCATTATCCCTCTTGAGTCGACACTATGCCGGCCTGTGTGAACTGGATATACACAGACTAAGGACGGTATTAATAAATGAATCTCAAGTTTGAGTTACATCTCAAGTAGACATAATGTATTGAACTCTTCATACATTATGTCTACTTGAGATGTAACTCAAACTTGAGATTCATTTATTAATACCGGCCTGATTTCCTAAAGCTGTGATTCCGCATAACGGGGCAGACGGCAGACGGCAGACGGCAACGGAAGGTCCTGCTGCGCGTCATTTACCGTCGTTTACGGAATAGGTCTCATACAATTTAATACTGCATAGTAGTGCCGTCTGCCGTCGCGGCACATGTTGTTGCCGTCTGCCGTCTGCCGCGTTCTGAATCACAGCTTAACGCGTCACGTATAACCACTATGGTGGGTTATGACACCTTATGTAAGGTAGTCGCTAACCAGCCGGATACGAGATATATCCACCAGCAGCAGATTTCATACTTTTAAAATTCTTATGGAGAATTCTTCCATAGGTTTATAATATGTGTCTTCATATAGCGATAATTGATAAAGACTACATATTAAAACAGTTCGAAGCGTCGTAGAATTTAGATCTTGCAAACTTACATCTCGGCAATCCATTCCATTTCTAGGCTATCTATTTTCACAGTAGCGACATGAATTTTGTGATGCCTTTGTGAGCGTTTTATACAGGTTTGAATCTTGTGCGAAATGATACCACAGTTTGTTATTTGCAATGTATAGTGTAAAAACAAATATTGGTAATAATGCCTCATTTAGATTATTGGCGAATAGTTCGCCGAATAATTTGGCAAATAATTCGTGAAGGAATATGAATTATGAGTAACGAATACACCCGAAAAAGTTGTTTACACGCTCGTATTCAGGAGTCTGAGTGTGAGTGGGAGTGAGTGTATGATTGTGTGTGTGTGCATGTTCGATACTCGGCAAGTATCGAAATCAGGGATAAGAAACGAACGCCTAAACCACTGGACCGAATGTCCGATGAAATTTGGCACACAGAAAGACCATATAAACATTACACTTCAGTCTGGAAACCGTCCCACGATCACTATTTCCCATATCAGAAAATAACAATATAAATACAGTTTCTCGTGGGACAAAGCCGTGGGCGAATAACCGTATAATAAAGATTTACAAGTGTGTATGGAACTTTAAAATAATTTTCTAAGCCATGATTTATGTGTGCTCTGAAACGAGTCGGAAACAAGCGCTGCTAAACCCACGTGAATTGTAATGGCAAATAATCTAGGTTTTACCAGCCAGGTAACCTAGGCATTCTAGATTTTATTGCTTACAAAATTACTCAGACGCTTCAATAAAGTATAAGTAGTTGTTATAAATCCACCGTGGCTTGGTACCTCATGTAGAAATTATTAAATAATTTATTTAGATAACAATTTATTGTACATCAAATACAAAAGACTAAGGCCTTGTTTCACAGGTTTAGAGTAAATTTTGTGTAACAGTTATCGTATTAAAAAGCTAATGTAGATAGTGCTCATTTTATTAACATTTAATTGTGAGCATTTTTTTTTATGGCTTCCCCGCACACGCGATGATTCTGCCAATGTCGAAGTATGACTAAAAGTCCTCACACTAGAGTCGTGTCAAACGGAAAAAAAGAGTTATGAACATTTTCGCCAAGAACAAATCTGAGGACAAAACAACAATTAACAAAGTTAGTCCTACACCATAATTATTACTTGTGAGCATTGAAGGTGACGTTTGTATTTGGACGGGGCATATACATTTATAAGCGGCGATACCCTAGTTGGGAGTGGAACGGACTGCCGAGACGAATGTCCGCAGGTTCAAAACCCAAGAGCACACAACACTGACGTTTCTAAAAAGTCATGTGTGTATTCTTTGTGAATTATCGCTCACTTTAACGGTGAAGGAAAACATCGTGAGGTAAACTGCATACCTGAGAAGTTCTCTGAATTTCGACGGTATGTGAAGTCTGCCAACCCGCACTAGGCCAGCGTGGTGGACTAAGGCCTTAACCCTCTCAGTTGTAGAGGGGGCCCGTGCTCAGTAGTGGGCAGTATATAATACAGGGCTGGTATCGTATACGTCTCAGCAGTGAGACAAGTATATAATACAGGGCTGGTATGTAACGAGTAGCATTTATCAGCAGGTGAATACTGCCCTTATAATTTTAAAAATATTTACCAAATCAAGCGCGAAAGTGTATAAATTTTCTTTCATTTCTTCAATATTAGAGTAAATTTTATCTATGTGTTAATTTATAATGCATCAAGCATTAACGATTGTATGTAGCCTTTAGGACGGCCTAGGTCATATAAGGACCAATTTTGAATTATTTCACAGTATTCTTCAATCAGCTAAGATTAATGTCACCGCTTTTATTAAAACACTTATAAGAAGTTTCCATTGGAGTTTAGATTGTCGCTTTTATTAAAACATTTATAAAACAAACTTCCAATGAAGTCTAGATTGTTGCATATCCCACGATCTATCAAAACACTAACCTTACCTTTGTCTAAATAAACAACGAAAAGGTAAAATGACACATAAATCAAAACAAATGACAACAAAAGAGTCAACCCGTGATCGCTGGGCGGCACAAACGGCCCGATGACATATTTATGGGCCGGCATAGTCGCGGCCCAATGGGCCACTTTGTATTTAAAAAAACAAATTGGAAAAAGTGTGATAGTAGTGCATATCCTGTTGGTCGTAAAATGAGACTCGAAAAAAATTGGTCAGCGACGGGTTGGGATGTTTTCATCAGCTAATGAATATAGATTAGGTTTTAAAATTGTAATTGTGAGCCTCAGGACCCGACGGCATTGTCAGGTTGAAACTAGATTATAATATACCTATGCATATCACAGTTTATCTATTAAGCGCTAAAGCATGTACTTTTTAGGAGCTCAGCTATACAATAAATACCAGAATTCGTTTTAAAAAGTAAAAAAAATTAAGTATTTAATAATCTTTTTGAGAAATATGTATAAATACATATTACCTTAGGTCAACGGAGTACTAACTGTACAAATTATATTGATAACAATTTCTCGATGTAAGAGAGCTGTATTCATGTTCGTTTTTCGAGAAATAAAGATATCTTTGAACCGAAAGCATAAATTAAAATTGTCTGGACTCTTCTTTATTACCGAAGTAAAACAGAAAAATCTTCAGAAATTCATTATTATATTATTGAGATCTTTAGATTATTTTTCAAAAATCATCGTCCACTAAAACACGATAAATACGACCTCGTTAAATATTCATTTGTAAAACATTAAAATAATTGAATTTATACTGAGCTTGGGGATGCGCATGAGAAGCTTAACAGATCACCCGTGTGGTTTGAAGATGCACGCATTTGTATAGGCTATTGTTGTTGGAGTCTGTTTCCGTTATACTCAGAATGTCGTGTTGATTATCGTTTGTTGTGCCATTTTTTTATAGTACCTAAAGCCGGATTGTTTTAACCATCGTTAGGTAAAGTTAAGGTTCTAATCACACTGGCGAAATTCACAGCGAGGCGCGCTCGTCCAGTGTAATACGACCGTTAATTTTAACAAAATGCTAATAATACTTTTATATATATTTTTCCTGGCTAATTAATCGTTAAACGGAATTTGACTGCCATATAAAAACTCCTTGAAGATAACAATTAGATTATTTTATATTTTATGCCATTCCATAGACATTAAGTATACAAATTAACATACTATTCTATCAACATTTAAGATTTATGTAAATCTTTAATAAAGTCATGTTTACATTAAACCAGATAATAAACGTGAATTTGAGCGTTTTTATCTGCTATTTGACAGATTTAAAAGCCAGATGAATAATATATTGATCATAAACTTTGTTTTATTAATTGAACCTTTTTAAGTGCAAATTATTATATTTTCTTGATATTAATAATTTTAAAATATTTATATAAAAAAATACACTAATCTGTTTAATGATTCTATTCTTTTTTTGAATTGCACGTATAAACACAAAAAAAATGACCAGCGTTTTTTATGATGGTGCAATGGAAACGGGTCTATAGCGCCCCATGCTCGTAACTATTATGTCTGACACTTAATACTTCCTTTAGGGGTTGAGATTTTGAATAATAACCCAATAATGCCGACCCTTTGTGTGAGTTATACTCTATTTATTCAACTGTGTTTTTTCAACGTGTATTTACGATATATTAATACGTTTTTTAACCGTTGATGTACGACGTCATAATTAACTAGCACAATGGGTTTGGAAACGTTTTCTTCATTTATATGGTTTTAAAAGTGTTTTTAATGTGTGACGGCAGGTTTGATGCTAATGTGATATTAATGTTATGGTTTCCTATAAAGATAAGCATTATGACTATGTTAAATGTTTTATTGAATGAGTCATTTTATTATATTATTTGCCTATTTTTTTTTCTTTTGTCTGGTGGTTTTTTATACGCATACTCACGGTCACCCTAAAGGGATAAGCTGAGTCGCAACTAGTGCATCCACTTTTCGCCGTTATTCCGTCCGTGATGTAATAGGGAGGTGAGCCTATCGCCATATCGGACTAAAATTCCAGACTACGGGCTTATACTGAATAGAAGTACTCAATATCAATTTGCCCGACTCGGAGATCGAAGCCGAGACCTCAGCATTGCAGTCGTATTGGAAATTGTAATACAACTACGCCACCGAGGCAGTTTTTTTAATTGAGTTACGTAATATTACGATAACACAAACTTATATAACTCCTGACATATCCTACTAATATTATAAAGGCGAAAGTTTATAAGAATGTATGCATGTTTGGATGTTTGGATGTATGGATGTTTGTTCCTCTTTCACGCAAAAACTACTGAACGGATTTCGATGAAATTTGGCACACGGGTAGATCATGTTCTGGATTAACACATAGGCTACTTTTTATTCCGGTAAAACATAAACCGGGACTTTTATACCGGAAAAACTTTTTAACGCGAGCGTAGCCGCGGGTAAAAGCTAGTTTATAATATGTATATCATGCACTCTCTCGCTCTACCATACTTCAGCTAACTGCCACATGTTTTTGAGTAATTCTCTTCTTCTTCTTAAGCCTTTGGAAGTCCACCTCTCAACTACTTTACTGTGGGATCTTTGCTGGATTATAATATACTAGCTTTTGCCCACGGCTTCGCCCGCGTTAATAAGATTTTCCGGGCTAAAAGTACATAAAAACCTTCCTGTTGAATCACTCTATCCAACACATTTATTTGGATAAAGATTAATATTATGACGTTGATACAACTCTTAACAAATAATGCATTAATTTCGACCAAATTTGATTATCATAAAAACGGTTCTAGTGAGTTAATCTTAAAAGATAGACATATACTGTCGCGGACATTTTTTTAGATCATTTCAAGAGGAATAATTCTTCATACATATATTTTTGGTATCTTGAACCGTTTTCGCAGCGCACGCAATGGAAGCCCTCAAGGATAAATAATTTTCCCCGTTTTTTTTTCACATTTTCCATTATTTCTTCGCTCCTAATAGTTGCATCGTGATGTTATATAGCCTATAGCCTTCCTCGATAAATGGTCTATTCAACACAAAAATATTTTTTCAATTCGAACCAGTAGTTCCTGAGATTAGCGCGTTCAAACAAACAAACAAACTCTTCAGCTTTATAATATTAGTATAGATTTTAATGTTAATCTAGTTTAAGGAAATATTGTTCTGTTTGTTCCCAGAATATTAATAAATAAATAAATATATATAGGCCTCCCCTAAATATTTCTAGACCAACCTGTTGCAAGCGGCGTGCATCCAGAGGATTTCTGCGACTTTTATCGTCCGTCCACCTTGTGGGAGGACGTTCAACGTTGCGCTTCTGTAATTAGTTATTACAAAATTATACTCTAGACCAGCGGTCGGCAACCTTTGGCACAGAAAAGCCACATGCAATATGAAGTAAAGGCGTGCCGCTATTGTTGTTAATGTTGATAATAAGTTCGCCTCAATGAGGGGAAGGGATGGAGTGACCTGGGGGTCTAGACAAAATCCCTTTTCTGTTGGCGTTATCGCTTACGGAAAGGTCAAAATGTATGGGAATGACATAAGCAAGTCATGTGACTTGTCTAGAGCATATGTCATTTCCATACATTTTGACTTTTCCGTAAGGGTTAACGCTAACAGAAAAGGGATTTTGTCTTCAGGCCCTGGACGGTTGCCGGCCTCAAGGCCCCAAAACAGCGACGGGCCGCAGAGAAGGAGGTCGGGGGCCGCGGGTTACCGACCGCTGCTTCTATAGCAGAGTCTAAATATCTACAGTTATATGAACTATGTTTATGACTATTAAAAACTTTTAACAAAAAATAAACCGACTTCAAAACCACTGCAAACCAAAAAATAATTCAACTTTATATTCGCTTAGTATATAAGTACGTATATTTGGAGTGGATGCCTAATTTAAATATAATTTATGAAAAATATACGTTTGAATGTCGAAAACCACATCCCAATCGGATCAGAAGTTTTTGAGAAACTCGCGGCCATACAAATTTACATACATACATACGGATCGAATACAGAACCTCCTTTTTGAAGTCGGTTAAAAATCATATACAGTATAAGAAATTTACAAAAAAAGTAAAGTGCTTCTGTACACACGCGGATGTGTGACACTCGATCTAATCTGATCCGAACCCTGTGACAGACAGACAAGAATGCTACATTTTTATGTCTTATAATCTCCGGTTTATATTTCTTTGTCTAATATATAAAAATCAATGTTTGTTTGTTCGTTTTATATGCGCAGTCAAACCGTTTATCCGATGGAGGTAATAGAGTAGTTTCCTATGTTTGATTTTGTACATTATATTATGTGTCATAGAAAATAATATAAAAAATAAATTCTTCTGTGAAAACAGCATTTAGATTCATATTTAAAATATTGTTGTAAGAAATAGTAGGGGCGTACTAGGGCTATCACGCTATCTCTTTCGCACGCACGCAGCGTTATGGCTGGTGTCACTCGGTGACGTCACAGTCTAGTTTTACCGTCATTTGACAATTATCCCTTCCACCAAATTTCAAAGCTTTGTATAACTTACTTATTATTGTGCAAATTTTGGTAATTCTTTTTTCGTTAGATTTTGGTTGATATACATTTTTGATAAATATATTAAAAAAGTTTTCATTTAAAGTATTGCGAATTTAATGCTTGCACTTTCAGGAAGGTTACAGGTATAATAAAAATAACTTAGGTACAGCAGGTAGCACGCGTGTCGTCTACGCTTATCTCCCAAATCTACCGATTGCAATATTAGTGAATGTGTTTGGTTCCAGCTTTAAAGACAGTTTTGGACCCAATAGGTGGCATTTATTTATTTATTGCACTTTATGAAAATCCTCCTAGCCAGTTTCGGCCACGGCGGCCAATCTCAACGGAGATTAGCCAGGTACGCAGGAGATATTATAGTGCACAAGTGTGTGCGCAATACACAGGTGCACTCGCTATTCCTTCACTCTCATAGTCTCAGCGCGCAAAACGTACTCGTAATGCGTACGCAATACCACTACGCCACCGAGGCAGTCACTGCACTTTATAGATAGTTATGTAAAAGCGGACTTAATGCCGAAGGCATTCTCTACCAGTCAACCTGAGGCGGTGCAGAGATAATACATAGTTGGTGTACGGCAGGCAGGTGGCATTGTCGAGATCTAAAAGTTGAAAAGTAGTCCACATAAAATGCGGTCGATGTTGAAGCTGGTCTGTTGCAGGACCACGTCTGCCGGGTCATTTGTGATGTAATGATATATTTGACTGCCTCGGTGGCGTAGTTGTGCTACGGTACGACTGCATTGATGAGGTCTCTTATTCGATCCCCAGGTCGGGCAAATTGATATTAGGTTTTAATTTTTTTTTAACAATTTGTAAAAAGTACATGCAGACTTAAGGCAGCGCAGAGAGAGAGGCAGGTGTATATCATAAGTAATGAAAAATAAAAATGAGAATAAAATACAACGATAATTAAACGTAATATATGGATACTTTCATATGCTACATATATAGCTGTGTACATAAATGATAATTTCGAATATATACATAAACAATTACATACATACATAAATACGTATAGGTACTAATAAGCTGATGAGGAGAATCTGCTACTTCGGCGAGGAGTACCTAATTGCCGAACTCTCATTTTAAATGTCAGCCGTGTTGTACTCGACCTGATTTTGAGCGGGAGTGTGTTCCAGAGGATGAATTAGAAAAGGCTGAGTGAAGAAAATCAGAGCTATGATAAAGACTTAATAAGATATTGTTAGACGAATGCAGATTTTTCTAATCAGTATCAGCCTGGAGCTTGAAATTTGTGATTTGGCGATAGGCTCACCTCCTACCACATTATGGGACAGAATACGCACGGTGAAAAGTGGGTGCACTAGTTGCGCCTCTGCCTACTCTTTCGAGGATAAAAAGCGTGAGTGTGTGTGTGTATGTGTGTGTGATAATCTGTTTATTACCCAACTGCGAAAGAAGGTGGGTTATTTGTCTACAGCATAGATGCGGCTCAACCGGCTTATTACCTCTATTCCATAGAAAATCAACGTGTAGTTGCTTGCTGTAGCATTTCTATGGTGAGAGATTTCCGAAGGCATAAACACCCTCATCCATTCGGATTGAAATCATTTTGAATGCCCCTTTAAATTTTTATATTTTTAAAACTCAAGCAAACCCGTATACCACGATGAGTTTTGACCAAACCGGCCATTAGAGTGTATCTCACGTGTGGGGCAATTCGTTAGTCGTGTATGAGATCCATCTCCTTATATGACACATTTAATAAGACCCCTTTTTATGGACCCCTGCGCCAATTAGTTACACTATTCGATTGTGGTTTAAACAAAGAGTTCTAAGATTATATAGAGCGTACATTGGGAAAATTTTCAGACAAATCTATTGAGCCTGTTTGTTAGTGACTCAATTTTTTTTATGGCATTGAATGACGAGACGAGCATGCCGTTTGCCTGATGGTAAACGATACGACCGCCCATAAACACAATTAACACCATACAGCACCTTAAGTTACAAAGTACCGTGTGGCATTCCACTGCGCTCGTCATCCTGAGACATGTGTTGAGTCTAATTATGTTCAGTAGTTACACTAGCTACAATGTCCTTCAAACCGAAACACAACAGTGCAAGTACACTGCTGCTTGGCGGTAGAAATAGACATTGCGTGGTACCTACCCAGACGGACTCTTACATATTAGAGACCTACCACCAGTGTATGTACAAGTCAATTTACAGTGATATAGTATAGCAAGACACCTATATAAAACGCATTAGATCAAACTTTGATATGATCATAATGCGCAAATTGCCATATTTCCTTCCAAAATATTGCTGGCTTTACATTTGCGCATACCGAGACGTCACACGGATGTGTCAGACAAGACAGCGACTTATTACCAATTGTTAATAACATTTGGACGTAAAATTTGGACCTGATCATCATCATCATCAGCCTTTATCAGTCCACTGCTGGACATAGGCCTCCCCTAATGAGCGCCATAGCGCCCTGTCTTCAGCTTGCCGCATCCAGCATCTGCCTGCAGTCTTTCGCCTGCAGATCGTCATCCCACCTGGCCGGAGGGCGTCCTACACTACGTTTGCCCAGTCGCGGTCTCCACTCAAGAACACGTTTACCCCAGCGGTTGTCGGTTCTTCGCCTGATGTCCGGTCTATAACTAACTATACTGTTGAATGTCTGTGGGTTTAAACAATAATTGCTATTGCGAATGGCTTTATTTGTTTGTTTTTGATATTTGTACAATATGTATTTAATTATAGGCTTCATATATTTGTTAATGCTAGGGCCATTCCAGGGTTAATGTCAAGTCTTAATAATTTTGCCCTCCGTGTCGTTGTGCTGCGTTTGCGACACCGCTCTAAGTCCTGGGCTAAAAACGCGAGTCCTGCATAATTATATTGGGTTTTATGTTCAGCATCAGCTCAGGGTCCTGGGTTTGGGTTCCATATGGTGATTGGCTCGGTCCTTATAACGTCATGGGACGAAACATACTAGCCGACTGGTGGTAGTTGTGAAAAACTAATATTCATCAACGAATCAGACTGGATATTAAAAAACGGTAAGTCGCGAGTTTGGGGGTCAACGGCCTTTGCACAAAACGGTGAATCTAGACATAGGTTTATTGTCGACTGGTTTGGCTAGCTTTTGTTTTGTGGTCGTCCTAATAACACACACACGCTCACGCCTTTTATTCCTGAAGAGGTAGGCAGAGACGCAAATAGTGCACCCACTTCGTTGTTCGTATTCCGTCCCATGATGCGATCATCATCATCATCAGCCGCGACAACGTCCACTGCTGAACATAGGTCTCCCATTAGGATTTCCAGACGAACCTGTTTAAAGCGGCCCGCATCCAGCGCGTTCCTGCGACCTTTATCAAGTCGTGATGACGTGACAGTGACGAGGTTATCGTCATTTCAGATACAAACTTCAGACTCCGGTCTGATATTGAGTAGAAAAACCCAATATCACTGCGCGACCAGGGGAACAAACCCAAGACCTCAACATTGCAGTCGTACCGTAAAACAACTAAGCCACTGAGGCAGCCATACTTCCGATACTGTCTAAAAATTACAGCAGATATTTTCATATGACTTTTAAAATCTACAACAATTGCTACCTTTATCCTAGCACAGTCGGTTAAATATATTGATACGCATAAGGAATGACGTGGGCGTACTCTAAAACTATCAGGGGTGTAGCCCCCAATCAGTGACGTATTCTCGTTTGTAATGTTTCCAGGCTATCCGTAGCTTTTCGTTCAAATATTTAAACTTACTAAGTTCAGAGGGGAGGCCTTTGCTCAGCAGTGGGACATATATGAGGCTTGAAAAACAAAGCTGAAAAAAGTGAAAAGATAAGATATTGCGATACAAAATCATAACTTTGTAAAGTTTAAGCCACAAGGCGTATAGGATATGTGCGTTAACAGGAATAGGGCGTTAAAGGAGCATATATGTTATTTGAACGTGATCACACGTCGATTACGGTGCTGTCAGCTCTGGTGCCGTCAGTGTAAGAATTTTACATTCATCAGCACACTCCTATTTCTGGACAAAATTTAACACCGCCATAAACGTATCAACTATCGAGTGCTACATGTACAATCACTCAATTTGGTGTACACTTTCTGAAGATAAAACACCCATTTTTCATATTTTAATGCAAGTGCGATCGTTTCGAAGATGTAATAAAGAAACAGCTGAGAACTCTTATTGTCTACTTTAGTTGTAAGTTTCATGTTGCTGACAGACGACGCGCTAGCGACTTATTTAGAACCTTAATGTGGTCCAGCATACACTTTTCTGACTGTACACTGTCTTGTTTTTCATTACCTTAACATCCTATGTAGTAGAGTCGTTTGGCAGATATAAAATGAACTTTAACAATCAATTGTGGATTGACACCCACCAAACCTCCCAAATACGTCCCTGTCACTTTTATATGTGTTTTATTGTAACCAAATAGTCATGCGAGGTCAATAATTGATAGTGATCGAGGATGCTCAGTGCGGGGCTCACGCGCGCGTTATCGCAGGTTCAGTCTAGATCGGTAACTAAATTGCACATTGTGCTACCCTATTGTGCTGTGCGCAGCCTCGCTTGCCCTTAATGTGGAAAAATGAATAAAACAAACGTTTGTAAAGATGAATTGTGTTTACTAGAATGGCTACAGTATTTTATGAGACTAGGCACTAATTTTAATTATGCAAGTAACATCTGGGGTTGTATACTACATGGACCTTGTAGAGACTAGACGGAATTTCCGTGCTTTCCGACGTTTTTGCCATACCTATTATTGGAATCAAATTTGACAGCTCATATGATAGGACCCTTTCATTGAATTTTGTCCGTGGTGCTTTACAACTGGCTTTTCTAGTTGCAAACGTCTCTAAACTTGAGGTTAGAATACCTCCTTAGTTCGTTATTTTTGTCTGCCGCTTTGCTATGGAGGGAAGTGGACAATTAATATTTCCAACTCCTCCCTATCTTTCTTTTTGATTAATTTCGTTGCGGGTTACAGACATATTAGTGTTCCCTGAGACTCGCCGAGCTTCACCGCTCGGTGTCATAAAATGCTTGCCACTGCTGATCCTGGCTTACAGGAGTTGCAGTGGCGGGTGTGAGGGCGGGATAGTCTCTAGGCACTAATGTAGGCAATTTTGACAATCTTAAGGGCCAATTTCACCGCTAGCTGATAAACGATATGCGTCACATAAATGCATAAGCCGACCAAACACAAGAGTCACATTCTAATCTAGGAGCATAGATCTCAAATCAGTAGGTACTAGGTGGTAGGTCTCTTATGTACAAGTAATAATAATGCGTTTGTATGGGTAATATTTATTTCTTCCGCCAAGCAGCATTATACACTGTTGCGTTTCCGTTTGAAAGACATTATAGCCAGTGTAATTACATACAACGTAATAGTATAATGTCTCAGGATGTCAGTACAGTGCTTTGTTTTTCGAATTTCTAATAGTAATTCTTCTACCTGAAGGCGGTCAATTTGCTGACCTGTATTTAAGTCTAAAAAAAATTAACCGACTGCAAAACCACTACAAATAAAACAATAATTAAAATTTGTATTCGCTTAGTATAAACGTATATTTGGAGTCGATGCCTGATTTAAATTGCCAGCCAAGCTAAGGAAATACACGAACAAATATAGGAAAACGTTGTTCAATTTAAATTAGGCACCGACTCCAAATATACGTATATACTGAGCGAATACATATTTTAATTATTTTTTGATTTGTAGTGGTTTTGAAGTCGGTTTTTTTTTAAGTTTTTATTTATTGCTTTTTTGTTGGTTAATTATGGAATGGTGTAAACAATACATCATAGATATGCGATTGCAGCATTCGCGAGTCATCTGCTGTTAGTTATTGAAGCGTTCCATTGTGGATCTCCAAAGATTTTCATCAGATCTTCATATATTATATACTAAAACCTTCCCTGAAAAATGTACATTTGAATATCGAAAACCACGCCCAAATCCAATCAGCAGTTTTTGAGAAACTTTCGGCCATACAAATTTACATACATTCATACTTACGGATCGAATACAGAACCTCCATTTTGCAGTCGGTTAATGACTACCATCAGATGATTTACAGCACAAACAACAGCTGAAAATCATAGATACTGCAGGGCACATCTTTCATCCGTAATTGCCCTATACATCACGACAGAGGCTGGGTGTAAACACTAGTCCGCCGTACATACACATTACCTACGATATACGGATGGACACGCATGTAACTCATTTTAATAGCTCTCAGGCAATATGTATTGCTGGAGATGAGAACTTGACAGAAACTGGTGACTGTTTGGCCCGCGGATGATATTTATAACGCCCGTGCAAGTAGATAATCCCTACAAAGTTGAAATAGTGTTGCTTGCTGCGGAAAGAACAAGTCACGCAGCTACCAATTTCTTATTGCAAGACTTAAAAGTAAATTAAATAGCAAAGTTGCCTGCCGAAAACCGTATATGGCTCGACTATTAACAACCTGACCCCCTAATCTTACAATAAAATACGCTACGCCACTGATTGCTGACATTTTGGAGATCCGGACCCCCGCCCCCTTAACTTCTATAATGATCGGGCTACAAAATATGTCCACACTCTAATGCCGTGGCCGGGAAGTGTATACGGTGGCATGCAAGTCAAGAACCAAGCCACTAAAATGTTTATATCGTAGGACCCCCCCATATGAAAGCTATAGCTACGCCCATGGTATAGATTACCCTCACCAGTTGACACAAATATGCCAGCATGTTTAAAACCGAATATAACAGACCAATCTTAGAATGCAACACATTTACGTAGACGTGGTGGCGTAACTATTCAAATACTCCCATTAATTATATAAAAGGAGTCAAGATAAAGTTGTCTAAATGTTACAAATCGATGTATTTTGGCAGTGTTGTCTCTTTGATATATGAACGCCATTAGCAGCCCCGTTATTTTAGACATAACTTACTCCAACAGTGTTAGTGGAAGATAGCCCAGTTGGGAATAGAACGGTCTGTCGAGACAATATCCGGAGGTTCAAAACCCAAGGCACATACGTCTAGACTTTTCGAAATTATGTGTGTATTGTTTATCAATTATCGTTCGCTTTAACGGTGAAGGAAAACATCGTGGGGAAACCTACATACCAGAGAATTCTCCATTAGAGGGTATGTGAAGTCTGCCGATTGGCGCGCACTAGGCCAACGTGGTAGAACAAGGCCTAAGCCCTCTCAGTAGTAGAGGAGGCCCGTGCTCAGCAGTGAGCAGTATATAATACAGGACGGGTATTATTATTTATTATTTTTTTTACTCCAACATATTTAAACATGTAAGCGCCGCGCAGATGCTATAAAGTTGATAGTGAGAAACAGTTCTAGAAAACTGACAGTTGCTGGAGAGACTGAAGCAAATCAGTTTCATAGTGGTGTAGTTATCGGCAGCAAGTGGACAATGTCGTCGTCTAATTTTAACCAACTTCCAAAAAATAGGAGTTTCTCAATTCATGCATTTGTGTTTTTTTTGTACCTACACAGTTCTCTTAGAGCATTTTGAGCCTATTTCCGTAGTTTATTTTTTATTAATTCAAGTAGAGTCTCGGAATGGTCCCACTACTATATAATATATTGGTTTTGTTGAATGACAATTACAGTAAAAAACATGTCTAAATAGAGAATTGGCATGTCAAGAAAACGTCATCTAAGTGTGAATGACAGAGACGACACTCTAGATAAAACTGATTATTTAAATATCGTATGAGTGATATTTACTGCCTAGTTCTGTCTCTATTTCTTGATTTGTAGTATTTACTGATGAGTATCGTATTTACCTTAATGTATTTTGAATGTAACCAGATAACCAGATAGCCATTTTAATCGAGATAGACGAACAAAGGATAAAATTGTTCAAACTAGAATTGAATCAGATAGCTAAAGCATTCCGATAGACAACGAAGATTATTTATGGAGTTTTAATACCTAGGAGTAAAGATAGCTTTGTTTATACCTGAGGAATCCTTCCTACTTATCCTACTAATATAATAAAGGCGAAAGTTTGTAAGAATGTCTGGATGTATGGATGTTTGTTCCTCTGTCACGCAAAAACTGCTGAACGAATTTCGATGAAATTTGGCACACGAGTAGATCATGTCCTGGCTTAACACATAAGCTACTTTTATCCCGGGAAAACATAAAGCGGGAGTTTTATCCCGGAAAAACTTTATAACGCGGGCGGAGCCGCGGGCAAAAGCTAGTATTTATATAATTTAGTAAGTGTTGCTCGCGACTTCGCCCGCGTGAAAAACCTTTCCAGCTACAAAAGTCCCAAAACTAAGTACGATGCTAGCGCCATCTTCCTGAAAATGAGATTAAAACTATCCATTATTTCCCATGAGAGCAAATTACCGGGATAAAAAGCCTATGTGTTAATCCTGGACATGATCTACTCGTGTGCCAAATTTCATCGAAATATGTTTAGTAGTTTCTGCGTTTACTTCTAACAAACTTCCAAACATCGTCACAAGCTTTCGCAATTATAATATTAGTAATATAAAAGTACCCCGATATGTAAAAATGCGTGGGTTTTACTTCTTTTTCCATAATTGAAAACATAAAAATGCTGTTAATATGTATACGTAGATTATGTAATTCTCGATGTTAGGGATTGCCATTTGCTGGCATAGGCGTATATGGAGGGGGGGGGGGCTATCCTAGAGTTGCTTGGTGCCATCTTCATAGATTTTGGGGCAGCCTACTACGATAACTTTTTAAAACGAACAAAATTTTTATATAGCCAAGCACACAGAAACCATTTTATATTTTAAGACTAGGATACTGGTCCCACCTAGAAAAGGACTCTGGTTACGCCAATGTTTGTCAGGTCCCTAACAGTGCCTCCTATTCTGCCTCTGACGCCAAGGGCGTCCTTCGGTGTACGGGGACTTCTGAGCCCCCGCAACAACAGGAGACGGACCGCAACAGCGGTACGCGCAGGGGCGGTTGCGGACGACAACTTAGACGTGAGTCGGAGGAAGCCCGCAGCCATCCCTAATGCGCCGAAGATGGCCACCGCGGAGTTTTAGTTGGTATGCCGTGCGGTGTACATAGGTTAGGGACTCGGCCCGGCGGTCGCCCGACGTTTTCCATCTCTCCGGGCGGCTCAACGTCGGGTCGTAAGGCACGGTGAACCCAACATAACCGCTCAGTCGTTCCACTTGAACACTGGGCGGTAGTAATAAGTCACTTTCTCCGCGTCAACAAAAAAAAAACAGTGCCTCCTATTACCAATTACACGGACTTTAGAAGAGGATCATCTTACATACTAGCAGTTTCACTAAACCATGCTAGTAGAACGAGCGTATTGGCCTGCATTGTTCACAAGTATCATTACAATCTGATGCATTCGATGCCTTGCTTGCATGAGTAATGCTTTGTCGATGTTATTCAGTCTCATTCGATCAAAAACCATTGTCTAAGAATCGGTATGTAGATTATAACTGAAGATAAAAAGGTCACTGTTGATACTTCGGAATTGATGACGTCGAAAATTATGCATGAATGGAAGTGAGTAAATTTAGCCTTGAATGCAACGTTTGGAGAATGTTTTAATGGTCACAGATCGGCTCTGGATGACAAGCAGAAGTACCATACATGACGCTATTCCAATTTAAAGTGCTGGTAGAGTTACTACATACAGTGACGCCCACCATTAGGCAATCGGCTTGCTCGTTTCGTCCCACAGCTACATAAAAACCATACCACTATCCAATGTCTGTCTGTCCGCCTGAACGCTATAAACTGGAAAAATACACTGATTTAGATGAAATTTGGTGTGGAAATATTTTGAGATTTTGGAAACTAGAAACGACATAAGCTACTTTTTATACAAGGGAATACATAGCGAGACTTTTATCTTGCAATAACTCTATCACGCGGGTGAATCGTGAGCAAAAACAAGTCTAAAATATAACAGTTTCCACATAAATATATTCCACATAGATATGGTCACAATTACTAATTGATTTCAAAAGACCTTATTCCCAGTAATTGTAAAAGCAAGACCTGAGATGCGATCTATAAATTGGGTCCAGTTGCGACCATGGACGCGCTCGATTACCGCCCGCGTCAGGTGAGTAACAGCTGCAGACAAGGACAGGACACGGGCTTACGCACGCGCCGATATCGCGCCGCGCCACTCCGCCGCATCGGCCGCGTATATTACTCGGTGTAAATTTAATGTTCCACTTGTAACTGTTATTTAATCCTTATTTTAATGGATGGTTGACACGCTTCTTTGTTTTTTAACCGACTTCAAAAAGGAGGTTCTGTATTCGATCCGTATGTATGTATGTAAATTAGTAGGGCCGTGAGTTTCTCAAAAACTACTGATCCGATTTGGATGTAGTTTTCGATATTCAAATGTATAGTTTTCAGGGAAGGTTTTAGTATATAATTTATGAAGATCTGATGAAGATCTTCGGAGATGCACAATGGAACTCTTCAATAACTAACAGCAGATGACTCGCGAATGCTGCAATCGTATAGCTATGATGTATTTATTGTTTCCACTATTCTGTATTTAAGTAACTAAGAAGCAATAAATAAAAACTTTTTAAGAAAAAATAAACCGACTTCAAAACCACTGCAAATCAAAAAATAATTCAACTTTATATTCGCTTAATATAAACGCATATTTGAAGTCGGTGCCTAATTTAAATTGAACAATGTTGTCCTATATTCGATCTTGTATTTCCTTGGCTTACCTGGCAATTTAAATTAGGCATCGACTCCAAATATACGTGTATACTAAGCGAATATAAAATTGAATTATTTTTTGGTTTGCAGTGGTTTTGATTTTTTCTCAGAATGACAATGAAAATAAATCAATGTTGCGTACATATTCGGATTTAACATGATTTTTTTTTCATTCTGCTTCAGCGAAATGACCCTGCTGTTCCTGATGGTAAGCGGAAAGAGATTCAGATAGAGTGACGACTGATGAGCGACGATTATCTTTCGCCAATCGACAAAATTGTATAATAATTCGCACCTTTAGGATGAAAACGACACAATTCAAAAAGATAGAAAATTGAGTCATCGTCATAAAATTACTTAAATCGAAGTTTTAAATACAACAATAGTTCAAACTCAGCCATATTCAAGCAGGAATAGTACAAATCTGTAATATCAGTCTCTTTTTTATTATATTTTAATAAATAAGGTACTTTTTTTTAGTCATTTAAAGATGACAACTCAATTTCCTATTTTTTGAATTGTGTCGTTTTCGTTCTAAAGGTGCGATCGATATATTATCCTATCAGCGCAAGCCAAAGACCAGAAAGTAGGGTAAACTAAGTTGAAGATATTGTAACAATTAAAAGGGACTCTAAATATTGTTTTAGACATTCACCTAAGTGTTCAGTAATGGAAATATTTTTCCGTTCAAAAAAGCAGTTTTATTGGTGGTACAACTCTCATATTATGTAAGAGTCCGTCTGGGTACCCACCCATTGCGGTGGTGCCCACCACTGCAATGTCTATTTTTACCGCCAAACAGCGGTGTGCATGCAGTGTTGTGTTACGGTTTGAAAGACATTGTAGCCAGTGTAACTACTGGACATAATGAGACTTAACATCTTATGTCTCAGGATGACGAGCGCAGTGGAATGCTACACAGTACTTTGTAACTCAAGGTGCTGGATGGTGTTTCTACAGTTTATGGGTGGTCGCTTACCATCATGCGAAGGGCATGCTCGTCTCGTCATTCAAAGCCATAAAAAAGCAGGATAATTAAAAAAAACTACTCATTCTATAACTAGGTCCACTCATTATAATGTGGTCCCAAGCGGAACGGCCCAGCCGCATGTTTATCTGCAACCATGGTTGTAATCTAAGCTGTATTGTTTGTACCAGTTTCATTGTACACGTTCATTTAACTCGCCAACAATAAAAATATATTGTTTTACAAGAATCTCACTATCAGCGCAGGATTTAAGACCGTTGGCGACTATCCTATCTGCTTTTAGACTTTCGTGACTTGTATTCTTGAGAATAATTTTAGTTTTTTTACAATAAGAGGGCCGGGCGTCCATTATTTGCATGAGGCATAAACTTACTTCGGCGAATATCCGGTAAGGTAAAATGACAGGACGAGAATACCTCTTATCTAATGGTAAACGATTTTCCTTATACAGATGAATTGCGCCTGTCACCTTTAGACAGATCGATTATTCCTAGCAATAATCACACAATAATCACTTAAAAACTCATCCCGTCTAAACATGCGCAATTGCGAGGCAATCCTCACCCGCGTTGACATATACAAGTCTTTTGACCGATATTCACAAAACGATTCCTAAACTACGTACGATTGTTACCAATAATAATTGCTAGATCACAATGAGGCTTTAAACACTAGATCATAGATGCCTATTAGTTACAGAGGATGAAATCCTTCAAACCGAAACAGAATGCTTGGCGTACAAAAATAGCGTCGGTATCTATCCACCTTGCTATTCTTTATCTTGTTTCCGGGTACGACGAAGTGAGCCCACTGACTTGGTGATACCATGGGCGTATATAACGGGGGTCTTGGGAGTCCGCCCCCACCCTTAGCTTACAACAAAAATAATCCGGGTCACAAAATATGTACACATTATAATGCCTATGTTTTTTTTTTGTTGACGCGGAGAAAGTGACTTATTACTACCGCCCAGTGTTCAAGGGGAACGACTGAGCGGTTATGTTGGGTTCACCGTGCCTTACGACCCGACGTTGAGCCGCCCGGAAAGATGGAAAACGTCGGGCGACCGCCGGGCCGAGTCCCTAACCTATGTACACCGCACGGCATACCAACTAAAACTCCGCTGCGGGCTTCCTCCGACTCACGTCTAAGTTGTCGTCCGCAACCGCCCCTATAATGCCTATGTGCTATTCTAACAAACATATTTTATCTACGGGTACACGACAAAGTAAGCCCCAGTGGGCTTACTTTGTCGTGTACGTGAAGTCAGTACTTGATGGTACCATAGGCGTATATAAGGGGGGTCTTGAGGGTCCGCCCCCCCCCCTTTAGCTTACAAAAAAAAAATATTCGGGCCACAAAACATGTACACATGCCTATGTGCAATTCTAACAAACATTTTCACGAACTTTCGCATTTATAATAAGATGAAGTAGACCCAACAAAACTCAACGCAATAACATCACTGACTTTGTTGGGGGGTGCATACGCGGCGTATAGACGCGCCAGTACATTTTGGTCTCCTCAGAGCCCTCTATGTGAACGCTATAGCTACGCTCCTTCATATTACGCGGAGTAGGGTGCAAATAGAGTGTTGACCGACAAGAGATTACTATTCCTCACCAGACACAATTATACCGGCCAGTTTGAAACACGCAGTCACCAGCATAAGTAGATGAACAAATTCAATAATTCAAATTGCCTACGTACTTTTGTGTTCTTGCTAATCTTTTTTTCTCTTCACAAAAATCAAATAATAGATATTTGCTTTACTTCATACAAAGATTTTTTTTCAGCTTAATTTAACGCGTATATACGCGATTTGAAATTTTGATTTTGTATAGATGTTTATTTTCTCGAAATTAGCAGGACCAGACTGGATGACGAAAGCAAGAAATAGGAAACTGTGGAAATCGATGGGGGAGGCCTACGCTGAAGAGGCGACTACTACATGAAGGCATATGCAAAGAATCTCGCACAACGGAAAAAATGTAGTTGAAATAAAGGCTTATTTATTTATTTATTTATAGATGTTTATGCTGCTAACTGTACATACACAGGGCAATCCCAGAACGCGACACCCATGGATGACTACGACGGGTTTAGCAGCTTGTATGCGTATACAAATATCTTAAAATCTGTTATTACGATATTATGTCCTGTTATTAACTTTAAAATGTCTTATGACAGCCTCGGTGGCGTAGTTGTATTACGGTATGACTGCAATGCTGAGGTCTCGGGTTCGATCCCCGGGTCGGGAAAAGTGATATTGGGTTTTAAATTAATATCAGCCCGGAGTCTGGAATTTGTGCCCGATATGGCGATAGGCTCAGCCCCTATCACATCATGAGACGGATTACACACGAAAAGTGGGTGCACTAGTTGCGCCTCTGCCTACCTCTTTGGCGATAAAGGGCGTGAGTGTGTGTATTCTTGACGAAACAAGCATACCGTTAGCCTGATGGTGAGCGATACGGCAGCCTATAAACATCAGCAAACACCGTACAGAACTTTTAATTACAAAGTACTGCGTGGCAGTCCACTGTGCTCGTCATCGTGAAGCATTAGATGTTCAGTAAACTGGCTATAATATCTATCAATCCGGAACACCATAGGGCATGCACTGCTGCTTGGCGGTAATAATAGACATTGCAGTGGTACCCAGACGGCCCATAGCATAAGAAAGACCTCCAGTCACATCTTCCATTGAATTCTATATACATACAAGTTCCCTTGAGCTATTTGGAGGCAAAGTGTTAATAACAAGCAATTGACATCGTCGTACAAACTGACTGGATGTTTGTATACACAGTATTGTTTTCTTTTCATTTTCCTTTATAACGCTATTTGCTGTTATTCTTGGTTTAACGGCATTCATTACGCGGATCATTAAATTTGGTATTTCGATAGTTGATTTCTGTTTTAGCGTTATGCTGAGGTGTATTGTGATTTTAGTTGCTTTGTGTAAGTTTTTTTAAACCTTATTCTGTTAAAAACGTCTAAATTGTTAGTCTTTTAGTTTGATATAACATCAGTAACAATATGAGCTCACCATTTTAATAACTTACCGTTGGTAACCAAACTGACAGATTGATAAGAAAATTGACTCATGTGTGAAGATTACTTGAGATTAATCTATGTTTTATAATGCTAATTTGTATTTATATTCAGTATCGCCATATTGATTTTTCAGTTTTGTTACCAATATTAGATGTCGCATTACAGTCACATGTCAATTCCAAGATAAATATTTGCACAAAAACACCCTAATTATTTTAAATCTTGACCCTTATGATATCTATTTTTAGGTAGAGGTACTGAACCGTTTTCGCGTCCTTGCGATGCTTCCACAAACTCTAGATTTAGTGAAGGGAATATTGGTGAAGTTGGGTACTTCCCTTGGCTTGGGGTACTCAGGGTACATTTACGTAAGTTTTTACTTAGCAAAAAGTAACTACTGGCCTTTTTTATGGCATTAAATGTCGAGGCGAGCATGCCGTTTGCCTGATGGTAAGCGATACGACCACCCATAAGTAGCACCACCATCCAGCACCTTGATTAGCAAAATACTGTGTGGCATTCCACTGCGCTCCTCATCCTGAGACATAAGATGTTAAGTCTCAATATGTCCAGTAGTTACACTTGATAATTATAGTGAAATTCAAAAATAATTTTGACTACTCAGAGATTTTTCCTAGACGACTCAGCTACAGATATCGTGTCGAGTTTTTATAAGAGTCGGTGTAACTCTATTCATGCAAGTTGTAGAAAGCAACTTTTCCTGACTAGCGGTTTTCCTGACGTCAAGGATCTTCCAGTCCCATGTTACCCGGGATGAGATTCAAACCCATGGTCTGCACCTCTCAGTCTACAACCCATTTGTATCAGCTACTATATTTAGGTGGCTTTATGTTATGTAAATTCTGAATTTGCAGATGATGGTGAAGTAACTAAAATAGCACTGACAGGATTGATTTACATTAAGGAGAAGTACACCATCGCTAATGCAGACGACATTAGCAGAATACCAAAGCACATATTGGAGTAAGTCGTATCTGTACTTACTTAAAAAGACATATCAGAGCATACATAGCATCACGCCTTTTTCCCTTTTTATCGCACCGACATTTCACAAGTTATATTAGTTCTCATGTAGTAGTATTGCCATTTCCCGAGCATATTTCCAGACTCTGGGATGATACTGAATAGAAAAAGCCAATATCACTGCCCGACCTGGGAATTAAATCCGACCTAAGCACATCCTACCGTAATACAGCTACACCACCAAGGCAGCGATTATAATAGCCATATCTTCACAAGAAGCTGATTTTTTATGTGTCGTGACTCTTTATTTACCAATGTGCCATAATATTGTCTGCATTTGATTTTAAAGTAGTTTTTTCTACATTAAACTAACAAATCCCAAACACCCATTTCTAAATTTGTGTGTATCTGTGTGAGCTAATCTTCATAACAACTGATCCGGTTTTAAAGCTATTATAGTAAACTAGATTTTGCCCGCGGCTCCACCCACGTTAAAAAGTTTTTATTTTCCCGGGATAAAATGTAGCCTATGTGTTAATCCAGGACATGATCTACTCGTGTGCCAAATCTCATCGAAATCTTTTCAGCAGTTTTTGCGTGAAAGAGTAACAAACATCCAGACATCCATACATCCATACATACTTACAAACGTTCGCGTTCATAATATTAGTAGGATTAATTCAGAAAGCAAAAGAAAAAGTTACAGATTATGTTCCCAGGTATGACAGCAAAGCAATGTTCATACCGACGGATCAGAAGCCATGGTTCTGCAAGGTGAAGGAGTTCATGGCTCACCCGGAGTACGAGTTCGCAACCATAAACACCATAGCAATCGTAGAACTGTTACCCAATGAGGATCAGTACTGTGAGTGTTAATGATGTAACTAGGATGGTGGGGAGGGGGGCATGTCGCGTCACTGCACCTGATGACTAGTACAATGACGCCCAAAAACATGTCGACCGGGAAGAGATAAACATCCCCGAGCAGTCGGCCTGATGACCAGTACAATGAAGCCCAAAAACATGTCGACCGGGAAGAGATAAACATCCCCGAGCAGTCGGCCTGATGACAAGTACAATGAAGCCCAAAAACATGTCGACCGGGAAGAGATAAACATCCCCGAGCAATGGGCACAACGGCCTGCCTAATTGTTTAATTTCTTTAGATTTGTGTAGTAAATATAAAATAACAAAACACACGACCAGGTATTATCCAGACGGTCTCACTTATATCAGAGACTTCACCACCATACTAGCTGGCACGGACCTCCTCTACTACAGAGAGGATTAACAGAGACTTACCAACTAGCAATAGCTTGTTTGTTACCAGATATTGATTCACCAAAATTAAATAAATATTGCTTACCTTACCAGTACTTCCAATAAACTGCCAATAGCAAGTTTAAAACTGTTAATCCAAGTGAACTCGTTAAATGTCATTTTTCAGTTCCCATGGCACCAATATGCCTTCCTGGTTCTTCATTTAACGCATCCAATCAACTTTACGCTATCGGATTTACAGATGGTAAGGCTATTTATTATTAAGCTCGAGGGTTATCATCATCAGCCATATTATATTCAGCAGTTATGTGGCTGATAATGACAGTCAAAAGGGGTGATACAGACGAAGCGTGTGGGACGAGGTGAATACTAAATACCAAACATATTTCACCTTGTTGTCCGCATTTTGCCTACTTGGCGGTACTGATTATCCTTTTGTATTGTTAAATCTTACTGACTCTTTATTTTTTTTTATTTCAGTTAAATGACGAGACGAGCTTGCTGCACGACTGATGGTAATCGATACGCCCATAAACAGTAGAAACGCAGCACAGAACTTTGAATAACAAAGTACTGTGTGGCACTCTACTGCACCCGTCATCCTGAGACATAAGATGTTAAGTTTTAAAATGCCCAGTAATTACGCTGGCTACAATGTCCTTCAAACCAAAACATAACAGTGTTTGCACACTGCTGCTTGGCGGTAGATATAGAGATTGTGTTAGTACCTACCCAGACGGCCCCTCGCATACAAGAGATCTACGAGCAGCGTGTGTTGTGTATTCTACTTACCAACAAATTAGATAATAGTGTCCCACCAGTTCGAATTGTGTTAAATTGAAGTTCCCAACCAACTATTTGCCTCTATTATTCTGTGCTTTTCAGAAAAACAACTATTAGAGAAAAGGATTTACAAACTCCAATACATAGAGCAAGGATTGTGTGACGAGTTTTATAACAGGGCGGGGGTAAGAACTAATATTAATGCACTGTCCACTCTTTCTAACACCTTTTTGTCTGTGTACAGACAGTGGGGACGGTACAGACACCGGAATCCGCATAAACTTAGTTCTTTCGCGTATAAAGTAACAGCGGAACGGGTGGGCGGAACCCGCCGCGGGACGAGCGACCATCGCCAGCAGGCCGGGCAAGCCAATTTATGTTTCCTGCATGTTAAAGAACCATTGTAATAATAACGCTACGCTCATTCTTCGGAAAGTTCACGAGTAAGAATGCGATAGAAGTGTGCATTGTCTACCCTTGCCGGGCTTCTGCCGCACGCTTCTTCTATAATCACGAAAAGCTGCAACTCAGTCCAACGATTCTACTCAACAGTAAACTGTTCATTACAGCTGTTGGAAGGCAAAATAGCACCGACGTCGTACCAGTGTGGGTTCGCTGAGAACAACAAGGAGAACTGCGTGTGGGAGAACGGAATGGTGCTCACTTCCAACTCTACTGGCAAATGGACTCTGGTAAATTCTCTTTTTTAGTAGAGATGGGCAAGAAAGGTCTTCTGGCAAGGTTGTCTTTTTCTTTTAGGTGTCGCTGTCACTGGATCTCGAAATAAAACTAGTTTTCGGTCACAGTCCACCCCGTGACCATAATGGCTGCAAAGCCTGCAAAACCGAAAACCAGTATCAAGTACCAAAATATTTGTATTGTTATTCATACACTGGCGATAGGCTCGCCCCCTATCACATCATGGGACGGAATAACGGCGAACAGTGGGTGCACTAGTTGCGCCTCTGCCTACACCTTCGGGGGTAGCAGGCATGAGTGTGTGTGTGTGTGTGTGTGTGTGTGTGTGTGTGTGTGTTATTCATACACTAAATATTAAAACATTTATTTTTTATGGTTTTTGATCGAGTTATATAAGGAACTCTTGCGTTTAATTAGGTAATAGTTGAATTTTTGCCTCTACAACTTCCTACAATTAGTGCGAAGCGGTATAATTTTTTTATAAAAATAATATGCGATGCTACGATTCACTGCCTTTAATTACTTCTCAAAGAACGTAAAAAATGTTAATGAGACATTTCTGGAATCCACTAGATACTTGGCACTTCTCAATTTCCCCGCGTTGTTTCATAAGTGGTCAAGTAAAGTTAACGAACAATTACATTGGACGATCACGCAGCCTTCGCCTCGTTGAAAATTAGCTCGATTTTTAGCTGAGTTCAAAAAAGGAGGTTCTGCATTCGACCCGTATGTAAGTTTGTATGGCCGCGATTTTCTCAAAAACTACTGATCCGATTTGGATGAGGTTTCCGTTATTCAAATATATATTTTTCAGGCATGGTGTTTGTATATAATTTATTAGGATCTAATCTTCGGAGATAAACAATGGAACTCTTTAATAACCAACAGCAGATGACCCGCAAATGCTGCAATCATATTATATCTATGATTTATTGTTTACACCATTCCATAATTAACTAACAAAAAGCTATTAATAAAAACTTTTTAACAAAAAATAAAACCGACTTCAAAACCAAAATATAATTTAACTTTATATACCTTCTTATATTTGGAGTCGGTGCCAAATTCAAATTGCCAGCTAAGCTAAGCAAATATACGAAAACAATGTTCAATTTTAATCAGGCACCGACTCCAAATATACGCATATAAAGTTAAATTGTTTTTGGGTTTGTAGTTGTATTGAAGTCTCTTTTTTTATAAATATCATTCCAGCTCGGCCTCAGCGTGAAGGGTCCTGGCTGCGCAGCGCCCGCCCGCTTCATTGACGTCACCGCTTACATTCAATGGTTGGAGTCCGCGACCTCACTCGACGAAATGTACTACCCGGACTACGGCAGGAGATCTTTAACAGAAGGTATAGTAAATGGCACAAGTCATGACCACATAGACAAGCTTACATATGTAAAAAGCTAGCTTTTCCTCGTGGCTCCACGGTCCACCACCGTTAAGTCTTTGACGGGATAAAAATTCGACGTCATGAAAGTATATGCTATTCCATCCTATAATCTATCTCTGTACCTTTCATCCAGATTCGTTATATCGTTTTGGCGTGATTGAGTAACAAGCATCCAAATTTTCGCATGTATAATATTATTGTAGATTGGACGAAAGTGTATAGTAGTACGGATGTCTACGTCGAGTTAAGTTGTATCCTGAACGTTATTGTCTTAATTCGTGTTTTCAGTTTTTTTCCTTAGTCGGGTTTCAGTTTTTAAAACTTTTTCTCATCACGTCAATTATATTACTATCTTCATTATAAACACTACCTACTTTAATCACTGATTCAAAGTCCTGATTCCAGGTGGAAAAGACGGGATAGTAGATATCCCAGCCCACGCCCTGTTCAGAAGTGCAAACACCAAGGTAATATCTGGACGTCCGATGCTGTCGGACCCGTATCAATTCGATGTCGATGCGTTTGCGTACCTCAATGTTGAGAGGATAGACAAAGACGCCATTGTTGTCGCTACATGTGAGTAATATGAGCGGATCATGATTAGACCATAAAAATATTGATTAATTAGTTAAGTTGTGTTATTTATTTGGCCTTAACCAACGTGTTTATTAAATGGTTATTCCGGTGTGTTTACTGCTTCAAACGCATGGTATATCTATGTACAATTTTTAATATAATCTGGAAAACATTTAAAAAAAATCATATTTTTTTCTCAAATTTACGACACATTTTTTGAACAGGGATAAATATATATACTTGACATTTCTATGATTTTTTCCAGTTGATACAATGTACGAGAGGAAAAAAGGTGATTGTTCGCAACACAAAATCCAGGTATATCGTGAAATAGCGAAAGTCACCGCGCCCGGGATGCGAGGGACCGCGTCTTATAAGGTGACTATTTGAATTAACCAAGGTCATTTTTCCACTCCGATGACGATATATGTATAGTATATAATATTTATTGTAATGAGTAATTAACTAAAACAATGTTTTATACCTCGTATGCTAGCTTAGACAAAGTCAAAATAAAAATATAATTAACGATAAATATATTCATACTAGCTTTTGCCCACGGCTTCGCTCGCGTTAATAAGTTTTTCCGGGCTAAAAGTACATAAAAACCTTCCCGTTGAATCACTCTATCCAACACATTTATTTGGATAAAGATTAATATTATGACGTTGATACAACTCTTAACAAATAATGCATTAATTTCGACCAAATTTGATTACCATAAAAACGGTTCTAGAGAGTTAATCTTAAAAGATAGACATATACTGTCGCGGACATTTTTTTAGATCATTTCAAGAGGAATAATTCTTTCATACATATATTTTTGGTATCTTGAACCGTTTTCAAAACCCAATTACACACACCTCTGACTTTTGTAAAAAGTTGTGTGTGTGTTGTTTATCAATTAGTTATCGTTCGCTTTAATAGTGAAGGAAAACATCGTGAGGAAACCTACATACCTGAGAAGTTCTCTGAATTTCGAAGGTATGTGAAGTCTGCCAACCCGCACTAGGTCAGCGTGGTGGACTATGGCCTTAACCCTCTCAGTAGTAGAGGAGGCTCGTGGCTCGTGCTCAGCAGTAGGTCAGTATACAATACAGGGCTGATTGCATTGCATAAATATATTTTAGTAATCGATGACACGAACAGTACGAGATTTTAAATATGTTGTTGTTCAAGCGAGCCTTAGGGTCAGTTTCACCGGTTCCCGTTAAAGTTCCAGATAACTATCTGGAATAATGCTATCTAACAAATAAATCTGACACATTACTTGTGACTTTTTCTGTCAGGTGTTTCTACTCGTTATCTGTGAAACCAAAAGTTGTAGTTTATATAGCAGTTAAGTGCCAAATAGGCTATCGGTATGTTTATCAGCCCTTCAACTTACAAACTAATTAATAGAATTATAAATCATATTAAATATTTCAGTTAACACTCTACGACATGTGGGTTATGAACTACACTTGCATAAGAATGAGGGTAAGATTATAATTTAATATGAGTTAAAAAAAATCGCTGGATGCTGACCGCTTTTGACAGGTCTATCTGGAAATCTTTGGGGGAGGCCTCTGTTTAGCAGTGGACGTCATGTCGTCATGACGCCTGATGATGATGATGAAAAAAAAATCGTTGTTTTTTTTTATTTTACTGATCTGTCTGTTACACCAAACACATTAGAGGCAGTTAAAAACTTCTTAATTAAAAATTTTTTGGGGCTATAATATTTTACAGCGTAATTTCCGGCAAAATTTTCAGATACATTCACACAATCGTACGGACGCGTATCTTTACTACAAAAAAACCATAAACATGTACCAAGGCACTGCTTTCGGCACATTTGGCGACACACCAGAAGACATTCTCAAAGTTCGCCCCGTAGACAAACTAGAATACGCTGCAGGAACGAGCAACGTTACATCACCACCGGTATGGAAGCCCGAATCCAGAATGGAGGAGAAGTTTATAACAGACGCATCGAAGATTCTAGAAATACCCAACATTAACTTATGGGTGCAATGCATTTTTACTGATGAAGCTGTGATCATTTTCGAGATATATGGGAAACCATTTCGCAGCAACCACACTTTTGTTAGAACCACACGAGGTCCACGGAAAAGTAAAAAGAAGCGTACAAAGAAAGTTAAAGTAGAGGTAACTACTGCAAAAGCGGAGGCAAGAAACGCTGGTGAAGGAGAGGTCCTGGATGATAGTAAGATGATGTTTTTGGTGCGAAGTTCGGCGTATCGGGTTGAAGGGACGATAATTGTTGCAATATTAGTCACGAAGTATTTAATAAAGTTTGTATTAGTCGAGTTGTAAAAAATTTTCTGTCAAATATATTTGTAACGCATGTTACACATAAATTTATTTTTTTGCACTCCTCTATATGAATTGAATTATGCCAAATCTCGCACTCCTCCATGCGTGCAACGTTATTAAAAAGGGAGACACAGTTATTTCTTCATGTATTAATTTAAAGATATTAATATGAACCCTTTTTAGTTATTGGATTAACTTACTACATTATTGAAAACTAGCTTTTGCCCGCAGCTCCGCCCGCGTTACAAAGTTTTTCCGGGATAAAAGTCCCGCTTTATGTTTTCCCGGGATAAAAAGTAGCCTACGTGTTAATCCAGGACATGGTGTACCCGTGTGCCAAATTTCATCGAAATCTGTTCAGTAGTTTTTGCATGAAAGAGGAACAAACATCCATACATTCTTACAAACTTTCGCCTTTATACTATTAGTAGGAAGTAGGATGTTTTAAATGTGCATGGAAAAGTGATTCTACACATTAGTGTATTAGCCAAGCAGAATAACTTCCAAGTGGAGAATCGATTGACGATGATTATTTCTCGACAGCCAACATATTTACGTTCGTCTGCAATGGTCTTTTGTTAAATAATAAAAACTATCAAGAAATATCTCCTAGTTAACCAACAAACAAGCGTGTATTCTTTGTGAATTATCGATTGGTTTAACTTGGTAAAGGAAAACATCAAGAGAAAACCTGCATACCTCAGAAGTTCTCTATAAGAATTTCGAAGGTATGTGAAATTTGTTTACCTGCACTAGGCCAGCCTTGCGGACTAAGGCCTTAACTCACTTAGTAGTAGAGGAGGTCCGTACCAGTCAGTCGTAATATCAGTCCTGTATATACTGTCCTACTGCTGGCAGTAGGACAGTATATACAGGACTGATATTAATAATATATATAAATTTAACCAACAAACCTACCTATCCTATAGACATCTCGCAGCCAATAGCTAATAACCTTCAAGAATTAAGAAGCCACAAAATGTGTACACTATTCTCGCTTTCATTGAAATATCATTGAGTGCGGACAGCGTTCCCATGCGGCTGATATTTATGGCGGCTATCGGACGGAGGATCTTAATATAATTAACACCTGTATCGATGCAGGTGAAAAAATAACAACGATCGTGTACGGACAGCGTTTTGCATGTTAAACGGTGGTGTATTCCAGTTGCTGAAGGCGGAATGGGTACAATTTTTTAATATCCCCGAGGATCAGATGTTAAGTAATCACTGCCATAAAACCAACGCTTCTGAGGATAGCTATAGAGATTAGAAGAAGTATTATTTTGGCCCACGGAAATATCACTTAGGGCCGATCTCTCCGCTAGCTGATAAATTTTACTCTTGACATAAATGTATGAACCGACCAAATAGAAAAGGTACACTCAGGTCTATGTGCAAAATCTAAAATGAATACTATCAAAATGAGCCGTTTAATACAATAATTGTCATGTAAAATTTACTTGAAACCTGTGAATCTCGCCCTTACTATATGGAAAGCAACAGAATGTTGTCATCGCCTCATTTTTCTGTGGTACGTTCGTTGATGAGGACCATTTACGTTTTAGATAAATATGTTTCCAGCGTTATTCTACCACTATAAACGTCGTCATAACAGACAGAAAAATAGGTAATTTTTAACAGACTTCCAAAAAAGGAGGAGGTTCTCAATTCGTGAGTTTGTATGCTTTTTTAATACATGTACACTGATTTCTCTGAAAGTCGTGAGTCTATTTCCCTGATTTCTTTTTTATTTAGTAAAGTAGTGGCTCTCGAAATGGTCCCATTTTAATATTTTTGGTTTAAGGTTCATCATTTCATTTATAAGACTCAACAGACCTGAATCATATGAGTGATGTTAGAGTTTCGTTGACATTCTTAAGGAAGTGTGTATCAACTTTGATGTGCGAATTATGTAAATCACAACTTATGTAAATCCTACTAATATTATAAAGGCGAAAGTTTGTAAGAATGTCTGGATGTTTGGATGTTTGGATGTAAGGATGTTTGTTCCTCTTTCACGCAAAAACTACTGAACGGATTTCGATGAAATTTGGCACACGGGTAGATCATGTCCTGGATTAACACATAGGCTACTTTTTATCCCGGGAAAATATAAACTGGAACTTCTATCCCGGAAAAACTTTTTAAAGCGGGCGGAGCCGCAGGCAAAAGCTAGTTATAAATAATTTTAACTGTAGGATGAGTATCAAATCCACAACACTTACAGCGAGTGCGGGGCCCATCTCTCGATGCGAGGGAACACCCCGAGGGTAGAATTTCTCGTTGTAGTCATGATCGACTTTGCGATGTTGTTTTACATCAATGTTCGTTGTCGATTCTCAATCAACTTCGTTTTACCAACAAACGTATACCTGCTGTAGACGAAATCAAAATTCCTTTAACAAAATATTTGTTATTTTTACAAAAGGCTTAAAATTACCAAATGAAAGGAGTCATTTTATGCTGATAAGTATCAACATATCTAAGTAAGTGCTTTAATGATATTTTTACTATAGGGGCTTCCTCTAAAAACCCTACATCTTCGTCAGGAAGTATGGTACACTTAAATACTTACATACCATATACATAGAGTTTACTTTTAGAAACCCTACATCTTGATGCAAAAATTTGGACTTTTATTGTTCATATACTTCGGCACACTACCGGGTTTGTAGAACATGGCACTGGAATCATGATTGAAACAGAAGAATATTATACTCTACCTTTCTTACCATCATTTTCTCTTCCACCTCCTTCGTTCCACTCCAACGTAGGGTGCGCCGCAACATCATTTTCCATACATGTTGCAAACAGGAATTAGCTAATTTATTCGGCCCCTTCAAGATGTCAACTAAAATTAAAAATAAATAAATACTACATTACATGACGATTTCGTGCTTCCAAATATATATCTAAGTGTAAACCTCATGTAAAGGAGATATCCTATAAACCGCACACACAAAAAAGACCGATATTCTACAAACTAAAACCTGCTTATATTATGAGCAGCAATTATTGATATGAAGCATTGCTCATCTCTTCTCTAATAATAAATCTGCGCCATATTTTTATATCCCACTCTTGAGCATAAGGATCTTTCATTACTGAGAGGTTTAGGCCTTAGTCAGTCACGCTAGTCTAGTGCTGGTTGGCAGACTTCACATACCTTCAGAATTCTTAAGGGGAATTCTATGGTTCCCTGAATATGTTCTCCTTCCCTGTTAAAGCGAGAGATAATTGATAGATAATACATAAGTAAATTCGAAAGTTAGAGGTGTATGCCTCGGGTATCGAACCTGCGGACTTTCATTTCAAACAAAAAATATGTAGCCAATTATACAGCTTTCTGTAAAAGCCAATCATTACCTCATTTTAAAACAAAAAAATATAATTAATAAACATTAGTACGAGTATCAACAATCACGTGAGTACATCTCGTCTGTGATTCTTTAAATGAACAGCAAGAAACGATGAAACCACGTCATTAGTGGTGGGAAGCCAGACGAATCCAGACATGCCAACTGAGTTGTAATTAACAAACTGCTTAAAAAACTAAACCTGCGGAGACAATTGTCAGTAAATCAAAACAGCTCATCCATTTACATGAGCTTATTTTCACCGCTTTTTGGGTACCGTGTGCAAACAAATAATTGCTCATAGGTAAACTAGTACCTATAGTCGCCGCTTTGGACAGGTCAAATCTTTAAGGGGGGCCCATGTTCAGAAGTGGAATTCATATGTCTGATGATGATGAAGCTTGTTTAAAAAAGGCAATTTCAAACAACAGTAACAGCGAAGTTGTACTATCATTGTGTGAAGAGTTTGAGTTCCTTAATAAGTTATACATACATATACATACGTATACACTCACGCCTGTGATCCCCGTAGGGGTAGGCGGGGCGCAACTAGTGCACCCACATTTCGCCATTATTCCGTCCCATGATGTGATAGGGGGCGAGCCTATCGCCATATCGGGCACAAATTCCAGACTCCGAGCTGATACTGAATAGAAAAACTCAATATCACTTTGCCCGACCCGGGGATCGAACCTGAGACCTCAGCTTTGCAGTCGTACCATAATACAACTACGCCACCGAGGCAGTCAGTAAAAAGTTATATGCTGGCAAATTTATAATTTTATCGAGAAATTAGCCCTTAGAGCCTGATAAAGGTACATAGCTCTATCCAACTGCAACGTGGTGTTAGCAGGAACGTCATCACAGATGATTTAATCATATTCATTTAAAAAATGCACTTAGGTTTCTTAACCTTTATAGACAGAAATTTTACTAAATTTTCTAAACATGTGGCAAAACGTCCGAAAACTTGTACCCTTTTTTTCTGTCGGTACTTTTTGGCAGCCATTATGGTGAAGGCAATCAACGGTTTGACGCGTCCAAAGCGTCGGCATTTGGGCTACTTGTTGATTATGGGAAAGAATTCCGAAGAAACAACTTCATCAGCCTCGCCGTGTGAAATCTAATTTTTTCTTTCCGTTTTTCGTATGAAATTTTTCGTACGAATTATAATGGAGGTCTGTTGACAGGAACCGGTTCCGACCACACATGAAGGCGATTTCGTATGTAAACTTACGACTCATTAGTCTGCACTGAGTGACTCCAGATTTTATTTAAATATTCCCTTTTTTTGGTCTGTCGCGACGGTAGTACCAAGTAACTCTAGATATTGGAACGAAGTTCCTTATCGCGCGTTGTGAAAGGGGGCTAGACGGAAAAAAATCTCACGAAAAGTTGTCACGACACTTTTATAAAAGTTGTCACGACACTTTTATACTTGCCCTGTGAAACCAGCCAGTAACAATAAAGAACTGGTTCGAAATTTAAATAAAAAAGACAATAATGTCAAGACAATGTATAACTAAGTATACATACTCTAAGATTTAAATGCTTTTTAGAGTAGTTTTTTTTTTTTCGTTAGGTGTATGTTAATTTAATCTCAATGCTTGCTTAGGTGATGATCGTGATTCGATGACATATCTATTGCGTAGGTAGAAGTAAATGTTGTCGTTGATGTGGTAACGTTTTAATGAAATATACAATTATTATTATAACTTAAAAGAAATAAAATTTTACTACAATATCTTCACTAATCAATCGAAAACAACTTCGTTCCATCCGGGTGTCCCTTGACACCTCTCAAGTTTTTATTTAGAAATTTCGTTTTTGTATGCATTTATGGCCGAGACAGAGTAGTTTATGAAGGAACAAAACTCTTTTTTATTAAAATGAAGAATATGAAAAAGATGTTTGTTTGCATGTTTAATGGAAGGAAACCTAAAATCCTAAGAGTAGGTCCTGGCTTAATAGTTATGTTTTACTTACGTTTTTCAATTCGAAAAATTATATGACTAGAAAGAAAGAAAGAAAAAAAGTTTATTGTCACATCTAGTGCATGTAATATAATATAACCCATATGGGCATCATTAATTTTTTTTGTTAGTGCAGACTTACACGCCTGCGATGTGACAATAGGTGGCCAGCTCAGCATAATGCTGTGTTGCGAACGTGAGCCACAACACAGCGCTGGTTTTCAGTGGCCACCTAAAGTGACGCAACGGAAGCTAAACATAGCCTAGACATACTTAAATACCACGATAAAATAACAAAATTGAGCTCGGTTAAAATATTATAAGTGTATAGACTCACAATTATATGTGCTTATTGGTAGATATTATTGCATTCACCGTGCCAAGCCGAGCCGACGCGCACCGCGGACAGCCTGCGCTGCGATCAGCTCTGAGGCAGACGTTCGTTTTGTTTTATTTTGTATATACCAATAAACACTATGAACATTTCATTTGATTATAAAACTATGTAAATAGTAACACTTATCCAGAGTGTGTTGTTACTGTGCCTGAAGAACTAGTGGATAATATACGAATAAATTAAAATTAAATTAACACAAACGAATCAATTGGAAAAGGAATAAACATTTAAATACGGGAAACAAACAAATAATGTCTATAATGTTTCTGCCGTAACCCTCCACGAGTTGTTGGAAACAACATTCCACTCCACCATACGATCTATATTACAAGGTATATATAGTAGGTATAAATTATGGCTTAATGTTGTTTTTGATGTAATAGTAAATACTGCTTATATGCAAGTTTAAAACCATATTTACTATTTTTAGAACGACATGGCGGCGGGATACAATTCCAACAACTGGTGGCTCTGAATTTAAAGCTTCCATGAAAAGCCGAAGTCCTGTAAGAAGGCATCGATAACAGATTCGTCGTGGGACGTAAGGAGTACCTAGCATTATCCTGCTTCCAAATTATTTTCTTATACAGGTACTTAGGGCTTTTTTTTCTTAAAGATACCAAATAGTAACGTAGCCATGTGTAAATCCCTTCGGGCTGACATTTTTAAAATATTGGCATCATTAAGATATGATGTGACATGACTACGGCGTGGGATGTCAAAACAAAACCTAGCACAAGCGTTCTGTACCCGTTGAATCAATCGATCCGTACGTGACAATAAACAGGGGCCATATACAACGTCACAGTAGTTTAGTCTCGAGAGCACCAAACTGTCCACTAATCTCCTGCGTAAAGGTACACTAAGATATTGTCTAAAACGATATAGTATTTTTAGCCTGTAGAAGCAATTTCTAATGACATTGCCTATGTGCATCTCGAAGCGAAGTTCAGGGTCCATGATCAAACCAAGGTTGCGTGCTGTTTCCACTCTTTCGATATTTTCTCCCTTAATTTTTATCTCTGGTCTGGCAGATACAATGGAGCTGACTTGTTTTTTACTACCAAGGACAATAAACTTTGACTTGGTAGGATTTAATACCAAGCAGTTTTGTTCCGACCAGGATACCACCCTACTGAGCTCCGCGTTAATTTTGTGGACAGTGGACGATAGTTGATCAACTCTAATAGACTTATACAACTGGGTGTCATCCGCATACATGTGGTATTTACAATCACGTAAACACTGCGTAATATCTGCACTATAAATAATATACAAAAGTGGACCTAAAATCGATCCCTGAGGAACTCCACGAGTTACAGGTAGGGTGGAGGAGGACATAGAGGAACCATCTCCCTTTTTTACCTCGACAAGTTGAGAGCGATTTGTCAGATAACTTTGAAACCATCTTATAGTATTCAGTTCGAACCCATAATAGCTGAGCTTAGACAGCAGTAGGTTGATATTAATCGCATCAAAAGCCCGTGAGAAATCCAGTAGTGTAAGAATAGTGCCCTCCCCTCTATCCCGAGCCTCTAGAATATTATTAACTACGTCTATTAGGGCTGTAGCGGTTCCTCGACCCTGTCTGAAACCTGAGATCTGGGAGAATACAGTTAGTTTCTAAATATTCTATTACCTGTAAATAAACAACCCGCTCCAGCACCTTTGATAAGCAAGGAAGGAGACTTATAGGGCGCAAATCTTTGAAATTTTGGGGATTACTGTTTTTAGGTATCGGCCGAACAATAGCACAGCGCCAAAGTGTGGGAAATGTATTAGTATTAATCGACGTGTTAATTATAGATGTTATAGCTCTGAGGGTATGAGGAAGCGTGAGCCCTATCATTTCCTTAGATATCCCATCTATACCCTGAGCATTTGTTGTTGACTAATAGTGTGATTTAACACATTTGTGGCTGATGCTGGGCCGGCTATGTCTGCAGACGGACGGACGCTCGATGTAGCAGACCAGCGCTGGAGAGCTAGACAGTGCGTAGGACGCCCTGCTGCACGATAGACCGACGACTTCACCATGACGGCGGGTAGCGGTTGGATGCGGGCTGCTTAAGGCCATTGGCGGCTGTTGGTGCTCACTTGGGGAGCCCTACGTCAAGCAGTGGACGGCGACGAGCTGATTGATTGTGGCTGATGAAGAAAATTGCACCACTAGCTAAGTTAAAATAAGGCGGAAATACTTAGCGAACCCTCGCAAGCCAATTGTGCCTCTCCATTAACGTAATGGCGATAGCTTGTGTTTTACCCTATAGAACAATTACTATCAGATTGATCTGATTTTATTTCCATTCCATATGAAATGATAATTAAACATGGTTACCAAATTCCTGTTATTATTATATCTGAAATATTGATGTTCTTAATAAATGTCAGATAATTTTAGTAAATGAAGAAATAACTTGGTAGGTACAAAGTTCGATTGCTGAATAGATAAGGTCCGATATAGCAAGACCCTTTCCATACTGAATCATCCCATAAAACGGCTTTGTAAGATAGATCAAGATACATTAGACGTTTGTGAACATAATACACGTGATAAAAGAAGATAAACTATTTCTGTTATCAGATTATCTAGAATCTCATACGTGATATGGCGAATTGGGCTTTATATCACTGCAATTAACCACATTATTCGACAGCAATCAGAAAGATTACAGGAAAAAACAATGTTGGTTTAGCAAAAATTACTTGTGTGAATGCAAAGTTTTTTATCTTCTTAAAATCCAACAGAGATTTTTCTAAATAAGATCATTCCAAAATTCATTTTCATGATGCCGTATATGTACTAGACGACGTAGACACCATTCTATAAACTTTATTTTTGGCGCATTGAATATACAAAATATGACGCATATTGGAAATAATGTCATCCACGATGACGCGCGCTACCAATTTTTGAGCGAAGACTTCGCGGGCTGAGGGACTTTGATGATTATTAATTGTAGTATGCATGTGCATCGTGCACTCAAGGGTTTTTAGTGTGTATTTACAGTACTAACACTTAAGCAAAAGGTTGCTCACTTGTATTGTAATCAATTAGCACAATAGGGTAGTTTCCTATGCTTGATTGTGTAAATTATTTTGTAACAGAAAATATACGAAAACGAAATTCTCCTCTGAAATCAACATCAATATTGATTGAAAAATAAAGCAGTTATTCATATTTGAAATATTGTTGTGAGCAAAAGCGGGGACGTGGAGGGGATTTCGCGCTATCTCTTTTGCACGCACGCAGCATTATGGCCAGCGACTCTCGGTGACGTCACAGTGTAATATTACTGTTATTTGACAACTACCCCTTCCACCAAATTTCAAACTTTTAAACTTACCAATTATTGCCCTAATTTTGAAAATTATTTTTCCGTTAGATTTTGGATGGCAAACATTTTTGATATAAATACATTAAAAAAAGTATTCAACCATCAGTGGGGTGTAACACCGTGGATGGCATTAATTATATCTAGGATAGTGAATTAGGATCTTGGATTAACGACTCTATAGATTTGTCAATTTTACATCAGAATCTATTTATTGACATTTTGCAAGGGCAGCACAACTGCTTATAGTCCTTATTCTGAGAGCATAACAAACCAATCGAGTGGAAACCACTATACGTAACAAATGACGTTCGCATGATTCGGACAGCGTTCGCTTTATCACAGCATCAACACCCGCTGTCAGATGATTAACACACGTCGTGATATTGAGGTGTGATAACCTGACAATTTCAAAAGTTACGATACAAACCATTCGGTGTACAAACAACTGTGCTCTTAATTCGGCGGTATAGTGCTTTACAATCATGTATTTGGATAATAAGGAAATGGTTTTCTTATTTTTCTTGATCATCGTTCTCCTGTTGGTGTTTATGTATCTCCAGATGTGCGACATCATCATTGGGAGATATATCTTCAGAGTATTTAGTAAGTACTTTATGTTTTCCTGATTTTAGTAAATATAATATTGTATGAATCACCTGTATAACATTAACTATAGTGTCGCCATCATCCAGAGAGTTTCCAATGTCAAGCTTTGAATATAGGACTCATTAAAGATTCAATTACTCAAACTCTTGAAGATTTCCAGAATGACTATAATTTTGTATGCCTGTATTAACGACGGAAATAGAGGGGTTTTGTAAGTATATCTTGGGTTACTATGTATGTGGTACAGCAGTTTCCAAACGGATGATATTGAATTAGTTTTTTTGTTTCAAAAACGACTTGATCAAGAATGTTATGAGCTATGATTCAAGAAAATTTATCAACAATATGTAAACATTGTACATGCTCATGAAAGTTATTATTTCATGTTCTATAATGTTTTATCTCTTTCATTCCAACCACTATCAAAGTAAGAGCGAAAGAGACAACACAATGATCAGTGCTCATAAGTGACACGGTTCAATTTTGAAGCAATGTTTGCATTTTGCCAGATAATCTTTGAAGATATTCTCAATCGACCTTTAAGGACAAAGCAATACGTTCCTCACACAATATTAAATATTTAATCTCATATTATACAATATCTACGCTGAGTTATCATGATAAGGAATTTATGAACTAGCGAGAAGCATTTAAACACGAGTACTCCGGTACGCCACGACTATGAGGTTCTGGATTCAAATCCCGGGTCAGACCCGAAGTTTGGAATTAGTGCCCGAGATGAAGTTAGGCTCCTATAACATCATGGGAGAGAATATGGCGAAAAGTGAGTGCCCTGGATGAAACTCTGCCTACCCGTTCGAGGATAAGGGGATGATGTACGTGTGATGTTTATTTCTTATTACCCCACAAAAACAATAGCTACTTGATAAAAACCACAGAGCTCGAGCCGACGAGTAAACGAGTATAACAATTAGCAAGAATTACAAAGTCTCTCGTTTATGATACTATAGTAGCATCAGATTTGAAAAGTTAACCAGTTTTCTCGATAACTATTTCATGAATATTTTCTAGTGATAATTTTTTTTATGGCATTGAATGACGAGACGAGCGTGCCGTTTGCCTGATGGTAAGCAATACGACCACCCATAAACAGTAGCAACACCATCCAGCACCTTGAGTTACAAAGTACTGTGTGGCATTACATTGGACGGTCGGCACATGAGACCTTCCTATCCTCAAGGTCGAAAACGTATCCGCAAAAAGGAATCTCCTCGTAAACGCCTCGGTTATGACAAACGTTGAATACCATCTCGTATTGTACCATTTTAAATATCAGCACGTCATCAGATGGTAATCTTTATTTGTTGTAACCATGGTAAGTATTTAGACGCGTGACTAGTAGCTGCTATTTTGGTTTTAGTGCTTTGAATAGTAAAAAGATCACTATTTAACAAAATTATGAAGTTGATTTTGTATTTCAAAAATTATCGCAAAATTGATTTGCAGTACAAGAACCGGAGAGAAAACACATGAATTTAGAGCTTCATCGTTTTTTTTGCAAGTTAGTTAAAAAATATCACCATCCAATGAATTAATCCTTGCATCGAAATATTATCTTTACCTTCTGACATGAAGGCAAGGAGACATTTTGGAGTATCTTGGAGACATGTCGATACTTTACAGCAATAGGCCGATACATGATTAAGAGGATTATTTTATTGAAAATGGTCACTGTCACGCAAAAAACACCTTTAATGGAAACTGGAGTCATCGTAATTTCAGAGCAACATCAGCGCCTAAACTTTTTAATGTTGCAAATACTTTCTTGATACAATTTAATATTATTCTTCATATGCGTCGCATTATAAATGTTTAAGCCGAACTTTTATATTATAAAAGTCACATTGTTATCTGTGCTCACAAAAACACCTTATACTTCTTACAAGAATTTTACATAATATGATTATTGTAATGTTTTTTTACTATCATATAATGTGGTTCATATAATTGTTTATTGGTGGTAGGTCTCTCATATGTAAGAGTCTGTCTGGGTGGGTACCACCGCAATGTGTATTTCTACCGCCAAGCAGCAGTGTGCATGCACTGTTGTGTTTCGTTTTGAAGGACATTGTAGCCACTGGACAGTGGACATAATGGGACTTAACATCTTATGTCTCAGGATGACGAGCGCAGTGGAATGCCACACAGTACTTTGTAACTCAAGATGCTGGAAGGTGTTGCTGTTTATGAGTCGTCGTATGGCTTACTATTGGGCGAACGGCATGCTCGTCTCGTGGTTCAATTCAATAAAAAAAATGAGCTGCCCTAAGTTTCGTTAGAGACCCCTTAATTCAGAACATTATACAATACTAGCTTTTGCCCGCGGCTCCACCCGCATTAAAAAGTTTTTCCGGGATAAAAGTCCCGGTTTATATTTTCCCGGGATAAAAAGTAGCCTATGTGTTAATCTAGGACATGATCTACCCGTGTGCCAAATTTCATCGAAATCCGTTTAGTAGTTTTTGCGTGAAAGAGTAACAAACATCCATACATCCAGACATCCATACATACTTACAAACTTTCGCCTTTATAATATTAGTAAGAAGATTGTCACAACAAAAAACAATATCAAGTTTAATGATTTCTTATGTTTATACGAATGTTATACATTGAGGTAAAACTATTTAGCGGATTTTTTCGCGGTTTTTTAATTTATATTTTCTCCCAACCAAAGAAAACCACAGCACCTCAACACCACCCCGTGAACATGAAGGCTGCGAAGTCTTCGAAGCGTTTGGAGGAAATATAAATGAAAAAACCTGGTATATAATTCGTAATATATTTTTATATCAATACAAATTTTGAACATAAATGCATTATCTTTAGTTAACGTGAACTAAGAATTAGTGTGAATTCAATACTTAGCATTTATCAATATTATATCATTATGATATTATTGATAAGAGTTCAATAAAGATTATAATTCCATTACGTGTTTGCAACTTCCTTGCAAAATAATATGATAATATTATAAACATTTTTTTTCATATCACGGCAATGACTATTGGAACTTGTGCGGTGTGTCATATCTATACTAATATTATAAAGCTGAAGAGTTTGTTTGTTTGAACGCGCTAATCTCGGGAACTTCTGAACCGATTTTGAAAATTCTTTCACCAATAGGAAGCTACATAACTCCTGAGTGCTTTAGGCTACTTTTTGTCCCGGAAAAATATTTTTGTCCCAGAAAAACTTTTTCACGCGGGCGGAGCCGCGAGCACTACTAGTCCACTAATATGCGACATCTAACTTCAGCACCTCTAGCAGGAATTTAAGCGTTGTTGTATTGTGAACGTAATAGCTTCGTGTTGATTTTTGTATGGAACTATAATACTAGGAGCGGAAACTGGAGATTTCTTTATGTACCTACCTGATGAATCTGTTTAAAGACTCAAATCGAACCATTTCAAGGATGTTACTAGAAGTTTTAAAGCTAAAGAAATATTTCACGCGAACCCTTTGATGGCGAATCAGCGTGCTATAGGGGCATGCACATAGCTTAAGCCCACGTGAGGGCGTAAGATGAACAGGGAATGATAAATCTTGACTGCCTCGGTGGCGTATATGCATGGCGTATGCGGTACGTTGCGCTGAGGAACCGGGTACGAATTCCGGGTCGGGCCAAAAAAATTTTTGACTGGGCTTTTCAATCTTAAAAATTACGCAGTCGCAAATTGGAGTGTGGAAGTTGGGGGTTGATTACCCCTGTGACTCGGAAAGCACGCAAAGCCGTTGGTCCTGCGCCTGATCTTTCTCTAGTTCATCTCCGTTGAGATTGGCCGCCGTGGCCAAATTTCGGCTAGGAGGGATTTATACATTAGCGATACTCTTATTGATAGGATAATTACATACATATACACTCACGCCTGTTATCCCCGAAGGGGTAGGCAGAGGCGCAACTAGTGCACCCACTTTTCGCCGTTATTCCGTCCCATGATGTGATAGCGGGCGAGCCTATCGCCATATCTACTCCTATAAATTATATATCTTAAAAAAATTACTCAGTCGCAGCTCGGAGTCAGGAAGTTGGCGGTGTGATACCCCCGTGCCTCGGAAAGCACGTAAAGCCGTTGGTCCTGCGCCTGATCTCTCTCCGGTCATGTCGGATTGCCGTCTCACCAGACTATGATAGTGAAGGAATAGCGAGTGCACCTGTGTATTGCGCACACACTTGTGCATTATAATATCTCCTGCGTACCTGGCTGATCTCCGTTGAGATTGGCCGCTGTGGCTGAAACTGGCTAGGAGGATTTCAAATTATATGATTTTTCAAAGAGTTATTAAGTTTGGGTTTCTATACGGCTCAGCAAAATGACCCCAACGCACCTGATAAGTGGAGTAGGCTTTGGATAGAGTGGTAACTGAAATTTCGCATTTAATATCCACGTTTAAAATTGAATTTGTATTGTTAGGTACTTGTGATTTGTAAAATATAATATACTATTTAAAAAAAATAAGATAATATAATAAATATAATATACTATTTAAATAATGACACTTTTGTCATCTTATTTTTACCTACCTACCTAGTTCTTTACCTACGCTGAGTTTCTTGGTGCTTCTTCTCAGGTCAGTGGGCTTTTAGTATTGTAAAAAATGACGTGTAAAAGCGCCCTTAGGGGCCTAATTACTTAATAAATGATTTGATTTGATTATTGACTACCCCGTACCAGTCAACACGATTAGGCTTGTTAGAAACCGGATATAAGCAGGTCGATCCCGGGACGCGACACACTACGTGGGCGGCTATGGCAGATTTAGTAGGGTTGGCATCAGCTGTGGAAAAAGGGGATTAAGAAAAAAGCTGTAAAAAATCGCCAAGCGCTTTATCCAAGCCCCACGGTATCTAATTATACCATATCTATAAATTTACAGATAATCATTATCGTGCTTACATACCACAAATTTTAGTGTTCCTTAGGCTAAAAAATATTAATAAACAGCTGCATACATATAGCATTATCGCTTTCCCTTTCCAGGGGTAGGCAGAGGTGTAACACAACCACATTTGTTCCGTTACGATAAGTCAATTGCCATTTACCGGATACATTTCCAGACTCCAGGCTGATTGATACTCAGTAGAAGAACCCACCGCCCTGTGGATTGGGGGCGTTGGAGAATTCCACCACGGTATCCCCTGCCTGTCGTAAAAGGCGACTAATAGGGGCCTCCGGGGGTCATGGGTGGGCGGGAGGGGCCGTCCACTTATTAGTCTAGCCAACTTCTGTGACCCCCGTGATGGACGGCAGCGTGCCTCACGCTGCCCCGGACGCCAAGGGCATCCTTCGGTGTACGGGGGCTTCTGAGCCCCCGCAACAACATGAGACGGACCGCAACAGCGGTACGCGTAGGGGCGGTTGCGGTCGACAACTTAAACGTGAGTCGGAGGAAGCCCGCAGCCGTCCCAAATGCGCCGAAGATGGCCACAAAAAAAAAAAAAGTAGAAGAACCCAATATCACCATGCCCCACCCCGTATTCGAATCAAAGACCTTGATGCGATGGTCATACCGCGCTCAATATCTACGCGACCGTTTGCTATCTTTGTGCATTAATGATAACTTTAATTATTTATAGTCCATTATTGTACTATGTGCTTTGTTTATGCTCAAGCCCGGCTTGTAAGGCCGGTGACCCCAATAAAAGGGTCCCAGTTACCCCACAAGCTGAGCGGTAGTGACTAGTGATAAAGAAAACATTGTTAGAATCAATAGTTTCGGAGTAATCTACGAGGAGGTAGGGGAGGACGGGGCTACAATTAACGGAGGTAAGTATTAACAAGCGAAATTCTCTAAAACTATACACACTACACCTCCAACGCGAGTTTTAATTCGTCAACTAGACCAAGCTGAATGCCACAGGATCGGTCAGTTGCGGCCCGCTCGCCATACAAGTGAGTTGTGTGCCGGGTGACATTTTTACGCAGGTAAAGAACATTTTAAAGTTTACAATTTTTTGATTTCTACAAAAAATATACAGTGCTATGATAATATTCATTATTCTCTGGCAGTATATTTTATACTTAATAATTCTACTTTGCTTAATTGACAAAATTATTGATCAATATTTTAGTATGTTATTTAATTCTTTAAATGAACCTTTGGGGCTACAATTAACAAATTTGCGGGGTTTGTTTTAACGTGTTAATAGCTGCCCCGGATGTGAGGATTAACAGGGTATCTGAATGTTTGTGGTTAGTTATTTTAAAATGTTTTGTTTTATGACATTATGCGCACGTATAAACGAAAACCTACGCGGGGCACTACATCCCAAGAGGTCTACGAGTTGGCTGCGCTAGAAGTGTTGGAGAAGAACAGAAAGTACCAAGATGTAGCAAAATAATTTGAGCTTTGCTACGTTTCACTCTTCAATTTCATGAAAAAAAAGTAAGCGGGTGCACACTGGTGCATCCGCTTTGTTTAACCGCTTTTTGTAACCCATTTCTATTGAGAAATGGGTAACAAAAAAATCCGGTTAGGTTTCATTGCCGAACAAGAGGCAACCATAGCCGCAGGGGCGGTTGCGGACGACAACTTAGACGTGAGTCGGAGGAAGCCCGCAGCCGTCCCTAATGCGCCGAAGATGGCCACCGCTGAGTTTTAGTTGGTATGCCGTGCGGTGTACATAGGTTAGGGACTCGGCCCGTCGGTCGCCCGACGTTTTCCATCAGTCAGTTTATAAGAAAGCATATCCCATACAAGTCTGTATTAATTACCTAATAAAGAAATGTGTCATACATATATTTGTTTTCCTCTACATGAGTCAGCATATCATTATGTTAATTGTTGCCCCTTCTGTTAATACTTACCCTCGACCTGTTAATTCTAGCCCCAAACGTGAGGTAAGAATTAACAACTGACTCTTTTGTGAAAAAGAGTTCTATTTACGACATCTTTTCTGTTTTGTTTAATTTGAGATAATTATACGATACCTGAATAATTAAATCATCGTATAACATAATAATCAAATATGGCTATTGAATAATCACTAATCTACAACTAAAAATCCTTTTTTTGTTAATTGTGGCCCCGGTCTCCCCTAATCCTACATCTAAAAATAAACCATAGGTAACACATAACATGCGTGTTGATGGCAGGATTTGATCATGACAAGATATTGAGATATTAATTAATCAGCATGTATACATGACTGCCTCGGTGGCGTAGTTGTATTATAGAGCAATCCTGAGGTCGCGGGTTCGATCCCCGGGTCGGGCAAAGTGATATTAGTTTTTATATTCAGTATCAGCCCGGAGTCTGGAATTTGTGCCCCGATATGGCGATAGGTTTTGCCCCCTATCACATCATGGGTCGGAATAATGGCTAAAAGTGCGAGCACTAGTTGCGCATACCCTTGTCCCCTGCCTACCCCTTCGGAGATAAAAGGCGTAAGTGTGTGTGTATCTAATATCTCACCAATTGCGAATGGCATGTACGGAACAATAGAGTGCAAATCATCAACATCCCTAATGTTTTGATAAAGCACACGTAAAAACACAGTGTTTAGTGTGTATGTTGCTTTCGAGGGAGACAGTGCAAAATGGAATACACACTGTTATTTTTACCATTCGTGGTTTTGATTGCGGTTTACGCGAGCACCTGTGTGTTCCTGCATTGCTGCGAGTTGTTTGGTAAGTTTATTTATATAATTAAAATAATAGATGCATTAATAAGTATGTTAACTGGTTGGTTGCTGCTTTTCAAGTCCATCTTGTGTAAGTTTTTCTGCTCGACAATTTGTAAACCAGCAGTGATATTTACACCTACAATTTAGTTTAATACTTCATTGGAAATACCTATAAGGGTTTATCAAATATCTTTACAGTGAAAAACTTAAGTAGAATTAAGACTTATCACTTTAATACGCAATTGTTAAAAATCTACTGTGACTCAGGTACGATAAGAAAGGAATTATAATGCAATTAAATTTTAATGTTTCAATTCAATACATTCTTTTAGAATGTGGCTCCACCGTTGACATTTTAATGTTTATATTTTCAGGACAATTATAATATAGAAATACCTGTCTACTAGGCAATTTAAAAATATCACATAAACTATAAATATTTTTTTAATATTATTCGGTTATTGTATTTAGCGCCATCTTTTGGTACACAACGGTAATATTAAAACTACTGTATTGGTTTAATGCCAAGTTAAATCGTTCTGTACTATTCCACTAGATGGCGCTTAACTAAGTTGCGTTCGAGGTATCCATTATCCAACGTCGCCGCCAAACCTTCAATCAAGGTAGAACGAGATAGTCTTGTGGAGGTCTTTGGTCAACGCGTAATTTGTTTTTATGTATTAATGCAGATCTCATAAAAGAAAATTCTTTACAAAGAATTTGGTACACTCGGCCAAATAAATAACTAAACAAATTCAAAACTTCAAATGGCCCGCTTTTGTGTTTTGACAAACATTTTCTTTTGAAAATTAAAATACTTAAATTAAAGTTATTTGAATTTGGAATTTAGATTAAGTATTTTTTCATTTATTTTTTTCCGGTGATTTGAATTTATTTTATAACTACTTATATGGCTGACTGTACAAATAGTTAGTTTTAATGTTTTTCATAGGAATAAACGCATAAAACATAATATTTATTTGTTTCCAAAAAATATTATTGATTTTTTTTAATTCTATTTAGTTTCATTCGGGGCTGCCACGCGCTTCATGAGAGTCGCCATAACAATTACATTTATCGCTCGATTTTTTTTTTCACATTAGGCCTTTTGGCGCCCTCGCTCTACCCTAGGGCCGCCGCTAGTAATATAATGAATGCAAACCACGATACAAACCCTTATATAGGGTAATTTTCGCATTCCGTTACTAAATGAATCCACATACTTATCTTCTCGAAAATAACACTTTGAAATAAGTTATTCGAGCCGTAGATGTAAAATAAAAAAGTGAAAGTTTGGAGCGAAATATATCAATAGAAAGTAAGTTTAATTTTACACGACCTAATGCAACTACTTGAAGAGAATTTGAAGCAGCGGCAACATTACACTTTCATTCAGAAATACACTATGCACTCGCCATAATTACCTAGCACTAAACAAGTGCTAGGACTCGCATGCCGAGGGGTCGAGGGCCTACCCCTTCGGGGATAAAAGGCGTGAGTGCATATGTATATATATTAAATATAACTGCTTCTAGAAACGGCCAGTATTTATCAAATCACGTACGTCACAAAAAGTTAAAGCAACATTCTGCACTAACGCGGGGCAGATCTGTAATCAGTGCACTGATGGAGAAATCCGTTATCAACAAAATTATTGAATCATAGCTCTTATCGCGCGCGTAATGTACTTGCCTCTGTAGCACAGCTGTATCGTTACAGCTGTAGCAGCGAATAGCAACAGACGGTTATCTTATGCCATTTTTCATAATATCATACGGCATTAATGCCTCCTCAAGGGAAGCAAGGCTCTTAGCTTAGGTACGGCTCGTAATCAAGCTCGTAGCTCGAGATAGTCGTGTCACTACTCACTACTTTGGGCGATAACTACAGGCGTAGACTATAGCTTTCATTTAGGGGGGAGGGGGGGGACGGCTGTCTTATTACATAAACATTTTAGTGGCTTGGTTCTTGGCTTGCATGCCGCCGTATAAACGTCCCGATCACGGCATTAGAGTGTGAACATGTTTTGTAGCCCAATCATTTTAGAAGCTCAGGCCAGTGGCGTAGCGTGGTTTATTGCAAGCTAAGGGGGGGTCCAGACCGCTTATTTATTGCGATAATAAGGCTGACATCACCTTTGCGGTTTTAACCTTCCAAATATTTGAAACAAAACACATTTGTCAATGTAATGTTATTAGTATGACATCGAGCACTTTCAGCACTAACAATAATTACCCTAGCTACAAGCCTAGACTTGATGATTTCCGTGATAACACCTAAAACAAATTCGTATCTGATCGGCTCGAGTCAATAACATAGATGCGATCATAAATCCAAACATTATATATGTTACCGGCCAAACCCGATTTCAGGACAAACAATTTTTGCCTGGGCTAAACTAGGCGGGTATTTTGAAATAATAATCATGCAAAAACCAGTCAAAATGTCAAATCGTTGGTATAATTAATAGGGTGCCCCGCATTTGAAGTAGGCGGTCTCTTGTGAGCCTTTCAACTGTGCGGAGCTCCGGAAATAAGTTTGGAGCATTCAGAAATAAAAGATGAAGGACAAGTTGGAGTTTTACTCTCACATCATGGATGATGATGATAAGGTGGAACCCTGTGACGTCGGCAGAGCTGACGTCACCTCTTTTTAAATAGTTCTAATCTTCTCCTCTGTCATATATAATGCGAAAATAAATGTTTGTGTCTCACGGCTGAACCACAGAAACAATTAATGATTCAATTTCTCTCATCGCTCTAGTCCTTCACTTTCATAGTCCAAAAAGGCGGAAATCTGACAAGGCCCAGGGCCGTTAACAAGATGGCTTTCTATAATGATTCTACAAAAGGACTAACGGCTTTACGTACTCCACATATGAAAGTACTTTAAAAGTACGTATATTACATTTGTTTACGGGTATAACAAAGAAAAACTTCTGCACCTATTATAAGCGGAGAGGAGACCAAATAGAGTGTTGACTGACGAGAGAGTCCACACAAATATACCGGCCTATTTGAACTGGATAAGCACAGGGTGATCTCAAAACGGCGCACTTACATGGGCCATGGGCGGATTTTAACACCTTCACGGTGGCCACTGTCCGGACGGATACAATATAGAAACTTCCACCACCAAAACGCGATACAATACATTCAGGACTCTACTGTATCCACAATACGGTATTTGACTACTTTTTTAAATACAAATATGAAAAATGTATGCTATCCAAAATCTAATGGAAAAATAATTTTAAATAGTAAGTGTTATAAAGCTTTGAAATTTGGTGCAAGGGGTAGCTGTCAAATAACGGCAATACTAGGCTGTGACGTCACTAAGCACCGTCGGCCATAACGCTGCCTGCGTGCGAAAGAGATACCGCGATATCCCCGCCACGCCCCCACTTTTGCTCACAAGAATATTTGAAAATTGAAACTGCTTTATTTTTCAATCGATTTTGATGCCAATGTCACAGAAGAATTTCATTTTCGTATTATTTTTTGTTACATCTAAAATAATGTACAAAATCAAACATAGGAAACTACCCTATTACCAACTAAACTTCGCAGATCACATTATGTCTAACTTAAATTGATTCCACGAGAATGATCATGCGGTTTTAATTCTAATTCTTTCTGATACAAGTATATTTAGACAAGCAATTGTGGTTTACTCGTTACCACGGTATCGTACGACTGTTTAAACTACGAGAAATGCAAATATGGGTGTTAGTATTAAGTCTGATAAGTCCTATTATGAAATGCCTTTATGCATGCATCGGGTCGACATAAAACAGGTTTTGGTAAATGTAGTTTGATGTGAACAAGCAAAAATCAATCTAATGCCATCTTGGACAGACTCTAAGTTTCTTTACATGAATAAATTTTACCGATCACTATAATTGTTCAAAAAACACTCTCTAAGCCAGACTAATCACCCAACAAGCTAAAAATTCACTAAACTGGCTCCTAGCCAGTGGGCACGAGTTGTTAGTATTTAATGATAATGTCGCGGTCACTAAACCCGCCCGCCAGACCGTTGCGGTCTGTTCACGGCCAGGTGAAATCACAACAGTGGATGCGAGCCTTTAACTTACTTTATCAATGAAGCAAGCGACAGATAACGTGGTTCGTACGGACATAATATAATATCCGCAGTCTTAGCAAAACATCCGTCGGTGACGCGGCCATATTATAATTCAAATTTAAAATTCGAACTGCTATTCTATTCCTTATTTTTTAAACGGCTAATTGTTCGATTTATAAATATGTGTTAATATTTTTGTTTATATTGATTGTTAATTTTATTACTAAAACAAAAGACTTGAAAATGGAGAGCCACAACTTGACAGAAACGAAAGAAGAAGTTGAAATGTCAAACAGTACCAGAAGACTTATTGGACTAGTGCCTATGTTTTTGTTAGTTTTAATAGTAGTTTTGAGGATATCGTGGACCTTATACAAGAGTTTTGGTAAGTACTTATTCATGTTTGAAAATTTCGTGTATGCGTTCCAGATTTTTTTAGTTTGAAACAAAATATTTTTATTATTATGCCTCACCACTATGTTTTATGCATATTTATTAGTACCTACAACTGATCAGCTATGATAGTCTTTTAAACAAAGAAACATCTTGACTTCATTGGTTTTAAACTTATTACTGCCGGATTCTTTAAAATAAAAGTCGCAGTTTTCTTGGACTCCAGAGACCTCTTGGGTCAAGACGGATCAGTAATATATGTCATTTCTATAATTTAAATTTCGGATAAAATCGCGGTCGTTGTCCAATGCTTTTACAAACTATTGTTTTTTTGATATTGCTTGTACTATTTCCAATTACGTAAGAAAATACTTATTGTTATAGTAAATACCTAGATTTTATTCTGAAATCCTTGATTTCCGATTTTAAATCATTGGCTTATTTACTACATACTACTAACACTATTTTGAATAATGACACAACTGACCTCTAAACGTGGAGGTTAGAGCCACATGCGACGCACGATGGAACAGCGTTTTAAATCTCATATGAATCTACAATTACTCTACTATAACATCTTTACATATTTTGCCCGCGGTTCCGACCGTGTGAAAAGTTCTCCCGGGATAAAAACTACGCTTTGTTACTCGTTAATATTGTAGCTTTATTTTGGAGGAAGGATTTTAAAATCGGTCTAGTATTTTTTGGGTTTATCCATTACAAACAAAAAATTAAATCTTTACTCTTTATAATATTAGTAGAGAAGTAGATGATGATCAATAACCGTCAAGTAATCCAAATCTCCAGCTCTATGTTATAAAAAATTATAAATTTGTAATAGTTTAGGAATTTTATCGTGCATGTTATAATTGACAGTAAAATAAGAATAGGTAACACAAGTTGTTAGTTGTAGGAAATAGGCAAAGGAATCACAGTACATACAGCCCTGATCCAAGAAGGCGGTAAAACACTAAAATTCTAAACGAAGCTTTTGAATAAATTAGGTTTGATAGGTATTTAAAAAACAGATTTCATCGTATTATCAATGCCCTCAACACCTAAGAGATAATTAAATAAAAGTTCTTAATATACCTACTTTGTTTTTGTCAGTATTGACGTTTGAATCATTAAGTTATCAGATGGATTAAATATTACAAAGAAAATTCTTAATCTAAAACGATGGTGAAATATCTGTCTTTTTAGTGTCTAGGCCTGAATTATCGAACCATGTATTAAATTAACATTAAAAAAAATAAAAAACACGTACAAGTGCCAAAAAAATAGATCTTAGTCGTTATCGTCATAATTGTTTGTTTTTACCCGACTGCGAAAGAAGGAGGGTTATCTTTGTAAATAACTTTGATGTTTAGTATGTCTTTGAAAAAAAACTAATATAGAATCAAATAAGTGAGTACGTACGAGATAGACTTATTAAGAAATTTGCGTATTTCTTTTATTTGCGTGAATTTACTTTATGTTGTTCAGTTTACACACACACACACACACACACACTCACGCCTTTTAATCATGAAGGAGTAGGCTGAAGCGCAACTAGTGCACCCACTTTTCGCCGTGCCTATTCCGTCCCATGATGTGATAGGGGGCGAGCCTATCGCCATTATTGGGCACAAATTCCAGACTCCAGGCTGAATACTGAATAGCAAAATTTTATATCACTGCCCGAACCAAAGATCGAACCCGAGACCTCAGCATTACAGTCGTAACGAAATACAACTACGCCACCGAGGCAATAAGATAAATACAAAAAAAAAAGACTTTATTTATATATGTAACATCGATTTTGCAAAACAACACAACAATAACAGTACGAAAATTCGTTCCGTAATTTATATTCAGCATTCAATATATGCATTGTTTAAAATTTAAAAGTACTGTTAGTCTTTTGTCTCTATTTGAAGTGTAAAAATTGTGCTAAATAAGTATCTGTAATAAACAATTTTTGAGAATGAAGTCATATCCATGAACACGGTTCCGCGCAGCTATCTTCGTGCAACAAGATACCCCGGGGCCGTCCCCTAGGCGCCGAAGAAGACCACCGCGGGTTTTGGTTGGTATGCCGGTGTAGGGTATACATAGTGTTAGGGACTCGGTCCAATGCTCGCTCGGATGATGCCATACTCCCGAGTGTCGACATTGGGCTGTAAGACAGTGCGAAACCAACATAACCATTCCACTCACCCTCCAGTGGTTGTAACGATAATGCGTTTTTTCCCCGCGAAAAAAAAAATATATCCATGAACACGCTGGATGCAGGCCGCTTTTGACAGGTATGTCTGGAAATCCCTAGGGAGGTTTGCTTAGCAGTGGAATCCATGTGGCTGATGATGATGATGATGAAGTCATAAAGAGTGCAATTCATGTTATAGACGCCGGACGGATCATAATTTTCGGATCTTTGGGCGCATCAAAACTTGTTTTTCGAACGAATAGACACTCTTAATTTAAAAATGGAATAAAAACGTTATAGTAGCACAACGGGTTAGGTCTTTTATGAACGATTAGGATCTCAAGACAATGGGTATTTAATACATAAATTCCTACATGGTATTTATGGTTTCAATAGATCTGATACACATTAGTGACTAAAAACTGCTAATACAATAAACACAAAGTGTAAAGTGACTTAGAATGATTCTAAATAAATCTATACTAATATTATAAAGCTGAAGAGTTTGTTTGTTTGTTTGAACGCGCTAATCTTAGGAACTGCTAAACCGATTTTGAAAATTCTTTCACTAATAGGGAGCTACATAACTCCTGAGTGCTATAAGCTACTTTTTATCCCGGAAAAATATATTTGACCCGGAAAAGCTTTTTCACGCGGGCGGAGCCGCGAGCACTACTATATTAAATAAAATACGACAGAGAATTTGTTTAAACTCTAGAATAACATCCGTGTTAAGCAGACCTTCGATATCTGAATAATTTAATTGTAAAACATAAACAAGACAAATTAATGTTCCTTTCGAAATTCGAATGTGTCAATCATAAAAAATAAAACTAATTAAAAAAACTTTATGAATTGTTTTTCAACAGCCAGCTCGTGCAAAAAGTATTTATTTGCAAGAGATGCATTCACAGTAATTGATTTCTAATCGTTAATAAATTAAAATCAAGACTGATCGGATTTTTGCAAGCAGACAAACTTGTTAAAACTAGATCATGAACATTGCTACTTAATATTCCTATTCTAGTTTTAGAAAAGAGATTAATTTTACATTCATTTGTGTTAATACTCATAAAATTCTTGTGCCAATTTCGAAACTGCCGAAACAAGCCTTGTTTGTGTACTTTTGTAATTATATTTTTATTCATAAAGGGAAACCTCAACATTGAGGTAAATTAGAACAAAAATAATCATAAAAAATAATCGGATATGAATCTTTTCTAGTAAAAATTCAGTTTAATAGCTATCGATAGAAGACAAAGCAAATTAACACAGATAATATTTCTAGGCGTAATATTTCTAGACAGTGGTGTAGTTGTATTACGGTAGTACTGCAATGCGGAGGTCTCGGGTTCGATCCCCGGGTTGGGCAAAGTGATATTGGATTTTTCTATTCAGTATCAGCCCCGAGTTTGGAATTCGTGCTCGATATGGCGATAGGCTCGCCCCCTATCACATCACGTGTGTGTGTGTGTGTGTGTGTGTGTGTGTGTGTGCGTGGTGTGCGTGCGTGTGTGTGCGTTTAAGTATAAATAAAACATCATTTTTCACATATGATGTAGTATTACTGCAGACTAGACTATTACACGCGGCTCCACCCGTGTGAAGGAGTTTTCCGGGATAAAAGTCCCGCTTTATATTTACCCGGGATAAAAGTAGCCTGTGTCACTCGTTGATAATGTAGATTTATATTGGTGAAGGATTTTTTTAAATCGGTGGGGTATTCTTCGAGTTTTCGTTACACACATACCGTACTTTCTTCTTTATAATAACAGTATAAATTATACTATCATACATATACATATACACTCACGCCTGTTATCCCCGAAGGGGTAGGCAGAGGCGCAATTAGTGCACCCACTTTTCGCCGTTATTCCGTCCCATGATGTGATAGGGGGCGAGCCTATCGCCATATCGGGCACAAATTCCTGACTCCGAGCTGATACTGAAAAGAAAAACTCAATATCACTTTGCCCGACCCGGGGATCGAACCCGAGACCTCAGCTTTGCAGTCGTACTGTAATACAACTACGCCACCAAGGCAGCCTTCTGCCTTCTTCGCCTTCTGCCTTCTTCGCCTTATACTATCATAACAAAGATATAATTTATTTGTTTGTAACTTTAAGGACAATCTCGACTTTATTACCAATAAACGCGCTATCTATTTTCAAATAATGACCGCCCATATAAAAAACTTCCTATAACAAAGAAAAACAGATAAACTGTCAAGTGAAAGACTGATTAGCAATTCTAATTATCGTGACGACCATAGCTGCCCGACCATCATGAAATGTGAATAGCATTGTGCAGAAGCTATAAATATCTTCAGGTAGTTCCGAACATGCTAGAAAAGATTTTGCTATGAAAATTATCGTTTTATTATATTTCCTGCCGGTCGTCTAGCAATTATGATGTAACTAAAATTATAAAGCTGAAGAGTTTGATTGAACGCGGTAATGTCAATAAGTACTGAACCGATTTTGAAAATTATTTCACTATCAGGAAGCTACATTACTCCTGACTGCTATAGGCTACTTTTATCCCGGGAAAATATATTTATCCCTGAAAAATTTATTCACGCGGGCGGAGCAGCGAGCATAACCTAGTTTAATATATTTGTAGCACATAATGTACAGTCAGTATCATAAGTAGCTGAACAAATTCGAAACTCATAATGCCTATCTACGCGTTAAGTTAAACGGAAAAAACTTTTTCTTGGTTTGAAGTAAACTAAATCACTTTTATTTTATTTTTACACACACACACACATTCACGCCTGTTATCCCCGAAGGGGTAGGCAGAGGCGCAACTAGTGCACCCACTTTTCGCCGTTATTCCGTCCCATGATGTGATAGGGGGCGAGCCTATCGCCATATCGGGCACAAATTCCAGACTCCGAGCTGATACTGAATAGAAAAACTCAATATCACTGCCCGACCCGGGGATCGAGCCCGAGACCTCAGCTTTGCAGTCGTACTGTACGACTACGCCACCGAGGCAGTCTTTATTTAGTTTTATTTTATTTTTGTGAAGAGAAAAATAAAATTAGCAACAACCCAAAAGTATGTAGGCAATGTGAAATTTTGAATTTGTGCAGCTACTTATACTGGTGACTATACAGTCAGCCAATAAGTAGCTAAGCAAATTTTAAACTTCAAATCGCCTCTACACATTTGTGTTCATACTAATTCTCGTTACCTCTGCACAAAAATAAAATAAAGGTAGTTTACTTTACTTCACACAGTTTTTTTTATTAAACTTAACGCATATAGGTGATGTGAAATGTTGTATATGTAAAGCTACTTATGAAGCTTACTGTATAAATTTTATTTTTGTGCGCTCCTTTATATGAAATTTAATTATACCAAATCTAACTCTCCTTTGTGCGCGCAATGAATAAAAGGGGTACAAAGATTTTTCGTCACGTGTTACTATATAGATAGATTACCAAGACATAGAATGGCAGTCTCTCTGTAGACTGCACCAATGAGTCAGCTTCTCTCGAGTAGTTCTATTATCTCCAACTAATAAGACATGGTAGAGTCATTCTGTAGACGCATATTATGCAGCGCAAGCGCGATTATTTGACATAATAATACGCTCTTGTTTTTTTATAATGAAGATTTTTGGATCTGCCTTTATGATGATAAACGAGGCTTAAAAAGAGTATTGTCCCTACGGTAGGCAGCGGCTTGTCTGCGTCCCTGGTATTGTCCAGGCCATGAGAAGCGGTGACGCTTACCATCAGGCGGGCTGCTAGCTCGTCTGCCTATACTGATATATAAAAAAAACTCAAGAGCTTTCGTATTTACGTTTATTCACCTCGTGGTTTGCCACAGTAATCTACTACTCTTGCCACTGGGATCATGTTCAGACCACCGTAAACCTTATACGTTTGGAATTTGACAAGCCGTCAAGTGAACTGAAGTATGAAATGCATACACCCCATGTTCTACCAAACGTGCTTAATAACATTTATTATTTACTAATATTAAAAATGGCAATTTATTTCATACCTCTACTATATCAACTATTTCAATAGTCAATAACCATCAATTCGTTCAACAATTATCGTTACTCATTTTCATATTACGAAGGTCGTATAATATCGAAAGAGTTTTTAGCAACTTGACACGTGCTATTAATGAGTGTTATGTGAGCAGCCAGGGCCGCGCCGCGCCGTCCCTATGTGCGAAGTGTGCGACGCACACATAGGCGCAAAAGCAATGTGGGCGCCGGAATCAAGATGAAACGTCAGCGTTAATTGTACTTATATTTATTATACTACAACCTCTTTTTCATGGTCAACTAGGTAAGAAAGTACCTACTTTCTTGATTAACAATAAAAATTATTAATTTCGAAACAGGACGACAAAAATCAGGGGCGCTTCATAGATTGCGAACACAGGCGCTGTCTTGGGTCGGCGCGGCCCTGTGAACAGCGTGATGGCGTAAGACGTTGCGCAAACTGAGGTTACGTGCAATCTTGTACCAACATACGACGTCTATCGCGTTTAGATATGAAGTAAATTACCTGTGGTATTTAATGATATTTACATTGATCTCACACGTAAAGAAAAGCATTAACGGAGGAATTGAAAGCTAATATTTAAGAATTGAGTGTGGTTTAAACAATCTTGTCTACACCTTACACTAAAAATGCTATTAAAATATATAAATTACTGGATATAATAAGACTTAACATCTTATGTATCGGGATGACGAGCGCAGTGGAATGCCACACAGTACTTTGTAACTCAAGGTGTTGGATGGTGTTTCTACTGTTTATGGGTGGTCGTATCGCTTACCAGCCGGCTAACGGCATGCTCGCCTCGTCAATCAATGAAATAAAAAAAAAACAAAACATCAGAAACTATTTGCTACATAAACCAATATCCTTATTTTGTGTATACAGAGCAATATTTTATCACCTTCTGATTGTTCATACCAAGACGTTACTAATATTAATCAAAACATATCTTTACATTGCGATATTTCATTTGTATGACCTACATTTCATATCAAAATATACATAAAATCATGACTTATATATAAAATAATAGATTAATAATTGGAAAGTTAATGCGGTCGATATATATTGTTTATTTGTTTAGAATAATGCTTTGTTGACAATAACATGCTTTGTTTCTTGTCTATATTTTATTATTGTAAATGCAATTTTACGTTTTCAATCATTTTAACTATGTCTTATCTTCCTTATGTATTAGCAAGTTATTGCTAAAATTTTATGATATAGTACTTATTCTAATGTAGTTTTCAAGCACCAATAAAACTACGGGCTCATGTTTGAATCGTACCATACCACACTAGCCCTGTATTATATACTTTTTTTTTTGTCGACGCGGAGAAAGTGACTTATTACTACCGCCCAGTGTTCAAGGGGAACGACTGAGTGGTTATGTTGGGTTCACCGTGCCTTACGACCCGACGTTGAGCCGCCCGGAGAAATGGAAAACGTCGGGCGACCGCCGGGCCGAGTCCCTAACCTATGTACACCGCACGGCATACCAACGAAAACTCCGCGGTGGCTATCTTCGGCGAATTAGGGACGGCTGCGGGCTTCCTCCGACTATACTGCCCACTGCTGAGCACGGGCTTCCTCTACTGCTGAGAGGGTTCAGGCCTTAGTCCACCACGCTGGCCTAGTGCGGGTTGGCAGACTTCACATACCTTCGAAATTCAGAGAACCTCTATGGTATGCAGGTTTCCGCACGATGTTTTCCTTCACCGTTACAGCGAGCGATAATTCACAAAAAATACACACATAACTTTTTTTGAAAAGTCAGAAGTGTGTGCCCTTGGGTTTTGAACCTGCGGACATTCATATCGGCAGTCCGTTCCACTCCCAACTAGGGTATCGCCGTTTACCGCCGCCGTTTGAATCGTAGATATGTATTATTCGAAAAACAAACCGACTTGCGTTTTGAATCCACTATAACAGACAGTGAAAGTACGCTGTAGATTAGGAGTTTTGGGTACCATTATTCTCTGAGCCAAAGTTAGGTAGTTTGGAAAGGTCAATGTAGCTAACGTAATCACTAGGCATAATGAGACTTACCATCTTATGTCTTAGAGTGACGAGCACCGTGAAGTGGCACGCAGTAGGTACTTTGTATTTCGAAGTTGTGTCTGGTTTTGCTGCTGTTTATAAGCGGTCGTATCGCTTACCATCAGGCAAGCGGCATGCTCGTCTCGTAATTTAATGCAATAATAAAAAAAGTTATTCTTAGTGCGATGTTAGCACTTCACACATATTCCGGGTAATCGTGACTTACTTAGTAGAGAGGTATTATAGTACCGGAACATTATGACGTTATACCGGTGACGTATTCCGGTTTACCGAGACAAATGGCGACCACACCGTAGGTATACAAGCAATATACGATCCTAAGTTACCTATGATAAACATTTAAACAAGGACGTCGCGTCGCAGCATCGTAGGTAAACTTTTAAACATATGCATAACCTTTTAGTGACACTCCGAGGTCATTTAAACAATTCCAGGAGTCAAAATTCAAGTCAAGACGTTTTGTTAACAAAAATATTAATAGCCTAACCGTGTACGATTTTTATTTCTTAACATTACATTACTCAGTCGGACTCAGACTGCCTCGATGGCGGTATGACTGCAATGATGAGTACTGGGGTTCGATCCCCGGGTCGGGCAAAGTGATACTGGGTTTTCTATTTAGTTCACCTCGAAGTGTGGAGTTTGTGCCCGATATGACGATAGGCTCGCCCCCTCTCACATCATGGGACAGAATACGCGAGGGGAAAAGTGGGTGCACTAGCTGCGCCTCTGCCTACCCCTTCGGGGATAAAAGGCGTGAGTGGTGTTCTACTTACATACACCCGGTGTCATTGCGTTTTCGCTCACTTGAAGTTCATTTTCTGGTAGAAAATAATGACTGAAAAATCTGTTATTGAATATCCCGTCAAAACTGGGTATATTTCGCACCTTTAGAACGAAAACGACACAATTCAAAAAGATAGAAAATTGAGTTGTCATTTTTAAATGTCTAAAAACTAGTACCTTATTTTTAAAAATATAATAAAAAAGGGACCGATATAACAGATTTGTCCTTTTCCTGCTTGAATATGGCTGAATTTGAACTATTATTGTATTGAGAACTTCGTTTTACGTAATTTTATGACGATAACTCAATTTTCTATCTTTTTGAGTTGTGTCGTTTTCATCCTAGAGGTGCGATTTGTTAAAACAAGTTCTTCCCAAACTTTGTATTCATTACAATTTAATAACCCTGAGGTTAGTAAGAATCAAATTAGTTTAAATAATAAGGTGTAAAATTCACCCCGTGCGTTTTTTCTTTATTTATCAAATCAACAGTATAAATTACATAAATATTTACATAACACAACATTAAATTAATAAAAAACATTATTACATAACCATTATTTACGAGGCACCGTGTATATTAATAATGCTGAATATTATAGCTCTACTAGCTTTTGCCCGCGGCTCCACCCGCGATAAAAAGTTTTTCCGGGATAAAAGTCCCGCTTTATGTTTTCTCGGGATAAAAAGTAGCCTATGTGCTAATTCAGGACATGATATACACGTGTGCCAAATTTCATCGAAATCCGTTCAGTAGTTTTTGCGTGAAAGAGGAACAAACATCCATACATCCAAACATCCATACATTCTTACAAACTTTCGCCTTTATAATATTAGTAGGATAGTAGGATATACTGTTCCATTGCTGACCACGAACCTTCTCCACTACTGAGTTTAAGTGCACCAGCCTAGTGCATTTTGGCCATGGAACAAGTGTGACCTACACCATCAGTATGTCGACTTCCACTGCTTTATAGGCCTCCTTGAGCGCCAACCATCCCATAAACTCTACATACCTATTTAACATTAATTAGATTCGCGTGGTAAACAACACTGTGAATCGCACTTGTTAAATATTGTAGAGTAGAAACGTGTTGTGCGAATAACACGCTCGTGCGTGTCACTTTAAGATAGTTGTCACGTTAACAATAATATTGTCACGTCTATCAGTAAAGAGACAGAGAGAAGGATGAAAATGAAAATGAAAATGAAAAAATATTTATTTTACAACGAAGTATGTTTCCACAAAGAAAATACAGAGTATGGATCAACAGTCTTGAATCTACAAGTGTATTAACAACGGTCCCCACACTAGGCAAGCCTGTATCGTGGGGTCCCGTGTGATCACACAGGGGTTCCTTCAACCACACTTACGCAATAGTTCCTTTGGTAACATAAAATGAGATCTTATTTAGTATATCACTAATACAATATTAAAACTTAAACTTATACCTACAACGTTAATGTGTTTATAAAAAATTTATTATTAATTTGGAATAACGTACGAATAATTATGATTGGTTACGAAATATATAAGTACATACTAATATTGTATAATATATATAAATAAAAAGAAATATATATCATTATACTTATATACATAACATGTAACTGCACTGAAACTCTACTTTATGGTATATTATAGTATTATAAATAAATTATTTACATAAAGGTTTTAATTATATGCTCACTATCCTCATATGTGAGGTGGTTTAATAGAAAGTTACGCAATTTTATTTTTGCCTCTCTTACTGAGCTTAAACGTATGTCACACAATTTAGCAATGTTGTTATAAATATATGGAAATATGAAGGGTTGGAAACGGGTTGCAAACGCGGTACGTGCAGTTGGTTGTGGGACTCTGAAAATTCTTCTGCTGACTATGTCCTTGTATACGGGAGAATTAAGGATTGACTTATGAATGTTAAGGACTGATGATTGTATGAACAATTTACGAACAGTTAGGATTCTTGAATCGTGGTATAGTTGGCTAGTGGGATAGCGACGGGGTTTATTCAGCATGGTTTTTATTACTGCTCTTTGTGCTCTTTCTAGTTGCAACATATATGACTTAGCAGCGCCTCCCCAAGCTGAAATACAATATGAAAGCTGAGATTGACATAAGGCAAAATAGGTGGTTCTTAGTGTATCTATACTAGCAACAGGCCGGAGGTTTCTCATTATGCTTATTACTTTTCTAACTTTACCAGACAAGGCATCAATGTGTTTCTGATAGTTAAGTTTCTGATCGATAAATATTCCTAGATATTTGACCACTTCTGCTTTAACTAGACATTCACAACTGCAATCGGGATTTTTTAAGCAGTTTGATGAATGGATTTTCAGTGATAATGATGATGGTGGCGCAGATGCGGATGTTATTTGAAAACATATGTAGTTGGTCTTTTTTAGGTTAAGTGTAAGCAGGTTGCCTTTTAACCAATTGGAGATCATTTCCATGCCTATCTCAGCATTCGAGAAGGCATTCTGCCAATCTTCACCATGAAATAACAACACTGTGTCATCGGCATAGCAAATGATTTCGGTGTGTTTAAGAGGAAGCTTATGGATGTCATTCATGTAGATATTAAATAAAGTAGGCCCCAGAATACTGCCTTGTGGAACACCGAAAATTACATCCATAAAATCACTAACTTTATTATTGACTTTCACACAATGTCTCCTGCCTGTCAAATAGCTACTGAACCATGCTAGGGAAACACCTCTTATGCCAATGAGATCTAACTTTTTCAGTAAAATTGGTATTGACACCGTGTCAAACGCCTTCGATAAGTCTAAGAAAACAGCTCGGATTAGGTAAATATATGTTAACTATATCTTCTAGCAGGCCCGACAGACGTTGCTCTGCCCTAAAAAGGAAATAGAATCCTAGAACCCGAGTACAGCGCTACCTACCGGTTCCAATTATTAATCTAAACCACTCTCTCATATGTAAGAGTCCGTCTGGGTGGGCACCATCGCAATGTTTATTTCTACCGCCAAGTAGCAGTGTGCATGCACTGTTGTGTTTCGGTTTCAAGGGCATTGTAGCCAGTGTAACTACAGGACATAATGAGACTTAACATCTTATGTCTCAGGATGACGAGCGCAGTGGAATGCCACCAAGTACTTTGGAAATCATGGTTCTGGATGGTATTTCTACTGTTTATGGGTGGTCGTATCGTTTACCATCAGGCGAACGGCATGCTCGTCTCGTCATCCAATGCTATATAAAAAAAAACTCGAATCCACATGAAGACAAAAAAAAATCATTAAAATCGGTCTAGTTGTTTAGGAGGAGTTCGTGACACGCGCACAGTTTGTAAAACGCGAAAGTTTGTAAGTATGGATGTATAGATGTATGGATGTTTGTTACTCTTAAACGCAAAAACTACTGAAAGGATTTCGATGAAATTTGGCACGCGGGTAAATCATGTCCTGGATTAATGTATAGGCTACTTTTATTCCGAGAAAATATAAAGCGGGACTTTTGTCCCGGGAAAACTCATTCACGCGGGTGGAGCTCGCGCAAAAGATGATAGGTTTATAAATTGTTTATGGAGAAGGTCGAAAATGCCATACATTTTCGACCTTCTTCATCATCATCAATTGGTAGTACGATAATTTTTTTTGACGTATAGTATTTTCAAATGACCATAAAGAAATACTTAACCTGAACTTACTCGATACTAATACTTTTTTCAATAGGATATTTATGAATATAATGAAAGCACGATCAACATCCGGTAAATATGTCAATATATAAGCCTTTTAAAATCAATGGTAAGCCTAAATGACAAAAAACTAAAAAGTGACGTCATCAGGAATTGTGATGCGCGCGAAAGAAAGATTTAGTATGCTATCCTCGCTGTACTTTTTTTTTTCGCGGAGAAAGTGACTTATTACTACCGCCCAGCCTTCAAGGGGGACGACTGAGCGGTTATGTTGGGTTCACCGTGCCTTACGATCCAGCGTTGAGCCACCGGGCCGAGTCCCTAACCTATGTACACCGCACGGCATACTAACTAAAACTCCGCGGCGGCCTTCTTCGGCGCATTAGGGATGGCTGCGGGTTTCCCCGGACTCATAGTGTCTAAGTTGTCGTCCGCAGCCGCCCCTGCGCGGTGCCGCCTAATGCAGCCCGTCTCCTGTATGGGGGGGCTCAGAAACCCCCGCGCACCGAAGGATGCCCTCGGCGTCAACGGCAGCGTGAGGCCTACCTGCCACACTGCCGTCCATCACGGGGGTCGCAGAAATGTGCTAAAAAACACGCACAAAATTAAAGACGGACAGCCCCCTGCCGCCCGCCCGCGACCTCCGGTGGCCCCTATTAGTCACCTTTTACGACAGGCAGGGGATACCGTGGTGGAAATCTCCAAACGCCCTCAATCCACAGGGCGGATCCTCGCTGTACTTGCGATATGAAATATTAATTACTGCCTCGTTTTTGACCAATTTTGTTGCTGATTACTGTCGAGACGAATGTCCGCAGGTTCAAACCTAAGAGCACGCACCTCAGATTTTTGTAAAGTTATGTGTGTATTCTTTGTCAATTATCGCTCATTTTAACGGCGAAGGAAAAACATCCTCAGGAAGCCTGCATATCTGAGAAGTTCTCTATAAGAATTTCGAAGATATGTGAAGTCTGCCAACCAGCACTAGGCCAGCGTAGTGGACTAAAGCCTAACCCCTCTCAGTTGTAGAGGTGGTCCGTGCTCAGCAGTGGGACAGTATATAATACAGGGCTGGTATGGTTAATGTAGATTTCACAAAACAGCTTTTTTCCATAAGTATTATTTGCTATTACATTAGAATAATTGTCAAAATCTACCATAGTGAACAACGGATAAGCAAGCTGAAGTGGCAATGGGCAGGGCACATAGTTCGAAGAACTGACGGCAGATGGGGCAAAAAAGTTCTCGAGTGGAGACCACGTACTGGCAAGCGCAGCGTCGGCCGTCCACCTGCAAGGTGGACCGATGACTTGGTAAAGGCCGCAGGAACGCGCTGGATGCTGGCCACTTTTGACAGGTCCATCTGGAAATCTTTGGGGGAGGCCTATGTTCAGCAGTGGACGTCATGTGGCTGATGATGATGATGATGACCATAGTGAACTACCCTATTTTTATCGTGCCACAGTTTTATGCCTTTTATCTTTGCCTCTCGTTACCATACTCATAAAAGATAATCAAAATATGGACATACCTTATTACAATTGTAGGCTCACTAACTGTCTTGCTAAATCATTCTACGTTTATCAGTAAAGGTGTTAACTCTACAAACTACGTTGAGCCAATAATGAGTTTTAATGGTCTTGAAATATGTTACTGACAGACTGCCTCGGTCGCGTAGTTGTATTACGGTACGACTGCAATGGTCTCAGGTTTGATCCCCGGACCGGGTAAAGTGATATTGGATTTTTATTCAGTATCAGCTTGAAGTCTGAAAATTGTGCCCGATATGGCGATAGGTTCACTATTACATCATGGGACGGACGTGCATAAATTGCACCTCCGCCTATCCACAGGGGCGGTTCCGTACGACAACTTAGACGTGAGTCGGAGGAAGCCCGCAGCCGTCCCTAATGCGCTGAAGATGGCCACCGCGGAGTTTTGATTGGTATGCCGTGCGGTGTACATAGATTAGGGACTCGGCCCGGCGGCCGCCCGTTTTCCATCTCTCCGGGCGGCTCAACGTCGGGTCGTAAGGCACGGTGAACCCAACATAACCGCTCAGTCGTTCCCCTTGAACACAGGGTGGTAGTAATAATTCACTTTCTCCGCGTAAACAAAAAAAAAACCTCTGCCTATCCAGTTCAAACCAAGCCGGCATAATTGTGTCGACTAGCGAGGTAAAACCATCTCTTGTCAGTACACTCTCTATCTGGACCCGTCTCCGCTTACCATCTGATCTGAACGTTCTGATCTGAACATTCTGAAGTCACTAAACTTGAGGTTAGAATACCTCCTTAGTTCATTATTTTTGTCTGCCGCTTTGCTATGGAGGGAAGTGGACAATTAATATTTCCAACTCCTCCCTATCTTTCTTTTTGATTAATTTCGTTGCGGGTTACAGACATATTAGTGTTCCCTGAGACTCGCCGAGCTTCACCGCTCGGTGTCATAAAATGCGTGCCACTGCTTATCCTGGCTTACAGGAGTTGCAGTGGCGGGTGTGAGGGCGGAATAGTCTCTTACCATCTGATCCAGTGGGGTCACATTGACCTTTGAAATAAATATCCCTATGTAGTTTCCTGGATATAAATGTATATATAGTACTTTTATCTTATGGACCTTATTTATCTGTGAGCCAAAAAACATCCAAATCCGACCAGCATTTTCTAAGTTTATTTTTAACAAACATCCAAATATTCAATGTGTGCAAAAATGTTCACATTTGTAAGAAATAAACCGTTTAGCGGTTACATAATAACCGCTAAATAAATTTGGATGGAATTTGGCACACGATAGACCAAGTCCTTGACTGATAACCCAGAAAAGCGATACTTTTAGGGCGGAATATCACTTTACAAATGTACGATATACATAAAATGCTTGACACGGCAGACTTGTGATCTAGAGGTGAACCTAAAAGGTTTTAAATTAGTCGCTTTTTTTATGACATTGAATGACCAGACGTGCATGCCGTTCGCGTGATGGTAAGCGATAGGGCCACCCATAAACAGTAGCAACACCAACCAGCACCTTGAGTTACAAAGTACTGTCTGGCACTCATCTGCATCTTTCCTGAGACGAAAGATGTTAAGGTTTGTTATGCCCAGTAGGTAGTTACACTGGCTACAATGTCCTTCAAACCGAAACACAACAATGCATGCACAGTGCACACTGCTGCTTGGCGGTAGAAATAAACATCGCGGTAGAACTACCCACCCAGACGGACTCATACATATGAGAAACCAGTAAAATATGAAATTACTTGATTTTGCCAGTGGCTCCGTCCGCGTTTAAAAGTTTTTCGGGGATAAAAGTCGCGCTTTTTATTTTCCCGGGATAAAATGTAGCCTAAGTGTTAATCCGGGATATGATCTACCCGTGTGCCAAATTTCATCGAAATCCGTTTAGAAGTTTTTGTGTGAAAGAGTAACAAACATCCATACATACTTGCAAACTTTCGCGTTTATAACATTAGTAGGATTAATATGAGTATTTATATGAGATTATTCATGTTCCATATATTTTAGCTATAAAGATAAAGTCCCATGACCGCAATATCAGATGGATGCATATCGGTGATTTCTCCCAAAATACTTTAAACAGATACAATAGATTGGCGGGCGTTTATCCTTGTCATACGCCTTAGTCCACCACACTGGCCTAGTGCGCGTTGGCAGACTTCACGTCTCTCGAAATTCTTACAGACAATTATTTTAATGTGCGTTTTTATTTATTTTAAAACAAAATATTATATAAATTTTTCATGTGACCTTAAAGGGACAGCTAAGTATCGTATGGAAGCCATTGTAAAATAATTCATTTGTAAAAATTTCCATTAGTCAATTAATGTCTTTCCTTTCTTTATATAAATGAGCAGTCGAGTTTCTGAATAAGATAATATTATTAACTATACTGTTTAATGACTTTGAAGATAAAAAAGATTATCCTTTATCATTAAGCGACGACTGCCACATATAATTACACACCTACACAAACACAGTTAAAACATGATACTCATTTTAACTTCTGCTACGTATATAAAAAATGTTTGCGTGAGCAGCGAAATCGACATATAATTAACCTACTTTTAGTTTCTACTTATATCAACTTAGGTAATGGAATGTTTACTAATTAAAGTAATAATTAGTGCAATTTTATCAATACTAATTATGATGAAGTCGTTTGAAATGGAAGAGTTTACAAACTTGGATGCCACACCATACTATACCAGCCCTTTATTATATAAAGCCACGGGCCTCCTCTACAAATGAGAGAGTTTAGGCCTTAGTCCACCACGCTGGCCTAGGGGGGTTGGCAGTTTCCTTCACCGTAAACCGAACAATAATTGATAAATACACAGGCAACTTCAAAAAGTCAGAGGTATGTGCCTTGGTTTTGAACCTGAGGACATATCTCGGCAGTCCATTCCACTCCCAACTAGGCTATTGCCGCTAAGTTATACCTATAAGCTTGGATTAGATGTCTTAAAACGAGCTTATCTACATTATGCTATAATTTGACCAAGAAATTTACTGATTACTTATTAGGGTGGTTTTCTATATTTTATTTTGTTCATTATTTTATATTTAACAGAAAATAATACAACATGGAATAACTTCAGTGAAATTAGTATCAAAATTGGTTGAAAAATGAAACAGTTATTCATTTTTTAAATATTGTTATGAGCAAAAGTGGTGGCGGGCTTAGTGCGCTATCTCTTTTCCACGCACGCAGCGGTATGGCTGGTCACACTCGGTGACGTCACAGTCTCCTGCTTTCTTATTTGCAAAATGTCACTTCCACCAAATTTTAAAACTTTGTAACTGATTTATTATTTACTTAAAATTTTTCTTTTTTACTTTGGATTCCAAAGAATTGTAATAAATGTATTTCTTTGTTGTCAACTAACCTATTCAAAGAAGAGAAAGGATAAAAAATTTCTGTAGCTTTGTATAAAAGCATTCCTTTAAGATTATAATAATCATGGTGATTTTCAAAAAATTCATCGACTAAAATTGTAAAACATAAAGCGCGTGAAAACAATGCACTTCAGTAACTAAACGTCGCATATTAAACTAATTATGATTTAAATTAAAAACATAAATGAAGCAATCCTATTGCAACACATTAGCTTGCTGTGAAAACCTAATGGGGCTGATAAAAATAACAAGTTGATAACAGTTTAGCGATTATTCAGGTAATAGTGAGATAGCGATCACTCTGCCTAAATCTGTTTATTTTTAGCCTAAATAGTGTGTAGTGTCTAACAAAGAACAAAAGTAAGTACCTAACCTTTATTATATTTGTATAAATAATATTTATTTTTAAAGCCAGCTCTATGTATTTTTGTGTTCCATTTTTTATGGGTATATTTTTGTTTGATATTTTTTGTAATTTGTTGATAAACTAAATGGAGTTGACGATTCTTAATTAATATTTTTTTTTTGCTTTGGTTATTCATTGAATATTAATTTACAGTAATGATGGATGAAAGAGAGCCCGAATTATCAGAAGAACAAAACCATATAATTCAGTCGATCTGGTTCAGGCTGATTCTCACTCCGCTAGCCGTCGCGCTGTGTGTTCTCTTGTATCTAATGTACAACTGCCACAAAACTAATAAAGAAATGTAAGTAATTTCATTTACTACTTAAATAAAGATTCGAAAGTCGTTTCGGTTTCATTCAATGGTGGTAGTTCTCTCATATGTAAGAGTCGGTCTGGGTGGGTTTGAATTTGAATGGGATGGCATTGAATGACGAGAAGAGCATGCCGTTCGCCTGATGGCAAGCAATACGACTACCCATAAACAGTAGAAACACCATCCAGCACCTTGAGTTACAAAGTACTGTGAGGCATTCCACTGCGCTCGTCATCCTGAGACAAGATGTTAAGTCTCATTGTGTCCTATAGTTACACTGGCTACAATGTCCTACAAACCGAAACACAACAGTGCAAGCACACTGCTTCTCGGCGGTAGAAATAGACATTGCGCTGGTACCCACCCAAACGGACTCTTACATATGAGAGTCCAACCACCAGTAGACTGGAGAGGGATAACCATAGCTCATCAGCCGACCATATCTAGACCCCTCTCTGTCTACCATCAGGTGCCAGGTGCAGTGGCGTCACTGTCGTGCACGTATACAAAAGATAGTCGATAATGAATTTCGGCCATAAACGTTTAAGTCCACTTCTAATTATTAAGGTAGAGTTTCCTAATCGGTCCATCTTTAAAGCGATTGTATGGTCTCGTGAAATCATTCATAATTTACGAAATATTAGAAATTACTCAAATTCATTTTATATGAATCTGTTTCGTTTTTTTAATTAATTAAGACTACGCCTTTTATCCCCGAAGGGCTAGACAGAGGCGCAACTAGTGCACACAATTTTCGCCGTGCGTATTTCGTCCCATGATGTGATAGGGGGCCAGCCTATCGCCATATCGGGCACAAATTCCAGACTCCGGGCTGATACTGAATTTAAAAACCCAATATCAATCGAACCCAAGAACTCAGCATTGCAGTCATACCGCCATAGAGGCAATCTTATATAATTAGTACATCAAAATTCCATAACGCACGATATTTACTTCAGGATAAATTATCGAACAGACTAAAAATAGACCGCCGAGAGCATCAAATATGAAATACTAAAAAGAATGTTTATCACAAAGAATTAAGCATTGTAAACAGACGTAAATGTACATAATGTTTTTGATAATGCTCCTTACTTCATGCAATCGGTAACGAGTAATTGAACGTACCACAATGCGAATGGAAATGTTTGAGTTAATTTGTGTACTCCTACTGCCAGTTATTACTTGTTTTGTGTATTTAATGTTCGTTATTTGGATTTATTTGAAGAGACACTGTGTTGCTAGTAAGTATTTTTATTTATTATTCGGTATTTGAGTGATCTAACTTACTAACCTAATATCAGTAAATTTATTTCTCTCCGCTATTATTGACAAAAAGTTGTTATATTTGAGTAGTATATTATGGTATTCTGTTTAATAGTAATCGTAAATCGAATGAATCTCCGAGAATGTTTATAAAAATCCTTCTCTGTGCTCAATTTTATTACAAGATATTCATGTGTGACATTCGCGCGTTGTTTGCCAGTATCAAGAATATATAAGTAGTATTTGGTAGTATTGATTATTTTTTAGCAACCATCGTTTATTGGTCGGAGAGGCTTCTTCTTTGTTTATTGTATTCTCGTTTTATTAAATTGTTAATTTAATTTTATAAGAGACACATCTCTCGTACTCATAATAAATAAATTATTAAGTTTGTGGTCACCCACTGATCGAAAATTGACGGCCATAAATTATATTTTCTGCACTCCAAAGTTCATACTTTAATTATGCCATATCTTACACTCCTCCATGCGCCCAGTTTGTTTTATTTATTTTTTTATTCGAGCACGGCACCTCACCTGATGGTAAGCGCGATACCGTCCAGATAGAATATCGAATTGCAGCAGATGGTTATGTCTTGCCATTCGACACAATCATGCCGGTCTACTTAGCGCATGGTGAGTAGCACCTCGTACTGTAAAATCTCCGCATCTGAGACACAGGAGTTCAGATGCCAAGGTTTCGCGAATTTGTTTTCGGAATTACAATAAACATTTTATTTATTTATTTAGCTTATATGCTTAATAGGGGTACAAACTTATTTTCACGTATTGATATAAATATACTCAAATAGAATTAATTTGTACGGAAATTTTCATTACTGACTAGGACCTTCACAAATTATCTCACGTTTAAGAACTATAATTTCACTTGAAGACGTCGCAAGGCCAAGTGACGTTTACGCACATGTAATGCAGGAAGTAACAGTACAATGACATACTTGGTTTAAAATACACTACCGGTAAAATAATAAAGAAATATAAGTTAAAGGAGTCCTTTAAAAATTTTCCAGTTCCAATCTGACGTTCCACCCTTAAATCTCAGATGGATGAATCATTGCTAGCAATTATTGTACGTAATGGGGTATATACTTTTTTTGTGGTTGTTCTTGAATTTTTTATATGTTATAGAAAATAAGACAAAAGAGATTTTTTCCGTAAAATTGGCATCCATCTGGATTGAAAAATTAAGCATTTATTTATAGTTATTATTATACTAGCTTTTGCCCGCGGCTCCGCCCGCTTTAAAAAGTTTTTCCGGGATAAAAGTCCCGCTTTATATTTTCCCGGGATAAAAAGTAGCCTATGTGTTATTCCAGGACATGATCTACCCTTGTGCTAAATTTCATCGAAATCCGTTCAGTAGTTTTTGCGTGAAAGAGGAACAAACATCCTTACATCCAAACATCCAAACATCCATACATTCTTACAAACTTTCGCCTTTATAATATAAGTAGGATTACATCCAAACATCCAAACATCCATACATTCTTACAAACTTTCACCTTTATAATATTAGTAGGATAACTGATTTTTCAACCAATTTGAATGCTGATTTTATTTTTCGCACTAATTTCTGTAACCTATAACATGATGAATAATGTCAAAATCAAACATTGGAAACTACCCTACTGTTGAAAGGAGACTTTAGTTCTATCAAATTCTATCAGATTTCAAAACGAATCAATTTTCTACGAATCATGTCTAGTCTTAGATCATATACTTGTCTAGATTCTAGAACAATTCTTTCTCCTCCCTTAGCTACAAATTGTTGGTTATTTGATATCTTGTGACTATTTATTATCTCATTACAGTTAAGTGAGATAATTATTATTGCATCATCCACTGATAACGCATTGTTCTTTGTTTACATGTGTGCTGTGTTCATTATTATGTAATAGATACAGGTTTAAATTACCTTAGTTCTATAATAAACCATTGTCGGCGAGAGGTGACATTATTCGCCTTTGAAGTTTGAACAGTTATAGCAGAGAAAGGTTAATCAAAGAATATTTTGCTTCTTTAAATCTTTTAAGACGATTAATCACTTTTACTTAACACTAAAGAGAGAGTTACAAATGTTATATGTAATAATTTTTTGTTGTATTAATTACCGCCCGAGGAGAACATTTTCTGACCAAATAAATCTTCTCAGCAAAGAGCAGGTCAGGAGTACCCTTAACAGACGAAAATGTATGAAAAGAACTATGAATGTGGAAGAGGCGAAAGAGGTTTGTCAAGATCGTAGCATGTGGCGCTCAATAGTCTCTGCCTACCCCTATGGGATAAGGGCGTGAGTGTGTATGTATGTATGTATGTATGTATTAATTTGGCAGTCAGCGAGTGACTGTCATACACGTAATCTATTTATATTAAACCAGACTTCTGCTCGCGGCGTCGCCCACGTGCATGAGTTTTTCCGGGATAAAACTCCCGCTTTATATTTCCCCGGGATAAATTATACATATAAACCTTCCTCTTGTATCACTCTATCTATAAAAAAACGCATTAAAATCCGTTGCGTAGTTTTAAAGATCTAAGCATACATAGGGACAGACAGCGGGAAGCGACTTTGTTTTATGCTATGTAGCGAGTAGTGATGTGAAAGTTTGTAATAACGTTAAGAGGCATGATTCTCTATGACATTGTTAACTCGTAACGCGGCCGCGTCACGTTCACTTCGTGTAATGGGCGTAAAATGGTATTCTGTATGCCAATTTCCATAGTGATAAACGCGATGAGTTACGTTACGCGCTTGTTACGAAGGGTGAAAATAACGCGTGTCATAGAGAATAAGGGGGCAGGAAATTGTTTGTTTGTTAGATGTAAACGCAAAAACGAATGAACGGATTTTGATATGTAGCATACGGATAGACTATTCTGTATTAGCATATAGGTTCCTCATTATTCTAGTAGTTTTCCCTACGAGTACAAATTTGAATTTTTAAACATATAGCGCTAGCGTTGTGCGGATGGCGCGTTACATAACTACAGTTAGTGCATTCAAATAAGCGATCAACCTAAAAGTAAAAAAAACGTGATCTTTGACCTAAAAGTTACGACGCAGACACAAGGCTGTATGAGCTTTTAGAAAGCCAAAATTAGAAATATATGAAAATCCAGCTTATTCTCTCATACACAGATTGATCCCTTTTTATGCTAAAGTGACTGAATTAATTGGTTTAGGGACTTTTATAGTGGCAAAGGCATTTCACGCGAGGGAATCTGCGAGCAGTAAACAATATAACACTATGTGATGTAAAATCTATGTCTATATATATAAAAAAACATCTAATTAGGTACACGGTGTCAAACTTCATTGAATACCTTGAAATAAAAACTTATCTACACATTAAGTAACAAATACGACAAAAATTAATCATCAAACGATGTTACAAACTAGACTCTTAAGTAGAACTCATTATAAGTCAGGCAGATATAATGGAATATAAGTAGTAAGGGATTCGACGGTTCTGGAGCACGTTCGGGGGTCGGTTGGCGCCACTCTGGCCTAGTTCGTCAATAATTTCGATTGCTCCAATTTCGCCGCGTACAATCCGCGAATTAACCCGCGGATCAAATTAATACCTACCGCGAAAAATTCCGCGGATTTAATTAATACCTACCGCGAAAAATTCCGCGGATTTAATTAATACCAACCGCGAAAAATTCCGCGGATTTAATTAATACCTACCGCGAAAAATTCCGCGGATTTAATTAATACCAACCGCGAAAAATTCCGCGGATTCCATTTCATATCGCCCGCGAGATAGGTATAAACCGCGAATTGGAGTTGTATGGTTTACGGTCCCCTCAAGCTTGTACCTTTTCCCTTTGTTTCGTTGTGCTTTTGTATTTCTACTTTCTAACAGCGACCCTTTTTATTTGAAGAATACAAATGTCTTTGTTCCATATTCCTATGGGCTCGTGTTTCTACTTAAGAGCAGTTTACAATTACCCATTACTCACCCTTTATGCATTACGGGCATTGTTTATGATCCATAAAGCAATCGTTACAATACACCATACATTACTCAAATTCTAAGTAAAACCCTTCGGGTCTTCTCATTGTCAATGATTAACTACATGTCCATTATTTTAAACAACAGTTACGGATCCTATTATTCCCATTTCCTGATGCTATGTATTCAATGGAACGTTCAAAGTGAAAGTTGAACATGTTGGATCCTGTCTGCAAGGAAACAATACTCGCTCTCCATATAAAAGCCAAACTCAAAATCACATGGTATCGTATTCCACTCTGTGCTCTCTTCGAAGTGTGATCTCCAGTTGTTTGTAATAGTGAAGTGATAGTAAAACAGTGTAATAGTAAATACTGAAGCTGATATAAAATGAATGTAAGTACCTTCTTATACTTTGATCTAAAATTGTTATAACCAGATGTTTTATTAATTGTATATGTGATGTGTTGTTCACTGGGTTAATGCATTTTAGTTGTATTTGATCTCTTATTTAATTTATCAAAGTTACTGTAGTGCATTTTATTTCACATACCTATAAGTGTTTATCATACAATACTTCCTTAACCGATTTGTTTTATTTACAGTTTTATTTTCGTTACATTTGATCTCTTATTAAATTATCAATGTTACTTTAGTGTACATTTATACTTCGCATACCTATAAGTATTTATCATATAATACTTCCTTAACCGATTTGTTTTATTAACAGTTTTATTTCATTTTATTACAGTTTTCGGAAAATACTTTCAAAAATTACTATTATGCTGAAGATATAGATGAACCTAGTGATGAAGAAGGTACACTCGCCTTTAAAGTCAAAAAAGCGATAATAGCAAACAAAAGATCCATGGAATGCAACAACATTGACGAATTTTTCGAAAAACCTAAGAAAAAGAAGACAACGACAAAAAAATCATGTAGTGTTGGTAGAGCGACGAGTGGTGGTGTTTCATACATCAAAACAAACAGCGATGACAGCAGTTCTGCATCACACCTCATAAAAATTGAGGTGTATGATGTTAATAAAATAAAAAACATCGCACCGACGGAACAATGGAAACATGCTGATGTGCGAGTTAAATATTACGCAGACACCGAGAGTGATAAAAACTTGCAATGTATCAAGGACGCGGTATACAACATAACTAAACAGTTGGCGAGTAAGGACGATTGTGTGAAATATTTTATAGACAACGACAAATGAACAAAGTGCCAGTGCGTATCAGTGTTTTAAAATCATAACTTTAGTCATATACTTTATTCTAAGAAACTATTATTGTAATAACTATACCTATTTTAATTTAATTTACATTGTATTGTATTTTAACTTTGTATTCTTTTAAGTTACATGCTTAACAGATTACTTCGTTTTTTATTCTAGAACTCTTTGTGTTGTTGCTAAGTATTAATGTAAATAGTAATAAGTCTTTTTAGTGTTTTTCATGTTCATGCTTACGATTGTAAAGTTATTACGAACATTCATTAATTGTTTGGAAGAAGTATAAGTTTGTATGGGGTTATTAATTCTCAATAAAGAAAAATCATTCATTCATTTTCATATTTCATTTATTCTCCTCAAAACATGATTTAAATAAACTAGTTAAAAACACATCATTGCATATTGTATTATCACTAAATAATACTTGAAAATCTTTGAGACTCTTACCATAATATTTATAGTACAGATACATTAAACAGTACTCTCCACAAACTATAGTAAAGTCATTTTGAATTCGGCTTGTATTGTAATTCCACATTCTAGAATTCCTCGCTAAAAACATTCGGTGGTATCCTTGAGGTGGTCGACCGTATGAATCAAAGTACTGTCCAAAACCATTCTGATCTATGTGTATGGCAACCCAGTGAGAACCTGGTTTGTTATCAGAGTCTAAGTTGCTAACTACATATGTAGGAGTTACTACATGTATTGGTAGGCGATTGGCTGCATATACATTATATTCAATAGATGGATCAATTTTCTTTAAGTAATTCTGTATTTCTATTGTATTCATTTTTATTTATCGAATCGCTGCAGAATCTTATCAAGTCGAATGATAAAGTGGTAATGTCGTATATAAGGTTAAGAAGACACTATTATGGTACTTATGTGGTAAGTTTTCTTTCTATTTTTGTGGGGTTGCAAGGATTATGGTAAAACAAAAATCTTAATATTTTTTAATTCATTTTATTCGTAACTTACATCTAACAGCAAATCTGAATCAAATTATTCATACTTAATCTAATCTTAAACAGTTAATTTTGTTTTCTTAACTACTATAATCTACTGAAATGTTGCGGTTTTTATCTATTTCAATAACATTATCAAACTCCGCATAAACAATACAATTAATAGTTTGTGATAAAGCTGTTTCAAAACGCACTTCTAATCTCACACTACCATGCTTTACAAGATTCCAATGACTTGAAGAGTTTGCTGATAAATCAGGTGTCAAATCAAATGCCAACATACAATACCCTTGAGCGTATTGTTCTCGGGATATCCCATTACCTTCATTTAGAAAGTGTATACCTGTTCCCGAAAACAATGTATGATATACTGAAGTAAAGTTATTGTTCTCAAATGAGGGTTGTAAAGCCTTTGATGGTATTTGTTGACCGTCTATGTATAAACTAAAAGTATTAATGTCATAATTTTGAAAGTTAAATGGGTTCTTAGTGAGGTTTCCATTGAAAGCAGCGTTATTTACAAATCCTACTATACACCTTTTAGGTAATTGCCCTAAGAAAATGTTATCTAGAGTTTTTCCTTGAACACCTGATGGTATTGTTAAAACTTTAACTTCAGCTCGAGTAATGGGGTATTTGGCTGTGGTAGAAGCTAAGACCTTTTGATGAGCAAGTAACACGCTGGGATTGATTCGTGCTCTACGAATTATCAAAGATGCATCCGTAATAGATACCTTTAATTTAAGGTCACCTGTAGAGGCCATGAGATTGAAATTTTCTCTAGAACGAACTAACTTAACACAAATATCAACACCATTGATTAAAAATTTTTCTTGATTGAATAAATCGCCATGCAAGTGACCAATCATTTCCAATTCTTTGCTTTCACTGGCTAGTTCTTGTCTCTTAGTAAATCCTTTATTAGTATCATCGGTGGAATCCATTTTTCCAGCCGTATCTTCATACCATAAGCCACAGGTGAGGTGAGAAGTTTTTGCCGCAGGAGCATAGTTCAATAAGTTTTCTATATACGCACGATAAGCATATGTGTTATTGGGTGGTGATACAAGTTTTTGATTTAAGTACACATCAAGTTGACTGAAGAGTGAGTGCAACCAATTGTTCACGGGAGCAACGACCGTAGATGCGGTGAGTTTGGTGTTATCTTGATTTACTATTTTCGCTTTCAAGTGAATTAACGTATGAGATAAATCTATGTAGTCATCTCCTGCCCCAGGAATTTGAAATTCTATAGGACCATCATCGGCAAGAGATGAAATTGGTTTATAATGGATCCAATTTCCACTTTCAATGCTAGTTTGAGTCGATGGCAATGCAAACAAATCCAATTCGGACTTAATACATTCACAAGAATGACTATGTAAAAAAGACATTTTAATTAATTGTTAGAAAATATGTCTTTAATTTGTTTTGGAGTAATTTTTGATTTTTTTAGAGCTTTCACTTTCGCGGTCAACGACGGAATGACTCCAGGTAGACGTTTTCGTTTTGTTATATATCCTGATCCAGACATATTGATTTTATTTATTTTTTCATCGGCCTTGCGTTTCAAGTTGGTACCAACTTCTTTAAGACGTGCTTTTATTGAATCTTCCATAGGTCGCGCACTAACCATATCTGTCAATAGCCCAACACCAGCACTTAATGCCTCTTTACCAACAGCTCGAACACCGCTAGACAGTAATGGTAAAACTGACCTAAACAATCCCCCAAGAAAACTACCGATTCCATGTCCTTTTTGATAAGGTGCCCCTTTATATACCACCCCTATGCCTGAACCAGCCTGATGAGAATAATACCGTTGATAAGGGCACGACATGTCGGAGCGTTCAAAATGCATTATAATTTTTTAAAATGTAGTTTAACACACACCGTTCCAAACTGAAATGGTATCTTTTGTCCGGTGCTCGACCTTATATCTATTTCGATGGTATCGAATTCTCTTCGCATTACTGATAAGTAATGTGGAGGTGAAAATACATGCATTTTATTCGCACCATAGATGTATTTTGAGGGATCTAATGGTATAACTCTTAGAAGAGGTGTCATTACATCACCTACAATTTGAGGTTCAACTATATCGCAGTAAACGAATAGTTGAGATGGTAACCCTAAATGTAAATTAGCTGGACATTTTGCTAAATTCTTTTCAACGAGATTTCTGTTTGGTTCAAATCCCAACTGTAAGCCTAGTTTAGGAGATAATGTCACAGATTTAATTGTTTCGTCTAATACAGAAACAGACACAAATTTGGATATATTATCGTAGCGGAATTTGATTTTTTCCCTTATATTATTTAATGCTGATAAAATATGGTTAATATTATCATAGTTTGTGGCAGGTATGTGAGTCTTATAATATACTGTGGATAGTTTGTCTTCATGGGGCATTTTCATGATTTTTGTTATGTAAATAACATTCTCATGATCTTGAACAGTAAACATGGTGCATGGATATTGGAATTCAACGATTCCTACACACCATTCTCCTTCCAATATTATGGGTTTGGGTAATTTTGTTGAAAAAATTGATGTTTTATTCTCAGTAAAGTATTCCATTGAACTATTGCTAAGTAAAGTTAAATAAAAATCCTTCATATTTTTTTCAAACTGGAAGCTAAAATCCAACTATTAAATTTGTTCGGATAACCTTTCCACTTAACTAACACTTGTTGTCTGTTGCCAGAGTAACGAGAGCTAATTATTTTATCGATCTTGTGTTCAATGGTGGGGTCATAAATGACCTTTTGTAATTCTCGTTCATAAAATGTTCCTACTATCTCTTCACCATCTAAATCTTTAATAGTATAAACGGGCCACGGACTACGTTCTATTATGGAAGAAATCACAAATATTTCATCGCTCCAATTAGATTCATAACCTTTTTGGAATACATGTTTATATTTGGTTATTCTAACATGATCACCGAGATGAAACATAGGTAGTATATTTTTTGATGATTTTTCAGATTTTTCATATAAATTACTCCAAACTGTCATTATATTATTAGAATTAACATCTGAAGGACACATTTTAATACTAGAATGAAAACTGTGATTGTAAGAGTGTATCAAGTTCTGCAAAATATCAATATATTTATGTGTATTCTTGTGTGTAAAATAGCGCCACATCTTCATTTTTAGCGTTCTTTGAAATCTTTCTACAATACTTGCTTTGATGTCTGGATTATTTGTCGTATAGTAATTAATGTTTTTTGTTTTAAAGTATCTTTGAACATCTTTTGATACAAATTCAGTGCCTTTATCAGATTGAATGTGTGTAGGTGTGGTGCTAGCTTCATTAAATATACTATCGAAACACTTTTTTACGGTTTCTGAATTTTTCTTTTGCAAGGGTCTGGCATATGCATATTTGCTAAAAACATCAATAACACAAAGAATGTAATTGAAACCTTTATTATCTTTAGAATAAGTTCGCATGTCACTTAAATCGGCTTGCCAAAGTTCATTCAGATTAGAGAGAACGTATTTGTTTCGAGCGAATCTTCTATGTACTGGTTTATGGAGTGTATACGTAGATTGAGATTGCAACCAGTTTTTAACTTCCTCCTTTTTCATTTTACTTTTCATAGCTTTTGATAATTTGTCGATATTACTATATCCAGCGGGGTGTGATACATCATAATAAATTTGATTTATTTCTAATAAGGGGTCCATTTTTCCCAATCAATCTTTTTCTTAATTTTATTTGCGTGTTTAATTTCACTAGTTGGTGTCAAATATACCTCTGTGTTTTGTGGCGGTTGTTCTTCGATGTCTTTTTGAAGTTGAGCTATGTACTCACGTCTTTTTGGATTGCCAATGTATGTTAAAGGTATTTTCAAATCTTTTAACGCTTCAGCAAATTTTTCCCAACCGGGTGGGTCGTTGTTTTTCAATGGTCGCAGTGTATCGCTTATTAAATCGATAATGTTACTGTTAGGAATTACTTCATTATCCACAATCACTGTGCCAGCATCATTCCAATAAATTTTGTTTTTATTTAGCGACACCGAATTCAATAATAACTCACCTTTTTTTACATATGTTTTTGGTATTAAATTTAAAATTTGTTCTGTTGAATAGAAAGGTTTTTTTTCAAGTGTAAAATGTTCTTGTTGCTTCTGTTCATCACTCAGTGTCTGACTGACAACTACATCTTTATTCTTGATATCATTATTTATATTAAAAATTTTCCAGCTTTCAGATGTGGGTTTATTGTTATCGTCATTTGAAGTTATTATAGGGAGTTCAATGGGACGACGATCTTCTTCCATAAAGTGGAGATATCTTTGTAAAATTTGTAAGTATAATTTACACTTTTTTCGATCATCCATATTACTGCTGAGTATTTTGTCCATTTCGCTATCTAAACGAGAGGTAGGATTTTCATTTCTTTTTTGATTTAACTTATCTATTAAACTTGGGTCAACTAACAGCATTTTTTTGGCGTGTTCCATTTTAAACCAGTCCACTTATCAATCCACTCAAAATAGAACCCAATATGATCGGAAGAAATGCACCACCTCTTTGAACTATTATATTCTTTCTTATTTTATTTGTACTTTTACGTACTAATTTTCGTAGTAGATTTTTGTATTTTTTTAGTTTATTCTTCGATTTTTCTTCAAGATTTATATTTCCTTGTAAAACATTATGAATACATTCACAAATAAAATTAATTTCGTTTTCGTTACACACTTTTAAAAGAGCTTGTTGATGTTTTGGTTTAAGCTTATAAAGAGCATTTAATAAGTGTTCATGCGTCTTTAAGCGTCGATCCATCATTTGCAAATGACGGGTATTTGTTGGTTTTTTACATATTTAAACTCTTTTGTGGGAATGTACACTGTAGGATGACCATCAGAAGGAAAGATCTTTGATTTAATTCGACACATATCAAAAGTATTTTGTTTTAGATCTATCATCAAATAGCCATGTGCTTCTTTTGTAGCATCTCTGTAAGAATCTTCTATGAATTTGCTATTTTCTGGTGATACTTGTCGCGCTAAGTAACGTATTTGAGTTTTATCACGTGGGTTTTTGAAATAAATGATGTAGTTTGAATTCAAAGAAATGTCTCTTTGTCCTTTACCTTGATGAAATAAATTTTGAGTAATGTAAAATACACTCAAGTTCCTGTGATGACTACCTTTAGTAAATATGTCGACAATGCGACCATCAGATTCCCTCATAAGATCATCGATAATGATAAGGTTAGCTTCCTTTCCATCAAACATATTCATATCTGGTATACCCTGATAATAGTTTACATTTGGTACATCATATAAGGGTTGCATCTCATCAAAACACCAAGTAATTTGATGAAAAGTGATGTTACACATATCATTAATGTATTTAATAAAGTTTGTTACAAAATTAGACTTTCCACACCCACTTGGACCTGCAACTATGGCAGTAAAAGGATGATAAAAGTGAAACATTTTTAAATGCACGTGTGAACTCGAAAAGCGCTTCGGATTGAATAAAACAAGAAGATACGATTGAATGTATTATATTTGATTTTTTTTGTTTTACATACAAAGATTACATAATATTCACATAGTTTGAAAAATGATCACATACAATTCAAAGATGTTTTCAAAAATATTACAGTAATAAAATTAATATACATTATAGTTAAATCAGATATAAGAATTAACTTCCTACAGACATTCAAATTTGCATCTTATTTTTCATGATACACAAAATAGTTGTCATAGTATCACAATAAAAAAAAAAAAAGAAAGTACATAATAAAGACAGAACATTAAAATAACAAACATACACACACACACACATTAACATACATATTTTCGTTGTACAGAATTCATTGATAAAATCAAATGTCCTTTATTTTATAATGACCCCATGCAAGAGTATCTGTTGAATTCTCTATTAAATAACGTTTTGTGTCATTGTGTGATAAAGATATCTTATTGATTTTTTGTGTAAATATAGCATGTTTAATTGATTTGAATCTTATCATTTCACTGTATTGCGTTTTCTTTTCATATAAACATGATTTATAATCGCTGAGACAAAATTTTTTTGTGACACTTTTATTAATCCCTTTTGCTTTACATATACATTTATTTTGCACATCCATTGCATACATTTTAGAGCGAAGACCTACAAACTCTTTAAGAATTTTTCCGTTATTTTCGTCTTTAAAAAATCCTAACCGTTTTTTATTCAATAATGGTAAACCATATTCATTATTTGGTGGATAGTCTGACGTATCAAAGTAGTTGGCTAAATCAAGTTTTATATCAGCATAATAATTTTGCGTAAATATTTGATATATTAAACTATCGGTATCAGTATATAGTAATTTAATATTATCTTGATATTTCGATTTCATATAATCGTAATGGAAATCGTATAGTAATGTTTTCGATATATCTAAAATACAAAAACCGAGGTAAATTGGTTTATTATATAAAACGTTAGTTTTGTTTAATTGTATTGCAACTAAGCTCTCTGAGAATATAGATAAACTATGGAATTCTGGTCTTGCTATCAAAGATTGAGCACCTTGAGTTTTGCCACGATTTAACCAATGATTTATTAATTTGACATGAACTCGCTTTCTTACATTTTCCATTGTTTTACCAAAAACAGAATTATTCATAAGTTTAAAAAAATCTTTCTCAAAATCTGAAGTAGCTAATGATCGCATATGAGTGTTTAAGTCTATGTAACTTTTCAACCATGCAGATTGTTCAAATTTTAAAATTCTATGAATTTTAACTAATCTGAGACCATTTTTTAAACATTGTTTGAGGTTTCTATAATGAATGACGTAATTTTTTTTATCTTTTAAATTTGGAATCAGTTTCTTGTCTTTGCTGCTTCCTAAACATACGTTTTCTGGACAAAATGGAAAATCTGAATGAAAATCATGTAAAGTTTTTGAATATTCTAAGTCTACTTCCAATATAAACCCATGTTTGGCATCATCGGCTGTATTAAAATCTGTATTTATGTCGACCCATTCAAATTTTCCTGTCGGGAGACATTGGGACATAGCCCAACCATAAAGGTTATTTGCGTCTAAGTACATCAAAAATGAAGATGGTTTACTTGAATTGTATTCCGACATAAATATGTTATTTGCCACTGCATGTCTATTGCTGCATTGTGATATACCACCCCGAATATTATTTGCTATAAACGTAACCTTGTCGATATCTGTTAAGAGTTCAAAATTTATCTTGGTAAAATTTAACATAGCATCCCAACTTAAACCAGGTGCTGTATAATAGTGGGCAGGATCTAAACCGTATGTTTTAAGACAGACATCCCTAAAATTTTCAAATATATCTGCTAACAACAATACATCTGTTTTTAAATACAGGTCTGAATATTCACCCATATTTTTACAATTAAAATGTTTCCACACGTCTTGGGCATGATGGTATTCACTTTCTGTAATGTGACTATCATTTAAAGAACTATAAAACTGATTGCGAGTGGGAAGAGAAGTTATTTTTAAAGAATCAAATGTTGTCATGTATTCGTATGGATATACACCTTTTCTTATTAAGCGTTTAAAATCTTCTTCACATGGATATTTTAACTTGAGTTCACGAAATTGTTCGGGTAGTAAGTTCTGAGCTAATTTGTTAAGGCTACTTGACATAAATTTAAAAGAATCAAGAAATCGTAATTTTACAACTCTGTTGTTGATTTGTAAAACTTTAGAAAAAGAAATGTATTTTTCTTTGTTCTCAGGAATAAGTTCAATGTCACCTTTCTCGAAATCAAGACCATGCACTATGAAATGAGCGTCATAATTACTTAAATTATGTAAAAACACTGGTACAAAATTAGGAGCTTTGTATTTCTGAGAGCATACTCTATGAGCTACACCTTCATATACTCCAGTATGCCAATTGTAAGATACTGTGCTATCCTTGTTTAATTTAGTAGCACAAATGTAACACGAATCACTTTGACTGATATTTATTTCATTTTCTTCAGTTAACGGTAAAGGTGATCTTACAAAAGAATTTTTTTTACAGATATTTTCTAAATCTGTGTTAATGAATTGCATAAATTTTAGTGCGCAATCTTGTCCTGTATAAGATCTATATACTGAAAGATTATCATCATACGAACATTTAACATAATACCCAAAACTATACGTTTCATGTTTTTGAATATTAACAGTTGAAGATTGATTTGGATTGTTAGAACAACTCTCTATTGGGTTTAAAAATGCTTCAAAGTCAGCATACACAACGAATGGAACTCTTAATTTACGTTCATAGTTGTTAAATGAAATTTGGTTTGATGGTATTAATTCATTAAACCAGTTTCTTTTGCTATCGCTTTCCGATGGTAAATTTGTGCACACATTGAAACAGTCATTTTCTTGGTGTCGTTTTAAATTATGTAATGATGGAAAATTTAATAAACACCCATCACAAATATGAACTGCATGTTCAGAAGTCGATATCTGTTTAGATAATAATCTCGAGAGGTTTTTAATAAAACAGTAATGACCTTTAGAACCTTGAGATATATACAACAAGTTTAAGTGAGTAGTTTTTCGACGTTTCGTAAAGTGTAATGGACCTACAACTTTATTTGATTTGCTTATTGAATCATATTGTAATCCAAAAACATTAATACTCATACTGTTCAATTTTTCAAACTTATGGATGTCGTTAATTTTTATAGGAAACGATAGGTTATCAAAATTTAACTTATTTTTATGTATTATATAAGATGATACCCTATTGGAACTATGAGTGACTGGGAATAATCCTGACAAAACTGCCCAACGAAAGCATTCGTGATCGTTATTTTGAACATTGATTACAGCTTTCTTGTGTTTTATATCTAACGGTAGGTCTATGTATGAAGATCCACGCAATGGGTTAAATTTGTTGACATTCATATCCAAGTGATTTATTTTAACTAAACTCCATCCGCTACCTTTTTTTTGAAAATTTGTCATTTTGTTTGTAATTTCGGTGATTATAGATGAGAAAATAATATCTTTATCATCACCTTGACAAACAAGATAGTTTGAAATTTGGAAATCAAAAATATTTAGTAGATTTTTTGTTTCTTGTGTGAAATCCGCATTGAGAATAAAATTAACTTTTACAACAGAATATTCTAAAATAGATCGTTCTAGTAATGTATAAATTACATTTTTTATATTTTGTAAAAATAATTCAGGTGATTCAAACTGCGTATCAGAAACTAAATTAGATTTCACTCGATATGTAATAATTCTATTACCAAAAGCACTATCAATCAATTGAACATTAGGTAGATTATTATCTCTTCTAATTAAATTATTTTTATGTTTATTGCTCTTATAGTGACTGGTCATATATTTTTTTGACACATGTACGTGACACTCAGGACATCCAATTTTATCATTATGCTGTTCTGTACTTACATTTACAATGGTACCCAGCGATGATGTAGATGTTGAAGGAGCTTCAAGACGAATATTTTTTTTTCTCTTTAACGGATCCTCCTCAAACAACTCAGTTGGTGCTAATCTTTTCCTTTTTCTGCTACCTTCTCCATTCTGCATAGATCTGATGGATAAGAAAACTGTTAAAAATTGTGATCACACGTAATAAGCTTCTTACTATATTTCTATTCTTTAAATAGATACTAACATTTTTTGTTATTTACACTGAAAACAATATGCTTTCATTGATAATACACCATCAATATCATCCTCATCGGTATGAGTTTGCTGTGAGGTTCTATGACCACTACATGGCGTATAATAAGGAGAAATATCAGGATCTCCCAACATTGACACTGGCAAAACATTTTGTATATACCAAAACCGTATGAAACGATGATATTTATTTAGAATAATATTTTTATCGAAACTAGCAATCTCACTCTGAGATAAACTAGAAATATCAAGCGAGTGGTACATTTCGGTTGCACACTAATGTAAAAAATATAAACGGAAGAAACAAGTGGAATGATTGTGCAAAGATGTCCCAACCATTATAAATACTTGAATTGTATCCCCTCTTCGTGGATGCCCAGAACATGTTGCAACAAGTCTTAACATAATAAAAAATGTTATACTCACGTTTCAACTTGTGTTTGTTCCATTTTATCACAGAGCTCGTAAAGTTCTTTGTCGTATTGTGATGACATCAGGTCCATAGATTCAATGTTCTCGAGAAGTGCGACGAGTTCCATGTTGTGTAAATCACAGCTTGATATTGCATCCATCGTGAGCAATGTCTTCGTAGTACCTTCTTACTTTAATAATAAACACTACCCTAAACAATGCAATTTAACTTTAAACTATCCAAACAATTAATGAATGTTCGTAATAACTTTACAATCGTAAGCATGAACATGAAAAACACTAAAAAGACTTATTACTATTTACATTAATACTTAGCAACAACACAAAGAGTTCTAGAATAAAAAACGAAGTAATCTGTTAAGCATGTAACTTAAAAGAATACAAAGTTAAAATACAATACAATGTAAATTAAATTAAAATAGGTATAGTTATTACAATAATAGTTTCTTAGAATAAAGTATATGACTAAAGTTATGATTTTAAAACACTGATACGCACTGGCACTTTGTTCATTTGTCGTTGTCTATAAAATATTTCACACAATCGTCCTTACTCGCCAACTGTTTAGTTATGTTGTATACCGCGTCCTTGATACATTGCAAGTTTTTATCACTCTCGGTGTCTGCGTAATATTTAACTCGCACATCAGCATGTTTCCATTGTTCCGTCGGTGCGATGTTTTTTATTTTATTAACATCATACACCTCAATTTTTATGAGGTGTGATGCAGAACTGCTGTCATCGCTGTTTGTTTTGATGTATGAAACACCACCACTCGTCGCTCTACCAACACTAGATGATTTTTTTGTCGTTGTCTTCTTTTTCTTAGGTTTTTCGAAAAATTCGTCAATGTTGTTGCATTCCATGGATCTTTTGTTTGCTATTATCGCTTTTTTGACTTTAAAGGCGAGTGTACCTTCTTCATCACTAGGTTCATCTATATCTTCAGCATAATAGTAATTTTTGAAAGTATTTTCCGAAAACTGTAATAAAATGAAATAAAACTGTTAATAAAACAAATCGGTTAAGGAAGTATTATATGATAAATACTTATAGGTATGCGAAGTATAAATGTACACTAAAGTAACATTGATAATTTAATAAGAGATCAAATGTAACGAAAATAAAACTGTAAATAAAACAAATCGGTTAAGGAAGTATTGTATGATAAACACTTATAGGTATGTGAAATAAAATGCACTACAGTAACTTTGATAAATTAAATAAGAGATCAAATACAACTAAAATGCATTAACCCAGTGAACAACACATCACATATACAATTAATAAAACATCTGGTTATAACAATTTTAGATCAAAGTATAAGAAGGTACTTACATTCATTTTATATCAGCTTCAGTATTTACTATTACACTGTTTTACTATCACTTCACTATTACAAACAACTGGAGATCACACTTCGAAGAGAGCACAGAGTGGAATACGATACCATGTGATTTTGAGTTTGGCTTTTATATGGAGAGCGAGTATTGTTTCCTTGCAGACAGGATCCAACATGTTCAACTTTCACTTTGAACGTTCCATTGAATACATAGCATCAGGAAATGGGAATAATAGGATCCGTAACTGTTGTTTAAAATAATGGACATGTAGTTAATCATTGACAATGAGAAGACCCGAAGGGTTTTACTTAGAATTTGAGTAATGTATGGTGTATTGTAACGATTGCTTTATGGATCATAAACAATGCCCGTAATGCATAAAGGGTGAGTAATGGGTAATTGTAAACTGCTCTTAAGTAGAAACACGAGCCCATAGGAATATGGAACAAAGACATTTGTATTCTTCAAATAAAAAGGGTCGCTGTTAGAAAGTAGAAATACAAAAGCACAACGAAACAAAGGGAAAAGGTACAAGCTTGAGGGGACCGTAAACCATACAACTCCAATTCGCGGTTTATACCTATCTCGCGGGCGATATGAAATGGAATCCGCGGAATTTTTCGCGGTAGGTATTAATTAAATCCGCGGAATTTTTCGCGGTTGGTATTAATTAAATCCGCGGAATTTTTCGCGGTTGGTATTAATTAAATCCGCGGAATTTTTCGCGGTAGGTATTAATTTGATCCGCGGGTTAATTCGCGGATTGTACGCGGCGAAATTGGAGCAATCGAAATTATTGACGAACTAGGCCAGAGTGGCGCCAACCGACCCCCGAACGTGCTCCAGAACCGTCGAATCCCTTACTACTAATATATCAGTATCCTAATAATGCATTATGCAAATATAGGTCTGATAACTAATCTATTATTTGTTTTTCTGTCGTGTCTTTGTTTATTTTATTATTCTTTGTAGTTGGTACACTATCTGCAGGATGTATGAAGTCATAACATATTTAATATTTTCATATTATCTATTATTTAGATCAGCGATTCCTAAATGGTGGTTCACGGAATCCTGGGGTTCCTGAAGGGGGTCACGGTGATTCCGCACTCTGTCAGAGATTTAAAAAAACGTTCGTGCAAGACTATAAATACTCTGCAATTGTCCAAAATGATATCTGAATTCTCCTTCGTTTGTGTTTAAAGAATCAGATTAAAAATATTCATTATTCCCTATGGAAGTTACCGGTACAAAAAGCAACTTAGTGGTTAATCCAGGACATGACCTACCCGTACGCCAAATTTCACCCAAATCCGTTCGGTTGTTACTGCGTTTACGTCTAATGGTGGACGCACATTTGTCCGAGCCGAACGCGTCGAACGAGTCGAACGAAACGAATTTTAGAAGTCTGTGTATGAAATCTCATGAAACCTCGCAAACTTCCCCGTGTCGAATCGTCTGAATCGAAAGTGAAATTCATATACAGGATTCTAAAATTAGATTAGTTCGACGCGTTCGGCTCGGACAAGTGTGCGTTCACCATAAGAACGAAAGAAAGTTTACGTCAGCGTGGCATAAAAAATACCTACTCTTTTGCCTCTGTAATTAAAGAAAGAAGCTCGTACCTATCAGTAGAACAATAGGCATAATAACTGCGTAATTAACATTATTTGTATAATCAATCCTGACATGGCCTGAAATTGATAATCCTTTGATGTTTGTGGAACGTCTAAAACGAGAGCGTCTGAGGCAAGCCTTAAACCTAACTGGCCAAATCTTATCATGAATTCCTGACTGATAAATCAATGCACTAGATTACCTCAATTACCACCATCATACTAGTCTCTGCCTTCGCGAATAGTGTCTAACTTCCTCGTATTTATTTTCGTGGTTTATTAAAAGTTGATGCCAATGAAAATGGAAATTCACATAATAATTCCTGTAGTGATCCTAGTGGGTGTAACGATATATATCATCGACCTCCTGTGGGCAAACAGTAAGTGATTTTTACTCATTAACTGACTTCGAAAATTTGAGGTTCTCAAATGGAAGAAAGAAGATAGCATGAAATCTTTAGTATTGGGACAATAACATATCATGTATCTTTTATAAAAAGGAAAAAAAAAAACTAAATATAAACAATTAGAACATAATTATATCATCATCATCATCATCATCAGCCACATGACGTCCACTGCTGAACATAGGCCTCCCCCAAAGATTTCCAGACGGACCTGTCAAAAGCGCCCTGCATCCAGAATGAAATAATTATAATGACCATAATTATATGTATTGTGCCAACAACGGGAACCACCATTCAGTTTCTTGCTGAGCATCAGCCTGACTGAAAAGAAAAGAAAGTTTTATTATATGTACTAGCTGTTGCCTGCGGCTGCGCTCGCGTTAAAAAGTTTTTCCGGGGAAAAGTCCCGCTTTATACTTTTCCGGAAAAAAAACGTAGCCTAAGTTACTCCTTATTACATCAGCTACCTCAAAATCCCGTCAAAATCGGTCCAGCCATTTCAGAGATTAGCCGGAACAGACAAAAATTAAAAACAAAAATATTTTGGTGTATGTACCTTATATACATTCATTGGATGAATATTAATATTATTACGTTGATAAAACTCTTAACAAATTGAACAAATTAATTTCTACCAAATTTGATTACCATAAAAACAGTTCTAGTGAGTTAATCTTAAACGATAGACATATACTGTCACGGACATTTTTTTAGATCATTTCAAGAGAAATAATTCTTTCATACATATATTTTCGGTATCTTGAACCGTTTTCGCAGCGCACGCAATGGAAGCCCTCAAGGATGAATAATTTTCCCCGTTTTTTTCACATTTTCCTTTATTTCTTCGCTCCTAATAGTTGCATCGTGATGTTATATAGCCTAAAGCCTTCCTCGATAAATGTTCTATTCAACACAAAAACAATTTTTCAATTCGAACCCGTAGTTCCTGAGATTAGCGCGTTCAAAGAAACAAACTCTTCAGCTTTATAATATTAGTATAGATTTACACTGATTTATCTAAGAATTGTGAACGTATTTCCGTGATTCCTTTTTTATTTAGTGAAGCAGGGTCTCGAAATAGTCCCATTACAATATATCTTAGTTTTGGATTCATTGTTTTTTATAAAAAACCTTTCGCAAATGTGGTGATTTCTGATGACGCGGCAATAGTAATTGCTGTCTAAGCGTTATTTACGGGCAAAATAATAGGTTTGGAGGTAGCTGTGTATCATTATGTTCAGATAATGTATGGATAAGTGTAATCGATAATGGCACCCAACAGTTGTTTTTTAGGATCTCAGTTAGACATTAGTTAAACTTTCCTTTAAACTAAATTGATACCACAGATAAGCATTAAATTAAACCACCACCATACCAGCCCTGTAGTGCCGGATTAAGACAACTTGATGCCCTAAGCAATTCACGCCTGTGTGGCCCCCCTACCATAAGTAAACTAACATCAGTCTTTAGTCGCGCGGATTTTCAAACAGCTTTACTTTTATGTGCTAATTGTTTTGTGCTGTTTCTGGTGCCCCCCAAGACGTGATGCCCTAAGCAATTGCTTAATTTGCTTATGGGCTAATCCGGCACTGCAGTCCTGTGTTGTATACTGCCCACTGAGCACAGACCTTCTCTACTAATGAGAGAGTTAAGGCCTCGTCCACCACGCTGGCCTAGTGCGGGCAGACTTCACATACCTTCGAAATTCAGAGAACTTCTCAGGTATGCAGGTTTCGTAATGATGTTTTCCTGCAGCATTAAAACAAGCGATAATTCAAAGGATAAAAGAATTAAACTAGGTATACTATATACTAGTAGTGCTCGTGGCTCCGCCCGCGTGAAAAAGTTTTTCCGGGACAAAAATATTTTCCCGGGATAAAAAGTAGCCTATAGCACTCGGGAGTTATGTAGCTTCCTATTAGTGAAAGAATTTTCAAAATCGGTTCATTAGTTCCTGAGATTAGCGCGTTCAAACAAACAAACAAACAAACTCTTCAGCTTTATAATATTAGTATAGATTACTTTCAGACTCTACACAAAAAAAAAAAAAAATTAAATAATTTAATCATTTAAATTTATGACGCTATCTGTTTGTCATTTAGAATTAATGCTGAGCACGTATGTGATTTAATTTAATGCCCATCTCTTGTATCGACCCTGTATATGTCTAACAAACACAAAAAGTACACGTCGTCTCCTCCTTTATTTGTAGTCGGTTAAAAATGTTACTAAAGAATTTGCAAGCGGTGTTCACAAAACCGTTCTGCATTTATGACTTGTTTTGTTTATACAATAGTATAAAATTAAATCTCAGTAATTATAAATTATTTTATTGCAAAAGGTTTATAAAATGTGTCACATTCTTTAATTTATGTATGACATTTATTATAGATCATTATTATTATTAGTTGCAAAAAAACTCAGAACAGGAAGCAGAACCCCTCATCAGCGCGTTTTTCTTATAATAATAATGTTCGTACTTACTTCGGACAAAAATATTATACCGGATGGAAAGGAAACTCTCTCCATATCGAAACGGTAAGAGATTAGAGCCTTAATGTTATCAAAAACAATGTAATCGAAAATATATTATGATATATTATGATTTTTATAATGAATGAATGAAGTCCTCCCAGCCAGCCGGCCACGGCGGCCAATCTCAGCCATGTACGCAGGAGATATTATAGTGCACAAGTGTGTGCGCAATACACAGGTGCACTCGCTATTCCTTCACTCTCATAGTCCGGTGAGACGGCAGACATGACCGGAGAGAGATCAGGCGCAGGACCAACGGCTTTACGTGCTTTCCAAAGCACGGGGGTATCACACCGCCAACTTCCTGACTCTAAGCTGCGACTGAGTAAATTTTAAGATGGAAAAACCCAGTCACTATGGTATATATGGTTGATTTTTATACAATATGTTAAGGGCCATGTAGTGCCTGGACAATGTTTTTATTTTGATGGAAACATTGAAGCAGATATCACTAGGCATCTCCTTTAAAGAGATAAATAGGGAACTTGAAATTGAATAGGCGAAGTAGGTCGGTATAGCTCAGTTGGGAGAGCACTGGCACGGTACGCCGGAGGTCGCGGGTTCAAGTCCTGCTTTAGACTGTTCTATTTCAATGTTTCCATAAAAATAAACACAATAATATATGATTTTATTTCTATACTAGCTTTTGCCCACGGCTTCGCCCGCGTTAATAAGTTTTTCCGAGCTAAAAGTACATAAAAACCTTCCCGTTGAATCACTATGACTATGACGTTGACACAACTCTTAACAAACAATGCATTAATTTCGACCAAATTTGATTACCATAAAAACGGTTCTAGTGAGTTAATCTTAAAAGATAGACATATACTGTCGCGGACATTTTTTTAGATCATTTCAAGAGGAATAATTCTTTCGTACATATATTTTTGGTATATTGAACCGTTTTCGCAGCGCACGCAACGGAAGCCCTCAAGGATGAATAATTTTCCCCGTTTTTTTCACATTTTCCATTATTTCTTCGCTCGTAATAGTTGCATTGTGATGTTATATAGCCTAAAGCCTTCCTCGATAAATGGTCTCTTCAAGACAAAAAGAATTTTTCAATTCGAACCAGTAGTTCCTGAGATTAGCGCATTCAAACAAACAAACAAATTCTTCAGCTTTATAATCTTCTATATATATAAAATTCTCGTGTCACAGTTTTCGTTGCCATACTCCTCCGAAACGGCTTGACCGATTTTGATGAAATTTTTTGTGCTTATCCGGTATCTATGAGAATCGGCCAACATCTATTTTTCATCCCCCCAAATGTTAAGGGTGGACCACCCCTAAATTTTTTTTTTTATTTTTCAGACAAAATTTTTTGTTTTAATTTTTTTATGATACAGCATACAAAAATACCTACAACCCTAAATTTTCACCCCTCTACGATCAACCCTTATTTTTTAATAGCCATTTTAGTTTCTAGAAATTGCTAGGAAATTATTTATATGGCAAAACAACGTTTGCCGGGTCAGCTAGTATTAGTATAGATTTCATGCGCGCGCATACCAAAGTGTATACAAAACTCGGCGACAAAGAAGCACACTGTAAACATCCGGGCGCGGCTTGTGCCTTATCATACCTAATGAATCTTGTCTCCACCAAATTGTAGGGATAAAACAACTAAATTCTCCGCGACCTTTACTGGTGGTATGTCTCTCATATGTAAGAGTGCGTGTGAGTGGGTGGGTACCACCGCAATGTCTTTTTCCACCGCCAAGCAGTAGTGTGCTTGCATTGTGTTTCAGTTTGAAGGAAATTGTAGCCAGTGTATCTACTGGATATAATGAGACTTAACATCGTAGGTCTCAGGATGACGAGCGCAATGGAATGCCACACAGTACTTTGTAACTCAAGGTGCTGGATGGTGTTGCTACTATTTATGGGTGGTCGTATCGCTTAACATCAGGCGAACGGCATGCTCGTCTCGTCATTCAATGCAATAAAAAAAGACCTAATGCGCTACAACTACTGCTCAAACAGTATAATATTAAGTATAACTATTGCACCCACTTTTCGCCGTGCGTATTCCGTCCCATGATGTGATAGAGGGCGCGGCTATCGTCTTATAGGGCACAAATACCAGACTCCGGGCTGATACTGATTTTAAAAATCCAATATCACTTTGCCCGACTCGGGAATCAAACCCAAGACCATTGCAGTCATACCGTAATACAACTACGCCACTGAGGCAGTCATTAGACATACCATGGTTACAATTAACCCAGTCGTAGTTTATACGAATTTAAGTCGTGCGATTCTTGTAAACGCACCATATCATATTAACATCCATATTGGCAAACGTTAGGTATTTAACTCAGAACAGCCCAATGCTATGATAATAAGTATGTTCTCAGTGCACTGTGATTGGCTTATAGGTAACGTGCACGAAATATATGTGGCAGTTCAAGACACAAGAGCCACATGTGGATAAAAAAAGAAACTTTTCAAGCATCCTACTAATATTATAAAGGCGAAAGTTTGTAAGAATGTATGGATGTTTGGATGTAAGGATGTTTGTTCCTCTTTCACGCAAAAATTACGGAACGGATTTCGATGAAATTTGGCACACGGGTAGATCATGTCCTGGATTAACACATAGGCTACTTTTTATCCCGGGAAAATATAAAGCGGGACTTTTATCCCGGAAAAACTTTTTAAAGCGGGCGGAGCCGCGGGCAAAAGCTAGTAATATATAAATTTATTGATACATCTATACATATAATAAAACAGAAGAACCAGTGCCTGTACAGTCACCAGCATAAATAACTGAACAAATTCAAAATTTCAAATTGCCTATATACTTTTGTGTTCTTACTAATCTTTTTTTCTCTCGACAAAAATAAAACAAAAGAGATTTCCTTTACTTCATAATGATTTTTTTTTCAGTTTAACTTGACGCGGCGATTTGAAATTTTGATTTTGTACAGATATTTATGCTGCTGACTGTACTCGAAAAAAATGTGATAAAAAAGAAAGGCGGTGACTAAAAAAGAGTGATGGAAAACAAATCAGCGATTTTTATAATTCTTTTCTGTCTGCCTATTTTTCTGTTTGTCTATTACTGCACATCTCCCAATTCGAGCATCTAAGATAATATTTCCAGCGTGAAGTCGTGAAGTGAACAAACGTACGAATACGGACGTGAATCGTATATCTAACACTTTAGCCGTATGCAATAAATAATATATGCGAAAATCACACAACGAACTCATTGGACATATGTGCGTTTAAAATTCGCACGAATACACAGCACAGAGCCGCGTACGAATGCTAACCCTACTGGGATCCGTCATCCGTAATCCTAAATCAAATCTTATCATTATAATTATTGATAAACATTACGTCCACGATAATTAACGAACATTATTAGTCTTTGTCTCAGCGATTCAATTAATACAATAGCAAATAATTTCGTTAATGTGGTGTAACAGTTGTGTAAGGCTAAAATGGAAACCACTCTGTTTATATTAATTTTGTTCCTCGTGACAGTGATTGTTTATAGTATAGACTTCATGAGGCGAATGCGTAAGTTCATATTTAATACATAATAATACCAGCCCTGTATTATGTACTGCCCAATGCTGAGAATGAGCCTCTTCTACTGGGAGGGTTTAGGCCTTAGTCCACCACGCTGGCCTAGTGCGGGTTGGCAGACTTCATATACCTTAAATTTCTTATGGAAAATTTTCTACAATGTTTTCCTTCGCCGTTGAAGCGAACGTTAATATATATTTAACTAGATTTTGCCCGCGGCTCCGCCCGCGTTAAAAAGTTTTTCCGGGATAAAAGTCCCGCTTTATGTTTTCCCGGGATAAAAAGTAGCCTATGTGTTAATCCAGAACAAGATATATCCTTGTGCCAAATTTCATCGAAATCCGTTCAGTAATTTTTGCGTGAAAGAGGAACGAACATCCATACATCCAAACATCCATACATTCTTACAAACTTTCGCCTTTATAATATTAGTAGGATATAAAGTGCATAAATTGTTTTTCATGGCATTCCTCTAGATTGTCTCAAAATTATGATATTGATTGTTAAAAAAAATGCAAGTTTTGTAATATCGTATGCATTGTTGTTTCAATAATAAACATCTTTCTTTCTTCTTCTTCCTTTCATTAGAGGTAGATTTCTGAATCGCGAGAGTCTAATGGATTATTTACTTTTATTTATTATCCTGCCTAATAAGAGCGTGATGTGTGCAACTACCGTTATGACCCAGGATGCAGGATACAATAGTGTTGTTTCTGTGCAGGTAACCTTTAAAACCTTTAAACCGCGAGGACGAATCGTGAATAATTAATTGAACTTAAATCCTACTAATATTATAAACGCGAAAGTTTGTAACAATGTATGGATGTGTAGATGTATGGATGTTTGTTACTCTTTCACGCAAAAACTACTGAACGGATTTCGATGAAATTTGACACACGGGTAGATCATGTCCTGGATTACCACATATGCTACTTTTTATCCCGGGAAAATACAAAGCGGGACTTTTATCCCGGGAAAACTCATTCACGCTGGCGGAGCCGCGGGCAAAAGTTAGTTAAACATAAAAATACTCCAAATGCTACATCATAGCCTTCTTGCAGTCCTTTTCTGTTAGTTAACAAACAAAACCTTAGGAATGATGAGAGGTCAAAAAAATAATTGTAATGTAATGGCAAATGCTAAGAATTTTCCACCTCGCTGTCTTTTAAGGCAGATTTTAGCCAAAGTAGCCCTTAATGGGCTGGGCTATGTTTTTTTCATGATTATGAAAGTTGAGAGTCTGAAGAATTTTTTAAACCTACCTAGAAACCACGAAGTCACCTGTTTAGATTTTAAAATAAAACTTGAAAATTTAAGTCATAATTCATAGAACGTAAGTTTTTCCCATTGGCGTAACCAATAGTTTCATAATTTTCATCAAAGTTACGAAGCTGATTATTTTTAGCAAAAAAGTACAACTAATAATTTTTAGTTGCAAAAAAAAATCTCGAAAAAATCTTCTACTTTTTTTTTAAAACAATATTTAATTGTTCAGTACGAAAATTCTCAAAAATTCAGAAAAACATTCACTACTCGAAAATTATGAAAAATCGCAGAACATACATGGGGGTGATTCGAATACCCCAAGGTGCTTTATCTCTGATCTCCGCTTGACATTATGTTTTGGACACCTGTATATCCTACCACCACTATGTTACCTATGTCTTGTGATATCTTGTAATGAACCTCTGTCCAGCAGTGGGACAGTGTATTAAAATAATAATACTGATGCCTGCCTTGGTGGCGTTGTTGTATTACGATACGACTGCAATGCCGGGGTCTCAGGTTCGATCCCCAGGTCGGACAAAGTGATATTGGATTTTTCTATTCAATATCAGCCCCGAGTTTGGAATTTGTGCTCGATATGGCGATAGGCTCGCCCCCTATCACATCATGTGTGTGTAATAATGCTGATATAGTCTTGTGTATCACCCGCCTGTGAAAGTATTGTCGTCAGTGTAGGTAAATCAGTTGTTTATCCATTTCCTTTCGCAAAACTAATTTGATACGACATACTAGATGTCTACAAGATATAAATGTTTTTGGAAACATGTTGTTACTATGTCGCATATGTTACAAAAAAATATAATTATAATTTACTTCTTGATCAGATTTAATAGATAATTTGTTTATTTTCCTTAATCCAATGATATTTTGAAGCATATCATGTGACGTATGTCTTTAGTATGTTGATTGTATGTTTGTCACTCAACTCATGTTATAAGGCACATTAATTCAAATTGCACCACGCGTTTGTGCGGAGGAATATGCACGATGCTGCAGTGATATTATAATCCGTTTTGTTTTTGTATATTCAAATTCAAAGAATCACGCACCATACAGCAGAACTCGGTGTGCCTATACCTTGCAACCACGCGCGTGGCTCAGTTTCCACGCACCCCGCAGCGTGGTGCGGGGCTGTGTGTGAAGCATCTTAATTCTTAGCTTACCTGCCCCCGCTTTTTATGCGTTACAGCTGTACAGCGCCATCTAGTTACTAACAGTAAAACTGTAACATTTTTGTGGTAATTGCGTTATTTCAAAATAGATGGCGTCATAAGTATGTATGAATGAAGACGATTAAGATATTTTGTACATTTCCGAAATAATCGAATTATTAATAAATGGAACTGAAAGTTTTCTGTCAGTTTGTTACGTTTTCACGACGCGACGTGACGGTTTTTCCGAAATCAGTTTTGATACGCCAACGCCTACAAAATTAGTAAGAGCAATACTTTTTACTCACAAACGATAAATTTGCTATAACAAATTTAAAGTATGTACTAGTATTACTATTGATAATAATTTATTGGCATAACATGATTGAAATCTCATGATTTAATATCTTATATAAGTACCGTAATATGATAGTCTAGATGACGTCAAAAATAGTTTAAAATTGTAAGCAATATTTTCGATTACTCTGTTCTTTGCAAATAAATCACTTTTATTTGTAAACTAAACAAAATTTCGTAACAATAATACATAAGTTGTGTTTCGACATAGCACCCAAACTTGTTATATATAAACTTCGAAACGTAAGCAAGATGTCTGGCAACCATTTAAGTACGAGAGCCATGCCCATAGTAAATAATTTTACTGGAATCCTACTAATATTATAAAGGCGAAAGTTTGTAAGTATGTATGGATGTATAGATTACTGGATGTATGAATGAATGGATGTTTGTTACTCTTTCACGCAAAAACTACTGAACGGATTTCGATGAAATTTGGCACACGGGTAGATCATGTCCTGGATTAACACCTAGGCCACTTCTTGTCCCGGGAAAATATGTAGCGGGACTTTTATCCCGGATAAAACTTATTCAAGCGGGCAGAGCCGCTGGCAAAAGCTAGTATACCATACTGTAACAGTATGGTTACATTAGCAAACTGTGCTGACATCATATACCGTTATAAATCAATTATTGTGATAATTAACGCCATTTGTCTTTAGGCTCTTTTTCGCGATGAAAAGAAACTAGGAGATTTGTTAGATTATATTGGTTTCACTGGTCGAGTCTTATGACCCAATGTCGACACCTGAGTGAATATAGGCCTGAGTAAAACTTGGGTGTAAAAGTGCCATGAACACAGACATGGGTGCCGCTAGGATTACATTTCCTTGGTAGGTCCATCGTTACACTCTCTCTCTCTTCCAGCTTTCCCTGTTTATCTTAAACACTTCGCATCTGTACACACTATAGGTAGGTACTACATATATACACATATATCGGCCAAACTAAAAGAAATGTAGGGACCCGCGTAAAAGAACATATAGCTGACGTGAAACACCGACGCTCTACGAAGTCTGCAGTTGCTGAACATTCAGAACAAGGCTCCCATCATTACCTTAGATTTGACAAACCACAAATCCTTGCCAAAGAACACCGATTCCTACCTAGGATGATCCGCGAGGCTATTGAAATTAAAAAACATCCAAATTTCAATAGAGAAGATGGTTGGAAGCTTGCACAAGCCTGGGATCCAGTTATACATATTATTAAATCGGACCCCAAAAGACCAACTGCCAGATCTCAAGACACTGTGAGCTCTTTCTGCGTAGATCAGACCGTCAGTAACAACCCATTTTTAAAAAAATGTTTAGTTAAAAAATGAAGGTATAGATAGATAGATATTGTAACATTATTATTAAGTTTTCGGACCACCAACATCTCAGTCCGCCCCGTGACCACGAAGTGCTGAAAAGCCTTCGAAACGTCGGGAGAAAATATAAATTAAAAAACCGCGATAAAATCCATAAAATAGTTTTATTTCAGTAACTGAAAGAATTTTTTTATTTTCTTTCTCTCCCGATGCATGCATGTTATTTAAGTTATTCAGCTTCCTAAGACCGGGTTTTATCTACTTTTGTTATCTTTTGTCAGGGTGTTATTTAGCTGGACACGCTCGTAGAGCTTCGAGTACTCCGGCGCGGCGTTGGGCGTGACGCGTGACGCGTGAGGTGCTTCGAGCGCAACCAGCTTAATAAGACCCTCGCAAAAAGATAACTATAGTAAAAAAAACGGGGCCTTAATACGCGACTCGTGAAAAGCTAAACGATAAAAGCAGATTATTAGGAATAGGTTGTTGACGTCATTAAGTGGCCCTGCCATATCCCTCAGATAAGATATACCGCTGAAAGGCTTTAATATCATATGCACATGTCCCTTCATGCGTAACGTTTTGCGCGGAGTAGATCTACTTACGTAATGTGAAATAGTTGTTGATCATGGTTGCTTATGCCTTAACTGGATATTTACTGTTGCCGGGTGTGATTTTGTTTTTAATTTTGTTTCTTATGCTCATGCGGTACACAGTTCTACAGCAGTGCAGTAAGTACCTTTTATGTCCGACAATTCAGTTTTTCAGTGGGATAAGTGTAGTTCTAGATCGGCTTTAGTTATTTACTTTACTATTTGACTCCTCAAGCCCCGCGACGGACACCGGTGTCCATATATATAGGGTTTTCCCATACATAGAAACTATATATTTAAGCGGGGCTTGAAGGGTTAATTGACTGAATCTAAGTAATGTTTAACATTTTATGTATTCGCATAAACGTTAATTTCATTTCATTTCACTAAACATTTATACTCATATTGTTTTCATGTTTATGCATCACTCGCCTCGGTGGCGTAGTTGTATTACAGTACGACTGCAAAGCTTGAGGTCTCGGGTTCGATCCCCGGGTCGGGCAAAGTGATATTGAGTTTTTCAATTCAGTATCAGCCCGGAGTCTGGAATTTGTGCCCGACATGGCGATAGGCTCGCTCCCTATCACATCATGGGACGGAATAACGGCGAAAAGTGGGTGCACTAGTTGCGCCTCTGCCTACCCCTTCGGGGATAACAGGCGTGTGTGTGTGTGTGTGCATCACTCGCCTGGTATCATTTGTCTGGCGCGTTTTAATAATTAACTAGTGGTCGTTGTGATCGAATGGAGATGTCCGCTTTTTCTATAAGTGCTGGGATATGCTGGGTTGTGGGGAAAAATATGGTTCTTGGATCCAATAAAAGATATTTTTGGACCCTTCCATTTAGAACTTACTTTTATAAAAAAGTTAATATTAAGTGTAGTTTTTAGGCTAAAATAAAATTACATAAATCTCAAAATCGGGACTTTAAAATTATACGATTTATTGCAAAGGTCTAGTTTTTGGGAGTACTGTCTAAATATATTTATAGTATCTTGGTTAGAGTTGTAAACCCGTTTCGGACATGTTGTTTGACCGTCGGATTTGTAACACATAATTTACATTTTTTTTTTTTCGCACCTTCATATAAACTTTACGCGCACACACACACTCATGCTTTTCAGCTCCGAAGGAATAAGCAGAGGCGCAACTAGTTCACCCACTTTTCCCCGTGCGTATTCCGTCCCATAATGTGATGAGAAGCGAGCATATCTCCAAATTGGGCACAAATTCCAGACTCAGGGCTGATACTCCATAGAAAAATCAGTAGCAAGTCTCTCGTATGCCAATCCGTCTAAGATAGATTGACTACATTGTCTACATCAGCCGCTAAGCAGCAGTATGCACTCTTTTGTTTTCGTTTACAGCTTTACTGGGTATTGTCAGATTTAACATTTCAAAATCGAGCTGTGCAATGCCGTAATTTATAATTAATAACGAAAACCCCATCCAAATCGCTTCAGTAGGTTTGAGAAAATCTCGAACATACATATTACATACATACATACGGGTCGAATACAGAACCTCTTTTTTTGAAGTCGGTTGACTCGTCAAGCCCCGCGACTAACGCCGGCGTCCGAGTATATACGGTTTCCGCCATTGATGACGTAAACTGCATATACTAAGAAGTAAAATCTATCTATCATATCATAATATGGTTTAAGTAGCTATGGAAGGACTTTTAAAACCTATATACAGAACATACATGCCCTACAAACAAGAATATTGAAAACTATTGTGCCAGAAAAAATAAGAAAATTATACCATAATCAAGATAACCTACTATTCAAACATTGTGGTGTTCTACCTATATCGGAAAAAATACGCTACTTAATGTTGATTGAAAACTTTTTTGCCAATACACTTACGACTCAAAACCAAGCACACCGTAGTATCAAGACCCGATCTTTGACTGCAAACGATCTCCCGGTTCCGCGATATAACAATTTCTATGGCAAACGAACAAAAGACTATTTAATTCCTAAAATGATAAACGACCTACCAAAAGCATTGAAAGACTTTTTAACCAAACACAACCTAAAACACAAACTAAAACAACATTTTCTAGACAACTTACAACACTCTTAAATTCAATATCTGCTAATTATACATAGATTATACGTAAAGTTACTCAGAAAATAATTTGTCAACCTTTTGAAGGGACTTATAATATTAATTATATTCAGACTATACCTATTGTAAAAACGTAAAAGGTCGGTTATGTGATTTGTACATCACATACAAACCAATCTAGGTTTAAGTGATGTTGTTAATGTAAACTTTGTAATGTAAACACTTTAAACAATAAATGAAAAAAAAAAAGTATTAAAAAATGTTTAACGAAAACAAAAAACCCGACTGCGTCAGGTTTTTTGTTTCCGTTTAACATGATTTTATTTCCATCTTTTTAGTTTTCCATTTTTTATACACTACCTGTGTGCCAAATTTCAACCAAATCCGTCAAGCCGTTTCACCGCGAAGAAGTAACAAACTAACACAAACTTCGCATTTATACTGTTAGTGTGAAGTTTGATGTGATTTATTAGCATTTCCTATTTCAAACTACAATAAAACATATAAGTTGTATATATATTCGTAATCAACATTAAAAATCCTTTATTTTGATACCACTCTCGATGTATTTTGAAAACATTATTTTTTTTAGATTACTTTTTGCCGCCAAAAATCCTCAATTTTGTTTCTTTTTAATTTTTATGTACCCAATACCACTCTCACGGCTAAGACGAATCTATTGATACCACTCACATAAAAATACGACCAGCCGTTTAGGCTCTAGGGCGTGTCAAAGAAATATACATACATACATACATACATAGTACATACATACATACATACGTACATACACTCGAAAAACATAACCCTCCTTCTTTCGCAGTCGGGTAAAAACTCTACATCAATGGTTTCCGCATACATTTATATATATAAGCGGGGCTTGACGGGTTAAAATAAGAATAATGAGATTATTGTTTCATCATTTTATTGTCCCCGTCCAATTGCATATTTCGCCATATATATACATATAACACACTAGCTTTTGCCCGCGGCTTCGCCCGCATTTAAGTTTTTTTTGTAAAAAAGTCACTTTATATACGACTATAGGTACATCTTCCGGGACCGAACTGTAAATCTAAACCATTTTCGAATCCACCTAAATACACACAAAAACATAAAGTGGTATAGGGCGAAGCATGGCCTTCGACGCGCTATTTATAGGCACGGCCCCCGGCTGATACCGCTGCAACCGCTATGTCCCTGCATTTTAAATCTGTAATATTTTCGGAAATATTTATCTAAATTACATGCTGTAAAGGGCCATATTGATCTATATTAAAGGCACAATGTATTAAAGGTACTTAATTGGATAAGGATTAATGCTGTATCGCTTAAAATCGCTTCGTAAATAAACCATTTTATCTCGTAAAAAGTAAAGGATAAAAATGGTAATTGTGGGTTATCCCTAAGAGATAGACATATACCATGGCGCACTTTTTTGTTGACCTTTTTAAGGTGTACAATACTGTAGTACATTATTTTGATCTATTTCGTAGTGTTTAGCCAGCGTATGCGATGTAAGCGCAAAAAATATTATGTTTATTAATTATTTACATCACATTAGAAACCTTTAAAATTACCAGTGTTTCTCTACTATATTATGCATATATTATACATAGAAACCTTACTCTTAAATCACTCTATCTATTAAAAAAACGCATCAAAATCCGTTGCGTAGTTTTAAAGATCTAAGCATACAAAGGGACAGACAGCGGGAAGCGACTTTGTTTTATACTATGCTAAGGGTGCCCGCATACACATAATAATTTTGTCAATACAGTGCATATTGTCAATAAAATATTGTGTGTGTGCGGCCGATATTGCGGTATTGTTCAATATTATTGTGGACTTGCTGAAATTCCGGCAATATCGGGGGGAAACAGGGATATTGTCAATAATATTGTCGTGTATTGATCTAAATTGATGCTAACCGGTGTAAATAATCCTGAAATTTGTTGGACTATAGTAGAACAGAACTAAAAAATGAAAATAATTGTTTAATAAAACAAAAAACACGCTTTATAGAAAATCTAACTAGAATAGAAAATAAATTTAAATTAAGAATAGTGTAAATAAGAAAAAATTTATTACATATTTTGTAAAAAAAGTGTAGGGTGCTCTTTAAGATTTTATCAAAATGACAATTAAATCCTTCTACTCATATTATCTGTGAATAAAATACATACATATACATATACACTCACGCCTGTTATCCCCGTAGGGGTAGGCAGAGGCGCAACTAGTGCACCCACTTTTCGCCATTATTCCGTCCCATGATGTGATAGGGGGCGAGCCTATCGCCATATCGGGCACAAATTCCAGACTCCGAGCTGATACTGAATAGAAAAACTCAATATCACTTTGCCCGACCCGGGGATCGAACCCGAGACCTCAGCTTTGCAGTCGTACCATAATACAACTACGCCACCGAGGCAGTGAGTGAATAAAATATTTAATAACTATTGACACCATGCACCCCACGCTTTTTTTACAATATTTTTTTTTCCTTATTTACACTATTGTCACTTAATACAAATTTGTTAAAATTTATTTTCTATTCTTTAGTTGGATTTTCTATAATTTTAGTGGACAAAAGTATTGCAATAATCAAAGCAAGGACTTTTTTCTTTCTATCCATTATATAGTGAGATTGTTTTTTTTTTTGCGGAGAAAGTGAGTCAGATTGTACCGCAAAATATTGTCAATAATATTGCGTAGTGTTAGGGGCCATATCGCACCTTTAGAACGAAAACGAAACAATTAAAAAAATAGAAAATTGCATAGTTATTTTTAAAGGACTAAAAACTAATCCCTCATTTATAAAAATATAATTAAATGAGGGACCCATATAACCGATTTGTCCTATTCCTGCTTGAATATGGCTGTGTTTGAACCATTGTTGCCTTGAAAACTTCGTTTTAAATAATTTTATGACGATAACTAAATTTTCCATCTTTTTGAATTGTGTCGTTTTCATCCTAAAGGTGCGATATATTGAGGAAATTATTGACAATACTGTATTGACAATATTATTGTGCAGGCCGGCTAACATGTTTTAACTGACCAATTGATAAGCTTCAAGGTCGTAGTTTACGGAAACTTCAGCCAGAAATATGGAAAAAATTGTTAGTTATTAAAACGCTACGATATAAACGTAACGCAACTAATGCCAAAATGTTAGAGGACGTTATAATATTGGTTTATGTATTATTCGCTTTATTGTTTTATTTGGGACTCAAGTTGTGCTCACTTGGTTGGTCGGGTAAGTTATTTTTTTTGTTTTAATCTCTAAAAGTGGGTGCTCTATAGTTGCGCATCTGCATACCCTGTGTGTGTATTTTTTGTTTTGTATTTTTAACTAAATCCCCATAATAGGGTAGTTTCCTATGTTTGATTTTCTAAATTATTTTATATGTAACAGAAAATAATACAAAAAAGAAATTCTATGAAATCAGCATTAAAATTAGTTGTAAAATAAAGCAGTTATTCATATTTGAAATATTGTTGCTATAAAAAGTGGGGACGTGGAGGGGATATCGTGCTATCTCTTTCGTACGCACGCAGCGTTATGGCCGGCGACTCTCGGTGACGTCACAGTGTAAGATTATTGTTATTTGACAACTACCCCTTCCAAATTTTAAAGCTTTATAACTTACTAGTTATAGCCCCAATTTTGAAAATTATTTTTCCTTTATATTTTGGATGGCATACATTTTTGATAAATGTATTTAAAAAAGTAGGCAACTATCCTATTCTACATGTTTTTTTATAGCTCGACGTCCAGTAATATTATAGTCGGCATTGTATTTTCAGTTCAGTATCCATTTGGGATGTTCCAAATGTCTTATGGAAACATCCGCACTAATAGTAGGGGAGGTGACGATGCTAAATGTAGATTTACATGAGCGTCGTTGGGACCTACTAGATTTTGAAGATTAGATAGTAGGAAGAAAAATTTACCCCTCCAACGGTGGTGGAAGCATATACAGGTTTTCAAAAATGTAAAAAAACTTGAGAGTTGTCAAGGGACCCCCGGATGGAACGAAGTTCCTTTCGATTAATTAGTGACGGAATCGTAATAAAATTTTATTTCTTTTAAGTTACATACACGCTCAAAGTTTAACTTATACGTAAATAGATCGATACAAGTTATAGGGTAGGTATATTGTATAAAACCTCTCTACCTACACAATAGATATGTCATCGAATCACGATCATCACCTAAGCAAGCATTGACGTTAAAATTAACCATTTAAATTGTCTTTTTTTATTTAAATTTTGAATGTCACTTTTACAGCCAGTTCTATATTGTTCCTCGCTGGTTTCATAGGACAAGTATAAAAAAAAAGTGTCGTTACATCTTTTGGTCTAATTTTTTTCCGTCTAGCCCCCTTTAGCAACGCGCGATAAGGAACTTCGTTCCAAAAACAGTGACATGGTAAATACTCGAGCGCGTCAGATATTGACAGTGTATATGTCCCATGCGTCTCTGGTATCGGAGGTATAATGATTCCTTATGTTTACGCGAATGTTAGACATTGAAATTAAACAATTATCACGGATTTTATCGCGGGTTTTTTATTTTATTTTCTCCCGACGTTTCGAAGGCTTTTCAGCACTTCGTGGTCATCGGAGGTATGTTAATCTGCCGATCTGCATGGTGGGGGTGGCCTCACGGAAGGGTAGAAAATCGAGAAAATAAATTTACTCGAGCGCGACAGATATTCTGGGGAATATTAAGTGAATCCGAAAGAACCCCCCATTCAAAAAACTGACGGTTGAGAATGACGCAATCTCGCGTAGACTTCTAAAAATGAAAAAAAAAACAACCTATATTGTTATATTTTATAGCAACATAGGTTGTTTTCCTATCATACAGTAATACTTTTAAGTACGTTATTTCCAAGACGCATGATGCCAACTGTTGGGTCATGTCTATTATCCAATTGACATGCGACCTGGTCGCTGTTTATTGAATCATGCGGGCTGGCCCGTTGTTACTGGAATTTCCATAGGCAGGACGTATTGTGAAGTAGATACCTAATAATGTATTTGTTATAAATATCGGAAATATTCTTATTTGGTATTGAGATATTATTATAATACGAGCTCTGTACTCTATACCGTCCCACTGCTGAGCACGGGCTCCCTCCATTATAACATACTAGCTTCTGCCCGCGGCTCCGCCCGCGTGAATGAGTTTTTCCGAGATAAAAGTCCCGCTTTATATTTTCCCGGGACAAAATGTAGCCTATGTGTTAATCCAGGGCATGATCTACCCGTGTGCCAAATTTCATAGAAATCCGTTCCGTAGTTTTTGCGTGAAAAAGTAACAAACATCCATACATTCAGACATTCTTACAAACTTTCGCCTTTATAATATTAGTAGGATAATATAATAACACCAACCCTGTATTATATACTGCTCACTGCTGACCACGGACCTCCTCTACTACTGAGAGGGGTTAGTCCACCACGCTGGCCTAGTGCGGGTTGGTAGACTTCACACACCCTCGAAATTCTTATGGAGAATTCTCAGGTAGGTATGTAGGTTTCCTCACGATGTTTTCCTTCACCGTTAAAGTGAACGATAATTGATAAACAATACTTGATCATTCTATTGACAAGGTTTATATCTAAGAGCCGTATAATAGATGTAACTGTGTAAATTTTGCTCTGAAGTGCGCTATCAGCTGAGACGCTGTTCAATTAAGGTCGGCATCTTAAGATAGTCACTACGTATTTAATAAACACATATCTATTAATTTAATGGTCGCATATATTTGATAAAGGTTGCAGGAACACGCTGGATGCAGACCGCTTTTGACAGGTCTATCTGGAAATCTTTAGAGGAGGCCTATGTTCAGCAAACAACAAAAAAATTGCGACTGGCTTTTTCCATCTTATATTTGTTTTTCTATAACAAAATATAGTTATGAAATCTTCAGGCTTAATCATACCCAATATGAAAAGATTTGACGAAATTTTAAATCTCTAATGTACATTATTTAACGTACACTAGACTAATTCATTACAATTAACAATATCATAATTATGATATATGCTATATGAATTATGTTTTATTTTATAACCCAATTATCTATTCACTAGACTGCCCTCTCTATCTCCTCTTCTTATATCCATCCCATGGTTGTCTGGAAGATATTGCCTAGAGCGATAAGACCGCCATTTGTACTGCTTTTAATTCTATTATTCTTTTTAAATTGTTATACCAGTGTGCAAAAAAGTGAATAAATAAATATGATGTAAGATCTCGTGTCCACTATCCTGGAATGTCATAATGAAGAGGACATCGTTATTTTGCTAATAATAAGGTCCCATTACTAATGAGAAACATTGACTCCGTTACATGACTCGCCGATGCATAATGAGCCGGTCACTTGCAATCTCTTATCGGTGTAGTTCTTCAGGCGTTCTCCATTTAACACCGGTTGTCCGATTCCATTGAAATAAGTTTCCATGTAGATAGGTACTAGTTCTTCACGCGTTTTCCATTGAATACTTTCCTTTATTTCGACCCAATTGTAATTAATAGGCCTTATTTATAAATAGACTATTACTCTATTTTAGCAATCGAATGTTTTGAATTCTTCGAACGAATTCGTAATTAAAGTCGAAGGAAGAAGACAAAACATTACATAACCCCTTTGAGTAATAATACACTAATCAAAGCATAACCCCATAACTCCTAAACCTAAAGTATAAAGTGTAACAAATATCAATATGCCGCGCCGTCTCCTTACATGCTGATAAAGTCCCTATTAATCTACCAGCATTATTATTTCTTACATAGTGTTATGTTATGTCAGATATTTGATGACCAGATAGACATGGAACTTTATCAGGAGTGGACGCAACTGGCCTTTAATATAAAAAAATGCCGCTTCTAAGCATTGCGTCGACCTGACACGGACTTTTTACATGAAAACTTTATTTCCTCAAATGCAGCTAGAATTGAAAGGAAACCATAAAATCGTATTATTTATGGTCATTAGTCATTCTGTTGAAAACGACATATTTTTCAAGGACATAAATATACCTAATTTGAATCCTCAGCGAACCTAACCTTCCAACATTCGTAGATTATTGTAATTTATTGATAATTTAATCTATTGATAAGTCACCACACTGTTTCACTTACTTGTAACGTCAATTAGTATTGAATGTGCAAATAATAGTGTACGATGGAATCCATCGGTGTTCTTATTTTAGTGACAACTTTACCAGCTCTCATGATGCTGGCGGTTGTTGTTGTTGTGATGTCCTGTATATCCTTCATATATTGGTCAGGTGAGTGTTACGAAGTGATCCGTCAGAGAACCAAAGTGACCGACATAGCTCTGAGAGTTAGTAAGTTAAAGTGGCAATGGGCTGGCCACATATGTCGCAGAACAGATAACCGCTGGAGTAAGCGTGTTCTGGAGTGGAGACCGCGTCTTGGCAAACGTAGCGTGGGACGCCCTCTAGCCAGATGGCGGGACGACTTGCATAAGAGGGCCGGCAGCAACTGGATGCATAAAGCAGCAGACCAGGCTCTGTGGCGTATCTTGGGAGAGGCCTATGTCCAGCAGTGGACTGCAACAGGCTGATGATGATGAGTGTTACGAATAACCATAGGCTAAGAATGTGGCAAAAAAGCAACCTATAAGACGATGTCGTTTAATTTTGATGTTTGTGATTGGTCAAGAGACCGATACTAAAGTCACGTGTTAGTGTCTCAACCAATCACAATAAAACAAAATGGAGTTGTGTTTTTTCGCTACACTTTAAGCCCAGTTACTGTTAAATTAACATCGAATATAGAAATAAGACGATTTATATGGGATTCTCAAGGGTACTCTTTATGACATAAAAACCTTGTTTTTTCTAAATCAAACTAAAGATATCGTTAAAATGATACCAATGGTATCTTTTAAAAACTCCGTTTTTTGATAACTCTTACACGGTAAGCGGGTCGCCGGTCGTAAACATAAGTGATTTTATACTATTTACCAACGTTTTAACGCATTTTTTATGTACCTAACTATAATCACTGTGCTATGGTTATAATATTTCTCTAACGTAAATGTATACTTATATAAATCCATACGCAAATCAACACAACATACTTTCTAGTATAAAAACATAATATTATTATTTTCAAGAATACCAACTCTAATGTAAGTTTTATATCTTTTATATGTATTTAGATATTAACACATGTTAAATACTGAATATTTATTAATGAAACGATATCAAGAAGTTAAAAATATATCAAAATAAATCATCAAAGTTCAATGCATTTCACGACGACTCTTTAAGTAGGTAGAAGGCATGAGAAAGATAGAACTAATAATTTTATTATTTTATTATTAGGTATTACAGCACCTATTTGACATCACAATTGATTTACGTTTAAACTCACGGTTAAGTGTATGAGATTCAAGTGGCATCGATTAATCCACTTTATATTTAGTGGCAATATACTTTAGATACTTTTCCGTATGAGACAGTGCAATGACGCGTTATTTGTAACTCTTTTCCACATGGTAGATTCGAGTCACGCAATCTAAACAGTAACGTTAGCGCACCTGCGCCCGCGCACCCATGTTAGGAAGACTCCAAAGAATGAGAGGGGAAGGGAGGGGTTGTCTCTATAACCATAATTGACACAAATAGTACATGACGCTATATTTCGTGTAAATAAATGATAGAACCACACGGTACACCGTATACATATTTCTCTTCAACGTGCATTTCAATTGGACTCAACAGAAGCACAATATTTCATGAATTCAGCTTGCTGTTGCGTATCTTACGTTGAGTGAGATTTTTGGAATTACAAAATTACTTCGTGTCTTAGCTAAGCTCTATTCCTTTCTTTTAAAATTCGGCAGCGAATTTTATGTTTTGCTATTGTAGACATTGATGGCAGTGGAGATAACTTACCATCAGTACACCTAGCACAAATATTTTGCGATATAGTTATACGTAACTAACGTAAGTACCCAGATGTGGAAACCGAATGAGCATACGTTTTAAAATTTTGTATAAAAAGGAGATGTCCGCTTTTTTGTGGGCTTTTTTGTGCGACTTCAAAATCTAATCCGGAGCAAATTTCATGAATGTTAAAGGGGAATAAATATGGATCTTAGACCCATTTAAGAAATAAATTTTCTCCCCCTCCATTTATACATTTTTTTAAACGTTCATGTTAAGTGTAGTTATTAGCAATATAACATAAATCTCTAAATCGGAGGACTTTAAAATTATTAGATTTATTGCGAAGGTCTAGTTTTTGAGTGTACTATACAAATATAATATATTAAAAAGTATCTTGGTTCGAATTTTAAGCCCGTTTTTGGACATGTTTACGTTTAAAACTAACAAAATTATAAAAAATTAACGTTTGGTTTTAAAATGTATGTACGACACTTATAAACGAAACTTTAACGTACAATATTTGTGGTAGGGGTACAAGTATCCCATTCGTTCCCTTACTAAACTTTTGCTATATAAAAATGTTTCTTTGCTGGAGAGTTGCTGTTTGCATTTTTTAACCCACATACTCACGCCTTTTATCCTCGAAGGGGTAGGCAGAGGCGCAACTAGTCCACCCACTTTTCGCCGTTACTCCGTCCCATGATGTGATATGGGGCGAGCCTATCGCCATATCGGGCACAAATCCAAGTCTCCGAGCTGATACTGAATAGAAAAACTCAATATCACTTTGCCCGACCCGGGGATCGAACCCGAGACCTTAGCATTGCAGTCGTACCATAATACGCCACCGAGGCAGTCTTATTGTTTTTTTAAATATAGGTAAAACAACGTTATCGTGTGATAAGATTATATATTTCCTATATAAATCCTTGTCTTTACGGAACTAACCTTACATTAATGCACTAAGGCATTCTCTTATCATAATGATAAATACTTAGTCCGTTAAATATTATACACAGATAAGGTGTTCATTGTCACCTAGTTTTTTTTATTTTCTTGGACAAAATTTAGGAACCTACATAATATTTATATTACTGTATTCATTATTATAAAATTGTAAAGAAAGATTTATTATTTTTATATTATTCAAACAGTATAATAGCCTCTATCACCTCTTAAGGAAGGGTCGAATAAGGAGTTCTCGTAACCGACGAGCATGTATGATGAGACTGATGACTTTGGAATAAGCGAAAGAGGTATGCCTGAATCGTAGCACTTGGTGCTCGATGATCTCTGCCTACCCCAATGAGAGAAAGGCGTGATTTTATGTATGTATAATAGCCAAAAAATACGAACACGAAGATAAGGTTAGGATAATGTGTTTAAAGTCATCTATGCTCAGGGAAAGGTGCATCAAAATACACCATTTTTTTGGTTTATTCCAAGCAAATAAACACAAAAGTAAACAATGCATGCTTGGGTTTTGCTATTTAGAAACTCAAGATAATTTTTTTCTTTAAGACAGACACATATTAACTGATGAAAGTGTAAGATATGAACAAAAATACTTTAACTATTTTTTTTATGATTTTTGATTTATAAGTAAGTACCTACTTAGATTTATCTACCACACATTTTTCTTTTTTAACCCCCGACAAAAAAGAGGGGAGTTATAAGTTTAGGGTGTGTATCTGTGTATCTGTATGTCTGTCTGTGGCATCGTAGCTCTCAAACGAATGGACCGATTTGGACGCGTTTTTTTTTGTTTGAAAGCTGATGTGACTGCGATGGTTCTTAGGTATAATTTATGAAGATCTGTTCTGGCCTTTGAGGATTACCAGCTCATTTCCAACTTAAAAAATCCGATTGACTTTAAATTTGGTGTACTGTGACTTTCAACATATTTGTAAACATGAGCTGATGCTGCGGCATCAAGTAGTCTGCGGGATACCCAACTCCTTAGCAACTTATAGCAGATACAGTGTGTTTGGGCTCATAAGGATGGGCTCAACGAGTAGGTGATAGATAGTTGATTATCAAGGCTCCATGATTGAGAATAAAGTAATTTAAAAAGTTTTAAATGAAAATTAAATTAAAATTTAAATAACCCCCGACACAAAAATCTCTAAAAAGTACAATAATAATAGTGTCTTTGTCGTTTAGGCACCTAGTAATATTTTGACCCAAGCGTCCTCACGTCGGGGGACCGAACTCCGGACCAGGGAGATGAAAATACTTCTTTAGCGGTCCCCCGACGCGACGACGGTTGGGTCAAAATATTACTAGGTACTTAAACGACAAAGACACTATTATTATTGTCCTTTTTAGAGATTTTTGTGTCGGGGGTTATTTAAATTTTAATTTAATTTTTTGTACCTACTTTGCAATATCCCCTCCCCGTTAACACTACTTGCACCTCTGCCTATCCCGCATGACTCATGAGTCAGTCATAAGTCGACTCCGACACGTGCAGTCATCAGTGGACAAACACTTAAATGCACCGAGACATCATTCATTTCTATTATTCGCGCCGTACGTACAATGAAAGGGACACGACACAAACTAGCAATATTTTATTCTTTTATTCATAATATACGATAAGATTGCGATAACTAACTGAGTTTTGTGTCAATTGATCACAAAATGGATATGGTAGCGTCCGTCCTCACCTCGATTTTTTGTGTGATGTGCGTTTATTTATTTTGGATGTGGTTCTGTTTGGGACGCTGCGTTATGCAAAGTAAGTGTTATTTTTATTTAATAATAGATTCGTTGAGACCTTGCAGTGTTAGGCATTTGTGTAATTTTTTTATATTGTATTGAATGACGAGACGAGCAGGCCGTTCGCCTGATGGTAAGCGATACGACCGCTCATAAACAGGAGCAACACCACCCAGCACCTTTAGTTACAAAGTACTGTGTGGCATTTCACTGCGCTCGTCATCCTGAGACATAAGATGGTAAGTCTTATTATGTCCAGTAGTTACTATGTCCTTCAAACCGAAACACAACTGTGCATGCACGCTGCTTCATGGCGGTAGAAATAGACATTGCTGTGGTACCCACCCAGACTCTTACATATGAGAATCCTACCACCAGTAAATGTGTGAAAGTAACGACGAAAATTTCTTCAATGAATTTGCTGTTATCAGTTAGTAAAATATATTTATGATTTTTCAATACATCTTTTGATATTCAATTGTAAATTGACAATAGTTCAAAAATATTCGCGGTTATTTCACTGTTTTCGTAAGTAACTAAAATGTTTAAAATTGTGTCTATAAAACAAACAGGTTATCAAAGTACTCAATTAAGTAAAGCATTGTCCATATATTTGTTTTTGTCCAAATTGTGATAAGAACAGCCATTATCAGTACTTAAGATAGGGCCAATTACATATAGGCTTTCTAGTGAAAACTTTCCATTCCGGTTTTACTTTAAAATATTATTATCTGAAAAATTAAAAACGCAATATGAAATTTTGGGTATGTCTATACAACCCCTAAATTAATGAAAGCTGAAATATAGATAGTTACAATAATTGTGCCTCATATGGCTTTTTTTCTATATCAATGCTCACATGTCTATAATTATATATCTAAGCTATTACTTTCCCTTCAAGAGAATGTAAATCGCTTTTTGGCTTGGCTTGACACGTTGCTGCGTGTTTAGATTCCCAAGGGGTTCTATTTTACATTTTGATTTCTTTACACTTACTACATGGTGTCCTTCGAACGTTGACCGATAAGAAAATGTCTTAATAACGCCATCTATACTTCAAATGCCGAAACTATTAAATACGTGCATAATGTGAAAAACATAAGTTTGCAGTACCTACGCATAGAGTCGAGTCTGTAGCGACTAGGCAAATATAGAGAAAAATAATTGTACTTACGCATTGGCATACTCACACATTTTATCTCCGAAGGGGTAGGCAGAGGCGCAACTAGTGCACCCAATTTTCGCAGTGCGTGTTCCGTATCTTCTTCTTCTTATTCGGCCTTTAAAATTCCACTGCGGAACATAGACCTCCCTCAAAGATTTCCAGACCAACCTGTCAGAAGCGGCCTGCACGTGCCGGAAGTGTTTAAACAACCAATGTAGATAGAACTCATGTTTTATCATTTACTGGGGTGTATAGTCTAGATTGTATTTTTCATTTGATCGGCTTATACATTGTTGTGACAAGTAGCATTTACTCAGAAGTTGAGAAATAGGTCCCTAAGAAACTACAACTACGTGGACATTACAGTCGATTACAAACCTTATGGCCTAGTTCCCTTGGATTCAATTTGTAAGGGCTTGGCAAAGTGACCCCAATGCACATGATTGTAAGGTGAGTAGGGTCTAAATAAAAGACTGTCAATTGATGAGAGATGATTAAGCCTCGTTAGTCAACACAATAATGACCTGTTTGAAACCGTATGCACATGCTGGTCCTGGAACGCGACACGCCCAAGTTTACTGGTGGTAGGTGTCTCATATGTAAGAGTCCGTCTGGGTGGGTACCACCGCAATGTCTATTTCTACCAAGCAGCAGTGTGCATGCACTGTTGTTTTTCAGTTTGAAGGATATTGCAGCCAGTGGAACTACTGGTCATAGTGAGACTTATGTTTTAAGGATGACGAGCGCAGTGTAATGCCACACAGTACTTTGTAACTCAAGGTGCTGAGTGGTGTTTCTACTGTTTATGGGTGGTCGTATCGCTTACCATCAGGCGAACGGCATGCTCGTCTCGTCATTCAATTCCAAAAGTAGACGTGGGTGACTATGGCGGGTGTAGCTCATTCTGTGGGATATTCTATCCAGGCGGATACTAATATACATACGTACATACATATATACATACACTCACGCCTTTTATCCCCGAAGGGGTAGGCAGAGGTGAAATATAATGCACCCACTATTCGCCGAGCGTATTCCATACGTGATAGGGGGCGAGCCTATCGCCATATCGGGCATAAATTCCACAGTCCGGGCCGATAACAGAAAAATCCAATATCACTTTACCCGACCTGGGGATCGAACCCGAGACCTCGGCATTGCAGTCGTACCGTAATACAACTACGCCACCGCGGCAGTCAGTGGATACAAATAGATATTCCTTGCCTCACATATTATAAGATACCTAAAAAATGATAATTAATACCTATACGTTATCAATAGGTACTGAGCTTTATCATACATATAAGTTTCATATCGATCCTGTAGCACTAAATTACGAACGTGGCTAATCATTTGTTGTTTTATTATAGGATAACTAGGACGGAATTTTATTTTGTTGTTTTTTATATAAATGTGGACAAAATGACGTCTAACCTGCCCGGTGTGTTAGTTTTTATGATATTAAACATATTATTGTTTTGGGTGATTTATGCTGTCGTTGTGAGGTATTTTGGTAAGTTTATAAAAATAATATTGTTAATTATTGGATATACAGTAGGTACGCGGTATCAGCATATTATGTATATTGCTTTGCACGCAACTTCGTCCTCGAAAATATTTTAGATTAATAGTATTTCTGCATATTATCGTCTCTTTGTGAAAAAACAGTCCTCAACTCAGGTTGTGTGCTTTTATTGATCGGTGAATGCTTTATTGTTTCGAAAATCTCTCATTTTTTTTACTTTTATTTAAAGACACCCACACACACTCAAGCCTGTTATCTCCGAAGGGGTAGACAGAGGCGCAACTAATTCACCTACTTTTCACCGTTATTCCGTCCTATGATGTGATGGGGCGAGCCTATCGCCATATCGGGCACAAATTCCAGACTCCAGGCTGATACTGAATAGAAAAACTCAATATCACTTTGCCCGACCCGGGGATCGAACCCGAGACCTCAGCATTGCAGTCGTACTGTAATACAACTACGCCACCGAGGTACGACTAAAGGAATAAAAGGCGTGAGTATGCGTATACGTGTATAATATGCGCAAACGTCACCATTTCACAGCTGTAAGCAGAAATTAAATAAATGCGCCAATTGTTGTTTTCCTTGTGATAAGACGAATTTATCGGCATATCGGTCGCAATTTTTTTACTGAACTCAATCAATTGGATAATAATTGTATAACCTGAATAAAGTCTTTGCTGTCGTTGTTTTACAATAGTACCTCAGTTTGAGTCGGTGCAACAGTTTTTTTATTTACAAATAGTATTTGAGTTTTTGCAGTAGCCAATACAATAGCACATAATAGGTAGGTACGATACAAATTTCTATCCCAGACATTCTCTTTAGAATTTGAAATAATAACGTAATGTATTATTTGATATAATTATTATTGTCGTTTATACTCAACCACAAGTTTATAGGAAAATGGTATAAATAACGCGTTAAATGTCTCTATCAATCTGCACCAGAAAAATTAAGCGGTAGAAGTAAGTGACAGGATATAAGCCAACTGAGAAAGTGCGTATTCATAAATGTTACTAATTAATTACGCATTACTTATAGGTAACTATTCCCAAGGAAAATGGGGTAATCGGATATTACTTTTAAAACTACTTAAAAATCTGAGTAAATTTCGTCTTGCATAAAAATAAAACAACATAGGATGCTTTAAGAGGTTTTGGTTCGAATTAGGGTGTAGGGTTTATATCATTCCCGGATGATCTAATGTTAGCCCGTAATACGAGTGAGTCCAACATAACCGTCCTCCTTTCCACACGACTGGATAGTGTCAATAATATCGATTCTCCCCACCAGTCCTGTATTACATTATATTGCCCACTACAGAGCACAGGCCTCCTCTACAACTGACAGGGTTTAGACTTTAGGCCTTAGTCTACCACGCTGGCCTAGTGTAGGTTGGCAGACTTCACATACTATTATTTTTAGAGAACTGCTCAGGTGTGCAGGTTTCTTCACGATGTTTTCCTTCACCGTCAAAGCGACGAATGATTCACAAAGAATACACACATAACTTTTCTGAAGAGTCAACGATGCACGCCCTTGTGTTTTGCACCTGCGGACATTCGTCTCGGCAGTCCGTTCCACTCCCAACTAGGCTATCGCTGCTGCATTTCCCTTGGGAATTAATAAATAAAAAGGCGGCTTTACCAAATTTCTTTATTAAAAAAAATTCTCAATACCACTTAACATGTAATCTAATAACACGACGATGACATGCATCCTTGGAGTGTTCGGTCCAAAGTTCAAGAAACTGTTATTACTGTTAATAACATGGTACTTATTATTGAGCGCTCTAAATGTGATTAAAAGGCCTACGGCGCCGCGGCGTCTATTAACTATTAACCGTCATGGGTGACGGACTTATTTTTTTTATTGGTTATTATGGCGGAGTACATATACGAACACACATCATGCCTTCATTCTTGAACTGGAAGTGGTAAGCAGAGATGCAACCAGAACACCCACTTTCCACCATATTATGTGTCCGATCTCATGATGCAATATGGAAGAGCCTCATAAAAAATCATAAAACAATAAGTTGTGCAAAATCTCAGGCTCGCCAATTCAATTCACGATAACTCAGTCTGTATGTATGTATCTATCTATGTAGCGGAAAATTTGAACACTATTTTGACCCCCTTCAAAACGTCGGATTAAATAAAAATTTGGCACACTTATCGAGGACCGATGACAATTCAATATTTTAAATTAAAAACTCGCTTTTATAGAATAATGGTTTATATATTTTTAGTGACATCTGTTGAACCATAGTAGAATTATAACTAAGCTGCCTACTCTTATGTGTAAAAAATCTTACCTATTAGGTGCAAAGAAGCTCATTTCGTCAATGAGATGCATACAAAAAAAAACAAACTGTAGATATGAATCTCATTGACCACATAAAACGCGACGGCAAATTTTGTTAATTACAATATATATCTTTAAAAAAGAATTAAATTTACATTACAAAATGGCGGTCAAAATACATATTTTACACTTGTGACGTTCTAAACCCAACTACGCCAATGAGATATAAAATTGACGTAGGTGGGTCCCGCGTCATTATTTTTATTGTTTACAATTAGAGGAAGTTAAAGGACTTTGATGTAAAATGTTGGCTTAACGAATCAGTTGTACTAACCTCGAGAGAAACGACATAAATGCTTTAACTTTCCAAAAGGTTCTCAATATAAGCTTTCCAAAGCCTTAAAAAATATTCAACGATTAGATAGCAATGTTGGTGCACGTATACTGATGAACTATAAAAACATTATCAGAAAAAATGCTTGACGCATAGGTAATTATGAAGCATATTTATACAGATATAGACAAATATTTGCGATAAATTATTGAAAAAACTCAACACCTTACGCCGTAAAGCATACACAGACGACATTTTACGTTTTATCTATAAGCAGAACGTAGAAAATAAAAAAAAAACGTTGATAAGTAAAAAAATATACCGATAACGACCATTATCCATTTATCAAGTCGATATATTATAGCTTTAGTCATTTTTAATTAGTTTCGATCAATCAGTACGTTTTCGTGGTGTCGAGGAGTTAGTGATTTAAAATGTATTACCCATCACCAGCATTTGTTTTTTGGGTAACGTTCCTAGTGGTGCTAGTAATTATTGTTAGTTACAGATCAATCAGTAAGTATGATTGCATTTTTAAATATTTTTTGTATTGTACGGATAGCGCCATCTAGGACGCAATCGCGGAATTAATATTGTAAAATGTTTATTGGATATTGTCATTTCTTTTTCTGTATCTATGACCTGATACGTATAAATTTCGTATCTGCCAAAAGATTTGTGATATGTCCATTGATATAATATAAAAATGTATAGTCTATAACCATCGCACAATAAAGACGAATCGATAGACATCTCGTTTGTCAAAATCGGTTCAATAGGAGCGACGCTAGAGTGGAACATAAAATGGATTGATACATACATAGGGTGTTAAAATCATTACCCTTCCTGACTTCGCCGTAGTGGGCTAAAAGACTCTTATACCAAATTAAGTCGAATCTTCGATTAATAATATTGCATTTACTAAAATGGTAAAATATATTTTTATTTTGTACTTTTAGACTGAACTTAACGCACTCGTAGGATACAAAGGTCGATAAATCATTTCTACCCGATAAAAAAAGATTAGCATATGTGTGAATTGTATTTACTTATAACAAATAATAATAGCAGGATGTCTTCTAGATGTTTTTTGACAAATATATCCGCGCAATTTTGGTAATATCATTTATTTCACTCAAGCTACACTATTTATCATACAAGAAGTCAATTTTATTACCAGTTTATTACATTTATAGCCTGTCAATTTATATTTGTCGAGGTAGATATATTTTATCAAGTATTTTATACTTTTACTTGTTGGCACCATCTGCTATTAGTTAATACTATCTAATACCTGAACCACCATTCCAATGAGCGGCAGAGACAATAATCTATCTCTTATCAATGGAGATAGAGATTTTTTCGATAATTGCAATGTGTCATACGTCATAGAACATTTTTAAGCATTAATTGTTAAGCATACCTAATGGAATAGTGGACGATAGCCCAATTAGGAATGGAACGGTCGGCCGTGACAATGTCCGGAGGTTCAAAACCTAAGGCACACACCTCTGACTTTTCGGAGTTACGTGTGTATTTTTTATAAATTATCGTTCGCTTTAACGGTGAAGGAAAACATTGTGAGGAAACCTACATACCTGAGAATTGTCCATAGGAATCTCGAGTGTATGTGAAGTCTGCCAACCCGCACTGGGCCAGCGTGGTGGACTAAGGCCACAATTGTGATACAGTTTCGGAGAAAGTTCCAGTTCTTTGTGTGTTTTATGACGCCTTACAGTAGGATTAATAAACCGCTATCTTTGGAATGATTTTGGAAATAAACCAATCATAATAAGTCATTTGTAAGCATATCAAATAACCTGTTCTTATTGGTCCGTTTTCGCGCTCAATCTGATACTGATTGGAATCGTTTTATTGATATCGTATGTTGTTTAAATCTTAATCGTATAATTAATGTCTGTTTCATCCGTGGTCTAGTCAAGTATATACGGTCTTATTACATTGGACGAACGTGCAGAGCCTTCGCCTCGCTGTGAATTCGCTTGCATTTCGCCAGTGTGATGAGAGCCTTAACTTTACATGATCATGGATGAAACAATCAGCCTTAGTTTTTCTAATACGAATACTGAGCTCTCATTGCTCATGAATACGTAGTCCTCGAAAAATATTTAGTCTATTTAAGTAGGTACTTATAAGAAAAGGAAAACCAAAATCGCATGATCATTTATAAATATGTCAAGTATCAAAATAATCTTTCAGATAAATCCGGATATTGATTGATATTGTAAGTTTGAACGAAAGTAAGTTTTATTCTAAACGTACAAAACTGAAATTCGAAAAGCATAAGATCAGGCAATCAATTCAATATTCATCTCGAAAAGACATTTTATTACCTAAAGATCATTTAGAACATAACGTACTGGTGAATAGTGTTGTTAAAAAATGTAAAAATATCTAAATTAAATATTAAGATTACCGTGATGTTTGTCAACAAACACAACTGTGTGATCAAATTATAAAATAACGAACTGTTTTGGGATACAAAACAATAGCGTTTGAAGTGTTTCAAGAAATTTTGAAGTATGCTTATGTAACTTGAGCATTCGGAAAAAATGGCTCCATCTGTGGAAAATTTTGACATGAAATCTGCGGAGGACAATGTTTCTGTTACGACGATAGCATACATTTCCGTTCTCAGTACAATTTTGTTGATGTCTTTTGTCATTTTGTGTATCAGGATGTCTCATTGGGGTAAATATTTTTCTACTACCTTCATATAAGATATAAATTGTAACGTATTTCAACTAATTATCATTTTATCACCACAATTTTACGTGTAATAAAATTGTGGTTTCGGATTTTTGGTTAAAATCACGTAATTAATGAGATTCGTCATTATTTCTGATATGGATTGTAATTAAGAAATGATATTAATTGTTGACTAATTAGTTTCACGATACACGCGTATCGTTACACTATAACTGGTGGTAGGTCTCTCATATGTGAAAGTCCGTCTGGGTGGGTACCACCGCTCTATTTCTACCGCCAAGCAGCAGTGTGCATGCACTGTTGTGTTTCGGTTTTAATGACATTGTAGCCAGTGTAACTACTGAACATAACGAGACTTAACATCTTATGTCTCAGGATGACGAGCACAGTGGGATGCCATACAGTACTTTGAAACTCAAGTTGCTGGACGGTGTTGCTACTGTTTATGGGTGGTCGTATCGTTTACCATCTGGCGAACGGCACGCTTGTCTCGTCATTAAATGCAATAAAAAAAAGCACGCAGCATTATAACATTTACCTTTAAATTGTAAAGTACACATCACGCCTGTAATCCTGAAGAGTAGGCAGGGGTACAACTGGGCACCCACTTTTCGTCAAGTGTTTTCCGTTCCATAATGTGATAGAGGACGAACCTATCGCCATATCTTGTGCACAATTCAGATTTCGGGCTGATGCCGAATAGAAGAACCCAATATAATTTTGCTTGACCTGGGATTCGAACCCAGGAAATCAGAGCGTAGCTGTCATACCACGCTCGCAATACAATTACGCCACTGAGGCAAACGATATAAATTGTATCATGAAGACTGAGACTTGATGGACAGTAACAATACTGATTGATAATATTATTCATACATCTTACAGTTAGATGCAGCCTCTATCTTCCCTGTCTCTCTCTGTAGTCGGTCCCTCATGACTGAAGATCATAGTCATCATTGGAAGTACTACATTTAGAGCGAATTATTTGTCTCCACCGGTTTCTGTTCATCGCATCTTCGACTAATTTATCGAACTTCCCTAAAGAGCCACTACTTCTTTACGATATAATTTAACACTACAAATATTGTACTACAAAATCAGATGTTTTTATACCTTCAAGGTCACCTCTAGAGGCGATGAGCAGAAATTTAGATTCATCACTCACTTGCTAATCTACTGCCAAAACTACGATTAAAACCGAATAAACTGAATAAAGCCAGTTGGTTATATTTTCGGCTGGCATAGCTACATTTCTTTGACAGACACTTCTTGTCTTTTATCTCCTGTATTTACGATATAAAAAGTGTTAGCTTTTGGCTCGTGGCTCCTCCCGCTTGTAAGGATTCTCCAGAGAAGTCCTATAACTTTTCCGTGATATAATGTTATCTGTATGCTCATACAAAACTTGATCTATCTATGTGTTCAATTTAATCTAAAACAATTCAACGATTTATGTGCAGTTGGCTATCGAACATCTTAACATTGGACTTCCTTTAAAAACATCACATTAAATCATTATCATTATGATTGGCCTAATACATCTATTGTAGATGATTTAAATAGCGTCACCTGTTGGAGGTTCTTCTGAGACACTTTCTTTGATAGCTGTAGAGACCAACAGTGTTGGTTTCCACCCAGCTTAGAAACTATGGTGGGTGAAGTGTCCTCTCCATAATTGGACGCTGAATCGCCTGGGAGGCGATTTAGGTAGCGCATGCATGCCCAGAACCTACGTCACCCTCTCGACGTAACCGGCAGTACCCACAGGAACGACGAGTCGATACGTATGGTGCCGGTGATCATATTAAATAAGATCATAATATCTATATTCGATGGGAACGTAGTGCACAGCTTTTGTGAACTTATCAGAGACGATTCATACAAATGGAATCTAATCTGAATCCGACTTGTCAAAATGTAGCCAATGCCATTTGTATCACAAAGTATGAAAAAAAATAATTGAACATGTGTAATATAATATTATGCTTATAACATATTTAGGCTGATAATTGACAATTGAAATAAAAAATATTATTAAATTCAAAGTAAACAGTAAAAAAAACAACCAGAAAATGCAGCAGTTCGCTTACAGCAAGTATGCGGTTTTTATAGTACTTATCAAAAATGATGCAGGTCTTGTTTATTAACTTTATTTTTGGCTTGTAGGTAAATTAATGTCTGGGTTGATGTTATTCATTAGGTATCTAGTTATTATGTGCCTTGCTGTAACGAATAGGTAATGTACTACGAACTGTACTACGAATAGGTAATAAATTCTTATTACCTATTCGTAGTATCAGTTCAACTTTTGTTAATTATAACTCGAACAGCCTCCCACGAGTACTCCACAGCCCAATCCGGGTCACGACTATGGATTAGTAAAACACAGTTTATCCAAGTTATATCGTTCTTGTTTTACCACTCGTCTCTTAATCTAGACATGACTCTGATATCGAATGATTTCGATATGATAACGGAAAACCGCACTCAGAATATTTTCGATCGGGTTAGTTGGTGCAAAATTATGGTGACGAGTGCGTACAATATGTGATGTAACATAATATCCGTGGTTCATTAATTAGAAATCGTATAAACATTCCCTTAATTTGTTTAAACAAGTTATTGCGAGTGTATTAGATGCGGCGACGCTCGACTTTTTTGTTCGACAAATAAGTAACGAGTGTCCTTCGAAGTGATAATCCTTTCGACATTTGATAAGTGAAATCTTTCTATAATCTTTGAAGACCATGTCTCCTATATACGGGCATCCGTCTTACGACTTCGATAGGTACGAACATTATCCCCCTGAAGACGATTATGCAGAGAACAGAGAAGAGGCGAATCTAACGCAGATGGCTTTCTGGTATTTGATGGTGCTTCTAGGCATGCTGCTTCTGTGGCTTGTGCTGTTCTTCTGCTTGAGGATCATAGCACTGAGTTCGTATATTTACTTATTGGTTTGTAGTAACAAGACTGTTGTTCGCGGCTCCGGCCGTATGAGTGAGTTTTTTCGAGATAAAAGTCCCGCTTTATAATTTTGTGGGGATAAAAAGTAACCTATGTTATTTGATGATATGTACTGTTAGGGCAAAAATATTTTTTGTGCGGGTATTGATGACATGATCTACAATTTTTGCTATAAAAGCATAGAACGTTTGACAGTTCGAGTCAGTTGGTCATTGCCTTCGTGCCGGTCGTTCGCTTGGTGATATTTTTTGTGAAAGTATTTGTGTAAAGTCAGTAGTACATATTATTATTTAAATCAAAACCGTTGCAGTTTCTAATAATATCTTTATATTGGTGAAAGAGTTTTTTTTTAAATCGGTTCAATAGTTTTTGAGTTTATTTGTTACAATATACAAATCTTTTCTCTTTATAATATTAGTATAGACAAAAAGACCAATCTTATAGAAACTAGAAAATATAAAGAGGCCGTTTGACCTGGGTAATAAAAAACCGTCGGGAAAATTACAGCATGCTGTTTTGTTTTATGTAATAAATGAGACTGATATACGAAGACCCAAAAGACTAATCTCTCCTCACAAGTCCATAGAGATATGCATCTGTTTGGAGAAGTGCTCTCAGAACAAATACTCTAAGAAAATGACATGTAGCTGCATTAAATAGTTGAATAAAAGGAGAATATAATTAACTACAGTAATATTAACACTTAAACTGAACTGGTCTAAGTTCTCCTTATATAGTATCTACAGCTGATCATGACTAATTCAAATTCAAATCATTTATTCAGTAAATAGGCCCCTAAGGGCACTTTTACACGTCATTTTTCACAATATTGTTTTACTAAAAGATTCTACCAGTGCTTCGGAAAAGCCCACTGACCTGAGAAGAAGCACCAAGAAACTCAGCGTAGGTCTTTTATAATTTTTTTTTTTTTATATATATATATATTTTACAATTTGTAAATCACAATATTACTGTTTTGAATCAGATTTTTGAGAATTACATACCGAATATTCCCGCGTTTTTATGTTCCACAATTCACAACAATAACGTCATCAGCTTTAACGTCATGCAGATAAGATATAAATTAATTTGAGATCGTCAAAAATCAATTAAGTTATCTGCATTGAGGAGATATTAAATAATTGTTAGTTATGGTTGTTGCCGCGCTTTAGTTTTCGTTCAAATTTAGAACTGTTTGAAAACCATTTTCATGTTTTGTTTTTGGGACCAGTATTATGTTATTACAATAACAGCATTATGGTGGATAGAAATATAACACGTTGATAATTACGGGAAGTGTCATTAATAATTTATTCCTTTTACAATAAGTTATCAAAAAGATAAAATAGGTACTTACTCACCTATACTTAGTTTGTATTACGTTTAATCAATATTTCTCTGTGTTTATCGACGCTAGGTCGCGTTAAATGTGTGCCTGCTAAATAAAAATAGCAAAATAACGATTTCCAAAACGCTCAAGTAACTGTTTTTGGTGAAAAATAACGTTATGGAATCTCAAAATTCTTCGGACTTGTATGTAACAAATTATCAAGTGGTCTACCAAAATTCGTTTACAGACGTTGTTTGGTCTGTTCTCAGCACAACTACTACATTTGTTCTTATAATATTTATTTGCACTTGCATCCGTGTATTGATATCAGGTAATGTATTATCATAATTCTGCATTAATATCTTTAGATAAAATCAAATCGAACATCAACGTTATCAATGTATCTTAATGTAAGGATTAATTGTATTAAACCACCTAGCATAAACAATATTTTGTACCACTTTTATTTTAAAATGAATTACGTGAGTCAAACTCTATCTTATTTCATGCAAATGTTTTGTTTATATTAAATTATTTTTATAGTTTCAACATCAGTATAAAAGTTGTAAAAGTGAATTACCATCAGATACTAAAATGCTATAGAATACTTAGATGATTAAACGTAGAAACCTCAGCGACTGCGTGATACATTATTCACAGTAAATGTTACTCGCCGTTCCACAACAATGAGGAAATTACAGTTTCAATATACATTTTATAGGATAAAAAGGGGTGTATATCCTAATTCAGTCCTATCTGCATGCTAAATTTCATCCAAATCCCTTTAGCGATTTTTGCCTTCATAATAATAGTAGGTTAAGATAAGGTAATATTAAGGTTAGCAGCTGAAATTTATTTTTCGCTTCCGCCACTCTTTTATACTCAAATATTTTTTTCTCGCGGGGGAAAAACGTGTTGTCGCTATTACCCATCGAATGGTTATGTTGAATTCCCCACAGTTTCACTGGTCTTACGACTTAGTGTTGACGCGCGGGGGTATAGTATTATCTGGACGATCGTGGTCAGAGGCCCTAACCTTATATACCCAACACCCTAACCTTATATACCCAACACCGACATATCAAACAAAACCCGCGGTGGCCTTCTTCGGCGTATACGATACAGCTCCGGGGTATCTTGTTTGTACATACTACCCCTGAAACGTTATAAAATACGTTACCGAATACCGTTACTAACGTTGCTATTTGTTATTTTCCAGGACAAAAAACGCGCAATCCGCAGCAGAGGCGGATGTACATGGGAACTCGTGCGAGACCATCATTGGGACCGAGCGAGCCTACGATCTACGTCAGCCCTTCCAATTTGCCACCACCCCCCAAATATGGTAAGGAAGTTTATGTGGCTTTTCAATGTATTTATCTTTTATAACAAAAGGCAAAATGATTTCAAATCACCTGGTAGTAAGTGATACAGACTGATGAGAGATGATTATTTATTTTATTTATTTTAAACACTTTGTACAATGGCATACGGACTTAATGCCTTAAGGCACTGATCATCTCTCGCTAGTTGACAATTACACCAGCTAGGCAGAAACCGGATATACACGAGCTGATTTCGGCACAGGAGACACTCACATGGGCCACTGTGGTGGGTTTTCCACCTGGGGTTTGGGAATCACTCTCCAGCCAGGAAGTGGAGGAGTATTTAATAAATATCAAGCGTAGTGAGGTCAATTTTCCGTGGCAGATATAAAAACACATGTTTTAAAAATTGGCGAATAGAGACCTTAATAAGGGCTGGAATATATAATTCTTGAATTGTAAACCAATTATGAACATAACGACCGATTCATCTTGAGCCAAAATGTCAATAATATTCTCGGTAAAGCTGATAAAGATGTATTATAAAATAAAATGTAAGCAGATTGAGCACAATGAACGTGCCACATCGACGGTAAATAGCAAATGAAACCCAAAGTTCTTGACATTGTGTCAACAAACTAGAAAACAGAATCATAAATAATTTTTCAACATCATAGGTACCTACAATACAATAGTATAGGTCGGTTTTACTAATAAGTAGTACTGCAACGTATCTTCCATCAAAATGAACGAGTCACGAACACGCAATAAAGATAAACTCGACGCTTTACATACATTGTCCATTAATTGTACATTGAAGGTATCTTAAAACCTATAGAGTTAGCGTTAGGTTTGTAACAAACGTTATCTTGTTATTTTTGTCAACCATACAGAACTAAACAAATCTAACCAAATTTACGTTTCATTACAGAATGTATGGCACCGCCGAGCTACGACGAAGTAGTTGGAGTCCATTACCCCAACTACCAGGTTCAACCAATCACACAACCCATCGCAGCAGCGATGGCACAGAGCACAAGCAACGAAACAACGACCAGAAACGAAGAAACAAGAAGTAGAAACACAGACGCACCAGAAACTGTTATAACAGTAGCAGCGGAACCCAGGAGGACGTCCGTTACTGTTACGCAATCATAACATGCTATTAACGTTATTTATTTGAGTCTTCCAGTTGAACTGGCGGGTAACCGACAATGCATTTTTATATTCTGTGTGATAACTAGTCCATCTGTTGTTGTTACTTACAGTATTGTTAATTATACATCTGGCGCAGTTAAATATAAGCTATCAATCTACATTTAAAATCGTGTTGTTGCTGGTTTTGTAAGAAAAGGACAACAGGTTTTAAATTTGATTTCGAACATGCTTTATTTTCGTGTTGCTAGTGGTATTTTGCCTCAGATAGAGTTAATATTTTTACAACGTTTTTTAATACCGATAACGTTTAAAGTAACGTTATCAACAGTAATGGATTGACAAAATATTGTTTGCAATACTTCAAGTAAAACATGTTTATATTTTTTAATGTTTAACTCGATGTAATCGGTCTATGTATGAGGACGCAAGGCTGATTGTATAGGTACAAAACTGTTTATGAAAAATATAATTATGAAACTTAAAATTATTGTGAAACGATTGGTTATGATCAAATATTGTATGTCAAATATTTGATCAAATCAATGTAATAAATGTATAAAATTTTTCGACGTACTTTAAAATACGTATTAAAATGATTTTTATTACAATAAATATTATTTAGTTTAAGGTACTCATTATTTTATTTATATTCACGAATAATTTCACTGAATTTATCAAGTTTTACAAAAATTATATTATAGTACATATTTTTCTATTCCTGTGCAATTCCTTGCCTATGGTTAGTCGTGAGAAAGACAGCGGGTTCGATTCCTATTCAAAATAATTTTCCCGGAAATGTAATCTCAGGCAGGGGCCAAATATTATCTGCTACACACGCGAGTCACGCGCAAATTGGATAAAAGTTAATAGCAACTGTGAAGTGGACGATAGCCTAGTTGGGAATGGAACGTCTGCCGAGACAATGTCCGGAGGTTCGAAACCCAAGGCACACACCTCTGACTTTTCAAAGTTACGTGTGTATTGTTTATCAATTATTGTTCGCTTTAACGGTGAAGGAAAACATCGTGAGGAAACGTACATACCTGAGAATTCTCCATAAGAATTTCGAGGGTGTGTGAAGTCTGCCAACCCGCACTAGGCCAGCGTGGTGGGCTAAGGCCTTAAACCCTCTCAGTAGTAGAGGAGGCCCGTGTTTAGCAGTGAGCAGTATATAATACAGGGCTGGTATTATTATTAATAGCAACTATGTCATCTGTCATTTGACAAGACATTTCATATATACACAAACATACATATACACTCACGCCTTTTATTCCCGAAGGGGTAGGCATAGGCGCAACTAGTGCACCCACTTTTCGCCATTATTCCATCCCATGATGTGATAGGGGGCGAGCCTATCAAGACATAAATCACCTAGACATTGGCATAAACATCGCGTATGCTGGGACGCCATAATTAAAAAAAAACCTAATTCATTGGGCAACTATGTCTATGTCTAAGTAGACTCGTTCCTGTAAGTTCCGTGCTGAAATCAGTCTATGTGCATAGAGGAACGTTACATTTCTTTGGTCTACATTATTTGGACTGCACTATAGATAGATTTTAGAGCATTTACCAATTAGGTACTTACCATCACATATATATTTATTAATATCAGCCTAATAAATAATTACACTAACCCAGTGCTGGGTACGGGCCTCCTCTAAAATTACAGGATTTAGGATATGTATAGGGTTTCCGCATACATCTATATACATATGTATATATAAGCGGGGCTTGGCGGGTTAATTTTGTTTACATTTTACGGAAGCTCTGTTGAATGTTGATTGTTGTTTGCGACGCCAAAAAAACATATCTCAATTCATAAACATAGCTATAATAAAACGAGTAGGCGAGATAATAAGCCAATTACAATACAAGTACCTACATAAAATATGAATCAATGACTGCGTATTCAGGTCGGCCTAGCCAGCGACATTACAATCTACGAGTCTAGCATCTGATAACTAACCTGTCCGGTACATTTTAAGAATTCAGGGTAAAAACAAGGTATGTCGAGTATTGACATGTGTCACCTATTGACGCGCGGTGCGTTCACACTACACTTAAGGACGTGAGCGTTTTTCATCATCATCATCGTCGCATGCCACATTTTAACAAACCAAGCTTCATCATCATCATCAGCCTTTATCAGTCCACTGCTGGACATAGGCCTCCCCTAATGAGCGCCATAGCGCCCTGTCTTCAGCCTGCCGCATCCAGCATCTGCCTGCAGTCTTTCGCAGATCGTCATCCCACTTGGCCGGAGGGCGTCCTACACTACGTTTGCCCAGTCGCGGTCTCCACTCAAGAACACGTTTACCCCAGCGGTTGTCGGTTCTTCGTGAGATATGGCTTATGCTGTTATTTAAGAGCTTATTCTTATCTGAATCGGCGCTGTTAAGCTGTGATTCCGCAGAACGCGGCAGACGGCAGACGGCATGTGCCGCGACGGCAGACGGCAATACTATTATTATTATTTATGGAAAATGACGAGATGAGCATGCCGTTCGCCTGATGGTAAGCGATACGACCACCCATAAACAGTAGAAACACCATCCAGCACCTTGAGTTACAAAGTACTGTGTGGCATACGTCCTGCGCAATCACAGCTTTACACAAACAAAACTTTGCTGTCATAATCCGTGACATATTGTAACATAAGGTGCCATTCATCATCATAATCAGCCACATGCCGTCCACTGCTGAACATAGGCCTCCCCCAAAGATTTCCAGATGGACCTGTCAAAAGCGCCCTACATCCAGCGTTCCTGCAACCTTTATCAAGTCATGCTCATTTTGATCGACAGGAATTCGATCGGTTAATCTTTGAACTGATTTTGAAAAGAACAACCCTAGAGTTTTTTGGCCGTTCTTCTCTGGTGGACACTGCTTTCCGAATTTGTGCTAGACTAAAAATTTACTAAATGTAAGTAATGTTTCACATTTTATGGATTCGAGTAAATTATTTAATTTTATTTCGATTATATTTAATTTCCATATTATTCTGGAGGCCGGTCTATGCCATTTCCTAATATTAATACTTACGATAATAAATATAATAACCAGTGAAGACTTTTCATAGCTTATCACTTATTCGCTAAATCTATAAGAACTAATAAGTATTACTATCGATTTTAATCAAATATACACCCGTGTATAAGTGGACGATAGCCTATTTGAACATGGAACGGTCTACCGAGCCAATGTCCGGCGGTTCCAACCCAAGGCACCTCTGACTTTTCGGAGTTACGTGTGTATTGTTTATCAGTCGTTCGCTTTAACGGTGAAGGAAAACATCGTGAGGAAACCTACATACCTGAGAATTCTCCATAGGAATCTCAAGGGTATGTGAAGTCTGCCAACCTGAACTAGGTCAGCGTGGTGGACTAAGGTCTAATCCCTCTCAGTAGTAGAGGAAGCCAGTCCTCAGCAGTGGGCAATATATAATGCAAGGCTGATTGCATTGCATTGCATACGTCAGTGATCACAAACATTATTTAGCTAAGAATAGCTCAATGCTATGTTAATAAGTCTGTTATCAGTACCTTCGGCATGAAAGACTTCGCAGTGCATAGGGTGGTGTGATTGGATAATATTGAAATATAATTTTGATTCAGATGGCTGTCAGCGTTGTCAGATAAACAAAACTGAACCAAGCCAAAGAAAACTCCTCCTAGCCAGTTTCGGCCACGGCGGCCAATCTCAACGGAGATCAGCCAGGTACGCAGGAGATATTATAGTGCACAAGTGTGTGCGCAATACACAGGTGCACTCGCTATTCCTTCACTCTCATAGTCCGGTGAGACGGCAATCCGACATGACCGGAGAGAGATCAGGCGCAGGACCAACGGCTTTACGTGCTTTCCGAGGCACGGGGGTATCACACCGCCAACTTCCTGACTCCGAGCTGCGACTGAGTAATTTTTTTTAAGATGGAAAAACCCAGTCACAATGTTTTTGGCTCGACCCGGGAATCGAACCCAGGACCTCAGCGCGCAATTCGTACTCGTAATGCGTACGCAATACAACTACGCCACCGAGGCAGTCAAAACTATTATATTGCCGACACTGTTCGTTCAAGTGCACTGTGCATCCTCATAGTATTGTTTCTAAATACGGGTTTTAGTGCGGAGTAAATTGAATCCCAAGTGACCTAAAGTCTAAACGTTACTATATTCTAAAGTGCCATGTGAACTGACCTACACATAAAGTCGTGATTTCTTCGCAACTCAAAAAGGCCTAATAAGTGAGGACTGGTATTCAAACTATCTCGCTTCGAATGTTGACGATGTATTTTCCGTTTATAAAAGATAGATACTGCTATACCAGCCCCGCGCAGTGCTGGGACATTGTGCTATAATTGTTTTGCAACTAAGAGCTGAGACGAGCAATCCCCACGTTTGACGGTAAGTGAAGCAACACCATACAGAATTTTAATGTGGCTCTCTGCCATGCTCGTCACCTTGAGACATGAGATGTTAAGTTGTGCTAGAATGTGTAATGGGATCAACAGTTGCAGCGATCAAATAGACTTACACTTCGACTTTCTTGCCAAATTCTCCAAGTCAATTAATGATGTACTGGATAACATGGCCATTTAATTGTTTTTCTCCAACAAGTAGGTACCCTTTCTTTTTGTGTAATTTTACACGCTTTTTTATGTATCATTTTTTTATGACTATTGTATGGCGTTTGGATTACCTACTATTGGATTGTAAACTTAAGAATATATTTGTAGTAATAAAATTAAATATATAGTTTATTAACCAGTTTGTTATGTACATGTGGTGTTTACCAGTAAGTAAATGTTGCACTTAGTTCATAACTTTGTTATTGTATGATATGTTTGTTTGATAACTGTAAGATGTATAAGTGTAAACAAATGTTGGTAAACCTTTATAAATAAAATAAAAATAAAATAATGTCCAGTAACGACGTTGGCTAAAGTAGACGCTCAATACCTTTAGGAAGTTACATTCTTCACAAGAGTTCCGATACTGTTATTATAAAAACAATCACAGTTTATAAGTATGCAATGCAATGCAATTCAATCAGCCCTGTATGTACTGCCCACTGCTGAGCACGGGCCTCCTCTACTACTGAGAGTAGTTAGGCCTTAGTCCACCACGCTGGCCTACTGCGGGTTGGCGGACTTCACATACACTCGAGATTCTTATAGATAATTCTCAGGTATGTGAGTTTTCTCATGTTATTTTCCTTCACCGTTAAAGCTAAAGATAATTGATCAACAATACACACGTAGCTTTGAAACATCTGTGGTGGTATATCTTGGGTTGTGAACCTCCGAACATTGTCTCGGCAGACCGTTCCATTCTCAGCTAGGCTATCGTATACTTTATTAAGTGCGGCGGCCGAAATATATTACCAGTCTACGCAGTAGCGTCATCTATGAATTCTTTGGGTTACAACTAGATAGCGCTAGTAATATTTTAAGAAAACACAATATTGAACGACACGGAAAGCAAGCCACTCACCTGATGGTGACACGACTATACAGTAACGACACCACGAGTTCGTCACTCTGAGACAGTAGAAGCCTCATAATGCCCAGTAACCCAGAACTTTGGTGTACGAAAGTGAAAAGACCTACCGTAAACCGACCATTACGAATCAATTAATAAAAGTTTTAGTAATTCAAGTTGTTACTAAGAATTATCTCTTAGCTATTAGCAATCAATTAGTTAACTGTATCAATATAGACAATTGTATGGTCAAGCAGAGTGGCCAACGTTTGCTGGTTGCATAAAAAGTCGTGTTCCGGACATTAAACAGTAACCTCGTAATACTTGCACCACGCGTTCCTAATTACACTTAACCGCGTCCAATGTCAATCTATTGCCAGGGGACCAAATACACTTGGACTGCTATGAATTTTCAACGGCAAAGTCAATCTACTGCACCTAATGCTGGTAAGTGGGTGGAGTCCAAATAGAATCTAATTAATGAGATATGATATTCGTGACTCCACACAGGTCACATACTACTACTAACAGCCCTGTATTATATACTGACCACTACTGAGCACGGGCTGCCCCTGCAACTGAGAGGGTTTAGGCCTTAGTCCACCACGCCGGCCTCGTGCGGATTGCCTGACTTCACATACTTCTTATAAAGAACAGGTATGCAGGTTTCCTCACGATACAGGTTAGATTCATAAAGATTATTTGATTATAAAACTTCCCCTCGACATGCCACTTTTAACTATCAACACTTATCTTCAAGTTGCTTGAGTGCTCTATTTACATCAATTTCCTGATATTTCTTGACTTCCACTTCCGGTTCAACAATTTCTTTCATCTATATCGAGTTCTGTATTAAATTCATAAAATAATAATTACTATAATTACTGACATGATATCTTAATAATGGACTTGAAGTTTCCGACTGGTGGTGTAGAAAACTTGTCGATATGGTCAGTGTTAAAAGATGACCCATTTTGTATGCATAATATCGAGACTTTTCAGAAAGAACATTGTCAATATTTTGACTTTTTGCTAAATCTATTTTTCTTTATGAATTCTAAAATATTTATGGTACACTTTCGCTCACGGTTCCGTCCGTGTAAGTAAGTTTTTCTGTGATAAAAGGCCCGCCATATATTTTCCCGAGATTAAAAGCCTATGTCATGCCCAGAGTCTCAAACTATCTCGACTCGCACTTCTAGAGACCCCGAACACACAACACATTATCCTCTTGAAAATCGGGTAAAAGACCTCGCAAAGATCTGCCGCCGAGATCCTTGCATTAGTTACTAGTGGTAGGCCTGTCATATGAAAGAGTTCTTCTGGGCGGGTAACACCGCAATGTCTGTATATTCTAATATTGTGTTTTGATTTGAAGAACATTGTGCCAGTGTAACTACTCGACATAATGAGACTTAACATCTCAAGTCTCAGGATGACGAGCGCAGTGGAATGCCACATAGTACTTTGTAACTCAAGGTGCTGGATGGTGTTGCTACTGTTTATGAGTGGTCGTATTGCTTACCAACAGGTGAACGGCATGCTCGTCGAGTCATTCAATGCAATAAAAAAAAATTGGAGCTGCCATTGATACAGTTGATCTGATTGGCGTGAGATTTTTTTTCTTTTTTATTCAAACTCGCCAAAGTGATCCCACTGTATCTGATGATAAGTCGAGAGAGTTCCAGATAGAGAGTCGTCTAACGAGCGATCAAATTATCCCCAGTCAGTGGACACTGGACTGCGATGCTGAGGTCTCGGGCTCGATCCCCGGGTCGGGCAAAGTGATATTGAGTTTCTATTCAGTATCACCTCGGAGTCTGGAATTTGTGCCCGATACGGCGATAGGCTCTCGCCCCCTATCACATCATGGGACGGAATAACGGCTTAAAGTGGGTGCACTAGTTGCGCCTCTGCCTACCCCTTCGGGGATAAAAGGTGTGTGTGTGTATAAAATATATCCTACCACAAGAAATTTTCGAATATCTGCCCAAAAGTCACCGAGGACATGAGTGTATTTATGTTTATTCGAAAAACACAATAATGGATTTGTCCGAGCATTTAATGTGGCCATTTTATTAATATATCATTTCAAGGTTTGTGGACTATGTCACTTTATTTTATATGTTTTATTTAGTTTACATCTACACTTTAGCAATATATGAGACAACCTTACAAGCAAAGTACAAATAACCTGACATTTATTTTTTTATTATTGAGTCAAAGGAATGACAGAACATTCGTATAGAATAAAAAGGCGATTGATTTATAGATAATGTCGCAGGAACACGCTGGAAACAGGGCGCTTTAGGCAGCTCAGTCTTGAAATCTTTAGGAGAGGCCTGTGTTCAGCAGTGGGCTTCTTGTAGCTGATGATGATGATAGCTGATGTTGGTGATAGTCTTCTCGTACGTAGAAAGTACCACGATATGCCTGACAATCAGAATCATTAGGAAAAAGGCTCCAAACAATTATTTCCTTTGAATGAGAAAGAAATACCAACTCTGTTATACTGCTCAACGCTGAGGACGGGCCTCCTCTACTTCTGAGAGGGTTTAGGCCTTAGTCCACCTCGCTGGCCTAGTGCAGGTTGGTAGACTAAGTAAATTAGTGTATTTTTATGGCTACGAAAGACGGAGACGAGCATGCCATTCACCTGATGGTAAGCGATACGACCACTCATAAATAGTAAAACCACCATCCAGCACCTTGAGTTACAAAGTATTGTGTGGCATTCCACTGCGTTCGTCATATTGAGACATAAGATGTTAAGTCTCATTATGGCTTGTAGTTACACTGGCTACAATGCCCTTGAAACTGCACACTACTGCTTGGCGGTAGAAATAGACATTGCGGTGGTACCCACCCAGACGGACTCTTACATATCAGAGTCCTACCAGTAAGTAAGTAAGTGTATTTACCAGTTTTTTTTTTTGGAAATAACACGCCGACATGCGACTGGAATTTTATCTCAGATAAAATAAGCTTTGTGAACAATAACAACAACTAATCTTATCTTATATTTATACTATAAATACAAATGCGTATGTTTGTGAAAACGTTTGGATGTTTGTTAGAAGTAAACGCAGAAACAACGAAACAGATTTGGACGGAATTTGTCACACGGGTATAGACATGGGCGCCGCCTAGGAAAAAGCCGGCGGCGGCGTGCTGGTAAATTTTGGTCGGCGGCGGCGTAGCGCCGGCGGCGTGGATTTTTTAATGAATATTGAATATATAGGCCACATATAAATTCTTCAGTTACATGTTCGTAGGTAGTTGGTAGCACTAACCAATTAACTTATCGGTATAAAAATCCCTTCAGGACCCATGTTCCATCCGCCCTGTAGATTGGGGGCGTTTGGAAAATTCCACCGCGGTATCGCCTTTGCCTTTTGCCTGTCGTAAAAGGCGACTAATAGGAGCCACCGGGGATCCCAGGTGGGTGGCAGGGGGGTTGCCCGTCTTTAGTTTTGTGTTTTTTTAGCACATTGTGGCAATCCCTTAGATGGACGGCAGCGTGGCAGGTAGGCCTCACGCTGCCGTTGACGTAGAGGGTGTCCTTCGGTGCGCGGGAGCTTCTGAGCCCAACACAACAGGAGATGGGCCGCACTAGGCGGCAGCGCGCAGGGGCAATTGAGGACGACAACTTATATACTTCCGTCAGAGGAAGCCCGCAGCCGTCTCTAATGCGCCGAAGATGGCCACAGCGGAGTTTTGGTTTGCATGCCGTGCGTTGTACAAACGTTGGGCGTTCACCCGATGGTTCCATCTCTCCAGGCGGCTCAACGTCAGGTCGTAAGGCACGGTGAACCCAGCATAACCGCTCAGTCGCCCCTCTTGAAGGTTGGGCGGTAGTAAGAAGTCACTTTCTCCGCGATAAATAATAATAACAAAAGACTCATGCTCCATGGCACTCGCGAGTCTTTATCTTGATTCCCGGAGAAGGTGAAATGACCTTATATAATGAATGATACCGATTAACGCCCTTTGGTGCCTCCATCCCGTTATCAAAAATGACTGCGCGGTTATATCATTATCACTGCCTTTACGACCTAGCGTTACGCCACTTATAGAGATGGTAAGCATCGGGCTACACACCAAGCTAGACCGAGTCTTTTAGTCTATGAAAACTACTAGTGGCGGCGTTAGGCGTCGGTGGCCGCCGACGGCCTCGTGCTTAAGGGGCCTTAAAAAAAATATTTAATGTTACTTCTTGATAGTGGCGGCCTTAGCCAACGCAGGGCTCCAGGGGCAGATGTTTGCACGTGGCCTTTTTGTTTGTGCCCTTTGTCAACCGCGACGACTGAGCAGTCGCCGCTAGGCCCGGGTGAGAGAAGAGTGGAAAATAAAAGGAGCCTCACAAAGCTGATGTCACCGACGTCAACGTTTGGTTTAGCGCCATTGTAAACTACCACGGCATACTAAATGTATACCAAAGCACTTTGTTGCATCAGGGACGGCTTCATGATCCCATGGTCATGTGCGCCTAATCATTTGATCCGCAAATCTCCTTCGAAAGGACGGGTAATATTCAGTTCTCCACCTCATGCCTCAAATGTCTCTACTGCTGCTCTACTGCTGAGGAGTCCGACCTTTCGTGTTCCTGCACCATCTCTTTTCATAAGAGGTCTACCTTCGTACTCGTAGGCCATCAAACATTAAGATCTGTTGGTATGGTCTTGGTTAGCAACACAGCGACAGCGAGAGGCCTCCTCCTTTAAATGGCATGAAATCGCTATGCTCTCAATTAAGGCTAGCTAAAACTCCAATAAGTGTTAGGTTATATACCTATTGAACCGTATATTGCAACCTCAAAGGCCGAGTGGACGGTTATGATGGGTTCGAGAGACCCCACGATCGCCCGATAGCCCCTATTAGTCATGTTTTACGACAGACCGGGGATGCTGTAGTAGACTTCCCTAAACGCCCGAGGCAATTCAGAGGTCAGGACCAGGAGTCTCTAACGTCTCTGATGGCAGAATGATTGGCCCGCTATCGATCTCTCATAGCACTCTCTTTCTGATGGAGGATTACTCCGAAAAAATTAGCCTCTGCAATCTAGAACCTCCGCCAGTCGACCATGGACCAGTAAAACACGATCACATACATGCACCTAACCGTAAGACACCGCCGCTGGGCAGTTATCACAATGAAAAGACATGACCTACGATCTACCACAGATACTCTCCGAAACAATGTTCTCTGATAAGTACATTTGTCAGTTGATAGTTGGACTATCGTTGCTTCGCGAAGCAACGATGATTTCACCAAGGCGCGCCTTGGTGAAATCAGGGTGCACTATTAAAACATCTGAGCACCGAGGACGGGGTCTCCAGCCTGAGACCACATCCTCCATGGTAACTCCGCCGAAAGGAGCCCGCTTGGCCTCTATTTAAGAGCCTGAAGATGCTCGTGTGTGAAAGCTTCCTCGAGCCAGTGGAAGGTGGCCGTAGGGCTTTGGGGTCCAGATCCTAGGCTGGTATCTAACCAACAAGTAAGTCATGCACAAGATCGTGTGGTACGCCCTTATTGTCTGCTACGGATTCCGCTGGAGAGCATTGCAGAGGGATTCGGAGGTCCAAGGTTTCGACCGAAAAGGGACTGCTGTAAAGGATCATGGACCACATAACTCCGTGGCATAAAGTCTAGTTAGCGATGCCAGGACCTTTTAGGTTAGACAGCAAGCTTGAAAGAGCGCAGCCGCGTATGGGCGCGTGAGCACAGAGGCCGTAGCCAAGATGCCTTTTACAATCGTTAACACTAATAGTAGTTTTTTTGTTATTAACTTTAAAAAACCCAAGTCGGCCAATAACTATGAATAAAATTTTAGAAGAATAATGTTTTTTGATTTCCAAATCCACACCAGTGCGGCGCCCATGTCTACATCGAACTATATATGAAATTAGAGACCCAATCATTAATAAAATTTGACAATAAAAATTTAAAGTATTAACAAAATCCACGCCGTTCAAGTTAGGCGGCGGCGGCGGCGGCGCGCGGGTCCTGCCCGGCGGCGTAACGCCGGCGCGGCGCCCATGTCTACACGGGTAGGTCATATCCGGGATTAACTCATAATGTACTTTTTAACCCGGTTATTTGCTCCCATGTGAAATAATGGATATTTTTATCTGATATTTTGAGAAGATGGCGCTGGCATCGTACTGTGTTTTTGGGACTTTTGTAGCAGAAAGGTTTTCCACGCGGGCGAAGCCGTGAGTAACACTTAGTTCCATTAATAAGTTACATCTTCCTATACAGATACGGGCGCGGACATATTCAACTCTTGTTTTATTTTACCACAAGTACCAGGCTCTCAGAAATAAAAGAAGTAATCATTGAGCGCGGTGTACAGTGAATGCGGAAACATTATGTTCAACTTTCACTGCGCTGACGATAGTATACTATAGCAAGAAATTCCCGACATGCTCGGAATTATTCAACGTTACAATTAATCCGAATGTAGTAAAAGTACGCTTACTCCTGCACACGTTAAAAAACATAATCTATCAAGTACTCACGATGGCCAGTTACATACTTTTAATTATATTTTATTGACGCGATCATTGATGTGTAAAAAAACCCGACGCGGTACAAGGTTTCACATATACCTACTTATCTTTCATAAACCAATCTTAACAACTCTAAAACATGTTCTAAATTCAATTACTTTTTGCTTGTAGTAGCCCTTTCTGTAATCTGAACCTTCCGTAACTAGTGATGATTGCAATACTTGTCACTACATTCACCAAGTTGTATGTAATATCCCAGAAGATATCCAACATTTGCTGATGGAGTGTGAACGGACCAAAAATGAACAAGACTCGTTGCTGGATGAGTTTGACTTAAATATGCTAGACGTCAGTTTATTCCAAAGTATTTTATCAAACCCAAAATCAGATGTTGCCAGGAAACTTTGTAAAATAATAATAGTTATCCAGTAGCTACGGTCGGGGCTCATTTTTATGTAATTTTTTTTGTGTTTATAGATTAAAATATTATAAGTTGTAACTAGGTTATAAGGTACTATGGGGTTGGCATATCCTTGATGGATAAAAACCCCGAAATAAATAAAGAAAAAAAAAAGGAATCGGGTCGTTCTAGGACTTATAAATAGGTATTAAATATACCATACCTGCTCTGTATTATATACTGCTCACTGCTGAGCACGGGTCTCCTCTTTAACTGAGGGGATTTTACACCATAGTCTACCACGCTGGCCTTTGAAATTCAGAGAACTTCTCAGGTGTGCAGGTAACACAGTGTTTTAAATATGAATAGTTCTAACTTATTAGATATCCCTAGAGATATTAGAGCTTCCAAATTAATAATAAGAAAAAATATAAACTTTATTAAACACCTTACACGTCGTTACCAATAATTTAAAATTGATAAATAAATTAAAAGCTATTTTATTAATTGACTTCCCAAAAAGGACGAAGTTCTCAAGAAGATTCGGCCTGTCGTTGTGTTAGGTTAAACACGTGTTCGCGGCTGTTTGCTTTTCCAATTCTTTGTTTCCTATATATTGTGATTAAATATAAATTATTGATGTTCCCTTCCACTGCTTAGGTATGTGGTGATCTTTGTTGTGTTGTCCTTTTGTGTTTGTAATAAAACTAATTATAAGTGTTAACAAATAAATTTATTTTTTCACATTATACACATTTTCTTTTTATAACATTAAAATCTCTATATAATATATAATAATACTTTGTACATTTAAGATCTACTCATATATCTTAATCTAAGTTAAAAATGGACGTGGGGGAGGATGAACCCCCAGATGGAGGTGGTGGTTCTGTCCATATGGAGGTTTCTGCATGCCCTCCCTCCACTGAAACTAAAATTAAAAAGGCCAAAAAACGTACACTAACATTGGATTCGGACACTCCTAACCCTAAGAAAACGCCCCCGGCTTCTTCGATCCAAGACGTATATACTTGTCCAAATTATGATGACAAATTTACGTACTCTAGCTTGGACAAGGGTCCCTTCCTTGTCCATATTTCATCTAGTAGCCCCTCCCCAGTTCAGCCTCTCAGGCTTGCTAAGATTCTGTTCACAAGTAATGTTTCCGGTATTGTTCAGGGTAGTATTAAACCTGTGGGCAGAGGGAAAATTGCTTTATTATTTGATTCTGCAGAGTCTGCCAATAAATTAATTAAGTCAGAGATTATTAACAAACAAAATCTCAGTGCTTCAATTCCCAAATTTCATTTGTCCCGTATGGGTATAGTGAAAAATATTCCCACGGACTGGTCCCTGGATGATTTTATTTCTAATCTTCAATATCCAGAAAGCTGTGGGGAAGTGGTTAAAGCCCGCAGACTGAACAGAAAAATTGTAAGTAATGGCTCAACAGAATGGACTCCATCCACAACGGTAGTCTTGACATTCAGAGGTAGTGTCCTCCCTGAACGAATCTTCTGTTATAACTCATCCTTACCTGTGTCCATATATCAACTTCCCACAATCCAATGCCGTCAATGCTGCCGCTTTGGTCATGTCACGTCTCAGTGTAGATCTCAGCCGCGTTGTTACCGTTGCTCCCAGCCCCACAGGGGCAATTCTTGCTCAGTCCCCGAGAGTAATGCCACATGTTTATTTTGTTCAGGCAAACACACTGCAACATACCCTAACTGTCCGGAACACTGCAGACAAAAAGCCATTAAAATGGTTATGACGGAAGAGAATATTTCATTTTCCGAAGCTGCTCTCCGTTTCAAACCAGTCCGCAGGTCATTTGCAGATATTACTAAACCTCATACTTCCACTCCTCATGTCTCCCCTCTTGCACCATCCCCTCATCAATCATCCCACTCTTCATCTACACAGTCCTATAAAAAAACAGTACTTATCAATCGTTCTCCCAAACCCTCCCAAGATAAAGGTTATGATATTCAAAATCATTCAGCTATAACTCAAACTCCTTTCTTCCTAATGGCTGCGCTCTTCTCTCCCCAGAGAAAGCTGGCCATTTTTTATTTCCGCAACCTGCGCATGCTGTTCCTTCTCCAGACGACAACCTCGTAGAACTTCTACTTTCAATCCTTCTTAACATCTCTTACAAGTTCAGTGATGCCCTTCCCCCTAACGTCATCTCCTTACTTCATCAATTGTTTACCCAATTTAATTCCATTAACAATGGCTCTCAGTCTTCTACAGTGGAACTGCAGAAACATTAGACATAAGAAAAACGAAATTCTCCACCTTCTAAATATTCATAGTCCCATTGTTTTTGCCATCTCGGAGACTTGGTTAAAACCCGGATCTACTTTTAGGATTCCGGGCTACTGTTGTCTTAGGGACGACAGAAATGATGGCTACGCTGGTTGTTCTCTTCTCATTAAACGATCTGTTACGTACTCCCAAATTAACCTTCTGCCCCATGATCCCTCTTACCAAATTGTTGCTGCTAGAATTTTCAACACTTCTTTCATTTCACTCTATATCCCTCATCCCAACTCTTCTATTATCTCTGACCTTCAGAGAGTATTAAAGGCCGTTCCTGCCCCTCTACTTATAATGGGCGATTTTAACATCCATCATTCCCTTTGGGGTTCTTCTCGCAACGACTCACACTCAAACATAAGATAATTTTGAATTTTAAATGTCCTTCCCAATTTTCCATCTTCTCAGGTGAAGCAGTGGCCGTCCTGGAAGCTATCCAATTTGTCCTCTCACATAAAATCAACAAATCTTTGATTTTTTCAGACTCCAAGAGTCTTTTGCAAGACATCTTAAAAACATCCTTTCATACCCTTTTATCTATCACTGAAAATTAAAGAAAAACTATATCAATGTCATAATTCTGGATTAGAGGTGGTTTTATCATGGATTCCTAGTCACACAGGTATCCCAGGGAATGAAACTGTAGATCAATGTGCTCGTTTGGCTATTTCCTCTGGAGCAGAATCATATAATTTATGCTTTGCTCGTGACTTATTAAGCAGGACAAAATCTGATTTACAGTCTATTTGGAATAACCAATGGCAGATTTCTAAAATATCTAAAGGTTCTTTCTATGGCTCCATTCAACCTTCTATCCCCCCAAAGCCCTGGTTTTTTAAATGCCGTAACATAAATAAAAGAATTACTTCAACAATTATCCGGTTACGGCTGGGTCACGTCTGTTCCCCAGTATTCCTTGCCAAGATTAGAGTCCGAGATAACTCACTATGCGAATGTGGTTTGGATGAGGGTTCTTTGGAACACCTGTTTTTCAATTGTCCCAAAGTCCCATTCTCTATGCATGAAGTCCTTCCTGCTGACTTCCCCAGACCTGTGAATGTCAAGGTTTTGTTGACCACAGTCTTTTCTAAACAGGTAAAGTATTTGGCCAAATTTATCGAAAAGAATAACCTATTTCTTTAAGATGCCCGAGGTATAAATTTAAACCTTACCTCTCTATTTTTCACTATTCCTATTTACGGATCGTTAAATGTAAAATGTTGTTCGCTGTCTTAACTGTTAATTCATCTAGGTTTCTCACAATAGGTTCCTTTCAATTCCCTCTTTTTGTCATTTCCATTTCAGATTTACTTACAAGTTCTTATACGAGTTCGTTGCTCTCATATGAATTGTGAGTGGAAAATAAACATTTAATACTTTTGCCACTCATTCTGTTCTTTTATCCTTCAATTCCACATAAAGAGTATTTATACACATCGGGCATTGTAATGCCTTCATTTTACATTCAAAGAGAATATAAACACTTGTTTACATTAACCACAGAACATTAATACTCTCCGAGATTAACAATTCTCCACTAGATCCGGTTCCGGTAGCTTAGTATTTCTTTATTGTTTATCTATGGCCGCTATAGTCCCCGTAGTTAGAAACATCGTATCCAAAAGAGCATCAATAATTTATGACTCCCTTTTTTTTTTTTTTTTTTTTTTCTCACTTGTATTCATAACTTTCCGTCTTGCATTGAATAATTCCTTGTCTCTATTCGCTATTATTTAATCATGCTTAGGCTTTAACTATCATGCTTTATTTGTCATCTTTTGAATCTAAAAATATCATTGATTTTCATACTTTGATCACTTTGAGAGTACTTTTCATATTGCACTTCAGGCCGGATCTTATTATTGATCCTGTTACACTGACGTCTATTATACTAGAAATAGTCAAATCTGAAGTTAGGCTTTTTGACTTCCGTGTAACTCTATCTACATAAAGACATTGGCAAAATCACCGCTGCAACGGTGGAGCCATAACCTAAAAGAAGAAGAAGAAGAAGTTCTCAATTCATATGCTTGAATTTTTATGTATGTACACTGATTTCTCTAAAAATTGTAAGCGTATTTCCTTAATTCCTTTTTTACTTAGTAAATAAGGGTCTCGAAGTGGTCCCATTTCATATATCTTGGTTTAGGGTTCATCAGTTTATGGAACAGACTGAATAGACCACATAATTACCACGAATAAATCCCGTAAAAAGTTTAGATTTGGCAAGCCTACTCACACGTTATTTGATCTGACGCAACTGCAATAATAATTTGTTTCTATGTATTCATTTTTCAATGTTTAAATTAAGAACCATTACATAACATGGCGTCGCCGGTCTAATGCGTAAAGTATGCCAGCGGCCGTTGGTCTGAACATAATAGGCGCTCTGTCAGAATTTAAAATCATTTGTGATCAATTTTTGAGGTGTAGATTAAGTGAAGATGCCTCCGAACTCTAAGCATATCTTTGGCGTCTACGACTGCGGGAACCCGACCACCCGCATTGTCGTTCACCTCGGACTCACTTAAATCGGAGTATTCAAGCGAGTAGCCTTTAACTGCTCGCGCCGCGACTCTCTAATCCCATTTAGTCGCCTCTTACGACAGGCAGGGGACGCTGTGGTGGAATTCTCTAGATGTCCCTGGACCACAAGGCACGAGGTGCCGGTCAGATGTCCACCCAACGCCTCCTTCGTCTCCTCTGGCTGCGGGCGAATCCTAATCTTTCACTCATTTGAAAATGGAATAAGCAGTGCTTTATAAAATGAAGTATTTATAAAACCTATAATATCTTAATAAAAAGTCGCATTTCGGTTGGCTGCAAAAAAATTCAATCAGGCTCAAACGTCTTGGATATTAAAGGGGCAAAAATATGGATCTTGGATACATAAAAAAAATATTTTTAGACCCTCCATTTATAATCCTTCATTTAAAAACGTTCATATCAAGTGTAGTTTTTAAGCAAAATAAAATTATATAAATCTCAACATCAGAGGACTTTCAAATTATACGATTTATTACAAAAGCCTAGTTTTTGGGAGTACTATCCAAATATATATAAAGTATCTAGCCACGCGGCAGCGTGTCAAGCCAAGTTCAAGCAAAGGAACTGGCTAGCCAGCGCCGAGTGTAGTATTATCTTGGTTAAGCCCATTATTGGACATGACTTTTGTCGTTCTTTGCTAAAGCCTTCATATTGTTACTGGCAGGTGTACAAGCCGTGTCTTGACAAAAAAGTTTTATTTTTAATCCCGCTCCTCCGAGGACGGAAGCAATCATACAGCCCGCTAAGCAGGCGAGGTTCAATTACATAGGTGACAATAAATACTATTTTTCTTCCTATAAGACGAATGCTGCCATTTCCTATGATGCCTAACAATTTCCTCGTTCAATAAATATATTTTACTTGACTGAATCTAGCTGGATTAAATGAAGCTTTATGAGAAAATAAATAACATCAGTTGGAACTGATAAACTTTAATATACTTTGCTTTACAGGCTATAATTTATCTTATTATTTATGTAGAAGTAACCATGTAAAATTCACCAAAATCGAGAAGGCAAGTTGGGGTAAGATTATCCATTAAAAAGAATCATTACTGAAACAGGCGAACCCTATCATGGGAAAAATGTGGCCCTAGTAAGGCGATATAACTATTAACGCCGCAGTGTCCTAGACTTCAATAATGTCTCTGTGTGTAAGTACCAATATTTAATTTTTTAAAACAATAATGTAGAAGTAGTAGGCTGCCTCAAAATCCTTGGGATGGGTACCAAACAATTATAGGGTGGGCACGGCATATACGCCTATAGGCCACAGAACATCCTTTGGAGATTTACATATACATATACATACATATACACTCACGCCTGTTATCCCCGAAGGGGTAGGCAGAGGCGCAACTAGTGCACCCACTGTTCGCCGTTATTCCGTTCCATGATGTGATAGGGGGCGAGCCTATCGCCATATCGGGCACAAATTCCAGACTCCGAGCTGATACTGAATAGAAAAAACTCAATATCACTTTGCCCGACCCGGGAATCGAACCCGAGACCTCAGCATTGCAGTCGTACCATAATACAACTACGCCACCGAGGCAGTCAGTTTGGAGATTTATTGCATTATAAAATATATTTGGACATCCAGTAGTTGCTACATTATAACTTAGGTCTAAGAAAAATAAAATTAATAATAAACATAAATGCACAACATATTAAGGTGTCACAGCATGCCTTGAAAAAAATTATATTGCATTAAGCATAAAATTGTAATCTAGCACAGTTTTGACGTCATCACAGAACATTAAAACAAAACTAAGCACTATGAGTTACACGTGTTATACTAATTCGGTAAGCAGTTTACGGATTGAATATCTAAGAAAAATATATTATGTACTTTTAATTTATCTTACTCAAACTCAAGCTGTGACGCAGATAGAGCAGCAATAGCCTAGTTGGGAGTGAAACTGCAGAGACGAATAACCGCAGGTTCAAAACCCAAGGGCACGCACTTCTGACTTTTCTAAAGTTATGTGTGTAATCTTTATGAACTATAGCTAAATAACGATGAAGGAAAACAATTTAAGGAAACCTGCATACCTAAAAGTTCTCTATAAGAATTTCGAAGGTGTATTATATCTGCCAACCCGCTTTAGGCCAGCTTGGAGGATTGAGACATTAACCCTCTCAGTAGTAGAGGAGGCCCGTGCCCAGCAGTGGGACATTATATTATACAGGGCTGATATTATTATACTATTGGTACTGAATGACGAGACGAGCATGCTGTTGGCTTGATGGTAAGCGATACCACCGATTATAATCAGTAGCAGCACCATACAACACTTTTAATTACAAAGTACTGTGTGGCAATCCACTGCGCTCGTCATCCTGAGACATAACATGTTAAGACTCATAATGCCCAGTAATTGCGTTAGCTATAATGCCCTTTAAATGGGAACATAACAGTGTATACACTGCTGTTTCGCGGTAGAAATACACATTGCGGTAGTATAGATAACACCATAAACGTAAAGTTGTTTACATATACATATACACTCACGCCTGTTATCCCCGAAGGGGTAGGCAGAGGCGCAGCTAGTGCACCCACTTTTCGCCGTCTTTCCGTCCCATGATGTGATAGGGGGCGAGCCTATCGCCATATCGGGCACAAATTCCAGACTCCGGGCTGATACTGAATAGAAAAACTCAATACCACTTTGCCTAACCCGGGGACCGAACCCGAGACCTCAGCTTTGCAGTCGTACTGTAATACAACTAGGCCACCGAAGCAGTAAAGTTGTTTGATGCAAACAAAACGTGACAAAGTTTATCATTAAGGAATTAAAGCCTGTATATTTGATTCACAGCTGTTAAAATTCAAATCATCATCATCATCATCAGCCACATGACGTCCACTGCTGAACATAGGCCTCCCCCAAAGATTTCGAGATGGACCTGTCAAAAGTGGCCCGCAAAAAAAATATTTTTTTTATTTAAAATTCAAATAGTCTATCGCAATTGGATATAATATCACGTGCAAGATCGACCGTGACATTGTATCAGTGTATTGTGATGTGATGTCATGACTATCATGTGACAAATTAATTGTGACGGCAAAAACGCACCAATTACAACTACTTTATATACTTTTTTTTTTTTTTTCTAGTCCCCCTATCCATGACAAGGGATATTGTTTATGTTTTCTTTTTGTTTGTCTTTTAATATTTTTCGAACTAATTTCTATATGGTATCTTACTTTATCTTAACATTTTTTAACTTTCTTAATAATCTTAACATTAATCTTATTTTCTTTTACTACCGCTACTGATACAACTTGGTTGCGCTATTTGTCTTATATGACAACTATAATACTAATTATAGAACTCTATTTCTTATAACTTGTTCGTACATATATTTTACTTATTCATTTAATTACTAATTTCATATAATTCTATATTATATTTATAGTAACTTAATTTCTACTTATTTTTAGTTATAATCTTATTTGCTAATTGCTTACAGAATTTTATAAATCTATGTACGAGTACTTTATCTGATACAATCTTTCGTATATTTTCTTTTGTAAGCTTCATATTCAATTCCATTTCTATATCGTATCTTTCTTTGCCGTGTATGGGACAATCGAGCAGGAGGTGTGGGACCGTCTCCTCCACGTCAGGGTCACACAAGCACGCCGGGCTCTCCTTGCACTTGAACCGATGCAAGTACTCAGAGAACCCGCCGTGCCCGGTGAACACCTGCGTAAGGACAGGATCCAGGACGATCCTCCTGACGACCCTGTGCGCCTCGACTGCGTCCGGAAAGAACAGCTTCGTTACCGAAGCCGTCTCTCCGTCCGCATATCTCCGGCTCCATTCGTCAATAGACTCCTGACGGATCTGTCTCTTGACGAATGCAACCGGACACTTGTCGTAATGCGCACGGGTCTTCAAGTGCTGTGCGGCCTCTTTCGCGAGCTGATCCGCCCTTTCATTTCCCTCCAACCCCACGTGTGCCTTCACCCAGAAAATGTCAATTTTCTGGGCGCGTTTCTGGGCTATTTTTAATTTAGATTTAATTTCAAACGCTAGGGGGTGGAGGGAATCACCTCTGGTGACGACTTCAAGGGCGGACCTGGCATCGCTGAAGATGCCGCACGCAGGAAGCCCGCTACGGAGCGCTACATCCACGGCTTCCCGGAGGGCGAGAAGTTCCGCCTGGTAGACGGAGCAGTACGGCTCCAGCCGCAACTTTCGGGTACTCGTCTCGGCGACGCCGTTCCATATGGACAGCGCCGCTCCGACTTTCCCGTCAATCTTGCTTCCGTCGGTGAAGATACTTAGACCCTCACCGACGTGCTGGGCCAGTTCTGCCCCGTCCGCCAGGCATTGGAACATCCCGTTCCCCCGTTCCGCCGGGTGATCCAAGTTGACGAAGGCCACAGGAGCCTCCACCTCCCGGTCTCCCACTACCTCGCGAGAGTGCCCCCTCTTGACCTCATAAAGGAGTGCGGTTTCCCGCACCCTTATGTCAAGGGGGAGCACCCCCGCCTGCAGCAGGGCCGAGTTGAGGGAGACAGTCCTGTAGGCCTTCGTCATCTTCTGCGCGAAGCTGCGCTGGATGGCTCCGAGCTGCTTCCTTACACCCAGTTTACGGCTGGCCGGAGCCCATGCGCTTGCGGCATACAAGATCACGGGCTCCACCGCAGCCGTGTAGATCGTCCGGATCACGTCGGGTCCCAACCCCCACTGGACCTTGGCCGACCTCGCGAGCACTTTGAAGAGGCTTATAGCCTTAGCGCACGCCTGCGTCACATGACCGTTAAAAGTCAGTTTTCGGTCTATCGTAAGGCCAAGCAGCTTGATCTCGTTAGACAGACCAATGTCGACCCCGCCCATGTGCAGGATCGGGGTGTCGTACTTAAGTTTGTTTGTAATTAGCATCGCCTGGGTTTTGTGTGGCGCAAACTTCAACTTATTTCGGACACCCCAATCCCGCACATAGGCTAAAGCCGCATTGGCCTGCCTCTGTGCTTCTCCCGTGGAACCCCCATCAAACACCAGGACGACATCGTCAGCAAAAGCTTGACAATAGTCGCCCCGGCGCTCGAGCCCCTGTAAAAGGGGATCGAGGAGGAGGTTCCACAGGATTGGCCCCCCGACAGATCCTTGAACACAGCCTTTAACGGTCCTGCGCGCTGACTCGGCACCCGCGTATCGGACCCTGACCATCCGATCATCCAGATAGCTGGCGACCATCCTTCTGATGTTTGGTGGGCAGCGTTCTTCCGCCAATCGGACTTTTATAGCCGGCCACCAGGCGCTGTCGAAGGCTCCCTCTATGTCCAACGATATCATAATTATGACCTTCTTTTCTACGAGCTTGGCCCTAATATGACTCATCAGGTCATAGAGGGAGTCTTCGGTGCCCCTTTGTGGCATAAAGCCGTATTGGCGGTGGCTCATCCTCGGGAGGATGTGCCATTTTAGCCTACCCACCAGCATCTTTTCCAGGATCTTTCCCATCACTGGCAACAGTCCTATCGGCCGATGCGCCTTGGGAACCGAGTAATCTTTCTTACCCGGTTTCCTCAGCACAACGACCGTGGCCTCTTTCCAAATCTTTGGAAAGTAGGCCAATTCTAGGCACTTGTTAGCCAGTGACAGGAAAGACTCCGGATCTTGGGTGATCGCCTGCGAACAGATATCGGAGGTCAGGCCGTCCGAGCCGGGTGCCTTCTTCGGATTGAAGGTCACCAGCGCCCCAGTGAGCTCCCGCAGCGTGAACGGTGGGTCATGTACCTCACCATGGACCCAGTCGTTCACGCGCGATGCGAGCTCCCTGGTGCGCCGGTGATCCTCATTATCCTCCTCGTGAGGGTCGTCTGGGTAGAAGGTCTCGGCAAGATACCTTGCCGAGTCCTCCTGACCCAGGGTTTCCCCGTCCCTCACGAGTGGCGCATCCTCGTGCCGCTTGGTCAGCCTGCCCATTACTCGATAAATCCCATCCCACAGCCCTTCCTTATCCTGTTTTCCGCAAAACTCCTTCCAACTTTTAATTTGCGCTGTCTTAGCTGCATCTTCATATTGCTCCTTTGCCTCTTTATATAATTTAATTACTCTCGCTTTCCTTACAGGAGCTGCCCAACGGATTCTCCGTTTCCTCCGCATCATCTCCTTTTTCAGCCTGTCGAGCTCACTGGACCACCATGGTATAGCGTAAGTATTAGTATTTTTCTTCTTTGGTATTATTTCTTCACTAGTTTTAATAATCACGTCTGTATATTTTACTATTTTATGTTCTAATTCTTCTATAGTAGATATTTTGTCTATTTCAATTTTGCCTAGTCTATTTTCTTCATTAAGATGTTTAATTTTTAAGCCAAATTCAGTCCAATTTACTTTTTTCGTGTTATAAATTCTTGTTGTCCTATTAATTTTTATACTTGTGCCTCTTTTAATTTTAATTTCAAATAGTATGGTATTGTGGTCCGAGCTCGTCAGGTCTTCTCTTACAGCCCAGCTATCTACTTTGTCCAAGAGATCGACCGAGCAGGCGGTGACATCCACCCGGCTGGAAAAGGCGCGGTCTCCCCTCACGGTGAAGAAAGTTGGCGTGTTGCCCTGATTCAACACGTGGAGACCCGCCTCGTCCAGCCAACTGGAGACCTCCTCTCCTCTTCGGTCGATCTCTTGGCTCCACCATAGGCTTTTAGCATTGGTGTCTCCACCTACTAACAGGCGCCTCGGGCCCAAGTCACTGCAGACGCTCCTACTTTATATACTTGGAGGCCATTTATTCTATGTAAATTCTATCTCTTGACATATTGTTTAATTGAAATAAATAGTAAAACTAGTAGATATCAAGGTAAGGCACCTTTAATTTTGATCGTAAACTAGTGTCGTTCGTTTTATATGCTCGAAATTTCTTTTTTTTTTAATCCACGTCACGGAAAATGGGCCTCACTGCATCTGATAGTAGAATAGAAGCCCAAACACATGTGGAATGGACGATCAGAATAGTTACGCCGGCCTTAATTGCTTCTTCACGCTCCGCTTGAAGGTAAGATGTAGGAAGGGGGAACTTTTTAGTCGAAGTTTTTCTTTGCCCTGGTTTTGTCCAACTCCAAAATGAATCTGCATATTTTTTTTACCCATGCATAAGAGACTATCCCACTCTCACACCCACCACTGCAACTCCTGTAAGTCAGTGTGGGGGCATCTTAGCCCCCTTGTATAGAGAGGGTCCGCAACGGCATCACGCAGGGATGGTCCCGTGCAGCTATCTTAGTGCAACAAGATACCCCGGGGCCGTTTCGTATGCACCGAAGACGGTTACCGCGGGTTTTGGTTGGTATGCCGGTATAGGGTGTATATAGTGTTAGGGACTTGGTCCCATGCTCGCTCGGATGATGCTATACTCCCGAGTGTCGGCATTGGGCTGTAAGACTGTGTGAATAAAACCACCATAACCGTTCCACTCACCCCCCAGTGCTGGTAGCGATAATGCGTTTTTCCCCGCGAAAAAAGAAAGGATCAGCAGTGACACGCATTTTATGACACCAAGCTGTGAAGCTCGGCTAATATCAGGGAACACTATTTTGACTTATATTTTCCGTCAAAAATGTAAGTCTGTGTTTCCATTACATTATAGTGCTGATGTATTATTTTATTTTCAAGTCAATATCAACATGAACAACATGAAATAAATTATTAGGCTTTATTAAATTACTACCAAAATTAATTATTCGAAAATGAGAATCAGGATTTTTATTGTATCAGCATCAATAAAAAAGCACAACCTCATGATTATCTAATTATCATTTGAAATTCCATTCAAATAGGCGTAAATACCCAGTTTTGAAGCTGACTCATGATCGACTCAGTCGTCCCATTGTCTGGCCCTGGACAAAGCACATTGTGTAAGGTTTTCGTATTATCAGACGCAAGTATCGAAATTACTTGGATTCCGCTTGGGTTTCCCCGACTTGTTCGAGACAGAGGCATTAGAGACTTTTTGCCAAATAATGTATCCTTTTGGATACGGGGAAACACGATTAACAATATTTTTTCGAATGTTGCCAACAAGTTTGCTTAAGATCAAAGACATTCAATAGTATTGTTATTAATATTCTCCATTGAGTTCGACGTTTGACATAAATTACCAGTAACACAATTTAGTCAGATAAAAAGTAAATATATCTTCTTAAAAAGAAGAAATAAAGAATAGCTATTTATTTGAACAAACAACGACAATTAAGCACAATTCAAAAAAAAAACTACAGACAAAAACCTACTAAATTATGTTTGTGACAAAACGACTGCAAGTCAGCATAATATGCTGGCAATAAAGCCTGAGCTGATCTTCCATTCAGCCGCTTGGTTCACGAATACTACTGCCAACTTCGGCTCCATAGTAAACGACTAAAAAAAAATCCCGTCGTAATTTACCGTAACATACAATAAAACATTATTTTCGCCGATACCACACAATGGGTGGGTTAAAGGAAAATAGTAAGCAGCACGGAACGAAAAAAGTGGGTTTATTTTGGCATTTGAACTGATTATTTTGGCCGTTGACATATCAAATATTAAGAATGTCTTTGGTTTTTTGTTTCGCATATAGGTACTTAGAATCATGTAGAGAGTTAAGAGTTAGGTCTATATTGCTTCTAAGACCCTGCTCTACATCGTTTTTGCGCACACGTCCGCGCCCTGTCATTTTAATTAATATATACCTAGTATCCGACATTATTCTTATGACTAATATTGTACACCATTTAAATATAGATTGCGGTGTTTGTTTGTTTGTGCAAGATGTCGACAAAATACAATGTCTTGCGTGAGAAATGTAATCCAATAGATGCTTCACATAATATGTCATTTCTTGGCTCCTTCTAGTTTCTTCTGTTGGAATTAAGGTCCCATTCTATACATTTCCGAGATGAAAAGTAAGCTTATATTTGCAAACATGTGAAATAGGTACTTAGGTATCTATTATGGATTAGTATACATGATAAGTAAAAAAAAACTGTTTTTTTTACTAGAAACGCTGTGGCAATGAGATGTTGTCGTTTTTTAAACACATAACTTATTGAACCAGTTCGGAGCTTGTTTTGGCCACACAAGTAGGTACATTGCTTTTATAAAATAAAAACATTAACGGTACTTGGGCTATTTATGTTTCTGATAGATTTTTCGAGTGGTTTCGCAGGAAAATCTTTGTACAATCATTGAATCTATTCATCCAGTTCTTAATCATGGGATTATAGCTACTTTTGTGTTGGTAATTGGGATCATTTTAGTCTAGCACTGTTTACGTCTTGATCTCCAGTTAATTGGATAGCATATTGCCGTTCAACATAACATTATAAATATTAATGAGAGTGTCGTAGTAGGGTCAATATTAATTGCAAATTATATGCTTAACGCACCCTTGGTCTGGTGGACATGTGGACTGCGATCAGGAATTTCTGAGTTCGATTCTCAGGTCAATCAAAAACAAATGTTACCTATCTGTGTTTTCTGGTTATAAATATTGGGTTTGAAATTTGTTTTTATTTTTTATCGCATTGAATGACGAGACGAGCATGCCGTTCACCTGATGGTAAGCGATACAACCACCCTTAGATGTTGCGATACACCCATAAACAGTAGCAATACCATTCAGCACCTTGAGTTACAAAGTACTGTGTGGCATTCCACTGCGCTCGTCATCCTGAGACATAACACGTTAAGTCCCATTATGTCCAGTAGTTACACTGGCTACAATGCCCTTCAAACCGAAACACAACAGTGCATGCACACTGCTGTTGAGTGTTGGGCGGTAGAAATAGACATTGCGATAGTACCCACCCAGACGGGCGATTACATATGAGAGACCTACCACCAGGGAGTGAGTGAGTTGTGTGCGATATGGCGATAGATATCACATAATTTCTCAGCTCGAAATAGTTTGAATTCACTTTCTTCACCTCTACCTAACTCTTCAATGACAATCGCGTGACAAATTTCGGCGTGGTCGCTTAAATTTTAAGGGTTGCGAGCTCCTTCTGCACTCACCCAAAAGACCGGTGTTCTTTCATAAGCCGACTCTCGTGAGGCTAGAAAGAGTTTAGTCAGGGACAAAAAAAAACAATGGCGTGAACTAATGTCTAGGATTTTACAGTAACTAAATTGCACGTAGGAACTGTGGACTCATTCGGATTGCGACATCAGTGGCGACCGCGTGTAGGAAGCGCATTGCACACCGCTAGCCTCGACGCTCTCATTGTAATTCGAGGCTCGAAGATCAGTGATCCAGTCTAAAATGTAGGTAAATATAACATCTGGTAGTTTCACTACGCACCCTTAGAACTCAGTGACCTATCTTAAAAAATATATCTTTTGGATTAACTATAAACCGCACTTCAAAAGCATTTTCTGATATTTTCTGTTCATCATTATCATTATTGGTCACAGTATATCTTACGGAATACGTATACTCGTCCTTTACTTAACATAGGCCTCTCCTAAAGATTTCGAAAAACCCATTTTATCACTCCTACAAATAGTCTATTTTTGAGTTAGATCATTATAGTTCTAAAGGGACGACAAGTGTCCTGTTTTTGGTAACAAAACTGACAACAAACTTCTATACTGTTGACTATCTAGTAACAAAATATACAACTCACGAAAGTAATGGAAAATAACCTCAAACTACTAATATCAAAAATGACCAAACACCTTATCAAGACGTGTTGGTAAGCTGGAATTATTTTGAAAACAGCTGGCGTTGCTGTAAATTGAGATGGTACTATTGGTAGTAAAACTAAAAAATTAAACACCTCAAGTGTAACTAACACAGCTGAGAGAATTAGTAATCCTGAAATATGACGTCAACTGCAAGTAACGAAACTGACATAATATAAAGGATCTGATAGCATAAATCAGTCAAAAATACACACGTCATTATCCCAAAAAGGGTAAGCACAGGTACAACCAGGGCACCCACTTTTCGCTATGTGTGCTTCATCCCATGATATGATAGTGAGGGAGCCCGTCGCCAAAACGCAATTTAGTCTCTGCGCTGATGATGGACAGAAAAACCTAATATCACTTTGCATAACCCTGAGGCTCTTATCCTCATATACTAATACAATAATGTCGCTAATATTTCGTTCCCCAGAGATCTAATTTGCATAATTCGAGAGCGTGTATTATTAGAAATAATTGTAAAACTACCAAAACCTTGTCCTTGAAAGTGGTACAAAAAGTATCGGATTCGCTCAGTGGACCGTTAAGTTTGTGAATGGTTCGTGACCACTGATAACAAAAAATACATCCCTTGAATGTTTTTATTTTAAACAAGCATATCAGAAACTGTTTAATACGAATCTTAGACTAACAATACGAATTTAATATGCTGTTAGGAAATAATTTAGGTATGTTTTGTAACATAAAGGAGAAGTCTGTTTTTTGTATGGGTCATAGGCCTCAAGATTTAACCAGGCTCAAACTTTAGGGATATTAATGGGGAAAAATATGGAACTTAGATCCATTAAAAAAAATCAAACCCCTACCCTCATAAGTTAATAATAGTATATAATAGTTTTTAAGCAAAATGAATAAATAAATCTGAAAATTGGAGGTCTTTAAAATTAAACGATTTATTGGACGCTAGTTTTAGGCGTTCTATCTAAATATAAACTGTCTTGGTTAGAATTTTAGGCCCGTTTTTGGACAAGACGTGCTTTCTTTGAAGTTGTGCCGCCATTTTTATTTCCGAGTAATTTATCTTTTCTATTTATAAAAGATTAAGCCTGAAACTGCTACACCGTAGTCATTTAAGCCTCATAACAAAATAGACAACCTAAATTATTATTAAAAACCTATGCAATAATAATTGCACTAAAATCGGCCCATCTATACTAATATTATAAAGCTGAAGAGTTTGTTTGTTTGTTTGAACGCGCTAATCTCAGGAACTACTGAACCGATTTTGTAAATTCTTTCACTAATAGGAAGTTACTTTAGTCCTGAGTGCTATAGGCTACTTTTTATCCCGGGAAAATATTTTTATCCCGGAAAAACGTTTTAGGTAGCGTGCAGACAGCCATTAGCTTAGGAAAATCTTCTATTGTTGTCATGTATAGCCACTTCAATTTTTATTTAAAGCGTTAAAATATTGTACCACAATATTTAAAATTTAATTTTAATGTATAGGGAGTTGTCATTCGTCCTTTTTTCTCAATACATGTCCTGGTCTTGTCTTTGTAGTATCTTGGGATGTCTTTTTAATCAGAGTCCTTTTAAAGCGCCCTGAAAAGGTCATGTATTTTAAAATTTCATTTTTTTAACCTATATTCACTCTATGATAGTTTAGCTATTGCTACATTGCGTCTTGTTTTGAACTGAATTGTAGAAGGTTTTCCAACTTCAAATACCCATCTATTTGTGTTGAGACCATGAATTATAGACCCTTGCATACGCACCTAAATAAAATTATACAGGCATTTCTTATTGTACTGGCTGGCTAAAATCTAACATCTAAATATTAAAACATTGCTAAATAATTAACTTTATTGTTCACTTTTTGTTATTGATGAAGTCAAAGTCAAGGCGACGCCGAGGTCGGTGCAGCCTTCACTTACTATAAGTGTTTTAAAAAGTTCATTGCCACACATTTTTATACTTTTTGGTGCTTTTGTAACACCGAAGACTAACCGATTCGTCATGTTGGCAACACCGAACGGTTTCAAAACGTGCAATTATTTTGGCTGTAAGGGTAATAAATATTTTCTGATTGTAAGGAAGAATGGAGAAGAAAGACGTTAGTAAAACCTTTTGGCTTCTATATGGTAACCCTTTATGCCTTTGTGGCGTTATTGTATTACGGTAAGACTGCAATGCTGAGGTCTCGGGGTCGATTCCCGGATCGGGCTTTGATACTAGGTTTTCTTGGGTTTACTTAGATACCTTACTTACAAGTTTGTACGGAACCCTTGGTACGTGAGTCCAACTCGCTCTTGTTGTTTTTTTTTATAATTTTTTCAAATATGAATGTGCAAACTGAAAATGCACGATAGCCATAGGCTTATACGTTTATTTTTAGACAAAAACAATAGAATCTACAAAGCTGTGTAGTTAATGTCTTCTAACCATGGTTACTAAAGATGAAATAAATAAAACTTGTCAAAATCGGTCCATTCGTTTGAGAGCTACGATGCCACAGACAGACATACAGATACACACCCTAAACTTATAACACCTCTCTATTTCCGTCGGGGGTTAAACATGGCATTAAAGTTCATTAAGTACCACCTTTGTCTAGGGCTGCCATCACTTAAATTGCCGACGCCGGATATACACGGCAAAAATCCCGGACATTTGGGCGAAATATGGGATTTCCCCGGACACCTCTGAAAAAATATTTTGCCGTGCCTTCTTGAATGCGGGTTATTATGAATCATTTTTTAACTAAGGTTTATTTCAATTTATCGCTTATCTATAAAAAAAATGACTTCCCCTGACAACAAGTGTCCGGGTTTCACTCGGACACATTTTGAAACCCCTGCCGGACGGCCCCCGGACGCCCTTCAAACTAGGACAAATCCGGGGAAATCCGGACGGATGGCAGCCCTACCTTTGTCTATAATATCTGCGACACAGTAAGGTACAATCATCCATATAAGTAGTTGAACAAATCCAAAGCTTCAAATCGTGTCTACACTTTCGTGTTCTTACCAATTGTTTTCTCTTCACAAAAATAAATTAAAGGGATTTACTTTACACAAAGAAAAAATTATGTTTCAATTGAACTGAACGCGTATTGCGATTTGAAAATTTGAATTTGTTCAGATACTCTGCCCGACTGTACATTGTGTTCCGGTATGAAATAAATTATATCCCATTTATGGCATAATAACTCTTCAATAACCTATTAACTTCAAAATAACACGGCGACATACAGGAACTAATATATACCTATGTCGGAGACAGTGACGGCCGATATCGATACACGTAGGTTCACATAATAAAAGTCACAAATGAATTCTCTTTAACTCGCTATTTATTGTTCGTTGGTCAATTATTGCGTAATAAACTGTTCACAGAGTACAATACCACGTCAGGATTCATTATTAACTTTGGTTATTATAACACACTGCATATTGAAACAATTACTTAACCAAACTTCGCAACTCGAAACGACTCACCTAGTAACAACCCGAATTAACATAGTAACCGCTTTACTAAGCACTGCTGGATATGAAAACCACCATAGTTACCACTTAGTAGTGATCTGCACCGTACTAGTTGCTTCAAATGATTCGGCACCCTTTTTATACACCCAACTGTCGCTCCCACTACGAGTTCTACATACTGACTGGTTTTATGCACGATTATTATTTTATCTTACCCGACGTAATATATTCAGACACCCTCAATGAGATTAATAAAAAGGAATCTGCCGACATATATAAAGTAAGTACGAGGAAATCTATTCCCTTCCGACGTCAAAAGACTTTTTGAGATTAAAGATATCTCGGGGCTAGGCGGCTTCACCGTCGAAGCCCCACACAAATCGACCCAGATAGGGCAGTGTCACAACTGCCAGAAATACGGCCACAATTCTTGTGGCTGTCGCCTCCCCGCCAGGTGCGTCAAGTGCCTCGGCGAACACGGCACATCCGAGTGCCCCCGTCCTAAGGACCGCTCTCAGTGCACGGAGCCGCCTTCGTGCACCAACTGCCGGCAAACCGGCCATCCAGCGAACTATCGCGGATGCCCTCGCGCCCCCAAAAGAGTTGCCAAAGCTCCTAAAGCTGCGGCTCCTTCGGCCCCTCAGGCCACCACATTCAAACTGGCACCTGCGCCAGTGCGCAACCCGTGGTTTCCTCCCACGGCGCGCGCTGAACCCATTTCTCAGGCCCCCAGCGGAGTCACTCCCGCTGCCCCGGCCTCTACTCGACCCTCTCCTCCCCCAGCTGTGGCTCCTTCTTCAAAGGCAGCCCAGCCCAAACCCAAACCCACCACCCCTCCCACCCCTTCTCAGTCGGCGACGGTGGCGGCGAAGGCAAGCGACGCCTCTTCCTCAGTCGCCTCACTATTAGGCTCCCCGGAGATAATGATTCTCCACGGGAAACTTTTCGAGCGTTCCCGTCTACTCACCCGTACGGGAGTAGAAGACCCCCTTTTAATCGCTGAGATCGCTCTGATCCAGCAACAAATCTTCGAGGCTACAGTTAACGCTGTGCGTCTCCCCTCTTTAATTTCATAAATGGCTACCAACGCCAGACAACTCCCCCAGCGGACAAAACCTCGCTCCCTCAGAGTGGGGTTTTTCAATTGTAACGGCATTCGGGACCAAAAAGCCGAAATTTCTTCTTTTGTCCGCGACAACCAAATTGACGTTTTTCTCATCCAGGAAACGTTCCTTAAGCCCTCTCACCGCAATCCCAACATCCCAAACTTCAAACTGGTGCGAAATGATCGTACCAGTGGCCGTTTAGGAGGCACTCTCATTTATTACAAAAGGTCCCTTCATTGTATTCCATTAGAATCACCGATAAGCTTGAGCAACATTGAGGCTTCGGTCTGCAGGCTAGCCATGACCGGACACCCGCCGATCACCATCATATCGGCCTATCTCTCGCCCACTAAGGAGCTTCACTCCAACGAACTAGAAACATTATTTGATCTGGGGGATTCCGTCATTTTGGCGGGAGACCTCAATGCCAAGAACACTCTCTGGAACTGCAACTCGACCAATGAGCGAGGTGCAGTCCTAGAGAGTTGTCTTGACACAATCAATCTAAGCCTATTGGTTCCTTCAGAACCTACCCACTATAGCTACAATGACGACCACCGACCGGACATACTCGACGTGGCACTTGTACGGAACGTAAGCCTTAGCGTGCGTTCCATGCAGGTGTTACAAGAGTTAGACTCTGACCACAGACCTGTGATCCTCGATCTAGTCCCCGAAAACAGTCCAACAGACACAGGTCCTAATATTCCGATGAAGGTGAAAACGAATTGGCGTCTTTTAGGCACCAAGCTCGCGGACACCTCATCCACTGATCTTTCCGCGATCCCGACCAACATCGTGACTCCTGAGGAAACGACCAGCGCGATACGCGTCTTCACCGACCACCTTCAGAACGTTTTGAGCGAAAGCTCCGAGAGGGTGCCAGAGACTGTTCACAGTCACTGGCAACTTCCCGAAGACGTTCGGTGGTGGGTGAGGTTGCGTAACGCTACGCTCAAAGCCTGCGCGACGAGACCCGTCCCGGAACGACGACATCTTGCGCGCTACCTCCAACGTGAGGTTAAGCGTCGCATAAAAGAGGTCGTCGATTCGAGGTGGGACACTCGCCTTGCCGATATCGATCCGACACATACCGCCTTTTGGCAACTGGTTCGTTCCTTCAAGAGAAACGATGTGGCCTCCATGCCTCCGCTCAATCGTCCGAATCAACGCCCGGCGTTTGATGACGACGAGAAAGCGGAACTACTGGCCGGCAGCCTGGAGTCTCAATGCTCGCTCACCTCTGTACCCGTAGATGACGACATTCTTGTTGCGGTTGACACCTTCGTCGAAGATAGGAACGCGGTCCGGCCACCGCCAGTCTCTATACCGCGACCGTTACACGACAACGTCGACCCGGACGTCGACCCGCCGCCCGATCCCCTTGCGCCGGTGACGATCGAAGAAGTCACCACTCTGATCAAGGCACTCAAACGTAGGAAAGCCCCCGGGGGCGATCTAATCCCTACTCGTATGATTAAGATGCTCCCGGAGCATCTAGTTCAAATCCTAACATCCATTTATGACGCCGCGTTTCGTAACTGCATCTTCCCAGAGGTCTGGAAAGAGGCAGTTGTGATAGGAATCCACAAGCCGGGGAAACCCGCTTTCGAACCCACCTCTTATAGGCCCATCAGTCTGCTCAGTACTCTGGGCAAAATCTACGAGCGGATCGTCCTCGACCGCCTTAAAATAGTAGCTTTTAATCAAAATTTGATCCCTCCAGAACAGTTTGGCTTTCGCCCTAGACACAGTTGTGTCAATCAGGTGCTCCGCATCACGGAGTACGTCCACGAACAATTCCGTAAAGGAATGCCTACCGGTGCTATTTTCTTCGATATCGAAAAAGCATTCGACAGGGTGTGGCACAACGGCTTGCTTTTCAAGCTGTACACTCTCAACGTGCCCACACAACTCGTGCACATCATACGAGATTTCCTGTCGAATCGCGGTTTCAGATATCGCGTGGAGGGAACTCTCTCTTCCCGACACACCATCACGGCCGGAGTCCCGCAAGGCTCCGCCCTGTCCCCCTTTCTATTCTCGCTGTACACAAGCGACATCCCTAGACCACAAAACGCCCATCTGGCACTATTCGCGGATGATACCGCAATCTACGCTTCACGTATAGACCCCGACAAAGTGGTGCGCACTTTGCAAACCGCCGCCGACGAACTCGGTGAGTGGTTCCGCAAATGGCGAATCACCGTCAATCCCACCAAAAGTCAGGCCATCCTTTTCACTCGGAAAAGGAAAGTCCATGTCCCTCACTTTTCAGTCCGCATGTCCGACCAGGTTATTCCCTGGAAGGGCCAAGCCAAATATTTAGGAGGAACCCTTGATCAGAGGTTGACCTTCATCCCACACGTAAATGCGGTACGCGCGCGAGCCGCATTCGCGATGAGCCAGCTTCACTGGCTCCTAAACAAAAATAGTAAGATGTCAATCCGCAACAAAATTAGGATCTTCAAAACATGCATCCGTCCGATAATGACATACGCGTCGCCCGTATTCGCTCATTTACCGCCCGGTCGCCTTCAGCGAATGCAGGTGCTTCAAAATCGATTCTTACGACATGCACTTGGTGCCCCGTGGTACGTTCGCAATCGCAACCTCCACGTGGACACCAATATGCCGACCATCAGGCACTTTATGCAGTGCGCCAGCAGACGCTATTTCGACAGGGCGGTAAACCACCCGAACACGCTTATCCGTAAAGCGTCTATATATACTCCATTTGACCGCGCCAAATGGAGACGACCGCGATCAGTCCTGACCGATCCAGAGGACGAAATCACTCTAGCTTTACGCGAAAAGAACGAGCATTTAAAGCTCATACACTCCACAAGACCGCTGTACCGTCCTCGCCGTCGAGGACCTCGTCGCGTTCCCCATAACCCTGCCCTCTCGTAGCAGTTCCGGCCCGCGTGCCGAAGACTACAATCAACACGTAATATAGGATTAGGTTAAAAACCATATTTCCCAAACGTTGATGTCTTATCCTCTCAGTGGCCGCCCTGAGCCGAGGTCGTGACCCATTAGTGGGTCGCCCTCAGCGTGGTCGCTTAAATTTAAGGGTTGCGAGCGCCTTCTGCGCTCACCCACAAGACCGGTGTTCTTGTATAAGCCGACCCTCGTCAGGCTAACAAGAGTTTAGTCAGGGACAAAAAAAAAAAAAAAAAAAAAAAAAAGGAAATCTATTTTCCGGGATAAATTGTTTTACGTTTGAGTCGATGGTTTTTGCAGTAATCGACGAGTAAAGCAAATAAATTTTATTTAGCACTAGTTGTGACTCGCGGCTCCGCCCGCGTGGCAAACCAGGGTTGCCAGATAGTGTCTCACTACCAAACCAAACATCACCTGACAAAAAAAGGTACACACACAATAATATAAATAAATTGCTACTGTAACATAAAGAATCTGTACAAATTTTTTCCCATGATAATTTTTTTTAGGTCCCAAAACTACAATTTGTATGCAATTTATAGTGATATATTCTTACATAAAAACAATTCAGTGATTGATGTGGAAAGTTGGTACCAACACACCTTTTAGTTAGTAAATTGTACAAGACCCTGAAAACTGGTAGTTACGGGTACCAGGAAATTGGTACGTCTAGCATCCCTGTCAGGAAAACCTTTCTTGCTACAAAAGTCTCAAAACAATACGACCCCAGCTTAATCTACTTAATGAATCAGATTAAAATATGCATTATTCCCCTGGGAGCCCATTACTGAGGTTTAAAGTAGCCTATGTGTTAATCCAGGACATGACCTACCCGTGTGCTAAATGTCATCCAAATCCGTTTAGTTGTTTCTGCGTTTACTTGTAACAAACATCCAAACATTTTCACAAATTTTCGCATTTATGATATTAGTTAGAAGTAAGATGTTACAAGCAAGCAATTAGCAACCAATCCCAATATAGCCATCCTAAGTGTGCTAAACAAATCTAACTAGCGAAATGGTATCTTTGCGAATAAACTAATATGTTTTTTTAACACTTTGAATGAATTGGTTTATTTACATTGATCATTATCAGCTACTTTTGGTTTAAAACAGCCCGTAATAAAATATTAACTTTTCACTGCATACACTTAACGCGTTATTCGATAAGCCAATATTTGTAAATGTAAATTTGTTTTATCATCATTAGTATTACGAAGTCTTAGCTGTGATTCCGCAGGACGCGGCAGCCGACAACTCGGCGGCAGGACGTCACTTGCCGCGCGTCACTTGCCGTCGTGTGCGGAATCGGTCTCATACAATTTAATACTGCATAGTAGTGCCGTCTGCCGTCGCGGCACATGCCGTCTGCCGTTGCCGTCTGCCGTTTGCCGCGTTCTTCGGAATCACAGCAATACGAAACATATTACATACTAGACTTCTGCTCGCGGCAGCATAATGAGTATTCCCGGGACAAACGTCCCGCTTTATATTTCCCGGGATACAAAGTAGCCTATGTTACTCGCTGATATTGTAGCTTTATATTGGTAAAAGAATTTTGTAAATCGCTCCAGTAGTTTCGGAGCCTATTTAATGCAAACAAACCATCAATCCTCTTTATAATATTAGTAGAGACAAAGATTTCCAAATCGTCCTGTGAGAAGCCGTTTACATAAAGATTTATGAAATCGTCTATCCACCTTGCAGGTGTTAGTTATTTTTCTTTTTTTTATACGCGGTGAGAGGTCCCAATAGTACTAGTGACGAGCGCCGATTATCCCTCGTTGTTTTTTTGTATTTTTTTTTTTATTTATCCCTCGTCAGCCGACACATTTATGCCGGCCTGTGTGAACAGGATATACACAGGCTGATCCCGGAACGTGACACTTACGTAGGTCAGTATTGTGGGTTTTAACACATATTACAAAGAAAGGAGAAGGAGACTATTTGTAACAAGCAAGATTAAAATAATTACAATTAACACTTCAATTAAATTAATTTAAATTTCTTAGTTCGCATTTTAATAATAATATAGTAAGGATGCATGTTTTGGATTACTATCTAGTCCTAGATTACTTAATTCTAATGTTGTGAACTGTAATGATTGTAATCGGTTATGCCCATAAAATAAAAAAAAAATGCTCGTCACAAAAGTTACTGTGGTTGGTATCCGAGCGAATACGAAATTATACAACTACTCTTAGGTAAGAGCCTGGTGGTAGCTCTCATATGTAAGAGTCCGTCTGGGTGGGTTCCACCGCAATGTCTATTTCTACCGCCAAGCAGCAGTGTGCATGCACTGTTGTGTTTCGGTTTGAAGGACAATGTAGCCAGTGTAACTACTGGACATAATGATACTTACCATCTCATGACTCAGGATGACGAGCGCAGTGGAATGCCACACAGTACTTTGTAACTCAAGGTGCTGGATGGTGTTGCTACTGTTTATGATTGTATTGCTTACCATCAAGCGAACGGCATGCTCGTATCGTCATTCAAGGAAATAAAAAAAGAGCCCAATATACCAATAGCTAATTTATAGTGTGTTACTATTTCAAAAGTTCGTACGCGTTCTATTGTTTCAAAACAAATGCCCAATACGTATATCAAAGGCCATCTCGTCCGTATGCGTAGAGTTGCGATACGTCTGATTTGTGCAACGCCCTTGTGAATAGCGAGCACGCATCTTAGGGTGGCGGCACACTGAACAATAGCGTTACTTGACGGTAAATATAATAAATTGCTAAACATTAATATTGGGCCAATGAAAAAACAAATGAAGGACTTATTTCATAATATTCAAATTATTTTTAAGATGGTTAATGCAATATGCACTTTATTTACCATTTATTTGGAAGCTTGAGTTTTGTATTTGTTCGTCTTACATTGTATTCGATGATAACCGTTTACTCAGTGATCAAGTTTCTCGAAACAAGCCCTATGACATATGATAATAAATGGCGCATGCGACAGCCAGTGTGTTGCCCGTGTCAATTTCAATTTAAAATATGAATAAAAACACATTAAAATTCTATTATAATACAATACTAAATAAGGTTATTTGATAACAGAAGGAAAACAGTACACACATATTTTTGCTAACAATCAAAAATATTAAAAGTACCAAATACAGACTTCCTTATTTGCGTATCAATGCGTATTTTTACCCATAAAAGCCTAATGATTAATCTATGACCTATATGTGTGCTAAATTTCATCAAAATCTATACAGTAGTTCCTGCGTTTACTTCAAAGAAACATCCAAATTTCGTCATAAAGTTTCGGATTTTAATATTATTAGCAGTAAGATAAGTTTTTTTTTTAACAATTTGATTTGAGTCTCGGTATGCGTCGAGCCTTACTCCATACACCTGTCAAGTATCAGTGCAATGCAATTCCGCAATAAATCGCGATGTGTCAGCGTTGTTAGCTGTCATCGACTTCTGTCAAGTGGAACGGTACGGCCAAACGTGTATAAACCTTGTACGTGAGAAAATATGACTTAAAATTCATCGTCATCTTATCAAGTGCCACAGGAAATGAGTTCTAGAACTTAACGACTAGGCTGTTAGTTATAATTAGAGTACTGGATTATTTAATTATTTGTAAAGTTTCTTATATACTTAGTACGGCCTGTAATGTAAAGGCCTCGGTGGCGTAATTGTACTGCATGTGCGGTACGTCTTCCGCTATGAAGTCTCAGGTTTGAATCCCGTGTCGTGCAAAATGATATTGGGTTTTCTGCTCAGTATCAGTCCAGAGTATGGAATTTGTGTCCGATATGGCGATAGGCTCGCCCCCTATCACACCATGGGACGGAATAGACACCGCGAGAAGTTTTTTTTTTGCATTGTATGACGAGACGAGTATGCCGTTTGCCTAATGGTAAGCGATACGACCGCCCATAAAAGATAGCAACACCATGCAGCACCTTGAGTTACTAAGTACTGTTTGGCATTCCACTGCGCTCGTTATCCTGAGATATAAAATAAGTCTAAAACGTTTTTAGACACTTTATATTTAGATAACGAGTAGTGTTTCGGGTGTCTCATTATTTTAACATAATCATTATTAAATCAACGGCTAGAAGTGACTAATTTGTTGTGTAACCAACAACAAAATATATTATTTTTGTATAGTCTAATTCTGTTGTACTCCAAACTCAGTTGCAGCATTCACCTTCAAGCGACGGGATTACTCGTCATTCATTCAATTGTATTTAAAACTACGTTCTAAATTCAAATTCAATGTATTAGTAACGGTTATTAATCTCAGTTCATCTGAACGAGACAATGGAAGCGAAGGCGAGCCTGCGTGGCGCGCCGCACGTAAGCCGACCTCAAACTATTTAGTGTTGCGCACAAAAGCATTATCCAGAGTTCTACAAAATGTACAGTAAATTGTTTAGAGATGCCGTTACAAGCCGTAGTTATTACGAGATAAAAGAACTACCATTTGATACCAATTTCGAACGTCACGAAATACGTCATGGAATTATTATGTACCTAATGTTGGTAATTGTAAGTTTACCGTTATCGTATTAGAATGGACTGATTTTATGTTGTCTAACTGGTAACAAATAAAATTTAAACTTATAAATTTTATAAATTAATAGATAATTACCAAATGTATAACATGTAGTGATTTGCTTGTATTTTCATGCTATAATCAGGCATTTTATTATACCCTTGATTTTTCAGAAATTTAGAACCTTTTACTAGGATATGCAAGCTCATTTCCATTAATATCTGTATTAATAACTAGCTAGTAACATAATATGTCATCAATTGTCATGTAACTGTTAAACGCCTAGAATATTTTGTTATATTAATGCTAGGTACTCTACATCCAAATTAAACCATTGGATACGTAACCCATAACCAAAAAGCAAAGAATTTAATCTGGTATAAGGACAATAAATAAATGGTTATGCCCTAGAATCTACTATGACTCCTAAGTACTTGAAATGTTTTTCCGATTATCAAGAAAACTTGATAAAAACGACTATCTATAACAATATTTGCGTGTGAACAATCATAAGTTGACTTCTGCAAATATTGTAGCATGCAGGACTCGTGGCAAGTCGCATGTGTATCTCACTATTACTATTACCATTACTGTAAACGTATATGGAACTTCTTGCGCAATATATGGCAAGGACTTGCTAATCAATACTTAAGAATTCAATAAAATATCTATGTATCTAGGACAAACGTACTTAATTTGGTAAGCCCGTGGGTGTGGATTAAGTGTTACTTCCTTCCTGCTTTTAATATTATGAGAATAAATATTATGGTTAATAAAAAGTTATACCGTACCCAGCCCTGTATATACTGCCCACTGCTGGGCACGGGCCTCCTCTACTACTGAGAGGGTTTAGGCTTTAGTCCACGACGCTGGCCTATTGCGGGTTGGCAGACTTCACATACCATCGAAATTCTTTTTGGAGAATTCTCAGGTTACGTTTCCTCACGAGGTTTTCTTTTACCGTTGAAGCGAACGATAATTGATAAACAATACACACATCACGATTTTGAAAAGTCAGAGGTTGGGTTGGGTTTTGAACCTGCGGACATTCGTCGCAGTCCGTTCCACTCCCAACTAGGGTATCGCCGCTTTATTACAAGTTATACATTTTCTTAAATCGTGTATTTTGTTAGCAAATTAATTGCTCAGCTGAATGGTGCAACCTATGGTTAGCGGAGAGGGGTCCAGATTATCGAGCGATGATTGTCTCTGGTCAGTCGACGTAATTATGCCGGCCTGTTTGAACCGGATGTGCACAGGCTGATCCCGGAACTAAAGGATGTTGCCTTTCTGTATTCCATTATGTTTACTAGTATTAAATACTAGTAATAGTTTTTCCGGGATAAAAACTAGCCTACATCCTTTCTTACGGTTCAAGCTTACTCCGTACTAAATTTTATCAAAATCGGTGCAGTAATTTTGCCGTGAAAGCGTAACAGACAGATGTACTTTCGTATTTATAAGTATGGAAGTATAGATTTTCACCAATCAGCAGGTTGAAAAAAAAATGTCTCTTCTTTAGTGGCAATAGCAAACATATACACATGGTATGGTGAAAAACATGACATACTAATTTGTTTCGGTACAACTATTGATACAAGATTATTAAAGAATGTAACTGCTCTCGATGGTCGAACAAATTTTAAGTAATTAGGTAAGTGGACCTTAATTTTTTTTTTAGTTAAAGGTTAATAGCGTTATGAGCATAGCCAGCTTTTAATTCAGAGGAGAGTAAGGAGAGCCATATAAAATTTTCATCCGGGGTGGAGAAGTGAAAATCCTACTAATTATAAATGCGAAAGTTTGTATGTATGGATGTCTGGATGTATAGATATTTGTTACTTTTTCACGCAAAACTACTGAACGGATTTCGATGAAATTTGGCACACGGGTAGACCATGTCCTGGATTAACATTATTATATATTCTGGGAAAATAAAAAGCGGGACTTTTATCCCGGAAAAACTGTTTAACGCGGACGGAGCCGCGGGCAAAATTTAGTTTCATATACTTAGGTAGTTCCAATAAGTCGACAGACGTACTAACATAAGTAGGCCTACTTGTGTTGGGGGGAAGCAGTTGCCCCCCCCCTTTCCCCTTTGCCTATGCCCATGTACTTATTACTACATACGTCGTAGGAGCAAAAACCTAAATTTACTTATTGAAGTTCTAATTGAATTCCGTGCATGCACTGGCCGCGATAGTCGGTGTGTTGAATATTTATGAAGCTCGGAAACGATTGAGTTGTATACGACGCCTGTTACTAGAACATTCGAATAGACAGTTTCCTCACTACGGCATCGAATGATACTATAAAATATTTCCTAATAATGTCGTATATTAGGAAAACCGCCAAGCAGCAGTGCATGTACTGTTGTGTTGCGGTTTGAAGGACATTGTAGCTACATAATGAGACTTAACATCTTATGCCCAGGATGACGAGCGCAGTGGAATGCCAAACAGTACTTTGTAAGTCAAGGTGCTGGATGGTGTTGCTACTGTTTATGGGTGGTCGTATCGCTTACCATGAGGCGAACGGCATGCTCGTCTCGTCATTCAATGCCATAAAAAAAAAGTTGTATTGTGGTACGACTGCAATGCCAAGGGCTCGGGTTCGATCCCCCGGGTCGAGCAAAGTGATATTGGGTTTTCCTACTCTGTATCAGACCAGAGTTTGGAATTCGTACCCGATATGGCGATAGCCTCGCCTCCTATCACATCATGTGCCGGAATGTCCATGGCGAAAAGTGGGTGCACTAGTTGTGCCTCAGCCTACCCCTTCGGGGATAAAAGGCGTGAGTGTATATGTATATTTATATGCAATGAAATCAGCCCTGTATTATATACTGCCCATTGCTGAGCACGGGCCTCCTCTACTGAGAGGGTTGAGGCCTTAGTCCACCACGCTGGCCTAGTGCGAGTTGTCAGACTTCACATACCTTCGAGATTATTTTTAACCCCCGACAAAAAAGAGGGGTATTTTAAGTTTAAGGTGTGTAGCTAATATCTACGTATCTGTATATATCTGTATGTCTGTCAATGGCATCGTAGCTCCCAAACGCATGAACCGATTTTGATGCGGTTCTTCCTTTGAATAATCGAAACGGTGATTTAGAAAATGATATGCTGACAGACAGCTTATTCGATTTATTCTTTCCGTTGATTTTAAGTTACGGATAATTTAAAATCGAACTTAGATCAATCATTCTTTATTTCAAAGAAATGGAGTGTCATTAGAAAACAAACCGCGAATGGCTCTTACGTCATATTTGATTTAAATTACTTATTTGACTCAAGTTTATAAGCGTTCGCGATTTACGTAAGCTATTTGGTACCATTAATTAGAGTGTATTTTGTTGCTCAAGACCGGTTTGCGTTCAGTGCTCACTTAGGGAGGCTTACGTCAGCAGAGTACGGCGATAGACTGATTAATTGATTGTTGATCTCATTAAATACTAAATATTATATATTTTTGCTTACTGACTCGTGTTTGCACATTTTTTTTCTTCTCCATTATTATTTTCTGTATTTATACACGGACACGGGAAAGTGATCCCATTGAACGTGTGGAGTACGGTCCAGATAAAGTATCGACTGCCCAGAGATGATTAGGATCTTTTTTATTGCATTGAATGATGAGACGGGCATGCCGTTTGTCTGATGGTAAGCGATACGACCACCCATAAACACTAGCAACACCATCCAGCACCTTGAGATACTGTACCTCTCGTCAGTTAACAAAACTATGTCGGCCTGTTTGATATGAATATACCCAAGCTGATCTCGAAAAACGACACACTGACGAGGGTCACTATTGTGAGTTTTACACCTTGTACACAAAAGTCGTTGTCCAAACACTAACGTAGGTGGTCACCACATAGTGGTAAGATACAAATATCCTACCACCACGCTTTCTAAAACTACAGGGCTTCAAATAAATAAAAATTTAAACTAAAGAATGCAAAGGTATTTACCAGCTAGTACTATGTAGTACTACTATGTAATATTAAGCAATGAGTTAGCAATACTGACCAACTAAGTACTCGCCTATCGGCTATGCATTGCGCCACCAGTCACCTGCACGCCATCAATGAATCACTATGGATTGGATAGTACACGCCATTTTATAATCTAAAGCGGGGCTTAGACTAGCAAGAAAACTTGCAGAAGTTTCTTCCGCAAGCAAATTTTTTCGTGTAAACAGTCACGGAAACCTCACTTCTGCAATATTTTGAAGCTTGCAGGACTTCTAACAAGTCCCATGTGTAAACACCATTTGGCAACTTGCGCGAGAACTTGCAATTTATTCTGCGTGCACATAAAAGTCTTAAGTTGCTGAGCTAGTAGATTACGCTTATTTTATTTATTCCATACGCAACGGGCTAAGATCAAAAACTATGCTGCCAAGTTATAAGATTGTAATATTACCAATATCCCTTTTTTTGTCGTTAAGCTGTAGTTTACATGCACTATTGTGTTCCTGTTTGAAGGACCTTGTACATTGGACATTGACACGTAACATCTTATGACGCAGGATAACGAGCGCTATGGAATGCCACGCAGTGCTGTATAATTCAAAATTGTCTTTCATGTTGGTACTCTTAAGGCGATTATTTTGTTAACAATCATCATCCAAAGAGCATGGTATTGAATTCATAAAAATCAGGTTAAAGGATTGCGTGCCATGTCATTCAGTTTTATGAAAAAAGTACATGGCAAGCAATAAATATTCCTAGAGTAATGTAAACAGTTTTGCAAGAACTTGCGATAGTTAACTTGGTGGTCACTTGCAAAAGCGTGTTGCCAAAGAAATGTTGCCGCTAGTGTAAACGCATCTGGAAGTGCTTGCGCAATATATTGCTTAGAGAACTTGCTAGTGTAAACTTAGCCTAAGGAACGCGCGCGTACGCGGGCCGCGGTCCGACTCCGACGGACTTACGGACCGAGTAGTAGTAGCGCTAGCGACTAGCGACTCCGGTCAGTTTCACTACCCCACTCTGTGTAGACGATTGTGTTGTGCTGTGCTGTGAACGTACGTTAAAACGAGTGTTCGATTTCGAATTTACTGTGTTGTGAGGACCCTTGTTTTTGAGGTTAGTTATGTGTTATATCTCACAGATGATCCTACCGACATTTACCTACAAATTTAAAACGTTAGAAAGTATTGGAAGATAGTTTGCTTAACGTTTAAAATTATTATGTAGCTACCCGATAGGTTGATAACGAACCAAAAGAAAGAGTATAGGTACTTAGATAAATACTAATATATTTTTAATTACATAAAAATCAGAGAAAAAAGACAGAAAATTGGGTGTATCATATTACATTATCAATATTATGATTTCACCTGTTTTTTACGAAAGTGCATTGACATACTATATCCAGTGTAATAGCAGGCTTCCCCTGCTACATTACTAGTATTTTGAGATCTTAGAAGTTTCTTGCATTGCTTCAAGTAGATACTACAACCAGCTACAACATGTATTATTTGCCTTGCCAACTCCACATTTGAAATGCAATGCAATCAGCTCTCTATTATATACTGCCCACTGCTGAGCACGGGCCTCCTCTACAACTGAGAGGGTTTATGCCTTAGTCCACCACGCTGGCCTAGTGCGGGTTGGCAGACTTCACATACCCTCGATATTCTTATGGAGAATTCTCAGGTATGTAGGTCTCCTCACGATGTTTTCCTTCGCCGTTAAAGCGAACGATAATTTATAAACAATACACACGTAACTTTGAAAAGTCAGAGGTGTGTGCCTTGGGTTTTGAACCTCCGGACATTGTCTCGACAGACCGTTCCATTCCCAACCAGGCTATCGTCCACTCCCAATTACACATTTAAATTATTAATATGCTCTCTCTAACGTTCGCAACTTGTTAGCCGCTTACAGAACCATAAATGGTTTCTTGTTTCTTAAATACACAATAATATTAATTTCCTAATAATTTTATAGCGGTTTTGGTTTGACGTCACCATTGGCTCGACCTTCATTTAACTCTGCCTGTACTTAATTAATTTGGAGCCGCACCTCCGCCCCTAAGCAGTAAATCACAGAATAATATTTATTTGGTAGTCTGTGACAGACTAACAAATAAAAAAGCCATCATGCAAGTCCGCCAATAAATCTCATAGAAATCTATGTATTTTTATGGTATTAAATGACGAGACGAGCATGCCGTTCACCTAGGGCAGCCATCATCTATATTGCCGACGCCGGATAAACACGGCAAAAATCCCGGACATTTGGGTGAAATATGCGTCTTTCCCCGGACACCTCTGAAAAAGTATTTTACCTAAAGATTTATTTGAATTTGTCGCTCATCAAAAAAAATGTATTTTCCCCGACAACAAAAGTGTCCAGTGTGTGGTTTTGCCCGGACATCTTTTAAAACCCCTGCCGGACGGCCCCCGGACGCCCTTGAAACTACGACAAATCCGGGGAAATCCGGACGGATGGCAGCCCTACGTTCGCCTGATTGTAAGCGATACGGCCACCCAGAAACAGTAGCAACACCATCCAGCATGCATACCACCGTATACCTACACCACCCCACCCCTCCCCCCGGTCACGGCATTTAGAGTGTAGACATGTTTTGTAGCCCGATCATTTTAAAAGCTAAGTGGGGGGGATCCCCGAAATGTCAGCGGTCAGTGGCGTAGCGTGGTTTATTGTAAGCTAGGGGGGGGGGGGGCGGCTACAATGTCCTTCAAACCGAAACACAATAGTGCATGCACTGCTACTTGGCGGTAGAAATAGACATTGCGGTGGTACCCACCCAGACGGATTCAACAGTTTAACAGCTCAAGTAGGACCCCTTTAATTTTATTCGTGGTGCTTTACATCTGGCTTTTCCAGTTGTGAAACTCTAAATAATTAAGGTTAAAATACCTTTTTTAGTTCATTATTTTGTCTCCCGCTTTGCTATGGAGGGAAGTGGAAAATATATTTCTAACTCCTCCCTATTCTTCTGGGTTAAGACTAATTAGTGTTCCCTGAGACTCGCCGAGCTTCACCGCTCGGTGTCATAAAATGAGTGCCACTGCTGATCCTGGCTTACAGGAGTTGCAGTGGTGGGTGTGTGAGGGTGGGATAGTCTCTAAAGACGGACTCTTACATATGAGAGACCTACCACCAGATACATTAAAAAACGAATACACGAATTGAGGACCTCCCTTTTTTAAAGTCATCATACTGCGCTACCTGCAATAAAATATTATCTAACAGGTACCCAGCATACTACAATGAAGTGTTGTAATCTGGGGGTCGATTCCTGATTCCTCCGTGGCAATTCTTATGCGTTTGGTCGTCATACCGAATAAACGCCCATCATGAATATTTGTCACGGGCCGTCGCACACAATTCACTGTGCATACACACACACACACGGACACGCACACGCACACATACACGCACACGCACAGACAGACACACACGCCTTTTAACCCCGAAGGAAAAGGCAGAGGCGCAACTAGTGCACCCACTTTTTGCCGTTATTCCGTCTCATGATGTGATAGGGGGCGAGCCTATCGCCATTACGGGCACAAATTCCAGACTCCGGGCTGATGCTGAATAGAAAAATTCAATATCACTTTTCCCGACCCGGGGATCGAAACCGAGACCTCAGCATTGCAGTCGTACCGTAATACAACTACGCCACCGAGGCAGTCAATCACTGTGTGTACATCTTCTTTTATCAAATAGAGGCCTAATAGTGTCCGTGAAATTCTCCTCCCCGAGGACGATTTTTCTTAGTTACGTTACGCTTCCTTTCCTGATTTCCATCCTCGTTCCCCTTTCTAAGCCATTGCAGCCATTATGCTGGGCATAGCTTGTAAACTAATAGCGGGGTTTTACCTGTGATGTAATTAATAACAGGGATCTTTGGTCATTTGATCAATACGATCCACAATTTAAAATACCCATCCTGAACAACTATTTTTATTCATTAAAGTTACGACTTCTGCTAGACCAGTTTCTAATATTAAGAATAATGGCATTTCCATAGTTTAATAATGTTTACTGTTTCAAATTAATTTTGCTAATTATAATAATCAAGCGTAGTAAAAATTAACATATTTTTGCGGAAATTCCAACTGGGTATTTATTTATTTCATTCTATTTTTATTTTATTCGTATAGGGAAACTAACAGCTAGGTTACAAATAGATTATAAGTTATTATGTATTTATAAAATTTACAGCCAATTATAAGGTATTTTAGAATATAAGTAAAACAAAATTACGGTCGGTTGAGAGACAGCGCACTAACAGCCAGTTTGTCTACTAACTGCAAAGGCTAAAGTTAGCTAGTTACTTGTACCATAACTACTTGTTTACTAAGCCTTTAACGAGCCAATGACGTATTATATTTGTTGAAGTTCACGTGCGATCAATCAATTTATTCAATGCTAAATTGATATCTTGTGATATTCTTCAAAATGGATCGATGTAAATTATACATCGGTACAACCTTGAATCCATTAAAACAATAAACTCGAATAAGCCACAAAGGCCTCAGACGGCCTCTTAGTAGTAGAGGAGGCCCGTGCTCGGCAGTGGGCAGTATTATAATACAGGGCTGATTGCATTGCATTGCAAGCCACGAAGGGTTGGGCAGAGATTCATAGGGCGGTTTTGATGAATGATTCTCACGTTGGATTATTTCAACTATAGTCCGTCCAACCCTTTATTTAACTTTTGTCAGTTCGGTTTCTAATCAATTGGGGATGTACTGATGCGTTACCGCTTCGATTTCTTGTAACAATCGATTTAATTAATGTATTAAGAAGTTTTGATCGATTAAACACATTGAAATGTTATTTTTGCTCAACATTTTGTATTATTTTATAAACATGCCTAAGCGTTTAAATGTGTGTATTTCCTGTTTATAAATTTATTCTGTAGGTATATACTTTATACAAAATATGAAATTTGTCAATATTTAACTTTAATAGTTTATTTTATTGGTTACCATATGTTTACGCCTAAATAAAAAGAAAATATTTAATTTACACTGCCAAATTTTACTTTTCAATGAAAAAGAGTTGAATTATCTTTGTTACGCAATCAGTGGGCTTAACGAATATTGATCGATAATTAATATCGGAGCTGAAGAGCAAGTCGCTTCATTATAGAAAAGAAAAAATGGCGTCCATAAATTTGTCAATTATTTTGTTTTCCATTCCTTGTCAATAATTATAAAATTTCATAGGCGTGCATATGTCAAAGTTAAATAAATGGTTGGACGGACTATAGATATTCAATGTATTGAACTAACGAATAAACGAAGCTTAAGCTATCATTGTTCTAGGATGAGTAAATGCTGTCACACAAAAAAAATGTAAGAAAAACCCGTCACATTTTGTAACTTAAAATGTCGTTCGAGCTGATGTTAGTATGGGTTTATTAAATAGCAACTATCTTAAGATGCTGACCTCAATTTGATAGCTTCTCAACTGCAAAGACATTCAATGACATAAAAGTGGGTGCACCAGATGCGCCTCTGCCTACCCCTTCGGGGATAAAAGGCGTGAGTGTGTTTGTGTGCTCTATTACAATAGATGTAAGAGCTATAAGCGAACTCAAGTTGAAAGCTATTATCGTTACTAATAAGCGTACCGTGCACGTGGAATGAGTTTCGTCTTGCTGAAAGACTTTAATTTAGGTTAGAGAAAGCAAAATAAACTATTTCCTATCGTACGTTTATGAGTGGAGCTGACTTGACTTACATGAAGTAATTGGTACTTATCAAGGCGTTCATATATTTACGAAAGTTATAGATAAGAAAGATATATCTATAGCTAAAGGCATAGATATTCCGTCCTCTCCGTGCCCCCGTCGTCCCCCGACCGCCCTAATAGTTCCAGCCCGCGTGCTGACGACTAAATAAATAAATGGATAGGATTAAGTTAATCACCAATCTTCCCCACTAATCGTTGATGTGTCATCCTCTTTCAGTGACCGTCCTGAGCCGAGGTTCGTAACCTGTTGTGGGTTGTCCTCAGCATGGTCACTTAATTTAAAGGGTTGCGAGCGCCTAAAGCGTTCACCCTAAGACCGGTGTGGCCAGAAAAGCCGACTCGCGTCAGGCTACTGGCAGTAGCGACAATAAAAACAAAAAAAGATATTAGATAGGTCACAATCATGGGGAGTTAAGAGTAAAGTAAGTAATAAAATTCTTTCTTTCAAAGCAACATGAAATAACAAACATATTACCTAAGCCCTGGATTATTTTTATTGTAATGTGATATATGAATAAAATACACAAAAACATACTCAAAAATAAATTTAATTTTACAAAAACATCAAAGGCACATTTTATACTATTTTATTTTGCATAACATTGCTATTCAACGTCCGTGATATACAAGGAAAATTATGAACGATGTCATATATACGCTTTTCGGATAAAAATGTTTATATAATTTATCAACTGGGAGCTGGTATACCCGAACATGTCGCCTATTATTTTATTTTCTGATTTCTGACCAAAGGTCAAGTAAATCTTTTTAAATAGACTCAAACTATTTTTAACTCTAAAGGTGACTTTAATACTACTAGACACGAATGCGGTATATTAATGTGGTGTTAACATGCCATGTCTTGCCATTACATTACCTACAAATTTCTAGGTGTCATTGCTACTGCTTAAAAGGGATATAGGCTGCTTTTGTGCAGGTCCATCTGGAAATCTTTTGGAGAAGCCTATGTTGAGCAATGTACGTCATATAGCTGATGATGATGATGAAGAATATGTGTGACGTTTATCACGTGAGATAAAGTCCAGTCTCATTATTCAACTATCCTATAAAAAAATCACCCCGGACTATGGCAGTTGTTTGTGCTATTCTAGCTCGATTTATCGAAAATTTGATCTGCCCTAATAAAAATAAATGCAAATATAGGTCCTCAAACTATATAATGACACCTCAAGTGACCTAGCGAATTTTCGGCTTCGACCAAAAAGAGACTCGGCAAAACTTCGGGCCTTTTGATGGGTCGAAGATTCCTGGCAACGAAATCGAATGAAATAAATAACATTCGTTAATAATGTCATTATTTTGTACGTATTAAGGCCATTTTTACCATTTATTTTATCATATAACATTTATTTATTACCGTTATAGAGTCAAATAAACCTTCAATTAAAAATATGATACTTATAATTGTATATAAAAATAAATATAGCTTTTAGCCAATCTTAAAATAAATTTCTTAGGGTTTTAAGCCTTTACGTGGTCGAAGGGGGGTGGGGTGTGTAGTAATATATCACGTGTATTTTTTTTCATTGAACGCTAATGCGATATCATCAATCATCCATACATCCATACATACTTACAAACTTTCGCGTTTATAATATTAGTAGGATACCTAATGCACATTTTTTCTTTATAAAAAAAGTACATGTGATCTTGGGTGAAAGGTAGTCTAGAACATCGCCACATCATATCACGTGATTGATAGACGATCCCTAAACAGCTTCGGTCAGAAACTAGTCTGAAGTTACATCATATCAATAGTACACAAACTACGTCCTATAAATTAGGGAATATTATCATAATACATTTAATTTTTACAACGCCAAGTATAGTAATAACATAATACAGCTTTACCGTAAATATCGATCAAGGCAAACTATAATTATGATGCATAACAATTAAACTGTTATTTAGTAGCCAATTAATCCAGTTTTGTTAAGGCAAACAAACACGAACGTATGACACGTAATATGCATGCATCCACATAAATGCATTAAATGTCCTTATAGGTAAAACGTATAACTTCCTCTTACATAAAGCACAGTAACTCTATTTGTTCATAATGTAAAATAGCAGAGTTTTACCTACCAATAAAACTCATATTATGTCCGGAGCTTTATTCAAGGCCTTTAAACAACATTTGAGATGACGTACTTCCGTTTTGTGCCGGATATCCGTTGTGAATTTCTAAATTCGATGAGTAAATCAGAGTGGGGGACTTCCGGTTGTCGAGTTTACCGGGTGACGCTCGGGAGCCATTTTCTTCATTGTGTCTCAAACATCTTAAAATGCTTAAAAAGAAATATATTAATACCAGGCAGAACTTAATGTAAGGCCTTGAATAAAGCTCCGGACATAATATGAGTTTTATTGGTAGGTAAAACTCTGCTATTATGTCCTTCCGCTGTTATTCAAGGCCTTTAAACAACATTTGAGACATTGTTTGTTTTCGCCTGGTAAACGAGACGCCAATGTGATAATTTTAAGACTGAAGCCATTAATATAAAATAATTACAATAATATTAAGATGCTATATAGAACTATATATTAATTATTACCACATAGAACAGAGAATAAATTATTTACAGATCGATAATTGAAAAATATTACACATAATTATTAATTATTACTGTAATGGCTCAAACTGAGGCACTCAAATACTAATTGCGCTTTCTATGCCTAAAACCGATCTTAACGAAATCTCGATTACAACTCAGAAAGCTGCTTTGGCTGTTCGAGGTCAGATTAATTAATTATCTAAAGTAGTTTAAGATTTTCTAATCATACTATCTGCTAAGTAATTTTCTTAGATTTATTAGCCTATAGGATCAACTGTATGAATTTTTAGGCTTGAAAACAATTTCCAACCCAATTAAAAACTACTAAAAGACACATTATGAATCGGCTATGAAGCAATACTTTATAGAAGAATACAAGTTTCTTTACTACTTTCTGTGTAGAAATCTTTCAAATCATATTATGTACTATGCAGCCTGATAAAACTTAGTTGAGCACTTCTATAAATTTTGTTAATGTGAATGTAACGTAAATACATTGTTACTAAATTTGTGCATCTAGCGTATGTGCGCCAAGTTTCACGTGGTCAGTACTATAAAGCCTTTTAAATAACGGATTTATGATAACTAATATTTCTGTCAATAACTTTCAAGTAGAAGTTATTGTTTAGCGAAAAATTATCTGAACCTGAACGGTTTGTTGCATGCCAATATGCAAATCCTATCTTAAAATACATATGAACTCGCCGATCCCAATAATTATAGTATTGAGGGTAGATTTTCGCTACCCTGATCATAATGTCTGGTTGCTCATACCTTGAATACAGCTTTCGACCGCCCCAATTTCTAGATTTAAATCTCTCACCTTAAGTTGTGCAAAAATGTTTTTATAGATTTGTCAAACTACTTGAACTGGGAATGGTGAAAGGCGGTCCTACTGCAAGGGCGGATTTTCGAGCTAAGCCATTTGGGTGCTACGCATTTCGATAGCTACATACACGCCTTTTGCTCAACTGATATCCACGAGCACTTAAATCATCCGATTTGGAGATGAATAAATAACTAAAATTGTATAATTTAACTAGCAATTGTCAACACTTACATAGGTTACGTGCCTATGACATGTGTCCGGGTTAAACATATCTATCTACCTCCGGAACACCCCATTTGAGAAATGCTAGAATGTGATTTGCGATCATACGCGAATGTGCCAGAACTAATAGTATCTGAAAGATACAACGTAAAAAAATTGAAAGTTCTGGAGACCAGTGCCTCCTTCCTACCTTAGATACGCCATAACAAAGTAGTTAACGTACTGCAATAGCACTGATGAATGTATTGGTTAGCATGTCGTTTTGGACTATAATGACCCTCTTTGGTTACCCAATCACCCCACATTTAAGACACATTTAACTCTGCTTCGCAAACGCTGTCGGCGCAGTTTGCTCTAAATGTGACTGATACAGTACAATATAAAAAAATCTTTATTGTAACCATTTTAAGATAGGAAAACAATTAAAAAATTTTACAAATTTGGGGTGAAGTTGACAATACTTTGTGCAGTTCACCACCCCCCACCTGAGTTGCCAGATTACTAGAGTCGAGACAAGAGATAAAAACGACAATTAATAATACGACCTAGTGAGTCCTACAGAGTACAAGACAACAATGTACAAGACAACAAGCAGAGCGAAATCCAAAGTCCCGAGTGGGATGTGAATTTCTTGAGATACCGCTTAATACTTCAGCTATTTTGCTTTAATAATTTGTATGCTCTACACTTTATTTGCTGGCAAATAGATACGTATCCAGATCTAGGATGAGACACTGTATGCATCTGTCTGGAAAACCAGCATAGATTTTACAATAATTTTATTCATTCATCAAACTTAGTAAAGTTTGCGCTTGCAAGATTGATTTATAGCCTGCTCTTTGTGGATTAGCTTTGAGCTGTCTCTGAAAGCCATTATTCGGTCAGAAAACCGTATTAAGTATACGAATAATTTGTTCTCTCAGCATCTTGGCAGTCAAGTTAGAAAGGAAGCAAACACTTTGGTTGCTCTTGCCCAGCCCAAAATTCAAACAGGTGGCATGTAAAGAGTTGATCTCAGTTAATCAACCGCATGAAGCATTGACGAGATTGCGCTACAGATACGTTGTAGTAAGTCTGTGCTACGTCAATTTCATCCTTGTTTAACACACTATCTGTAACACCACCATCAAACTATATAGTATAAAAGAAATCTATTTGTTCGTATTTATGGAACGCAGCCGAAATATAATGTTCATTTTTACCATGGGGAGCACTGACCTCCCCTCCCCCTTCTTGCCTGTGATGTATAACTGTTAGCGTGTAATTTTGCAATATACTTTTCGTTTATGTAGAGAGTTATTTCTTTATATATAATTGCACCACGCATAATTCCTTCAAATATATGGTCAAAAAAACTTCATTCTCAAAATAAGTAACATTTCACTGCATGAGATATACACTTCAAGAAATAATTATGCTAGTAACGTACAAAATAATTTACCATTTAATGCTGTGGGTAAAACGGTTCACTACTATACCAATATCTTCGGTAACAATATAAAAATACTTGACTCCTCAAGCCCCGCGACGGACACCGGTGTCCATATATATAGGGTTTTCCCATATATATAAGCGGGGCTTGAAGGGTTAAATACACACAAGTCAACTCACAAATTCAAGTATTGCTGCCAGGGCCGTATTCAAATCTTCAATTTTTGAATAAATATTTTTAGTTTGGATTTGAAAATAAAGATTTATGTGTCAATACTTTCACTACTAGAACGCATTGTAATAGCTTGTAAGCCCTGCTAAAATATTTTAATTCCAAATCAAGAAAGCCATCTAATTGATTGAGTGCAAAAAGTCGGGAAAAAAAGACAGGGTGCATGACATATAGTTACTCTTAAAAGTTTTTCAAAGTCAATACGCATGGACCATAGACACTGCATGGACCCACAATTTATTTCAACCTAATAAATAATAATTTCAGCATTTGATTCAATTGAGTAGTGGAATCAGTTAAATGATGAACTTTGGTTAGTCGAGGCAAAACTAACAGCAGTTTCTTTTCCGAAAGGGATGTTGTCAACCTGTAAATATTTTCAGTAAAGGGCTGAGTGCGCCTTTTCAAGTAGTATTCGAAAATTTTATCAATCTGCTCCTCTGAAAAATCTCGAAAAGGAAACCTTTTCTGTACCCGATGTACCAGGTTGGCGGGTGTTTTCAGATAAAAATATTGTAAGATAGTATAAACATATTTGTAAATTGTTTAACACACTACCTCTAGACTGAGGTTAAATGCAATTACTGCTCGTTATAACTTGCCCAGGCCATATGCAATGCAATGCAATCAGCCCTATATAGTACACCGCCCACCGCCGAGCACGGGTCCCCTCCACTACCGAGAGAGGTTAAGCCCTCAACGATGCCTTCGCTCACCGTTAAAGCGAACGATAATTGATAAACAATACACACGTATCTTCGAAATGTCAGAGGTGTGTGCTTAATCATAATTAGGATGATTAATATGACTATAATATCTTTGATATTGATATTAACAATTTAATATATAGCAAACGGTGCTGTAGGGCGACCGGTTTGACTATGAAATGCATAATATAATAACAAATACCTTTAATATCTTTGATTAATTATTATATAGCAAACGGTGCTGTGGGGCGTCCGGTTTGACTATAAAATTTAATATCCTTGATTAATTGTTATATAGCAAACGGTGCCATGGGACGACCAGTTTGAGTATAAAATGTATAAGATAAAAAAAAATTAAAATTAAAAATTAAAAGTAAATTCTCAAACTTCAAATAATATTGGAAATCTCATAGTAACAGTTTAAATGCTCTGGCGAGGCATTTAACGTTATAACTTATATGCTCCTTTAATACAATCATATGAAGGGCCGGCTCGGCGGGTTATTCATATTTCCAGAACAAACATTTGCCCGATTTTCCAAAAATAAAATATTGTAATCTGTTTAATAATTATAAATGCTCTTGCGAGGCATTTTAGGTTGTAGGCTCTTTAATGTGGGCACCGAAAATAAAACCAAACGAAAGGGCCGACGCGGCGTGACCCTCATAATTTAGATCGCAATTATTTTCAGCATAACACTTGGAACACTATAGCAGTGGATGGCACTATCCTATAAAGAATTTCACTGACCTGATAAGGAAGATATATCAAACCTTTACTCTCCTTACGGGTAATTTCTGAAGAATCACCATTCGAAGCGTATTTACACTTTCGAGTTGGTGGTGTGATAATACCGCCAACAGCAAAAATCGCCTTTGCTTGACGAAGAAGACGAATCACAATTTTCCAAAATTATATACAAATCACCTTACTTATTTATAAAATACTACATAATACTCATTTCACTCATTTTATACGAAATATAACCATCTATTTATCTACTTATGTAAATAAACTTGAAATAGGTATTTTTAACGGAATATTTCACTAAATTATTATTATACGAACGCTAGCAGCGTTAGTTATCGGCACAAAATTCAAGACGCCAATGAAGAAAATGGCTCCCGAGCGTCACCCGGTAAACTCGACAACCGGAAGTCCCCCACTCTGATTTACTCATCGAATTTAGAAATTCACAACGGATATCCGGCACAAAACGGAAGTACGTCATCTCAAATGTTGTTTAAAGGCCTTGAATAACAGCGGAAGGACATAATATAGTATTTTTAAACAACCGTATGAGACGAGCAAGTTGCTCGCCTGATGGCAACGCCACGACTACACATAAACAGTAAATAACACCACCCGAACTTTGAACTAAACAAAACACTAGATAAAAGCTGTTAAGTCTCAAAATACTCAGTAATTTCATTGTATACTATTAAATGAGTTTCTTTAGGAACTGTAAAATCTAAAGTAATACTAATAGTAGTAAGTAATAAGTAGTATCTAAGTAAGAAGTAATTAGCCGAAATTTAAGCACAAGTAACAGTAAAAGCGATTGTTACTCCTACTGAAGAAACTAGCCGACCGAATGATATCATTGTTTTGTAGTGTCCGACCGAGGCTTCGGCTTCGGCCGAAGGTGTGGTGATAGCTGATTAATCGGCTTCGTTTAGAAATCGACCTTCGGCCGGACACTACTTTGCTGCTTCCCTGATAGTTTTATTATTATTATAATTTATGTGAATATTTATGAAAATGTTTCGACGTTTATTTCTAAACGCAGGAATACCCAACGGATTTGGATGAATTTTGGCACACGGCCTAGACCTTTCTATTATTATTATTGTCCTCGATTAACACATAGGCTACTTTTCATCTCAGTAATTTGCCTCCATAGGAAACTCTAATAATGGAATGAAAAAAAACGAATATGGAACTTTTTAATCTGATTTTGTTTTTAATAATTAAAAAAATCTTAATACACGGCGGTGATGTAGTATTTTGGGGACTTTTGTGGCGAGAAAGGCTTCTCACGCGGGCGAAGGCACGATCAATATCAAGTAATAAATATTTTGCAGCTCAGGGAAGGCTCTTCTTGTCCGGGAATTAACTAAGTGCAAGAAAGGTGATTTACTTACTTTTACTCTACGATTGCGGAAACTGCATAACTGAGAGCATTCCTGTAGACCTGTTTCACCATGTTCGTGTAAGCCATCAAGTAACTTATCCGGCCAAGTTAAACATAACGTGTTAATTAGCTAATGTACTTGTATTCCTCGCGGTTTCGCCTGAGAGAAAAGCTATGGAATAAGTCCCACTATAAACTTTCGAGATGAAAAACCAGACATGTTAGTCCATACTCCAAGATGTTAATTGTACAAATTGTCAAATTTTTGGTGTCAGTTGTCAGCATGAAGAGAATCGCTGGCGTCAAATTACTTGGTAACAAAACTGAGTTGTTCAAATAAGTGTTTCATCAGTCCTGATGACTTTTATATGTAGTTTGCAACACATTTAAGACACTAAACTAGTAGAAACAAAACGACAGAAGTGTCTATTTTGGATAAGATTATTCTAACGTGATGAATTTACCTGGATTCTGGGGATTCACTATGACTTGGTGATAGCCGGTAGATATTGACGCATTCCTTTAACTATAGATAAAACTACGACTAATCATTGGTAAAAGGGTACTTTTATTGTTAAATTATTGCGGCTTTTCGTTAGTTGTACTTGAAGTTGCTCATGTAAAAAATCTTGGCTTCGACACGTGCATAATCTTTGTACTGGGAACCGAATCTCATTCAGCCCTGTTCATGGCCAATTTTTGCCACTAGGCCTATAATAAGCAATGATACATAAAAATAATATTTCACACGCCTGTCATTCGAAGGCGCTGATTCCACTTCCGGTCGGCGAGTCGATGACCGGCCGTGGTATTTTTTATAAACGGCTGTTTCACTTCAAGGAATTTATTCATTGATTTATTCTAGTATTATAAAATGACGTGTAATTTTAATATACGGATTGCTTATGTATCAGTGTTTTTTTATGCTTAACAATATTTTACAATTATTTGATAAATATTTTGCTTCTTTCTTAAGTATTTCCTGTAAAAGGTATCCATTTATGGTTCGCGACAAGTTTCGTGCCGGGGTCAAATAACATAGTAAGGCATAATTCTGGCCACAGTCAGGCTTGGTAGGCGACAGTTTTTTACTATATTGTACTTACAAGATGCAGTGTACTTTCCGGAGGATGTGTGTACATTATAAATAAAAACAATAATTTATTGGAAGGAGGAAAACCCGTCTTTCGTCGTAATTCCATGATTATAAGTAATACACGTGAGTCATAAAACTTGTATTCATGTTTCTGAAGAATTATTGTTACTATTGTTATTCCTGTTCAACCTTCGCGTTACCTTCAATTTAATTTCTTTATGACAGTTTCGGTGGCGTAGTTGTATTATGGTACGACTGCAATGCTGGGGTTTGATCCCCGGGTCGGGAAAAGTGTTATTGGATTTTTCTATTCAGGATAAGCCTGAAGTCTGGAATTTGTGCCCGATATGGCGATAGGCTCGCCCCATGTCATGGGATGGAATACGCACGGCGAAAAGTCGGTGCATTAGTTGCGCCTCTGGCTACCCCTTCGGGGATAAAAGGCGTGAGTGTATATGTGTGTAATTTCTTTATTAAATACTAGTTTTCGCTCGCTTGATAGTAAATTCCGGATCAAAATTTCCACCAAAGAATTTTAAATACTACAAATATTGACAAAGAATATTTACATTAATATATCTTTGGTATTATTAAATGAATCAACATACTATGTCGTGATTTATGAGTCAATCTCAATTACCTATGTTTTATGTACGCTTTAATTCGCATTTGACATGTTGACATTTACATAGTTTATAATTGTTAAAATATATCTGCTGAAGATTTGTCAATGAAATGAGTGATAACGATTTCTAATTTAAAATATTATTTTACTTCTTGAGAATGAAATAGTTATTTATTCGCAACAAGCTTTTGCTCCCGGCTTTGCCCGCGCGTAAGATTTCCGGGATAAAAGTCTCGCTTTACATTTTACCGGGATAAAAGTATCCTATGTCCTTCCCAGAGTCCAAATTATCTCCACACCAAATTTCATCAAATTTCGTTTAGCACTTTTCGAGTTTATCGCATTCAGACAGATAGACGCGCCAGGGGACTTTGTTTTAAAATAGGTGAAGATAATTGAGACTGAAGACCGATTACACCGTACAAAGTTCAAACTCCTTTAATTTAGACAGAACGGGAGACTCCCACCCAGTAGTGTGTCAATAGGAAGAACTTATATTTTATTTCCCTGTCATAAGACACCGAATTCGGTTTACCATCATTCAGATAATAAACCTTATCCCGACAAACGGTCTTCTCTATCGATCATAACCTTTGGTTAAGTCGATATGACGGACTCCATCAAAAAGAAGGTTATGCGCGGCCATTAATCTAAGATTCAACCAACATGACATTATCAGATAGTGCTTATCGGGTTATCATTCGAGGTGCGACGTGCGGGACGACCGCATCGTTTTCCATCGGCAATTGAGAGGTAAGTCCGTCAGAATAACTAGGTTCCAACAGAAATAACGCTATGTAATAAGGTACAAAGGAAATGTCTGCTTTTTTTATGGGTGCTGGGCCTCAACATTTATAATAATAATAGTAATAATAAAAGCCTTTATTCACTGACCAAAATATAGTATAGTTTTAACTTATGTAATATTTTAAATCTAATTTAACAACTAAAATATTAATTAAGAATGTGACTACATAAAATTCTTCAGCAACCAGTTTGTTGATCAGGTTGTCCTTCGACATAGGCCTCTCCTAGTTTCTTCCACAGATCTCTGTCGCGAGTTATTCTTCTCCATTCTTTTGGTAAATCATCTTCCCACCTTTTAATTTGTCTTCCCCTTTGTCTTTTACCATTTCTAGTAACATCAACATTTAACCAGGCTCAAACTTTAGGGATATTAAAGGGGAGAAATATGGATCTTGGATCCATCAAAAAATATTTTTTTAAATCCCTCCATTCATATGTAACTTTTTAAAAACGTTCATATTAAGTGTTTTTAACCAAAATAAAATTACACAAATCTCAAAATTGGAGGTCTTTAAAATCATACGATGTATAGTATTTAGGAGTTTTATCCAATTATATAAACTGTCTTGGTTATAATTTTAGCCTCATTTTTGGACATGTCTCTTGTTTGTCATTTTATATTATAGTTTCTGCTATGATGTACGCAACTCAAGTAATCCCCGCTATTTAAGTGGCAGTAACACGACTTGAGAGGTCCCGGGACTGATCTCGTCGGAATTTGGATAGAGTAGCGAAGGGCATTTCTCGTCAGTCGATCTATCTAAGTTCTACTTTACCATAAGACGTAGTAAGAGCAATATGCTGTGCCCAGATAAAAAAACACCAAGTGTTGCATGACCAGGGAATGAAACAGTGTCTCCTGGTCCACAGTTTTCACTGTCATTACAACAAGGTGATGATTAAAAATAAACTTATAAAAGTAGCATTAGTATATTTTATTTGTTTCCAATTTAGGATTAAATATTAATTACAAGAATATCACCTGGGAATGTTAAAAATTCAAAATTTTTAGCCAACATCTAATGAGTGTACCTCGGTTAAAAATTAGTCTAAATCTATAATGAATGATATTAAAATCTAGTTTTCCTGTAATCCTGACTCGGCCAACTTACATAAGCAATAAAAGGCAACCTTGGTTATAAAATAAAGTGAATTATGCGCACAATAAAACACTCATTACAATGACAAATGTGGGACAAGACCTTTGCGTATTCTAACACCATTGTATGCAGATAGTGGCATTTGTAGCGTCCTACATTCGATTCCATCTCGTTAAGGACAAGGGCAACGACCTTATCAAACTGTAGATCTAAGAAGTAGAAGTGTAACAGTGTTATACATTTAAGAGGTAGGCAGGGGGCTAAATAAATGTATGTCATAATATGTATTTTGACTGCCTCGATGGCGTAGTTGCCTGCGCGGTGCAACACCGCTGTGAGGTCTTGGGTTTGAATTCCGCGGTCAAAGTGATGTTTTTTCTGCTCGAAGTCGTGTGCCCCATATAACGATAGGCTCGCCTAATACAGGTCTGTTGGATAGAAAAAGGTTATCCCGGTACGTGACACACGTGGGTATGGCGGGCTTTACACCTTTTGTACCATCTCGCTATCCGGACGGATATGAACACCACCAAAAAAGGTGATTTTTTATTTTATTTTTAATGAAAACATTGAAGAAGAAACAGGATTTGAACCCGCGACCTCCAGCGTACCGTGCCGGTGCTCTACCAACTGAGCTATTTCGACCTTATCTTCGTCTGTTCAATTTCAAGTTTCCAATTTTTATCTCTTTAAAGGAGATGCCGGTGATGAGACTTTAAGTGGGATGAAGGTGGTTTTAACGCGATTTTCCTATGACTAGATACCCGACTGAAAGGTTGGCATCAGGCACACAATTGTAAAAATCTTGAAATGCGTTCAAGTTTAACGCCATCACCTCATTTGTGCAGGTAAAATAATTATGCTATCATAAAATCACGACGAAGACTAATCGAGTTTTATCTTCATCCGCAAAGATAATGTGGACAAACATGCTAGATATAAGGAATGTAACAATAGCTCATTATCAACTGTGATTAATTCGTTTTGATGTGTGTTTACATTTGAACATATTGTACACAACAAGCGGAGATAGCCTAGTTGGGAATGAAACGGTCTGTTCAGCTGAGAACAGGTTCAAAACCCAAAACACTTCTGTATTATCGCTAGCTTTATCGGTGAAGGAAAACATCGCGAGGAAACCTGAGAATCTTATTAATATCATAAATGCGAAAGTTTGTGATAATGTTTGGATGTTCGTATGTTTGTTAGAAGTAAACGCAGAAACTACTGAACGGATTTGGATGAAATTTGGCACATGGGTAGATCATGTCCTGGGTTGACACATACTCTTTATCCCGGTAATATGCTCCCATGGTAGATGGCGCTGTCGTCGTACTGTGTTGTTGGGATTTTTAAATGGGGAAAGACTTTTCACGCGGTCAAACCGCGCACAACAACTAGTCTATAAGAAGTTCGAAGGTATGTGAAGTCTGCCAATCCGCACTAGACCAGCGTGGTGGACTAAGGCCTAAACCCTCTCAGTAGAGGAGGCCCGTGCTCAGCAGTGGGCGGTATTATTATTACTTTTTTATATTGAACACGTTTGTTTACCACCTGAGGTGTTGATCTATCTTTCTCGTGACTTTATTATACTTTATAACCTTTTTTACTTCACATAGTATGCTCTAGATAGAGCACGTTATGACTAATATTCCCAAGCAAAACGTTTTCAAGCAAAACGTGGATGTTTTGATATTTCGTTAATAAGAATAACTCGAGCAAGGTTTGTTTGTATTTCGTTTGTAACTTGAGCGACGTATATCCAATTTACTTTAATCTTATGCATGATTTCTGACACTTCTTGGAATTTCATAATATTTAATGTGTTATTGCTACAACTTCTATACAGTCTGAATGACGCATCGATCTGTGATTATTTTTAATCGACTTCCCAAAAAAAAAAACAAGATTTTCTTAATTCGTTTTAATTTTTTATGAAATATTATACTATTTACCCTACCAGCCCTGTATTATATACTGCCCTGTATTATATTATGACTGCCTCGGTGGCGTAGTTGTATTGCGTACGCGTTACGAGTACGATTTGCGCGCTGAGGTCCTGGGTTCGAATCCCGGGTCGGGCCAAAAAACTTTGTGACTGGGTTTTTCCATCTTAAAAAAATTACTCAGTCGCAGCTCGGAGTCAGGAAGTTGGCGGTGTGATACCCCCGTGGCTCGGAAAGCACGTAAAGCCGTTGGTCCTGCGCCTGATCTTTCTCCGGTCATGTCGGATTGCCGTCACACCGGACTATGAGAGTGAAGGAATAGCGAGTGCACCTGTGTATTGCGCACACATTTATGCACTATAATATCTCCTGCGTATCTGGCTGATCTCCGTTGAGATTGGCCGCCGTGGCCGAAACTGGCTAGGAGGATTTATTATTATTATATACTGCCCACTGCTGAGCACGGGCCTCCTCTACAACTGAGAAAGTTTAGGCCTTAGTCCACCACGATGGCCTAGCGCGTGTTGGCAGACTTCAAATACTTTCGAAATTCATAGAACTTCTCAGATATGTGGGTTTCCTCACGATGTTTTTAAAAGTATTCTGTTAATTATATGAACTATTATTGATTTTTGCCTTTGGTAAGAATGCACAACCCCCGCGTCTGCGTAAACAAGGCCTTAGGCATCTTTGTTTACCCCAAATCCTACTAATATTATGAAGGCGAAAGTTTGTAAGAATGTATGGATGTTTGGATGTTTTGATGTATGGATGTTTGTTCCTCTTTCACGCAAAAAATTTGGCACACGGGTAGATCATGTTATGGATTAGCACATAGGCTACTTTTTATCCCCGGAAAACATAAAGCAGGAATTTATCCCGGAAAAACTTTTTAACGCGGGCGGAGCCGCGGGCAAAAGCTAGTTTATAATAAAGCATTTTGATTGCGGATAGAATTTAAGATTCTAGTCATGTCTTAATTAATGTCTATTGTGTAGCGGAAAACATTAATATAACTACAGGAAATCCCGTGTCTTTGTTTATGTACATTTGCAGTTAGAATTGCAAATAGTCGGGAAGGATTTCATAAATCGGCAAACGTATCTTCTTACAATGTTTGTATGTTTGTTTGAAGTAAACGCAGAAACAACTAAACGGATTTTGATGAAATTTGGCATTTTGTAGCGGAAAGGCTTTTCACACGGGCGAAGACGGGAGAAACACCTAGGTTTTTATATAATCGAATGACGAGATAAGCAATTTACTTGCCTGACCGTAAAGCCTAATTCACACTACGTTAGTATTTCGATTTAGTAGAGATTAGTAAAAACAGGCTTAGTTACTAAATTACTCGCTTCTGGGTTAAAATACTAGCATAGTTCGATCTAGGCGTAAGCACTACGGCGATCCATAAACAATAGAATGACTCAAACCTTGTATAAATTCAACTGATTTGGACTAGAACATTGCGATAGATTGACTTAAGGTTCTTTTTCCAGGCTAGCCTTCGCCGATAGTGTTCTATAATCATGGTATTTAACTCACATAAATTATGACTTGTGATGACTAGCGTTTTGTTATCATCTTTCTTCAGTTGATGGTCTATCTGAACTCCACTCCACTATCAGGTGCAGTGGGTGACATTACCCGTTACTGTATTCTACCATAATGTTTTATAGTCCGTGTTGCTTAGACGTTGTCCATAACTTCATAAGCTATTGATTAACTGTATTTTTTCTTTCCTCTTTTTAGACGTACCTATGCTCTTTATATTTTGTATGAAGTGTTCACTTTTTTATGTTGTGCACTTAGTTTAAGCTAATTATGTACTGTACGTTTTTTGTATTAAAATTCGATGTAGCAACTGTTTGTGAACCTATTAAAATAAAATAAAATAAATAAATTAAAAATAAAATAATTTATGACAGTAAAAATCAATTTTACTAGGAACATGTGGATACAATGCCTAAGAAAACAATGCTTCATATTTTTACATACGGATTATACTCATGATGTGATAGCGCCCCCTATCGTACTATCGGGCACAAATTCCTGACTCCGAGCGGATACTGAATTCTACAAAAATCCAATATGACTATGCCCGACCCGGGGATCGAACCCGAGACCTCGGGATTGCAGTCGTACCGTAACACAACTACGCCACCGAGGCATTCTTACATAGTTTTGTAATATAATCTGTGGTTAACACGAGGATTGATGATTCGTTTCTTTATATTCCAGAAATGTCAGCAGCAGTGAGCGACGCGCCATTCAACCGATGAGCACGCGCCTGCCGACCTGCGCGGTCACTATGTGAACAAAATGCTGTTATCACTCTGTAAATCATGCCAGTAGTGAGTATTGTTTTAAAGGTTCATTACTCTTGGTCTTGTTGCGTGTATTGGTTGCGAAACGCAAAATTTCGAACTAAGTGCAGCTATCTTAGTGCAACAAGATACCCCTAGGTCGTCTCGTATGCGCCGAAAAGGCCACCGCGAGTTTTGGTTGGTATGCCGGTGTAGGGTGTACATAGTGTTAGGGACTCGGCCCAATGCTCGCTCGGATGAAGCTACACTCCCGAGTGTCGACATTGGACAGTAAGACTGTGTGAAACCAACATAACCGATCCACTCACCCCCAGTGGTGGTAGCGGTAACGCGTTTTGTCCCCGTGAAAAAAAGAGTATTTATCACGGTTATAGCTTTAGCACCATTTTATTGAGCTGCACCCCCTGAAATAGTTTTTTTTAAACAAGCCGGCATATTTGTGTCATAGTCTTTGTGGACCCCATTTTGCTTAATATTATGTTATCATCAGAGGTCATTTAAAGCGGCCGTACAAAAAAAAGAAAACGAAGTCGTTGGCGTTAGACAGGACATAGGTCTTAAAAACTTGACCAAATGTTGCAATATGCTTGATAGTGTGTTGTCCTGACTCCTCGTTGGATTAGGGTTGGAGTATGTGTTCTCTGTGTATCGGGGTTCGAGAGAAGTCCATCAGGATATCTCCTGCTAGTGTACAGCAGATGGGGACTCATTGATCACATATCGTATCACATCATGCGACGGAATACGCACGACGAAAAGTGGGTGCACTAGTTGCGCCTCTGCCTACCCCTTCGGGGATAAAAGACGTGAGTGTATGTATGCATGAAAATATGTTTGAAGAAATAACACACACACACACACACACTCACGCCTGTTATCCCCGAAGGGGTAGGCAGAGGCGCAACTAGTGCACCCACTTTTCGCCGTTATTCCGTCCCATGATGTGATAGGGGGCGAGCCTATCGCCATATCGGGCACAAATTTCAGACTCCGGGCTAATACTGAATAGAAAAACTCAATATCACTTTGCCCGACCCGGGGATCGAACCCGAGACCCCAGTTTGCAGTCGTACTGTAATACACCTACGCCACCGAGGCAGTCTTATTTATTATTTGAAGAAATAATTAAATACTATAAATACAAATATGTACAATGTACATATATTATATGATATCGCATCGGATATTATTACCTATTATTCTTTATTATACCTATTATTTCCTGTTACCTGTTATTTCCTATTATATTATCGATTTCATTATTACCTATTATTCGTTTATTAATCCATCTTTCCAATAGTTATTTTTGTACGGTTTGTGATTATTACAAATTGTATACTGTAAATAACATATTCATTAATCATGAATTGTATATACCTATGTATACAAACATTAGTATGTATAAATAAATCCTTCGGAATAAAATAAAACAGCATAATAATAATATGAGGGTGCAGTGTGCTTTGGCAAAGCCACTTTCTTTCACCGTTCTTAATAATTACTTACTTACTATCACTTAGTTAATATCACTATTTATCAAAATCGCACCAGGTAACAGAAAACACTACATGAATACACCTAGGTAAAACAAATTTTCTCTCAAATACGACTAGCAAAGTATGAATATCAATGCCATAACGCGCTCTGTGACGTCACGTTACGTTTCGACCAATGGTGACGCCTTTCGTGAATTTAAATTACGCGCGCATAATTAACGCTTTTTGAATAAAGTTTTATGCAATTAAATAGAAACTAAATAAGAAAATAATAGTATGAGTGTAACATTAGGACCACAAAGTATCGGGGATAAAATAATCAAGTGAATTTAAATCACTTGCATATTCCCTATTGTTGACATTATTGTCAACAGTGACTGCCTCGGTGGCGTAGTGGTATTGCGTACGCAATACGAGTACGATTTGCGCGCTGAGGTCCTGGGTTCGAATCCCCGGGTCGAGCCAAAAAAATTGTGACTGAGTTTTTCCATCTTAAAATTTACTCAGTCGCAGCTCGGAGTCAGGAAGTTGGCGGTGTGATACCCCCGTGCCTCGGAAAGCACGTAAAGCCGTTGGTCCTGCGCCTGATCTCTCTCCGGTCATGTCGGATTGCCGTCTCACCGGACTATGAGAGTGAAGGATTAGCGAGTGCACCTGTGTATTGCGCACACGCTTGTGCACTATAATATCTCCTGCGTACCTGGCTGATCTCCGTTGAGATTGGCCGCCGTGGCCGAAACTGGCTAGGAGGATTTCATTTTCAATAGTGACATTCAGTAAAATTAATTGAAACTTTTTTTTTATGGCATCGAATGACGAGACGAGCTTGCCGTTCGCCTGATGGTTAGCGATACGACAACCCATAAACAGTAGCAATACCATACAGCACCTTGAGTTACAAAGTAATATTTATTTATGTACCCTCGTTTTATTATGAATTCTTAGGTGTAGTGTTTAGTGCTTGTTTATATACTTCAATTGGATTTTATCAAAATTTTAACGGTGATGTGTGTGCATTAGCTTATATAACTAATCTAACTATGTATGCAAAAGACTTTAAAAAATATATATATAAAGACAAATGATGGAAAAATGATGACAAAAAAGTAAGCCCGGAGTTTCTTTCTGCCTTTCTTCTTCGGGTAGTCATCGCTTAGGTAGCTAGTGAAAGGCTGGTAGGTTAGCTAGGCTAGGGCCTGTAGTGTCCTCACCGGTGAGGATCGCGACGCGTTCCTCCCATTATTATTACTATTATTGTATTTTTTTTTTTTTGTTAATTATCTCTTGTTTCATATTGCTTTTCTTGCCAGCCCGAGCTGGCTTCTTACTTTTTACTTTTTATTTTTCATCATTTATTTTACTCCTAATAAAAATGTCTGTAGTTATATAAGTGACTAATAATTATTATTAAATATGTCTCGACTTATCATAAGTGCAACTATGTTCGCCTACGTGATGAATAAAGTATTTTATTTTTTTTATTTTTTTTTTATTTAATGTGTGGCATTCCATTGTGCTCGTCATCTTGAGACATAAGATGTTAAGATCTCGTTATGTCCTGTAGTTACACTGGCTACAATATCCGTCAAACCGAAACACAACTGTGCATGCACACTGCTGCTTCGGGTAGAAATAGACATTGCGGTGGTACCCATCCAGACGGCCTCTTACACATGAGAGTCCTACCACAAGTAAAAAAAATGTTTATTTTACGACACAACTCGACATTTGTTTTTCGAAATTACAAATTTAAAAAATGATATCTAATACGATCGTCACTTATAGAATCACTGGCTAGTAGTCTTTCGATAAAGAATTGAGATTTCACCGCAACAATTGATACTTGTAGTATTTACTGAGACTGCTTCGGTGGCGTAGTTGTATTACAGTACGACTGCAAAGCTGAGGCCTCGGGTTCGATCCCCGGGTCGGGCAAAGTGATATTGGATTTATTATTAGTGATACTGAGTTTTTCCTATTCAGTATCAGCCCGGAGTCTGGAATTTGTGCCCGATATGGCGATAGGCTCGCTTCCTATCACATCATGGGACGGAATAATGGCGAAAAGTGGGTGCACTAGTTGCGCCTCTGCCTACCCCTTAGGGGATAACAGGCGTGAGTGTATATGTATATATATGTACTGAGAAACAATCATGGCTCGTCAGCCGATACTATCTGAACCCCTCTCTGTCTACCATCAAGTGCAAGGGCAGCTATGCCGTGCTCATATAAAAACAAATCTTTGACTAACCCAAAAGTAAACAGACAAAAACGCGTCCCCGAACGTTTCCTAACTCATACTTCCCCGGTCAATATGCTTAGTGCAAAAATTTCCAAACCATGATAGTGTCAGTCATATGTCGAGATAAACCCGACAGCGCGCAGTGCCGACTACCGAGTCATGCGTTACTGACTGTTCGAATTTTAAATTTTTATTTAAAATTATTGTGTTAAATTAGTGATTTTAGGTGAGTTATATCGTATATTATGATTTTTATACATGTTACTGGCCATGTAGTGCCTGGACAAGGTTAGTTGTCTTGCACATACCCTGATTTTTATGTTGGTCTAGCTTCTCTTCTTCGCAAAGGTTAGTCCGTTCTCGTGGTGAAAAGTACCACGGGAACAGAACTCTCTCTCATCCTCATCTTCAGAATCAGATCAATAATTTCAGAGGTTACTTACATAGTCATTACGAGACTATCCCGCCCTCACACCCGCCACTGCAACTCCTGTAAGCCAGGATCAGCAGTGGCACGCATTTTATGACACCGAGCGGTGAAGCTCGGCGAGTCTCAGGGAACACTAATAAATATGTCTGTAACCCGCAACGAAATTAATCAAAAAGAAAGATAGGGAGGAGTTGGAAATATTAATTGTCCACTTCCCTCCATAGCAAAGCGGCAGACAAAAATAATGAACTAAGGAGGTATTCTAACCTCAAGTTTAGAGACGTTTACAACTAGAAAAGCCAGTTGTAAAGCACCACGGACAAAATTCAATGAAAGGGTCCTATCATATGAGCTGTCAAATTTGATTCCAATAATAGGTATGGCAAAAACGCCGGAAAGCACGGAAATTCCGTCTAGTCTTCACAAGGTCCATGTAGTATACAACCCCAGATGTTACTTGCATACTATCCAGCATGATGTTGCGCTCATCATGCCAAAGACCACACTCCCAAAGTACGTGATGTGCAGACTGTTCATACACGTAACCAGGTGTAGAGCATGGGCACACAGGAGAGTCAACCAACCTAAATGAAAATAGTTTGCCCTTAAAATTACCGTGGCCGGTAAGAAATTGCGATACACAATGATCAATTTCTAGCCAAGTTTTATTTAGGCGATCGCGAACGCATGGAAAGTATTTATATAAATGACGCCCTTTCGAGGATACGTCCCATCTATATTGCCATTCGTTTAAAAGCTCATTGTGTACATCAGTGTGCGGTTTAAATAATCTGTTGGTTCTTAAGAGCTCACGTGACGTAAGAAACCGTTTGTCCATATCCTCTCTGGTGGAGTAATACATAGCGGCACGACGCTGTACCTCCAAATCGACTGGAAGTACTCCCGCAAGGACAGGCAAAGCTTCCGTACTAACAGTTCTATACGCCTTACACAAGAATATCAACGCCAGACGTTGACTCTGGAGCAGTTTTCTGCGCACAGCACCGATAGTAGCCCTATCGGCCCATACAGGTGATCCGTATGTAATACATGCTAAGTAAGTCGCTCCATAAATGACTTTGAGTGTAGTGAAAGATAGTCCCCACGTAGAAGTCGATACTCTTGTCAAAGCGTAAAAGTTCCTTTTTGATTTTTCTCCAACGTTTCTTATATGTTCCACAAAAGAAAAATTTCTCTCTAAGATTAACCCTAAATAACAAACCGTTTCTTTTCTCTTGACAGTGACGTTATTAAATTTAATTCGTGGCGTTGATTTTAATATTCCTTTTAAAAGCAATTGGAACGTTTTCTGCGGTGCAAAGGTAAGGCGGTTTCTTACACCCCATTCAGATATCAATTGTAAAGACGTCTCCGCCAAGCTTTCTAGCCCCGATCTACTATTTGACTCTATGAGTAATAGTCCGTCAACATTTACATAGTCATTAGTTACATACATATTTTATCACATTTTAACCCTTCAAGCCCCGCTTATATATATAGATGTATGGGAAAACCCTATATATATGGACACCGGTGTCCGTCGCGGGGCTTGACGAGTCAACATTAGTAAAGTTAATGTGCACAGTATCTTGGCAAAGTACATAGCTACGAGAAGTATTGCTTTTTAATGCAGAAGTATGTTTTATTATTCGAGTGCACCTGTGTATTGCGCACACACATGTGCACTATAATATCTCCTGCGTACCTGGCTGATCTCCGTTGAGATTGGCCGCCGTAGCCGATACTGGCTAGGAGGATTTCATGTTTTATTGAAATTGTTTTTTTTTGCGTTCACAGCTGTCTGGAGACCATGTACTGGACATGCTGCGAGGAGAGATTCTGTTTCGACAAGAAGATAGCTAGTTACAAGTGAGTTTTATTTTATTAGTTTTAGTTCTAAAATAGCTTAAAATACCTTAGTACAGTAGCAACAAAGCTGTTCAATAGCACTAGAAAGCAACATATAGGAAGCGAGTTTCTTGTCTAACTTTAGACTAATTCAGAGCGACTGTACTATATTATAATCAAATCTAAATATAATAAGGTTTATCAGTCCAAATGTAGGAAACAAATTGATTATCCTGATATAATTCAAGTAGCAATCAATTTCCACATACAAATCGCTACAAATGTAATACCGGTGAGTAAGTAGTACTGAATGACGAGACGAGCACGCTGCTCGTTTGATGGTAAGCGATTGGAGCCTAAAGAGTAGTAACACCATACAGGACATTTAATTATAAAGTACTGCGTGGTACTCTGCGCTCGCATCCCTGAGACATTAGATGTTAAGGGTTTTTGGCGGGAACTTGGTAGTGTCATGAGGTGCTCTTGTTTTAATTCATTATTTTGGTGATACTTAGTGTTATATTGCATAATTATGGTGTCATATTATCCAATATAGTTCTATTAAAGGGCTCAAATGAAGTGAATTGAAATAACAGTGCTAATCAAGTGTTTTTTTGTTGCCGCCAAAACTCCTCGATAAAGTCTTGGTAAGGTGGCCACTGCTTTACTTCGACATAGTAGTCAGGAGCTAGGACTGAGGATAAAAATGTATGAAAGACGGACTCAATGGACTAGTCTCCAGAGCCGTAATATCTAAATAAAAAAAAAAAGATGTTAAGTCTCAGGCTCAGTAATTACGCTGGTTACAATCAGGGCCGCGCCGTCGCTATGTGCAAAGTGTGCGGTGCACACAGGCGCCAAAGCAATACGGGCGCCGAAATCAGGATGAAACGCCAGCGTTAATTATTGGACGTATATTTATTATACTACAACATATTCTTTATAGGTGAGTAGCTAAGGAATTAGGTAGAAGTCTCCCAAAGCGATACTCACGTCTATAGTCTAACTTGACACTACATAAATTTTGACCCCAATGTTTATGGGCTTTGTGTTAAAATCAAAAGAACCGCCGCAGTCGCTACAATAGCCAACTACATAATACCTTATTACAAATGCCGTACAAAAGGTCATTTTCTAAATTAAAATTGAGCACAATGAGCCAAGAAAGGTTAACAATCCTACTAATATTATAAAGGCGAAAGTTTGTAAGAATGTCTGGATGTTTGGATGTTTGGATGTATGGATGTAAGGATGTTTGTTCCTCTTTCACGCAAAAACTACTGAACGGATTTCGTTGAAATTTGGCACACGGATAGATCATGTCTTGGATTAACACATAGGCTACTTTTTATCCCGGGAAAATATAAACCGGGACTTTTATCCCGGAAAAACTTTTTAATGCGGGCGGAGCCGCGGGCAAAAGCTAGTAAAAAATATTAATGTCTAAACAGGACGACAAAAATCAGAGACGCTTCATATATTTCGCACACATACGCTGTTTTGGGTCGGCGCGGCCCTGGTTACCATGTCCTTCAAATCGAAACACAACAGAGTATGCACACTGTTGCTTGACGGTAGAAATAAAATTATTAGAAACGTTCAATTGTCTAGCCAATAATTACTTTTTAATAATGCATGTGTTAGACTAAGGATGCATGTAACGTGGCAACTAAGTTGATACATAGTAAAAATACGTTGTAATCCTGTAATTAGCTGTATATGTACCTATTGATTAGTTAAAATAATATAGTTATATAGGTATGTGTAAAATGCTGTTGGATTACCAAATAAATATCCTTAAAAGTAAGGTAAAACCCAATCCAGGATAAATATTTTTAGAACCAAGGTTTTATTTATGGTATATTGATCATTAAATGCCACTCACATTCAGAGTATAAAAGGCAGCGTGAAAAATTTAGATTTGCTAATAGTTCTTACACGAGGCTACCATCATAATGATAGTTGGACACGTCAATTGTGTACTGTAGTCATTTACATACTTACATATTATCAATATAGCGATAGCCTAATTGGGAGTGAACCGGACTGCCGAGACGAATGCCCGCAGGTTCAAAACCCAAGGGCACACACCTCTGACTTTTCTAAAAAAATATGTCTGTATTCTTTGTGAATTATCGCTCGCTTTAACGGTGAAGAAAAACATCGTGATGAAAGTTGCATACCTGAGAAGTTCTCTGTATTTCAAAGGTATGTGAAGTCTGCCAAGCCGCACTAGGCCAGCGTGGTAGATTAAGGCCTAACCCCTCTCAGTAGTAGAGGAAGCTCGTGCCCAGCAGTGGGACAGTATATAATACAGGGCTGGTATCATCGTATCAGTCAGGCAATTACACATTTCGTCAGCTATGTTAGGGCCATGTATTTAAGAGTCGAAACGATCTTTACCGGACCCAATTCCAACAATTATTTTCTGTTGAGCTCTTTTAGAATTATTGCTAGAACCTCACATTTACAGGCCAATATTGATGTTGCTAAGGAATCAATTATTTACGGTAGGACGAAAGCAGCATTTTATTTTCCGTTCTTAGAAAAAGGGATAGTAAAATTTACTTAAAAAACCTGAATATTATAACTTGAAAATGAATAGTTACGATTTTTTTTTAATAATAATAATTTAATTCCACCAATATACATTACAATGTTATACTTAAAATACATTCAAATTAATTTCATTTCACGCAATAAAAGATGATCTACTGATACCTATGCTAGGAGAACCTGTATTATAGGTATCAGTGAAACCTCCAGCAAAAACTAAATGTTATAGTATCATTATAACTGTAACATACAATATAAAATCGGGAAAATTTTAATCTTAAGCAATACTAAACTGGACGTATGTAAGCTGTTGTGAATGTATGAGGATGTGATAATGAAATATTATGCAATAATTATTTAATGTACTTAAATAACGAATATTTATCACATAGCAACAATTCGCTGGCTCACTATTAAAAGGTCCTAAGTTAAATTAATTTTCGTTGGAAAAACGAGATTTAACATTTCTATATCGGTAAATATTAAAAAAGACATTAATTCACAGTTCCCACTTTATTAAATTTTCTGGATTATTGATAACTAGCTTTTGCCCGCGGCTTCGCCCGCGTTAACAAGTTTTTCCGTGGTAAAAGTATATCGTATAATAATAAACCTTTCTCTTGAATCGCTCTATCTATTTAAACAAACCGCATCAAAATCCGTTGCGTAGTTTTAAAGATCTAAGCATACATAGGGACAGACAGCGGGAAGCGACTTTAACATTTAAAGATTTTAACTGAAAACATAACACTCCTTCTTTCGCAGTCGGGTAAAATACATAGAATTATGTGCTGTAACTTAATTAGTGCAAAACTATAATTACCTATAACAGTGAGCCAGCGGATTATTTGTCCTGCTAATATTATTTATACACCGTGGGAAAGTATATAAGGTTAAACAATAAGGGACACGACCTTGACGCTTCGTGCTCGCATCAGCAAATGTTTGAGATGACATGTGTCGAACAATTACTCTCGTGCCGCGATGATAATAGTTCACGTGCCTCGGTTCTAGTATTTATCAATATGTACGTTGTTATCTTGTACTTCATAGTTCATTTCACAATTATTATTATTATTAGTAAGAATGCATACATACATGTACATATACACTCACGCCTGTTATCCCCGAAGGGGTAGGCAGAGGCGCAACTAGTGCACCCACTTTTCGCCGTTATTCCGTCCCATGATATGATAGGGGACGAGCCTATCGCCATATCGGGCACAAATTCCAGACTCCAAGCTGATACTGAATAGGCATAGGCTTATTTAGTAAAGCTATACCGTAATACTTTTGTTGCAGATTAGACGAAGATGCAGTGTATACCAACGGGTATGCAAACATGGGCGCGAGTGTGGACAGTGTGGTTCCGGTCACCGCGCAGCCGGTCAATAACAACCATCTGCCGCCGCGCAAGATCGGCCGCGAGACCAACGAGATCCCGCTGCATGCTGACAAGCTATACGAGGTACCACTTATTACAAAATGCCGAGCTGAAACTTTACGAGCTACTCCTTGTTATGCCTTCACGATGCCATGCCGACCCGATAGACCAAAAGTAATAAAACGGGTAATTAGTAAGTCATCTAAAAGCATAATCTTACCTATGCGTGTCAAAATAATGCTAAATCAGTTAACAATGTATAAGGAATAATTACTACGAAATTACTTATCTATTTACAGGTGTTCTCGAAGTCGCTGATTTTTAGAGAGGAACACGAGCTAAAATCAAAAGGTAGTAAAGATTCACTGGACGAGTTGGAAACCAAATCCGAACCCGACTACTTATCAGACAAACCCAACAGGACCAAAGTTTACTTTGAAGACGAAGTGAACTCACCAGTCACTGACTTCGAAATAATGTTTAAAGACGAGTTACTGGCTAACCACGACATGTTCAAGATTGACGAAGAGGAAGAGAGTGATAGACGAAGCCAGGACACCGAAGAGGGACTTACAATGAATGTTGCTGTCATAAAACAAGATGTTATAAAACCAAGCACTGTTACAATAAAAGATGAATCTAAGATAACAACGCAAAGTCCTATTTACAAGTATGACCCAGTTTCGGTAATGGCGTTACCTTCAACCCTCACTCTACCAAGAGTAGAGAGCGTTAAAGGAATCTTGAGACAGAAAGGGAATATACCCCGAAGCAACAGTGCAAGGACTTTAGAGAGAGTTGACAGTACTAGCAAGTTAAAGCAGATTAGCAGAGTAGAGAGTTTGAAGAGCATTGATCCAACGAAAATCAACAAAGTATTAGCAAGAGTGCCGCATAGAAGTGCGTCGTTCCTGAACATTCCACAACATTTACTGCCAGAGAAACCGCCGCTAGTAAAGAGCAAATCAATGGTTGGAGTGATGTCAATAAATGACGAATTAAAACTAAGTCAACTGCCAGACACACCGATTATAAAAAGTAGTAACTTGCCCAAATTTTTCACTGATAGCCCTACGATTAGAGAGTATAAAAATGAAACGAGCCTTCAAAGTATTAAAGAGAAGACCGCGATGATGTTTCAAGAGAATGATTTTAGTATGCCTCGATATTACGGAGGTTCTACGAAAACAGATCAGCAGGTTCATGAGAGTAAATCTATGCCTGATTTGAGAAATCCAACGTCAACGGGTAAAGTGAGTAAACGTCTAGTTAAACTGCGGGGAAGGCTGAAGCCCTTGATAATAAGAAAGAGTTCTGACGAGAGATTATAGTGACATAGGATCTAATTAAAGAAATCGTGACATAGAGTTTGTGACCCAATTTGAAGTGTCATTTTAATTCCAATTCAGTGTTTCTCTTGTTTGTTACTTTAATTTAAGCATTTTTTATAGCGATATCCAGTGCACTAAGTTAGAGAGACCAAGTGAATTAAATAAAAAAAATGATTATTCATGAAATTTGCTAAATTAATTTTTTTATGAATAAATGTCGACAGTATTATGTTTGCAATAATTACTTTAAATCATCGCACTAGAAGATTTATTTATGACCAAGAATACAAAAAATATGCATAGTAGTATTTATTGCTCAAAGAATATTTTTAATTTGTATTGTATACATTATAATAAGTAAACTATAAAATAAGTTATGCCACAATCGTGTCCTGTTAAAGATGAACGTATATTTATACAAAACTTAATTCTTTAGTTAATAATAAATGGTGCTAAAAGTGTACTTATTAGAGATGAATAGGTGTTATATATCTTTGTGTACCAATTTTTCTAGTCATTTGACATCACTTAACTGAAACAAAAACAAGAAATAGTTATAAAATGTAACATTATGAAAACACCATAAGTTTGTTAAGATTTGAATGTGATTTAATATAATTTATTGTTAATACAACAGTAGTTTTATTTTCTAATTATAATTATTTTCTTTAAACTTCCCTTTTTTTTATTGCATCGAATGACGAGACGAGCATGCCGTTCGCCTGATGGTAAGCGATACGACCACCCATAAACAGTAGCAACACCAACCAGCACATCGAGTTACAAAGTACTGTGTGGCATTCCACTGCGCTCGTCATCCTGAGACATAAGATGTTAAGTCTCATTTTGTCCAGTAGTTACACTGTAGTCCTTGATATAGTTACTGTAGTCCCTTATCCCGCTTCCATCCAAACGGAATAACCCAAATCCAAGGTCGATCCAAAATACTGTCACGCACTTTACTAGTTCAGAGTAGTTTATACCAGTACAGAGAGCTGCCCTCTTATTCCCTATGACCGTCTTAACTCGTAACGCGGTCGTGTTACGTTAACTTCGGGTAATTAGCGTTAAAGTATTCTGTATGCAAATTTTGATAGTGATAAACGCGCTTGTTACGAGCGGTGAAAATAACGTGTGTCAGAGAATAAGGGGCAGTTTAGGTCTGTTCAGAGCCATTCAGGTTAGAGCAGTTCAGATCAGGGCAGTTAGCTCTCAGCTAGCCTAGATGCCTTTTTACGATCGTTAACGCTAATTGAAAAATTAATTATGGGTATGATATGAATAAATGTGTCATTTGCATCCTTTTTTTAACTCTTAGCCAAGGACATTCAACAGTTTAGTTAATTTATTTGTGAAATTGAATGACGAGACGAGCAAGCCGTTCACCTGATGGTGAAGCGATACGACTACACATAAACAGTAGAAACACCATCTAGCACCAGCCCCCTTATTCTCTATGACACGCGTTATTTTCACCGTTCGTAACAAGCGCGTAACGTAACTCGTCGCGTTTATCACTATGGAAATTGGCATACAGAATACCATTTTACGCCCATTACACGAAGTGAACGTGACGCGGCCGCGTTACGAGTTAACAATGTCATAGAGAATCATGCCTCTTGAGTTATAAAGTACTGTGTGGCATTCCACTGCGCTCGTCGTCCTGAGCCATAAGATGTTAAGTCTCATTATGTCCAGTAGTTGCACTGGATACAATGCCCTTCAAACCGAAACACAACTGTGCATGGACACAACTGCTTGGCGGTAGAAATAGATATACAATAAATATTTTCAGACTTAGCGTTTACGATTGTAATAAAAAAGCATTTTGGCTACGGCCTCGGAGCATTTTACTATATTTTAGCTAGCTTAAAAAAGGTAGATAGATAGGACGGTAAAGCAGTGTAAAATAATGAAACAATATAGTATAAAAGCATACGTTTTATTACAGAATCACTATTCCATACAATACAACACAGTGTAGGTTAGATACACTTTAAAATCCAACCGGCGTTATAAGAAATTTTAAACTTTACGCAATTTATGTGGAAACACTATTTCACTATAATATAATGGATTTTTAAATTTATCTAATTACGTACTAATTTAACTTACGCTTAAAAAGGCTGTAGTTCAAAGAGTAGGGAGAAATACACTATCACTGACAACAATAAGTACAGCATTAGTGATTAGTCGACATTGCAAAATTATGAGAATCACAATTTTATACATAGCAAATGACTAAATAAATGATTTTTGGTGTCATTATGAAGATGGGAAGAACATACTCCAAAAAACGAATTTAGACAACTAAATAAATAAAAACGTAGTACGACTCTACTACGACTCATTGTCAATTAAAGTGACTGAACAAAGATAACCTAATAAACATTTGTTACGGTAGTATATAACTTAGATGCTCCACTAAAATTTCAAAATAAGAAACCATGAATATTATAATAATAACATGTTGTATGTCCGTCACAGCTCGATTTGTAGTAATGATTAAATAATATTAAATATTCAAAGTGAAACTTCATAGCCGTTGTTCCTTCAACAATAAATCCGAAAAGTATATCGCACCTTTAGAACGAAAACGACACAATTCAAAAAAATCGAAAATTGAGTTATCGTCTTAAAATGACATAAAACGAAGTTCTCAATACAACAACAGTACAAACACAGCTATATTCAAGGGGGATAGGACTAAACTGTTATATAAGTCTTTTTATTATAGTTTTATAAAGAAGGGACCCATTTTAAGTCATTTTATGATGCTTACACAATTTTCGACTTTTTCAATTGTGTCGTTTCATTCTAAAGGTGCGATATATCCAGGTATTGTTTCAATTTCTTAGATAATTACATTTCTCAACACTATTATTTTAGCCAATGGCTGATAAAAATCAACAGTAAAATTCAGAAACCGGGTGTTAATCTCACTATGTTTCTTATGCCGCTGATTTGAATATACAATTGCTATCTTTAACTCGAATGCAAAATCAACCAATCAAGTTCACATTTGTTTGATATTTCTACGGACTTTTGACGTTTTAATCTCAAAATCGATCTAAGATAGCACTTGGTATCATTTCGGTCGTTGTAACAACTAAAAAGGCGATCTTAGACAAATTTTGTTACCATAGTCAATCTATTTACCTTTAAATGTTAATTTGCTAAAATTATTCTACACTTGTTAAATTCTGCTTGCACACGTTTCTACGAGACTGATGGCGCAAATGAGGTTGGAAATACCATTTGGAGGTCTAATAACACCCAGACGATATTACATTGTTTTCAATTTGGAAAAATCACAACTTGAAAATACAGTTTACATTCTTTAATCACAATAGCAACGCAGTTTTAATAACGGTTGTCGAAAAGTCATTCCTGCGTTCATTTAGGGTGTAAACACTTTTTTCGGGACCCTAAATGATTTTATCAAACACCATATTACATAAGCAAATTTTTGACTGTATAGATCCACAAATAATAACGGAATCAATAAAATTAATCTATACTTAACTACATTTGTAATTGCTAAAAAGTTAACTGGGCGAAATGCTTACGTATGTACACTTTACAAATGTTTTAGAATTATGCTACGCGATTCATTTTGGTTAAATGCATTTTTTGTTAGATTTTTCCCGTCAAATACATTTTTTTTATATAAAAATGCACTTTGGCTTACTCTGATACGCTACGAGGGAAAATATTTCCAAATTATCCATAACAATAAACCATTATTGATGGTTATTAATTTAAAAAAAAAACATCAACCGACTTCAAAAAAGATCGTTTTAAATTCGATGCGAATATTGTTATTTTGGTACAATTTGTTTAATAGAATAAAATATTTTCGAAATTCTGGACCGATTCCAATGAGGCTTATATCAAATAATTCGGCATTTAAAATTAAATTGTTATTTTCATTCCTTTTGAAGTCGGTGTACAAACTCAATACATTTAAACATGATAATCGAAATGTTGATGTTCAAAATGTTTTATCTCAAAATGTGGCGCCATCTATTGACGAGGGTACCATATCGCTATGATTGTTTGGCCTAGCTTCCTATAGTTATTGATGCGTGACCTATCTAAAAGGCGTCTTAATACGCTATGAAAAGAAATATTTTAGTGTCGACTAGATTATCGTGATCCGATCTAATAAATAAACCGAACGAACAGGCGGAAAGGTATAAAAAAATCATAATATGTCATCCTATTTCAGTTAAGGGGCTTAGAAAAAAGTTACATTTATTATTTATAACGTCTTACGACGTTTTTGTCGTGAAAAAATCATAAACGAATATAAAAAACGGTATAATGTATATTTTGAAATTCCCCTAACTTCACATTGGTATTTGGCGATAAAAAAAACTTAACGAGAATGTTTTTAAATGTATGACGAATAACTATTTCCTTCTGTTCGCCGGTTCTCCCGTGTTAATTACAAAGTGAAACGATCGAATAATCCATGCAATATTTGGCACGTCCTTATGTTTACTTCAGCATAGTTTTTTGTAACGGCTGTAGAAAAAATGCCTTTATAAAATCGTTAACACTAATAAAAAAAATTTGGTAATCATATACCCTAACGTCAAAGGTCCTTATTCACAAACGTTACTTAGCTAAGTACGGCGCAGTGCCAAAAAAAGTCTCAATGCGTACGGCATGACTAACTTCGCAGTGCGTAGGCAAAGGGGCGCTGTGACTGGCTAATATTGAGATACAACTTTATTTCAATTGGCTGTCAGATAAACGAAGATGAACAAGGCTAAAGAAAACTATGAAATTGGTGACACTATGCGTTCGAGCGCATTGTGGATCCTGATAGTACTATTTGTAAACATAGGGATAAGTGTCATGCCCATATTTTATGTCACATTTTCATATTTTTTTATTAGCGTTAAAAATTGTCGAAATACATTTTCTAGGGCCCCAGGTCGCCCCAAACACGCCACGTAAGCACAATATTCGGCGTATACGCACGTAAAAATCAAAGATAAGCCTTACTTAATTATCACGCAAAAATAACTTGCGCAAACTGATTCGTATAGCATTTATTAGGAGCATTGCTTTTCAAAATTATCGCTGTACAAGTTTGGGAATAATCTATAGATGAATAAGTATTATTCATGAGATGAACATAAAATTTCCAGTAATTGTAGTTCTAACAAAAAAGTATCAGCAAATTAAAAATTTTAGATAACGAAGTATAACATAAGTAAGAGAGCAAACCTCTCATCCTCTAGCACTTCTGTTTTTTTCTTCTAGTTATGAAGAACTGTCCTCTAAAATATTGACTTTGACCTTTGTATGATAAAAGGTTCGTATTACACTATTACCTATTATAAAGGTATAAAGTTCATTTTTAAGGTATTTGCATACTCAAATTCGATACAATAGTGCCAACTATTGTACAGGTTATTGCCCGCAAGCGTAAATGATGCTAAAATACTGAAACATACTCTTTACTAACTAAACTCAAGGGTCGTCCCGGCCTTATAGTATAGTACAAAAAAAAACAAGATAAAATTATCTATCAAAGTGGCAACACATTTTTGACAGATATTTGAGAGCTATTTCTTTTTGTTAGGATTATAAATAATTTTATAATGTCTACAAACATGGTATTTATTCAATAACTTAATATATGTTGATATAAATATAAATTTTATGTCAAATGCCTATCAAAACTTTTACATTTGTCAAAACAGAGCTGTCAAAAATGTCGTGACACACTGTACAAACAGATCTTACGCAATCAATACTGAATGAGGCCTGCAATGGCGTTCACAAAACATACTCGCAAAGTGACAATGTTGAAAACTATCCGCACGGGTAATTTTACTATATCTCGAGTTTTCTTTGATCGACTCGCTTACGAGACTATCCCGCCCTCACACCCACCACTGCAACTCCTGTAAGCCAGGATCAGCACCGGCACGCATTTATGACGCATTTGATCGACATGCGTACTGAGATTACTTTTACGTTTATTTTACATTTTACTATTGCGTGTTATCAGCCAGTTTCTTCATTGGCAGTAACAGGCCCGTATTCACAAACGTTACTTAGCTAAGTACGGCGCAATATTATGATAAAAATTCTGTTTCTCAGTGCGTACGGCATGACAGACTTCGTAGTGCGTAGGCAAAGGGGCGCTGTGATTGGCTAATATTGAGATACAACTTTACTTCAGTTGGCTCATGGCTGTAACATAAAGCTGAACAAGGCCAAAGAAAACTGAAATTGCAGACATTATGCGGTCAGGCGGACTGTAGGTCCTCAAAGTATTGTTTGTGAAAACGGGTGTCAATGTCACTAAAACTTGTCAAAATTATGACATTTGTGTTGTTACATTAGGGTTTTCTCTTTAGCTGTCATTTTTATGGTTAGCTGAAGTCGATCATTTTAAAATTGCTATGAATTTCAAAACATTTTATAGTAAATCTGTGACTATTTTATGACAAGAGCCATTATAAGTTTGTTTCCGATATAATCATAGTATGACTGCCTCGGTGGCGTAGTTGTATTGCGTATGCGTTACGAGTACGATTTGCGCGCTGAGGTCCTAGGTTCGAATCCCGGGTCGAGCCAAAAATATTGTGACTGGGTTTTTCCATCATTAAAATTACTCAGTCGCAGCTCGGAGTCAGGAAGTTGTCACACTATTTGAACACTATTTCAGCCGATCATAGAAAATTCGAGAATCACAAACACTAAACGATATAAGGAAGCGTGGGACGTGCGCGGTGGACATAACATTTATTGTCTACTCACTCCCTAAGATAACGAACAAGTACTAACGAGCGTCATTGTGTACATTGGCTTAACTGGGAACATTTGGGGCTCAGGTAGACCTTAGGATTAAAAAATACCCCAAAATTTTTTAGGAGTTTCCTTAGAATTTATCTTCACGGATAACCTACCTATCCTTGACGTAATTCTAATAATTTTATCATTTTCATTGCTGTACAAGTTATAATTTGACAGATGTTGCCTTTTCAGGGCATACTTAATAGGATTCAGAAATGTCAGCGACTTATTCTAAGTCTTTTTTATTGTTTTTAATTTGCCAACCATAACCAACAGCATTTTACATACTTTAATGATTATATATATTTAAGTATTGTAGACCCTACCCCCATTATACTTATGTCACCAGTTGTGCCAATGCCTTTGCTTAACTAGGATAATTTGGCCTTAACCGAAGTCTATAGTGGATGCGACTCAGTCACCATGCTTTGTTTACTCTACGTTACTCTATGTGGCAACTTTGACATTTCAAACGTCACTTTGGCAACATGACAAGTCAGATTATAGGGAAGGAGAGTGTTTTATTGTATCTGCATTAAATAATTTTAGAGGCAGGTTTCAATCGTTTGATAACTATTTAGATAAAAAAAAATGACAAAATTTACGGGTAAATATTTTTTATTTAAATAGGATTGGAACGATCCATATTCATCTGTGTTCTCTTTGACTCTTAAAACATAGACAAGAAAAAGAAAACAAAGACATTTTTTAGTACAGATTTTTTTCTTAGACTTACAATAAAGTATGAAACATCAAAGTACCACCTCATCTTAGTTAAATAAATCGATATTATACAATTAATTATTAGGGTAAATGCACCACACGTTGCCACTTAAATAACTCTTAAATAAATAAATAGTCTACAGGATCATCTAGCCATCATACGCAACGAATATTTAGTACACTTAAATGTGTGGTACATTCATCCTACACATGACAGTATTTGTTCTTATATCGTTTGATACTTGCCGATAATACCAAGATACTGTCGACTGTATGTATAGATTTCATTTCCGAAATCTTTTTATTCTGTATTTCTTTCCATTCTTAATCACTATGCTGACTTCGTTTCTTTAGTTCTTTGACATCCTGGCAAAACAGTTTCTATAGATAATCAACGAACGAATCACTTTTGACTCACACCACTAACAACCGACTTACCCCATAGTGACATCAGTGTCAAAATATGGGATAAACACTACATAATGACAAAACCCTACGTACCTCTCATACCAAACGACATAATCTCACGTATTGATCCTGAGATAATTTGGTCTCAAAGTGATTACCTGACGATCTTGAAGCGCTTCACCTTAATAGTTGTTTTGGTGGAGGCGAGTTTGAGAGCGGCGGCGGCGGTCATGAGGTCCGCTGATGTGAGGTCCTTGCCGTCCACAGAGACCAGGATGTCGCCCTTCTGCAGTCTGCCGTCCATCTCCGCAGGGGAGCCTGCCAACTGGGAACAGGAATTTTTTTATTGTAAATAAGTTCCTAAATGCAGAGAATTCTTAGTTGTCTGTAGACAAAAGTACTGGCTTTAGGGTAGTTCTAAGGCCAAGACCTAAGGGTGGCGAGATAAACCCCTAGGATCTTAGGATAATCTATGCCTTAATGGCTGGAATTAATTACATTCATTTCTTCTGGTGGTAGGTCTCTCATATTGTAAGAGTCCGTCTGGGTGGGTACTACCGCAATGTCTATTCTTACCGACAAACAGCAGTGCATGCACTGTTGTGTTTCGATTTTAAGAACATTGTAGCAAGTGTATCTACTGGCCATAATGAGATTAAACATCTAATGTCTCAGGATGACGAGCGCAGTGCAATGCCACACAGTACTTTGTAACTCAAGATGCTGGATGGTGTTGCTAATGTTTATGGATGGTCGTATCGCTTACCATCAGGCGAACGGCATGCTCGTCTCGTCAAATGCAATAACCTTTTTTTTTGTTTTACAGAATTTATATGTCTTTAGATGTTGGTCACGGCTTCACCCCTTTGAGTATTTACCAACCCTCAAAAAGCCTTCCCGCTACAATAATCATACATTGTAGAGATCCATAGGTTCGCGTATCACATCATGGGACGGAATACGCACGGTTAAAAGTGAGTGCACTGACTGCGCCTCTGCCTACCCTTTCGGCGATAAGAGGCGTTTGTGTAGTGCTAAGGGTTGCCCCCCCTCACTCACCAGGTCACCAAGGTATATTGTGTGTGTAGTGCTAAGGGTTGCCCCCCCCCCCCCCTACTCACCAGGTCCCCGAGGTATACCCCGTCGGTCTGCACGGGCGCGACGCAGGTGAGGCCGAGCGCGCGGCCGGGCTTGCGCGCGAGCTCGAGCTCCACCTCCTGGTACTGGAGAGGCTCCGGCCGGTGTACCGTCAGCTTCAACTGGAACACAAACATTGTTCTTGCCTCTGAGAACTACTTTTCCTTCCTTCCTTTTCCCACTATTTTGTTTGTCTATTTATTCATATTTATCTAATATAATCAATCCGTGAGTCACTATCCACTAAGTGAGGGTTCCAGTTGAAAACCAGCGCCAGGTACACCTTGCCTAGCATTTTGCTGAACTGGATCCTTTTCGACAGTATCATGGGATGCACGTTGCCCACGTGCTTTATGTAATATGTATTACATAATTTTTTGTTAATTGTTTGTGTGTGTCCCTATATATTGTGCGAATAAATGTTTCTTTCTTTGTAAGCGATCCGACTGCTAAACAGCTGCGTAGGAACTTTGGCAATGTCGGAGCTTGAGGTAGTTTTGGTACCATCAATACAATTGATGACCTAAAAAAAACGTATCGCCAGAAAGTATTTGCGTCCGTTGCATGAAGGTTGTTAAACCAAAATAAAAACAAAAGGTATTCAGGCTACTCGCCGACAAGAGAAGCTTCAAAAACACTGTCATGTTTCAATTATTTTAATAAGGTCACGACGAAGTGACCCCACTACACCTGATGGCAATTAGAGCAGGATCTGAGGCCCTCCCCCCATCAGGAGACGAGCTGCACCAGGCGGCACCGCGAAGGGGCGGTTGCAGACGACAACTTATGACATATTTTAACGGAGGAAGCCCGCAACCGTCTCTAATGCGCCGAAGATGGTCACCGCGGAATTTTTGTTGATATGCCGGCCGTAGGATGTTGTAACGTTAGGGCCTTTGCCTGGCGACCGCCAGGCAGATTGTCAAGGGCAGCTCAACGCCAGATCGTAAGGCACGGTTAATCCAACATAACCACCCAATCGCCCTCCATGAAGGCTGGGCGGTAGTAATAAGATATTTTCACCGCGAAACAAAAAAGTAGACCATGGTCCAAATAGAGAGTCGACTGACGAGATATACGTACAGAACTTTGTAACTCAAGGTGCTGGATGGTGTTGCTACCGTTTATGGGTGGTTGTATCGCTTACCATCAGGCGAACCGCATGCTCGTCTCGTCATTCTACGCCATAAAAAAATAGCTATATTACCTCTCGTCATCCGACACAATCATGTCAGCCTGTCTGAATGGGGTCATCTGAAGATGTTACCTTGGGCACGCGCTGCTTGATGGTGAGACAGAGCCGCTCGTGCGCCATGTCCTTGGTGATGGCGACGCCATTACACTCCACGATCTGGTCTCCCACGCGCAGCCGCCCGTCCTTGCCGAACGCGCCGTTCTTGTAGATGTCCAGGATCACTGCCGCTGCACCCTGCACAATGGAACATTGTTATATTGATGAACGTGTCACTGTAAGTCACAAGAGGGCTAGGCACTAAACTTTAGAACCTCTGTGTATTATAAACTCTCACGTTAATGAGGGTGTCACTATAAGTCACAAGAGGGCTAGGCACTAAACTTGAGAATCTCTGTCTATATCAGCTATAGCTACTAGCTAGAGCCATTTTCCAGGGAAGGCCACCAGCCAGTGTCCTAGACTCAAAATATAAAATTACTTCTGAGTGCTTACCGATATAAAAATTAAGTTTGTTTTAAAAAAATATAGTAATAAGCTGCCTCAAAATCCTTGGGGTGGGCACCACGTCATTCTAGGGTGGGCACGGACCACCCGACGCCCCCTCTTTATACCACACACACACACTCACGCCTGTTATCCCCGAAGGGGTAGGCAGAGGCGCAACTAGTGTACCCACTTTTCGCCGTTATTCCGTCCCAGGATGTGATAGGGGGCGAGCCTATCGCCATAGCGGGCACAAATTCCAGACTCCGGGCTGATACTGAATAGAAAACCCAACATCACTTTGCCCGACCCGGAGATCGAACCCGACACCTCAGCTTTGCCACGCCACCGATGCTGTTTATACCTATGATCTATATTAACACTCACGTTAATGAGGGTGTCACTGCCGCCAAGCAGCACGACGCCGAGCACGTCGTTGTTGGTGTTGATCTCGATGACGGTGTCCTGGTTGGGTACCGGAGGCGCCGTGGACGGGTCCGGCGGGGGCTCCGCTGCGAATAACAATGAGGGGCGTGATACTGTGTTACCCACACTATAAATATAAATAATAATACCAGCCCTGTATTATATACTATCCCACTGCTGGGCACGGGCCTCCTCTACAACTGAGAGGGTTTAGGCCTTAGTCCACCACGCTGGCCTACTGCGGGTTGGTAAACTTCATATACCTTCGAAATTCTAATCAAGAAATTCTTAGGTATGCAGGTCTCCTCACGATCCGCCCTGTGGATTGGGGGCGTTTGGAGAATTCCACCACGGTATCCCCTGCCTGTCGTAAAAGGCGACTAATAGGGGCCACCGGGGGTCGCGGGCGGGCGGCAGGGGGCTGTCCGTCTTTAGTTTTGTGCGTGTTTGTAAGCACAGTGCTGCGACCCTCGTGATGGACGGCAGTGTGGCAAGTAGGCCTCACGCTGCCGTTGACGCCGAGGGCGTCCTTCGGTGCGCGGGGGCTTCTGAGCCCCCCCATACAGGAGACGGGCTGCATTAGGCGGCACCGCGCAGGGGTGGCTGCGGACGACAACTTAGACACTATTAGTCCGGGGAAACCCGCAGCCGTCCCTAATGCGCCGAAGAAGGCCACCGCGGAGTTTTAGTTGGTATGCCGTGCGGTGTACATAGGTTAGGGACTCGGCCCGGCGGCTCAACGCTGGGTCGTAAGGCACGGTGAACCCAACATCACCGCTCAGTCGCCCCCCTTGAAGGCTGGGCGGTAGTAATAAGTTACTTTCTCCGCGAAAACAAAAAAAAAAAAAAAAAAAAAGGTCTCCTCACGATGTTTTCCTCCACCGTTAAAGCGAACGATAATTGATAAACAATATACACGTAACTTCGAAAAGTCAGAGGTGTGTGCCTTGGGTTTTGAACCTCCGGACATTGTCTCGGCAGACCGTTCCATTCCCAACTAGGCTATCGTCCACTTCATTACCCACACTATACCAGCCCTAATGGGCGTAGCTATAGCTTTCATTTGGGGGGAGGTCCTACGATATAAAAATTTTAGTAGCGTGGGTTCTTGCCTTGCATGACACCGTCTTTTAAAAGCTAAGGGGGGGGATCCCCAAAATGTCAGTGGTCAGCGAGGAAGCGTGGTTTATTGTAAGCTAAGGGAGGGTCCGACCCCCCCCCCCCCCCCCTTATATACACCCATGCCAGCCCTGTATCTATATACTGCCCACTGCTGAGCACGGTTTTCTACTACTGCGAGAGTTTAGGCCTTAGTCCACCACGCTGGCTTCGGTTTGCACACTTCACAATACTGTGCTATAAATGTCTTACTGAGTATCGGTACTACTATCCGCCGTTTTTAATAAACGAGCCCAATTCTTTCGATCCATCGCAAAATGTCCCAATAAGAACAAAGGATTTTGACATGCTTACAAATAACGCATTAGGATTGGTTTATTCGATTAAAAATTATGTTTGTGATAGATTAATTATAAAACGGCAGTAAGATACAATTTTCGACCACCATGCTGCCCTGATAATTTAGGAAGAGTTTACTATAATAATACGAATTCTCAATAAGGTGTTTATAATACATTTATCAAAAATGAATGCCATGCAAAATCCAACGGAGCAAGAATTTTTAAAATTTGCGCTATAAAAAGTTAGAAAGCTTTAAAATTTGGTAGAAGGGATAATTGTCAAATAACAGTAATATCAGACTTTGACGGTATCACGATATCCCCACCACTCCCCCACTTTTGCTCACGACAATGTTTCAAATATGAATAACAGCTTCATTTTTTAACCAATTTTGGTGCTAATTTGGCAAAAGAATTTCTTTTCTGTTACATATAAAATAATGTACAAAATGGAACATAGTCAACTACTCTATTGTATGATATTTTAAAAGGGTAACTATTTGTGTAGCCAGTGTAACTACTGAACATAATGAGACCTAACTTATGACTTAGGATGACGAGCGCAGTGGAATGCCACACAGTACTTTGTAACTCAATGTGCTGGATGGTGTTGCTACTGTTTATGGGTGGTCGTATCGCTTACCATCAGACGAACGGCATGCTCGTCTGGTCATTCAACGCCATAAAAAAATCTATTAAGTAATTCAATTAGTCTCGGCAGACCGTTCCATTCCCAACTAGGCTATCGTCCACATGTCCGGAAGTTCAAAACCTATGGCACACACCTCTGACTTTTTCAAAGTTACGTGTTTATTGTTTATCGATTATCGTTCGCTTTAACAGTGGAGGAAAACATCGTGAGGAAACCTACATACCTAAGAAGTTCTTTATAGAGTTTCGAAAGTATGTGAAGTCTACCAACCCGCACTAGGCCAGCGTGGTGGACTAAGGCCTTAACCTTCTCGGTAGTAGAGGAGGCCCGTGCTCAGCAGTGAGCAGTATATAATACAGGGCTGGCGTAGTGTGGGACGCCCTCCAGCTAGGTGGAGTGAGGATTTGCGAAAAGTCGCTGGCAGGAGCTGGATGCGCCAGGACGAAGACCGGGTGAAATGGCACGTATTGGAGGAGGCTGACTGCCTCGGTGGCGTAGTGGTATTGCGTACGCATTACGAGTACGATTTGCGCGCTGAGGTCCTGGGTTCGAATCCCGGGTCGAGCCAGAAAAATTGTGACTGGGTTTTTCCATCTTAAAATTTACTCAGTCGCAGCTCGGAGTCAGGAAGTTGGCGGTGTGATACCCCCGTGCCTCGGAAAGCACGTAAAGCCGTTGGTCCTACGCCTGATCTCTCTCCGGTCATGTCGGATTGCCGTCTCACCGGACTATGAGAGTGAAGGAATAGCGAGTGCACCTGTGTATTGCGCACACACTTGTGCACTATAATATCTCCTGCGTACCTGGCTGATCTCCGTTGAGATTGGCCGCCGTGGCCGAAACTGGCTAGGAGGATTTAATTTCATTGGAGGAGGCCTATGTCCAGCAATGGACTAAAGTATAGGCTGATGATGATGATGATGATATAATTCAATGAGTTATAACACCGTACCTTTGACCGGCGAAGGCACGGGTCGTGGTGTCTGTGGACGCGAGGTGCCGGCCGCGAGCGCGGGGTCGGGGGTTTGGTTCCTGCTCGCCGGCCGCGACGGGGGGTGAGTGGATGCTGTAACGATGATAATTCATTTGATATTTCGCACCTTTAGAACGAAAACGATACAATTCAAAAAATAGAAAATTGAGTTGTCATTTTTAAATGACTAAAAACTAGTCCCTTATTTATAAAAATACCGATATAATAGTTTTGTCCTTTTCCTGCTTGAATATGGCTGTATTTGAACTATTATTGTATTGAGAACTTTGTTTTAAGTAATTTAATGACGATAACTCAATTTTCTATATTTTTGAATTGTGTCGTTTTCATCCTAAAGGTGCGATTTGGTAGGGCAGTAATCATATTGTAGTTAGGTCAAATTTTATACAGGGTCATTTTGACATTGCGTTAATAAATGAAACCATATACTTATTTCGTTGAAAATAACATTTTCCATTAAGTTATTTTAACCATAGATGTAAAATAAAAAAGTGTTAGTTTCGAACAAAATAAATATCAATAAAATGTAAGCTTTAAGTTTACACGGCGTAATGCCACTATGACTGCTTTAGGAGAATTCCTCGCAGCAACAACATTACACTTCCAGTCAGAAATGCACTTACGCGCACACCATATTCGCACTTAAGTACAAAATGATCAAAAAATGTTAATACTACAACCGGGATTTTTGGCGAAAGTATTCGTTATTCATGGATGATTTTTGGCACAATGTTAGCAGAGGTATAGACGAATATGTGGTTTCATTTAGTAAGGTAATGTAAAAATGACCCTGTATAAAAATGCTTAGCTTTATATTCCAGTAGTAAAGGTTTGTCTTAACTCGCCAGTCGCCATCAAGCAATGCATCAGAAGGCATCATAGCATTGTAATCAGTATCACCTAGTCAGTATATAGGTATATAAAAAATCGCAAGTGTTAAAAATTTCGGCGCCGGAGTAGCCTAGGCTGGCCCTGAGGCGAGCAATAATCTACATAGATAAACACTCACGCTCTTTATCCCCAAGAGAGTAGGCAGAGACGCAGCTAGTGCACCCACTTTTCACCTTGCGTATTTCGTCCCATGTATACTTCCTTTCAGGCACAAATTCCAGACTCTGAGCTGATACTTTGTATAAAACCCAATATCAAATTGCCTGACCCGGGGATCGAACCCGAGACCTCAGCACTCCAGTCGTATCGTAATACAACTACGCCACCAGGGCATTCACTTACCACCTTACCTGTACACAGTAGTATTCAAATTGCCTCTATTAAAAAAGGTATGATTACCAGGGGTCCCTGGTGAGGTGGCGTCGTCACTGGGAGTCCTCTCGGTGCCATCCTTCATGTTGGGGTTGCACACCGTCAGTACCACGACGCCCTCCGTCTGCTTCAACTTGGCGGCCGCCTGAACAACACAACTCATTACAGTCCATTTATCACGTGAGACTCGAAACGGGAAGAGGAGGTTCGGCCAAAATCACAAAACAGGTGAGTGAGATATCACGTATATTTTTTTAACGCTCCCTTTAAATTACATTATACTTTTTTTTTTATGGTATTGAATGACGAGACGAGCATGCCGTTTGCCCGATGGTAAGCAATACGACCACCCATAAACCATCCAGCACCTTGAGTTACAGTTAAGTACCTACTGTGTGGCATTACACTGCGCTCGTCATCCTGAGACATAATATGTTAAGTCTCATTATGTCCAGTAGTTACACTGGCTACAATGTCTTCCGAACCGAAACACAACAGTGCTTGCACACTGCTACTTGGCGGTAGAATATAGACATTGCGGTGGTACCCACCCAGACGGACTCTTACATAGGAGAGACCTACCACCAGTAGAGAGTACTTATCGGTATTTATAATAATTTATACTAAAAATACACTGATTTTGTGTAGGGTCGCGGGGGATAGTCTTGAACCTTACTACAAGGGGGTTAAATGCTAGAAACCCATTACATGATTGGAAGAATTACTCTCGGATCTTCCCACACGGTATCACTACATAAAGGCGGATTTTATTAGATATATTTTTTTATTTCAACTCTAAATAGTGCATCGATGCTTAAATTGAATTTAAATAAATATAATATATTTCCTTCTTTATTACTATGTTAGTTCGATTCACATTTTATTCAAATAAAATCAAATACTTTAGCATCGCATAAACGTACGTTAAAAGGAAAAATATTGCGTTTTTTTTTATCAGAATTGTTTCCGTTGTATTTATAATATTGATATCAAATCATTATTGGAAAAATAATAAGGTAAGTCATATAGCTTACAAGAAAAATAACCCGGGCCACATGTACACTTTTTTTTTTAACTTTTGGTGACCGGGGAGGGATGTATACGTGACTTATTTATTGAAAGGAGGTTATTTTGGTGGCATGCGGCGGTAAACCCCCCCCCCCCCCCCCATATGAGAGCTATAGTTGCGCCCGTGAGATAGGTACTTATTGTGTTTCATAGTTTATTTTTAGTTGAATCCTCCTAATATTATAAATGCGAAAGTTTGTAAGAACGGATGTATGGTTGTTTGTTACTCTTTCACGCAAAAACTACTGAACTGATTTCGATGAAATTTGGCACACGGGTAGATCATGTCCGGCATTAATATATAGGTTACTGTTTATCCCGGGGAAATATTAAACGGGGCTTTTATCTCGGAAAAACTTTTTATAGCGGACGTAGCCACGGGACAAAGCTAGTATACTATTAATCGGTTTATGGTACCTATATTAAAGTACTTTGTTTATTTTACAAACATTTACGCAACTGTCGATTACTGTATTATTGTAATTTAGAAATCTAAACGAAACATTTATTTAAAACGCAGGTATTCTCTCTTTACATTTTGTATTTCCTTTAGAGTTTAGACCATCTAAAAAGGACGCGCCATGTTGTTATTGCCGCGAGTAAAAAAATTCTGTCACTTTCTGTGCAAGGCACGCATTATACAGAAACGGCGAAAGGTGAAGGCGCGGCGCAGGCGACGGAAGACGGAACAAGTGGCGAAACGACGTGCCTCGCGCCGCTTGAGTATAATTCACCAAGTGTCGCCTACCTATATTTTGTACTAGCTTTTGCCCACGGCTTCGCCCGCGTTAATAAGTTTTTCCGGGCTAAAAGTACATAAAACCCTTCCCGTTGAATCACTCTATCCAACACATTTATTTGGATAAAGATTAACATTATGACGTTGATACAACTCTTAACAAATAATGCATTAATTTCGACCAAATTTGATTACCATAAAAACGGTTCTAGAGAGTTTATTTTAAAAGATAGACAGATACTGTCGCGGACTTTTTTTTAGATCATTTCAAGAGGAATAATTCTTTTGTACATATATTTTTGGTATCTTGAACCGTTTTCGCAGCGCACGCAATGGAAACCCTCAAGGATGAATAATTTTCCCCGTTTTATTTTCACATTTTCCATTATTTCTTCGCTCCTAATAGTTGCATCGTGATGTTATATAGCCTAAAGCCTTCCTCGATAAATGGTCTATTCAACACAAAAAGAATTTTTCAATTCGAACCAGTAGTTCCTGAGATTAGCGCGTTCAAACAAACAAACAAACTCTTCAGCTTTATAATATTAGTATAGATTGCAACGTTTTGAAGCGGCAAGATGCTAGCGCCACGCTTACACCTTACGCCTTTTCTGTATAATTCGCGCCTACTACATAGGAGGTGCAATACATAATATACCGTTTATTGTTGTTATGAAACATAGGCGTATATAGAAGGGTCGCCGGGTGGGCCGTAGCCCGTGGCCACCCCAGAGTTGCTTGGTGCCCACGGCCCACCTTAAGGATATTGAGGCAGACTACTACTGTACTATATTTTTTAAAGGAACTTAATTTTCATATCGGCAAGCACATAAGTCATTTTATTTTTTAAGTCTAGGAGCCTCCCCCACTGGAAAATGAGTCAAGCTACGTCAATAAACTCAAGCATAAATAAATCTTAAACATTTGTCTGTTTTGCGCACACTGCTATAGTTATTAATTTTATTGGTGAAGATGTGTAATTAGTTTAGGACTATATTTTTGTATGTAACTACTAATGATGTTATTTGTCTGTAAATCTTTCTAAAATAAATAAATGTGTGCATGACCAAATGCTTATGTAGGTGCTTTGGCATAAAGGAACGATCACACAAAGTGCGTCTTTTATTTAGGCATTGTCTAAAATCGAAGGTATTTCTCATTAAATACCTTAATGTGATTCTATATTTTTTTTCAAATTCTTATATCGTAATGTTTACTCAAATTCATCAAACACTAGATTCCCAAATAAAATTACTATCGTAGCGGAACAAAATGATTTACTCTTGATATACTGAGATCGATCGATAGAACCAGATAAGATGACACGGATTCTGTTTTTGATAATCTCTATCGCTATCACCAGACAGTTCTAATACTACTAACAGACGATTAGATTTGGTATCATGCGACCAATTCATCACGCGGTACAGTCTTCACGCCACACGATCGAACCGTACCATGCGACGTCCAGTTGTATCCAACCAAGTTTGATGGACAAGCCATCGAACCAGCCGTACCAACAATAATAATAATAATGTCCATCGAACCGTGCCCCACACGATGCGATATGGTTCGATGGCATACCGTTTTAATGGTTCGGCTGTACCAAATCGCATCGTATGTGCCCACTCTAACGTACGCCTGTGACGAAATAACATTACAAACATAGTCAGTGAAAGTGACAGAATGTTTTATTGACGGCAGTAAGCCAAGTTATGGCGTGTCCTTTCTAAATAGTCTAAGCATCCGAAACCGCAGTGTGGTAGTCATATAAATAAATATAATAATATTAGTGTGGTCATTGTTATGTCTATTAATCAAAGTAGAGCCATGAATAATTAATAACATCAAACTTATAGAATTGTAGATGAAACTATAGCAAAATTTGTGTGTGGTAGTTTTTCATTTGCTAATCAAGTGCTATGTGGGGCTAGAAACTATGCGTTTCCGTTTCGTTTTATTGTGATTGGTTGAGTGACTGACGTATCGGTATTTTGATGTTTGTGATTGATCGAGAGACCGACACGTCAGTCTCTCAACCAGTCACAATAAAACGTAGCGGAGACGCATCGTGTTTTTTTCACATCCTAGCCCCACTGGTTAGCATCTACCACTCACCGCATCGTAGCTGCAGTTGAGTAAGGAGTCCCTGTTTACAGCAAGAAGCATGTCGCCGATCTGTAGACCCGCCTGCAAAACATTACAAAATATTATAACTTTTTTTTTGATGAAAAAAAGATAGTAAGTTCCGTAAGAGTCCAACTACTGATTACTTGGGGTAGCCCGCACAGCCCCACTCTCATCAAACCAAATCTAAACTTAAATATTATACACAATAAAGAATGTAAGATAAAGAAAATATAAATATAAAGAATGTAACTAGTAACTTAAATACACACACACACACACTCTCACACACACACACACACACACACACACACACACACACACACACACTCACGCCTGTTATCCCCGAAGGAGTAGGCAGAGGCGCAACTAGTGCATCCACTTTTCACACTTTTCGCTTTAATGATGTGATAGGGGCCTATCGCCATATCGGGCACAAATTCCAGACTCAATAGAATAGAAAAACTCAATATCACTTTGTCCGACCCGGGGATCGAACCCGAGACCTCAGCATTGCAGTCGTACTGTAATACAACTACGCCACCGAGGCAGGCAGTAACATAAATGTAGTGTGTTAATGTGTGAAAGTACTAATCCGACTGTTCCTTTACTTACAGGAAACTATAATAATTATGATAAATCCTGGGTACTGTCTTTACCCTTTAATTTGATGGTATCCCGAGCAACTCTGTTATATATATATATATACGGCATTATGAGTCTTTGAATCCTGCGAACACTCTAAAAGAATTTCGAGTGTTTGGGAAGTCTCCCAGCCCTCACTTACACCACCGCCTAAGGACTACACCCTCTCAGGAGAAGAGGTCTGTATTCAGCAGTGGGCAGTGAATAATACAGAGCTGGCATTATTATTATAAATTCATGCAGAAACCGCTTCAGCAACTGCATAATTAAAATCTCACCTGTTCCGCAGCGCTTCCTTCTTGCAGATCGGAGACGAATATCCCTCGCCCGACCTCCGTGTGACGCCCTTCGATTATCATGATGCCCAGCCCTGAAGGACCCTTGAACCGAAACACAATTGTGAATGAATTTGTTCCTATTGCAATCGCTGATTTAGCCAACGCTGTATAGCCCATCAAGCAAAGTAACGGTCTTATTACACTGGACGAGCACGCAGCGCCTTCACCTTGCTACGAATTTGCTTGCAATTTGTCAGTGTGATAAGAACCTTTACTTTACCTGACATCGGATGATACAACTCGCCTTTTATAAACTCTTACAGACGCTAAATATTTAGGCATGTTGGACGATAGGAAATCGTCTCAAGAAACGTCCCACAATTAATAGCACTTTGTTCACATGACTTTGTATTGCTCTCGCCACAATTGTACTTGAGTCTATTTGTTATATTTGTCTACATTCTTTGTTTTTTTGTTGGGTCCAATTATTAGGTGGCCAATATCAGACTTTTCTGTGCGTTAATAAAAAAAACTATTGGATCATTTGTTGTTGAATCAAATAAAATGATAAATAAGTAAATAAATATGACCATGTAAATAATAATGTAGGTAGGTAAATACGAAGATATCGCTAGCAGTTTAGGAATGGTAATGGTGACGCCAAGTCCACAGTCAAATTTAAATGGTTACGATATATTTAAAAAAAAATAAGTAAGAAGTGAGTGTCATTGAATGGTCGAAGCCCATAGCTCCACATAACAGCTGTAGTTAATGTTGGATTTCATCCCATCATCGGTGATGTGCGTGCATTAGCTTCTGTCTTTCTTATTCGAGTTGTCATCGCTTAGGTAGTTAGTGAAAAGTTGGTAGGTTCGCTAGGCTAGGGCCGGTAGTGTCCTCACCGGTGAGGATCGCGACGCGTTCCTCCCATTATATTTTAATAAAAATTATGTCTTTTTTTTATCCCTTTTCCTGCCAGCCCGAGATGGCTTTTTTGTTTACTTTTCACCATATATTTTACTCCCAATAAAACTGGAAATGTAATTTTCATAGCAATTTGCATACCTTTTTGACGGTAATGTCTCGAACTCCTTTGTAGCTGGAAAATCGGTCTTCTGACTGTGAACAATGGACATCGTTAATTATTATTATCATCATCATCAGCCACATGACGTCCACTGCTGAACATAGTCCTCCCCCAAAGATTTCCAGATGGACCTGTCAAAAGCGGCCCGCATCCATCATATCAATTAATTATTATATACAAATGTTACCATGGTAAATGTAGAATAGAAAAAACCACCAAAATCATTATAATATACTGTCGCGTAATCAAGTATCTTGTATTAATAGGTATGAAGACAAATATATTGCCGTGGTAAATCGTACAATTATTTAAAAAAAACCTCAAACAATGTAACCAAGGTATTGTCGTGAGTATAGTAAAAAATGGTAAAGTATTATGTAAATCGGAAACTGTTGCTAAACTAATATTCGTAGGACATTCTAAAGTGGCATTGAATATAAAGATGAGAGTTTTATTTCGTACTCAAAAGTTTCCCGCGATATATGAACAAAAATTCACTATCAATCCAATCTAAAGAAAAATTGTTGAATTTTTCACAGAAAACGTGTAATCATGGCAAATATTATACAAGTCCTAATAAACATACCAATATTGTGAATGGCAAAGATTGTGAAGAATATTGGATAACTTTAGAAGTAGGCAATTGTAAATAGATTTGAATGAAATTTATGTCTATAATATGTTGAAAGCTCCCAGTCGGTTTGATTTCTTCCGACATCTTTAACAATCGTTGTCATGTTTCAACCAATTTAAATAAAATATGAATAAATTATACACATAAACCTTCCTTCTGAATCACACGTTCATAGGTGTTTATGGAAATACGTTATGTTGTTTTTGAGTTTATCGCGTTCAGACAGACAGACACGCCGATAAAGCGTAGTGGGACTTTCTAAATTAGATATAAAAAAACATTATTCACTCTTCGTAACAGCCTCTAGTTAAGAGCACAGGCAGATGAGATTTCGTCTCTATCCAATTTATGTTAGAAATTTAAATAAATAAGCACAATTTCGAAAACTGTAGAGCTAGATTTTGTTTTTCAAAAGTATTTTTTTTTGTGTGGTTACATTCATTAAAGCATAATAATTGTTATCTTCGTGCTTTCCCATATCTATGGTACTGAAAAAGAGTATATCCCATATCTCTGCACTCTATCTTGTTTACTCAAAAATAAAATTCATTATTCAATTCTTTTCATGTAATGTAATGGATAGGCTGCGGAACTTTTGGACCGATTCCAAAATTCTTCCACCATTATAATGCTACAGTATCCCTGAGTAATATAGGCCACTTTATACCCCGGAAACTTTGAGTATCGAGCAATGCAAAGGAGATGGGACGACCAGGCGAACCCTTCGTTGGTCATACATGCGCAGCTGGTCAGAAACTTGGCATTATTGCCATATCGTGTCCATTGATTAAATTGACGGTTCCGTAGAACAAAGTCGTATATGCAAAATGAAGCTTTTCAGTAGAGCGCTTTGAAAGTCTAAGTTAATTGTGAAAATCACAAGTTATAGTGAACAAAACATTATATTCTATAGGGTTCAGTAACAACTTTGAACTTAATGTGTGAAAATAGCACTAATTCGCACATGAATACAAACTAACGACTTTCAAAGCGCTCTACTGAAAAGCTAACATTTTGCATATACGACTTTGTGCTACGGAACCGTCGAAATATTCTAAGCCCGGAAAAGTCCAAACCGGTGGCTGATATTTTAACTAAGGGGACTTCACATGAGAAACACCAACTATTGTACATCAAAGATAGGTATGCATTCCATGGAGGATGATAAATTATTGTAATGCAACCACTTATGTTTGTAGTTCCGTTGCCTTATGTTGCCATTATCTATGCCATAAAAAGATGTCTATGTTTTGTATATATTATGTTACTCTGTTTGGTTGTGTCATAATTTTGGTGTGTGCAATAAATCGTTGCTCAGTTTAAATCGTGCATTCTATTATACCACTGAAATATATTTAAGAAAGAAGAGAAAGAAAGAAGAAGAAAGAAAATATATTTATTATTGGTACAATAACAGTATAACACATATAAAAAAGAAGAAAAAACTAAATACAAACAACAACATAGTTATATGTATTGTGCCAACAACGGGAACCCCCATTCAGCTTCTTGCTGCAGCATCAGCCTGACTGATACTGCAGCGCTGATTTTCAATGGGGACCCAAGTGACGTACGGACACTAAGTCGGTATATACACATATTCAACTAAAGCTAGTAAGAAACGACAAAACTAAAGAACACAAATTTTACTAAGGCTAAGCACAAATAAATACAACACACAAACAAATTTAACACGCAACACATTTTATACGTATAATATCTACTTTAATTAATTTTAAATAATTAATTTAAAATTAATTTAATTAATTAATTTAAAATATTATGTCTTCCTCCGGATCTCAAACTATCTCGATACTTATTTGTATGCGGTCCCAATCGCAAAAAAGATGTTTCGGGATAAAAGTCTTGGTTTATTTTTCCGTGCTAAGAAGTACCCTGCGTCCTTCCCAGGGTCGTAAATTATCTCCCTACCAAATTGCATCGTAATCGCTTAAGTGGTTTGGCCGTGACGGCTCGCGAGAAAAAAAAGCCGGGATAAAAGTCTCGTTTTATATTTTCCCGGGATAAAAAGTAGTCTACGTCCTTTCTCAGGCTCTAGACTATCTGTGTACCAAATTTATTTAAATCGGTTCAGTAGTTTTGGCGTTAAAACGCGAGAAACAGACAGAGTTACTTTCGCATTTGTAATATTAGTAAGGATTATTTACGTTTCCTATTTTCTTTAATTCCACGAATCTATAGGAATAATAATAAAAATATTATTATAAACACAACTTTATTGCTTTATATTTTCTGACCCAGGAATAGCACCCGGAATTAATGTGCGATAAACTGATGATTCATACAAGACCCACGTTGGTTCGCGTAAACACAAATATGAATAGGAGGCGGCCTCGAACTATGATGAAAAGAAATCAATTAGAATGATAATCACCTTCGTTGAGCTATTTGTGGCTGAGATAAATTAATTGCTATAAAACTTCCATCTCAAATCTGAAGTTTGTTTTTATTATCTGTGAATGTTTGTTGTATACTACTTATTTGGAACATCGGACAAAGTTTTAAATATATTGATAAATCGTTTAATAATAAAAACAATAAAAAAGTTACCTTTTCGCAGTCCAAAAAGGTCCCTTATCAAACAAAATAAATTTAATCGCCATAATAAAACAACATCCACCTGCCATGAATTTTGAATAATTAAAAAAGTCAATAATCAAACCTTCCGTTTCTTGTAAGTAAGAGTTCTGCGCCATATCGTCCGCAGCAGGGTAGCCGGCTTGTACTCAGAGACGGAGCGGCGCGTGCGCACCTCAGTCATCACAGTCATCACATCACATCACTCCAACCCACTGACGTACCGCACTTAGTGTAGCCACACCAGCCAGTGAACCACTCGCATTCTATTTTTGAATGCCATTTGTTCTTTTTATTGTTATTTCGTTTGTAAACCAGACGGTTAATTTTAATTACAAATTTATTACATTCAAATGTCGTAGTTCATTTTATTATGTTACCAAATAACGTGTGAATCCATTACAGAGATATTTTTATGGCTATAAATAGTATTTGTATCGAATGTGTAACACTCATACGCCTAGCCAATATTTATACACACAAACACCGTGAGTGTTTTATCCTCGAAGGTGTAGGCAAAGGCAACTAATTTGTAACACTCATACGCCTAGCCAATATTTATACACACAAACACTGTGAGGGTTTTATCCTCGAAGATGTAGGCAGAGGCAACTAATGCACCCACTTTTCACCATGCGTATTCCGTCCCATAATGTGATAGGAGTCGAGCCTTTCGCCATATCAGGCACAACTTTCAACCCCCGGGCTGATACTGAATACAAAAATCCAATATCACCAATATTTACCCCGACCAAAAATGGCCAATAATTATTTATATCTGTCACCGGCAATATTTATAATTCAGGTATTCTGCACAAACCTGGACAATGTATAGAATGCCAGGGGCATCCGGGCAAAGTATAAAATGAATTATTATGCCCAATATGGCGATAGGCTCGCCCCCTATCACATCATGGGACGGAATAACCCTATAGCCATTCGGGGATAACAGGCGTGAGTGTATGTGTGTGTGTGTGTGTGTGTGTGTGTGTGTGTGTGTGTGTGTGTGTGTGTGTGTGAATTATTAAGGCATTCTATAAATTGCCTAAGTAATGTATAGAATGCCGGATTGTATGGATTGCCGATATCATATAAATACTCATGTAAATTAGTCCTAAATACCTAGCATAAACATATATATCAGCGGATACACTATCAGAATCCTCTCGATGAGGATGTGTTATCTAAGCCAGAGTGCACACCTACGCGTTGGATTGCCTTTGGTCAACAATGTGCACTGATAACTTATCAGCTATCGGTCGGAGGTTCTCAACAGAGCCAGTGCTGGGACGATGAGAGTTTCGAAGTCCCATACAATCTTAATTAACGTATCTGACCCATAAATGGTGTGCAATAAGTAATGGTCGAAAAGTTAGTCAGTGATAGGTTGGTATTACCTAACAGAAACTCTAATTTTTATTGCCCTATACTTTAGACCAGTGGTTCCCAAAGTTGACTGAACCGCGACCTACCTAACAAAAACATACAAATTCTGGACCCACCTCTTCACTGACATGAAGTAATTTTAACATACAAGGAGTACTGTTTATATTAGAATTTTAGTTAATTATCTCTGCTCATCAGTGGCCGTCAGCTGTTGGCCTAATCGGTAAATGTTTTAGGTAATCTATTTTTCAAGGCCCACCCAACATTCCCTCGCTACCCACCAGTGAGTCGCGACCCATAGTTTGGGAAATGCTGCTTTAGACCTTTATTTACAGGACAGCCTGTATAGAGGTTCACAGGTTCAAATCTTACATCCGTGTTCAAAAACAGTACCTACTATGCGGACGCACAGTGCGAGCAATTTCATAGTTTTTCGGCTTTGTTTCACACTCCACAAGACCGCAGTTCCGTCCTCGCCGTCGAGGACCTCTCCGCGTTCCCCGTCGCCCCCCCGACCCGCCTAGCAGTTCCGGCCCGCATGCCAATGACAACACAATCTAATAGGATTAGGCCAAAAAACCAATCTCTCCCTAATCGTTGATGTCTCATCCTCTCTTAGTGGCCGTCCTGAGCCGAGGTTCGTAACCCGTTAGTGGTTTGCCCTCAGCATGGCCAATTAATTCAAAAGGGTTGCGAGCGCCTTCTGCGTTCACCCTAAAGACCGGTGTGGCCAGAAAAACCGACTCGCGTCAGGCTACTGGCAGTAGGGTCATTAACAAAAAAAATCGGCTTTGTTTAGCTTTATTTAGCTGACAGTAAACTGAAGTAAAGTTGTATCTCAATATTAGCTAATCACTGCGCCTGTATACCTATACGGTGCGTGACTTCTCATGCCGAAGGTACTAGAAACAGACTTATTATCAAAGCATTGCTATTGTAAATTATTGCTCCGTACTTAGCTAAGTACCGTTTGTGAACACGGGCCTTTATTCCCAAGTAAGTTTGCGAAAGGCCATTGGACTAGATATCACCACATTGTCTATTTCTGACGTCGAGCATCAGTGTGCAAACACTGTCTTCAGTATCAGTCACCTTAAAAACTGAATATTCCCACGAAAAATAACAAAACGGTTATATTTATGCTAATTAGTATTTCATATTTAATTATGTCGGATGTAACGTGATATGTGAAGAATGCTTACTAAGTATGACAGAAACATCTAAACAATATTTTAAGCACGTGTATCGTAATTGCAAGGCACTGCATAATTATCATAATTAATTTATTATTCCATAGCTTCTGTAGCAGCTCCGCCTACGTAGAAGGATTCTAACCAATGTTTTAAAGTAATTTGCAAATATCTTAAAATGACGATAACTTTTAATTCCGATATGCGATTTTAATGAAATTAGCCTGTATTCTGCTCTCAATTATATTCTATCCACCTGTAAAAGCTAAATGACAATCTGTTCAGTAGTTTCGGAGATATGGAGAAACAAATAGAAAAAAAATCTAAAAATCGCCGATTTGATGTTCTATTACTCTTATTTAATCAGCCCATTTTTATTAGGTACTTTAGTTTCAATACACGGACACCAGGTGCTGCTGTTGCATTATAATCAGAATAAATTGGTTTTGGATTTGTTAAATATTAAATACCGGTATTCTAATGAAGTCTTTACATTTGTGACACATTAGCAATTTGCAGCTATTTTTAGAACCGAGGAAATTTAGGTTATTACAATTTAGTTTTGAGCGTCAAAAGCCTTGTTGGGAGTGGAATGGATTGCCGAAACGAATCTCCGCAGGTTCAAAACCCAAGAGCACACACCTCTGACTTTTCTAAAAATGTATGTGTATATTCTTTGTGAATTATCGCTCGCTTTAACGGTGGAGGAAAACATCGTGAGGAAACCTGCATACCCGAGAAATTCTCTGAATTTCGAAGGTATTTAAAGTCTGCCAACCCGCACTAGGCCAGCGTGGTGAACTAAGGCCTTAACCCTCTCAGTAGTAGAGGAGGCCCATGCTCAGCAGTGGGCAGTATATAATGAGGCTTGGTATGGCATGGTAACTTAGTAAACGTTGATAAGTTTAAAAATGGAGTAAGTTCATCAGGATATTTTTATGATAACTCTACTGGTATCCTACTGTCGGTTCCGTGTTACCTTGGACTAGTTTCACGGGATTAAAGTAAAATTTATTTGACTTTTATCATATTTAGCAGTTAAGGTGATAGTACACATTTTAGATTTTGAGCACAGATTAAGGTGACTTTTGAATGTCAGCTTAGAGATTTATCGTCATCATTAGCCACATGAAAACCACTGTTGAACATAGGCCTCCCCTAAATATTAGGGGATGCTTATAGATTTATAGTGACTGACATTTATTAGCAAGCGGTATTGGCGGACCTTAATATAAATACTTCTATGTGTACTATTACTAGCTAATAAAAACATTTAGATGTTAGATATAGAAGATCTCACAATAATCAACATTAAGGCTTTTACATCGACACCAGCTTTATTACAGTGAATTAGCTACAGATGTTCCATTGTTTATTAATTATTAAAGACCGGTGCGGCCAGAAAAGCCGACTCGCGTCAGGCTACTACCAGCAGGGCCATTAACAAAAAACAAAAAAAAAAAAGAGTAACAAAAACACGCTAAATGCAATACCTACGTATCTATACATTAATATGTGAAGAAAAATCTTTGTATCCCTTTTAAAGCACTTTTTTTTTCACTCAATGTGTTCTACCGTCTGTATCACGGTGAGTGCTCTGAAGAATTGTTTAACCTTATACCCTCTTCTCCTTTCCTAAACAGAACCACGCGTGATGGCTTGCGGAACCACAGCTTCGTGGTCTCTTCCATCCCGGCTCGAACTAAAAGGTTCGGTAATTCATACATCTGCTGCACCATTAAGCTGTGGAACAGTTTGCCAGCGTACGTGTTCCCTCCGTCCTACAACTTAGGGTCCTTCAAGCGGAGCGTGAAGAAGCAATTATGCAGGCCGGCATCACTGTGCCGACCGACCAGGGATGTTTATCTCTTGCCGGTCGATATTATTTTGGACTTCACTTCATTTACCATCAAGTGCAATGAAGCCACTTTGTCGAACCATGGATAAACAGCCACATTATACGCACTGATGGTGTAACTAAAGTTTCATATAGAGTTGTGCAGAAAAAATACAAATATTTGTAATGTATAATATGTATTACTTTAATTCTACGGCTTAATGACCTCTGAACAATCACCAGTCCGTATTAAAACGTAAATTAATCTTATCACATTATTTGTTTTTGATTCCAGTTATCAAGCATCCAATTTTAAACATAAACAAAACAGAACGCTTTTTCCTGTTCGAGAGTCGGCAGAGGTAACACACCTACATTTAGCAAGTAAGGTTAGGTCCCATGTAATAGGTGCGGGCCTATTATCATTTTTGTCATTGTAATGAATGACGAGACGAGCATGCCGTTTGCCTGATGGTAAGCGATACGACCACCCATAAACAGTAGTAACACCATACAGTACCTTGAGTTACACAATACTGTGCGGCATTCCACTGCGCTAGTCATCTTGAGACAAGATGTTAAGTCTCATTATGTCCAGTAGTTACACTGGGTACAATGTCCTTCAAACCGAAACACAACAGTGCATGCACGCTGCTACTTGGCGGTAGAAAGACATTGCGGTGGTACCCACCCAGACGGACTCTTACATATGAGAGACCTACCACCAGTGAATTTATTTCATTGGGTATAGTTCCAGACTCTGAGCTAAATCCAATTTTATGCAATAAAATCTAAGTTATTACTTGAAGGTCGGAGTATTTAAACAGAATCCAATACATTCAGCGAAATCTTTATATACGCATATCGTGTCGCTCATTAATATTGAATGGGAAATTAGTATGTATTCTTACGATATAACAAACATGTTGATCAATCTGAAAGTCTGTTTGTTGTTTGTTCTGTTGTCTAGTAATTGTGAATGAATTGTAGCTTGCGAACCAGTTTTGCTCAGTTCAGACACCAAATGTAATGTGGCAGATTAACCTTACTTCACTAGTTTTTGTAATACAATTTACTTTTTTTTTTATGATATTTTTGTGCATGGAAACCTCAGCTACAGCCTAGTTGGGTTCAAAACTCAAGAGCTGACTTTTCTAAAAAGATATGTGTGTATTCTTTGTGAATTATTTTATGTATGGTCGCTGTTTGGGAGCATAGATTAGTGTAATTTTTGCATTTGGTCGGCTTACACAATTATGTGACGAGTAGCATAACTGCGTGCACGACTGCCTCGGTGGCGTAGTTGTATTATGGTACGACTGCAATGCTAAGGTTTCGGTTTCGATCTCCGGGTCGGGCAGTGATATTGGATTTTTGTATTCAGTATTAGCCCGGAGTCTGGACTTTGTTTCCGATATGGCGATTGGCTCGCCCCCTATTCATGGGACGGAATACGCACGGCGAAAAGTGGAAGCACTAATTGCGCCTCGTCCTACCCCTTCGGGGATAACAGGCATGGGTTTGTGTGAGTGTGTGTGTGTGTGCGTGTTTTTTAAAAGTACTAAGTCTTTCATACATGTTCATAATAGTTTCCTTATATACCTCAACGTGAATATCTCTTGGAAAAAACTCTGTTACACTTTCATTGCTGAATCATGATTCCGAGGAAATTTGGTATGGAGATAGTATTTAACCTGGGAAGGACATAGGTTACTTTTTATCCAGGCCAAAATATATAGTGAGATTTTTATCCCGGAAAACTTTTTCCTGCGAACAAAAGCTAGTCATCTCATAATGCAATTGGAATTATGAGACCGTGCATTGAAATTTACGAGTGTGGCTACCTTTTTTTTATTTTACATTGTTTAAATTTACTGTTTGTTTATTTGTTTACCAGTTTTGTCTATTTTCAAGTGTAAAGAATATCGTATCTTTGAGTAGATATTTGAATGCAACACTTCTTGTAGAGTGGACCATTCTAAAACGTGTTCTTCTAAAATAGATTGCTCGATAGGTCTGACTGGTGGTAGGTCTCTCATATGTAAGAGTCCGTCTGGGTGAGTACCTACCACCGCAATGTCTATTTCTACCGCCAAGCAACAGTGTGCATGCACTGTTGTGTTTCGGTTTGAAGGACATTGTAACCAGTGTAACTACAGGACGTAGTAAGACTTAAAATCTTGTCTCAGGATGACAGAGCAGTGTAATGCCACACAGTACTTTGTAACTCAAGGTGCTGGATGGTGTTACTACTGTTTATGGGTGGTCGTATCGCTTACCATCAGGCGAACGGCATGATCGTCTCGTCACTCGATGCAATAAAAAAAATACTCTTATTTTAGTCTAAGATTTAAGACAATGGTTTTGAAATTCGATGATGAACTTTCGCATTGAATATTTTCACAATATCCTTTATTGAACTAATGTCAATAAGACCTTATAATCTAAAGGACCTTGTCGATTCCCTGGTCCATAATTTGAGGAAGTTTCCGTAAATCACGATTCGAGCCTTAGATTGGAGTTGTGCCCAATATGCTAAACAGGCTAACCTCACGAGATATATTGATAGTACCAAACTATCTATATTGCATGCTTTAGAGACTTGTACTCGCGTACCGGTACATTTGATACAAATTATTTTTGAAGTGTACGATAGCCTAGTTGGGAATGGAACGGTCTGCTGAGACAGTGTCCGGAGGTTCAAAACCCAAGGCACACACCTCTGACTTTTCAAAGTTACGTTTGTATTGGTTATCAATTATCGTTCGTTTTAACGCCGAAGGAACACATCGTGAGGAAACCTGCATACCTAAGAAGTTCTTTATAAGAATTTCGAAGGTATGTGAAGTCTACCAACCCGCACTAGGCCAGCGTGGTGGACTAAGGCCTAAACCCTCTCAGTAGTAGAGGAGGCCCATGCTCAGCAGTGGGAGAGTACTATATAATACAGGGCTGGTATTATTATTTTTGACTAACATCATACAATTACTTAAGATGAAGCCGGCAACAGGATAATCTATAAGTTTATTTTCAATTAGTTTCCTCAATGCCAATCACTTAATCACACCATAATTAACAGAGTACATTTTTTTTTTGCATACAAAAAAGCTAAATCCCAACAGTAATCTCCGAAATGGATTCACACGCGATTCCTATACGTCTCTTTCACTCATAACGAGCAAGAGCGAGTGAGGAAATAACATTGTTTATCTCGTTATTGTTTTATCTGATTCCATAAGTAAATAAGACTTTTAAAAATAGTTGTTTCTCACTGACACCACTAGGATTCCGATCGTTTCAGTGTTACCATATTCGAGACACTCAATTTTCCGAACAACAAAATAATGTTAACTTCACTAATTGTCACTTAACCACTGTCATATTTATTATTTTAATAAATATTTTTCTAACACACGACCATACCGCATTATATTTCAATACTCACTGAATACGAAAACTTATTTGCTATATGACATTGCTAAAATGTGAGATAACATGGAGTGAAAATAGACGGCGCGGAACGGCATATAAAACATCCATCAATCATACAATATTGCACCTAAAGTTATTGGTTTAACGTTTAAATCAATTTGCAACGCCCACCGCATAGTTCAATTCGAAAATAAACCGCAAAGATAAACACTGAAAAATACAATGGCGCGTTGAGTTTCGTCTCTATGAGGAATGTCATAGAGTGCTTATTCTGTTGAAAGGCGAGGCTTAGGAAAATCGTACGAAAATCAACGGTGTGCACTCGGTGCGGGTGCGAACGAGACAGAAAACCCGTCGACAAGGTCAGCGGTAATAATAAACAAACATAATAAGTACACAATAAAACGTAAGAAAATTATATTGGTCTTATGTAAAGAGAAACCCATTTTAGATAACTTAGCGTGTTCGGTGGCTTACTCGTATTTCACATTTAAATCATATAAGTTAATCTCTAAGGCCGGGTTGTTTCATCCATGGTCAGTTAAAGTTAAGGCTGTTATCACACTGGCAAATTGCAAGCGAATTCACGATGCGCAGGCGCAGCGCGTAAGTCCAGTGTAGTGAGAACTTTACTTGACCACGGATGAAACAATGGGCTAAATAGACTGAAAATTGTAATAGTATTTGTACTGAATAAATATAAAACCGATGAGAAGATTCTTGAGCTGGAAGTAGAAATGGGTAGGTTAAACTGGGACATATTGGGGTTATCAGAAGTCCGAAGACAGGGGGAGGACACGATAATTCTCAAGTCTGGTAACCTACTCTACTACCGGGAGGGAGACCAACAGTCCCTAGGTGGTGTCGGATTTCTCGTCCACAAGTCCCTCGTTAATAATATTACAACCATCGAAAGTGTGTCGAGCAGAGTAGCATACCTTATACTCAGAATATCTTAAAGATATTCGTTGGCGGTTATACAGGTATACGCGCCGACCTCGACACACATAGATGAGGAAGTAGAGGAGATGTATGAGGACATTAGTCGGGCCATACACACCTCCGAAACCTACTTTAACGTTGTTATGGGGGACTTCAATGCAAAGCTGGGTAAAAGAAGCGATGAGGAGCTGAGAGTTAGGCAATTTAGATATGGGTTACGTAACCCAAGGGGACAAAGGCTGGCTGATTTCCTGGAGAAAAAGGGACTCTTCGCGATGAACTCTTTGAAATGGACCTGGTTAAGCCCGGACGGTTCGATAAGCAACGAGATAGATTTCATCTTGACGACGAAAATACGGATATTCGATAATGTCTCTATGATCAATAGGGTGAAAACCGGAATGATCACCAGATGGTTAGAGGCATATTGAATATCAACGTCAACTTAGAAAGGTTTCGCTTGATGAAATCTACTCTCCGCCCTACTCGTGCTTGTATCCAAAACCCAGAAAGCAAGCTTTCAGCTCGAGTTGGCAAACCGCTTCAATTGCCTAGATGATTGCGCTACAGTGGACGAGATTAATGACGGGTCGATAAAAGCTGTCCATATGGTGGGTACTAAATTCTTTAGACCTCGCCGAAGAGATAGACCTCAGAAACTCTCGACTCATACACTCGATCTCATGGCTAAACGTCGATCTATGGCGTTGCAGTCTTCTGATGATGCTGAAGTATATCGGCAGCTCAATAAACAAATATGGAAATCCTTGCGACACGACGTCCGCACTTACAACACTGTAAGGATTAAAGAGACGATTGAGCGGAACAAAGGCTCCAAAGTGTTCGCAAAGGACCTGTCTATCGGGCAGAGACAGATGACTAGGCTGAAGACAGAAGATGGTAACGTAGCGTCAACGAAGACTGAGATATTGAGGGAGATCGAGAGGTTCTACGGACAGCTTTATACCTCAGTTGCCAAACCCACCACCAGCTTGGCTAAAGACCCAAGCTGGTCCGGTACTACAGCGAAGACATCCCGGACATCAGTCTGTGCGAGATTAGGATGGCTCTGGGATAGCTCAGAAATAACAAGGCGCCGGGTGAGGACGGAATTATTGCAGAGCTTCTGAAGACGGGCGGTGTGCCGGTACTTAAAGTCCTTCAGAAACTATTCAACTTCGTTCTGCTCCAGGGTATAACGCCCGAGACATGGAACAGGAGTGTGATGGTACTGTTCAAAAAAGGTGATAACGCCTTATTGGAGAAATTACAGGCCCATCTCACTCTTGAGCCATGTTTACAAGCTGTTCTCAAGAGTCATCACGAATCGTCTCGAGCGTAGGCTAGATGACTTCCAGCCTCCCGAACAAGCCGGATTCCGGAAAGGTTATAGTACCATAGACCACATCCATACGCTGCGGCAAGTACAAAAAACTGAGGAGTATAATTTGCCACTTTGCTTAGCGTTCGTGGACTATGAGAAAGCCTTCGATTCGATCGAGACCTGGGCTGTGCTGCAGTCTCTACAGCGGTGCCACATTGATCATCGGTACATCGAAGTATTGAGGTGCTTGTATAACAACGCCACCATGTCGCTCCGAGTACAAGAACAGAGTTCAAAGGCTATTCCACTACACAGAGGCGTGAGACAGGGAGATGTTATCTCTCCGAAACTGTTCACTGCCGCGTTGGAAGATGCCTACAAACTCTTGGATTGGAAAGGACTCGGCATTAACATCAATGGCCAATACATCACTCACCTTCGTTTTGCTGATGACATCGTTGTGTTGGCAGAATCGCTGGAGGGTCTGAGCACAATGCTCAGTGACCTCAACCGAGTTTCTCCACTAGTGGGCCTCGGGATGAACATGGACAAGACCAAGATCATGTCGAATGTTCATGTTGTGCCTACCCCGATTACCGTTGGGAGCTCAATTCTCGAAGTTGTAGACGAGTACGTCTATTTAGGTCAAGTAGTCCAACTAGGCAAGTCTAACTTTGAGACAGAGATCAATCGGCGAATCCAGCTCGGATGGGTAGCGTTCGGGAAACTAAGCAAGGTCTTCTCGTCCAAAATACCTCAGTGCCTGAAGACAAAAGTCTTCAATCAATGTGTGTTACCAGTGATGACATACGGCACTGAGACGTGGCCTCTGAATGTGGGCCGCCTAAGACGGCTCACGGTCACTCAGCGAGCTATGGAGAGGGCTATGCTAGGTGTTTCTCTACGCAGGGGTGGTTGCGGACGACAACTTAGACGTGAGTCAGAGGAAGCCCGCAGCCATCCCTAATGCGCCGAAGATGGCCACCGCGGAGTTTTGGTTGGTATGCCGTGCGTTGTATATAGGTTAGGGACTCGGCCCGGCGGTCGCCTCATGGTTCCATCTCTCCGGGAGGCTCAACGTCGGGTCTTAAAGCACGGTGAACCCAACATAACCGCTCAGTCTTCCCATAGAAGGCTGGGCGGTAGTAATAAGTCACTTTCCCCACGTTAAAAAAAAAAGGTGTTTCTCTACGCGATCGAATCAGAAATGAGGAGATCCGTAGAAGAACGAGAGTCACTCACATAGCCCAACGGATAAGCAACCTGAAGTGGCAATGGGCAGGGCACATAGTTCGAAGAACTGACGGCAGATGGGCCAAAAATTTCTCGAGTGGAGACCACGTACTGGCAAGCGCAGCGTCGGCCGCCCACCTGCAAGGTGGACCGATGACTTGGCAAAGGCCGCAGGAACGCGCTGGATGCGGGCCGCTATTGACAGGTCCATCTGGAAATCTTTGGGGGAGGCCTATGTTCAGCAGTGGACGTCATGTGGCTGATGATGATGATGAAATATAAATTCAATTTTTTATCAACAATTCAAGAATAACTATCACTTGGGTAAATGAATGTGTCTTTTCCAGTATTCTTTCTGTCCCATATCGCATGGGGCACTTTTATCGTCATACCTCACACAATATTTGTATGGAAAATAAGTTACAATACTATCCTATGCTATAAAAAAATTAAGAGAAATTTAGTTAATAGATCATGACATAATAAGTAAATGTAGAGATAGAGGGAGCGCACTTACTCTAATATTTAGACTCTTGAATACTTCTCATTATTGTAATATAGTGTTCATAAAGAATTACATATTATTTTATAGTTTTTAATGTATATTAGAACTTTACGAATAAACGACTAAAGTCTCTTTTAAACGAATCAATTATTGCTGGCAATAAACATACGCATTTATTGCTAAAAAAATTACCTTGACTGAACATGCGCAATTCGTGCCCGTTTTGACATTGTGCCTTATGACAGATATTTAAAAAGAAATATTTCTATAAACAATTACTATGAATAATTACTCCGACTAAATAAGGCTTTAATGCATTTTGATTTGTCATTGGCATCTCAAGGCTCGTCTTTAAGTCCACTTTGGGTAGCGCCGCGCCGTGTGCAGTTACTGACCTAATGGGCAACATATCAGTAAGCGACCTATAGTTCGCATTTCAGTCGTGTAGCTTGTAAATGTCTCCACTTACCTCCTCTTCTAATGCGATAGGGAACTGCGTCAGCGGCTTTACTGCGACGTCTTCGAGCGCAGATTTCCTCCTGCGAAAAAGATTTTACTTTTAAATCTATACTAATATTATAAAGCTGAAGAGTTTGTTTGTTTGTTTGTTTGTTTGAACGCGCTAATCTCAGGAACTACTGGTGTGAATTGAAAAATTCTTTTTGTGTTGAATAGACCATTTATCGAGGAAGGCTATAGGCTATACATATAACATCACGATGCTACTATTAGGAGCGAAGAAATAATGGAAAATGTGAAAAAAGCGGGGAAAATTATTCATCCTTGAGGGCTTTCATTGCGTGCGCTGCGAAAACGGTTCAAGATACCAAAAATATATGTATGAAAGAATTATTCCTCTTGAAATGATCTAAAAAAATGTCCGCGATAGTATGTGTCTATCTTTTAAGATTAACTCACTAGAACCGTTTTTATGGTAATCAAATTTGGTCGGAATTAATGCATTATTTGTTAAGAGTTGTACCAACGTCATAATATTAATCTTTATCCAAATAAATGTGTTGGATAGAGTGATTCAACGGGAAGGTTTTTATGTACTTTTAGCCCGGAAAAACTTATTAACGCGGGCGAAGCCGTGGGCAAAAGCTAGTACATACATATAGCCAATGCCGAATCCTAATCTCACTGTACTATAGTTTGCAGTGCAATTGAATTTTCCCGCCAAATCCTCACTCTTAAAACGTTCGGAATTTGAAATTTGAAATACGAAGTCGCGGTAGATGTCGACCAAGATAGTACTATTGTAAAATATCAGATGCTGCATTTCATATGGTAAGTTATCCAGGGTGCTTTCCTTCTCCTTCCTACTCATCCTTTCTTTTTTCTAATCTTTCTCTCGACCTTCGGTAATTCTTCTTATACGTGTTTATGGTTTCTGAAGACTACTATCGCCTATATTAAAAAAAAACTTATTCATTGTCTGTTGGCTATACTTGCAAAAAATATTAATATACACACTCGAAACGTCTACGATTTTACGACTTACATAAAAAAGAAGACTGCCTCGGTGGCGTAGTTGTATTACAGTACGACTGCAAAGCTGAGGTCTCGGGTTCGATCCCCGGGTCGGGCAAAGTGATATTGAGTTTTTCTATTCAGTATCAGCTCGGTGTCTGGAATTTGTGCCCGATATGGCGATAGGCTCGCCCCCTATCACATCATGGGACGGAATAATGGCGAAAAGTGGGTGCACTAGTTGCGCCTCTGCCTACCCCTTCGGGGATAACAGGCGTGAGTGTGTATGTATGTATGTATAAAAAAGAAGAGCATGGTTTGAACTAGTCTATTATTTAGGATAAACCTAGATGAATTAGTGCGGGGAATCAACATAATCCAATCGTGATCTCAGAATCTAAGCATAGGCTCTTAAATCTCGACCCATCTGTAATATATCCTTGGATAAGCCACAAAAGAGATCTGTGCCCAACGTCATCTATACTCGTGTCTATTCTGAATTACATCTATTAATTAATATTAAATTAAAGCTGAGAATACGATGGTCTTCGTTAAATTTAATAGAACTTTTTTGTTGAAATGTTATTGCATTTTTTGCATGATCGACAGTTTCGTACCCGTTTACTCACGACTCATTCATCAAAAATTCTTAGAAATGTCAGGTATTTTCGGCCATAAGATTATTCTTACAAAGCTGTTTTTGCGGTTCTATTTTTAACAACGTTTATCTGTTATTGTAAACACCATTGATGACTGGCAGTTTTGAAATCGTAGGGCCTCTTGCACAGGTTTCAAGTAAATTTTATTTGTAAGTTATATTGTTCAGCTAATGTATACACACACACACATACACACTTCCGCTTTTTATCCCTGAAAGGGGTAGGCAGAGGCACAACTACTTGCACCTACTTTTTGGTGTGCGTATTCCATCCCATGATGTGATAGGGGGCGAGCCTATCGCCATATCGGGTACAAACTCCAGACTCCGGGCTGATATTAAATAGACAAAACCCAATATCAGTTTGCCCGACCCGGGGATTGAACCCGAAACCTCAGTATTGCAGTCGTACCTTAATACAACTACGCCACCGAAGCAGTCTAATGTAGATACCTAGTTCTCATATTATTTTGATGCATAGATTAGTGAGACTTTTGAATTTGTTCTGCTTATACTAGTAGGGGATTTTGGATTTTGCCCAAGAGGGGATTTTGGAATTTACTCGAGGGCGGCAGATTAACTTAAGGAGAACACTTTAAGCCCTGTTGAGTACCCCCCCCCCCCCCCCCAAGTACAAGCATTCATTATGTGATCGCGTGTTTAGGGCAGCCGATCAGAATAGTAAAAAAAATCGATCAGAAATACTGGAGCGCGTCAGACTAAGGTAAGGTGGGTTAATTACATGCTGAAAAGTGTCAATTTCACTAATCTGACGATTTGAGCTTGACGTAAGGTAGTGGCAGGGTCACAAACTTGCAAAAAAAAGTCACATTGACATTCTCAAGCGCGGTCTAATTTTTTTTTATTTTGGAGGAAACTATTCAAGTATAACGCGAGTAATATAATCTGCCGATTTGCACAAGCCGAAGTAACACAAATATATACATTAATACTTATATAAAATGTTTTTTCTGAATGACTAACTGATGGATCAACGCAAAGTCTAAACCGCTGATCGTAGAGACCTGAACGTGTGACGCGCTCGAGTATTTCAAAAATTCAAAATTCTGAAAACTTTCCATGCCAATCCTATATTACGATTTTTATACATGTTAATGGCCATGTAGTGCCTGGATAATGTTTTTATATTTTTATGGAAACTTAAAAAAGAAACAGTCGAAGGCGGGATTTGAACCGTGCCGGTGCTCTGCCAATTGAACTACTTCGACCCCACGGTACGCACGGCACCCTGGAGGTCGTGGGTTCTAATCCCGCCTTCGACTGTTTCTTTTTCAAGTTTCTATAAAAATATAAAAACGTTTCCATGCCAATGTTTTTTTAACATTTTTGAAAACCTATAGATGCTCCCACCATAGTTGGAGTGGTATACATCATATAACCTTTTTTCTTGATACCATCTATTCTTCAAAATCTAATAGGTTCCAACGACGCTTGCGTAAATACACATTTAGCATCGTCGCCTCCACTACTATACATTTATGTGACGAGTAACACTCATCAACAAGCAGTGGGATTGACCCTTATAGAGTTAACTATAACAGGGAAGTATTTTCTGTTTTATTTGCTAAAGTTACGTAATAATCGTAAAACTGGTTCGAATTCCATAGCATATCTTTGTTATAAGGCACACTAACCTATAGAAGTTGGCTGACTCCCAATAACATTTAGATGTTTCTGTGCAATAAAACACGAGATCATAAAAACATTGAACTCGCACAATTACATATCAAAATAAAATTATTTATGCCTAGTAGTAATCAATAATCGACTAAATGTAGCAGGATATACAAATCATATACAAATCCCAGACTAAACAATCAAATCAAATGATGTAATTATTGTTCACTGCCGGTTGTTTAATCGTGTAATTGTTTTTAAAAGTGAGTGAATTCCAACTTTAAATTTCGAACACGGCTGATGCAATTGTTTTCACTTTTGGCGGGAATCAGTGATTTTGTTTTTAATTCATCGCTTTGGGGCAACAGGGTTCTATTTATTCTGCCAATATATAAAAAGGTAACGTAATTTATTGAATTATCCAAATTATGGGTGCATAATTGTCTTTAATTGTGATTTTGATGATGACGAGACGAGCATGCGTTTCGCCTGATGGTAATCGATACGACCACCCATAATCACCATCAGGCACCTTGTGTTACAAAGTACTGTTCAGCATTCCACTAAGCTCGTCATCATGAGACATAAGATGTTAAGTCACATTATGTCCAATAGTTACACCAACTATAATGTCCTCGAAACCGAAACACAACAGTGCATGCACACTGCTGCTTGGCGGTAGAAATAGACAATGCGGTGGTACCCACACATACGGTCTCTTACATATGGGAGACCTTCCTCCAGAAACGTCAACACTAAGCTGGGCCTGTATCGTAGACATTGTTTTTATGTATGGACTAGACTTCTGCCCGCGGCTCCGCCCGCGTGAAAATTTTTTTCCGGGATAAAAATATTTTCCCAGGATAAAAAGTAGCCTATAGCACTCAGGAGCAATGTAGGTCCATTAGTTTTTGAGATAATCAATTGCAAACAAACAAACAAATCTTTCCTCTTTATAATATTATTATTTCGATCAAATTTGATTACCATAAAAACGGTTCTAGTGAGTTAATCTTAAAAGATAGACATATACTGTCCGGGACATTTTTTTAGATCATTTCAAGAGGAATAATTCTTTCATACATATATTTTTGGTATCTTGAACCGTTTTCGCAGCGCACGCAATGGAAGCCCTCAAGGATGAATAATTTCCCCCGTATTTTTCACATTCTCCATTATTTCTTCGCTCCTAATAGTTGTATCGTGATGTTATATAGCCTAAAGCCTTCCTCGATAAATGGTCTATTCAACACAAAAATAATTTTTCAATTCGAACCAGTAGTTCCTGAGATTAGCACGTTCAAACAAACTCTTCAGCTTTATAATATTAGTATAGATGTAAATCAAGTCTTCGAAATATGCATTTAGGAATCTTTAAATGCCAATAATGACGTTTTTAGCATATCCACTTTCCGAATGGAGCATTATAGAAGGAACTGACATCTAATATTAATAAAGACTAAGACCTTGAAAGTATTTACATCCGTGTTTCATACTTTTATGATAAATATAAAAATATTCCTTTGCACTTGTCATTTTTTGCTAAATTCATATATGTAAATACGAGACTAATGAGAAAAACGGTACTTATGCATGTTAATCTACTAATTCTATTCTATGTTCGTAATATGATTTCATTGCATCTATGAAATCTTTACATAATTCTTCTGTGTGTGTGTCATTGAACTCCTAAACGGCTCGACCGATTTTAATGATTTTTTGTGGGTCTTCAGGTGGATTCGAGAATGGTATAGATTAACGATTGGATCCGGTAGGTGGCGCTGCATTTGGGTTCTACGACTTTATTTCCTTTTTAGGGCAGAACGTTTGTCTGGGTCGCTAGTAAAGTATAATATTTTTTTACTTAGTATTTCCATATATCTATAAATCTATATTCAGCTGTATTGTAATGCGCCATATGAAGGACGTATCATGTATGGTCATACCTTCCTGCTAAAGTATAAGAGCATATCATGTACACATTTAGAAAAACTGTTGCAATGTTCGTAAAATAGGACAAGTGCTTAATACTTATTTATGTGTGCGAACGTACCGACACAAAACGACATGTGTGTTGAACTTTATTTGTAGTAGTTACATTGCACGTGACAGACTTTTTGTTGGCGGTAATAAGCACACGACACGTCCTTTTTAGTTAGTCTAAGCATAAAGAAAAATATGAGTCAGTAAAACCGATTATTTTCCGAGAAAATGGATCATGTGCGTTGAAAAAATCTCTACACTCATATGAAAATCACTATTCTGAAGAATCGTGCATATAGCGACGACCTTATAAGAAATGCATATTTGGGCCTATGGAGTATTTTCATTGAGCATACGAAATGCAACAGCGGTTATTTCATGCCGATTTTCTAAGACAGTGGTAATACCATGAACCGGGCTATGTTGTAGACAGGTCTACAGAGTGGCTCCACCAGTTTAATCAATCAATTTTCACATACACTATGGATGCGAAATGTGTAAAATACCTACCATGCCAAATTCTTTATTAAATGCAGCCAGTACTTAATGTAATTAAACAGTAACTGCTAACGTTAAAGCCATTAGATAAATACTTTCCGGGACAGTGGCTACATTTATGCCAGCCTGTAATTCCTTTTTCAAGCTCCGCATGAGTACGCCGATTTAAAATCTTAGGCCGAGTTCTCCCATACGTGGTTAGGTAGATTTAAGGCTCTTATCACACTGGCGAACTGCAAGCGAATTCACAGCGAGACACGTTCGACTAGTGTAATAAGACCATTAACTTTACTTAAACACAAATGAATTAACAGAGGCTTAATCTGATTTTAGGCAACATTATCAGATACGTAGGTATTGTAATAAAACTGATGGTTATTCTCTAAAAATACGCAAGCTGCTCTACAGTAACCAACGTTTTTTTTAATTGCATCGAATGACGAGACGAACATGCCGTTCGCCTGATGGTAAGCGATACGACCACCCATAAACAGTAGAAAAACCATCCAGCACCTTGAGTTACAAAGTACTGTATGGCATTCCACTGCGCTCGTCATCCTGAGACATAAGATGTTACGTCTCATTATGTCCTGTAGTTACACTGGCTACAATGTCCTTCAAACCGAAACACAACAGTGCATGCACATGCTGCTGGTCGGTAGAAATAGACATGCAGTGGTACCCACCCAGAACTCTTACATATGAGAGTCTTACCACCAGTAAAACGTCCGTAAGCGTCCAAAAAGATTGAGAGCCCTTTACCTCAATAGTATGATCTTAAATACAGGCCCGACGAGTCCTTTTATAATCGCTGATGCATTCAGATGACACCGGCCGTGTAGAACTATGCCGTTCACCTGGAAAGAAGGAAAACAACTTTATTATGCATAAGCATAAAAGTGCAAATAACATTGCTCATTTAAAGGAGATGTCCGCTTTTATATGGAAGCTGGGCCTCAAAATCTAAACAGGCTCAAACTTTAGGGATATTAAAGGGCAACATATGGAACTTAGATCCATTAAAAAAATATTTTTAGATCCCTCCATTCATAACCAACTTTTTTGAAAACATTCATATTAAGTGTAGTTTTCAAGCCAAACAAAATTACATGTATCTCAAAATCGGAGGCCTTTAAAATTAAACGGTTTATTGCAAAAGGCTAGTTTTCAGGAGTTCTATCCAAATATATTATGTAGACTGTCTTGTTTAGATTTTCAGGCCCATTTTTGGACATGTTCTTTCTTTATAACGTTAAAAAACGTCTTTTAAATATCTGTCAAAAGATTTGTATACGTCAATGCGGTCGAGAATTGTCTTGCCATTGCGCATATTCAAACGGAGTTCAATATTTCGCTCCTTTAGAATGAAAACGACACAATTAAAAAAAACAGAAAATTGAGTTATCGTCATAAAATTACTTGAAACGAAGTTCTCAATACAATAATAGTTCAAACACAGCCATATTCAAGCAGAAAAAGGACAAAGCTGTTATATCGGTCCCTTTTTTATTATATTTTTATAAATAAGGGACTAGTTTTTAGTAATTTAAAAATGACTCAATTTTCTATTTTTTGAATTGTATCGATTTCGTTCTAAAGGTGCGATTTGTTCACGTTTATTGCTGGCAATAAGTAATCCTTCAAAATGAGATTTAATAAAAAGTATAAGTTATTTACTACAATGCATTGTAGTTTTTTTTAAAGGGTTAAAAGCCATTTTACTACGTTAGTATTAATAAAATACTAAACACAAATGAATGTGTATGGTATAAAACCATATATCCAAAAAATATTACGTAACCGCCCGGCGAACTTCGTATCGCTTCAGAATCAATGAATGTTGTGTTAACTTATTAGTTTCTTATTAGGATTAAAAGGAATTAAGCTCAATAAATGTACAAAAATCAAAATGAAAAAGTCATATGTTCATTCACAGGGAGAAGCAGACTATTGAGCACGACATGTCACGATAATGACATAGGTACCTCTTCCAGATTCATAGGTTTCATTATACATTTTCATTTTTTTATTCATTTCCGATTATGGGCATCCCTTCCATCCGTACCATACACATTCGCTAGATAAATACTTTTCTAACTCGTCTTTCAACTATCCTCTCTACGTGCCCAAATTATATCAGCATACTTCTTTGATTTTAGTCACCACATCATCCTTTAATTTATAACGTCATACTGTCCCTATGCAGTAAGTAATTGTGACTCCACATAATATACTCTGTAAGGAGTTAATTTCCACCGCATTTACTCGACTTTCGTGCTTCTTCTGCCACACCATCATTCACTTCCATATATAAGCGTCGGTAACAGCAAAGTATTGCAAATCCCTAATCTGCTTCCCTATTACCCTGATACAGGCTTTGGAGTTCTCATTATAGACTTGAATGTCCTCACCAGGTGGCCCTCAGTCCCATATGTTAATGACAACGTTGACCACAGCTTATTCCTCACACACGACCATAGGCCGTTTCCAAGTTTACGAAGGCATAGAAGACTTTTTGATCTGGCCCAATGTTTCTCCATCACGTACTTTATGGAAAAGAAATGATCTTATTCTTCAAAATCGCGGCATTGTAAATAACAGAAATTTTAGTAAAAATCATATAACACTGAGTTTGGCAATTGTAATAATTGCTAAAACAGATATCACTAGACATCTCCTTTAAGAGATAAATAGGGAACTTGAAATTGAACAGGTGAAAGTAGGACGAAATAGCTCAATTGGGAGAGCACTGGCACGGTACGCCGGAGGTCGCGGGTTCAAGTCCTGCTTTCGACTGTTCTTTTTCAATGTTTCCATAAAAATAAAAATCGTACGTAGAGAATTAATTAAAACGGATCCAAATAATAATACGGTCAAAAACTGAATAAAAATTGGTGAAAATTCAAAAAAGACCTAATTAATCGCGTAACGGCTAAAGGCATCGGTATACAATGAAAAGAAGTAATATGACATTATAATGTAGGTACTCTTGAGGTACTCCTTACGACGGCCACAGGGACTGTGCAACTGAAGCAGCTGTCAAGGGATAAAAACACAACGCCATGTTCAGTTTTTTAAATTACAAATAAAATGAATGAGACAATACATTTTCTTCATAATTTCCTTGATCCATCCAGCCAGTAGCTGGAGTGAGAACACTTTATTTTTTGTTTTAGTTGAATTTTCTATGAAGCGTGTTTTTGTATTATTGCTTATTTTTCATTTTTTAGTCTTAAATATTGAATTGTCATCGGTCCTTGATAAGCATGCCAAATTTTGATTTAATCCGAAATTTTAAAGGGGGTCAAAGTCATGTTCAAAGTTTCCGTTACATACATACGTCTGAAGCTAAAAAGTAAATAAATACAAGCGTGTTAAAAATGCCACCTCCTTCTGAACTTGCATGCACGTCAAATATGGAGCGCAGTTCAACTTACCAAGCAGACATTACGGCCAGTATGATATTAATGTAACAATGTTTTTTAGTGTTTGCTCGTAAAATATCACAAGACGTTATGTTTATGGCCCCTGCGTCCTCTCCTTTGATCTCGATACAAACCATCGGCTTCGTAACTATCTGATTCAACTATTTATATCGTACATAACAGAACACCGAGTTATTGTTCGAAGTAAACCCCTCAATATTCGTAGCTGTCAAAAATGAGGTTCATTTCATATCTATTATGGTCGTGTTTAGCGCGGTTCTGGATGCCGGTGTCCGGCCAAAAATGCAAAGATGTTACTTCGTTGATAATTAACCGCATAATAGAATAGAATATTATGTAACGAATGACAATAATCTGCTCTATGGTTTTTGTGAACTGTCCAAGTTCTAAATTTTGAAGGGGGCCACGGAGAATATAGCAAATAAATGATCCCCAAAAATTTTAACCGGCCGAATAGGAAAACAGAGAGTATCTATATAATATTTAGTGCAAAAGGTGAAATACGTGTGTCAAGATCGTAGTATGTAGCACACAATATGCCTACCCCTTTCCCTGTGGGAAAGAAGCGTGAGTGTATGTTTTTCTTTGTTTTTTTATGACAGCGAATGACGAGACGAGCACGCCGTTCGTCTGGTGGTAAGCGATACGACCACCCACAAACAGTAAAAACACCATACAGCACTTTGAGTTACAAAGTACTGTGTGGCATTCCACTGCGCTCGTCATCCTGAGACATAAGATGTTAAGTCTCATTATGTTCTGTAGTTACACTGACTACAATGTCCTTCAAACCGAAACACAACAGTGCATGCACACTGCTGCTGGTCGGTAAAAATAGACATTGCGGTGGTACCCACCCAGACGGACTCTTACATATGAGAGTCCACCAGTATATACCAGTACCACAAGTATATATAGTTATTAATTGTTAATATTGTATAATTTAGGTCCATATTCCTAAAATACGGCTCTACTGTTATCAACGTTTAATATTCCATTTAACTAAAACTTTGTTTAACATTTGTTTTAATTGTATATTGTTGTCATATCAAGCCATTCGCGATCTCTAGTGTATAAGTCACAATGGCAAAGTTGCAAAATGGCTGTTGAAGTGAATATAGCAGGCGCTTGCTTGGTAGACTTGTAGATATTTATTTCCAACCACTATCTTGAAGTCTAGGTTCGATTCTAGAGTGAGATAAGTACATAAATTGTAATAAAAACTAAAAGCAACAGACAATAGTGTCAGAATCAAAATTAAAAACTGTTCAAGTAATACATGGTGACGTTATCATTCCGGCCAATTTGCTATCAATTTAATTGTAGGCGTCTTGAAATTTTGTCTTTCATATTACTATATGCTATTTACGAACAGTATTTAGTAGTTACAAACTACATACATACATATAGTAATAATATATAGGATACTATGCATCGCATGGACCCCAATCGTTTGCCCAGGCAAATACTTTTAGTCGAAGTAGCACATGCTAAGCGTCCGGTAGGCCGTCCGATGCTTAGGTTTAAGCACAGCGTAAAGCGGGACATGTTGTCTTTTAACATGGAGCCAAACAAATGGGAGGAACAGGCGGCCGACCGTGTCAGATGGCGTAAATCCATAGCTGACGGTGTTTCTGCTCACGATAACGCCTGGTTTGAGCAGCTGGCCCGCAAGCGCGAAACTCGGCGTGACCGCACCGTTTTACCTCCACCACGTACGAACACAGAGATCCGCTGCCGAAGTTGCGGTCGTATCTTTCGGGCTAGAATCGGACTTATAAGTCACCAACGTAGGTGCACATCGTGCCTCACATCTTCAATGAACGTTACTTAACCATCTCACGTAGATGCTAATTGCCAATGATGATAGGATACTATACTAGTAGCTACTAATACGTTGTTACTAAATGTACAGTGGGTACTATCTATAAGTTTTAAGGATGGTTTCCATATGGACAGCAAGAGTAATTTTTACTATTACTTCTAATTAATTAAGGAGTTTTTACTGCGACAATATTAGGTATGAATTTTATACAGCTCCCAAAGAATCTGACTGTTAGTCTTAAACCTTAGTTTTACAAAACGTTAACTAAGAAGTAGGAATCAAGTAGCATATTCCCCACACATATGCAAGTGCATACAATTGCGAACGGTAAACAAATAATGAGCGATCTGCAACGATCCGACGCCATCCAGTTTACGAGAAATGCTCACTATGTTTTAATCTAAACGAGCATTTAACTACAATAGTTTAGCCATTTTCGCGGCTGTGTGTGTGTTGACGAGCGACGCGATTTGGAGATTTTTGTATCTGCATATTATTATTTTTATCTCAACTCTCGTAATATAAAGGGTGACTGGTAATATGATGTATTCCCGTTAAGAGAAAAAGCAAAAGCAATCGATTCAACCCCTAAGAGGGGTAAAAAGAGTTGTATCTATACAACGGCAAGTGACGTCTGACAGCATTTGCCGTCTGCCGCGTCCAGCGGAATCACAGCTTTACAGTCACCCTGTATTATGAATGTCTGGCAAGGTTATATCTTTTTTTGTATATTGCAGTTAAATGACAAGACTACCATGCCGTTCGCCTAATGGTACACGATACGACCGCCCATAAACAGTAGCAACGCCGCACATAATTTTTAATTACAAAGTACCGCGTGTCACTCCACTGTGCTCGTCATTCTGAGACATAAGATAAGTCTCATAATACCCAGTAATTACGCTGGCTACAATGTCTTTCAAACCGAAACACAACAGTCCATGCACCTGCTGTTTGGCGGTAGAAATAGACATTGCAGTGGTCCCTAACCAGGCGGCCCCTCGCATATAATAGGCCTACCACCTTTTTCATTCACCAGTCATATAGTATCTGAGAGTTAGCAGGTTGAAGTGGCAATGGGCTGGCCACATATGTCGCAGAACAGATAACCGCTGGAGTAAGCGTGTTCTGGAGTGGAGATTGCGTCTTGGTAAACGTAGCGTGGGACGCCCTCTAGCCAGATGGCGGGACGACTTCCACAAGAGGACCGGCAGCAACTGGATGCATAAAGTAGTAGACCGGGCTCTGTGGCGTATCTTGGGAGAGGGCTATGTCCAGCAGTGGACTGCAACGGGCTGCTGATGATAAGTCATATTGTGCAAGGACTGTTGTATTGTAGCCAGTTAATTACTGAGCTTTATGAAGACATCTTATTTCCAGTATGGCATGCATAATGCTTCCATTGAAAATAATCACGTAATGCTATCCTTTAAAAATATTTAACACATTAATCACGTATTTATCTCCGAAGGGGTAAGCACTTCAACTAGTGCACCCACTTTTCACCTTATTTGTTTCATCCCATGATGTGATAGGGCCGAGATTATCGCCATAACGGGCACACATTCCAGACTTTGGGCTGATACTGAGTAGATATACCCAATATCACTGCAATGGAACCGGGATTCAAATCCAGAACATCAGAAAGGTGGTCGTGCTGAGCAAGCAATACACGAGTCACCACCGAGTGAGTCACGAATATGAGCAAATCATAAATATAATCCGCTTATCGCTCCGCTACCCGCGCCGTTTATCAACGTACCTACTAATTGGCGATCGGCCAGGGCCGCATAACAGTTCGGTACAAATCAGCTGTTAATACAGAATACTTGATTCGAATGTAATTTATGTTACTCGCGGTATGTAATGTATGCGTTAAGGTCAACTATATGTACATAGTTTAAAAGTTCTGTGCATCAGCCTACTTATGTAATCCTAATACCTTTGTTTCTTACAACTCTAAGAAAATTCAGGTTCTTACCACTGACTAATGTATAAGTGTATTAGATTTCCCGCTGATTCAACAAAATAATAAAAATTAAACCCAATCGTAAAACCCCAGCGGTTTGAAGAACAATGGACATCAACTAGAAGTTGTATCCCGTTGATTGTCATCGTAAATCTGGTTTGCAAAGCTACTATTATAAACAGACCAAGAGAGTCTAAACTGCTTGCAGTAAGATTTTTTCTTTCATAGTTTATTACAGTCTATATATTATTATATTGAATGTAACGATGGTGTATTTATCCTACTAATATTATAAAGGCGAAAGTTTGTAAGAATGTATGGATGTGTGGATGTTTGTTACTCTTTCACGCAAAAACTACTATACCGATTTCGATGAAATTTGCACACGGGTAGATCATGTCCTGGATTAACGCATAGACTACTTTTTATCCTGGGAAAATATAAAGCGGGACTTTTATCCCGGAAAAATCTTTAAACGCGGGCGGAGCCGCTGGCAGAAGCTTATACGTAATATTTGTAACCGGGACCAATTTTTTCGCTCCCGGGCGGTGAACAGCAAACTTGCAGAAAAACCTCGTCATCATTATTCGAAAAACTTCGGCTCGTCTTATCCGGTTCATCATAAATGCAATTATGTACGCAGACAAAATAAATCACTGATAATTTTTTCCATATGCTCTGACGCCCACGCGGTCGTTTGTCTGTCTGTATGCGATACAGAATGTTTCCCATCTTACTCGGTGATTTCTCTTTAAACTCATTATTACGTCAACGGTCAGCGTATTTATTTGAAATAAAGGTCATTCTGGACTGCCTCGATGGCGTAATTGTATTATGGTACGACTGCAATGCTGAGGTCTCGGGCTCGATCCCCGGGTCGGACAAAGTGATATTGAGTATTTCTATTCAGTATCAGCTCGGAGTCTGGAATTTGTGCCCGATATGGCGATAGGCTCGCCCCCTATAACATGAAAGGGCCGACACGCACGGCGAAAAGGTGGGTGCAACTAGTTGCGCCTCTACCTACCCCTTTGGGGATACAAGGTGTGAGTGTGTGTTTGTGTGTGCACTATCTCATGAGTCATGAGGCTTAGAATATGAAACTAAGCCTCGTAGTCTAGTAGTCACTTCGTCTACCAAGATATCGTATACTGTAAAGTCTGACGCATCCATATTTATGCAAAGTCAGAAAACTTCGTATAACCATAAAGCACAAATCTCTTTATGTAGTTTGTGTTTCAGTAGATTGAGAATTGCTCAGCCCTAATATTCACAGAAAAAAAAACCATATCGCCAGATAAATATCAAAAACAATTTCCTTTCCCACCACGATGTTATACTAAAATATTAATGGCGCTAATTCCGAACAAACAGGGTATAAAATAGTCATAACGCCTACGTCATACGGTTTATTAAGCCTCTATGAATGGAAGAAAAATATATCAATAATAGGAGCTTCATGATCGTTCATTGGTGATGTGAAGCGAATGGCTGTAGACCAAACAAGGGTAGTTTGGTCTGTCCACTGAGCACGAGCCTCCTCTAATACTGAGGGTTTAGGCCTTAGGCGCCGTTTTTTCATTCGTGGTTTTCTTTTTCTCCGGGACATAACTGCGGGTGTGCCAGGCGCTGCGAGCGCGTCCAGCTTAATAACACCGAGGATTAACCTAACCACAGTTGAAAACCCCGGTCTAAGTCCACCACGCTGGCTTAGTGCGGGTTGGCAGTTTTAACATGCCTTCAAAATTCTTATGAGATATTCCTCATGATGCTTACCTTCGCCGTTAAAGCGAACGATACTTGATAAACTTACATTACCTTCAAAAAGTCATAAAAGAAAGAAAGGAACCTTTATTGCCACAGAATTATGCATATGCAACAACACCGAATACAAAAAAAAAGCAACAAATATATATAAAAGAAAATGTAGTAAAAGGTATAAGTGTGTTGCACATCCATACCGTAGCAACTAGGAGGCCATCTCAGCATTCACTGTGTTATGACGATAGTCATAATACACAGCACTGGTTTTCAGTGGCCATCATAATTGTGTGCCTTGGATTTTTTGTTAGTAGGGCGGTTTAAACTAGCGAGTCCCGACAGAAATTTTCACATTTCCAGACTCCGGGCTGACACAGAGTAGAGATAAACCTATTATAAATACCCAACCCGGGATACGAACCTGAGACCTCAGCGGGAGATTCATACCGCGCACGCATTACTACCACCTAGATTCACTTTATTCACTGCAGTACAAGCAAATCGTAGATGTCTCTATTCTCGATTGTTCATGCCAAATTCTTGTGTGAGCCGGGATTAATGTAATTGATATCATGAACGGCAAGCCATACCTAAACCATAAAGCTTATAATTGTATAAAAAAGTTTAACGCGATGTTTTCGGCGCCATCAGTGACTCGGAATATGTCGTACAACTGATTTGGATTCTTTCCAACTTAAGACAAATGTACCGGAGAATGGATTCATCAAAGTATTGTTATATAAATGTAGTGCTCGGTATTCGAGAATTGATAAATGTTTTACTGCAGTGGACTATGATTTCGCTTATCCAATGATGGACGGCTGAAATTTCCAGGGTAGTTATATAATTCTTTTTTTTGTCTCCTCTTTCCTGTCAGTCCAAGCTGGTTTCTTTGGTTACTTTTTGCTCCTTTATCTATTTTATGCCCAATATAAAATGTCTGTAGTTGTAAAAGCGACTTTATTGAACTAATAATTAAGTATTCTCGTGTATCTTGACTTATAAGTGCAACTATATTCGTAAGTCATGAAGTAGCTGGTGGTAGGACATATTGTGTATCCGCCTGGCATGGGCGTATATAGGAGGGGGGGTTTGGACGCCCCCTCCCCCCCGCCTAGTTTTCATTAAAAATATTCTGGGCCAAAAAACATGACACATTATAATGCCTGTGTACACTTCTAACCATTTTCACACATTTATAAGTAAAAGAAATAGACCCAACAAAACTTCAATTTGGTTACGGGGGGAGCCCCAGAGGACCTCCTTATTTGATAGCTATAGCTACGCCCGTGCCGCCTGGACAGCGATCACCGTAGATAAGGTGTTAAAGCCCGCCATAGTCGCCCACGTAAGTATCACGTTCCGGGACCAGTCTGTGTGTATCCAGTCCACACAGGCATAGTGTCCACTGACGAGGGATAATGGTCTCCCAGCAATCGACTCTATCTGGATACCACACTTACCATCAAATGCAATGACGGTCACTTACCCGAGTCAGTATAAAAAGTATTTTTTTACTAAATTTGGTATTGAAGATCACAGCGGTGATATTATGGAACCGAAATAATGACTGCCTCAGTGGCGTTGTTGTATTACGGTACGACTGCAATCCCGAGGTCTCGGGTTCGAACTCCGGCAGGGCTATTACCTAACTTGCAATAGCAAAGCGATTGCCAAAATTTTAATATTTTTGCTTAAAAATGGCTAAAAACGTTAAATTCGTATTACCTAAGAGCAAAAACAAAGCGATCGCAAAGTAAACTGATTTTAACACAGTGCTGCCTCTGTCGAACAATCGCTAAACTAAAAAAGCATTCAATGACTATAGACGCAGCTGAATTTGGTATTACGTATAACTTTAGAAGAGCAATGAGCGAACAAATCTAACTGTCAAATAGCGACTGGTAAATCATTGCTTGTTTGACCGATTGTTCGCTGATGCCTACTTCGTAACGCAGTTTATTAATTGTTTTGTGTTGATTATTAAGTACTTTTGTTTAAATTTGTGCTTTTTTGGATATGGCTCGTGCATTTTTATTATTGGAAGCTATGAATGAGGAAACAAGACGGTTAGAAAACCGTAATACATCTGCTTTGCGACGCACTCTTCGAGATGACGCCAAAGCTTTGAGTCTGTCTGATAATGAATTTAAAGCTCATTACAGGCTATCAAAAAAACTATTTAAAGAATTGTGCGATGAATTACGGCCTTATATGTCGCAAACACGCAGAAAAACAAAAATTAGTGTCGAATGTAAAGTGAGTAAACTTACTTTGATAGTTCTGTACCTACTGATATTGTCTTATAAATGTATTAATGAATAGTGTTAACAATTACACATTTTATTTCAGGTGCTAACAGCACTCTCCTTCTTCGCTACAGGCTCATACCAAAAACCTGTAGGTATGAACTACTTACATGGTCTGAGCCAAGCTAGTACATCTAATTCAGTGAATGAGGTGACGAAAGCTTTAAATTCGAGAGAAATCTTAGTGAAATATATTCGTTTCCCTCAGTCACGCCAGGAAAGACAAATAATTATAAATGGGTAAGATCCTAATAAAAAGTATAAAAATGTATTTGACTTAAACTGTAATTTAAAGACAAATTTACTTTCTTTTAGATTTTCGAACAAATTTGATTTACCTGGCTGTGTGGGTTGCATTGATTGCACCCATGTAGCATTAATTCAGCCAAAAGAACACGCTGAAAGATTTTTTAATAGAAAGCATTACCACAGCATAAATGTTCAAGTTGTAAGTAAAAATATAATAAATACACCTATAAATATTTAATCGCCCCCTATGACATCATGGGACGGAATAACGGCGAAAAGTGGGTGCACTAGTTGCGCCTCTGCCTACCCCTACGGGGATAACAGGCGTGAGTGTATATGTATGTATAAATATTTAATTTGATTACTGACTATCAAAATGTCTGTTTTGTTCTCAGATATGTGACAGTGATTTAAATATAATTAATGTGGATACATCATTTGGAGGTGCTACTCATGATGCATACATTTGGCGAAACTGTGAAATACAGGCTCATTTACAAGACCTGCACAGTACAGGAGAAAACATCTGGTTATTAGGTATGTAATTAGCTATCATTTTGATACACATAGATATTAAATATAATCTTATTGAGAACCATTTTAATATTGCAGGTGACTCAGGATACCCGCTGCGACCATGGCTTTTAACCCCAATTGTAAATGCAGAAACTGGTTCCGCAGAAGAGCATTATACCAACATTCACTGCCTCTCCAGGAATACAGTTGAGCGTTGCATTGGAGTATTAAAAGCCCGTTGGAGATGTTTGCTAGCACACAGAGTGTTGCATTATGATCATCATAAGGTAGCTATGATTATCAATGCCTGTGTTGTTTTGCACAACATCTGCAACAGACATAGGTTGCATGTTCCACATTTGTCAGATGAGGAAATAGAAGGAGACACTAATAACCAGGTTTCGGCTCCATCACAACTTGACAATAGTGAGCCTGATGAGCTCCAATTGTTAGCAAGGGGCCGACAACAAAGACAACAAATGGTGCAACGTTTGTGGTCCGCAAGGAGATATTTTTAATTAAATTAGAAATATTTATCTTGTATTAAGTAGTATTGAATTGTTTTTATTTATTTTTTATTTATTTTAAACATATTAGGTACATCACGAGCAGATACATAGTTCAGTTCTCATCTCTTGTCTCACTTAGTTGCGAATTGATAAAAGACGAATGTTTTGTATTTATTATCATGGTATAAGATAATTATATCCGCACCAAATTTAGTCTTAATAATATTTTTCACGGTTTAGTTTCTCCCCCCTTTAGCTGCCCTAAGTTAGTGGTTAGCAAATATGAATATTCCATATTTATACTCAAGGTACATCATACATACATAATAATAATTTAAATTTCACCATAATCGGTTCAACGGTTGATTTTCTTTCCCCGTTTAATCTTCTTTTTTAGTGGTTAATAAAAATGTCTTATTTTCATGTTTCAAGAAATCCCAAAACTAAATTTAAATAGAATTGGTTTAGCGGTTTAATTTCTCTTCCCTTTTACTCTTCTCATTTTGGGGTTAGTCAAAAAATAATATCTCATACTAATTTTCAAGGTATCCCAATCCCCATACTGCGAAATCGGAGCAACAGTGTATTCGCCCCTCTTTGAACCCCCTTAGTTAAAAAAATAATATCCCATAGTTACCTTTAAGGTTATAGATATTCCCTTACCAAATTTCATTACAATCGGTTCAGCGGTTTAGTTTCTCCCTCCTGTTATCCCCATTACATAGGAGTTAATAAAAATGTTTACACCTATATCTGTTTTCAAAGTTCAAGATATCCTATTGAAACGAACGTGCTTGGCATAGACTAAATCTTTATTTTTTTTTATGCAGTGGAAAATAGATAGGCAATAGACAATTAATTTCTACATGTGTGCGCTCCTAGATAGTGACACATTACATATTTTAATATAATTTACATATCCCAATACCGAATTTCATTATAATCGGTTAAACGGTTTAGTATCTTCCCCCTTCTAACCCTACAAGTGAGGTTGATAAAAAACTGAATACCCAAATTTCATTTTTAGAGCTCATACTATCCAAATTTAAAATTTCATCCAAATCGGACGAGCCGTTTCTGAGAAACCAATTACATATAAATAAATATAATACAAGTTTAGCGCGTTTAAATAAGAAGAAAGAAAGAAACATTTACTCCCCAAATATACTGGGACGCACACAAACAATTCACCAAAAAGCAGGGTTCGAAAAAATCCGACTTTTATGATGAAAATAAAAAATCCGGTTTTTTTTTTATATATCCTATATTTATTTATTTATTATTCAACATATCAACATTGCAAACACAAACATGAATATCATTAGAATAGTTAAGAATAAGAATCTAGCGTTTACAACAATTATAGACATGCATAGCATTTATAGAAACATTAATTTCATATGCCAGACTACCTTAAGCTGTTATAATATTATGAGTAAGAATTATGATATAAATACAGCGAAGGGGACGCTACAACACAATATTACACAAAATATAATCACAATATAGTCATATAAACACAACAGAAATAACCGTGACAAAAAATTGCGGTATTTAAAATTAAGGTAATATATGAATAATATTTAAAATGTCAAGACAGAATAAACAGAGTCGATACAATAATATTTTAACATTAATATTTTAACATTCTAACATGCGGTTTTACGCTTACGTTTGGTTTTAAGTAGTTTTTTAGTTATATATGTCAGATATATATCCAGGCTAAGAAAAATAAACTAATTTCATTCTGTAATTGGATTAAACACATAAAATGCGAGAAGAATTTTTAAATAACATAAGTCATTAAGTAGTAGTAAGTAAGTGTCAAATTACCACATGTTTAATAAAAAATGGTAATTAAAGGATTAGTGTTTATTTGGGAAATATTTTTTTAATGAACACTTAAAAAATCGAGTACCTATTCTTTTAATAACCTTAATTTGGGATAAATCAACTAATTTTAACAATATAATAATACAATAGTTAGAAAAACAATAATGAGTCAACGTTTATCATTAGGTGGCAACATATCTTTCAACATTAATAAGGCTTCTGTCTGCATTTTAGATGCTTCTGCTAGTACCCGAAAAGCTTCTGCCATAACGTTGGAAGTGTTAGCCGAGGCTTCTGCTAGTACACGAAAAGCTTCGGTCATAACGCTGGTACTGGTAGCCGAGGCTTCTGCTTGTATGCGAGAAGCTTCGGCCATAATGCTGGCAGCATTAGCGAGTTTGACCTCAGCTTCCACTCTGTGCTTTTCCATTTCCTTAACCCATTCAGGATCTATTCTTGACTGAGTTGCTGAAACAACCATTTAATAGCTATTTAAAAGTATACCTTTATAACTATGTAAAATTATTTATCAATATTAACATACTCGTCCTGTGCAGATTTACGTTATTAGATTTATAACGTGGCCTAAGTTTCCTGTCTCTAACAGGCCGACTGACAGGGCTCTCTAGTCCTGAAAAACAAATTTCAATTAATATTAGTGTTTAAGTAAGTTATAAACATGTTGAAATGAAACATGGATCCAAAATGATTTTAAAATAATACCTGTGTGTAAGGTTGCCTCAGGTATTTGCTGAGTAACCGTTGTAGAACAGCTAGGAGCATTGTTTGGAGTTTCTGAGATAGCTGTAAAAATAAAAATAAATTGACTTAAAATGTGTATAGTTGTTTTATTACATTAATCAACCAATTCATATATATATTTATTAAAATAGTACATTTCTGTGAATTCACATTATTATACCCATGTGAAACTGTGCATTAAGTAATTTATCATTATAAACAATAAGCTTTTTACAAAACACTTACATATTCTGTTGGTTTGTCCTCTTGTTGATGGTGATAAAGTATGCAGGTTTGGAGCACTTTGTGTTTGATTATCTAAAAAAAAAAAACAAAACAATTAGTATGTTTATAGACATAAACACATAAGCTAGGTTTTATATTTAATTAATTCACCTTCACAATATATCACAACTTCAGGCACATCAATATTGCTCTGATCATAACCCTGTGGTGTCTCCATTTGGGTGTTCTCAATCTGGAAACAATAAAGAATTGACATTTAAATAACACGACAATAGTTTATTTATTACTATTGGGAAAATGTAAACAGTGATAAGTATTATAATCTAGATTGAACACACACACACTCACGCCTTTCATCCCCGAAGGAGTAGGCAGAGGCGCAACTAGTGCACCCACATTTCATTAAATTCACTAATTAAACAGCTGAACTGATTTGATGAAATTTGGCATGGAGATTTTTATCCTGACATTCATATAGAATTGGGATCTGTTAATAATATAAAATATGATATGTATTTTAAGTAAATAATGACATCACTTACATAATTAAATATTGGAACCCTGTGTTCTACATCTCCAAACACAGCCTGTTCTCCAATGATAGAGAGAATTTTTTTATCTGTCTCAGTAATATCTTGCTGTGTACTGGGACCACCACCAGTGCCAGAAGACTCCAGTCTATGTTTAGCAAGTCTGGTCTTGCTCTTATGCTTAATATCAGCCCAGTACTAAAAATAAATATACATACAATGTTAATTGGAAAATAGTGATGAAAAAATATAATATTATATAAAATATATTACCTTTTTCCAACGCTCCCCAGTTTTGGATGAACCTGAACCAATAGAGTTCAACTTCATCGCCAGATGTTTCCACTGTCTATCGACAGTTTCCTTGGATCTAGCACCGAGTCCAATACCTTTGGCTAAAGTAGGATGTTCTTGTAAGAACTCCAACAAAGTCTCAAGCTGTTCATTTGACACTCTGTTCGCCATGATATGCTAAAACCATTAAAACAAATTATTATTAGATTCGTCGTACAATGAGTGTTAACACTGTGGAACAGCGTACCTTACACCAAACGATTATTCAAAGAGCATTATAATACTACGGAAACGATTATTAATCAAAAACCAAACGTTTTATTTTATGTGCCATAAGTTATCAAGAAGTGCATGAAGTTTTTACTACTAGAAGCTATTGTACCTAATTTAATTATGTAACGACTTACCTTGGTCCCGAAATACGTCGAACTGAACTGTGTAAAATCCAAATTAGCACTGATTCCATCATCTCTTGAGCGGAGTACCAGGGGGCACTTAGTGATTTTTTGTTAACTTTCTTAAAATGTTCAATAACAAATCATGATAATGTTTAACACATGTTTCAAAGTTTCACTAAATGGTCTATGGGCGCCCATTATTTTTTGTTGAAATTTGGAGTGGATTGCGACGGCTATGTTTTTTTCAACACTGGGATGAATAAAGGAATATAGAGACAATGTTTGCCAATTTATTTATAACTAACACATGTTTTAAGTTTGACGTTAAAGAGTTCCACGGATTGCCTCTTTGTGGCTTTTGGCGCTAGTGTGATAGCAAAAAATGCATTAAATTCGGTCTGAGCGGTCAGCGAGCGATCAGCATAAAAATGTTTACGTGATACCATAATTGTAGACAATTTGCAATCGATCGCTATGGCTTGGCTTTGGCTTTGCGATGCTTTCGTCGATTGCTCAATTTTACGTAATAGCCCCGCCGGTCGGGGATAGTGATATTGAATTTTTCTATTTAGTATCCGCCCGGAGTCTGGAATTTGTGCCCGATATGACGATAGGCTCGTCTCCTATCATCTCATGGGACGGAATACGCACGGCGAAAAGTGGGTGCGCCTCTGCATATCCCTACGGGGATAAAACGATTTGAGTGTGTGCGAAATAGCAAAACAGATTAAGGAGCCTAGTTGTCGTATCAATCAACGATACCTTGCCCGACACATCCAGATCCACCAATAAAGTCAAAACACTTCCCAGGCGACGTCACGTGTATTCCTATATTCGAAGGTCGAACAGTTTCCGCAGAGTAGCTTTCGACTGCTGACTCACGACATGCAACAATGAACCGAATCGCTGAAATACTTTACGAGCAATTTTTCACATACGTATACACCTCATAAAAATGTTGTTATGAAATTTTGCAGGTATATGTAGTCGCCGGGAAATAGTGTATGAAATGGTGGATTATTAAAAGATTTTTGTGAAGGAATGATATTGCTTTAGTTCGCGTAATGCCAGTCTGGTTTTTAGACCTTGGGGTTTTTCTCGGTTCGCAGAATTTGCAAAGAGGGGAGTTTTGGTGTCACAGACGGAATTCAATGGGGTTGACAGAAGCGATCCTAAGGGATTAGGGACTTTTAAAGGCTGGTCTTGTCAAAAGGAAATGATTTTACTGCACTCTGCGACATTTTACGATATTGATTAGTTCAGCCCATTCCAAAAATTTCGGGTTTGAAAGGACACAGAATATTTATACCTTTCATTCTTGAATTTGATGGTTTTTATTTATAGGACTTCAGGATTGTACATAATACCTATTAATATTAACCTCAAAGTTGCTATTGCCTTTCTATAAAAAGACTCAGCAACTACTAAGTTTTGGTAATATTTGAAAAGCAATTATGATTCCCGCTACAATGTAAAAATCTATTAGCATCCAAAATTTCTATAAATTACCTCCTCTATAGTCTCCCATAACTCACACTATTCATCAGAAAAATCTGGAACCAAATCCATAAAATATCTAAAATCATGCACAGACAGACATGAACGTATAAGATTATAAATTATAAAAAGTAATTATTCTTCATAACACGTGATTATTTGTGAAAATAATTGTAGACAAACTCACTTAGGTATTAAATTGTATTAATATATCCTTCTAAAAGGTCAATAGTATGGTAGTGTTTTTGACGTTTGATATGGTATAAATACCCGTCGCTCGATGGAGGACGGCAGATTCGAACATTCTATCGTGGGCCGCCGAGCTGAGCAGTACTAGGACACTGGCAAGTTAAGTAATTTACTTTATTTGATCCTTAGTATACCAACCATTTAAAATGTTAAGTATTTGTATAAATAAACATTTAATTTAGGGTCATGTGATTTAGAAGTGGTACCTATGATAAGGTACATAATTGTTATACACACATTGATGTGTTATTGATTATAGAGCTATGCTTATTGGATTATAGTATCTGATAAATATAATAAATATATTATGTAAAGAATATAGTGGTTCTTGTATTTTACCAAACTCATCCGCCCTTCCACCCTTAAAACATTCTATTTGCTAGTATCCTGATGGTATATTAGCGATTCGATGTATTAATACATAATTATATTCTTTTAAATGTAATTTGCTTATATAAGCGATTGCTGTAAAACATATATATAAATATACATATGTAATAAAATCTAACAAACGCGTATTACCTAAATAAAACTGTAATAGATGTAACAAAGAATGAGTCAAACCAAACATCAACGGCGTCTGCTTTTTTTCGCACACTGAGCTCTAAGAACATGTTCAATAAAATAATTTCTAGAACACAAAGAAGTTTAAAGTTCAAGATACGTGTAAGTTACACGGGCAGAACAAGCACCCTTACAAATTCGGTTGAAGATTTCATCAACTTTTAATTGGCATTTCGAAATACTTGGGAAATTGAATATTCTTTATAATTAATTGTTAATGCTTTCGTTTGGAATTATGTATTGACACAGTATTTATACATTTTATTTGAATTGAGGTCATAACTCTTTTTATATTTCTATTAGGTGATTCTCGCGGCTCCGCCCGCGTTGATAATATTTTCTGGGATAAACATATTTTTCGATAAATAGTATACATATAGCACTCAGCAGTAATGTAGCCTATTAGTGAAAGAATTTACAAAATCGGTTCAATAGTTCCTGAGATTAGCGCGTTCAACCAAACAAACAAACAAACTAAATCTTCAGCTGTACAATATTATATAGATATGTAGTCTCACGGAGAAGAATATAAACTGTTTTATTTTTACGTTAACTAAAGACTATAATTTTTTTAGCGATACAGCAGTTTTCCACGTTTATAATATTATGCATTGGCTCTTTCAGAGGGGAAGCACGTAATAAATCAGAACTTAGTCTTCGTTAAGATACAATTTAGTTCATAAATTGGATGCGACATTATAAGCTCGTACGTCTAGTCTTTCATTGACTTTGAGTATAATTTGTTGAAGGACATATTATCGTCATTTACCACCACATATGAGGGTCAATGCTCCTTAATCGATGGCTAATAGAAGAAAATCTATGACTTTTTTATGGCATTGCATACGTAAGCGATACGACCACCCAGTTACAAAGTACTGTGTGGCATTCCACTGCGCTCGTCGTCCACATAAGATGTTAAGATGTTAAGTCTCATTATTCTCTGTAGTTACACTGGCTACAATGTCCTTCAAACCGAAACACAACAGTGCATGCACACTGCTGCTTGGCGGTAGAAATAGACATTGTGGTGGTACCCACCCAGACGGACTCTTACATATGAGAGTCTTACCACCAGTGACTATCCTAATTCTAACACTTTATGATAGTAATATAGTTATTTTTTATTGCAATTAAATGACAAAACGAGCATGCCGTTTGCCTGATGATACGCGATACGACCGCCTATAGACAGTAGCAACGCCGCACAGAAATTTGAATTACAAAGTACCTATTGCATGACACTCTACTGCGCTCGTCACTCTTAGACATTATATGTTAAGTTTCATAATGCCAAGTAATTACGATGGCTACAATATCCTTCAAACAAGAACACAACACCGCATACACACTGCTGCTTGGCGGTAGAAATAGACATTGCAGTGGTACCTACCCGGGCGCCTCCTGGCATACGAGAGACTATCCACCAGTAAGTTAGTCAAAGGTATAAATATTAGTATTTTGTAGACAAACTTTATCAATCGTACCTCCAAGATCTCGTCTCCAACTCTGACAGGCGGTGATGCCTTCGCAGCGGCGCCGGCTGGATGCAGACCGCAGACGAACACTGCCATGCGGCTCCGGTCCCGATGGCCTGCCAGACTGAGCCCCAGTCCAGCTTTAGGAGACCGTTCCAGCCGCACCACGACCACGTTGTCTCCGAGAGATGCGTACTTTTTGCGGATTTTATCTGAGGACGAAGAAATAAGGTTATGTAAAGATTAGGGTACCATGGTAGAAATTAGGAACAGGACTTAAGACATTGCGATTCGAAGCAAATTGTCAGAATATGGATTTCATGGTTGTTTAGTGTTAGATATGTGAATGTGAATGTTAAAACTCTCTAACTGGTATAACATAATGCCCCATTACAGTAACCTAAGATTTATAATAGTTCTCAAACTCGATTATAATGATCTCATAGTCTGAATCTTTATCACACAGTTTAAAAACCTGCAGTAATCCATCTCTGGTGTAACAATTTTAACTCACTTAACTGAACTCTGAGCTAAAACCATAAAAGTAAACTAGAGACCATTCGCTCAATCACAACGACTCGATTCCGTATCAAAACCTCGACGGACGAATAGAGGAATCATTCGTTCGCGAGAAGTCGTATATTATTCGGTATACAAACTCAATTTACCCCGACCTCGGAGGCACCAGCGACTGCCGTGCAGCTATAAAACACAATCCGATTTGGAGATTTGATTATATTCCGAATAACCCGATGTATAGCTTTTGTACTTTGCGGAATATCGCACTGGAGAATGTGGCAATTCTTGGCTTGGGTTTGGCATCTAAAGATATGTTAATGACAATGCTACTTAGATATGAATTAACATAAAGACTGTTGTTATTCAACGCGTTATCTGCTTTGCTAGTTTTATCTACAACCATTGTTCTAAGTTTACCCTTATAAATTACTGTATTTACTTAAAAAAAATTGTAGCAAGGAAAGTTGTAGTACATGAAAAATAAGCTGCCGATGGCTCTATGTGTACTAATTAAACGCAACACGAACGAAACCAATAATCAAAACACACATTCATCACACATTTACTCCGATGGCGTAGGCAGAGGTGCAACCAGGACCACTATCACCAAATGTGTTCCGTCCCATGATGTGATAGGAGGAGAGCCTATCGCCATATCGACCTCAATTTTTTCAGACTCCAGTCTGTTACTCAGATAAACCTAATATCACTTTGCCCCTCCCTTGCAATCGAACCGAAGACCTCAGAGCGGTGTCGCGGTAGTCAGAATCCAAAATCAGTAGTTTAAAAACGAAAACAGGTATATAATAATTTAATAGTTGAATATTGAAATCAAAGTCAACGATTTCAAAAAGTTTGCTAAATTAATAAAATCTCAAGGCGAGCGTAAAGTTTTAAAAGAAACACAAGCCATTTCGAAACCTGAGAACGATTTTGAGAACTGGGTCGAGTGAGTCGCTCCATTGGCTGTCATTCATACGGCTTCTTAAGCAAAGATCTCTAGATATGCCATGAACTCTCTCGAGTTAAGGCTAGGATATCTGAGCGCTGTTTGCATTTACAGCTGTCTAATGTACCGGCGCGTCAGGTGCCGCGATGTTGAATTTCAAATGAACTCGCTTGACACCAATCACCCGCGACTACGTCACAATAAACGATTAAACAATACTGAAGCAGTTTATTTTACGACAAAAGATGTCCGCTTTTTTATGGGTGCTGGGCCTCAAAATCTAACACGGCTCAAACTTTACGAATATTAAAAGGACAAAAATATGGATCTTGAATCCATAAAAAAAAATTAGACGCCTCCATCGATAGCTAATATATTTTAAACTAGACTTCTGCTCACGGCTTCGTCCGCGTGAATGAATTTTTCTGGGATAAAAGTCCCGCTTTATAATCCCTGGGATAATGGACCTATATATTGATGAAAGAGTTTTTCAAATCGGTCCAGCAGTTTCGGAGCCTATTCAATGCAAATAAACATACAATTGAATCTTTACTCTTTATAATATTAGTATAGATAAGTGTAGATGTAATTTTTAAGCAAAATAAAATTACATACATCTCAAAATTGGAGGACTTTAAAATTATACGATTTATTGCGAAGGTCTAACTTTTGGGAGTACTATCCAAACATATGTATGTCGCAGACAGCGGCAGCTGAAATAGGTATACGTAGGCATACATAATAAAAGTTACCTATGAATTATGTCTTGATATCACGATTTATTGTTCAATGATCAATGATTACGTAATCAAATGTTCACAGAGTACAATACCACGTCAAGATTCATTATTATCTTTAGTTATTGTGACATAATATTGGTGATTGAGACAATTACTTAACCAATATTAACTATAATAATCGACTAGTCTAGTAACCTGAATATGACCTCAAGTTTAAACCCGAAACCCTTTCAGTATTCCGAGTTTGACAGGTGTCATTTCAGATTTTTTAATTAGAACCCTATGGGGAAGCGCGTAAAGACGATTTCCACTGAATGAAAAGTGACGTCTTGTTCGCCGGGGAAGACGCGAATATGGAATGGTTAACATAGTAACCGCTCAACTAAGCGCTGACCGATATGAAAACCGCAATAGTTACTACTTAGTATTGAACTGCACCGGAGTAGTTGCTTCATATGATTTGGCAGCCTTATTATATACCCAACTCTTGCGACTACTACTAGTCTGACAACTCAAATGGATTTGTCACGGTTATTATTTTATCTTACGCGACGTTATATATTCAGACACCCTCAATGAGATCAATAAAAAGGAATTACCCGACATACAAAAAAACTTGGTAAGACATTGAAATAAAACCATTTTTTTATTTTATCGCGATTTTTTAAATGATATTTTCGTATTTGTTTACTACCTACTTTAAAGTTTGAACTGTGGTTCATAATAGAAAATATTGACTGCTGTCCCATCTGAAAAATTTACTCTATATACCTATAAATATGTCGGACAGTATTTTTTCAAATCATAATAGTATGGTCTTCATATAAATTGTAGTCAAGTCCAAATTGCCGTAAAATCCTGAAAATAACTTATTATTTTGTATTAGTATGTACTATTGTCACTCATACTATTTTATTGTTGTTTCCTGGCAGCGTCGCCCGCATAAAAGATTTTTTATAGGTTAAAAAGTATACCTATGCTCTACCCAGGGGCTCAAGTTATCTCCATACCATTTCATAGATATCCGTTTAGTAGTGTCGGAGATGTGCGCTAACAAATAAACAGAAAAACAGATACGCAGACAAACAACGAGAAAAGAATGAAACAAAAAAACGGTGATTTGTGTTCTATTACTCTCATTCAGTCGTCCCTTTATTTTTTTTTTTCTTTCTATGTACATACACACCAGGTTCTAGTACTGCTTTATAGATGTTACACAAAGAAGCCTATACCGATACCTCCAGGGTCTGTAGAGCTCGTATGCATATTTATAAGCAGATACTTAATTTAGGGGACTCAAACCGGGATTTTTTCAAGAAAATGTGGGCTACTGGACCAAATGAAGAACTTAAAAATACCGATATTGATATCGCAATAATTGGGATTTACTTGTATCAATAATAAGGTAGCTGGCTTTGTGTTATTCTGTACTATGATATTCTATCCATAATATTAAATAGCAAATAAAAAAACAAGCCTTATAGAAAATCCAACTAAAAAAGAGAAAATAAATTTAAATTAAGCTATGTAACGTACATTTAAATCTATACTAATATTATAAAGCTGAAGAGTTTGTTTGTTTGTTTGTTTGAACGCGCTAATCTCAGGAACTACTGGTGCGAATTGAAAAATTCTTTTTGTGTTGAATAGACCATTTATCGAGGAAGGCTATAGGCTATATAACATCACGATGCAACTATTAGGAGCGAAGAAATAGTGGAAAATGTGAAAAATGCGGGGAAAATTATTCATCCTTGAGGGCTTCCATTGCGTGCGCTGCGAAAACCGTTCAAGATACCAAAAATATATGTATGAAAGAATTATTCCTCTGGAAATGATCTAAAAAAAAGTCCGCGACAGTATCTGTCTATCTTTTAAAATTAACTCTCTAGAACCGTTTTTATGGTAATCAAATTTGGTCGAAATTAATGTATTATTTGTTAAGAGTTGTATCAACGTCATAATATTAATCTTTATACAAATAAATGTGTTGGATAGAGTGATTCAACGGGAAGGTTTTTATGTATGTACTTTTAGCCCGGAAAAACTTATTAACGCGGGCGAAGCCGTGGGCAAAAGCTAGTGTATCTATGTAACGGAAACTTTGAACATGATTTTGACCGCCTTCAAAACGTCGGATGAAAATTTGGCATATTTATCAAGAACCGAAGACAATTCATTATTTTAACAAAAAACACTATTTTATAGAAAATCCAACTAATAATGAATAAATATTCAAAATGAATGAGTAAATGATAGCTCTTTTTTTTTGACATCTGTTGGACCATAGTAGGGTTATAACTAAACTGGCTACTCTTATGTATAAAAAAATCTTACTTGTTTTTAGTGTCATCTGTTGGACAATAGTAGAACAAGCTTAAAAAATGAAAAATAAATAACAGTTAGAAAAAAAACTAAAAAACATGCTTTATAGGAAATGCAACTAAAAATAGAAAATAAATTTGAATTAAGAATAGTGCAAATAAGAAAAAGATGTACTTATTTTATTGTAAAAAAAGCGTGGGGTGCTTTTTAAGGTAGTATCAAAATGATAATCCTTTTACTCATATTATCTCTCAATAAAATATTTATACTGCCTCGGTGGCGTAGTTGTATTACAGTACGACTGCAAAGCTGGGGTCTCACGGGAGCATACGGTTCACCTGATGGTAAGTGATCACCGCCGCCCATGAACATCTGCAATGCCAGGGGGTACAGAGATGCGTTGCCGGCCTTTAAGGTGGGAATATTTATTTCAGGTATCAAAGACCCATAGTACATTAAAATTACACAACCAACCATATTACATGTCATAATACACGAATAGAAATTTAATAGAAACGTACAATCCTACTAATATTACAAACGCGAAAATTTGTAAGAATGTATAGATGTTTGTTACTCTTTCACGCAAAAACTACTGAACAGATTTCGATGGCACACGGGTAGATCATATCCTGGATTAACACATAGGCTACTTTTTATCTCGGGACAATATAAAACGGTACTTTTATCCCGGGAAAACTCATTCACAGATTATAGATATTTACATATATAAAACGGACTGCCTCGGTGGCGTAGTTGTATTACAATACGACTGCAAAGCTGAGGTCTCGGGTTCGATCCCCGGGTCGGGCAAAGTGATATTGAGTTTTTCTATTCAGTATCAGCTCGGAGTCTGAAATTTGTGCCCGATATGGCGATAGGCTCGCCCCCTATCACATCATGGGACGGAATAACGGCGAAAAGTGGGTGCACTAGTTGTGCCTCTGCCTACCCCTTCGGGGATAACAGGCGTGAGTGTGTGTGTGTGTGTGTGTAAAATATTTATATCTATTGACACCATGAACCCCACGCTTTTTTTTACAATAAAGTACATTTTTTAATTACATTATTTTCCATTGGAGGTATTATGCCAAAATATTATCCACAAATTATGCAAATATATTATTTTACAATTTTACAAAAACAAACAACAGTTGAAACGAGTATGACAACGTGTTTAAAGAAGAAAGAAAAAGAATAGGAAAGATTCATAGAAAAATCCATCTATTACAAATAAGAATCCATAATTGTTGTTCAAAAGTAGTTGGTTCCTTTTCTACATAACGCGGTCCAACTATAAACAAAAGCTGTCAAATACTTCGATAAATTAGTGACAGCAAGCGCGAAAAATTGACGTAGGTCCGACCTCCACGGCGCCTCGGGCGCATCTGAAACGAGACGCGTTGTGCAGAATTGTTAAAAAATTCGTGTTTTTTTGAATTTTGAAAAGTACGAATTACTTATGTGAAAATTTTTTTGCATAGCAATCTGCTAAATGTTATTACCCTTTTATTGACTTATATTTTTAAAGTAATTGTTTAATATACTATAATTAATTTTTGAAAATAAAATCCGAATTTTCTCTGTTTTCGTGATTTTTTATGATCGAGCGAAGTTGTAAGTATCGTGTTTTGGAATCCACACCAATGTAGAATGATTATTTAACTATAACATATATTTTTCTCGGACCGAAATGTTGATTATTTCTTGGTTTAAAATTGAATAGAAAAGAAGGTGTTTTGGGATATGGCAGCCTTAAGCAGTGTCGGTTATTCAAAAAGTATTACGTCAATTGATGTTGAGACTTCATCTTATGAATCGTAAGCTGACCCGCTAAAAAGTCATACCAAAATTAAATTAAGTTGTAATAATGATTTAAAAATAAAAGATCTTTAGCTTAAAGTATAAAAACATACGCTACAAAATACGGGAATCCATTCTTGCTTTTGAGACAGCACACACTCTAATTCTATTCCAATTTAATAAAAGCAACCCCAAGATTGCGCTACGTAAATGCAATTCTCGAGAATCGCGACGATATAACCCTATGGCGGCAGTAAAACAGATGAGATTTTTCCACTAACCACCCTTTAACATGGTAAAGACAATATAGAATGCAAATTCGTTCTAACCGCATAGTTCGAGGAAGGACGCCCTCGCCCGCCGATGTCCCCTTAATGGGCACTTAAAACGCCATATTTGTGACATATTATATAGACCCAGGCCTTGAGGCTCCTCGTTGGCTAAATACGAGTCCGCAATTAATGACACTTTATTTATTGGTGAAACTGAAGGCAGTGGCGACGGCTTGTCTGATGTAGATTGCGTGGATGTAGCGTAGATATTTTGGTGAATTAGTTAGGTATATTGATAGGTTCTAGATTGGTAAATAATGGAGACATAATTATTATAAGTATTGCTTTAATAACATGTGTATATTATAGTTGTGATAGTTGGTAGTAAATCAGACACAGGACAATAATTACTGTAGAAGCTAGAGATAGTCATACAGGAACAGTGAATACCAACAAACACTGAGTATTTACAGCCACTGCTGTTATCTTGTTAACAATTATACATATATACATATGTGCACTCACGCCTTTTATCCCCGAAGGGATAGGCAGAGGCGCAACTAGTGCACCCACTTTTCGCCATTATTCCGTCCCATGATGTGATAGGGGACGAGCCTATCGCCATATCGGGCACAAATTCCAGACTCCGAGCTGATACTGAATAGAAAAACTCAATATCACTTTGCCCGACCCGGGGATCGAACCCGAGACCTCAGCATTGCAGTCGTACCATAATACAACTACGCCACCGAGGCAGTCAAGTTAACAATTATATTTGGAAAAATTATTGATCATATACCTGAATAGGTTTATGATCAATAATTTTGGAATTATGGAATCATAATTCCTGAGAAACCCTCTGAGTGTATTCGGATGGAAATTGAAAATTTATTATTAGGTATGCAATTAAATATATGAAATTCGAAACAAAATAAAAAAACATGTACACTACATACTTTACACCTTTGAACTGATTTAAAAAAAAAACTAGAGTTTCTTGATCATTCTTCGCTCGTGGAAACTGCTTTCCGAACCGGTAGTACAGTATTTTTTTTAAACAATGTAATACTTATTTAACATTAGCTTTTGCCCGCGGCTCCGCCCGCGTTATAAAGTTTTTCCTGAATAAAAGTCCCGGGTTATATTTTCCCGGGATAAAAAGTGGCCTATGTGTTAATCCAGGACATGATCTATCAGTGTGCCAATTTTCATCGAAATCCGTTCAGTAGTTTTTGCGTGAAAGAGTATCAAACATCCGTACATCCATACATACTTTCGCGTTTATAATATTAGTAGGATTTCATGGATTCGAATGATTTCATTTCATTACAAAAACATTCAACATAACTTATTATCTTAACACAATAGAATAACCTGAGACGTTCCTGAATTTTCAGAAACTAAACATTACAGTATTTACTGGAAAAACTTGTGACAGGCGATAGAAACAGCAAAATATACGTCGAAACGGGCCGCTGAGACGCCGATGACCCAGTTGGCTGAATCTTGCAAGATGTAAAGCTGCATTGTTTCAGTAACTTATGTACATAAAATGTTAGGAACTGAATCAACGTTTCCGCCTCATTTATTCACGTTCTTATTGTACAGAATTTACGACGTGCCGAATAATTTTAGCATTATGAAAATTCTCTTTACTACACTTTTTCTCGGTAAGCAACTAAATGACACGTTCATTAATGCAACAGATTTTTTTTATAATTGAATGAGAAGTCGGTGTTTTGTTGAAGATTGCCTCGGTGGCGTAGTTGTATTACGGTACGACTGCAATGCCTCGGGTTCGATCCGCAAGTCGGGCAAAGTGATATTGGATTTTTCTAATAAGTATCAGATCGGAGTCTGGAATTTCTACCCGATATGGCGATAGGCTAGCCCCCTATCACGTCATGGGATGGAATACGCACGGCGAAAAGTAGGTGGTAACAGTAACAATATCTAGAAACTTCAATTATTATCCTGCAAAGAACATCTTTAATTATCAGATATTAAGTCTCATAATGCTCGGTAATTAGACCGGCTCAATAACCATCAAACTGGAGCACAACAGCATTTGTATTCCGAAGTAAACAAATTGGAAATGGATAATAATAATCCCCCTCCTATCCAGTTTCGGCCACGGCGGCCAATCTCAACGAAGATCAGCCAGGTACGCAAGAGATATTATAGTGCACAAGTGTGTGCGCAATACACAGATGCACTCGTTATTCCTTCACTCCCACTGGTAAATAACACGTAACATATCAATACAATCTACTGTTATAAGTGTATTTCAAATATAGTATAGACCACGCGAAACACATCCCTCGTCGGTCTGTACATTTATGCCGGCCAATTTAAACACTCAAATACACTCTGATATTAAAGACAAGGAAACTCCAAGGAGTTCTTTGTTCTACTACGTCAGTAAAGGCAGTCGATGGAGTGTACTGCATGAAGCGTCGTCAATCATCCCACCTCACATTAGACGCGTCGAAACCACTCGTGACACAGCCGAGATCACATCGATTGAATGAACAAGTGTGTTGAGGGTCTTTAATGTCAGCAAGAATTTATTTTATAGCATACATTTTATGAATTGCGTATCGTATGGTTTTATATTATAAGGAGTTAGAATGGTGCTCCTGCGAATGCATATGCGGTACAGTTGGTGTAAGTTAGCATTAAAAGGACGCGAAGAGTGTTAAAATCCCTATTGCTATAGTAACAAAGACTAAATTCTGCTAATTACTCATTTGTCGCCTAATCTTGCATATTATTATCATACAAATTGGACCCAGAGCACACCGCGAAACTTACTCTAGATTCTAGATGAAGTATGCGTATTATTAATTCTTAGATTCGCCTGAGGTCGGGCAGATCTTTGACACTTTTCATCCACATATCTATAACATTATCCACGTTGAATACACTTATAATATTACGTCCGATACAGTGTTAGCATCTACTATCAAAACGTTATAATGCCCCTATGCTCACCCCACTAAGTTCTTCACTATTGTCAGTTTTTATACAAAAATATGATGGTACCTAAGCATCGTTACCGCGTAACCGAAAGCTGAGATAAGTCAATCTACGACGGCAGATCGGTTATCCCGACTCCATTACGCGTTGTAAAGCGGTACGCTCGCATGCATAAATGTTTTTATGCATTTTAATCTTTTTAATATTCATAGTCGATAATTAAGTTTTTATACTAATCTACTATGGTAAACCTTCATCAGGGTGCAGTTATACGGACAGTAGCTAGACTGTGTTATTTTAATATTTGAGCAATGATTGACATTGCCTTCGTTAGCCAATGATTCGACTACAATATGAGCAATGTTACACTTACTCCCGATTTTCATAAACGGTCCGCGTTCGAGAATGAACCAATGAAAATAAGTCGTTTCTTAATATCTAAAAAATATTTTTTCTGATTGGTCCATTTTGCGATAGATTAAAAAAGTGGTTGGCTTCGATTATTGGAAACGTAAGACAGAGAACAGTGAGTCAAAGATGAGATTTGATCATATACTCGATAGACATAAAAAATAAAAAAAGACATTGTCATTAGTAAAAAATAAAAAACCAAACATTAAGAACACTTTAGCAACAAAATTATTAGTAAGGACAAGTTTTATTTCAGTTACCGCAGTAAACTCAATTAGGGCATATTATATTAAGGAAATGAATCCAGATTATAATTGGTAAAATGCTTATGTATTATTTAGATTTGATTGAATTCTGTGTTATGCCTTTTATATGTAAATAAAAAAAAAGACAGTAAATAATCAATGGGGTCCGCTTAGCACTCTCAATTGGACTAAGTACTATAAAGTATTGTCTAATATATGCATTACATTTCAAATACATTATTTACGTTGGGAACGTATTTATTAATACTAGCAAAAGCCTTTGTGTATTGCACTTAGTCGAAAAACACAAAACTGCGTACAAAGTGTTTAAAGATCAAAGCGGCAGAATTTTGGGACCACGGTCGTATTCAATACACTTACAGGCAAAAATTTACCCACTATTTATTTACATCATAGTTACGTTTATCAACAAAAAATTATATAAGTCATAATAAATTATATGTTAAATAAAATCTTGAAGTACAATTATTATGAAAGGGATATAAAATAAACAATCTTTGAGTTAACGTTTATTATTTTTAATTACACACTTCAAAGTCCTAGGCCGATTTTTGGCACGCAAGTGTACCTCTCGAGTTTAGGTTACCCAACTACCCTCATTATAAAGTTTTAATGGTTTCAATAAACGTTATAAAACAGGAAAGGTTGAGTCCAAACAATATTTCGAGCCGTGTTTCTGCGGTTGCACTCGCGGTTTTAACAACACACTTGGGTGTGAAAACTTCACAGTCATAACGGGCATTTTTATTTCAAATAGCTTTTTGCCCGCGGCTCCGCCCGCGTTATAAAGTTTTTCCGGGATAAAAGGCCCGCTTTATGTTTTTTCCGGGATAAAAAGTAGCCTATGTGTTAATCCAGGACATGATCTACCCGTGTGCCAAATTTCATCGAAATGCGTTCAGTAGTTTTTGCGTGAAAGAGTAACAAACATCCATACATCTATACATCCAAACATCCAAACATCCATACATTCTTACAAACTTTCGCCTTTATAATATTAGTAGGATTTGAGACGCATGCAAAAATCATACTTATGTTAACAATATTGCAACAGGAAAGAGAAAGTGTGATCTTTTTATGATTATTAATAGACCAAATATAATATACAACAAATAGGGAGCACGATTCCGAATATGGAGGCCGCGGCCGGTCAGGTATAACAACTACCTGAATGGAGATCTCCTCTTCCCTATGGAAGTAGGAACGCATCCATCTGTTCCTCTACTTGAATTGATGGACCCGGATTCGAATACATTATGATAAAGCTTTGAACATTTTAGTTTCACAAAACACACCATCACTGAAATCTAAATAATGGATCTCAAGCGTCTTCAATATCGCAAATCCACGACGTATTTTAATGGTGTTTGAGTCAAAAATTAATGTTTGTATGTATGGAGATGAAAACTTGAATAGTGCATAAACAACATGTCGGATTTGTCAGATTCATATTAGCTGATGTGACGCGTCAGTAAACAGATTTCGGAATAATCATAGTTTATGAATACTGTGTTATCATTAATGTAAGTTAGTTTCATTAGTAATTATAGTAAATGTGTGTAGTTTGAAAGACGAATACATAATAAATATACCAAATAGTATTTATAATAAGTGCTGTAAAATACAATGAAACCTCGAGGAGTCAAAACTCAATGCCAAAATTATATACTTTAATATTCTCCAATCTTCAGTAACCTCTCATTGATACAAGCAATATTGTTTAATAAATTTACAATCACCAGATTTGTACTTATTTAATATGACCTACAGTTTAATCTAAGTAGATATGTTATTTCTCTATGTACTTGCTTTGGATTTCTCTATCAGCCTAAAATCTAACACAAACTCCAAGGTTAACAAAACTAACATGCAAAAATACATACGTAGATTTACATCGACGACAGATACGCCAGCAATAGACTCTCGAGGTAAAAATAGATATTATGAAATGTGGGCGGCCCCATTAGCGTATGTATCGACAGGTGCGAGAACTAAGGCCATCGGAAAGGTTTCACTCATTCAACAAATAGCGTTCATTTGGGATGTATTTTCCTTAATTTAGCAGTTTACACTAGATAAGGTAGGTAGGTGAGAAATCTAATATGATTGACTAATGGGTGTCTCGTGCCAGTTGTCAGAAATTTGTTTGTTTAGTTCATGGTTCGTTGGATGTCACCTGCAAGGTAGACATGACTAAAGGGGTCACAGGAATACGCTAGATGCAGGCTGCTTGAAGAAGTGACGAAGTGCAGGGTCCTGCCAATATTTAAGGGTCCAAACAATAGCCTTTGCTCATGGTGTAATCTGGCTAACAGATGACGTCCGAGCGCCATATCCAAACTGTATACAATTAGCGTGATAGGTTATATAATATATGACCCCTGATAATAGTAAACCGAGAAAAGTTTTGAGTGAATAGCGAGACATCTATACTAATATTATAAAGCTGAAGAGTTTGTTTGCTTGAACGCGATAATCTCAGGAACTACTGAACCGATTTTGAAAATTCTTTCACTAATAGGAAGCTACTTTACTCCTGAGTGCTATAGGCTACTTTTTATCCCGGGAAAATATTTTTGTCCCGGAAAAACTTTTTCACGCGGGCGGAGCCGCGAGCACTACTAGTAAACTGATAAAATGCTACGTTTGAAACTTGGTCTAGTATATTGCCAAATAAAAAATAAACATGCTATACTAATGCTAAATTTTGTTTGGGTATTTTAAGCCCTATTTGTCTTTAGACAAGACTTAATTGCTATTAGTGCAAGACGGATGTTGGCTGCTTCACTTGCTCGCCAAGTCACGGAAAATGTCGGGCTTTCTATTCATGTCTCTTGTACAAGGATTGATGATCTGATTCCACAAATGACGAGAGAAACTACTTAGACATAGTTTTGGACGATATATCTATAATATATTTTACCTTAACCGAAGATAAAACAAATTTTCTTAAATGAAAATATAATCTAACCAATCATTTATACCTTCCTATAAAAGTAGGTATAAATGTGGTAATATTACTTTGGAACCATAAACGTTGCGAATTTCTGGACAATACATTTTATCACAATTAAAATATTTAGGCGAACTACAATTATAATATTTCAAAATATTTGTTGTATTATATATAATAAATATAAAAATAATTTTGTAAGTAACGCAAAACATTTGCGCGCGACTGTATTCGGATGCATAAGTGCGCACCTTTCAAGCGGCACAGAACGCCCAATGATGGGCGTTGGTACTCGAAAACTGTACACACTATAGTCTACACCAACCAGAGGTCAACGAACCGAACGTACATAGTTCATACACAAAGTTCACTAATTCCGAGATGGCTAGCGAATTATGACGAATGAACAGAGTTAATACAGTTATATTCCCAGACGATAAGAGAATGACTAATGGATTACAGGCTGTCTCATTTGGAAAAAGTTAAGGTTTTCAACAAAACTGTTGGTTCGTACAATTTTGGAAATAGTACTGAAAATTGGGGCTTTTTTATATAAGCTCGGCATAGTAACTGCACTTCACTTGATGGTAAGGACAGTGCAGTCCAAATAGTCAATCGAATGGCATTGGACGATTATACCATACCATTCGACACAATTCAAATAGGTTTCTCTCGTAGTTTTGCCTATGATAAAGTTCTTTCTCTGAATACCTTCTTTGCACTTTTTTGAGATAAAGGGTTCCTTTAAGACTTTACGAAGTTACGTGTATATTGTTTATCATTTTCATTCATTTTAACGTTGAAGAAAAACATCATGGGGGAATCTGCATACTTGAGAATTCTCTAAATATAATTTCCATGGTATGTAAAGTCTGCCAACCCGCACTAGGCCAGCGTGGTGGACCAAGGCCTAAACCCTCTCAGTAGTAGAGGAGGCCCGTGCCCAGCAGTGGGACAATATATAATACAAGGCTGGTATTTAATACACTTTGCCTATATTTATCGGTTTTAGATTTCCATTACTCTCAGTTGATCAATCTCTATAAATAACAGCACTTTGTCGAGCGACATTTTAAAACAAGAGCCATTGTTTATTTGTACACAGTACCCCTAGCACTAATTCACTCATTACAGTATAGTGTTTGTATTATACTCGTATCGAGTAAGATAACGACAACTGCTGCCATTTTCCATATATTCTGACATATGCTTGCCTATGGTTACGCTGATACGCAAAGCCTTCAATGTTCCGCAGTTTTACAGCTGACATTTGTTATTTTTTATTTTTTTAGTAGAACCTTATGCGTAGGAAGGACAAACGATTTTCGTGACATTGACAGGTGACGTCATGGCTAAAACCAGCCACAGGAACATCCAGAGGTTAAAAATTCGAAATTTACATGCGCGCAATGTTCGCACTGCCGTATTTCAGTTCCAAATACGCTCACCGGGGCGCTGTCCAAATTTCCATACAAAAATTGACTAAAACGAAACTATTACGTTAACGATACGACATTGTGTAAATTCGTGCTAAGGGTACATGTAATACAACAATATATTCTTTATACATGAATGTATGACGGATCGAAAGCTTTTACTGCGGCGATCAAACAAAAACCTGAGCATTACGCACCGCCGCGCCGCGGTCTGCGTTACGAATACACACACACACACTCACTCACGCCCATTATTCCCGAAGGGGTAGGCAGAGGCGCAACTAGTGCACCCACTTTTCACCGTTATTCCGTCCCATGATGTGATAGGGGGCGAACCTATCGCCATGTCGGGCACATATTCCAGACTCCGAGCTGATATTGAATAGAAAACTCAATATCACTTTGCCCGACCCGGGAATAGAACCCGAGACCTCAGTATTGCAGTCGTACCATAATACGACTACGCCACCGAGGCAGTGCGTTACGAATATTTACAATATACGCGAAATAAATACATCATAGCATCAAAATGTAGTATGATGAGTATATAATTAATTTGGTCGATGAATAGTAACCGAAAAACTATTGTTTTTTGTATATTTTTATTATACTTTAGTGATAAAGCATGGCGCTCGCCTTACGCTAAGCGATACGACGGCCATAAACACTTGTCACAATTTACCTTGACCTATGTCACAACTCACTAGGTACTAGCAGAGGTGTGACCACGGGTTGTGACAGTGGGATTCGTTTTACGTTTTGTCGGTTTATTCAATACCCATGGTTTTTTTTTACTTTTTTCTCTTGATTTCATATAATGTAAGGAAATCTATCTTAGGTTATAAATTTCGTAGGGATAGGATTGCTTTTAACTGAGATATGTTACCTTAAGTAAAATTTGTCACATCCCTTCTAGGTCTCCCCTACGCCTACTGCCATCTAGTGAGCGTTATAGTACAACTGTACGCCCTCAACGCTCAAGGTCATTCGCGGCACTTAAAGTCTTAACAGTCTTAAGTAGGTACATTTATGGTTTTCAGATTATTCCTTATTTCTTGCCAAATTGCATGATTCTAGGTCAACGGGATACAACGGATATATAACGGCCCTATAGGTTTTGAATCCCTTGCGAAATCGCAAAATATGCGTCATAAACGGTCATATCTTTTGATTGCGTTGATTTAAAAGATTTTTTGCAGCTGAAAGAGACTGTAGACCCAAGTGCTTGATTTTTTCCCGTGATGGACGGCAGCGTAGCGGTTAGCTCTCACGCTGCCTTGGACGCCGAGGGCGTCCTTCAGTGTACGGGGGCTTCTGACCCCCCCCAACGACAGGAGACGGACCGCAACAGCGGTACGCGCAGGGGCGGTTGCGGACGACAACTTAGACGTGAGTCGGAGGAAGCCCGCAGCCGTCCCTAATGCGCCGAAGATGGCCACCGCGGAGTTTTAGTTGGTATGCCGTGCGGTGTACATAGGTTAGGGACTCGGCCCGGCGGTCGCCCGACGTTTTCCATCTCTCCGGGCGGCTCAACGTCGGGTCGTAAGGCACGGTGAACCCAACATAACCGCTCAGTCGTTCCCCTTGAACACTGGGCGGTAGTAATAATTCACTTTCTCCGCGTAAACAAAAAAAAAAAATTGCTTGATATTTTCAACATGATATCTCTCCGCATTCCTGAGAAAAGGGTCTTGACAGACAGATGGACAATTAGACAGACGAATAACAAAGTGATCCAATAAGGGTTCCTTTTTCTTTTTAAGGTATAGTCAGCAGCATAAATATCTGTTCAAAATTTCAAATCGCCTATATACGCGTTAAGTTAAACTGAAAAAAAAATGTTCGTGTGAAATAAAGCAAATCCCTTTTATTTTATTTTTGTGAAGAGAAAAAAATACTAGGAAGAACACAAAAGTATGTAGACAATTTGAAATTTTACATTTTTTCAGCTAATTATGCTGACTCTACGTAAACCTAAAAAAGTATTGTTATCAAAACAAAAGTGACCTATTTCCAAGTCCATTTTGAGACAGACGTCAATACTCCCGAATTTCAACGCATATTGCATCCGTAAGCGTATTGCAGGAAACCCTAGTTTATACAAAACCTTGAGATTCGTTTGCCAGCGTAAACCGTTGAAAAATAATATGTTGTTACCAAACATCTCTTTGTGTATTCTAACGCAACCACCTGGCCAGTCTGAAATAGCTGTTATTTCCTAAACACGCGGCCAAGATGGGATCGACTCGTTTCCTCGCCTACGCAAATATCATACGTATGAATGGATTAAAACATAACATATATAATATATAATACCAGCTTTGTGTTATACTGCTCACTGCTAAGCACGGACCTATTCTACTGAGAAGGTTTAGGCCTTTGTCCACTACGCTGGACTAGTGAGGTGCAGACTTCACATACAAGTTTTTGAGTATTCTCAGGTACATAGGTTTGCTTGCGATGTTTTCTTTAACTCTAAAGCTATTATAATTGATAAACAGTACACATAGCTACGCCAAGTCAGTATGTACTTCGGTTTCGAACCAGCGGACATCTCTCGACAAACCGTTCCATTCCCAAGTAGGCTATCGTGAACTTGATTTCCGTTTGAACATACAATATGTAATTATATCAGTACTGAACATTGTTATGCCAAAATTACAAGTTATTTCATAAATAGACAAGGAATTGTTTACGTTGATACAGGATTTACGAAAACTGACGTCAGCAAACGGAGAAACACAACTTTGCACGAATATTATAATACGGAGCGACAGGGACTTGTTTTTTATTCGAGTGAATGACTACACCTGCTCTACTGATGGTAAACACCTTGACTGGCGATAGCAGAAGATGAACGCAGAACTTAGAGTTACAATATGACCTGCATCATAAGTAATTTGCACTCTGCAGAGAGCTGTGCTTATAATCCTAACACAGTAGACGTTAATGTTCACATGACGTCGGGAACTACTCAAATATTATAAAACAAAGTCTCCCGACACTTCTGTCTCTCTGTCTGAACTATAAACTCAAAAACTACCAAACGGATATCCATGAAATTCACCGGGAAAATATGTAGCGGTATATAGCGATACATTGAGGATTGAGACTGTCTACTGACTTGAGATAATTACCCACACGAAACAATCATGCCGGTTTCGAAATATAACCATATTTACCAAGTTCAAGTTCCGCCTCAGCATCCTCGGAGATGGTCTCCATGACCCGGTCTGCGCATGAGTCGAGTTCACGCGCCGGCGTGCAACGCGCGCGCACCGCACGCCGCGCGCACTCGGCGCACGCGGCGTGCGACAACGTGCCGCCCTACGACGTCCCTCGCAAACACTCACACCCCCACTCTGTACACACACTGAGTGGATATCACATCTGTCTGTTTGTGCATTTTTCACTCACTAATTCTGATATCGCTTCTGTTTTGTGGGTTATTGAATGTCACATTTAGCAGGGTCACTTATTTTTTATGTTAGTGTCCAGTGTCCACTCACACTGACATATTATGTTTACTGGCAATTTTATTATTTATTTTAATTACGTTTATTTTATAAACACCCCTATGTTACAAACCGACACTTATAAAAAATGCTCTGAATAGATTTAAGAAAGTTATTTTGTCGCATAATTATTAAATATATTTTTTATCGACTTTCATAAAGAAAAAATCGAACGCAAGTAAGTTCTAGTTACATTTTATTATCACTTATAATAAAAAAAAGCATATTCAAAAAAGATTACTCACGCGTTAAAGTATTAATAAAGTTTTCAAGTGTTTAAATTCAATCATTTATAGACACAGACATTTAATTAAACATTCAGTACGCCTTCTGACCCACTTTAAGTGGAATTTCAGAATATCCCATCCAATCCCGAATCCACTGTGCAAAAGCAGCCTCTCTATCCGAAAGCCAGATAAATATCCGATTCCGATTTTTATTCGAAAATTAAGCAGAGAATTCATAGATGTGAGAAATTTTAAGAGAACAATTTATATAAACATCTGCTTTTCGATACCTATCAATTACATATAAAATTAATGTTATGAGATATGACACTTTTTTTTAAATATTTTGAGCAATTTTGCATTCTTTTTATTTTACTGAAAGAAAATGTTCGCTTAGGTATTGGAATTTTGTATAATATTACTAATGCAGTTTACTTTGCAGTAAATTATTGCACAAAATATTGTTTTAACAAAATAATATTATAAATTTATTACAACTGAGTAATCCTACTAATATTATAAAGGCGAAAGTATGTAAGAATGTATGGATGTTTTTTTTTTTTTTTTTTTTTTAAATGCCATCTTCGGCGCATTAGGGACGGCTGCGGGCTTCCTCCGACTCACGTCTAAGTTGTCGTCCGCAACCGCCCCTGCACGTACCGCTATTGCGGTCCTTTTCCTTTTGCGGGGGCTCAGAAGCCCCCGAAACACCGTACCGTGTCCGCCTTTTGGTGTCCGAGGCAGCGTGAGACACGCTGCCTCGGACATGTCCATCACGGGGGTCACAGAAGTTGGCTAGACTAATGGGTGGGCGGCACGTCCCGCCCACCCGTGACCCCCGGAGGCCCCTATTAGTCGCCTTTTACGACAGGCAGGGGATACCGTGGTGGAATTCTCCAAACGCCCCCAATCCACAGGGCGGATGTATGGATGTTTGGATGTATGGATGTAAGGATGTTTGTTCCTCTTTCACGCAAAAACTACTTAACGGATTTCGATGAAATTTGGCACATGGGTATATCATGTCCTGGATTAACACATAGGCTACTTTTTATCCCGGGAAAACATATAACGGGACTTTTATCCCGGAAAAACTTTTTAAAGCGGGCGGAGCCGCGGGCAAATGCTAGTGAATAATACTTTGTGCTATGACCCGATTTATCGATATAGTTTTTTTTAAAAGAATGTAGTCTGGTTATTAAAAAACAACACATCAATGAATGAATCAATGAATCCTTTATTTGCGAAAAAGTTGGTACAAATTTATTGACATGCAAATTTTTTAATGTGCATAATAATGAAAATAATTAATTTGTTAAGGGAATGCATTATTTATAATATTTTTTAAAATAATGATTAGAATTAATTGGCGTTAACATGAGTTTGGTATCTATCTCATAATAGTTAATAGTTAACAGATAAATATTTTGATATCGATCGATAAAACATAATGTCCGGATATTGGTATCGTTAACGTTTAACTTTGAATTTAAGACTTGGCTAAATAGCTATAACTATATTAGAACATTAATAATCTTCTAAATTTTTTAACTACCTCGGTGGCATAGTTGTATAACGGTACGACTGCAATCCCGAGGCCTCGGGTTCGATCCCCGGGTCGGGCATAGTGATATTCGATTTTTCTATTCAGTATCTCCCGGAGTCTGGAATTTGTGCCCGATATGGCGATAGGCGCCTTCCCTATCACATCATGGGGCGGAATACGCACGGCGAATAGTGGGTGCACTTAGGTGCGCCTCTGCCTACCCCTTCGGTGATAAAATGGCATGAGTGTGTGTGTTCAAAATATTTTCATTATGTGCTGCAAATATTTTTAGGAACTAATATCGTCTACTTGCTTCTAAAATGTGATATCTTGAAAATTAGAATATTGGAGTAATATTTTCCTTTACAAAAATTTTGAAAAGTCGAAACTAAATTTACTTTTAAATTCGCTATTATGTCAAAATTCCGGTGTGTTAAGCTTGCTATATCCTAGTCACCAAGAAAATAAAAATATTGTCGTTGGAAACCTTCATTCCATCAATCTTCACGAGTATTATTTTTGTTACTGCAAAGAAAACTCAAAAGTAAATAAGAAATGGACCTTTAGAATTTAGTGAGACATTGTGTGATCATGTTCTTTAGGGTCGCACTAGGATACTATCAGATTATGAGACACAACTTCCAAACGTTCAACAATAACTCAAAGCATTTTACATTATCGTCTGGCTACTGAAAACATGTTCTAAAAAGTCTAAGGTCAAGCCATTGAACTTGAATTTGATACATATCAGATAAGGCCTTGTGCAAATATGTCTATTAAACTTTAAAATATCCCCAATCCTTGGCATCGATGCATGTATTCAGAGAACACTAGAAAATTCTGAGTTATTCGCGATACTTACTTACAAAGTAAGATTAGTGAGACCGTCATAAATGTATGTAAGAGGAATTATGAGCCGGGTTTTGTGTAGAAACGCCGAAAACTACATAGAAACTACATAGAAGTATGTGCGAGCTTGATTGAAACTTAAATTTTACGAGTTGTCAGTTTTGTTAACGACCATGTAGTAGAAACAAATTATGGGTTTTGTGACAATAAACAATATGTGTTTTGATTAAATAAACAACACTAATGAGAGGAATTAAGAACGGGAGAACACAGCCAACAAAAACTCGTTGAAAGAGTTAATTAATTAAGAGAAAATGTCGAACAAAATGCCGTGAGTCGGGACATCGTAACAAAACATTAAACAAGTGAATTTTATTTGTTTACGTCAAGATTTGTACGATTCTCAGCAGTTGTTTTAATGATGTTTACAATTTTTTTCTTTAAATATACCTACATTATTTCTACCCATACTAATATAATAAAAGCTAAAGCACTGAATTTCATTGAAATTTGGTACGAAGAAACTTTAAACTCTAAGGACATAGGATACGAACTGTATTCTATGCATGCGAAAACGCCTGAAAAACCTAGATATTTTGAAAAAGAAAGGACAAAAAAGCTTTTGAAGGATGAGAAAACGGATCTGGATTAATGGTGCAGATAAACGTGTAACGCCAGCGCTAAATAAATTGCAAGTTGAGGCCAAGACAGGAGAATGATGATTTAAAAAGAAAAAGAGGGTAGGTACGCATGAGTATTTTAAATTGGAAACTCAGTTATAAATTACTATACGTTTGCTCGCGACTCCGCCCGCCTGAAAAAGTTTTTCCGATATAAAAGTCCCGGTTTATATTTTCTCAAGTTAAGAAGTAGCCTATGTTATTCGCTGGTAATGCAGCTTTATATTAATGATTTTTTTTTTTGTTAAATCGGTCCAGTAGTGTTTGAGTCTATTCGTTACAAACATACGAATCTTTCCCCTTTATAATATTATTGTAGATATAGACGTTCATACATTTTTTAATTGCATTCCACATATCTGAGATGCCTTGTTTCACGAAGAATTCATTCATGATATTTTAAAGGACCAATGAAGTGTTTAGACTTAGTGGTTAAAATGACCAGGGTAGTATAACATCGATAATATTTTTCAATAGATACATTTGCCGAGAGCTAGGCAGTGAATCCTTGTAACCGATGCGTCAGTATAGGCAACGTGCACGTCGTGTCGTAAGCTCTGCCGTCTATTGACGCAATATGAATCTTTCAGTCCATCGATACTTGGCGTTGACGTAAAATATTTATATTAAAATAAAAACTTTTTAACAAAAAATAAACCGACTTCAAAACCACTACAAATCAAAAAATAATTAAAATTTGTATTCGCTTAGTATACGCGCATATTTGGAGTCGGTGCCTAATTGAAATTGAACAATGTTTTCGTATCCATGTTTGTGTATTTCCTTAGCTTAGCTGGCAATTTAAATTAGGCATCGACTCCAAATATACGTATATACTAAGCGAATACAAATTTTAATTATTTTTGATTTGTAGTGGTTTTGAAGTCGGTTTATTTTTTGTTAAAAAGTTTTTATTTATTGCTGTTTAGTTAGTTAATTAAGCAAAAGTGTAAACAATAGATCATAGATATACGATTGCAGCATTCGCAAGTCATCTGCTGTTAGTTATTGAAGAGTTCCATTGTGTATCTCCGAAGATCTTCATCAGATCTTCATAAATTATAATTATAAACCTTCCCTGAAAAATATACATTACAAATATCGAAAACCACATCCAAATCGGATCAGCAGTTTTTGAGAAACACGCGGCCATACAAATTTACATACATACGGATCGAATACAGAACCTCCTTTTTGAAGTCGGTTAAAAAAATGACAATATATGATATGTTTTTGTCATGGTATTGTGGGAATAAATGTTTTGTAGGGTATTTATATTTTGTATTTGAAAAATAACATTTAATTTGTTAATAATGTATTCCTGTGTATTAGGATGCTCTAAAACATAAAAGTAAATCAAATGGTGTAAAGTTTTATAACGTTCCCAAGAATAGTACCTAAGTACTTACATTTCACGGTTATGATAAAAGGGACAAAAATTCCAAAATTCTGTGTGAAACATACATAATTATGAGCTCCAAAGCATTTAAAAGTATCTCATTACGTAATTTATAAAAATAAACAAGTTTTGAAGATAATATTCAATACAAACAAATATGTAATTAAGGGAACATAACCTCATAATTTTGATTCAATAATATCAAAATTACTAGCTTCCATCTAAAAAAAGCCACACTGGGTATTAATGACAATCGGCCGGACCCCATATTTTATCATTTTTGTCATATTAATAGACTATTGGTAAATAAATTATACGCACTAAAAGTTTTTTTTTATCCACGTGTGGCTCTTACGTCGATTTTGTGCTGCCACCTATAGTTTGTGCACGTTCCCTATAACCGATGTCGCTATAACCAGTTTCTACTGTGTTTCAACCTGGTGGTCAGTGAAGCTATTTTAACCTATTCTAGTTACCAAAATGCAGTATTATTTACGCGATCGTAAATATTTCACGAGAGTCAATAAAACAGATCGGTGAATCGAACGCCAAAGCAATGCAATAACTCATTATTAGAATATGGCTCACGTCTAAATTTGCCATTTCCTTTTCACTTCTTGTTCAATGGTTAACATGGCAAAACTTTCATTGTAAAATTTATACAACATATTTTCATTGTGGTTTTAGATAATTATTATATCTACTTCACTTTACTTGTACATACACTTGCACGAAAACTTTAAATATCAATATTTGGACAAAACGGTGTGTACTTTCTCCTACATTTTGCTATATAACTACGTTTGGGTATATCAGGCGGTAAATCACCCAAACACGTTAGTCCGCCAAGCATCGATATACACTCCAGTCGACCGCGCTAAATGGAGACGACCGCGTTCAGTCCTAACCGATCCAGAGATATCACTCTGGCCATTGGCAGTAAAAACGAGTTTTGAAAACTCCTACACACAAAACGACAGCAGTACCGTCCACGCCGTCGAGGACCTCGCCGCGTTCCCCGTAGTCCCCTCCTCCCCCCCCCCCCCCCGACCTCCCTAACAGTTCCGGCCCGCATGCCGACGAAATAAACGGATAGGATTAGGTTAAACACCAGTCTTCCCCACTAATCGTTGATGTCTCATCCTCTCCCAGTGACCGTCCTGAGCCGAGGTTCGTAACCCGTTAGTGCGTTGCACTCAGCATGGTCACTTAAATTGAAGGGTTACAAGCGCCTTAATCGCTCACCCTAAAGTCCAGTGTGGCTAGAAAAGTCGACTCGCGTCAGGCTACTGGCAGTGATAGACAGTTAAAAAAAAACTTTTGGATTTGATGTTTTTAGTTTCATCAGTTAAGCATCCAAGGAATAAGCACAATGGAGTCAATCTCCATCTATATGCGATTAAATTTCGTCCATTTACTTTATTAGGCGACGCGCAAACGCTATTGACTTATAGCAGAAAACTACTACTATGAAACTGACAGATACTGAAATTGCTGAAAGAGATTCCGAATAGTGTAATGTTTCGGCAACAAGTTGACAACGTCTGCACACTACCTTAGAAATCTATCATAAAGGGTCATGTTTTAAAAAATAAAATGTTTTGCAAACGATTCTAAATTCGAAAATGTATAAATGGAATTCACACACGATTAATATATATTCTGTGCCACTTCTGAACGAAACCGGAAGCTGTTACACTCGGCAAGCTTCGAGCAATACATCTCAATGTTTTATTGTTACAAAACTTTACGAAACAAGTGTGTGAGTTGTTTCCACTTTCAATATATTTGGATGTACACTTCATTCGATCATATAGGCTCAAATTATATTGTTCGGAATACTTATAAGTTGTCGCACACTTCGTTCCAGTACCAGATTTCTTAAAATAATGTATTGAAATTTGAAATAAGAACAAGTAATGCGCATAGCTTTATAAATTAATATGATTGTTAAGTAAGTGATATTAAAAATTATACCGAGACGTGCCATACTCTAACAAATTAAACGAAGTGTTCCGTACGCAAACAAGGAAAATTCAGTTTTTCTCATAGAATTAACGAGAGCGTGCCTAAGATTCTAATAATATATTCCAAAACTTACATAATATTATCGAATAAATTAATATAGTTAGTAATAGCATGATAATATGCCATATTAAATTAATCAGAAAGTATTAAGTGTACGGTTTTTTTATTCAGTGATTAGTTACTAACACCAATTAATAATAATTACAATTATAATTCAAGTATACCCTAATTTTGAAACAATCTTACATTTAGTATATAAACGTATGCTACAAATTCATTGTTTCTATGTTTAATTTTACAAATTATTACCACAAAATGTATACATGGCTGACTCTGTTTTTCACAAAAGCTGCTTATAAAAATTCGCAATTCTGTAGAATTGATGATGTCTATTATTCCTCCCTTTCCTCCGAGCATGTTAAAATTACCTTTACACCCTATTTTCAAATTTCAAAGCAATATTATTTCGTTCTAACCGCTCTACTTAGAAACGTGACTTAACTTTAATAAACAGTGGTCTGTTTTTGTAATTTGTACCATTGATTTTTTTATAAATCAATGAATTTGGATACAACAAAATAGCCATATATTTTTTTTTATGCAACAAAAAGTAATATTAAGGTGGCTTTTGGAGAGATATTAAAATCAATTACATTTTCGAGAAATAATCAGGTCAAAAAAGGCTTTTGATGATGATTAAAATTTAGTGATGGGACAGTAAATGACGTAATTAATTTGGACATAATTATTTCAGTTCTCTGCGTTTACATTATTAAAAAAACTTATCGTCAAATATGATTTTTAATCCTCGCCCGAGACTTATACCATGTTCAGAGAACGAAGGAATAAAATGTAATCAAATACTATGCTCTCTTTTCATTTATTTATCTCTACTGTAATCAGATTAAAAATGTGCCCAAAAGATTCGATTATTTGTATACATTATATGTATCCTACACTGAATATAATATACTATAACCAATGTTGATTGATATACGTATGACTAGCTCTTACATTAGAGTATAGCGTGAACTCGTCAACTTTAATTGACGACGAGTGTAACCGATCAAAGCCACCTCCGCGCTAGATAAATTGTACTCAATTGTCGCGAAGGCCTTATTAACTGCTCTACTATCGATTGGACTGGCTCTACTTACTAGAGGAAATATTTTGGACTTGTGAATGAACAATGGTGGTAGGACTCTCATATTTATGAGTCCGTCTGGGTGCCACCGCAATGTCTATTTCTACCGCCAAGCAGCAGTGTGCTCGCGCTGTTGTGTTTCGGTTTGAAGGATATTGTGGCTAGTGTAACTACTGGACATAATGAGACTTAACATCTCATGTCTCAGGATGACGAGCGCAGTGGAAAGTCCCGCAGTATTTTGTTACACAAGGTGCTGGGTGGTGTTGCTACTGTTTATGGGTGGTCGTATCGCTTATCATCAGGCGAACGGCATGCTCGTCTCGTGATTCAATGCCATAAAAAAAGAGATAAGTAAATTGCCGTTACAGAGCTTAATTTTCTGAACCGATTGTAAAATTAAGTGCCCTAGAACGTAAGAGAAAGAATATCGTAGAATAAACAGCATCCTATGATATCCTACTATCCTACTAATATTATAAAGGCGAAAGTTTGTAAGAATGTATGGATGTTTGGATGTATGGATGTAAGGATGTTTGTTCCTCTTTCACGCAAAAATTACTGAACGGATTTCGATGAAATTTGGCACACGGGTAGATCATGTCCTGGATTAACACATAAGCTACTTTTTATCCCGGGAAAATATAAACCGGGACTTTTATCCCGGAAAAACTTTTTAATGCGGGCGGAGCCGCGGGCAAAAGCTAGTTTTTTATAAAAACCCTGAACAAAATATGAATAAAATTCATTTACATAAATTTCAAATTAATTTGGTCACATTTTTTCGTAATTAATTTATTATCTTTCTAAACTTTAGGGACAAAAATCTGTATTAAACAATTAAAACCAAGCCTGTATCTATACAGTAGTTTCTGAGACCACGTGTGGTAAGTATTCAAAAGTATTATGAACTAGTAGTGCTCGCGGCTCCGCCCGCGTGAAGAAGTTTTTTCGGGACAAAAATATTTTCCTGTGATAAAAAGTAGCCTATAGCACTCAGGAGCTATGTAGCTTCCTATTAGTGAAAGAATTTTCAAAATCGGTTCAGTAGTTCCTGAGATTAGCGCGTTCAAACAAACAAACTCTTCAGCTTTATAATATTAGTATAGATAATACTGTAAACAATACAAGCTACATATTTTGTAATTAGTTTAAATATTTAGTAATTAAGATCGCCTATTCTGTGTGTCTGGACTAAAGCTTATTTTTAACCGACTTCCAAAAAATCTCAATTTATGTGTTTGTATGTTTTTTGTATATGTACATTAATTTCCCTATAAATTGTGAGCATAACTCCGTGATGCCTTTTTATACTAGGCTAAGAATTTGTTGATTTCAGGTCTCCTGGATTTTGGAACTTTAATTGACTGTAAATTGTAATTTGTACTTCAAACGTGGTAACAGAACAGTTATATTATTGTACAGATAAATGAAATGCAAGTGTCAATTAATTCTTGAAATCGACGAGGAATTGTTTTTGTTTGGTAATAACATGCAGCTATAAACTTTACATTTAATTGCCTAAGGAATAAAAACATTTGTATATCTGCGTTTATAAATAGTTTGTAATGTAGATATGAACTAGTGATTTCGATATTGAATTGAATATATAATTCTATAGTGAAAATATTTTCCTATAAATTTTTGAGGAAGGAAAAATGTACGTTATAAATTCAGCTGCACACACTTTCTAACAAAATATTGACATAATTTTTATTTTATTTTTAAATTTTAATCCTACAACACTAAACTCTATACTCCACATACAGTTTTTAACGTTAACACCTTTATCACGAAATTTTCACAAAACACGTTTTTTACGAGACACGGGAACCAAAGGAAGACCGGACGACCGCCTCAGATCGTTTCATACGCGCCACTGAAAAATACCGCACGTGGCCAATATACTCCATAATATAAACGCTTTAACGCCACGCTAACGCAAAACAAATTATACCACAAACGCACGACAATAAGCGTTAATTTTCAATGGAGTTTGAGGTGTGCTGTATGGTAAAAAGCTTGGTGTATGTGTAGGTAAGTTTGGAAAAGCTCATGGTAAATAAATGGACTTCGCGAAGGTCGTATCTAGTTAAAGCGGATTTTCTGTTCGCGTTAATTTGAGTCAATGTATGTAGTAGACTTCAATGCAGTACTTATTCAGTGGGGCTAGGATGTGAAAAGAAAGCACGATGCGTCTCCGCTTCGTTTTATTGTGATTGGTTGAGAGACTGACGTATCGGTCTCTCGATCAATCACAAACATCAAAATACCGATACGTCAGTCACTCAACCAATCACAATAAAACGAAGCGGAGACGCATCGTGCTTTCTTTTCACATCCTAACCCCACAGATTTGTGTATTCATGTTTCTCAGGTTGGCACTCTTAAAAAACTGACGTGGACTAGTTTACGGCCAGTGTTTCATTAATAGTCAAAGTTAATGCTACTTTTGCCTAAATAAAAACGTTTTTTATGGCAACTCTGGCTTTTACTTTAGCTACTCATTTTGCTGGCTGTTATTTTCAAATGTCAAGTATCGAATCATTTCCTACTTCTTTATTAAGGTGAGAGCACATTGAAATGAAAAAAAATGAAATCCTCCTAGGCAGTTTCGGCCACGGCGGCCAATCTCAACGGAGATCAGCCAGGTACGCAGGAGATATTATAGTGCACAAGTGTGTGCGCAATACACAGGTGCACTCGCTATTCCTTCACTCTCATAGTCCGGTGAGACGGCAATCCGACATGACCGGAGAGAGATCAGGCGCAGGACCAACGGCTTTACGTGCTTTCCGAGGCACGGGGGTATCACACCGCCAACTTCCTGTATCCGAGCTGCGACTGAGTGAATTTTAAGATGGAAAAACCCAGTCACAATTTTTTTTTTTTGGCTCGACCCGGGATTCGAACCCAGGACCTCAGCGCGCAAATCGTACTCGTAATGCGTACGCAATACCACTACGCCACCGAGGCAGTCGAGAGAGCACATTACAGTGATATTGATAAAAAATATGTTCATGATTTAGGTACATGCAACCATTATATTGCTCACTAGACTTCTGACCGCGGCTCCGCCCGTGTGAATGTTTTTTCCGGGATAAAAGTCCCGCTTTATATCTCCCCTAGATCAAAGGTAGTCTATGTTACTCGCTGATATTGTAGCTTTATATTGGTGAAAGAATTTGTCAAATCGGTCCAGTAGTTTCGGAGCCTATTCAATGCAAACAAACAAACAATCAAAGCTTTCCTCTTTATAATATTTGTTTATTTTCGAGAACCAACAGATAATAGCTTAATAACTATAGAGAGTAACAATTGACAACATTTCATTTTTCAACATACTCGAATGTTTATACTATATGATACTTGATCTAAAATTAAATTATTATTTATGTTCTCCAAAATTACCTATTAAAAAAAATATTTAAAAATGTAGTCTTATTCAGAATTTTTGTTCTAGGCACGTTTAGATTTTGAAATGTTGTCAATTGAGGTCTTAATAATAGCCCCCTATCACATCATGGGACGGAATGTCGGCGAAAAGTGGGTGCACTAGTTGCGCCTCTGCCTACCCCTTCGGGGATAACAGGCGTGAGTGTATATGTATGTATTTAAAAATGTAGTCTTATTCAGAATTTTTGTTCTAGGCACGTTTAGATTTTGAAATGTTGTCAATTGAGGTTTTAATAACAGGTTCCCACGACTAAAACGACGTATTAAATACATCGAATGTGAGCAGTTACATTTCGCCGTTAATTATAACATTTATAATTATAGAAAATAAAAAATAATCTGTACACAATAGCAAATTTCATAAAGGTTTGTTGTCGCATGTATTATAGAAATCTTTGTTTAAATGTTGCCGTGCTGTGTTGATATTAGTACAAAAAATATCGATATCCATGCGCTTGCTTAGCATGTTGAAGTTGTCACTTGCTCGCCACAAAAAGGAGTTCTGCCTATAATTAGTTACTGCCACAGGAAGATACAACGATAGGTTTAGATTCCCTGTAGGTAGATTCCTTTATTAGTAGGTATAAATTCCCTGTGCTACAAAGTGGGCGATAAAGTTAGCAATTAGTGACTAGTTTATGCTGGGAAGTTTAAAAAATCCTGTGGTATGACTTCGTACAGGTAATGAATATATTATGACACGCATGGTCTTTATGATGAGCAACTATCAACATTACTATACACTGACTTCACATAATTGATTATCAAACTTGTACAAAAAGCCCTCAATTTACGAGCCTGTAAAAATATACTTTATTTTATGTTGATTAAGGTCGCCATTCGTGCACATTTACGTATGTAAAAAAATTGCGTTTGGCTAGTTGTATGAACGCCAGGGTACGGCCGAAAGTCAAAATAAGTGCCGCACTGTCTGAAATTGCGAAAAGTAAAAGAATACCTTTTAGCTATGATTCCACAGAACGCGGCAGACGGCAACGGCAGACGGCAACAGCATGTGCCGCGACGGCACACGGCACTACTATGCAGTATTAAATTCCGCACACGACGGTAAATGATGCCCGGCAGGACGTCACCTGCCGCACGTGCTGTTGCCGTCTGCCTTGTTCTGCGGAATCATAGCTTTACAGTTGCCCTCTTACTAGAATGAAAGTCAAACAAACAGACAAAACACAAGAAGCTTTAAATATACACGAATCGAGGCGCGTTCTAAAACAATTTATGTAAACGTGTTCAGGCCTCGGTATTAAATAATAAAAAATATTCCTAAATCCCAAGCAATAAGGTGTTTTATGCGTTGAATACGAAAGTAAACGGCAAAATCAAATTTGCATTTCGAAGTGTTTTAATGACGCGCGAAAATATGCACGACAAAGTTCGTACGGAGTTGTTGTTTTCGCCGCCCTAACGAGGTCACTTTCAGGATTTGTTTTTTACTCACATTTTAATGTTTTTTTTTATTGCTTCTGAATGATGAGACCAGGAAGCCGCTCGCCTGATGGTAAGCGATAGGATAGCCCATAAACAGTAGCAACACGATACAACACGTTTGATTATAAAGTACTGCGTAGAACTCCACTGCGCTCGTCAACCTAAGACATTAGATATTAAGTCTCATAATACGCAGTAATTACGCTGGCTACGATGTCCTTCAAACAGGAAAAAAACAGTGCATGGACACTGCTGCTTGGCGGCAGAAATAGACACCACGGTGTGTCCCTGCCCAGGCGGCCTTCTCATACGAGAGATATACCAGGAAGTAGTTATTAAGTTATGATTGTAATTTCTGGAGAGATTAAAAGCGGTTTCTGTTGGTGGAAAATACGAACAACTTTTTTATAAGAAAGCATATTTTCAATTGGCATGGGTTGCCAATTGGGTTCTTCAAATCATGGGTTGAGAAAGATACGAGTCCGGGATAAGCAGATGGCACCGACAGCGTTTGTGAACACTGTCAACTAATATTATTCAAAACCAAAAATAAAATATTCAAATTTAAATCTTGTTTCTATCTTTTCAGTTCTTCAATGAATGTAATAAAGAGGGCAGATATTGACGCAGTCGGTTTTTTGTTTTGTTTAAATATTTAATGGTAATCCTACTAATATTATAAAGGCGAAAGCTTGTAAGATTGTCTGGATGTATGGATGTTTGTTACTCTTTCACGCAAAAACTACTGAACGGATTTCGATGAAAATTGGCACACGGGTAGATCATGTCCTGGATTAACACATAGGCTACTTTTTATCCCGGGAAAATATAAAGCGGGAGCCGCGGGCAAAAGCCAGTTAAATCTAAATCTATTTAACTCATGAAACGTCCACGTTTAGTGTAAATAAAGAGCATAGGCATAATTGGCATTTAACTTGCCTGTGCAGTAATGAACATGTGAAATGTCGGTCCGAAATACATAGTTATATAAACAAAAGCACTCGTAATACTATTTATTGTTTATATTGCTAGAGAACTAGTGTTATTACACCGCGGTTAATAATATCATTAGCTTGCCCATACATTTATTACTTTTAGAGTATGTAAACAGGTTACGGCAAAAATACATCCTGATGGAATAAATGGGATTCTAAAAGAAAATGACCATATAATAACATGCCAAATAATAACTTAATCAATTACAAGTACCAACTGAGCCAACTAAAATAATGTTGAAAGTGTTTTTGTTATTTTAGGAATCAACCCAAGTCAATAGTCAGTAGGAAAAATCTAAAAATAACATAGATATATAGGTACTTACAGCTATTTGTTTGGTATAATGATATCGTGGATTTTCGGTGTCTGCAAACTAAGGGCCAGTTTCACAGGATTGAAGTACATTTTATGTGACAGTTATCGTATTAAACAGCTATTAAAATAAATAAAACAAAATACTTTATTCGAGTTATCGTCATAAAATTACTTAAAACGAAGTTCTCAATACAATAATAATTCAAACACAGCCATATTCAAGCAGGAAAAGGACAAAACTGTTATATCGGTCCCTTTTTTATTATATTTTTGTAAATAAGGGACTAGTTTTTAGTCATTTGAAAATGATAACTCAATTTTCTATTTTTTGAATTGTGTCGTTTTCGTTCTAAAGGTGCGTTATGATATTATGTCAAGATACATTCAATTAATAATAATAATGATAACAAAAGTCACTTATATAACTAAAGACATTTTTAAAGGGAGCAAAATCAATGAAAAACGAAAGCCAAAGCAAACAAAAGAAAAAGAAGCCAAGCTCGGGCTGGCAGGAAAGAGATAAAAAAAAGAATTTTATTTTATAAAAATTAATGGGAGGCACGCGTCGCCATCCTCACCGGTGAGGACAGTACAGATCCTAACCTAGCTAACTTACCTAATGTAGATAGAACTAATTTATTTGGGAGCATAGATTACAGGGTGACTTTTGTATTTATACGGCTTATACTTTTATGTATGCTGTTAACGGTAAGCGGTGAAACTGACCCTAAATGTTTTTCCTCCTCCACCTTGCATCGTTTTCCTCAGTGCTGAGGGTCGCGATCCCCTGAACATGGAGTAATCTTTGTCTTCATCAAGTTGTGCCACCTGTGCCTGTCTTTAGCATTGTGAAGCGCAACATGAAGTTTGGTGTTTAAAGTAGAACGGATTTGGTCCGACCATCTGATGGGATTACAGCCTATCGGACGTTTGCCCTCAATTTTACCAGTAACCATCAGCTGTTGAGGTTATGTCTATTCTTTCTGGCTATGTGGCCGTAAAACTCTATTACTCGGCGCAAGCAGATAGTGGAAAGCCTGGTTTTGATTTCAAGATCGGAATGCAGTCCAAGGAATCTGAAGCATTTTCCTCCAGCGCCACATCTCGAAAGCATCTATGCGGTCACGATTAACTTTCTTCAAGGTCCAGGTTTCAAATCCGTAGCTGAATATGGAGAAGACTAAAGAGTTGACCAATTTTATTTTGGTTTTTCTCCGGATGTTGCGATCTTTCCATATTTTGTGTAGCTAAGACATCGCATTCTTGGCCATACCTATACGCATTCTTACTTCTTTCTCACAGGATCCTGTATTCCAGATGACAGAGTTCAGGTAAATAAAATTGTCGACCATTTCGAGAGGCAAAACCTCTGTTAGCTGCAGTTGGTTGGTTTAGTCTATCAACATTAGTAAATGTTTTTAGAAAACAATAATTGGGAGTCCCGACGAATAAGGCAAAGAATGTAAAAAATAACTCGTATAATTTTTTGTCTGTCTGCTCAAATGTTCGATGAATTATTACTACGTACTACTATTCAGTATTCTTTGGTATTACGTCAAAACTACACGTTGGATTTGGATGAAATTTAGCATGTCCTGGCTTAACATATTGGTTACTTTTTATATTGATGATTTGATCACGTGGGAATATTTAAATTTTTTAATCGGATTTTATAGATGGCGCTATAGTTCGCTATGCAGTGTTCAAAGGACTTTAACAGAGGGAAAGGCTTTTCCGCGAGCGAAGCTACGACCAACACCTAGTTTTCAATCAAATTTGTCTAGCTTACACTTCATAACACTAGATAATCCCGACGAATCATAAATAGTATAATAGCTTCAATGGATCATCACCAAATCAGCTGAACAGAATAATCGAATCGCTAAATACACGCAGAATCGATAGTTTATTGATACATTCGAAATGTTCAGCGATTCGGCCACCGAGATATATTTTCCGCGTGCATACAGATGCTGTTCATCTATTCGATACAACTCATGCTTTACACAGCTAATAATGTTATACCCAGCTTTGATATTTCTTATTGTTTAACATTTTACTAGTCTATTTAAAGGTAGGGTTGCATGGAATTTTTACAGATATATTTGATATTTTCAGTTGAATATTGAATGAATTTATAAACGATATCGAATGATTGATGATTAAAGATATGTATAGCTTTATATAACCTACCATAACACATTACAAAAAGAACTGAAATATACTCTCAAAACAACATAAATGTAAGGTTTAAATGCAAGCTCCACTCACAAGGGATTCATCGCTTTTCATTATGGAAACGAAGCACTTAGAACTCCTAAAAGTTAATTCATGAAAGAGGATGTAGAAACGTGATCTATTGTTACCAAAAAAACATATTTCTAGACAAGATAAAAATTAATACACTGGTTATTTTAACGTCTAACGTCAAAAAAAATTATAATTCCTCAGCAATTCTCTCGCCAAACGGGTTGACAGTGTGTCGCTTCTAAAATAGAAACGCTTGTTGTTTACAATTTACATATTATAGTTTCGAGCCGCTTTATGATACAATAAAATATCTTTATGTTTCATGTTGGTCCGCTTTTGTGTAATTTAGACTATCATCAGTGATGCCCAGCGGGTTTTTCATGGATAAAGACCATAAATGCTTCTGGTATTCTGACACATCAACCGTTTGCAAGTAAATTTGCCTATCCTGATGCTACTTTTATTGTAACTTATATTACTAAAATACATGATTCACATTGTAAAACGACTCTTGAAGCAGTTAATTCATTGATTAGCTGTTGTTCTCTTCAAGAAAAAATAGTAACTGATGGCCCATAAGCATCACACAAAACATGACTAAAAGCACTGAGCGCACTCCAGACGCCGACGATGATCGATGTCTATAATAAATCCAAGGTAATGAATGCTATAATATATCTCAGTACGTAACAGTGACGTCATAGGACATGTTCCGCACCCGATTACGTAAGAATTGAAAACGATGAAGATCCCTAAAAAAGGAAAGTGTTTCAAAGGTTTTGAATGGTACCAAAAATATTTTGATAATTTTATAATGATTTCTTACGTTTATGCGAATGATTATGAAAAAGTTATTTTGTCACAGCCAAAATGTCATTGTTGCGCGATAATCATCGGAATAAGGTTGATGAGTGTGCTGTCATCTGAGTACTTGAAGTGGATTAGGGCGGGACACTGGAATTCGTTAAGGAAGGTTTAACTCTAAAGCATATAGGCAATGATAATCGGGACTATATTATGTAGATTACAAGTTGTCTAGTAAAATGTTATTGTGTGACATTCTGAATTTGTATGGATTTTTGGTTGATACAACTAATTCACCTAACGTACTGAAGAATAAGCGGCGATAGCCTAGTTGGGAACGAACTGCCGAGACGAATGTCCACAGGTTCAAAACCCAAGGGCACACACCTCTGACTTTTCTAAAAAAATATGTGTGTATTCTTTATGAATTATCGTTCGCTTTAATGGTGAAGGAAAACATCGTGAGGAAACCTGCATACCTGAGAAGTTCTCTGAATTTCGAGGGTATGTGAAGTCTGCCAACCCGCATTAGGCCAGAGTGGTGGACTAAGGTCTTAATCCTCTCAGTTGTAGAGGGGGACCGTGCTCAACAGTACGCAGTATATAATACAAGGCTGGTTTGGTGTGGTGGTGTGGTGGACTAATGAATAGGCGTGCCTACACTAAATAGAAGAACGCTTGATGATGATAATTAAGAGCTTAATACGGGTACCGTAATAGTTTTGCAAATTAATTGATAACAATATTTAAGAACAAAAGATTACCGTCTCTTCGAACTGATGAGCTTGGATAAACGCACCAACGTATGTTAATAATCCTATGAGATATATTGTGTATATAATTCAAGTCTTTTGTAGAGTTTAACTATACAGCAATTGAAGTACGTAAATCATTTAGTATTTTGAGTAACGTAGGAGTGTTAGCGTTTACAATCGGCTGTGCAGTGTACGATGACGATACATGTTCTGGACTGTGTTAAACAGTCAATAACGATAGTGTTTATCTGTGTGTCGTCACTATTTTATTGTTCTAAACATTCATGCTATTTACAATAGTGTAAATGTTGGAGTAATTCTTCACGATAATAAATTGAAAACTATTTAGTCCTATGATTTCAGACTGAGTACGAGTCCAGACTTTAAAAATATAATAAAAATGAACAGAAATTCCGCTAGTTACTTTTCAAACATATTATTCTTTTATAAGTTCAATTAAATAATATGCCTATATGACGGTTCTTGGCGTGAAAACTACACCATTTTGTATAATGTATAATCAATTCTGGTAAAAGGAAGCTAACTAGAGCTGTGGTCAGCCTCTTATTTAGACAATTTGTTTCTCTTTGTGGGATTCCGCTAGTTTTACCTGCGGCTTTGCCCCCGTTAAGCTGTTTGCGGGGACGAGATTAGATTTGACTTGGCCAGTTTTCATTACATCAGTAATTTTATGAAGTTATTCAACATATATATATATTTAATTCTGATAAAAACTGGCCAAGTCAAATCTAACCTACTTTAAGATCTCACATTTTTAAATAACAGCAACTGTTATAGGTATCCAATAAAGTAAAGAAATAGAGTTTAATACTTGTACATAATGTTATTTTGTTCGTATAAATACATTTTTGGATTTTGCATAAAACTTGGCACTCATTTAGATGTCCATTCTTTTTGCGGCGAAGCCCACAGCCAAGCATAATTTTTGTATTGAACTTGGCTCTCCTTTTTTACATTCATGTTTTTGGTGGGATAAACGTTACTAAAAATTGATACTTTGAAAAAAAAAAACATTAATGCAAACCAAACGTATATTAATTTCTTCTTATAGATTCTTACGTAATAAACATTAAACAGGGGGTCTGGCCTATTCTTATTTTTTTTCTTATAAAAGGGGGAAGGGGGTTCAAAAATTTGCGAAAATTACGTAATAAATAAATGGCCCCTTACGAAATCCCACGATGATTCATTTATCCAAACACTATGACATCTCACAAGCCATTGTTTCACAATTAAAGATATAGTTATGAGCATTGTATAATACCAATCAAGACCACAACTAGAAACAGTCAAGCCAGTAGTAATTACTTCCTCGAACAATGGCAGGAACCTTCCCGTCTGTGATTGTTGCCTAGTTATTGGGGATTTATGTTTAAGATCCGATAAATTTTATGCTTCTGTTTGTTTCACTAAGTTGGAATCGAATAGTTTGCTATAATTTTCATGTTATTTCTCTTAATGCTTTATTTTTTCTTTCCTTTCTCCAATGAACTAGGGAATGTTAATGCTATAGTTTTCATGTAAATGCTTTACTTTTCTTTTCTACAAAGAACGTCAAATAAACTATTTAAATTTGTCTACTATTTAAAAAACCATTTAAAAAAATATAGTCTTGTTATGAAAACAATATTCTTTAAAGTAAGATATAGACGCAGTTTATCATATTTTTGGGTCTAAATATAATCCAATATTATGGACGTAAAATTATTTACTACACCTGAGGGTCCAAAGGTCCAAATAGCTTCAATACGTGCAGGTTGATTCAATTAAATAAAATGCAGATTCTGATTATGCATGGACTTATATATTCAAACAAAAACGAAATAACAAAACAAACAAAAACAAGCGATGAAAAGATACATTATTTTATTCAAATCAATGGCCAATTGGTAATAAAAGAATTCGAAAAGATCTTGGCAAATAATGATAAATAAGAGAATAATATAAAATACATGTAATAAACATACGTAAATAAAGGAAAATATAATAATTGTAATTTTAGCCACATTAAAATTTTTTTTTTCAACAGTATAAGAAATCTCACCTAAAACGGTGATCAAATACTATTTCTGGAACATTTCACAAAAAAAATGTTTAACCATGTCGCCAAACATACGGAAAGTAGAGCGAACACAAACAAGAAAACTCGGATAAACAAACTTGGCTGTTTTCACGAGTGACTGCTTGCAGCTAGGTCTCATTCATAATGGTATAACCTTCTTGATGGCAAGTGCGATGCGTTTTTATTGTCGCGAATAATTTTATGAACATTTCGTATGAGTAGATACTCAATGATTGTTTCCAAAACATGAAGCTTTACAATAAGTACTCAAATCCTACTTAATATTATAAACGCGAAAGTTTGTAAGTATGTATGGATGTATGGATGTTTGTTACTCTTTCACGCAAAAACTTCTGAACGGATTTCGATGAAATTTGGCACACGGGTAGATCATGTCCTGGATTAACACTTAGGTTACATTTTATCCCGGAAAAATAAAAAGCGCGACTTTTATCCCGGAAAAACTTTTAAACGCGGGTGGAGCCGCGGGCAAAATCTAGTATTAAATAAAATGAAATTTCCGTGCTCTTACGTAATTAGTAAACTATATTATAGACCTGCGATGCTCCCTGAAATCTTTTAGGATTTAGAATAAACCTTGCAATAAGACTTGTCGGGTTATAGTTGTGTAAATGATAGATCATTATGCATAAATTCCACATTACATACTTAATAACAAAATCTTTGATTATATTTTTGTTGATTACTGAAAGTCTAATGACATTTTCTCAGAAATCTGTAACAATATTGTTTAAAACGACCCGCGACTACACCACAGTATGAATAAACCTTTACCAAGCAATTTGACTTGTGACAAATCTTCGCAAGTTGTTTCATATGAGCTCGGAGATGTATTAAGATAGTTGTTTGTGGCTTTGTCGCAATATTAATGTGGCTATTCTATATTGTTTATTTTACATGTTTTCTGCTATGTGGACCTTTTTTATTCACATCTAATTTGAAACAAAATTATTTCCGCAACGTAAGTATAAAAAGTGTTGTCTTTAGAAATTCTTGGAGCTGAAATATGTAATCTATTCTACTTATTTAAAACGAGATCAAAACATTATTTGTACTAGGTGTCAGAAATACATAATGCCTCAATTTTTGCCTAGCTGGACTAGCGCTCATGTAAGATCATTCGTTAAGTTAAATGTTCACCCCGCCCTGTGGATTGGGGGCGTTTGGAGAATTCCACCACGGTATCCCCTGCCTGTCGTAAAAGGCGACTAATAGGGGCCTCCGGGGGTCACGGGTGGGCGGGAGGTGCCGCCCACCCATTAGTCTAGCCAACTTCTGTGACCCCCGTGATGGACGGCAGCGTGTCTCACGCTGCCTCGGACACCAAAAGGTGGGCACGGTACGGTGTTACGGGGGCTTCTGAGCCCCCGCAACAACAGGAAAAGGACCGCAACAGCGGTACGCGCAGGGGCGGTTGCGGACGACAACTTAGACGTGAGTCGGACGAAGCCCGCAGCCGTCCCTAATGCGCCGAAGATGGCCATACCAAAAAAAAAAAAAGTTAAATGTTCACCAGGGTGTATTATTAATTTTATCTTGATGTCTATGTCGAATGTCGATTGTTGCGATTTTTGATATTACATTGAATGACGAGACGAGCATGCCGTTCGTCTGATGGTAAGCGACATGACCACCCATAAACAGTAGCAACACCATCCAGCACTTTGAGTTACAAAGTGTGGCATTCCACTGCGCTCGTCATCCTAATAATACGTACTATGAACGAATATCCAGTTTTAGACTTTCAATAATACCGTGAATACTTTTTAAAATTTTGTGTGTAGTTTTATTTTCTCGCTTGCTAACTATTCAACGATACTCAAAATAGCGTCCATTTATTTATTTAAAATATAACATTGTTTTTTTTAGCTGCAGTTGAATGACGAAAGGTACATAGCCCCCGCCAGATGGTAAGCGGTACAACCATACACAGTATCAACACCATACAGGGGGCTTAGGGCAGTATTAATAAATCAATCTCAAGTTTGAGTTACATCTCAAATAGAGATAATGTATGAATAGTTCAATACATTATATCTACTTGAGATGTAACTCAAACTTGAGATTGATCTATTAATACCGCCCTTAGAATGTGAAAAAAAAAACACGATGCGTCACCGCTTCGTTTTAGTGTGATTGGTTGAAAGACTGACGTATTCGGTCTCTCGATCAATCACAAACATCAAAATATCGATACCTCAGTCTCTCAACCAATCACAATAAAACGAAGCGGTGACGCATCGTGTTTTTTTTACATTCTAAGCCCCGACCAAGAATTTTATACCCATATAAAACTTCTTGGCCCCGACCTTTTAATTTCAAAGTACTGCGTGTAGTCTACTGTGCTCGTCACCCTGAGTTAAAATTTTATGTCTCATAATGCCCAGTAAATACTCAATGCCGTGTAGAATACAAGCTTTAAAAATTGGTATAACGTTGCATAATGTAATCTGAAATAACGAATAACGCTTCGCCGATTCTTCGCTATCGTGGATAATTTATTCTCGATTGTTATCTCTTGAAATCAGATCATCCAATTATTTTTACGGTAGCTATCCCGTTAAGAATCTACGAAAGTAGTTTACTTTAGGAACTAAATGTAGTCATTATAAATCCTACTAATATTATAAAGGCGAAAGTTTGTAAGAATGTATGGATGTTTGGATGTATGGATGTTTGTTCCTCTTTCACGCAAAAACTACTGAACGGATTTCGATGAAATTTGGCACACGGGTACATCATGTCCTGGATTAACACATAGGCTACTTTTTGTCCCGGGAAAACATAAAGCGGGACTTTTATCCCGGAAAAACTTTTTAAAGCGGGCGGAGCCGCGGGCAAAAGCTAGTTAGATATAATAATGCAGTAACGACTTTTGAATTTTGAAACACAAAATCCCAAACCCATATTAGTGTTCTCTTCTGTGGTTATCAGATGTTAAAGACTTATATCTCAGCAATTATTATTTGCGGAACAAATAATTCAATATTTCTCTCCCTTCCGTTTGTCTTTTTTTCTCGGCCAGCTTCAACCAAATTACAAAGACGAATTATGAAATGAAAATTTGTCGAAACTGATGTAAGTATTGTTTTAAATTACGTATTTAAAAAAAATAACTATGTCCATGTTATATATTGACGTCAAGTTACCTAAGCCGAGACTTTCCCCGCTCTTGTTAAATGTATTATAATAAAATTATAAATATATACTAATAATTCAATTAAAAATTATAGATCAGTCATCAAACTAATCCACTTGCTGTACAAGATATGAAAAATATTTACAAAATATATACAGTATACGAAAAGCAATAAAAAGTGTTTAATATTATTTTAACCTCTCTCTCATTTATCTGCTGTGCTCCATAAGACACGCGTAGAAGTAAACATGTACGAGATAAAAAGAGAAATTGAACAAAGTGAATAATGTATCTCTCCACTCACTTGTAGTATATCCGAAGTCATCTTCTTCTTCTGGATCCGCCTCCTTCTCTTCTTTGGTCCGCTTTATGGCACCAGCTGATGCCCGATCGATCTAGAAGATAAAACTGGGATATACTAAATGTTTATTTGATAGCAGTATTATACGCCCTGTTACTTTTTGTGTTGAATACTTAAGATTGAAAGAGAGATCAATAGAACAAGCACCTAACAAATAATGAGGCCGTATCTAGAAAAATGTAAAAAAAAAAATGTGGGTAATTGCATTTTTTTTATATCAAGTATTCTTTGTTTTAAAATGGTAAGTAGTTATTTTTATTGCTCTTTGTTTCTTTATATAGCTGACTCTTTTTTTCTTTTTCGTTACAAATAACGCAAAATTTTGACTCACCTCAGCTCCTTTGTCCGAGTAAGTTCTCCCTTGCAGCTCTCTTTCATCTTCCTCGTCGCTGCTCTCCGAGTCGTCAGAATATTCAGGTTTCGACACCGGTTGTGGCTCGTTTTGTTCATCCTTCTTTTCTTTCGATTCTTCTTTTATTTCTTCTGACTTTTCTTTCTGTTCTGTCTGTTCTTCTTCTTCTTCTTCCTTGCAATCTGGATCTGGTGTTACTGTTATCTGTTGAAGAAATTAGCAACAAAATAACGATTTACTGCAGTTTTTACGAACACCATTATATTTATGTATCTTTTTAGTAACTTCGATAAAGTAGGAGATTTTGAATTCTCTTGTATAAGTGAATTATAGCATACTAGTTTTGGCCTACGGCTTCGCCCGCATTAAAGAGTTTTTCCTGTATAAAAGTCATTTTATATATAAAGTATCACGCACAGAAGAAATATATTATGTATAATTCTCTATTATGTTACGCACGTATACATATACACCTTCCTCTTGAATCACTATCTATTAAAACAAATGCATCAAAATCCGCTGCGTAGTTTTAAAGATCTAAGCATACATAGGGACAGACAGACAACGGAAAGCGACTTTGATTGTAGTGATAATATTGCCTTTTAGAACAAGGTAAGTTAATACTATGCATCTGTACGTTATATAACCACCATGGCAATACTAAAACCGTGGTCATAGCGATCTATTATCATGACCTATTCGCTCCTAACTCTTCATGTTCATTCCATCACCAATACTAATTGCAAGCTCTCTTGGCGTACCTTTATTTCATGCTGTGGTGTTTTCTGTTTCTCTGCTGATAGTGGGGCTGGGGTTTGGCGCACAGAAGTGGGCGACGTTGGAGGAGACGACGCTTCCACGTCTGAAGAGTCTGTGTTCTGCATAACGAGTACATACTTTGTGGAGTTTGGATTTGGACTGAATTTTGAATGCTTAGCTTTTCTAGGCAAATTTTAATTATTAACTGCTTTTTATGTTTCTTTTGCATTATCAAGGATGAAGGAGGAAACAAATTGAAAGTCTAATATATCTAAAATTCTGATCAGTCTGAAAATTATTCAAAAATATAATATCATCATAACTGGACGATAGCCTAGTTGGGAATGGAACGGTCTGCCGAGACAATGTCCGGAGGTTCGAAACCCAAGGCACACACCTCTGACTTTTCGAAGTTACGTGTGTATTGTTTATCAACTATCGTTCGCTTTAACGGTGAAGGAAAACATCGTGAGGAAACCTGCATACCTAAGAAGTTCCTTATAAGAATTTCGAAGGTATGTGAAGTCTACCAACCCGCACTAGGCCAGCGTGGTTGAATAAAGCCTAACCCCCTCAGTCGAGGAGGCCCTTGCTCAGCAGTGGGCAGTATAATAATACAGGGCTGGTATTATTATAATATCATCATCAGGTTTAGCTACTGTTCGCCACAAATATTTGCACATCACACTTTTGCTCTCTCTCTGGTACGATGTACTCCACGATTTCTCATTTCAACGTCAAGTTATCCTGCGTTCTTGTTTCCAACCACTTACCCAGGTAAGCAGACTTTGTACTGTGAGGGTCACCTTCTCCCCAGCCGCCTTGATGAGTTGAACGGCGCGTTCATGCTGAGCAGACCTCACGCACACGCCGTCTACTTCCAGGATCCTATCGCCGGTCTATTGGCAAATTTACATAACATTACTACTACAGTATCAAATATAGCCCAAATTTCTGGATATAATCGTATGTTTCTCGTATATAAAGGTAAATTGGAAAGGATTTGATCATTTCCATAATTTCTATGTTATTATGATAAAAGAAACTAGGAGATCTTTTTGTTTTATAATGAGGTACTTAGTGGCGAACATCAATGAAATAAAATATATATTCAAAATTGAATTTTTGGTACTTATACTAAATGAACAAATGATGCCGTTCATATTTGTACAATACAGGAGATAAAATAACGTTGAAAATAAAACACATTATGATCTTACTTGTAATTCTCCACTGGCGCCCGCTGGACTATCAGGGACCACGTTCTTGATGAAGATACCGAATATAACCTTCTCTTCCCCCTCGTCTCCATCACGGTTGGAAATTATATCCACCTGGTGTTGAAGAAAAAATCATGACAATTTAAAAGCAACTAAACTACATAAAATATCATGCTACTATGAAGAACTAAAGGAACCTGTTGTTTTTAAAGGAATACACGTGGGCAATCTTATGGTACAGGATTTTAATGAATTGTGCATTGTTCTCTTACCTTGCCACCAACGATGCTGACTCCGAGCGGCGCTCCAGGGTTCCTCTTGATGGTGACCTTTCTTGCAGGACCCCATCGCTGCGCCACCAGCACGTCGGCGCGTCGGTCCGGCGACACAGTCACTGTCATCGCTTGTGGTACGTAGCTGAAGGAACAAAAAGAGTTTGACCAAGCGCACACGTTCGGTTTCCTAATTAGGTTTCCTTATCAGGAATTCAGATTCGGAATTCCGAGTGACTAGCGCAAACGTCCGGTTTTTTGTACCAACACGTTCGGTTTCCTAATTAGGTTTTCTGATCAGGAATTCAGATTTCAGGAGCGTGTGCGCGTTGTTGAACATTTTCTATGTAAGCGGAGCATTCAGGTTTCCGAATCTGAATTCCTCATCAGGAAACCTAATTAGGAAACCGAACGTGTGCGGCAAGCCTTTGAGAGAGGCAACATCTGAAGCAGGAACTTCACACTATAGTCTAACACATCCTCTAGATACACTTGGATTAACAGAAGTTAAGTCAATTAGCAACTTATTGTTATAAGAATGGTTAAATTTGAGAACTGGACCAAATAGTCGCCAAAAGATGGTGCCAATTGAAACTATCGCTACTAAAGTCACTGCTCATTCCAGTCGCAACTGAGCCAAAACAATCCTAATTGAATCACAGGATTGAAAACATGTACCTCTTGCGAACAAACACCACAGACGGGGATCGTCGTCAATTGCCTAAGTGAAAAATTGCATACCGCGTGTGGATGTAACTCAGGCACAATGGAGCTCCTCACAAATTGAAAACGATGCATTAAAATTATTGTCTCTGTACAGGCGGGTGCAACAGGATATTAGTTTTTTTTAGAATCGTGATTACGGTATCAATGGAGTCATTTTAATAACCCAAAATGTATCAAGGTTTAAATTTTTTGACTACAAGTAATGATATTGCGTTATTTATAAAAAATCATAGTACCCTGCATATCCTAACAAATATTTTGTAAAAGCTGAATGAATGCAATTTCATGGAAGTCAGCGGTACAGTATCTTTTTTAGATGCTTAATGTGGATATAATCACGACACACATCAAATCATAGCACTAAAGTATCGTTACCCATCGTTGAAACAATTTACAATGAGTTTACTGCATATGTTTTGCATCATTTTTGAAATTATACTTATCTGTCATTTTGTACTTTAGATACATGTCTGTGATCCCATATCTTTTCTATGAGCAGGCTAGTATTATCACTTAATATAATTCAAGTAGCTTCTCATTGAATAATACTAAAATACGCTAAGTTTGTTTAATTATGTTTTGAAATAATAAAAGTCTGTGTGCAGTTTGTGCGCGATAGTACACTGGAATTCAATTGAGCCGCCTTCGCGGCCGAGCGAACACGTTGTCACTCTAGACGTATTGTTTGAACGAATTGTTTGATTGATGAACGATTTAAATGAGGGTAAGCCCAGCTTTTTATAATTCCAGGTTCAATCAATAACCATTTAAATCAGAAGTCACGAAAACGCAACGTAAAAGAAAAGATGTGTTATGTAAACGTAATAGTGTCGATTCTAAAACAAACTGCCGCTAGTTCTAGCCAGTCTATAAATGACGCATTACTTTTTCGTAACACGTGACAACACACGAAGATTGTGATTAATCGACTCGCCAAAATTTTTTTTTGCATAATTAAGTTTATTCCTGCTTTGAAGATCAGTTCGATTTACCCATAGAAGTGAGAGAGATAAAGCGATCGTGCGGTTAACGAACTCTAAAAATTCTATTATGCAACTTTACAAAAAATTCTCCCTATGCTATTTTATAGTTTAACTAAAAAAACACTCCCTACCCTAGTTAATAGTTTTTAGATTTAGACCGTGTTGCTTCATCCGTGGTTAAGTAAACGTACCAGTATTATTACACTATACGAGGGCGCAGCGCCTTAGCCTCGCTGTAAATTCGCCATTGTGACAATTTGCTGGTCGTAGAATATATTTTGGATCCGTCCGGATACGTCCTTATGACTGCCTCAGTGGCGAAGTTGTATTACGGTATGACTGCAATGCTGAGGTTGGGTTCGATCCACGAGTCGGGCAATGATATGGGTTACCCCCGTGATGGACGGCAGCGTGGCGGCTAGGTCTCACGCTGCCTCTGACGCCGGGGGCGTCCTTAGGTGTACGAGGGCTTCTGAGCCCCCGCAACAACAAAAGACGGACCGCAACAGCGGTACGCGCAGGGGCGGTTGCGGAAGACAATTTAGACGTGAGTCGCAGGAAGCCCGCAGCCGTCCCTAATGCGCCGAAGATGGCCATCGCGGAGTTTTAGTTGGTATGCCGTGCGGTGTACATAGGTTAGGGACTCGGCCCGGCGGTCGCCCAACGTTTTCCATCTCTCCGGGCGGCTCAACGTCGGGTCGTAAGGCACGGCGAACCCAACATAACCACTCAGTCGTTCCCCTTTAACACTGGGCGGTAGTAATAAGTCACTTTCTCCGCGTAAACAAAAAAAAAATGATATGGGTTTTTTTACTCAGTATCAGCCCGAAGTCTGGAATTTGTGCCCGATATGGCGATAGGCTCGCCTCCTATCACATCATGGAATACGCACGGCGGCAAGTGGGTGCACTAGTTGCGCCTCTGCCTACCCCTTCGAAGAAATGGGCGTGAATATGTGAGTGTGCGTCCGGATAGCGACCAGGGTACATAAGGCGGTAAAACCCGCCATAAGTAACGCCATAAGGCCTACGTAACTGGGCCAGCCTGTATATCCGGTTCAAATTTCATCGCTCGTCAGCTGACACTACCTGGATCCTTCTTCACTTACTATCAAGTGCAGTAGAGTCCCTTCGTCCTGCCCGTATAAAAAAGCCTTACTCTTGCCTGACCACAGATGAAATAACCCTGCCTTACTTGACAAATTGTTGAACAAACGTTAAAAAGTATACACACGTTGCATAAAGGGTTAATAATGAAATTGGCTGTCGTGTCACCGTCGCGTGACGTGTTCATAGGATATTTACCACATTATTTCCTAATATGCCACCATTACCGCGACAACTATACAAATTAGCAGCGTCTATTATTACTTCTGTTTGTCGAGACTTAGTTTTGATTGGCGTGACGTTTGCTAGTTAGGGCTTTGTAGTCGCAGATAGGAGCGGACTATAGTTATATTAAAACTGTTTCTTAACAACTGTAATACTAGTGGTATTGCAGATGCGTTGGCAGAAATAAGGAAGAACGGCAATGTAGATTATTCTGGGACTGCTGTTAAATAAGTTTTCTGTATGTATAGCTTAAAATAACATTCTCGATGGAAAAAAGTGTACCGATGATTCAGTTATGAAAGATTTTCTAGAAAAGCGAGGTAAAAGAAAAATTATAGTACATAAAACTTTGAAAACAAGCTTTTATTTAAATGTTCTAAAAGAAAAAAATGAACCAAACTTTGTTTAATACTATGTATTCATTTATTTTTACTTTTTAGTTGTTTTCGAATTATTCTCAGCAAACCCTTTCATTTGATACTCATATTATACGAGTGCCTAAAAACAACCAGTCCGCTATCTTGAGTCGTCTTTCATATTAAATTTAGAGAGGTCTTTTTATTTTGTGTGTTTTTCTCAGAAAAATCCTTTCATTTGATATCCATATTATGGTCGTGCAAAAATATAACTAACAATCTAAGATTCAGAAAGACGTCACATAGCTAACAATGCATTGTCACCCAAACTAAACGTGTGTCCAAAATTTCAACACAATCGGTTAAGTGCAACTGCTTCAAAATTGACTTGCAAGATTCAACCCGAGCAAACATACATTGCAAGTTAAATAAAAGCTTGTAATGATGTTTAACTTCGGGTCAAAGACGTTTACATAATTGATGGTCAACACTATGATACGTGTCAACACACAAGGACTGCTACTAATTCGAACATTCGAAGATTGTTTTTGGTTCTTCATCTAATTTCTCAAGAAGTTTATATTTAGAAAATACTGCATATCAACAACAGATCAAAATACTGAATCTTGCACAATACAGTGATATCGATATATGCATAAAACGAAATGCACATTATCTCAAAGATAACCGTCCAGGCTTGATATATTGAGATGAATAAAATATAATTTAGTGTCAGATGGAGCGTCAGTAGTTAGTGCGCTTGGTGGGTTGGAAAATTCAATTAGTGCATCGTGCTCTACACTCCTGATGCTTCCTATACTTGATGTAGAGGAACTTTCATAGATGGTAATATAATGATTGTATTGCTTTAGAATCTAGGCAGGTTAGAACTTTGTCAGAACAAGGTTGATTTCCTTGGCTTTTTGGGAGACATATTATAGTCTTTATATAAGTATCATCTGTTTATAGTGCTAGCATGTCAGCTTTGAAACGGAAGGTCTTGGATTGCATTCCCATTTCGAGGATAATTTGTGTTGGCATTTCTAACACGATTGACTCGGGACCTGATGATGGTAGACAAGAGGCTGGTTGAGAATTTGAACCAAATCTTTCTTGATGCTTGAATGTTGCACCGACTTCGTGATGAAAGGAATTTAAGGTAGGAAGATTTCTTAGAATGTCTGCACGCGAGCATAAGGCGGCATAAGTACAAGCATAAATCAGTTCGATCCACGATCTTGGTGTGACTGGTGTTAGATTGATTTCTTTGATAAAATCTCGATGAACTTTAAAAGTAGACGATGGCCTAGTTGGGAATGGAGGGGTCTACAGAGACGGATGTCCGCAGGTTCAGAACCCAAGGCACACACCTCTGATTTTTGAAGTCATGTGTGTATTATTTATCAATTATCGTTAGTTTTAACGGTGAAGGAAAATATCGTAAGGGAACCTAGATACCTGAGAATTCTCCAAAAAAATTTTGACGGTATGTGAAGTCTGTCAACCCGCACTAGGCCAGCGTGTTGTACTATGGCCTACATCCTCTCAGTAGTAGAGGAGGCCCGTGCCCAGCAGTGGGCAGTATATAATACAGGGCTGGTATGCTATGGTTAAAACCTTGAGTCAAGGTTACGTATGGAACTAAAGTTAAATTACTGGAATAATACACGGAATCTGAGGTGATTTTATGCCATGACATGACTAACACCGATGGATTCGAGAAAAATATATCTACAAAATGCATACAAAGACAATCTTAGAAACATTTAAAGTGTATTCAAATATCTCAAAAACGTTTTAAATACAGTTCACATTTTATACATTAAAAACAAAGAAAGTCCACTTACCAATATAACGCCAAAAGGTATGCCAATCACTACATAATCCTCATATGACGTCAGTTTAATTCTTTTTCACAAAAATGTGAGCAAATACGAGCACCGCTGACCCAGTACAGGGCACCAGTAATACAGCATTGAGGTCGCAAACCATAATTCAATTACGGGTATTAGCAATTTTCGACCAGTGATGCGACACGATCATTCATATCGATATAATTATTACTAATAACTTATAGTGAGTTCAACTGCCTCGGTGGCGTAGTGGTATTGCGTACGCATTACGAGTACGATTTGCGCGCTGAGGTCCTGGGTTCGAATCCCGGGTCGAGCCAAAAAAAAATTGTGACTGGGTTTTTTCATCTTAAAATTTACTCAGTCGCAGCTCGGAGTCAGGAAGTTGGCGGTGTGATACCCCCGTGCCTCGGAAAGCACGTAAAGCCGTTGGTCCTGCGCCTGATCTGTCTCCGGTCATGTCGGATTGCCGTCTCACCGGACTATGAGAGTGAAGGAATAGCGAGTGCACATGTGTATTGCGCACACACTTGTGCACTATAATATCTCCTGCGTACCTGGCTGATCTCCGTTGAGATTGGCCGCCGTGGCCGAAACTGGCTAGGAGGATTTCATAGTGAGTTCACTGTCAGTTTAATAGCACCATAGAGCCCAATGTCACACGATATTATAAGTTACGAGAAGTCGCTTATCTATACATTCTATAAATAATAGCACCATTCAGGTTCATTGATAGATTAAGAATTCCTTGTAGTGCGTAGTTGAAAAATTACAGAATATTCTTATTTTGTGGTCCGGATAGTCTCAAGAAAGTTAATTGCACTCGATTATAATCTAATGCGCGAAAATGTATTTGGGAGCTTTAATTTTTTTTATTTCGTAATGGATTTGCACACATTTAATTAATGTGTAGTCTCATGTCGTTAATAACATTGTTCACTCAATAAAGCTTCCAATATGTTTGCGCTTCCCAGTGGTCATCTCATTTTCGATAATATCCTTCATAATTACACCAACAATAAATATCGAATCGATACGTGCACATCACTAATCCAACTATTTTCTATAATCTCCTTTAAGCTTGGCCGGGGGCGGCTCTCGATTGTACTCCAGCATTAACTCCTGATGCGTTTCAATTTTAAATACTTCACTACATTTGCATATCATGAAATAACACGGAGGTGTATGGGAAAGCGTAAAAGTCACTTAAAAATGAATAAGTATGAGTCTTTTAACTTCCACTAAACGGGAGTGAAATACTATACCATAATCATATTCTTTCTACTTGCTCTCATTCCACACTAATTTGGAGTCGGCATACTACTTTCGAAAACGTGTTCCAGATAGGATTTGGTTCAGTTTTAGACCGGCTGTCTGTCTAGCGTTATTAGCATCCTCAAAAAATCTGGGCAAATATTACTCCGAAAACCCACACAAACATATGCCTTATCTGGAATTTTAACCTAGGACCACAACCTTTATAATAATAAAGAGTATCTAATAATAGTACCGATTAATAAAGGGAGACAATAAAGTCCAACGAAGAGAGAATTCAGAAAAGTATACTTAATTCCGTCGCTAAAATTTCTAAACTAGTCCTTGATAAGGTGAACATTCTAGAACAAATTGAATGCATGAATAATAATAAATTCATACATTCGGTGGTAATTTGGCTGAGTGAATGCGAACCTCGACCCGCGGGACGCGTAATGTAATTGGAAACGAAAGTAGTGTTGACCAACCTCCGAGCGGTAATTTATTATTGAACATTTATTGATCTACGTTGTAATTATGCTAAATTTAATTAGTGTTCATTAAGTATATATTCTAAATTATGGAAAGGGTTAAAGAGTATGAGACCGCTATTCGGTTATTATCGTTATTGTTGTGGGTTATGATTGTAGGATATTTTATGGCTTATTTGTTTATGTTCATATCAAGATAATGTCTAGTTCTTCCTTTAGAGGCATATGTAAGAGACCGTCTGGGTGGGTACCACCGCATTGTCTATTTCTACCGCCAAGCAGCAGTGTGCATACACTGTTATGTTTCGGGTTGAAGAACATTGTAGCCAGTGTAACTACTGGACATAATGAGACTTTACACCTTATGTCTCGGGATGACGAACGCAGTAGAATGCCACACAGTACTTTGTAACTCAAGGTGCTGAATGGTGTTACTACTGTTTACGGGTGGTCGTATCTCTTACCATCAGGCGAACGGCATACCCGTCTCGTCATTCGATGCAATAAAAAAAGATACATTTTCATTTCATTAGGTATTCTATAGAATTCCCCATGAGTGATTTTCTCACGCTCTCTACACAATATAAGAAGAAATGCATCCCCTTGGAACGGAAATATATGGGAAACGAGACTATCTTTTCAAAATCGGAAAATTTTTACGGATCGCACAATCATCATATTCAAGTACGTATGTAACTTTGTTTCCTGACATAACACAAAATAGTCGCATCTCGAATGATAATTAGTACCTCCATAAAGACTGCCTTGGTGCAGTAGTTGTATTACCTACGATACGACTGCATTGCTGAGGTCGCCGGTTCGGTCCCAGTGTGGGCAAAGTGTTGGCTTTTTCTATTCGGTCTGGAGTCTGGAATTTGTTCCCGATATGGCGATAGGCTCGCCCCCTATCACATTATGGGACAGAATACGCACGGAGAAAAGTGGGTGCACTATTTGCACCTCTGCCTACCCCTTCGGGGATAATTGGTTTAGAGTGTGTGTGTGTTATATAGAAAATCGCGATTGCACGGAATAGGTACAGTACATACTTTTTTGTTCTAACTAATCTTTTTTTTTCTCTTCACAAAAATAAAATAAAAGAGATTTAATTTACTTCAAACGAAAAAAAATATATTTCAGTGTGTTCAGATACTTACGCTACTGACTGTACATGAGTTAGGTCGCCCACTACATTATCTAAAGGAAACCGTTTAAAGGTTATAAGAAAAAGCAATTTTCATAATCGTCCCCAACCAACAATTATTTTCCGCGTAATAGAAAACATGGGACGCTTTAACTTGATGAAATGTGATTTGATTAAAGTGCCCTGAATGAGATTCAGAATCATCAAGTAAATGTATTACCTGGCTCATTCGCAATACAGAATAATGTAATGCTATAAAGTAATAGATCTACAATAGCCTTTTATTTAAAGGCAATACCTAAAAGGGTTTCATGAAACCTAAAAGATATGAATAAGTAACATTTTACCATTTTTGCAAAGCAAATTGCATTCGCGCGTTTGTGTGTGGTTACACATTATTTTGGTTTTAAAACCAACTTAACTGATTTTGATAACAATTCTATGTGTCTAATCTGGATGTATATTCATTGTAACCAAAAAAGAATTTTCCAAATCAGTCAATAAATGACGGAGTTCTGAGGTAACAAACATAAAACCATACACCCGTAATTTTGAAATCGGTTACAATAGAAAAGAATCCTACTAATATTATAAAGGCGAAAGTTTGTAAGAATGTATGGATGTTTGGATGTTTGGATGTTTGGATGTATGGATGTAAGGATGTTTGTTCCTCTTTCACGCAAAAACTACTGAACGGATTTCGATGAAATTTGGCATACGGGTAGATCATGTTCTGGATTAACACATAGGCTACTTTTTATCCCGGGAAAATATATACCGGGACTTTTATCCCGGAAAAACTTTTTAATGCGGGCGGAGCCGCGGGCGAAAGCTAGTATATTATTAAAACAGCTTTAAAAATAAGAAGTCACTTATCTTATTATCTTCAGCGGCTTCGAGTAATAGCGGAAACCAATTTTACATATTGTATCTTTGCAGTTTTGTTTCACTTTCCTAGCGGATGATATATGAACTTTGCAAACTCGGCTACCCTGAGTGGAAACACGCGCGATCATGAATCATACAAGTATCTAGAAAAACACGCCTGATGTGTTATCGCAGTAAACATATTCAATGGACAATTCGAAAGCAATAGAACCATGAAACAAACATGAGAATTACGACTTTCGCTTGGGTTCTTAACACGCGTGAGCTCAACTTGAACTTGAAGATTCAAAACGTCTTTCAACGTCTTTACTAGCACACACCATTTTGAACCTAAATCCCTGTCAACAAGCGACACATCTCCTAAAATTTAGCAGTAATGCAAAGGTCAACAATGTTTAAAGGAAATTACACGTTGGTATTATAAAACAAAGTAGTATTTTGAGTGTAGCATGAAGGACGTAGGTAAACAGATAGACAATAATGTGACCTTATTTGTGCGGCTTCATCGCATTATTGTTCACGTGTTACAGGAAATCTATTGTCAATGGATTGTGTTTATATTGTACCACATTTAGATAAAAGGTTTAATATTTTTACAATTACTTTAAAACAAGGTAAACGTGGTGTGAGGTGTTCTCTACCTAATGATGGAATGACGTACGTGTAATTAGGAACTCTGATATTCGACAGATCCTACACCTTAATTCGAAAGAAAGGTATCTATTTACAACTGATAAATATTTGCAGCGACGGACCACCAATTAAACTTTTCGTAGCCGTTAGCTCGGCTAATTATGATGGAGATTGATTTATAAAAAAATATTAGTGAAATGGCAAATCTAGTTGCTAAGGTCGTGGTAAAAATATAACTTGCGAACCAGGGACAAAATTAATTGCTTACCTTGGTTAATATATTGTAAATAGCTAAAGTCGTATCACCTAGATAGTAAAACCGAAGTACTATTCAGTATTCTGTGGTAATACGATGAACTATTTGTATCATTGTTACAGTACTATAGTAGTAAAATGATATGTATATATATACTCACCTAGGTCTTCTCGAAGGCACTAGAAACTTCAAAGGGCCCGCTGACTTCCGTCTCCCCTGCACAACAGGTACCAGCAGCAAGTCTTCATCGTCAGACTCTGAGCCACCGCTGTCCAAGTTAATCAAAGCCGGCGCTGACATTCGCCTCTCTGGTATTGTCTTTGGAGGTTCCAACATATCTCTTATCACTTCGCAGTATTTGCACGCATTCGCCTCAGCTATGTACGCCTTCGTGATCGCGTAAGCATAGTTCTCCAGAAAGCACTTATGACACCCAGGAACATAATGATTCTCCAAATCAGTTGATTCTTCACTCACTTCCTGCTTTCGCAGTTTGAGTTTCTTCTCCATCGCTGCCAAATTGAGTTCTAGAATTTTCCGCTGTTCTTTGTGTTTCTTTTCTTCTTCTTCTAATCTCTTTCTTCGTATCTCTTTCAAACATTCCGCTTGGTCGTTGTAGTACTCCACGCACTGCACTCTCTCACTGGACGGTTTGGTTGGACTTCGGGGCTTTTCACACACGATCAAAGGTTCTTGTCTCACAGGTTCCATCTGTTTCATATTCGGTGCATGCCCGCGACACGACGTGTTGTTCACAACATTACTCGCCTTCTGTGTGTTCACGTTTTCGGCACTTACGTCGTTGCCTTTGTTTCTAAATGCTGTTTTATCTTGTTTACCTGTCGCTTTGATCTCGCGTTCGCCGTTGATTTTACGACCGTTTTTAACAGTGCATTTCAAAGATGTAGAATCATCGTCGAGACACGTTTCGTATCCATCTATCTCATGGTCAATGTACAACAGAGAATTATCTTCATGAACGGACATTTTCGTGTTCGCGTCATAGAAACTTGTGTCTTCGGGAGAATTCAAACATTCATTGGAGCTATCATCGGTTTTAACCTTTTCAATAGTTGTCTTATCAGCCTTCCCCCCGTAAACCTTCCAATATTTATCAAAACTTATTCGTTCTAATCCCGTTGGCGTCACAGCAAATACCATTTCATCAGATGTTGATATATCTTTGCTCTGCAGCTTTGATAGACAATCGCCTGACTCTCCCTTCCTGTCAGCGGATTTGCTTCTCACGTCCCCTCTTTGTAGTTCTCTGGGCATCAATACGTCGTCTTCGGTGATCGTCATATCATCATCTTGATCTATAGATTCTTCAGATTTGGACGATTTGACACCATTTACTTTGGCAGTTTCTATTTTAATCTCAACATTTTGTTGACCATTTCCATTCTTATTGCAATCATCGAAACTTAGATCTGCAATACCCGATAACTCTTCATCTTTAATGGAAGCTTCTTCGGGTTCGAGACATATTTGCACCACTTCGAGACCCTCGCCATATTCTTGAAGACATTCATGGAACGAATCCATCCCAGTGTGATCGTCAGACGCCAAAGAATTTATGCATTCCTGTGGAATAAAGTATTTTTAGTCCAATTTGAATTTGGAACGGAGGTTTGCTCATTATATATTATTAGGCTTAGCTATTAGGCATTTTTGTAAGGCAGCTTGATAATCTTTTAGGAGATAAGTTCTTAATAGATATTAATGGATGGATACCTGAATAGGTATGCTGTCTAATAAGCACCATTTTCATCTTAGATGTTATGTGTAGCTCCTAAGGAGCATTGTGATTACATTCTTGTGGCAGTTTAAAAATCATTGTGGTTTGCTGGATATTATAAGGCTTATCATTGAACTGCAAAAAAGAGCGTATTCCCATCTAAAAGGCCGGCAACGCATCTCTATGCCCCCTGGTATTGCAGATGTTCATGGGCGGCGGTGATACCATCAGGTAAACCATATGCTCCTTTACTCCCTATGTCATAAAAAAAACTCAAGTAGTGACAGTGCCTACGGGGCTGCAATGTACAATCGCAGCTCTAGTTGCTCTTTCCCTGTTGCTTCCATAGCAAAAAAGTGTCTGCAACTCTTGGCTTATACCATAGTAATATTAGTAATATCCCATAAGAGGTTTGGTTACGGAGAAAATAAAACGAAGAGTAAACAACGCCAAAAATATATTAATAGCAACACATAACAAAGCATATACCTAACATTTAACACAGTCGGATTAAAGCATTAGACAATAGACATCGATTGTACCGCTACTTATGTATTAACAAACATGACCGTCTGATCACACACGACCGTGTAGAGTCCTGGCAGTGACTACAAATATTATAAACAGGTAAAGTTGTGAGTTTCTTTCTAGGTTTTTATGGGCTAATTGCTGGAACTACTAAACCGATTTCAATGAAATTTAGTATGCAGATAGTTTGAGATCCTGGTAAGGACATAATATTGTGACTACACCAAAGCGTGTGGCTTACGCCATGGACCCGTCACGGTTGTATGTGATAAGATCATAAAGTTGGCAAAATCTGGGAGCGTTTACAAAAGCTCAGCTTAGGATGTGAGGACTGATACGCAGTCTCCCAACTAATCACAATAAAACGAAGCGGAGACGCATCGTATTTTTTTTTCACATCCTAAGCCCCCTTTCGATTTTATAATTTGAACGATCATTTTGTTGTCAAAGGCCCGAATTTTTGCCACTTTCTCGATATAGATACCTACTTACTAACATTCACAACTTTCTTAAATCTCCCATTATACATAATAAAACATTTTATCAACTCTTTCTGAACACGAAAATGTACCTCTACTCAAAGCTCATAAATAGCCGAATTAGCTTCGGGTAAAAATGAGATTAAATTCGATATGTAATTTTCATAGAAAAGGATCTTGAAGCCTTTTTGGTTTAATTATAAATTAATAATAATACAAGTTTAGAAACAAAAACTCTGGGCAAACGTATTTTTAATTAAATAGATCTTGGTAAGAATAACTAGCACATCGATGCTCTTTCGTTTGATTTCTGGGAATATTTTAGGCGATTTTACTCAAATGGCAGTAATCAGCTAAGATTTGATTATCAATTCATGTAATCGTGTTCTTTTTTAGAGTTTAAAAACCAGTCGAACACGCATGGACTTCACACAGTGGCTAAAGGACAAAAAGACGAGATTAAAAGAGAATCAATGTCATCTAATGCAGATTGCTATAGCTTGGTACGTGCATCTGTATTTATATTAACATCACATCTGTATTTGTATTTGTATTAACTTGGTACATATAATTTGGAAAATAAACTTATAACTATTATGTCACTAATTCTGTTTAATTAATATATATATCCAAAACAAAAACGAACAAATATTAAACCTATAAACCCGTCAAAACAGTAAGTGAGGTAAAAATATAAATATTTACCATTCAAAAGTACAATAAATGCATTCACTGTGTGTAAATAATTAATTATAATTTATCACAAAATCACTCTGAAATATTTTCTTCATAATATAACATATTTATTGCATATTGTAGTTTTCAAATACTTTTATTAAATTGCAACAGCCATATGAAGTATTTAATTGAAAATCTGTTGTTTATGTCCAACATATTATATTTACTATTTTTTGAATGTAAATAACATATATACAGATAATTGATATTAAAAAAAACGAATTAAGCACCAATTTTCATATAAAGAAATAAAATAGAACACAATAATTGGTCACGACATGGAAAGTGTAGTAAGATAGAAATAATATAAAAAAAAACATTTCACTTATATTTTAATACAAAATAATACTGCTTTTAGAGGTCAATGCAATTCAAATCCATTAGTCGGTCGATTTAATTTCATTATTTTATTCACGCAATATTGTATCTTATTATATGAATACAAGTAACCATTTACCATTCACTTACATACTATGATATGTTTGTTTTTAACCTGTAGAAATTGATTTTAATCTAGGACAAAGTTTACAAGAAGCTAGAGAGAAACTACTGAAAAAGAGTTACATATTATGAATTATAGGAGTAGAATAGGAAGAAAACCTAAGTGGTGTGAAAATTAAATAGGGGCCGTTCAAGTTTTACGTAAATACCAAAGGTCGGGGGGGTCGTTTAACTCAGCATTTTTTTATATCTGTCTGTACTATAATAAAGCAGTAGATTCCGGTGTGTCTGTACATTTAAAGAAAGGGGGTAACTAAAGAAGAGTAATGGAAAACAAATCAGCGATTTTTATAATTCTTTTCTCCGTTTTTTTTTGTTTGTTTGGTAATGCACATCTACAAAATTACTGAATGGATTTCGATGACATTTGGTATGGTGATAGTTTGAGACCCTAGAAAGGACATAGGCTACACTGGGCTACGTACGCGGGCGAAGCTGCGAACAAAAGCTAGTATAACAATAAAGAAATTTGAACAAATATAATACTAACGCAAGCATAGAGGGGGAATAAAAGCTTTGCTTACATTTCCTGACAACGGGGGGTGGGGGGGGGGGGGAGTCTAAAAATACTAAAATTCAGCTTACGTATTTGAACGACCCCATAGCCAAAAACCGACAGTGTCAATTGTCGTTTAAATAAAGTAAATATTTTTAAACATCGACATTAATGTAATGAGGAATTGATTATTAAATATTTTTAGGCAATTTTTTGAAATATCGTTTTTTGGCTCGCGATTTTTGGTTCAAATGGTCAACAGCTTTGGCCTTTGAAATGAGTGTTGATAATGAAGAATATGATAACGGCCTCAACGGTGACATTGTTTCGGCGCTAGGGAAAGTTTTCTACGTCATTAAAGTAGACCCAAACACAGGCGTATATAGAGCGGGTTCCCACCCGCAGTGTTTTGAAGCATTCTACTATTATGAAATAAAATTATCAAAACTGCAAGTACAGTCAGGTACATAAATTGCCGAACAAATTTAAAACTTCAAATTGCCTTTACACTTTTATTTTCTCTTCACAAAAATCAAATAAATGGTATTTAATTATCAGAAAAACAACGGTTTCACTCACGTATATTATTGGTCAGTACGCGACGTCCTCTCGGCACTCGCCTTTGAAGATGACCTTCGTAATAGGTCGAAACTGGTCGGCGATTCTGACCAATAATATACGTGAGTGAAACCGTTGTTTTTCTGATAATTAATTAAATATGTCTCGCGTAAGTTTTAATAATATTAAATGGTATTTACTTCAGAAAAGGAAAAAATGTTTCAATAGAGTAGTTTCTTATGTTTGAGTTTGTAAATTATTTTATATCACCTAACAAAAATTAATACGAAATAGAAATTCTTCAGTGAAATCAGCATCCTAATTGGTTGAAAAATAAAGCAGTTATTCATATTTGAAATATTGTTGTGAGCAAAAGTGGGGATGTGGAGAGGATATCGCGCTATCTCTTTCGCACGCACGCAGCGTTATGGCCGGCGACTCTCGGTGACGTCACAGTGTAATATTACTGTTATTCGACAACTACCCTTTCCACCAAATTTCAAAGCTTTATAACTTACTAATTATTGAACCAATTTTGAAAATTATTTTTTCGTTAGATTTTGGACAGCATATTTTTTTTATAAATGTATTTAAAATAAGTAGTCATCTACCCTATTCAACTTAACGCGTAGAGGCGATTTGAGCTTTTGAATTTGTTCTACTGTACAAAGAAGTCATTTAATTTGTTTAGTCTAAGACACTAACAACCCCCCCTCCCCGGAAAACCCCCACGTTGTAGTGGGGTACAAAATATTAAATACTAGGAGATAAAAAATATTAAAGAAATCGTGGGGCATAATGCGTTTTGTTTACTTATCACTAAGAAGATTTATCACATGATATCAATTCAACATCTTTTGCTTTGAATTAAAGACACAATTTTTAAATCAATAGTCAGTAGATTAATAAATGGAACGACATCAAAAACTAAAAACCAATCTTATTGCTTTGGCATTTATTTGTGCTTCATAAATTTGTTATACAAAGATTGCAATGCAATTTATAAAGTTCAATAGATGTTGAATTCATACCTTAAACGACAATACATCTAAGCTATCACATAATAAAATTGACTACAAACATTACGCGAACTCTACACAACCTCAACGTATGGACATTTAACTAATACAGGGTTGCCATGAGTTTCTAAGTTACGAAAATATGTATAGATAATATACACACATCACGACTTTATCCCCGAAGGGGTAGGCAGAGGTGCAACCATGGCACCCACTCATTGCCAAGTGTGTATAATATGTAAATATTCGTAAATATAAGGCTTATAATTAAGTAGCTATTTTGTACGGGAAAATGTGGCTTGTCAAGTAAATTAACTTAATATTGGGACTTCATCGATGTGTACTTTAGACTTTTTAACTACGCCAAGATTACCAGTATTTAAACATTTTATTTATTTGAATGCTGGTAATTTTAAAATCATCAAAAATCGTAAGTGCCAATACGGTGGGAATGACAGCGTTTGGCTACTTTACCTTACAAAATAAGCAGTAGAAATAAAAAAATACAAACACATGAATTGAGAATCTCCTCCTTTTTGAGAAGTCGGTTAAAACACGTTTCGATTAAATGTAAAAATAAGCTTAAAAAAAATTACGTTGACCAGGAAACAAAATTCAGATCCATTTATGACCTATGGCAACCCTAAACTAACATCACAATTATTGCATCATTACAACTACGTGCAGTTTTAGCTTATCAAATACTAAACTATGAATTGTGGCATGGCAAGGCGTAAAATAAATAAATATCAACTCACTTTACTCTTACTATATTTTTGATTAGTCATTATAGCCATAACCACACTATAACTTAAAATATGGTGTTTTTTGGAAACCCATTTTTGAAATTTCCGGATTGCTTAAAGTCTGCTAAAGGTATAGTAGCTTTATAAACTCTATACTGATTAAATCAGTCAGTATTTCACGGGTATCGGTGTTCATAAAAATGGAATCAGAGGAAGAAAACTTTGCCAATAAAAGTGCCACAGCAATGATACTGAACATAATACATTTTAAAGCTTGTAAATTATCTAGACAATTTAATTCACAATCGCAGCAAATCAAATCTTATAAAACATTATCTACATTTACTAACACCATTGATGTATTAGGGTTTTTAATACATCAATGACTAACACAAACAAAATCACACTCTAGATTCGTCGCATTTCAACGCCTCATGGCCGATACACTCCTCGGTATCCACAACCTCCACCTCCACCGAATATTTCAGTTTGTTCTTGTGTCATTTCATCGTGATCTCCGCTTTTATCTTCGGTTGCATCCTAAACTTCGTCTCCATCTTTCTCGCCGGTGTGCATGTCAACTCTAACTCCATTATATCCTGATGCAACGACATTATCAGACGAAGGATCTTCGTGAAGTATTCCAACTTCTGCAAAAGAAAATGTATTAACAGTTTTTGATAAAACATGCGTGTTTGTACACTAAAGGGAAAATAATGATAATTAAGTCTTAGAGCGGCAATTCCCTTTATTGTACAAGAAGTATGAAAAAGATTGCATGCTAATAGTTGCAATTGCTCTAAGCATAGAAGCTTTAGTAAAAGATAAAATTTGACTTACTTTTCATATTTCCCCTCAGTGTACATTACACGGACACACGAATTGTATTTTTAAAATAAAACGAAAAATTTTGTGATTAAAGGGCATGTCCAAAAACGGGCCTAAAATTGTAACCAAGACAGTTTATATACATTTGGATAGAACTCTAAAAAAATAGCCTTTTACAATGAATCGTTTAATTTTTAAGACCTCCACTTTTGAGATTTAGGTAATTTTATATTGTCTAAAAACTACACTTAATATAAACGTTTTTAAAAAAGTTAGTTATAAATGGAGTGGTCTACATTTTTCTTTAATGAATCCAAGATCTATATTTTGCCCCTTTAATATGCCTAAAGTTTGAACCTGGTTATATTTTGAGGCCCAGCAACCTTATAAAACGGGCATGTCCTTTATTGGTTTAAATTCGAATAACATCTCAAAAGCAATATTGACGTAAATTCTGATTTGAATAATTAAATTTTATTCACGTGAAACAAGCGAAATGTTGAATATTTATTACTCAGTGTTTATAGTCTCTTTGTTACTCAGTAAGTAATTTTACAAAAAAGTATCAATACATAATCGATTACTTTTTTAACGAAATGTTTTAAGGTTGATAGAATACTTAAAAAAACGTAAACAATTGACTGTATTCTAACCTCTTTTCTAATAATCTCACGTAGAAAAGAAAATATAATAAATTTCATCCTAAAATACTTAACTAATTTAGTACTAACCTGGCTGTCCTCTATACTGTGACCGTTGGCTTTCTCACCGCCCACCACCGTACTGCAGGGTAGCGGCTTCGATATCCCGATGGTCACTATACCTGTCAACACATAGTCTTTTAGTTGCAAACACTTTCCAATAAATTGTTGAATCACTATTGGACAGTAAATAGATTTTTAATTGAAGGAAACAGAAACACAATTATGTATCACTAAATGGAGTTTTAATAGTATATTAATTGATTTGCCTACAGTTTCTGAATACTGATATTTTTATAATCGATAAATCTCGAATGAATCGATAATTCGAATAATACCGATGATCGATAGTATACACGGTGTAGTAAAACAACAATAAAATAACAATAATATTTCCTAATGCTCTGTACTCAGTCTCAATACTGTGATATCTGTTACATTTACTGTAATTACATTATCTTTGTTTTCATTTTCCATAGAGCTATAAAATTAATAGAGATGTAGTGTACTCCAAAATAAATAAAACCCTTTTCTTCTAATAGGTTGTTGACTCTCTACAGGGGTTACTTTGAAGTGTATAAAATAATGTCCAATGGCAAAATTTATGTCCATAATATTAATGTTGAACACAATAAGAATAATTGAATGTCCTAAACATTAAAATGGACCGTCGTCGTTTTTTATTTTAATGAAATGTATCTAATTTTGCATGATTTAAGTCCGTTTTTTAATGGTCTACTGCGATATGAATTCCCGTGGAGCAAACGTTTGGTTGTTATGTGAAGTCTGCCAACCCGCACTAGGCCAGCGTGGTGGACTAAGGCCTTAACCCTCTCAGCAGTAAAGGAGGCCGATGCCCAGTACTGGTACAATGTAAAATGGCCTAGGCCCACCCGAGGGTGGTTCTGGCCAAAGCCAAAATCCCAATAAACAACCCCCAGATGTCTATAAACCTCTGTTTTTCGTTAAAACTAAATACTACGCGTTTGCGTACTCACCATTTAGTTTTTAATGGATGGCAGATCATTCCCATTGTACGATCACTGACCACCCATCTCTCCTACATCTTTACTAATATTATAAAGAGAAAATGTTTGTAGGGGCTAGTCTCTGGAAGTACTGAACCGCTTTAGAATTTCTTTCACTAAAAGGAAGCTACATTACTCCCGAGTCCCGAGTGCTGTAGGCTTTATCCGGGGAAAAATTTTACTCTAAAAAGACTTTTTCAAGTGGGTGGAACCGCGGGCAAAAGCTAGTTTTAAATAAACTGCCACAAACTTCAGACATTTGTAGCTCCTTATTTTAATTAACTGTATGTGTTCCTCTAGTATTTGCTCGGTACTTTACGTGATTAGCAATGAACTTGTTAAACGATAAGATTGTGAACGTTCCCATTTTGCGTAATATATTACAGCAGCAATAACAATAGCAAGGTGAGATGAATGTAATTTATTGTGTACTAGGTGTTGGTCGTGGCTTCGCCTGCGTAAAAAGTCCTTCCCGATACTTACTGCAGCTACAGCGCCATACTTAAAGAATCAGATTAAAAACATATTATGGATGTTTTTTATCTGATTATTTAAGTATGGCGCTATAACAATTTGCTTGCATGGGAATGGTCCCATGCAAGCAAATTACCGGGATAAAAACGATTTTGATAAAATTTGGCACATGCATAGACCATGCCCTGGATTAACTTATAGGCTTTATATCCCGGTAACTAGCTCTCTTGGAAAGAAATTGAATGTTTTAATCTGATTTTTAGACAGATGGCACTGGCGTCGTAACTATGACGGATGGATTGGTACAGCAATTTAGGAACTTTGAAGCGGAAAAGGCTTTTAACGCGGCAGCAACACCTAGTATATAAATGTATGAAAGATGGGCTCAATGGACTAGTATCCAGAGCCGTAATATTTAAATTAAAAAAAATGGTTTGAGAGGTGAGTGGTTGGGTCTCAGAATAAGGACTATAGGTTGGGTTATGTTAAAAATGGCGCGACTATTAGCGACACCAAGTAGCAAAAATTTTAAACTCAATTAATATTCCCGCGCTCGCGAATAGTTTACCCAAATTACACACATGGTGGCGCGAGTAGTGACGAACAAAGCGCGGGAATAGCTTTCGGCGGCCATGTTTGCACGGATCGTTTACCTTTCTATTGTAGTAGTTTTAATCTTACAATGGTTTAATACATACATACACATTCAAGGCCTATTATTCCTGAAGGGGTAGGCAGAGGCGCAACCCGTGCACCCACTTTTCGCCGTGAATATTCCGTCCCATGATGTAATAGGGGATGAGTGTATCGCCATATTGGCACAGATTCCAGACTCTGGGCTGATACTGAGAAGACAAATCCAATATAACTTAGCCCGACGCGGGCCGCGGATCGAACCCAAGACCTCAGCATTGTAGTCCTACCGTAATACAACTACTCCACGAAGGCAGTCAATGATTTAACATACCTATATGACAGAGAGGATCTATAACTCTTTTAAAACTCTTATATCATCTTCCATGATGTTAGAGTAAAACTCCAACTTGTTCTTCATCTTTTATTATTTGATGCTCCAAACTTGTTTCCGGAGCTCCGCACAGTTAAAAGGTTCGCAAGAGACTGCCTATTTCAAATGGCGTCGTATTTATACTACTGGTGGTAGGTCTCATGTCTCGCGTGAGAAGTTATACTTCTTTGGCATCATTAAATAATTTAATATTTAGTATTATGTTAAGCTAGGGGGCCAAGGTCGAAAATGGGTTAAGGGGGTCAAAAAAGGTTTGGGTGGTCAAAGGGTTAAGGGGGGTTAAATCGGGTTTGGGGGTCAAGGATGCTCAAAATGGGTTTGGGGGTCAGGGGCCTAAAGAAGTATAACTTCAAAAACACCAACGCTTTGACATCTCCATTGGTTTTTGCACGATTATTTCAAGGTCTCGTTCCGACATATATTTTTGTTCCGTATCCGCGTGGCTATCCTCACGTACCTTTAGGCGCGGTCTTGATGGCTTGCACGGCGTGTGCGAGCGGGCTGGCGGCGAGGTGCAGCCCGTTGACGGACACGAGTCGGTCGCCGGGCGCGAGCCGCCCGTCCGCCGCCGCCGCGCCGCCCGCCACCACCGACCGCACCACGATCACCGACCCGCCCGGTCCGTCCAACCCGCCCGAGCTGCTCGGGTCCTGCACCAGGAACCGAGCGCACTCTTAATACGGTAGTTGGCTGTTTTTTTTTAAATACAATCATGAAAAATATTTGCTACCCAAAATCTAATGGAAAAAGAATTTTCAAAATTAACGCAATAGTAAGTAAGTTATAAAGCTTTGAAATTTCGTGGAAGGGATAGCTGTCAAATATCAGTAATACTAGGTTGTGACGTCACCAAACGCCGTCGACCATAACGCTGCGTAAATGCGAAAGAGATAGCGTGATATCCCCGCCACGCTCCCACTTTTGCTCACAAGAATATTTCAAAATTGAATAACTGCTTATTTTCAATCGATTTTGATGCTGATTTCACAGAAGATTTTTTTTATCGTATTATTTTCTGTTACAACTAAAATAATGTACAAAATCAAACATAGAAATCTACTTCACTTAATCCTGAATTTTGGCTAGATGAGTTTTAACAAAATATTGACCCTAAAAGGCAAGCTACATCGACTACAAACAAATGCGTCTTTTCAACATTGAAAATACGGTCAAAGTCGTTTGAATTTATGTTCTTTCCCTGCCCTACTTAAAAAAAATTCGCATATAGTTAGTTTTTTGTGACGATCCCCACAAGTCAACGATTATGGAATAGGTTATTATTTTATTGAGGTTGTGTTCTAATCTTACTCCACATTAGTAGAGATGATGCTAATCCACTCTGTGGTTTGGAGAATTCCATCAGAACATTATCCAACTGTTATAGAGTGATATTTAGGTTAGCAATGTTCCATGCAGAAGTCGACTATCGCTAGCATTTTTTTCCGTATAAAGAATCACGCAAGCTAACTTCAGCAAATTTTGAAAATTAAAGAACCTGTCAAATCACATGTACATAGAACGAATGAAATATTCCCGCTAGTGTCAATGGATCAGAAATTCTAGAGCAAGATGTTGCTGCAAATACTATTACACATAATTCACAAATGCGATCTAGAGTAAATACAGATAAATTGCTTAATCAGTTAACAATTTCATTCCTTTTTACCCTATTGAGTCGACCCTACTCTTTCTGTTTTACGTTACTTAACATCAGGTTTAGTACTCACTGATATGCTAACAAAAATATTACCAAGTAATCCAAGATCGAGAAGCCCAGTCCCCTGTCCTCCTTGACGAGCTGTATGTACTCGACCTCGTCGCTCCACATCGCGAGTCCACTCAGCGGCTCCAGGGACCGCGACTTGTTCCTCTCTAAATCATCCGAGCAGAACTCTGCAAGATAATAAACAGTCATCAGTATCATTAGTACACTTCGACTCCCTTGCCAAATTCTCCAAGTCAATGAATGATGTACTGGATAACATGGCCATTTAATTGTTTTTTTCCAACAAGTAGGTACCCTTTGTTTTTGTATGGCGTTTGGATTACCTAATATTGAATTGTAAACTTAAGAATATATTTGTAGTAATAAAATTAAATATATAGTTTATTAACCAGTTTGTTATGTACATGTGGTGTTTACCTGTAAGTAAGTGTTGCACTTAGTTCATAACTTTGTTATTGTAAGATATGTTTGATAACTGTAAGATGTATAAGTGTAAACAAATGTTGGTATACCTTTATAAATAAAATAAAATAAAAATAAAAAAATATTAATTATTATCAGCCATAGGAAGCCCACTAAAGGCCAAGGCCTCCCCTCCATTTCCAGAACTGATAATATTCAGTAGTCGATAGTAAATATTATACATTTAAATTTGAAATATAGAAAGAGAATCGGTTATTTAGCGATAAAACGTCATTATAAGTGTGAGACAAATGACGCTCTACGAAGCCGAAACTAGCTGATTTTTTTAAGGCGACTTATCATATTTGCTATCAAACACTATTCACTCGACAATATCTTATACTGTCATTAAATATTTTAAAATGTTTGCATCTTTGTTTCCGTTTCGTATCAACCATTAGCATAATATGGGCTAGGGATTATATTCAAAATAAAAGTGGCTACAGATGCAAAAAGTGTATGAAGTGTCAATCTAGAAATGGTACAGTAACGCCGCTTTAGTCACAAAAAAAACAATCATTGGCAAAATCCCCATATTTATCTTTATGCAGGAATGGAATAGTGACCTCTGCCTCATACCACAGAAAAGATAAGATTACATTGGACTAAAAATACCATCGTTATTTATCTCAATCCATGGAATACTGACTATTTACTTATACTGAAATAATAGTGACTTATATTAAAATCGCAGTGACTTATACTAAAATCGTAGTGACTTATACAAAATTCATAGTGACTAAATCCATGGAATACTGACTATTAACTTATACTGAAATCATAGTGACTTATATTAAAATCACAGTGACTTATACAAAATTCATAGTGACTATTAATTGTCTCACCGTCATGATCGTGTCCGGCGGACATGACGGTGTTGGTGCTGCAGAGAGACGCGACCGAGCTCTCCGACTTGGCCTTGATCAGCCGCTGCGGCGGATTCAGCAGGTCCTGCAGACTACCCCCCAAGATGCTGTTCTGGAATCAAACGCCTTGGTTATGCTAAGAAAATAAATGTCGGTGTAGAAAAGAACGTAAATACCAAGGTAGAAAACTGACTCAACAAGATCTGAGAAACGAAATTTTTTAGAAGCTTTTAAACCTCTTTATCCCTATAATACTTCGCTACTACAATTCTTTAGAAATTGTGATTGTCTGGGGTGATGTAGATTATCTCATTTCATCAGCCTATTTAGACGTTCGTCCACTGCTTTACTCTATAAGAGTCGTTTGCCATGAACTATCATAAGCGCTACTACAGGAACCATAGCAAAAATTGAGCAATTTGAATAAAGTTTGATTGGTTTATGCTTACCATTAACGCGTAGTTAACAGTTGGGATAGTTTATTAGTATCGACCGTAGGTCGATATGCTTATAATGACAGCTCAAGATTTTTTTTACAAAGTATAGTCCATTCTGAAATCTTTAGGGGAAGCCTATGTTCAGCTGTGGATTTCTAAAGGCTGAAAAATAAGAAGTCTCTTCTGTAAAACTACAGCACACACACTCACGTCTTTTATCCCTGAAGAAGTGGTAGGCAGAGGCGCAACTAGTGCACCCACTTTTCGCCGACATTCCATCCCATGATGTGATAGGGGGCGAGCCTATCGCCATATCAGGCACAAATTCCAGACTTCGGACTGATACTGAATATAAAAACTCAATATCACTGCCCGACCCGGGGATCGAACCCGAGACCTCAGCTTTGCAGTCGTACTGTAATACAACTACGCCACCGAGGAAGAATACAGTAGACCCGCGGTAGTCCGGCCCCTGGCTAATCCGGCGACAGTTGTAATCCGACAAGCCTATGGAAGACATCTTCGTCAATACACAATTATATAGTACACATAGGTACAATCTAACTTTTTCATAGGTACGTAATTTGTCGGATTACAAGGTACTCCTTATTTAAAAAGTTCCGGACTACAGGGGCCGGTGGCAGTACCATGTAGTTCGACTAACTGGATAATCCCACACTGTCTTGCAAAACGGTGGTCGGATCACCGCAGGTCTACTATATTAATGTATTATTATTATTATGTTGGTGACTGTACCCTCGCTCGGCTGGGCTCGCGGCGCGGCTGGTCGCGCTTGCGCACGCACGCGAGTGTGACGGGCGACGCGACCGCGCGCAGCCGCGACACCACCTCCACGTGATGCGCGCCTAGTACTCGCCAACCGTTCACCTGCACCAATACACCAGCTCTTTAAAGCTGTGAATCCGCACAACGCGGCAGACGGCGACGGTAGAGGCACTACTATGCAGGGGCGGTTGCAGACGACAACTTAGACGTGAGTCGGAGGAAGCCCGCAGCCGTCCCTAATGGGCCGAAGATGGCCACCGCGGAGTTTTGGTTGGTATGCCGTGCGGTGTACATAGGTTAGGGACTCGGCCCGGCGGTCGCCCGACGTTTTCCATCTCTCCGGGTGGCTCAACGTCGGGTCGTAAGGCACGGTGAACCCAACATAACCGCTCAGTCGTTCCTCTTGAACACTGGGCGGTAGTAATAAGTCACTTTGTCCGCGTAAAAAAAAAAAAAAAAAGAGGCACTACTATGCAGTATTAAAATGTATGAGACCGATTCCTCACACGACGGCCAATAATGCGCGGCAAATGCCGTCTGCCGTCTGAGGCGTCCTGCGGAATCACAGCTTAATACATTTCTACTGGCGGTAGGACTCTCATATGTAAGAGTCCGTCTGGGTGGGTACCACCATAATGTATATTTCTACCGCCAAGCAGCAGTGTGCATGAACAGTGTTTCGGTTTGAAGGAAATTGTAGCTAGTATAACTACTGGACATAATGAGACTTAACATATTATGTCTCAGGATGACGAGCGCAGTGGAATGCCACACAGTACTTTGTAACTCGAGGTGCTGGATGGTGTTGCTACTGTTTCTGGGTGGTCGTATCGCTTACCATCAGGCAAGCGGCATGCTCGTCTCGTCATTCGATGCCATAAAAAAAAACACAGTGACGGTGTGCCATGAGTTGACACCGGGGCAGTTCTCTATTGACTTGGGCCCTGCGTCCGGATACCACGCACCCCTGACATCTCCGGGTAAAGACTGCTCTCACACGAAACTCATACCCGTAAAAAACAGCAGAGTTTTTATCATTCAGTGTTTTATTAGTTTTCTTTAGCCATACAAGTGAGTTAAAGTTGTCACCCCCTGGTGCTTGGTACCCGGAGCGCCCCCCCCCCTGCACCACTAAGGCATACACATCACGCTTTTATCCTCGAAGGGACGGGAAGGTGCAACCAGGGCACCAACCAAATGTCTTTTGTCCCATGATGTGAGACGGGGATATCGGGAACAAATTCCAAGGTACTGTTTGGAGGCAGCAACAAAGTGGTGGTACATACCTACCCAAACTCTCACATATAAAAAAGTAACAGAATTATTCTAAACTACTATCTTGGGTACCTCTAGCAATCCTTTAATGTATTAAGAACCAGAATCTAGATTTATGTCTTGATTACCTCTAGCAGCTCATCGCCTACTCGATGCACTCCAAGCCTGGCCACGGGTCCGTTTGGTGCTATAGCCCGTATGTAATGGCGCGCTTGGACCTCCTTCCCTCCCACTACTCTTACAGTGCCCTCCAGCGATATGCCCAACCCGCTCTCCTTGTCCTTCATTATTGTGCCCACCTGTGAACAGTTTTGGTTGTAGAGAGCGTGGTATATCTTGGTGGGGTTGATCGTGGTAGGCAATGCCAATTTCTTTGCAGGTTGACAGATGATCTGATAATGATCTTAGAAAATCGCTGGATGCAGGCCATTTCAAACAGATTGGTGTGGAAATCTCGTTCAGTAGTGGACATCTGGGCTGATAATAATGCTCAAGCCAGTTACCGTCAAAGCTTGAACAGACGCCCTTTAACAAATAATGCTCATCATGAGAACTTGGCACGGATATGTCCTTGTTAAGCAATGCCTCAATAACATTGCGCATTTGATTTTGTAAATTATTTTATATGTAACAGAAAATAATATAAAAAAGAAATTCTTCTGTGAAATCAGCATCAAAATTGGTTTAAAAATAAACCAGTTATTCATATTTGAAATATTGTTGTGAGCAAAAGTGGGGATGTGGAGAGGATATCACGCTATCTCCTTCGCGTGCACGCAGCGTTATGGCCGGCGACTCTCGGTGACGTCACAGTGTAATATTACTGTTATTTGACAACTACTCCTTCCACCAAATTTCAAAGCTTTATAATTTACTAATTATTGCCCCAATTTTGAAAAATATTTTTCCTTTAGATTTTGGATGGCCCACATTTTTGATAAATGTATAAAAAAAAAAGTCAACCTTATAGTAACAATTATAAGTCCAACATAATTATTAACTCACAACAATATCATATTTATAGCTGTGTCCAGGCCAGTCATGTTCATCCTGCAGGATCTCCCGCCACTTGTCCTGGATGCGGCGGTACTCGCCCGCGTCCTCTCTCCCGATCACGATCTCCGCCTCCTCAGAGGGAGAGTTTGGAGAGGGGAGATGCGGCTGCGCCTCCGATTCAGGCTCCACTTCTATTACTGTTGATTCGTCGTACTGCAGATAGTAATTTTAATGGATTATCAATCTGTATCCCTTACTTAGATGTACTGTAGGTATATTTTAGACTAGACTTCTGCTCGCGGCTCCGCCCCTCGTCAAAGAGTTTTTCCGGGATAAAAAGTAGCCTATAGCACTCAGGAGTAAACTCCGCGAGATAATATGTGTGCCCCCCCCCCCCCACAAGAGGAGATGGGCTGCATTAAGCGGCACCGCGCAGGGGCGGTTGCGGACAACTTACACACTTGAGTCAGAGGAAGCCCGCAGGCGTCCCTAATGCGCCGAAGATTTAAAAAAAAAAAAAAAATGCGCCGAAGATGAAAAAAAATAACAACTTGATTGATCACTGACCACACTGAAGCTATATTTGGTGAGCGACGTGACCGAGGGGCTGGGCGGCGCGACGGGCGTGCGGCGGCCGTCCTGCGCCGCCATCGCCTTCTGGATCTTCTCAAACCCCGCCCCGCGGAGGTACCTGCAATATAATCACTTTATTTAGTTTTGAATGACGAGACGAGCATGCCGTTCGCCTGATGGTAAGCGATACGACCACCCATAAACAGTAGCAACACCATACAGCATCTTGAGTTACAAAGTACTGTGTGGCATTCCACTGCGCTCGTCGACCTGACATAAGATGTTATGTCTCATTATGTCCAGTAGTTATTAGTGTTAGTGCCGTAACTAGCCGTTTATGCACTTCAAGCTTCTACAAGTTCGACCTTCCATCCAACCAGTCGTTCCCTAAATACTGAGGATCGTGACCGCAGCAGGCTGAGTCGATAAGCGCTCCATCTGGTTCTGTCACCGGCAGCGTTAATTGCATCGTACAGGTTAAGTTGCAAAGGTTTTGTGATTAGTTCACTCGATTTGCCCGGTAGTCTCTATGCATCATGGTCATTAAGTGCGACCATGCATGACCCAAAATTTGGTCGTGGTCTGGTCATTTCTGCGCTCCTCCAGGATCTATACACTCTGCCTGATCATAGAATTCCTCACAAAGATTTACCGCTGGTTTCATTAAACGATCCCAATTCCTTTTTTGAACGATAGCCTAGTTGGGAATGGAACGGTCTGCCGAGACAATGTCCGGAGGTTCAAAACCCAAGGCACACACGTCTGACTTTTCAAAGTTACGTGTGTATTGTTTATCAATTATCGTTCGCTTTAACGGTGAAGGAAAACATCGTGAGGAAACCTGCACACCTAAGAAGCACTTTATAAGAATTTAGAAGGTATGTGAGGTCTACCAAGTTGGAACAGCGTGGTGGACTAAGGCCTAAACCCTCTCAGTAGTAGACCAGGCCCGTGCCCAGCAGTGGGACAGTATATAATACAGGGCTGGTACTACTACTACTATATTTGCTTTTTTTGATCCATCGTGAAAGGACATGTCCAAAAACAGGTCTAAAATTCTAACCAACACCATACCCATACCATATCAGCCCTGTAATACTGCCCACTGCTGAGCACGGGCCTCCTCTACAACTGAGAGGGTTCAGGCCTTAGTCCACCACGCTGGCCTAGTGCGGGTTGGCAGACTTCACATACCTTCGAAATTCAGAGAACTTCTCAGGTATGCAGGTTTCCTCACGATGTTTTCCTTCACCGTTAAAGCGAGCGATAATTCACAAAGAATACACACATAATTTTTTAGAAAAATCAGAGGTGTGTGCCCTTGGGTTTCGAACCTGCGGACATTGAAACGGCAGTCCGTTCCACTCCCAACTAGGCTGTCGCCGCTTCTAACCAACACAGTTTATATATATTTGGATTGAAATCCTAAAAAGTAACCTTTTACAATAAATCGTTTAAGTTTATTTTGCTTAAAAGCTGCACTTGATATGAACTTTTTAAAAATTACTTATAAATGGAGGGGTCTAAAAATATTTTATATACATCAAAGATCTATATATTACTCTTTCAATATCCCTGCACACATGTAAAAAGCGGACATCTCCTTTGACCAATCGAAATAAAGTTTGTTGATTCGCTTACAAATGAGTTTTCTTAGTTTATTCTTATCATTATCGCGTAGTTAGCATTTAAAGAAATCGGCTGTGAATAAATTCAAGCCCTGAAAGTCTCACCTTAGAGCTTTGAGCCTCACAATCGGTCCCTTCGCATCCCGCAGCAGAGCCACCGCCCTGTGGTTGGTCACTCCATGCAATGATACGCCATCCACCTGGAATATTATACATCGCTTGATTTTTTTATCTACGCTCATATTATCAAGAGTAAAAGTAAAGAAATAAGTAATAGAAAGAGAAAAGTAGTTGTATGTTTTAAAAAAAATATAAAATCTTTCACCAAGTAACATCGGGTACTTTTTATCCCGGAAAAATATAAAGCGGGACTTTTATCCCGGAAAAATTCACGCGGGCGGAGCCGCGGGCAAAAGTCTAGTTCTAAATATTTTAGTTAATAAAAAAGGCAATTATTAAGCCTACTCCTAACATGCCCGTTTTAGTTACGATCGGTCAGTACAACAAATAATCTAATTAAGGTCTTTCAAACGGTATTTCGAGACGACAATTTTGAATTACAAAACAATGCATTGATGTGCACCGTTTTCGTCACTTTGAGAATATATATCTCAGGAATAAGTCCGTAACAAACAATTCGAAATTTACTCAGGATGTTTTCCTTATTAATACTGAAATATTCATGGTATATAACATTTCCAGTATTGGTTACAAAAACCGACTCGATAGCATAGTTGTATCGTATGCGCGATAGGACATCGCAATGAGATCCCCCTGGTTCAAATCCTGTGTCGGAAAAAGTGAGGTTTTTTCTACTCAGTATCAGAACGAAATCTGGAATTTATTCCTGATGTGGCGATAGGTTAGCCACATCGTGGCACGAAAGACATTTGGCGAAAAGAAAGTGCCCTAGTTGCACAGAAGTGCAACCTACCCCTGCCTTCGTAGATAAATGAGGGATGTGTATTCGTTTTGTTTTTTTTTTACTCACAAAAATAACTATTTTATAGGAATACTGAACATAGTATACTCTAAATATTTTAGAATTAATAAGACTGTTTCGCAAAAGTGCAAAATGTCGGTTACGATGTTCTTACCGAAAAAGCTCAATATTATCTCATAGCAGCTACAATAGTCTTTCAACGATAATACGCACACATGCTGCAATAGACAAAGATCTTAATACTGACCTACACAGCACTAGCTCAAACATTCTTTCTAAGCAATGCGCGCATTTTCCTCAGCGTCGTGAGCGCTCTCACAGTTCATTCCAGTCTCAAGATAGAGTGGACACTTCTAAACGAAGGCGACGCATCGCTGACCTAGTTATTTCTATTCGAATATTATACTAGACAATTTGTTATGGTATTAACTTGGTAATTGTCGCAACATGATGAGCAACGCTGTACAACTCGCATGTCAAAACGAAACGTACAGAGAGTTTCTTATGAATGCTATTATATAAGTGCGTATTTTATTGTCCCATGATGGGCACAAATTCCAGACTCCGGGCTGGTACTGAATAGAAAAATCGAATATCACTTTGCCCGACCCGAGGATCGAACCAGAGACCTGTAGTCGCACCGTAATACAACTACGCCACCGAGGCACTCAGAGGGGCGTTATACGGCGAAAAGTGGGTGCATTAATTGCGCCTCTGCCTACTCCTTTGGGGATGGAGGGCGTGAGTATGTGCGTATTTTACAGGTAGGTAATTGTACAGGTATACCTTGTGTACATTAAAACACTACGTCCTTATTATTCCTTTCAATAATATTTATGTTGATGTAAATGATTATATCGCTTAGATTATGTTATACATCACTCGCCATTATGTAGAGTCGTAATGATTAGTAGTAATCACTTGCCACTTACAAGCCGGTCTGATTGATTTGACGCAAAATTTAAAAACTGTACCATCAACATAGTTTAACTAATCTTATGTGAGTCGACAGTCACTTTGGAAAGTGCATAAATACATTAATTACGAACTTAAATGCAATTCATAGCACTAAAGCTTACGAAATTCAGATATTTACAAACACTCCAACTCCAGTCCGTACCAAAAACAAACACTTTAATATTCAAATTCTGGAAATGAACGTGGCATAGACAATCTGCCCCATCTGAGCAGTGGGTCGTCAACTTTTGTTTATTCAAAATGTAGCAGGTACGATGAAGCCCGACAATGGCGCCGTGAATTCATAATGAACCCCCTTTTGACGTCAGGGTGAGCGTCAGAAAACTCTTCATTACCATGATTAATATTGCAGGAAATTAACTTTTGATTGAGGACTTATGTTCAATTTGTCTGGACTGGTCTTCATTATTTATTTATGAAATCGCTTTATGCTTAAATTTAAAAATATTAAAGTATTAGACTCTGTCTCGCGTTCAAATTCCGGGTCGGGCAAAATGATATTGGGTTGTTCTATTCAGTATCAGCCTGGAATCTGGAATTTTGCACGATATAGCGGTAGGGTCACGCCCTATCACTGATCACATCATGGGACGGAATATACATGATGAAAAGTGGATGCACAAGTCGCGCTTCTGTACCAGCTTGTGGATAAAAACCGCGAATGCGTGTATGTTTGTATTAGATTATGGAGGATAAAAATTATTAATCGTTAAAACTGGTAGAAAATTATTGACAACCAAACGAATAATAATATTAATATACATAGTCAATATTTCTATGTGATTAAGTTTATACTTTTTCAAACTGCCTCTGCCTTACTTGACAACAAACTATTACTAACCGGGCCAATATCTGAAAATTAAAAAAGTTTTTTCATAACTGGCAATATATTTTACTCGATACTGCAAGTGTTTGCGATATTAACAAGGGAACTGCGTTCTTTAGAGGTCCATAACAAAATGGTTCGGTGATGTAAAACTTTCCTATGTTTGATTTTGTACATCTATATGGGATATGTCGTCCATCTAAAAGCGAGTGGGCCAGCCCACTACACATAGTGGCCAAGAATGAAAAGGGGAAATGTATAAATTTAAAATTTGTATAAAGTTAAAAGGTCACTCACTCACACACTCGTCACTATATCTCAGAAACTACAAGTGATAGGAGTCTCAAATTTTGTGTGGGGGTGCCTTTTAGAACTTTAGTGCTCACTAAGACGGGGTTTAGCGAAATTCAACCCCTAAGGGGGTAAAAAGGAGTGTCAAAGTTTGTACGCGATTAACTCAAAAGCTACTGAAAGGATTTCGATGAAATTTGGTATGGAAATAGTTCGAGACCCTGGGAAGGTTTTAGGCTACTTTTTTTTTCCTTTAATCCAGGCAATACCCTTTCTTGCTTAGTTGAAACTAGCGAATTCTCCCAGGAATATATCATTGCGAAAAACTTCCAGATGCATTTACACCAATGTGACCAATGGCAATATATTGCCGCAAGTCCTGCAACCTTCAAATTTAGCAAAAGTCAGGCTGCCACCATTGTTAACACGGTAAAAATCGCTTGTGGAAGTTAATTTAAGTTGCGTTGCAAATCTAACCCTTGCTTAATACGGTTTTGCTTCTTATGGGTACTTATTGACGTTATACTTTTGGGAATGCAGTACAAATAGTAAGTATTATTATGTAGTAATTTTAGTAAGAAGATAATTATGCTTATTTTTATGGAGATAATTGGTGGTTTGTTAGAAGTAAACACTCTCTACAGCCTAAAGTTGACTGGGAGAGAATGTCTATAGCATTAAGTCTGTATACTATCTGTACAAAGTGTCAATAAATAAGTAAACGCTGTATAAAATTTGGCATACAAGTCGACCATTTCCTAGATTAATATAACACAGACTTCTTTTATCACAAAAAGTATCTGCACAGAGTGCCTATTAATCAAAAACAAGTCATTCAAGTGAACAACATGAAATATTACAATAATGACATACGTACGTATAACACTGAGATTGATTAATCAGAAACCCCCTCTTTTTAATAAGAGGTTGTACTACCGCGTCATGCTTCGCCCCTTATTTGTCGAGGAACCTTTTCCGTAATGTTTACAAAATATTTTGTCAAACGCGATATTTATATTTTGTGCCTCAAACAGTAACTAGAACGAATGTAAAACTCGGTTCTCAGCGGTAAGTGGTAACCGAGTGCCTCTCAAAGTACTTCGCGAAGTGCATTTCAAGCTACAAAAATGTTTTCACAAATTGCATCTGGCCTACTTTTGCACGACCTTTTTTATTTACGTTGTAGGTAAAATTACGAACCACAGAATAACGGGACCTACCCGCAGCCAAATCAAAACCGACCCAACCCGTAGAGAACTCTGAAGAGACACAAACATTATCCGTCGAAATTGATTCAGACGAAGGCGATTTTTAAATTACATACCAATTTTACTCCAAACACCTTTATCTCTTTTTTTTTTGTTCCTGACTAAACTCTTGCTAGCCTGACGAGGGTCGGCTTATGCAAGAACACCGGTCTTTTGGGTGAGTGCAGAAGGCGCTCGCAACCCTATAAATTTAAGCGACCATGCTGAGAGCGACCCACTAACGGGTCACGAACCTCGGCTCAGGACGGCCACTGAGAGAGGATGAGACATCATCGATTGGACAGCCTTTATCTCGTTAAGCTAAGCCTAAACCTATGTTGTTTCGTCTCTCTTATTACACTGAGTGCGCGTGCAGCGTCTTTACCTCGCTGTGGATTTTTTTGCAAGTCTCCAATTGATAACTTTACCTAACTAGGGATGAATCATAAAACAACCCCGCCTAATCAGTGTTACAAACGCGGTCAAAATGGCCCTATCATGCTATAGCCCATAGCTTGGCACTACCAGTTTTATTATACATACTGCCATCCACAATGACGCGTTCCACTAATTTCCTTTATCGCTTAGTTCAATTTTGAAACCTTCAACTTCTGTTTTAGTATAATGATACCATACGTTTACGCGAATGTTAAACATTGAAATTAAACTACTATAACGGATTTTATCGCGGTTTTTTTTCCGACGTTTCAAAGGCTTTGCTTTGCAGCACTTCGTGGTCACAGGGCGGACCGCGATAAAACCCGCTATAATTGTTTAATTTCAATATTCTGTTTTAGTTCTATACATACAAACTTATTACCTATAATTGCTTATGTACAATCATCCAATTTGGTGCTAGTACACTTTCTCAAGATACAATAAAAACGCCCATTTTTCATATTTTACCAAGCAAGTGCGATTGTTTTCGGAGATTTGCAAAGAAAACAGCGCGGCTCAACGTTGGGTCGTAAGGCACGGTGAACCCAACATCACACACACAGTCATGAGGCACAATGAATAATCGAAGTCTCTTTAGCCGCGAAACGCTCATTTATGGGACGCATCATCGTAGCATTTTCCATAGTAATCACATTATCAATGCCCATAATCCAAGAACTCCTTATCATTAATACCAATCATAATAGAATCTCTATAATACAGTGTAATAAACGATTTATCTCATATCAATCTAGATGAATACGCTTATAAAGGCCACTGATCTAATTTGCCGCACTAAGTGCCTACTTAACCCCAATACTTATTGATTAATCCTTCAAAGCGCTCGTCATACCTCCAGAGATGTTCTCAGTGCTCATTGTTTTTATTAGAAACTTAATGAATTTGTTAGCTGCACAGGAAACAAATAAAATCCGAAAGAAAACGCTTAGAATGAATAACAAAATAAAGGTATAATAAAATGCTAAGCTATAGAATATTAAAGAATCAATCCAATAATAATTGAAAGCGGGAATCTCGTGTAAACATTTTAAAAAGGTTTTGTTTCTATCATGTAGTCATAGTGGAGGTCGTGGGTTCGAGTCCCGCTTTCGACTGTTTCTTTTTCCGGATTCTATAAAAATATAAAATCATTAACCAGGCACTACATGGCCATTCACATGTATAAAAAATCATAATATAAAATTAGAAAAAAGTTTAGCGACTCGTTTCGGTTTACTTGCTCCTGTAAAGGGGTGGTGCTGAGTTGGTAGTTGTAATAACTGCTGACAGATGTCGCTAGTCATCTCCTTTAAGAGAATTAAGTACGGATCCTGAATTTGGCAATCGAAAGCGAGGTCGAAATAGCTCAATTGGAAAGAGCGACGGCACGGTTCGCCGGAGGTCGTGGGTTCGACTCCCGCTTTCGACTGTTTCTTTTTCAGGATTCTATAAAAATATAAAATCATTAACCAGGCACTACATGGCCATTCACATGTATAAAAAATCATAATATAAAATTAGAAAAAAGTTTAGCGACTCGTTTCGGTTTACTTGCTCCTGTAAAGGGGTGGTGCTGAGTTGGTAGTTGTAATAACTGCTGACAGATGTCGCTAGTCATCTCCTTTAAGAGAATTAAGTACGGATCCTGAATTTGGCAATCGAAAGCGAGGTCGAAATAGCTCAATTGGAAAGAGCGACGGCACGGTTCGCCGGAGGTCGTGGGTTCGAGTCCCGCTTTCGACTGTTTCTTTTTCAGGATTCTATAAAAATATAAAATCATTAACCAGGCACTACATGGCCATTCACATGTATAAAAAATCATAATATAAAATGTAGTCATATTTTAAGAACGCAGCTATACTTCGACACCATTCGTTAAAGATAATTTTGTCGTAATTAAAGTTCTCCGTACTGCGCTGTAATTTACTATAACTTAAGATTATTATTTTCTCGATTTCTATATTATATGTTACAGTTAGCATGATACTATAAGATCAAGCAGTAGATATAATTTTTATTGCGAAAAATGTTATTAAAAAAATGTAAACATATTTTTTAGATTACAAATAAATTTAGTCACATCCAAGCCAGTGGTTCTCATTGATACCGGCATGAAAATATTGGTAGCTCCTAGTTGGGGTTAACGTAACAAGGAGCCAAAATCTCACTCACCTCAACAATCCTGTCATTGACTTGTATCTGGCCACACAGGTCCGCCGAACTACCTTCGCTTATGCTCTTCACGAATATACCGCTAAGCTCCTCTGGAAAATATAAAATATTACAGGATCGAGTACTCGCCTTCCCCGAGAACAAACAAAGGTTTTCAAGATATAAAATGCTTTGTGAAATGACTGCCTCGGTGGCGTAATTGTATTATGGTACGACTGCAATGCTGAGATCTTGGGTGCGATCCCCGGGTCGGGCAGTGATATTAAGTTTTTCTATTCATTATCAGCTCGGAGTCCAGAATTTGTGCCCGATATGTCGATAGGCTCGCCCCCTACCCCATCATGGGACGGAATAATGGCGAAAATTGTGTGCACTAGTTGCGCCTCTGCCTACCCTTTCAGGGATAAAAGGCGTGAGTGTATATGCATATGCAAAATGCTTTGTAGACTAACAGGGTCTATAAATCAAGTTTACTGGTCGTAAGTCTCTCGTATGCGAGAGGCCGTCTGGGTAGGTACCACCGTAATACCTACGTCTACCGCCAAGCAGCAGTGTGTATGCACTGTTGTGTTCCGGTTTGAAGGGCATTGTAGCCAGCGTAATTACTGGGCATTATGAGACTTAACATCTTATGTCTCAGAGCGACGAGCGCAGTGGATTGCCACACAGTAATTGTAATTCAAAGTTATGTTGTGCTACTATCCATGGGCGGACGTATCACTTACTATCAGGCGAGTTACATGCTCTAGGTAATTCCTTGATATATCTATTGCATAGATAACGATATATGTATTGCACTCTAACATAGAAAACGCAACATAAAATCTAAAGCTGAACAATTGGTTACGATACTAAAATCAATACAAACTTAACCTAAGTCACCGAAAAACAATAAATCCGTAGGCACTGTCCGAAACAAAATGAAGGGGCGAAATGTATCTATAAACATCTAACGAACGACAATATCAGGGGGCGATTAGGGCGGGTTAATTCCTAGCCGGGGGCATGACGTCCCCACACTCCATATTGGAAAAGTTACTCGACGAGTACGACATTCCATTTTCAACTTCACAATATTATCCTTTACTAGCTTTTGCCCGCGGCTCCGTCTGCGTTAAAAAGTTTTTCCGGGATAAAAGTCCCGCTTTATATTTTCCCGGGATAAAAAGTAGCCTATGTGTTAATCCAGGACATGATCTACCCGTGTGCCAAATTTCATTGAAATCCGTTCATTAGTTTTTGCGTGAAAGAGGAACAAACATCCTTACATCCAAACATCCAAACATCCCAACATCCAAACATCCATACATTCTTACAAACTTTCGGCTTTATAATATTAGTAGGATATTTAACTGTAAACTTGTCTCGTTATTTTATTAATATTTTGTGTTATCTATTTTAGGAAAGAATGTGAAAATTCTATTAAAGTAGGATTATGTTATTAATCTGTTATTATCAAGCATTGCACGTATTTATATAAAATCTTTCAACAGTAATATTTGATGTCATTCAAGCATCGTTATTGAGATCTTCAGTTATGAGGCCTTGTCCGCTGATTACTAAAAGTCTTCAATTGTACACATAGCTTAACTCCAAGAGTCGTGAACCCTACGCAAGGTCAAACGTCTCCCTAATACCGGCCAGTAGTATGGACCCAAAACTTTACGCATAAAGTCTCTATATAAGACAAATGTCTTCAAGGCCGCATCCAACCACGGCGATTCAACATACATACACATGCCCTTATCCCATAGGGGTAGGCAGAGACTATCGAACGCCACATGCTACGATTTTGACACACCTCTGGCCTCTTCCACGTTCGTAGTTCTTTTCATACATTTTCGTCTGTTAAGGGTACTCCTTACCTGCCCTTTTCGGTGATCATTTATTTGGTCAGAGAAAGTTTTCCTCGCGCGTCCCCTTCCAGCCGTACCTTCCACATTCACTCGATAGGTAATACCTTTTGTGTTCCGCCTTTCATCCATCCTCTCCACGTGCCCAAACCATCTCAACGACGGTGACGGCGATTCAAATTTTGCACATTCAAATAAGATTCTGACAATATCTACTACCGCAAACATGTTATTTGCTATTACGCTTACTTGCAATGACACATTAGAAAAAAAAGTAATGTTAGAAAATTTTATTTTAAAGTCATTTCAATCGATTTCCACTCTACAAAAGTTCAAACATTGAACCAGTCTCCGCAGTAAATATCGTTATTGTTGGCTATTGAGCTTCCCACGTCTCCGGGCACCGCAGGCGACGATTTGATTACCGGGGCGCGGCGCTCGTCAAATCCATTAGACGCAATATTAAATTGGTCAGGTTCTTGTTTCAAACAAAAAGTAGCGAAACGTAGATTTAATCATTTAGCATCCATCTTGTTAATTAAAACGCTTTTAATATGATTTGTTGAGAATGTTTTACGAGCTCTGTTTACAAAGTCACCTTGTTTAACAAGGTTTTTCAAGAGGATACTTAAAGAAGTTCGTTACGTGTTAAACTTTGTGCGTCTTTACTTAATTTCTCATCAGTTTAATTAACTACAATCCGATCTTTCTCTTCTATAAAAATAATTCAAATCAAAAACTCGATTCTTTCTTAGGGGTTTGAATTATTTAAAACACGAATCGACCTTCCCTTCCTAAGTAATAGAGGAGGCCCGTGCTCAGCAGTGGGCAGTATATAATACAGGGCTGATTGCATTGCACTCGGCAATAGCTCTATTATTTGCTCTAAGTATTGTCATTTTAAGAAGAATGTAGTAGATAAGCTACAATTTGTATGCACTAATATATCGACTGCAAATTACATACATTAGTTGAATTTCCTATATGCTTCGCTGGACGTCCGATGTAATCGATTCGTAATGGTCTTGCACGGCCCCCGCAGTGGCCAGCGGTCGTAATTCGATGTCGTCTGAGATCCGATCGCAGTCCGATAAAATTAACCCCTCACGTATTCGTTACGTGCTAAATATAATCAGTTTAATTGAGTTTCGAATAGGGTTTGAAATAGCTAGGTAGCATTCTTTCTTTTACTTATTGTGCATTAATCAAGTGGTTTTTTAAAAAGTATGTGTTAGTTCTGAATCATGCGTGAAGAAATGTGTTGCGTTGGTCCCACATTGAAGTGGGATTGAGGCAAGTGCAAGTTTATTTAAGTTTATCAAAACTTGGGCCAACATTATTTTTCTTTTTTTTTTCACAGGGAAAAATGCGTTAACACTACCACCACTGGGGGTGAGTGGACGCCGTCCACTCAACAACCAACACAACCGTCCATTGAACGGCAAGCTCGTCTCGTCATTCAATGCCATAAAAAAAAAACATATTTTCTTTTAAGGTCCATGGTATTTTGCGAAGTTCAATTTTGCCAATTATTTTATGCGTAACGGCAAACAATAAGAAAAATGATCTCCTTTGTGTATCTAGCAATAAAATTTGTTAAAAAATGGTACAGCAATTCATATTTCAAATGTTGTTTGCAAGAACGGACGTGTAATTGGGTAATAGACTGCTTCCATTTTCTTTTCATATCTAGCCCTTCCATCGGTTTTCAAAAGCAAATGTAGGTTTTAACCGAATTTAATTAATATTTTTAGATTAGATATTAGATATGTGGGTATTTTGAGATCACTGAACATCAGATGACCTACTTAGAATGCTATAAAAATAGACACAGAGACACAAAAAAGGTTTTTATGCAAAATCCCACTGTGACGCGACTTAATCCCCTAAGCAACGAGTCCAACAATATAAACCTGCGGGATATAGGTCGGGGAAGACATTTGGCTCGGTGCGACGCTTCACGGATTACAATCATCATATTGTAGCGCCTTCATGTTGCTTATGCAAGTACTTGTGTAGGCTTAGAGGTGAGGGCAAAATGTCTGTTTTTAAATTATTTTTTAATGTGTCATGGTATTTAAAAATGTTTTTAAATAGAGCAAAATGAAAGATTGAATAAGGCTGACCCTACCATCATATGGCATGAGTAGTCACGATGAGAGAGAGGTATTTTAAAATGTTTTTGGAGTTCCAGCAATAGGTTACTCAATACATACGCACACACACAAATTTACAAAACAATTCGAAATAAAGATGATTGATAGAAAAAAAGGGATACATGTTTTAATGAAAATTTAAGTTAAAAGAATACATACAAAACAAAGTACTTTTACACGAATGTAGTCATTAGTCAAAGCTAATGCAAAACGGTCACTGTAATACGAATATTATATCGCTTTATTATTAAAGATAAGGGCTTTACAGACGATCAATAAAACATATACATCCGATTAGATATGGCTACAACGAACCAGAATAGGTTATAACCAAAAGTATAAATTATAGGCTAAGTGCAATTAAAACGATGAAGTTTTAAATAGTGATACATTCCGGTGAATTCTTGATCTTTGCAGTAGGTATATAGATATTCACCCAGCCGCTGGTCAGACCAAGTGACTGCCCTCACTGGATTGTCTGTTACGACTGCCTTAAGAGAAGCCGAAAACCGAACGAAATGGAAAGGTATAGTAGATAAAGCCACGAAGGCCTTTCAGGGACACGACATTCAGTAATGAAGCATGCGACCAAGAAGAGATATAGATATTTATGAAAATAGATTGTACTTGAAAAGATAAAACAGCAATATTGAACAAATCAGGCTTTTATTAATCGATTACAACTTGCATTTTCAGCTGGACATCGAAACAAAAAAATTACTAAGGAATACACTGTCAATTACTGAGAAACATCAAACTACTAATGACATGCTTCAAAAACTTCGGCAACAATTAGTTTCATAGTAGTTTTTTGATAACAGATTGACAGCATCTGCGTACCACCCTCAGAATAAGGACAAAGGCAATATAACACCAGCTCCAAAATCAGGAGGGCCACGGACAGTCATATATAACACAATCCTGACGAGATATCTTTCACACCACTCTTTCTTATCACTGCAACTAAGGATCGGCAGTTGCACGCGTTTTACACAGGCAATGAAGCTCGACGAGTCTCTGAGAACACTAAGCAGCCGTAACCCACAACGAAATTAAATAGAAAGATAGGTTGACAATACATTTCTCGCTAGAGAATCACTACGTTCCTATAGACACTCGAGCTCGTACGAAAAAACCATATAAACAAGTCTCACCTTGTTCACACACATATCCAGCGACGGTGATACCGAGTCCCAGAGCCGAGTCCTTGTTGAGAGATACCTCGTAGCTGATGGTTTCTGGAGAGCCTTTGCCTCTCACCGCCATGTCCAATGGCAACCTGGTAAGAAACATATGAAAGACCTCAAAACATTTCTTAATTCAGTAGACGAAGCAATACCATTTTCCAGATATTGAAAATGTTTGCTGGTAATCAAGCATGACTGGTATTTTGGTGATGGGCGGTGATCACTAACCATCAAGTGGCGCACTTGCCGTTTAATTAACTATTACCGAATACCCACACATAATATCGAAATGTGGAATCATTGGTGCCATTGGGAGAGAGATAGGATTAATTAATTATCTTGATAATAGCTGTATAATTCGCACCTTTAGAACGAAAACGACACAATTCAAAAAAGATGAAAATTGAGTTGTCGTTATAAAATGACTTAAAACGAAGTTCTCAATACAACAATAGCTCAAACACAGCCATATTCAAGCAGGAAAAGGTCCAAACTGTTATATAGGGCCTTTTTTATAATATTTTTATGAAAACCAGTTTTAAGTCATTTTATGACGATAACTCAATTTCCGATTTTTTTGAATTGTGTTGTTTTCGATCTAAAGGTGCTATTATTATGATAAATAGGAATGTATGTAAAAGATTCTTATGGTTTACGGAATCAGAGAATTACCTGAGGGGCGGCGGTTCAGGCGGAGTCTGCTTGGTGATGATCGGAGGCGGGCGAGGCGATGGGGCCAGGGCGCCGCGAGGCACTACCGCTACTATGGACGCTACCGGCTGCACAGACACACGCACAATAACCAACAACCAAACAGGGATTACCGGCTACTGGGGTGATTACTAATGGTTACACACGTAATGATACCAAATGTATGCCAGAAGGGGAAGGCAGTGTTGCAAATAATGTATCTACAGTTTTCAAACGGTAGAATGAACTGCCATATGATGTATAAGGTTTTAAATTCACAAACATGTTTCTCATGGAACTCTGCCATGGTTTTAAAATAGAAAAACATTATAAATTATAGTCACGCTGTCTTGAAACAAACTCAAATGAGTATCCTACTACTAAGGCCAGATTATTTCATCCGTGGTCAGGTAAAGTTAAGGCTCTTATCACATTGGCGAATGAGAAGCGAATTCACAGCGAGACCAAGGCGTTGCACTCTCATCCAGTGAAATAAGACCACACAACACAGGCTAAATCAATTCATGAAATTGATTTTACTGATAGCTAAACATTCTTACCCTATGATGTAACCTCTCTTCTATGATTGTCGGTGGCGGGGACGGCGGCGTGGTGTCCTCACACAAGGCTCCGAACCCGTCGTGCCCCGCCTCAGACAATCGCCTCTCCAGCTCTATAGGATCAGCCAGCAATCGAGACGGCACAATCGGCGCTTGCGAAGCCCCTAGGGACTGCGGACAGAATTCAATGAAAACACTCCATCGAATTATTTTGTTATACCTACATTTTTTGTAACTGCCTCGGTAGCGTAGTTGTATCACGGTGCGACTGCAATTCCGAGGTCTCTGGTTCGATCCCCGAGTCGGGGAAAGTGATATTGGGTTTTTCTAATCAGTATCAGCTCGGAGTCTGAGAGTCTGAGAGTGGAGTTTCTGCCCGATATGGCGTTAGACTCGCCTCCTATCACATCATGGGGCGGAAAGCGCATGTCGAGAGATGGGTGCACTAGTTGCGCCTCTGCCTACCCCTTCGAGAATAAAAGGCGTGAATGTGTGTGAATTTTTAGTTATTATAAGCATTTACATAATTATGATGATGGGCATGATTTAAATTGTGACTTTTTTAAACGCGATTTTTTTCTTGTCCGTCGTGCTTTGCAAGGTAGATGGATCATGTTGGATTTATACGAACTAAAAATCCATGATGGTTTCCATTAGTATTTAGAGGAAACCTCACACCGAATGACCATGACCTACTTATTACTGAGCGGGCCTGTACTAAAAACGCAACTTTGTAAAAACAAAATAATAAAACTCGTAAGAAAATTTGAAATAATTTTTAACAAACTCTAGCCATAAACTCAAAGAGAAACGTTATAACAAATTATTAACGAGACGTTTAACATGGACGCAATGATGTTTACGTCAACCTACATTACGTTTTACGATTATCATGAAATACCGCGTAAAATTCTGCTTGTAATTCTATGCCGCGGGCTTGTTAACGCTCAAGGGGGCCTGTAGCCGAGATAGCTTTCTACAAGCGTTAACGCCAATAGAAAAGAGACAAATGTATAATGGCATATCCTTACGTTAGACTTGTCTTTATGTCATTCGCATATTTTGTTGTTTTCTATTAGCGTTAACCAATGATAAAAATAAAACTGTTTTTCGGATTTTATCGCGGTTTCAACGTTTCTAAGACTTTGCAGCCTACATGGTCACGGGCGAACTGAAGTTTGGTTGTCCAAAAAATCCAAAAATAAAAAATAAATTATGTAACCATAGATTTTAAAAAGTCTAGATACGCCAAATCCTAATAAAATCAACGAAAAAAGTCTTCCGCGAGCACATTTTTGATATTACGTATGTGAAAGAGTTCACGTATTTAAACTAATATGAACAAGAAGCTTATGAGTATAAGCTTCTTGAATATGAACAATAAAGACAGTTAGTATTTGTCATTTCAGTGTGGTTTACAAAACTATCCCAATTGGGTTTGGAGTCTTCAGATTGCGATTGCCAAAATCACATTTATGTTTTTGGAATATCATTGACGTTCAAGCTTGTAGCAAAGAATCTCGGCTACGTCTCTAGTTTTGTAGCTGAGCTAGTTGACAATTCCTTCGATGGTTAATTGGATGGTTTGACAAGGCATGAGGTTCTACGTGGTATAAGTCAGTTGTCAAAAATTTTGTTGGTGACGCAGTGCCAATTGAAAAAATATTAAAGGGACTCTACATTCGCTATGTGGAGATGTATGGTCTTACATTATGTTGTAATAGGTTTATTGTAGGACGTATATTATGTTTTTGAGCGATGCTCGCTGACCATCCATTGACCCCTAAGAGTTCTTTATAAACTTTAATGTATGGATAACCCTTTTCGGGCTCACGTATTCTATAAAATAAGACCATTAATACCATCATCCTCACTATAAAACCCACAAAAAACATCGAATACAGCGACATTTCACTATTTGGCTGCGAACCAAGTATGCTATTGGTATAATAGAATTGCGTTTTAAACGTTTCTTTGTTGAGTAATGTCGGAGGCGAAAACCATTTCCTGTTAAACTTGGCAGCCGCATTTAACAAACAATAATAGCATTACTAATACCGATGATCTTGCTAATACTATAAATGCGAAAGTTTGTAAAAAAAAATTGGATGTCCGTTAGAAGTAAACGCAGAAACAACTACACGGATTTGGATGAAATTTGCCACACGGGTAGGTCATGTCCTGGATTAACACATAGACTTCTTATCCCGGTAATTTGCCCCCTATGCGATAGCCTAGTTAGGAGTGGACCGGACTGCCGACACTAATGTCCACAGGTTCAAAACCCAAGGGCACACACCTCTGACTCTTCTAAAGTTATGTGTGTATTCTTTGTGAAATATCGCTCGCTTTAACGGTGAAGGAAAACATCGTGAGGAATCCTGCATACCTGAGAAGTTCCCCATAAGAATTTTGAAGGTATGTGAAGTCTGCCAACCCGCACTAGGCCAGCGTGGTGGACTAAGCCCTAAACCCTCTCAGTAGTAAAGGAGGTCCATGCTCAACAGTGGCAGTATATAATACAGGGCTGTTATCGTTATGGTAATTTCCCAAATAAATAAATATACAGAGTCATTTTGACATTGCGTTAATAAATGAAAACACATACTTATCTCTTTGAAAATAACACTTTCCATTAAGTTATTTTAACGATAGATCTAAAATAAAAATGTGTAACTTTCAAACAAAATAAATATCAATAAAAAGTAACTTTAAGTTTACACGCCCTAATACCACTACTACTACTCTAGAAGGATTCGTCGCAGCAGCAATCAGAAATACACTCAAGCACACGACATATTCGCACTAAACTACAATATTACAAAAAAATCAGGAAAAGAAATTGTGATTTTTGGTGAAAATGTTCGTTTCTCATGGATGATTTTTGCACACTGTTAGCAAAAGCCAAGACGACTATGTGGTTTCATTTATTAACGCAATGTTAAAATGACCCTGTATAAGTATGGTATAATTTGCTCCCGTAGGAAATGATGGATATTTTTAATCTGATTCTTCAAATAGATGGCGCTAGCATAGTACTGTGTTTTAGACTTTGGAAAGGATTTATACGAAAGGCGGGTGAAGACGCGAGCAACACAGAGTTAAATAATATTTCTAATATGAGAAGCCGTAACAATAATAATAGAAGAAATGAACATAAAACAACACTCCAATTTGATTACAGAGGTCTTGTTGATCATATTCTTCGCTGAAAGTCCGCCTTGACACGCTTTGACAGAGTCAATGACGAACTGTTTCCAAGGCTCTCTGTCTTCGGTTTTAGCCAAGGTACGCATGTTTAATTGAACATTGCGATGAACTACTTAGTAATTATCGTTCAATTTATCAATGAAAATAAATGTGAAGATTCCTATGTATCTGTGAATTCTTAAGAATTTAAAATCTGTGTGTCTTACACTTAGACTAGTCTTACAATGTCGACTTAGGTCAGCGTATTAGACCAAAGACTTATCAGTTATCACCTATAGTAGGTTTCTAATTAATTTTCATCACAATGTTAATAACCCATTCATTTGCGTATCCGGTTTTTGTGATAGGATACGATAATCTCGTAACTTTGGTAAGTACCCCTAACTTTTGTACTTTTTATAATGTTATTTTTTTTGCTTGTTTGTAGGTATCTATGCATGTCTATCCGTGACAAATAAATTACTTTCTTTCTTTTCTTTCTATAATATACATATTATTACACCTAAATATAGCCGAATCATTGATGCAGTCGATTCTCGGGTATAAATGTAGTGAAATTGCACTGGAATTCATAAACCATAGAAAACATGCATGCAGTAATTGGAGTTTAAATTAAGCGAAGGTTGAGGAGTTTCTTTCGTCCCACGTCCAATTAATTCTGTATATAGGTCGGACGAGAAGGCTGGAGGTTCGTAATCGCACGGTCACGCGTCAAGTACTACGTAAACGGTAACGGGAGATGTCTTCGTAAAACTTTATTAAGGGAACATTCTTACTTATAAAATGATGTTGGGTATGTTCACTCACTCACGCCTTTTAAACCGAAGGGATAGGCTGAGGAGCACCTAGTCCACCCACTTTTTGCAGTGTATGTCCTAGGATGTGATAGGAGGCAAGCCTGTCGTATATATCGGGATCTGGAATTTGAGTCCGGTACGAAGATGGGTAGGCCTCTTGGTACATCATGGGGTGAAACACATATGGTGAAAAGTGGGTGCCCAGGCTGCACCTCTGGCTACCTCTTGAGGATAAAGGCGTTATGTGTTTGTGAATACCGACTATACAAAGATGTTGTTTATAAAAAATGGATAGCGTTACATTTGTAACTTATATTAACGTAAATAAGTTACGCAAGTTGTACGTAAGTTAGTCACGAAAAATAAGAACTATGTTATTGTAAGTTTGCGAAGTCGTACGTGACGTGAGTAAAACTTAATCTACCACCTACTTCTCAGTGATACAACACTATAACTAATGTATAATATTAAATGTTCATGTACCTTTAGGTGCTTTGAGTATTTTCTAGGTGTAATGTCGTATTCGTCTTTTGTTTTTCGATATGGCGACAATTTTTTATTTCTAAGAATTATACATTTTATTGTTTTGTATCTGCTATTATTATGAAGCCATAATTTAAATTCCCATAATATGAGGCAAGCAAATATGCGTCCAATAACGAAAGACACAAAGGCTGACAAAAGGGTGAAGTACCCAGCCAGGCTTCCATAATATTAAGAAATAAATAAATTTTGCCACACGAATATCGTAATTAGAATATTAGTAGGTTATAAGTGGGTGAAGTTGTGCACCGTGCTGGTGAACAAGAGTCTGTAAATCACAATTTGATAGTACACAAACACACACGCCTTTTATCATCGAAGGGGTAGGCAGAGGCGAATCTAGTGCACCGAATTTTCGTCATGTATATTTCGACCTATGATGAAATGAAATGAAATAAATTTAGCCGAGCCCATAAAATGTTATACATTATTTAGATTCAGTCAATATTAACTCTACCATCAGTTCGGAAAGCAGTTTTCACTAGAGAAGAACGGGCAAGAAACTCTAGTGTTGCTCTTTTCAAAATCAGTTCAAGGTATAAAATACAATTAATAATAAAAAAAAATGTCATGATATAGATACATTTGTTATTTTTGTTTAGAGCAGTTCATTTATATACTCGCAAAAAAAGGTAATAAATTTTAAAATCCTATACGAGTGCATAACCCTCTCAGGAATCATGTAATAATTTGGTCTGAAATTCTTCAAGATGTCGTTATTAATCTAAGTTCAAGATATACCCCTAATACTTAGATGTAGAAAACGAAAAGGGCAGACCAGTCCACACAAGCAGCACCCGTTCACGAGTATGACGCATGTGCCAGCCATCGGCCTCCTCAACCATGTTGCAGGGAAGTGGCCGACAGTTAAGGAGTGTCATACCGATGTGAAAGGACTCAGACAGAATCCGGGATCTAACCTATTGGATCGAAAAACCCAATATCACTTCGCCGTGTGTATTCCGTCTCGTGATATTCTGATAGGGGGCAAGCCTATCAAGGGTATCAAGGTTGAGTTATAATTTACGATAATAATATACTACCTTAGGAATTTCATTATTTTTCTTGAAAAGTAAACTTGTGATTTATTTCTATCAGTAATTAATTAGCTTGGTCACCTATCATTTAAAACAGTAATAACAATTACAATTTATTGAAACCAGTGGTTACAATACCCTAATATATCGGACAGGCTAGAGATTTTTGAACTTTCGCTAAAAGTACTATACTCGAGAGCTATGATAGGTAGGACTCTAACTTTTTTTAACATTCGAGCCGTCATAGTTACGTTTTCCTCCTGACGCCGTTTTATCATCACATTCTGGGACACGCTGTATAAACTCTACTGTGAAACATCTTTTGAGTATATGCAATGGTGTAAACCGATGATATAGTGTATGAATTCTGGAGTTAGTCACGAAAGACATAGGATTTCTTTTTACGGTTTCGTTGACAGAAAATATCACGGGTGAGTTATTTACAATCTACAAAACAGGCCAACAAAAAAAATGTAGATCACACAATATTTTTTCAGTGCTGGTATCGACCCTACATCTTCTTGTTAACAATTACTAAACATAGAGTTTATAGGAGTAAGCCAGGATCAACAGTGACACGTATGTTATAACACCGAGCGGTGAAGCTTGACGAGTCTTACAGATCAACATCTGTCTTTCACCCGCAACGAAATTAATCAAATAGAAATATAGGGAGGTGTTGGAAATATTCTGTCTAAGCTACCTGCATAGGTAGTGCGTTGGAAGCTGCCGGTCGCGCGACCAACAGTCTCACGCATGCGCCGCATTGTCTCAACACCGCCGCCGCCTGTCGCGCGCACATCCCCACAACCGACACCGCGCCGATGCGCAGTAACATGTCGCCGCTACGCAGGCGCCCATCCTGTACACAAACATAGAAAGGCTCATTGAAATATACCACCGTACAAGGTGTGAAACTCGCCATTGAGGCCCACGTAACTGTCGCGTTTCAGGATCAGCCTGTAGATCCGATATCAATGAGGACGGCATAATTATGTCGACTTGCGGTTAAGAATCTCTCATCAAACAACACTGCATATTATTATATTATCTTCACTCCGCATACCAACAGTGGGGTTACTACGCTGTCCAACGACGGTAAGCTAGAGATAATCAATAAAATTATGTAGGTATTCAGTATTAGTAGAGCCATGTTATAGATAAATTCATCTACAACATGAATGTGTCGGCTCTATTATATTATTATGCCGGCTTCTACTACAAAGAAAATATGTAGAGACCCTATCAACGAAATTACTTAATGCGATTTATTGATTTACATACAGACAAAAGAGAGATTTTAGGAGATTCAATGGGCTAGCTCAACCGCCTGTTCTTAAAATAAGCGCTTAACCGGAAGGTTCATCATGATTGAAAATCAAATCCCCGACCAACTTTTACGTTTAAATATTCTCTTTTCCCCGCAAGTAACCCTGGCCGTGACATGCCAGTAACTAATAACAACCCCACGTAGCACAAATCAATGTCAATGCGCGCTTAATGGCCGGGTCGTGTATCGCCGTGCCCTTCCAGTTTTACGAGCCACGTGGCTGTATGTTATCATCAGTGTCTACTAAACTATTTACACATTCAGGATTTCGAATTTCGTACTAAAACACCGTTATTTTTAATATACTTAAAAAAGGAGCAAGTCCAATTCCTTACTTTTGTATTTTTAGTTTTTTATAGAGTTTGAATTATTTTTCAGACAAGCACGGCAAAATGATCCCACTTCACTTGATGGCAAGCAGAGCAGGGTCATTACCCGGTCCTAGTTATATTCTAACAATATGTAAAAATATTTAGTTCGAATATATCGAATTTACAATAGAACAGAAATGAAGATAGAAAAAACAGATCCATTTTGTATAAAAAAATCCTCGGGTCACCATTGTGAAAAACCGAATGCAGTTTAAAAACTGTCTGAAACCGAATTTTTATTGCGCGGTAACGTAACCTGTTATTTTGCCGAGTAATTCGCAGCGATTCCGAGCAACGCGATGACTGCGATGAGATACACAATTTGGTTCTCCCAACATGACATGAAGCATAAACATTGCATTTGTACTTCACAATAAAAGCTGTTTAAAATTATTGTTATATTTCATTACCGTTTACCTAATCACCCAGTCATTCAAAATTTTACATTTTATAATTCAAAATGGTGGATTTTCTAAATAATTTCAACTTGCAATAAATAATCGTACTGATCTTCACATTATAGCATTTTGGATACAGGCGTTGCTTTCTCATAATGCTGACCTGACGAACAATCGCATTAACTTCATTTTGACCGATCAAGTGCAATCTAAATCCAGTGGTGTGTTCAAACGATCTCACAAATCATATTTTACTATTTGTTATAGGTACGCAGTAGTTATTATTAGACCCGTCATCGATTCGTTTGAAAACTCACACAATTATAAATTATTTGATGAATGAGATGTATACCGATGTGTAACTACTCGAAATAATCGCAGTCATATCGAATCGCGTAAAGGCGGTGCCACCAGCAAAATGGTGCGCAAATCGTATTTTTGGAATCTATCTATTCGATATTTAAATTACATATAGTAAAAAATCTACAATATCTTAACTTTATTTGGTTGTTTAAATTTTTTTAATAATATGGATAATGTTTCATTGATTTCATTATGAACGTGCCATTAAAATTGTTGATTCCGTGCAACACCTAAAACACACTTCTTTTAATTTCCAACCAACACTATCAGATAGGCAATTTAATAAGGAACATTTTGGTATTTAAAAAATTTCAAAAAGACCGATTTTTTTATGGAATTATTCTTAAATCTTTGCATATTCCCGCCGTAAATGTATGGAACGAATGCTCAAGGCCGTTGGATCAGGGGAGAGCCTTAACAGTACACAATCATGCTCTATTTCTGTTTAATGTTTGGTTTTCTTCCTAGGTTATGATTTATGTGATTGTGGAATGTTTTCAAACATCCGAGTTTGTTTTACAGTATTTAACGATTGCTATTAAGCGGTTTATTGTTTTAAAAGTTTTTTTTTTATTCGAGTATGAGGGAATATTACGAATATATTTCTGTAGCGTAAATGTTGTTTGAAGGTGGATGAAATGTTTTTGTGTTCAAGTCACGCATACAATCAACATTTTTAAGCTATTGCATAGCTTCTATCGCGGGCCTTGAGCGTGGAGACCGAATCCAGAAATTCTGTAACGAAAAAACCTGTCACCCCTCACTCCGACCGGCACAGTAGTGATATTTTATTTTAAACTCTATCACAACCATGTAGAGTGTATAATTCCATAAGTAAATTTAATATCGCAGTCTTGTAAGAATACAATATGTAAGAGGATATGAGCTAAATGTTAAACGATAAAAGGTCGAAATAACCGTGTATTTAAAAATTGTTTCAGTCAGTGAAACGTATCGAAATGTCAAACGCGGCGGGATGACGTGACTCTAAGTTTGAATTTTTAAAAAGTTTTTATTTTATATCTGTTCAAAGAGGTTTTCATTTAAATATTACGGCTCTGGATACTAGTCCATTAAGCTCGTCTTTCATATTTTTTTTTAGTTTTGCCATCTATCGATGAATGGCAGAACTTTAATGACTTTTATTTTATATCTGTTCAAAGAGGTTATAAATATTAGAATTTATGCTATAGCTTTACCGCGGCAGTCTTCGAGTGCCACAAGTCTTTTTTTTTTATCATCCCACTTCAATGGGATATATATTTTACATGCACACATACAAAGTATCGCGGCTCTATCACACGGGATAGGCAGAGACTATGGATTGCCATTCTGCTCCATTCTGGCACCCTTCTTTCGCTTCCTTCCCAATAATCTTTAATAATTCTAGATGTATAATCCAAACTGAAACAGCTCAATAAACTTGATCAACGCCTATTATAGCAATAACTATATTCCATAGATGTATTAAACGAGCTTTGTAAGATATTCACCAACACCGCAAGTGCGGTCGACGAGCGTGCCGAGGCGACAACGTATCGAGCGCCCAACTCGGAATTAAACATACACGGTTATTGGGATCTTGCATTACGAGACTGAATGGAGTAGTTTCTGTTCAATAGTTAATGTGGATTAAATACTAACGACCTTATCCATGAACAGTTTATAAACCAATATTAATTATCAAATGTTTTGTCTTCTTCGAGCTAACCTTGAATTGAGTTTATTAATAAGGCCGTAAGTATTTCAGTATGTCAAAATGTCAATACGTGGACAATGGTGTGGGTTATATGTTTGTCTATTTATGTGTTTTAAGTTTTAACTAAGTTTGCATATTATCAACATGTAACCGTTTTTTGTCCCAATAAAATCAAATAAAATTAAAACCATTTCTGTACACTGATTTATTCGTGGTTCGTTTTAGTTTTCTCCAAGATAAAATGTACCCTGGGCTCATCAAAAACTTAATGCAGCAGGCTCCGAAATTATCCAGGAAAGACAGATAGATAATAAAAATACGACAAGCCGTTTAGGCTCTAGGATCTGTCAAAGGAATATACATACATACATACACTCGAAAAACATAACCCTCCTTTCGCAGTCGGGTAAAAATCAAACCTGTGTATTACGTAATGTTACATTTAAATTATAAGCTTAAGAAAAAGCCATTTAAAATTCACAGACTGACACTTCAATTTATCTTATTTGAATAAACGGAGAGCCAATTTCCGTTATCTGGCATTTCCCTGTATACATTCTTTTCCTTAATTCGGTGTCGTACCCACGGTTCTCTTAACATAAAAGGTGTTCACCTACCGGGTCATACACTTAGAATATTTTCGTATCACCCAAACATTAAATGAGCATGTCTATCAAATCTGACCATGGCCATCTCATAGTTTAATCAACTATCTACTGTTTAGCTACATTAATTACCTCCTGTACTATAGAAAGTGAAATTTAAGTATCAAACACATTGATATACATCAATGAACTATCTACTGTTTAGCTACATTAATTACCTCCTGCACTGAAACATAGAAACTGTTCAAATATGAAATAACAAGACACCGGTGCAACTTTCGATTTTCTATTTGCCGTCTCGCGCGACGAAACGCGGAATATAAACTTATACTCTGCCTCGTTCACGCCCATATTTTAATGCATAGATTATACAGTCTACTTCATTTTAAAGTATTTTAGTCTCGCGTGTTGGGTATGTTATCTTTACATATTATAAAACAAAGTCCTTCCCTACTGCATCTGTCTGTTTGAACGCTATAAACTCAAAAACTACTGAACGATTATCGATGAAATTTGGTATGGAGATAGTGGGAAGGAATAAGTGAGGTCCTTGGAAGGACATAGGATACTTTTGATCCCGGAAAAACTCTTTCAAGCGGGGAAGTTGCGACCTAAAGCTAAGTAATATCTTTAGTGAGAAAAAGTGTTAACGATACATGGACGTTGCATGGCCTGGCTCCTCCAAATAATACCATTGTCAAAAAGGAAACAGTTTTTTTTGTGGGTAAGATGAATTATTTATAATGTCGACATACGTGTAAAACGGAAATATATTGCGAAATATATGATAAAATATTATGTTTATTAGAGAGACTGACTCCCCAAGGCCCCACACACCTGATTGCAGCTTCCGTAAGCCAGCATTATTTGCATTTACAATGGGTATTACATAACGTCGTCTCAGGGTGACAAGTGCGGAGTACCACACAGTACACTATAATTAAAAACTCTCCATAGTTTGCTACTCTTTCTGAGCGATAGTATTACTTACCATCAGGCGAATATCATGCTCGTCTCGTCATTAAAATAAAAACAAAGGAGACGGGCGATACTTCATAGAACCTTGAGCTTAGTGTTAATGACTAGCAACATAGTAGAGGACGGCCTGATGATCCCGATAAAGCAAGTCGATTATAATTCATAAAATAATTGATTTTCTTTTCCCCATTGTAACAAATCTAATATTTTTAAATGGGAGACATAAGAATAGAAGAAAAATATTAATACATATTTCATAAGTGTAAGGTCAAGCCCAATTTCGCCCGTCTGCTTTAAGCCATATTAGACGCAGTATACTCACCCTGTCGGCGACGCCTCCCGGCAGCACGCTCTTCACGACGACGCCGGAGGAGCGGCCGCCGACGATGCCGAACGCCAGCCCCGACCCGTCGTTCACGAGCTCCACCACCTCCACTTGCGCGTACTCGCCGAACACCTGCTGCAATACACACATTAACCATGAGTATATTAAGTTGACGATAGCCTAGTTGGGAATAGAACGGTCTGCCGAGACAATGCCCGGCGGTTCAAAATCCAAGGCACACACCTCTGACTTTTCAAAGTTACGTGTGTATTGTTTATCAATTATCGTTCGCTTTGACGGTGAAGGAAAACATCATGAGGAAACCTGCATACCTAAGAAGTTCTTTATAAGAATTTCGAAGATATGTGAAGTCTACCAACCCGCACTAGGCCAGCGTGGTGGACTAAGGCCTAAACCCTCTCAGTAGTAGAGGCCCGTGCTCAGCAATGGGCAGTATAATAATACAGGGCTGATTGCATTGCATTGCATATTACTCAAAATGTACCCTATGTCTTACAGATTAAGTATCATGTTAGTTATGTAAATATAATGCCCGTTGTGGATTTAAGGAAAGTCAAATTGGATTGTGTTTGCGTGGTAATTCGGCTCAGCGTACGGCGCGGCGCTACGTTTCTAATAGACGCGGTTTTATATTCAACTAGATTTTTCTCGCAGCTCCGCTACTGTAAAAAAGTTATTCCGAGATAAAAAAAATAGCTTATAATCTTTCCAAGGTCTCAAACAATATCCATACCAAATTTCATCTAAATTAGTAATGAGGTTCAGCCGTCAAAACGTTACAGACAGACAGACAGACAGATAGACCCAATTACTTTCACATGTATGGAAATACTTATGGGGAAAGTATGGATATGTAGCAGGCGAAATACTTTAAAACATTTTTATTGTTTCATAGTTCTCTTTTTTCTCAGCAAGCAAGCATTGCTTGATACCTCGGAATATTTCTGTAGATCGTTTTCAATAGATCTTGAGGGCTGTTACGTCAATAACCCAAGAGCTGGCAGTGAATTTTAGGAAGGTAATTTTAAGGTAATTTTAATTTTTAGGCACTGTCCGACATTGAAAAAATGGTATTTTATGAATAGGAGAATCTCAAATGGTGAGTCGGGCAGGGCAATTGCGGTTATTTTGCAACTGCGCAGTATATAGAGTATAAAAAAATCTACCCAAAAAATATGTTTTAGGCAACTTGGAATAACTTGTATTTTATACTTTAGAATATATATAGTCATGGCAGATATGGCATATAAACATGGCAGACCGTTTTGTCGGTTATAAAGTACAACCCGACTGACATGAATGTAATTAATCAGTAAACGCCAAAAATATGTCTTAGGCATTCTGATTTTTTTTACAGCTTGTTTATCGATTAATATTAAAGCATAATATGCGCAAACCATCAACCATCAAGCAAATGACGAGACGAGCATGCCGTTTGCTTGATGGTAAGCGATACGACCGCCCATAAACCGTAGTAGCAACATACAGCACCTTGAGTTACAAAGTACCTACTGCATTCCACTGCGCTCGTCGTCCTGAGAGGCGAGAGAGAAAAAAGTATTACGTAACCTGTTTATACCTGGACAATATATAGTCTAAAGTATAAAATACAAGTTATTCTAAGTTGCCTAAAACATATTTTTTGGGTAGATTTTTTTACACTTTCTATATACTGCGCATTTGCAAAATAACCGCAATTGCCCTGCCCGACTCACCATTTGAGATTCTCCTATTCATAAAATACAATTTTTTCAATGTCTGACAGTGCCTAAAGCACCTTCCCAAAATTCACTGTCAGCTCTTGGGTTACAACAAGCGATCAATTAATGCGACTCTATAGTTTATTATATTGAATTCGGCGCGCTTAGTCGACACTGAACATTATGGTAAAAACCTCTTAGAGAAGTTGATTCCTATTCGCACCAAAGTAAGATAGCTAAGCATAATAAAATTCTGGTGATCATCCATGTAGGAACATAATTTTACTCGTTGGTTATATTCAGTCCAGCGTTATCCCTATTCCATGACATTTATTAGAGATGCTTTTTAATAGTTCAACGCTCTACGCACCAAACTCGGCGACCAGCTTAAGTCTCTCTTAGCCGGTGGCACTTTATTGTAAGTCGCAAAACTTGTCCGCTGCATACATTGCCGGTTCGGGTTGACCAATACTTTAGCCGTTCGTGACTTACATTTAAGCCTATGCAGAAGCAACTCTTCGACATGATATAATGATCTTTACTAATATTATAAAAAGGTAGATTTTAAATTTGTTTTTCGGAAGTAATCTCTGGAACTACTGAATCAATTTCCATGAAATTTGGTATGGAGATCGTTTGAAATCCTGGGAAAGACATTGTCTACATTTAATCTTGCACTTGGACATTTACCCCGGAAAAACATTTACACGCAGGCGGGGTCGCGAGAAAAAGGTTCTTTGTGAATAAGGTCACCAGCACAAAGTCGCTTTGTCGGGCTTTGGTGTGTAAACCGCTTTAGAATTACAAATCAGCTCTCATGATATCACGCCGTAAGCTTTGCAAGATAATAATCCCACAGAATGTTGCGTATGAATATACAATGGGCTTGCTCACGTGCCTTTGTACCACAAAAAGAGTAACCTTCGGTAAGCGTAAAGGGGATTACTAATTAAGATATTTAATTCAGTGTTTACATGTACGAAATGGGTATGAAATACGTATACAGCGTCATTTTGACATTGCTTTAATTAATGAAGTCATATACTCGTCTTTACCTCTGCTAAAGTTGTGCCAAATATCATCCATCTTACTAATCTTACTAATATTATAAAGGCGAAAGTTTGTAAGTATGTATGGATGTCTGGATGGCTGGATGTTTGTTCCTCTTTCACGCAAAAACTACTGAACGGATTTCGATGAAATTTGTCACACGGGTAGATCATGTCCTGGATTAACACATAGGCTACTTTTTATCCTGGGGAAATATAAACCGGGACTTTTATCCCGGACAAACTTTTTAATGCGGGCGGAGCCGCGGACAAAAGCTAGTTAATAATAACAATAAATAAATAGCCAGTCTAATGATACAATATGTAATATGCTAATTAATATGTTTTGTTTTTTGTGCTGACGTCATAATTGCTTTTTAATAATTACTTACATCTAAGACTCACTAAAAAACTAAAATAGAAAAAGATAAAGAAATTATCGTCTTGTTTTATTTATTAATATATTATCCTAAATCTATAAATGTAGTTAATAATGATTTTGTACATAAATATACTAAAGCTTATTTAGCTGCTAACTCATCAATTTATGTTTATAGTGTTTGATTTACAGCTTGGCAAAAAAGAGTGTGACGCGGTGAAAATAAGAACTAAAACTAATTTTTTGTTGCAACACTATTAGACTTGTCATTTGTGTCAAATTGTTAGTAGATTCTGTGTCATCGTTGTTTACGCTAAGTTATTTTCGACGGAATTCTGTAAATTCTTTTACGATCGTTGCTTGTTTTATTAATTAAAATGAATAAAACGATTCGTAGTAGTGGTAGAGCAGTGATATACCAAGTTTTTTTCGATGTTTGGCTGAATCTCAAGCGGGACAAATTTTGTCTCAAATTGACAATGTTTATCAGAGAGTTGCCGATATGACAGGTATTTATTCAAATTATTTACATTCTACAAGTCGAACCATACATTTTGCACTGGTTTATAACATGAGTAACATAAAATTTACGATATTTTAGTGTTTTGTTGACAAAGGTTATGTTTACAAACCACTTATACACTGACTTAATTTTTTGATACTTGAGACATGAAAAAAAATATGAATGTTTTGAAAGTTCCTGCATGTTTGGTATTTATTTTAGGTAAAGCAATCAATGCTATAAGAAAATTTGTTGAAGAAGGTGAACAAAATAATGTCATTTTTTCTACACCTGGGAAACATCGGAAAGGTCGACCAAAGAAAGATTTCGATGATTTTGACTTATGCGCAGTTAGACAAAGGGTTCATTTCTTCTACACCGTAAAAAAGCAGGTATGTAATATATTTGATATTAGATTTTTGTCCCGGATCTGGCCATGGTAAAACGCTTTTGTGGGGTAATGGTTCCAAAGAGAGAGCAATATTTAAAAATAATAATGCATAATAGAAATCTGCCTACAGAATTACAAAAACATATTATTTATTTGGATGAAAGCTATATACACTCCAATGTAGGGTCCATGGACATAAAGGTAGAGATCTAGTACATAATTATTTTTTCTTAATGTTATTAACTTGAACTCATAATTAGTAATATTTTACTCCAACAGATGGCAGCTGAACAAGCACTTCTAGCTATTACTGCTGAAGATTGTAAGAATTCCTGCCATCATATTATGAAAATTGAAAAGGAATATTATGATAGCGGTATGACTATGTATCATGATATTGAATAATTGGTTATTAACCACAGAGAAGACAGCAGCAGCGACACTGCTTCAGAATCAGATGATTTTGTTGTTGCAGGAACATCTAGCCAAGACACAATATAGTTTTCTGGGGTAGAATACTTAGATGAAAGTGTTTTGGAATCGGATTAATTTTAATAGAAATTTTGTATTATTTAAATAAATTATGAAGATATAAAAATGTTTAATTTTCCTAAATGTTTAAGATACGATGAACGGATATTTATACTACAATAGTATTTTCTAACGATGATTATACCAGCTCGGATCTCGCGAGAATAAGAAGGGCTACTAAATTATTTGATAACAAATAATTCCGTGAGTGAGCAGATGCTTCCATGTAATATTATTCATAATTCAATGGACTCAATACTACTTACAAATTCAACTTATCAAAGACCTAGTGCAAAAAATAAACCTCTTTTCTTTTGCATGTATTATAAATCTCTTTGTTCTTTTATACAAATTATATTTACCTGACGATTGGAAAGCATCCCTAAAGACTCAGTAGGTAAACAACAATAAATGAACAAAACTGTGAGTTACATCAAACAAGAGGTTTTCGTAAGAAATATTTTTCATCAACAAGTTGCTATTTTTTCTTAATTGTGATTCCTGTGTTCTGGCCAAACCAAGAACCTTATACCCACTATAATCTCCTTGGGCCAAACACAATGTGCCACGTGATACTCATTGAAAAATAACAAGTATCTAAACACTTTACGTCGTAGTATACTGGGTTGCCATATTAGTGTTATATTAGACTTAGGCGCCCTCATTAAATCCACACTCTTTTTTGCCAAGCTGTACTTCCGTAAATTGCAGATTAATTACATACTGTAATTTCGTAACATAACTATTTGTAGTTTTGTACCATACATCTTAGGAAAAAAGGACCATTTATTGAAACTACATAGCTAGTTTATTATTACGTACTTAAGGCAGAATTCAAACATTTTAATAATAAATTATTTGAAAGTGGGTACATAATTTATGCGTATATATTTTAAAACTACATTTGAAAATATTACTGTTTTGTTACTACACAAAAAATATAAAATTTCCTTTATGTCAAGGTAACACATTTTGTGTGATGTAGCAGCACTGCATAATATACAATGCTACGCCATCGGTAATTAAAAATTAAACGCACCATATATGGTTTCATGTATCGCAATATCAAAATGTCCCTGTACTTCTACCTACTAAGTATTTTTAACCGACTTCCAAAAAAGGAGGAGGTTCTCAATTCGTGTGTTTATTTTTTTTCATGATAGAAACTGCTTGTTTATTATATTACATTTCTCTCTGCAGTAAAAAAGTTAAAGATGCGTCAACATTTTCCAACACAAGTCTTTAACCTTTTCCATAAAGATAAAGTAGGGACGCCAGGCCCGCATGAATACACGGAAAAAGTTGAAGAAACCACAGAAATGTTGAACAAATGCTCTTTGTACATTTGAAATGTAGAACAAAGTATTAAAAAAAATACTAGAATGAGAATGAGAGCAGAGTAAGTTTATCATTAGTCTGTTTTTTAGAATTCACTCAATACTTTACTAAAAGTTTTCATAGCCTGTCAACCGCAGTTATCTATACTAATATTATAAGAAGGAAAGATTTGTATGTTTGTAACGAATAAACTCAAAAAATACTTGACTAATTTTAAAAAATATTTCACCAATTAAGCTACATTATTATTTATTAGCGAGTAACATAAGCTACTTTTTGTTCCGAGAAATTATAAAGCGGGGGTTTTATCCTGGAAAAACTCATTTATGCGGGAGTAGCTGCGAGAAAAAAAATCGTAAAAAAAATATTGTAACCCAAGTAATTCAAAAAGGCAGACCTGTTTGTGTACTTATCAGCAAGATCTATAGATAAATAGAAAAATACGGCATTTGCATAACATTATAATTTGTCCATCTTCTTTTATTATTTTAAGTGACAATTCTACTCAACGAAAAGGTTTTTATTCTCATCTTCATATAAAAAACAATGTTTATTTATTCGTACTCTATGAGTTGTCGTACCATTCTTCGAATTGTGTTAAATTTAATTTATTGCTTGCATTTTTGTGTAGGTTACAGGGATAGTACAATTAACTTAAAGTAGGTGGCGCGCGTGTCTTCCACGTTAATCTCCGAAACCTTACAGATTTCAATGAAATTTTGTGAATGTTATTGGTTCCAGCTTAACATAGGGTTAGTTTTGGACCCAATTGTTGGTGCTGTTGTCTAAAATTGAAACGTAGTCCACATTCAATGCGGTCTGCGTAGAAGGCGGTCTGTAGCACGAAAAGGTCTGTCGGGCCCACTAGTAATAAGGAAAGAAAGAAAGCAAAATCTTTATTTGGCCATTGTCTCTGGACCAGATGGGAGTAAGTGTTAGGTACACACGGGAATACAATAATAAAAAACACAAGTAAGTAAACATAGAAATGTTACTTACACAAAAAAGAATTAAAAAAAATAAAAAGAAATGTTCCCCGGCATACATCCCAAGTAGATAAAGAATTACACAACATTATACATTTACGGTGGTCATTCCATCTGAAGTTATTTCCTTTACATACGTCCGCCTGTACATTAGTGTATAAAGTGCAAATAAATAAATTATTAATTAATTTTATGTTTCATTTTGTAATATTTTTTTTTATTCTTTTTTGTTTTATAAATGATTTTTAATTTTAGATTTCTGATAGTTACCTCGCATTGTCGCCGTGGAAAATTTCTGTTATGACTGTAAGTGTATAATAAATAAAGAAATAAAAAAAATACATGTACACCCGGCTTAACACTCTTGAGAACAAGCTTCGCGTTGCCGGGGCATCACTCTCCATTTATTTGGTTGTCAGTCATAAGAATAATTTTATCCTTACCAGAAGTCACTAATGGTACTTAAGTACGTTACTGTATACTTGTTTGTTTTCCAAATAAAATAAAATAAAATAAATAAAAAACTTGACTGACTTGATATAGTATTCAACTGATGTAAGTATTACTAATATTCGGACTAACGGTGACTACAGATTTAAAAGTATATAAAGCGTAAAATTCATATCAACTGCAACCCTGGCAGCAAAATAAAGTCTAGTGCCCTAATTTGATATCATACGAAATATGACCTGTCGGTCTAACCCTGTGTCCAGTATCTCACGGAGAGTGACAAGCCGAGGTTAATTACCTTCCTCATGCTATACGACTACCCTAAATACTTATAATAGAAAGGTATAACGCACATAATTACGAGTAAGGAGGCGTATTGAAATAATCATACGATTATATAAAATCGCTTACCATGATGCGCTTTATCCGCCTTTTGCTGTGAGGCTTGCGCGCGCTTGGTTCAGATCAGCTGACCTTCTCCGCCATGTTGCGTCCTCATTGGCAGCCCTCGCGGAAACAGCTGACCGCATCGGACACCGCTTCTGCGCGCGAGCACCGGTCCGACACCTCGCACATTATGTCTTGTATTGAATTGACCACTATATTCGTTGTATGGATTGGATTCTGGAACAAAAAAGGTAGTTTGTAGGTAGCTGTCGAATAACTAAAAATTTATCAATGATTTGAATATTTCAAATGAAGTGTTTCTTGGATTATTTAAGTACTGGTTACTGGTATTAAATTTTGGAAAACTTAGATTGTCATTTTCTCTGCCTAATAGTAAGAATAGGACGTATTTTTACCTGACTACGGCGAAGCAAGGGTGATGATTGTCCACCCTATGTATGTATGTAATTATGTATGTTTGTATTTTATGTTCCACTCTAGCGTCGCTCCTATTGAACCGAGAACCTTTAGTAATGAGGTGTCTATCGATGAATATTTATTATGTTGATAAAAACAAAATAACAACGTTCAATTTCAAAAATCATTACTTTCAAAATATGTTCCACAGCACTTTTTTTTTTTTTTTTTTGTAGGGCCTTCTTCGGCGCATTAGGGACGGCTGCGGGCTTCCTCCGACTCACGTCTAAGTTGTCGTCCGCAACCGCCCCTGCGCGTACCGCTGTTGCGGTCCTTTTTCCTGTTGCGGGGGCTCAGAAGCCCCCGAAACACCGTACCGTGTCCACCTTTCCACAGCACTTGACAATCAATAACTAACTGACCCAACAACATTGTAGAGTTCCCTGTCCGATGACCGACACTCTTCTATTTATTCCGTGACCAACACAATGGGGAAAACATTCAGTGACTCATCGTATCGCAACACCAATAAATATGTTATCATTGTGACGTTAAAACTCGAGTGGGTGACAAAAATAACTCAAACGTCCAATATATTGACTTTTTGTCTCGTATTTGGAGCCTTGCCGGTACGCGTAAACATTGCCAATCAAAACACAAAGTGCTCATCTGTACATGTACATTACAGAATTCATAATATGATTTGAAAAAAATATGCATACCTACAAACATAGTGGTTAGTTGTTTTACAATTTTTAAGATAATTTAGGTTCGGTTCAATAATGTTATATGTGGAACGAACTAAAAACTGCAGAATTTATTTAATTATGTGAAAATAGAAGATCAGTACCGTAAAAGTTTAGTTCTCTCCCAGCATAGTGCGCCAATGAAATGTACCATACAGCCACGAAACTAAGCGTCCATATTATAACCTACTTCGATAATCTTTTATATTATACATCCATGATAATTTTGGAACCACTAAGAGTGGCATCACAAAACGCTCTGTGAAATATTGTTACGCAATCATCCTGAAAACTGAAATATTAAGCGCTTCGACAGCTGCACGCTGGCAACCGCATCGAATCGTTATAATCTCATTCAATGCATTAATTGTGCGGTTTGAGAAATGAAATCGATCAAGATCTCTGACATGTGCATTGTGCGATGCATCCTAACATTCCGTATACCTCCGACACTTTTACGTACCTATAGAAATATTAACAACAACCTAACTGTAATAGAGGTTATATTTGATATTACTTATAAATTCGGGATACTTCGCAAGAAGTGTGGTCTCAAGACCATGATAACCAAATATTCAAGAAAAAAATTGGTCATCATTAGCGATTATACCTGTATATTTAGGAAAATTATATACACACACGCATACGCTCACGCCTGTTATCCCCGAAGGGGTAGGCAGAGTCGCAACTGGTGCACCCACTTTTCGCCGTTATTCCGTCCCATGATGTGATAGGGAGCGAGCCTATCGCCATATCGGGCACAAATTCCAGACTCCGAGCTGATACTGAATAGAAAAACTCAATATCACTTTGCCCGACCCGGGAATCGAACCCGAGACCCCAGTATTGTAGTCATACCTTAATACAACCACGCCACCGAGGCAGTCAATCGAAAATTATATACTTCACTTAATAACTTAACTACCACATTCGATATGAGCAATACAATAGAAAACTATAATGGAATCCAAAACCTACATGAAACAAATCAGCGTAAATATCTTCAAATTTAAGACATTTCCTGACCGGTGGAAATGAAAACGTGAAGCGAAGAATAGTCTGCAATTCTGCAATAAAAAATTCAATGGGAAATGTTCCGCGAGCGACGAGTCATAAAATTGTTAGCGAGGCTTTATGGAGACCCCCTGCTGATAAAAGCTTACGAGACAAACAAATTCCTTCCACGTACAACGGAGTGGTTCACAAACAGGCTTATTTGTACCTACTACGGATTTGACATGAAAACAATGCAAACAAACAAGCACAGAAATAATAATATTGTTATAAATAAATAACACGTTTTTTGCATATCCTGCATAATACTATTTAATAAGCTATAAATGTACATGAAGAATGCTGATTGGTTCGGCTGTATGATCTACAATTCCGTTGCTTATTACTATGAAAATTAAAATCTTTATGGCCGGAGTTTCTACGAATATTAAATTTTTTAAGATTTTTACGATATCTCTGATTAGGCTCTTCAGTTTCCTAACAGTAGGTGCCTAACTTCTTCAAGTCAGGACTTTGCACCAGGCTATATTTTAGAGTGATAAATATTTACTGTGGCGTAGCTAAGTACAAGAATTTGAGAACCTTTTAAGTTGATTAGTTGTGAAGTTGGTAAACAAGGTTGGGTTACCTCCCGGGGATCATCAATGCCAGTTCATTAATTATAATCTAATGACTGCCTCGGTAGCGTAGTTTTATTATGGTACAACTGCAATGCTGAGGTCTCGCGTTCGATTCCCGGGTCGGGAAAAGTGATATAAGATTTTTCTATTCCGTATCAGCCCGGAGTCTGGAATTTGTGCACGATATGGCGATAGACTCACCCCCTATCACATCATGGGACGGAATACGCACGCCGAAAAGTGGGTGCATTAATTGCGCCTCTGCCTACCCCTTCGGGGAGAAAAGGCGTGAATGAATGTGTGTAATCGATTGACCTTTGCTTATGACTTAGGTTTTGAACCGACAGTCTATTCCAATATTATATAGAGGAATAATTTGATTGTTTGTAATAGAAAAACTCAAAAATTACTAGACCAGTTTTAAAAATCCTTTCACCAGTATAAAGCTACATTAGGTATCAGCGATTAACATAGGCTACTTTTTATCCTGGAAAAATATAAAGCGTGACTTTTATCCTTCAAAAACTTTTTCACGCGGGTGGAGCTGCGCGCCAAAGTATTTCATACTAGCTTTTGCCCACGGCTCCGCCCGCGTGAATGAGTTTTTTCGGGATAAAAGTCACACTTTATATTTTTCCGGGATAAAAAGTGGCCTATGTCTAATCCAGGACATGATATATCCGTGTGCCAAATTTCATCGAAATCTGTTCAATTGTTTTTGCGTTAAAATGTAACAAACATACATACATCCTTACTTACAAACTTTCGCGTTTATAATATCATATTTTATATTATAATTTATAACTTAGATTCCCTTTGGATAAAGGATTGGTAATCTAATGCAGTCGACCTCAAAACGTAAAACTGCCTTGGTGTATATCGATAAAAGCTAGGAAAAAATAGTAATATTAGATCTTTTCTTCTTCCATTAGCGTAGTGATAAACTAAAATAGATAAGTAAGTACTGTTTGCACTCCATAAACAAAATCGAATTTCACCTCATTGGTTAGTCAGGTTTGAATTGGACTCTTTTAAGCAGAAAACATCCAACCAAATTGTTTTATGAAATCGACTTAAATACATAGCCATAATCTCCTAATAAAGTTTCATATGTGCACAAAAGATCCAGATAGTATGAAGATATTTACCTAACAAAAGTTTTATCATACCAAAGGTCCCTTACTTTGCTATGTTTATCACGTTGAAGGCTTTTTACCCTCTGAGCTGCTCCTCATAAACAAGGAAAACATCGCCTCTTTATTTAAAAATATTTACGTTAACCGAACTCCGGACCAGGGAGATGAAAATACTTCTTTAGCGGTCCCCGGAAACGACGACGCTTGGGCTAAAATATTAAGTACCTACTATATCTTTACTATTCATTATAGGTAGATACCGGTGTCCATATATATAGGGTTTTCTCATACATCTATATATATAAGCGGGCCTTGAAGGGTTAACCGACAAATACCGTTTTATTTTTTCTTTTTAAAGAATTTTTGTGTCGGGCCCAGTGATTTATAGGTTTTTTTATAAATTAATGGTGAGGCTTATATAAATTTATGTTTTATTAAATTAGCCGAATAAATTAATCTAATTTTAAACTGCATTTACTCAAAAATTTGAAAACGACAGTTGGATCTCTCAAAAGTATGAAAGGGTCAGTTGGATCTTTTCTGCTTTAACAGGGTCTAATTTATCGACAATATAATAATATTTAACCATAATAATGTTACCATATAAAAAAAAATATTATGGTTTCTAAATATAGAGGCTTTAGGTAAGTAATCTAGTTGATAATATTTTTCTGTTAAATGTTGGAAATAATCAGCGACCATTTAGCCTCTAGTCGCTGCAAAAATCATGATTTATATAACAAATCGTTTGTCCACCACGCTAGCCTAGTGCGGTTGGCAGCCTTGATATACCCTTAAAACTCTTATGGTGAATTCTTAGGTATGTAGGTTTCCTCACGATGTTTTTCTTCACCTTGTAACAATTGATAAACAACACACAAACTTGGAAAGCTAGAGGTGTGTGCCTTGAGTATAAACCTGCGGACATTGTCTGGGCAGACAAGACTATCGTATACTAGGTACCATACACTTATAATTAAATTAAGTTTACGCGTACGGTCCTGCGACCGAAAGTTAGGCTAGTTCATAAAAATGACAGACTAATTCGTGCAGCAATTATGTGAATATTAGTATCCGTTTAATTAAAATTAAACATCCCTTTACATGTCATCGAATCATGTTACAGATCGAACCCGAGACCTCAGCTTTGCAGTCGTACTGTAATACAACTACGCCACCGAGGCAGTCAGCTCGATGTGTAGTAAAATATTTACTGCTGAGTACTATAATTACGTACCTTGTGACTATTAGCTCGTAACATGACAAACAAACTCCCATTATAGTTTTGCAACTGTCTGCACACCGCGCATAACGTTAGATTTTAGTGCAAACCCATTTATATTTAAAGTTAAATATATGTTTAAGTTTGTTCGTTTGTGACGACAGAAAATTTTCCCGCTCCATTGAATGGAGTTTAGATATGCATTTTGTATTATAAAGCATGACAACTGCGTCACGCAGATGATATAAAACGATTGAAACACTTCAATACTCGCAGTTGCAGAAGTTGGTGAAGCAAGTAAACAACAGTTTCACTCGGGGTACGTCAGTATCATGTTTACCGTAAATTGTAGCAACGTTATTCAGGACTTTAAATTGCGAAGTAGTGTACAGCATTCCACTGTACTCAACACGATACATCAGCTGTGTTATAATGTTATAATGCGAAGTATTTTGATAGCCACAAGAAGTTTGAAATCATCACCAGCAAATGGGTGTGGTAAGTTTCAACCAGGGAACTCGTTCAAAATTACAGCTAAACTCAAACTAAAACTAATTTAATGTCCACTGGATTGTGCTACTACAAAATTGCACAGGCCATGTTGTCCGTATTAAAAAATGTCAAATTTAGCAGTGCTTATAATCAACGGTCTTTTCCCTGATCCAAACTGCCCAAAGATTTCCAGACAGATCTTTCAAAAATGACCCTCATCCAGCGCGTTCTTGCGACCTTTATCAAGTCGTCTGTCCACCTTGCAGGTGGACGGCCGACGCTGCGCTTGCCAGTACGTGGCCTCCACTCGAGAACTTTTTGCCCCATGTGCCGTCAGCACTTCGAACTAGGTGCCCTGCTCACTGCCACTTCAGCTTGCTAACCCGCTGGGCTATGTCAGTGACTTTCGTTCTTCTACGGAGCTCCTCATTTTTGATTCGATCGCGTAGAGAAACACCTAGCCCTCTCCATAACAAAGTGCTAGGGATCTCTCTTATCTATTGCCAATTTAAAGATGATATCCCGCAACAGGAACTCTCAGAATAATGCTTCGAGAACAAAAGAAGTAGGATAACTGCACTCAAACCAATCAGGCCAGGATCGTCCTCGAGAATCGGATGACGAGTCAAGTTTTCAATGGCACTCGATGCAAGTACGCACTTGTAATAGGGTTATCGAATAAAAAGAGAAGGGACGTTGGATATCTATATTGGAGGTCGCTCAGAATCACAAGAACCAGTATAGCTTTTTTTATGATATAGGGGTCAAACGATTTCCTGATTTCTACCTAGTAGTGGTTGCTTGGCAAGTGCAGCGTGAGACGTCATCTTTCAAGCGGGACAGACGATGTTGTAAAGGTCGCAGGAACCCGATAGATGCAGGCCGCTTCTAACTGGTCGGTCTGGAAATCTTTGAAGGCGGCCTATGTTCACAGGGTGAAGAAGAAGTGGTTGCTTATGAAGCGAGTAGAACTCGTCACGAAGTCCAATAACTAACAGCCTAAAATTAAATAGAATTAGGTATATTGAAAGAAAATAACAACTCAGCATTATTGCAATGGAATATTACAAAAAGCAATGCAACGCAAAGATAAATGCTAAGCTTTCAATCAATATCCTATAAAACTCCTAAGTCCACCATTCCGTAGCTGTATTTGGGTCGAATTCGCCTATTGCAAGATTATGTAAGGTCTATAATGAAAACTCCAGTAAGATTGATCTATTTGGCACGAGTCTCTTTAAATTGAAAAGGCAATTAAAACATCATAGAAACCATTAATCATATCGTAAAATTAATATTAAATACTAAGCGTATGGCAACTGTATTCTTACATAATGTTTTATAGTCAGTGTTGCTTAGACGTAGTCCATAAATTCATAAGTTATTAATTACTGTATTTCTTCTCTTTCTAGACACTAAGTGCTCTTTGTATTTTGTATGAAGTGTTCACTTTTATAAGTTGTGCACTTAGTTTAAGTTTTATGTACTGTATGTTTTTGTATCAAAATTCGGTGTGGCAACTGTTTGTGAACCTATTAAAATAAATAAACATATAAGGCAGGGTTGTAACAGCGAACACGATTCACCCTCCGGTGAATCTGAACGAGTTGTTACATCTGGATCCCGCTGTACTTACCCTCAAGGGCAGTGGGATCACTTTGCCGTACAAAAAATCTCTTGCGTCGTCTTTTCTTCAAAACAATAACACTTTCCGAAGCGGTGGTAGATTCATGACTATTTAAAAGATCTTTGGGAAAAGACACTTTAGCTCTTTTTAGATTGGATTTGAGATAAAACTCAAGAATCCACTTACTCGATAAGACTGATTAACATCCACTTCCTTAGTTACAGCATATAACACTACGCGAAAAACTGCTAAGTAACACACTGATGACTAGAAACTAATCTATATCAAAATCGTGTTTCAAATTCATAATAGAAGCGTGTATTGTCTAACTATGAAAATTATCTTAACAGACAGTATAGACTATCAAAATAGCTATTTTAGGAAACAAGATAATTGCGTTTATATCGCTGCACAATCCGACCGCGTCCCGAACTCCATTATACGTTCTCCTGAGGGATTCGTTTTGTATCTTCCTTTGTTATTGTACGTTTTGGAACTCACCCCGGCGGGAGGGCCGGGGCCCGTGTTATCCTACGGGATATCAAATTTCTCATTAAAGTCGTATTTGTTTGCATTATATGCAGAAGTCTGTAATTATGTTTTCGAATTTAATACATACATACACACTCACGCCCTTATCCCATAGGGGTAGGCAGAGACTATTGAGCGCCACATGCTACGATCTTGAAAAACCTCTTTCGCCTCTTCCACATTCATAGTTCTTTTCATACATTTTCGTCTGTTAAGGGTACTCCTGAGCTGCCCTTTTCGGAGATCATTTATTTGGTCAGAGAACATTCTCCTCGGGCGTCCCTTTCCAGCCGTACCATCCACATTCGCTTCGAATTTAAGTAATGAAAATAAAGTTGAATGAAATTTTTGGCGGCATAGTATTTGTTGACTACCTCGCGGTATTGCCTGCGCAGTAAGACACCGCTCAGGTCGCGGGTTCGAAGTCGGGTCGGACAGTGTTATTGGGTCTAAGTTGGGTTAAGTCTGGGAAGTTATCCAGTAAATAGGTCCGGCCCTTATTACATGGGACCAACATAGCGAAATTTGAAAGAAAAAAAAACGATTTATTAGTCACAGTCACGACTCACAACACAAAGGGTGGGTTTGAAACACACAGAAACAATTGAACGGATTTGGATGACATTTGGCACACGGGTGAATCATGTCCTGGATTAACACATAGACTTTTATCCCAGTAATTTGCTTTTTACTACTACTACCAGCCCTGTATTATATACTGCCCACTGCTGAGCACGGGCCTCCTCTTCTACTGAGAGGGTTCAGGCCTTAGTCCACCACGCTGGCCTAGTGCGGGTTGGTAGACTTCATACACCTTCGAAATTCTTATAAAGAACTTCTCAGGTATACAGGTTTCCTCACGATGTTTTAGCAAGCGATAATTCACAAAGAATACACACAGTATAACTTTAGAAAAGTCAGAGGTGCGTGCCCTTGGGTTTTGAATCTGCGGACATTCGTATCGCCGCTTCGATAATTTGCTTCCATGGGAAAAATTGATATTTTTATCTGATTCTTTTAGTAGATGGATCTGGTATCGTACTAGGTTTTAGGGACTTCTGTAGTGGGAAAGGCTAACACCAAGTACCTATATAAAGTACGAATCCTCGCTGCTTATTGTCGTAAACACAACATAATGTGAGTACATTTGTTCTGACTAATTCAAATGTATTGGAGGGGACAAGGCCGCGCACGTATCGGCATAATCAGGGCTTTTTCCCAATAGATGCGTGTAGAATTAATCGCTTAGCCTTGACCCCAATGCTATGGGGAAGCTCATATGGGTTTTATTGCACAACCAGCGATGGTTGCCTTTACAATGTCTTGAATGTCATTCAGTAGATTTACATTAGTATTGGAGGAGTTTCTTGTTTGTTTTTTGACTAACTATACCTACTGTTGAATGTCTTTGGTTTTAGTTCATTGTAAACGAAAATACCACAAAAAAAGCAGTTTAATATTTCGATTAATTTTATTCGCTGTAGTATAATGGACAGAGAGAGCATTTCAGGGGAATAAAAACGCCACAAAAAATGATTTCTTGTACTAAATTTGCTGATTGTATTACACGTGTCTTCTCACAAATTAATAATATAAAATCAATTACGAAGATGTACCAAAAGAAAACAGAACGTGAGCCAAATAACAATTGAGTAAATCTGAGAATAGGCCAAGTCCTCAGGCAAGATCCAAACTAACTCGTATAAAGTTTAAGCTGAGAATAATAATCGTGGGCAATCGTTAGGCTGGGGCTAGGGCTAGGGCTGGCAGCCCTTGTACAGTTAGCTAAATGGGTGTTAGAAGATTATCAATATGATAATATTATGCTCTCTATATTGCCAATGTTTGTATTAAGACATAAATATGATGACTTATTGGAGACGTAAAGTTATGTCAGTGTTTTGTTCCGTCTCCTTCGTGTCGTCATTCGCCAATTTGTCAAACTTACATACATACAATATAATAAAGTCTGTAAGTCGATAGTGAAAGCCTTGAATTTTCCTTCCCTACATCCAACCCTATCTCTGTTTGTTTTTCCTGTTTTCCGGTAGATACTAATGTAATAAAGGCCAATTACTTTCGTTATCTGATTTTTTAACACACATACATTCACTCACACCTTTTATCTACGAAGGGGTAGGCAGAGGCGCAACCAGTGCACCCACTTCGCCGTTATTCCGTCCCATGACGTGATATGGGGCGAGCGTATCGCCATATCGGGCAGAAATTCCAGACTCCGGGCTGATACTGAATAGAAAAACTCAATATCACTTTGCCCGACCGGGGATCGAACCCGAGACCTCAGCATTGCAGTCGTATCATAAAACAACTACGCCATCGAGGCAGTGATTTTTTTAACGTTAGCTTTTATTTTTATTTTACGTTCACAGCAGTGCGCCAACTGCACTGAGGATAGGTAGAGTGGGTTCTAGATAGTGTCGATTTACGAGAGATGTGTATCCCTCACCGTTGGACACAATTATGCCTATTTGAAACAGGATATATACAAGCTGACCCCGGAACGAGACACATCACACACTAGTGCCCTATTCATCAAACATTACAAGTCTACAAGCTCACAAATTACATGTTAAAGATTTTTTTTACAAGTTCTTGAAAATTATGTTCATGAAACACTTTTACTAGACTTGTAGATTGTATCAACTTGTGGTGGTGGCAATGGCACTGCAATGGCGAGGTCTCGGGTTCGATCCCCGGGTCGGGCAAAGTGATACTGGGTTTTTCTATTCAGTATTAGCTCGAAGTCTGGAATTTGTGCCCGATATGGCGATAGACTCGCCCCCTATCATACCATGAGATGCAGTATGCATAGCCTGCACCTACTTCGTGCCTCTGCCTACCCCTTCGAGGATAAAAGGCGTGAGTGTGTATGTCTGTATCATCTTGCATTTTAAATTTACAGCACTTTTTTTGATGCATTACCAAATAATGTTTCTATCATATTTATATGTCAGTAATATAGAAATCACAGTAAAATTACTAGTCAAGTTAATGTTAAAAATAAAAACAATTTGCAATAATTTGATTTTTGCGCGTAAATAACCAAAATAAAACAAAAAACAATAAATAAATAAACCATAATAATAAAACCTATTTTATTAGTTTCATGAATTACGATTTATGGTTAAAACTGTAATGTTTGTTTATAAGCGACTTAAAGTTTGGAAAAACAGGATGGTCTATTGCAAACCCATGTAGGTACTTTACAAGCTTTCTTGGAGATAAATAACATGGTAGCAAATCATTTCCGCCAGGCATTGATTTTGTTACTCTTCGAATTACACTTCTTCAATTAATTCGTGATAAAACGATTTATTTACTTATTTATTTTATTACGGTGCACCAACAGCATATTATATATTAACAAATTGATACATAAAATAAACAATAATTGTGCCCCTCAGATGTATTATCATTTATACCATTAAAGGTATACTCTGCTATTATATCAAAATTACGTAAGAATAAGTTAAGAATAAATTATGATACCTATATTAAGATATTTTATATGGCGCATTTACCGACGAACTATGTAAAGACCAAAAAAATTGCAGAGAAGAAAAATATATTCTTGGCTTCTATATAAGTACCCTGTTTATTAAACGTTACGAGGCTTGTATTACAATAATGCGTTCATCAAAACTAAATGAATATACTACAACTACAAGTGATATCGTTTGTATTATAAGTACTTTTTACACTTGTATTTGTTATTTCTGTTTATCAAAAATGCCTTTGTAACTTGTAGCTTGTAACTTGTGGCGAAAAAGTTGAAGAGCTATTGTGGATTTGTAATGTATGTTACAAGCCAATAGTATCTCTTTCTACTCTGTTATAATTTGGTTTTTAGGTAGTTTATAGGTGAATTCAATACATGTTCGTGATTTCCGAATCGGTTATCGACAGTTTTGCGGTATAAGTAGGTAATTCAAGACGTAGCAGATCAATTAATGGCGGGAATGATTTGCCGCCATGTTATTATTCTCAAAGTTTTTTTTAAGTACTTTGTATAGTTCGTCAATAGACCACTAGTTTTTACAAACTTTAAGTCGTGCATAAAAGATGGTTAAATTTGTAATCATAATTCAAATAACTAATATAATGAGTTTTAAAATAGGTTTTTACATACAAAATCAAACTATGTACATGTAAGAAAAAAATACGTTCCCTTGGCTAGTTATTGTCAATAGTTATTATACCATAATTTCTACCTTACCAACATAAGATCGCCTCTTTGCTTCAATAACCTCATACATCTAGAAGATTCCATACTTGAATAACACTTTACTGAAGTAAAGAGGCGATATAATACGACATATTTTTTATAAACATATCAAAAATAAAAAAAAGTCTTGTAAATTAAAAATACAAGTATGTACCATCTACAAGTCTTGTGAAATTATTTGATGAACGTAATTTACACAGTCTTGTATAAATATTTTTGTATCTTGTAACTTGTGGGTTAGTGTCTACTATGTATCTACATATTTTCTATGAACGCATTTTACAAGAATTTGTAAAAATGTTTTTGTACCATTTAACTTGTGAGCTCCTAGACTTCTATCATTTGATAAAAGGGCATTTTGCCATGTTTATAAAACTTTATAACTTTTTTGAAACAAGTTACAAGCTAGAAAGGCATTTATGATAAAGAAAACCACAAATACAACTGCAAAAAAGAATTTGTAATGCAAGTGATATTACTTGTAGCTTGTAGTTTACACATATAGTTTTGATGAACGCATTTTTGTAAAATGGGCTAATTTTCAAGAGAAAACGCTTGTAATACAAGGCTTGTAACGTTTGATAAACAGGGCATAGATCTCCAGTAGCATTTTGCAGACTGTGGTCATTTTTTTTTTTATATTATATAAACCTAATGGACCGATTTAAAAATTCTTTCACCAATATGAAGCTACATTGCTATGAGTAACATAAGCTACACTTTATCCCGGGCAAATATAAAGCGGGAATTTTATCCCGGAACAACTTATTCACGCGGGCGGAGCTTGTTTCGTCATTATCGTTTTATCGTAGTTGGGTATAAGTATTTCAACTTGCAGTTTACTATTTTTTTAGTTATATATGCATAGGATCACCCCATTTCCCTTGTAAGGAACCAATTCCCATGTGTGTACTAGGGGGTATGCCTATTGCCAACCCATCACTACCCGACCCGGTATTCGAACCAGAGACCCAAGCGTGATCATCGCATCCTTCATACAAGTATGCTACCGAAGCACTCGCCGCATTTCGATTTGTCTAATTCGTGTTAATGGAATCTACGTTCCACTACTATCTACCCAGATCTTAAAATTTAGAACAATATCCGTCGGCCTAGATCTTTAGTCTCGCATCGATCTAAGACAAAATGAGCTCAACAATACTCCCTAGCTAAGATTTGAACCCTTACACAATGTTTTTAAAGGTTGTTTTGATTCTTCCCAATCTCAGCAAAGTTTGAACACGAAAGCCGTAACAAAAGTTTCTAAGCTGGCAAGTGAAGGGTTTTATCACTGAAACCGCTGCATGGCGAAGCCATTTCAGCCAACGGTTGTAATAAAAGAATAATAATTATTTGAAAGCGTTCCAAATACATTCAGCGTTATAAATAGTCAATTGGAACCTTTAACTTTGGTAGTTCGTAGAATAGACTAAATAGAAATACATGAGATACCTTACTTATAACTCTTACTAATTTATTTTCAAACATCGCCACTTTAAGTCGGTATTAATAAATACTCCGTCCCGTAACTCACAGGAAAAAGGACATTTATACCTTACCCTTACTATGATTTATGTGTATGTGTGTAGTATCACAAGGTAGTTAATAATAACTCTTACTAATATTATAAATGCGAATGTTTATGAAAATGTTTGTATGTTACAAATAAACGCTACTGCGTACTACTAAACAGATTTGGATGAAATTTGGCACATGGGTAGATTGTCCTGGGTGAACATATAGTATACTTTTCTCCAGGTAATATGTAAATATTAATCTGACTTCTAAGCTGGGGTCGTACAGATGGCGCTATGGATCGCTACAGTGATGTAGGGATTTATAGAGGAAAAGGCTTTTCACGCTGGTAAATCCGCAAGCAACATCTAATTTACTAATATATTTGTCCTGCAAATTAGCATTGTGCAAGGCCTTAAGGTGTCTAGCGCATCACCATGCATTTTTTTAAATCAAAGTTAGGGCTGCTTACCACTTCTATTTCTATGCATTTATGATGCTCACTATAAGACAAGTCAAAAACGGGCTTGAAATTCCAACCAAGACACTTTATATATATTTGACTAGTACTCCCAAAAACTAGTCCTTTGCCATAGATCGCATAATTTTAATGTTCTCCAATTGTGGGATTTACGTAATTTTAGTTTGCTTAAAACTACAATTAATATGAATGGTTTTTTTTTAAGTTACTTATAGCGAGGACCGTGGCGTTTCCTTTCCTCGTAATGTAAAGATACTCCTTCCCTTTTTTTTATATATCAGCTCCACTTCTCTTTCCCTAGCCCTATTCACGTCCCCAATGTCCGTGTCCTCTGTACCTATCAGCCCGTGCTGGTTGCTCGTTATTTAACTTTATTACTTCATTGGTTTATTATGCACCTTTGTTATTATGTCTACCTTCATGTCATGACCTGTCATAAGTGCTTTTTTATAAGCCTATTTGATCAATAAATGATTTTATTTTATTTATTTATAAGTTAGGTAGGGAACCGAACCAAACAATTCCTTCTTATTAAAGAAATATGATTATTGCAATGAGTTGAAATGAATGCTAATGTTATGCCGATCGACTGTCTCGGTGGCGTAGTCGTGTTACGGTACGACTGAGGAGACAGAGTTGAGGTATCGGGTTTGATCCCTGGGTCGGGCAAAATGATATTGGATTTTTCTTTTAAGTACTAGCTCGGAGTGTGGAAGTTGTGCCAGATATGGCGATAGGCTCGCCCCCTATCACATCATGGGGCGGAATACGCACGGCGTAAAGTGGGTGCATTAATTGCGCCCTTGCAGTGCCTACCCCTTTGGGGATAAAAGGCATGAGTTTGTATGTATATATCATTAGCTACTAGTAAATAATCGATACATGACTGGAAATTCGAATACAAGGAAAAATGCTATTATGTTAAATTCTATAGACGCATTCATTGCGTCCTCAAATAATGTAATGTTTTAGAACAACGCATTCCGTTGAGGATAGACTTGACATGGATGATGGCCGAGGTTTGCCAAGGAAAAATGGATTACTAAAGGATAATCTCAATGAGGATGATCAATGGATTGGTACTAAATACAAAGGGATGCAAAGGTGAAGAGACAGCAAAGGTTTTGATGAAATAATTGCAAAGATTACATTAAATATGTATTCTTGTTGGTTGATAGATACCTACATTTCTTTTCACATAAGATGCCTTACGCATCGTTTATAACGCTTCTTCATTCATGTTTCTGTTAATGTAGTTAATTATGATCTATTATGAGGAAATTCGTACGTATTATTATTAACTTAATATGTATTATAAACTGGCATTATAAATTGGCATAACGATGGAATGACTAATAATCTATACTAATATTATAAAGCTGAAGAGTTTGTTTGAACGCGCTAATCTCAGAAACTACTGAACCGATTTTGAAAATTCTTTCACTAATAAGAAGTTACATAACTCCTGAGTGCTATAGGCTACTTTTTATCTCGGGAAAATATTTTTGTCCCGGAAAAACTTTTTCACGCGTGTGGAGCCGCGAGCACTACTAGTCTATACTAATATTACAAAGCTGAAGAGTTTGTTTGTTTGTTTGTTTGAACGCGCTAATCTCAGGAACTACTGAACCGATTTTGAAAATTCTTTCACTAATACGAAGCTACATAACTCCTGAGTGCTATAGGCTACTTTTTATCGCGGGAAAATATATTTTTTCCGGAAAAACTTTTTCACGCGGGCGGAGCCGCGAGCACTACTAGTAAATTATAAACTGCCCATTGCTGCACGGGCCTCTCACTATGCAAGGTTTCTCACGATGTTTACGTTCACAGAATGGCAACAATTGATAAATAATACACACATAACTTTGAAAGTCTGAGAATGCGTATTTCAAACTAGCTGTTGCCCGCGGCTCCGCCCGCGTTAAAAAGGTTTTCCGGGATAAATTTCCCGCTTTATATTTTCCCAGGATAAAACGTAGCCTAAGTTACTCCTTATTACATCAGCTACCTGCCAATAAAAGTCCCGTCAAAATCGGTCCAGCCATTTCAGAGATTAGCCGGAACAAACAGACAGACAGACAGACAAAAATTGTTAAAAATGTTATTTTGGTGCATGTACCGTATATGTACTCATATAAATGTAGTAAAAACGGTTATTTCAATATTACATACAGACACTCAAATTTTATTTATATGTATAGATGTATAGATAAATTAGAGCATAATTATTTTAATTAAGTGAAAACCTCACTCACCTATGTTATATTTTTTTTGTTTCTTTTTAGAATAATTATTTTACGCTTAGTATCAATATTGAAATATGGCATGTACATTTTAGAATATAAGCATAAATGTCCTTAACCAAATGCCCGCGTTGACCCTCTGCATCGCATTAGGGTCGGGCCCAGATTTTTTGGCGACAGGCCGAAATGACCATCGCAATACGTACAAATTGTGCATAATAAATCTCCGCAATAGGTACAATTATGCTATCCATAATAAATCTCATAATCGGTATTTATTGGGAAAATTTAATTCACTTAGGGTCCTACAGCACTTTTCATTCTAACAATATTTAGTTAACTGCTATCGGTAGGATGAAGCTTCTATCCGCCCGGAAAGTGACCGCCATAAACAACATGTTTAAACCCATAGTGGTACACGTCAGTGTGTCGCTTACCGGGATCAGTCTGTGTATATAGGGTTCAAATAGGCTGGCGATTGTGTCACCTGGCTAGGAGTAATTATCTCTCGTCAGTAGACACTATCTGGACCCCTCTCTGCTTACCGTCAAGTGCCACTGCACTGTACCGTACCGTATAAAAAGCCATGGGGACAAAAAGCAGAAAAAAATGACATGTAGTTGTGTGATAAATTAATAAAAAAAAATTTATTACATAATATGACGAGACGATCATGCCGTTCGCCTGATGGTAAGCGATACGACCTCCCATAAACAGTAGCAATAGCATCCAGCAACTTGAGTTACGAAGTACTGTGTGGCATTCCACTGCGCTCGTCATCCTGACATAAGATGTTAAGTCTCATTATGTCCAGTAGTGACACTGGCTACAATGTCCTTCAAACCGAAACGCAACAGTGCATGCACACTGCTGCGGCGGTAAAAATAGACATTGCGGGGGTATCCACCCAGACGGACTCTTACATACGAGAGACCTACCACCAGCAAACATTTTCATTTGGCATTATTTGAAGCCGCCGTCGAGGTTCGTCGAAACTTCCGTTGACTATATTTTTATGGGGTAGTATTTAGGAAACCTGTTTCATGGTGATGCTCAATACCTATAGATTTCCTAAAGAAGTTTCCCCATGATTGCTCTATTAAATTTTACACCGTATATTATGTATTTATATTCACCTCTAACCACGCGTCGTAGATTTGGGTATTAGCATAAAGAAATCAAAATAAATCTAGATAGCACGCATGAATCATACATTTGCACTTAGATACAATTACAGTTATGAATGGTGAAAATTGTACGTAAATACATCCCAATAATAATTTATTATTATCTGTTTTTGAGATTTTAAGTTTCAATCTATTGTGACAAAACACCTTGAATAGATAAGTTAGCACCATAGAGCGCTTGAAGTGGCACTAATGAGGATTTTCGATGTATATTCTAGATGTTTTTAAACATTCTCAAACACACACACACACGCACACACACACACACACGCACACACACACACACACACACACACACACACACACACACACTCAAGCCTTTTATACCTGAAGGGGTAGGCAGAGGCGCAACTAGTGTACCCACTTTTCGCCGTGCGTATTCCATCCCATAATGTGATAAGGGGTGAGCCTATCGCCATATCGGGCACAAGTTCCAGACTCCGCGCTGATACTGAATTTAAAACCCAATATCACTTTGCCCAACCCGGGAATCGAACCCAAGACCTCAGCATTGCAGTCATACCGTAATGCAACTACGCCACCGAGGCAGTCATTGTCAGTCAGTGGCAGTGGCAGTCAAACATTTTCTTCGTCGTCATATCCTTCAATGACTGTGAACTAAATGCTGATTTCAGGTCTTGGCCAGTAATGTAATTATCCGAATGATTTTCGGTATTCCATAATGCTACGTTTCATCTGTGGATATAAAACATTAATTACTCCATCATTCATTCCATGAACTAGATGAAATGGAGACGAAAACAGAACACATGGAAGCGTAAGTAAATGCGTCTGTAATCGTAAAAAATATTTTATTTCTTCCCAGAACACACAAAACATGGCGCCTTTTTCAACAACGTTCCCAACGCAAATAATAATAATATATTACTTAGATATGTTTGAAATATGATCAAAAGCATCATCTAAAGCGTGTTAGATCATCCACCATCAAAAAACAAAGCCGTAAATATACTTTTATAGTGTTAATAACTCTATAAATATTTCAGACTGTTGAAAATTGCACCAATACATTACGATCCAAACGAAATAACCGAAACGAAATTTATTATAAGCATAAAATCCCAATATATCGATTAATAATAATAACTTACCTCAAAACAAAGTCGAGAGACACCCACGTACAAATATAAAATTAAATCACACAAAAATAAATTCAGATGTTTTTTTCAACTTTTACTAAAACCGGAGTGTTTGCTTTAGAATTACTTTTTTTTATTATTGAGCAAAGGCGCAAACTGTATTCGCGCGTAACGTCAATCCCTTTACAACGGATGCGCGGCACTGGCGAAATGGCGGGAAATGTGACATGCGCCGTGGGAAATCGATGACAACAGCCAGTTTTTCGACTAGGACGCGCGCCGTTCGAAAATTTCGTCTAGTCAGCGTTTTTAGGTTACTTTTACCTTGTTAAATTGCAGTAAACCGATTGTATTTTACGCGGTTTTAAGTAGATTGAAATTCCTTTTTGACGATTTATGACTAACTCGTTATAATATAAATGAAGGAGCTTTTTTGAATTGGTGAATTTCAGTCAAGGTTTGAGAAATGATAGTACTTATAGGTCGCGGCACGAAACTCTAGCGCTGAGCGAAACGTGGAGGGGATAGCTGCGCATGGGTACCGTCGCGCACGCAATACAAATTAGTAATTTAATTGCTTAATTAAAAACAGCAAAATAATGTTTTAATGTAAAGTCAAATAGTAAGTCTAGCGGTGAACAAAATGTGGAACTTAACTGCGTATGGGTACTGTCACGCACGCAAATATTACTTAAGTAATATTACTTCATGTTACCTACAATATAATTTTTAACAAGTTTATGGGGAGTAGAAAAATAAATACACCATCGGATTTGTAAATTTTTATATTAAATACCAAATAATAATAATTTTTATATTAAGTCCGAATTACATAAGAACCTACTGAAGTTTCTTCTCAGGATAGAAGAAACCTGCGAGTTCGGCAGGGTGTGGACATCAGACACCGCATTCTCCTTTCCGATATCTAGTCCGAATCAGACAATGGTCTTACACCTTCAATAGTATCCCAACAGGGCCTTTTGCTTACTGAGGGCCCCGGCTCAGGGCTGCTTCGGTCGTCGGCACTAACAGCGTCATCGTCATCAGACTCACCAAGGCTATCCTCTGAACTGTCACCATCAACGCGAATGATGAATTCTTCTGTAACCAAATCCACGACATGGTCACTCTTGACATATTGCTCTTCTATGTCCTTTACCTTTTGGCATAACTTTCCCCAATCCCAAGCACCCATCAGCAAAACTTTTTCTTGAATTAGTTCTATACATTTAGCAACACTCCACTTCACATTTTTACTGCCTACATATTGCTTTATGTCAGACCATGCCATTTCGATTGGATTTAGATCTGGGTGGTATGGTGGCAGTCTTTGCACTTGATGTCCTTGCTCTGCTAGTATCCTGTCAATTGAAAATGTTTTAAATCTATCTTTGTTAGCCCGTATTAAATTGTATAGTTGAGGTTTTAGTAGAGTTTCCTCATATTGTATGCCCTTTTCAGTAAGCCAACCCTGCATGTCAGCTTTTTTGGAATTAGAAGTGGGTGCAAGGTCCCATTGCTTATTATGGTATGATGCGTTGTCGACTACCACGACAGAATTAGGCGGTAAGTTCGGCAATAACTGTGTCCTCAGCCATTTTTCGTAGTTGTCGTAGTTCATATTGTCGTGGTAGTCGCCTGATTTCGCACCAGCTTTAAAAGTTAACAGTGCGTTCGGTATGAACCCAGCCTCTGATCCTGCGTGGACAATGACCACCCGCTGTCCTTTGGAGATAGGTTTTTTGAGACCTTTTGTAGTACCATCGGTTCAGGCTTTTGGAGCAGAGTGCGATGAATCTACGTAAGATTCATCTGTATATACGATGGGCCTTCCCTCTTGGCGATATTGTTTTATTTTGCGTAAGTATTCGATACGTAGTAAACGTATATTTGAACTTTCAATCAGTACTTTTCGATTGTTTTCAGTATTTTTCCACCGAAACCCTAAACTCTTAATTATTCGTCGAAGACTTCGTTCTGAGCCTTTGAAATTTATATCTTCCTCTAGCTTCTTTCTCAACTTTCCGACGGTGGGAAGTTCATTATTTGTCCTATGAAAGTTATGTATGCACCTCTTTATTACTCCTTGATCAAAGTTATCAATATCTGTGACCGGTTTTGATCTGGAGCGTTTTTTACCTGGTGTTCTAAATACTGATAATAAGTCGGAATTATTGGCTTCAGTGGAGATTTTCCTTACCGTTGCTATGGACGTCTTTGTAGATTCAGCTGTCCTTTTCTGAATTTTCTGTAAGTCACTAATTATACTATTTAATTTTATATTTCCCGCCTGAATAACTTCTGCAGTTTGTTTTATTTCACTTATATCTACAGTGCTGCGGTCAGAATCGAGTAAAATACTCGCAGCTTCGCCAATTTCACTTTGAATTTGTTTCAGGGAATTAATGAAATCATTCGATTCCCTTTTCAGAAAACAATGCACGTCAAACACCATTTTCCGTGCCTGTCTTTTCAAAACAGTATTCCTTCTCGGCCTCGGCATTTTCACTGTTTAAAAACTGTTCAAACTTAATCAAACAGTGAATAAACTAACAAACACAACAAACAAATCAACAAAACAAACTTAACAAAAAACAACAACAAAAATTAACGATGACAACAAAACAATTCAGAACGCGACTGTACACTGGAAGTGCGCGGAGCGTCGTATCGGCACGGGGGACGGAGTACGACTGGAGAGCCAATCGGCGCAACGCACGCTCGCCCTTCACCCCTGTACCCCGCCAAGACACCTTATTTTTTACTTCTGCGCAATAACGGTCAGCGCTAGAGTTTCGTGCCGCGACCTATAGTCAAAACTCAAATATAAATAAATATAATGCACCGGGCTAACTGTGCTGCCTAAACGCAATCGCATTTTTACATGTTAAGTTTGTCATGCCACTGGGGCGCACTCCAGAGTATAGCCGGGGCCGAGGTGTTTCCGTAGACGGAGACGTCGTGGAGGACATCATCATAATAAAATGTTTTATCATACAAACTTTTGGCGCCATCTTTAAAATTAACCTACTTACTTCGTATCGTGGCTACTTCATACCTACACAAAGATGGTTCTCACCTCTACCCTTCATACTTCGTGTGTATTTAGTTAGTAGGTATATAGACAATGAGTGCACATGCGCAGTAGGTGATTTTTGACAGCAACTTCAGTCACCTAGAAGTTTGTGAGATTAAAAGCTGGTCCATAAAACATTATTAAAATGCTGTTTTGTACTAGAATCTAATCCACTTTGCTACTAAGTCATGTCGGGTTCGCACAATGTACAGTAGGCCTCAATCGTATGACGAAATGCCTTACTAAATGTTGTATGCATCTATAATATTCAGTATTTTTTTTTACCTTGAATGACGAGACGAGTATGCCGTTCGCCTGATGGTAAGCAACACGTCCACCCATAAACTGTAGAAACACCATCCAGTACATTGAGTTACAAAGTACTGTGTGGCATTCCACTGTCTTCGTCACCCTGAGACGTAAGATGTTAAGTCTCATTATGTCCAGTACTTATACTGGCTACAATGTCCTTCAAACCGAAACAAAACAGTGCATGCGCACTGCTGCTTGGCGGTAGAAATAAATTGTCTAAGCATGTTTGACAGTTACAGTATGTTCCTGCCTTAACGTTTCACTTGTCATTAGTGTCCAACACTGGTTCCACTACAGGTATTAAATAAAACAACCCATATAAATTCATGTTATAGTATTTATTTGTTAACGCATACGGCAGCCCACAGCGACTACGAGACTAATGGAAGATATTACGTAGTACGTACACATACTCACGGCCAGCTTTGTATTTCGCGTTCCAACGAATTAACTATATTACAAACCGTATATCAAAAATTTATAATTCTTTTACTATTTTAACGCCTTGTAACATTTCTACAAACGAACTTTACATGTTAACAATAGCTAGTTTTAAACAATGTATTATTTAGACGGGAAATATTTAATACACAAATTGTAAAACTTTTCAAATCTAATTTTATGTCTCAATGGACTAGTATCCAGAGCCGTAAAAATAAATTAATGACTTAACTCATTTTATCTACACAGCGTCCAATACAAAGCCGACCGCACATAATATATTTGAATAAATTACAAACTATAATGCGATTACAACAACTTTATTATTAAAGTACCGAACACAGTCGTCCATAGACATTAGTCTGCATCATTGGTTGGCACTCCTTTAGAACGTAACAATCGGTGGGACACTTCAGGCCACTGTATTCGGTCGCGCTAATATATATATTTTTATTTATTAATTTAATTTTAAGGTTTTTCCACGAAACAACTCGCTGCGAGACGACTACGGAAATCATACATCTGTTAAATTCATTTAACTATTGCAACGATAGTGATATTGTTACATTAATAGTACGCTAGTACAGACGTTCCCCCTTTTTTTTTAGACCATTAGAGGCAGTAGCTACCGGCCTTCACCCAAAGAGGGAGCCACTAGACGTACTTCGCTCACTACCCCCCACTATTACACGACATTGGAAATAACACTTACACATAAAACTATTTTATACAGTTATCTCATATAACAGATCATTCGATTTCTACTTAACTATATTCGATAAACAAGATTTACATTTACAAATAAATATCAGAGTTATAAACATTCACATTTCCATTCTACGTTACTTATTATAAATAGGTAAGAAATAAATTTGTCCATGTGTTTGCAATCTAGTTGAAACAATATATAACGAGTGCTCAAAATTATATATTAGCGTCTACAAAAGAGATATAATTATTTATGTATAAATTAATATTGCGATGCAAGCTGCATCGCTGAATAGTGTGTTAATATCATTTCGTGTCTTAAGGTTTATACGGAATTATTTATTTTAAAATACCACGTGAGAAATAATACATTTAAATAAAAATACCCATAGACATCCACACAACAAGAGATTATACTTTTATATTTGGAATAAAAATATCCCTCATAGGATTTTATGCTTTGATATTTTTTTTACTTACAAATTCCGTTTTTTTTTTAACATCGCTGAATATGTTTGGACACACGTGACACTAAAACACTGTTCAAGAAAAAGTCCGTGAACGTTCAATACAGTATACACAATGATCTAAGATTGCGTACGAAAGCACGCTAAACGCTTTACTTGCACTACGGAGAATGTATGCAGTAGACGACAGTAAAAATCGAATAACAATTCTTTTCAATATTCAAAAATTACACAACAGTAAATCAAATTACCCTGTTCAGAAGACATTGTATATCTTAAAAATGTGTCCTCAGCCTTTTTCAATGATATCATTTTGGTTTCATTTTTTTTACTTTGAGAGACAACAGACACCTCACGGTACTAAAAAAATAATCATAGCTGGGTGTAAAAATCAGACAGAAAATTTTAATTGACTCAATTTTCTTTCATACATAAAAGACGTTGAAAAAAGTAAATTTTGCAGGTACGATATCCATTGTCTCTCAAAGTATGCACTAATTTGCTAAGGGGTCTATGAAATACAGGGTATTAAAACATAACGAAATAAAACATTTAAAAAACTAAAATAAAAGAAAAACTAAAAATTAATATTCGGGAATAAATAGACGGATGTTTTGTGATGTTCAGTTTTCAAATATTATTATGACAACGACTCCACACATCAGTGCCATACTTTGAAACCTGTTGTAAAATTGGTTCAAACGTTTAAATTGAGGATATGGTTATTATCCTCCAATATTTGTGTATACACTAACCTTTTGGCCGCAAGTGTACGTTTACAAAGAAAATATGACACTATGAACCACACCGACGTCAAATCGTAATTCTAGAAACTTCATACTCGTTTAAAAACCATTCACATATCAGAATATTAATGTTACATTAGATATTTATTAGCCTACACAGTAGGAAGTCGAAATGAAATTGTACATTACATAACTTATAGTATTGTTTCTAATTTTACTTACACTTATGTGAACATATTCGAGCACAATTATGGACCAAAAGAAATGCATAAACCAGACCGGAAGTGGAATCAAAGAGTATTAATTCATCTCCACTGTAAGATACAATATATGTAGCCTTAAAACTATGTAATAATTTAATGCGACGCCTTCGGTGTCCGTCGAAGCGATAATGTGAGTGAACGCTTCGACCGCCCTCTAGTGCTCGGGGGCGGAACGTCGAAAGACATATTTTTATCATTATTTTTATGGAATAGTTCATTTTACACTAAGACATGGCACAGCCTGCTGAAACCTGTGGCGGTCGCAGACATCCACAGGACGATATCAGGCCTGTATATATATCATTCGCAATACTTTTACGGAAAATAATTATGAACCAAGAACTTTCCAGATCCGAATGCGCGTGCGCAACTATCGCCAGCTCAAAACAATCCCGAAAGCGTCTGCCACCGCCATACACCAAAACCAGACGTAGTCATCGAAACGAGAATAAAGTTTTTTTTTTTTTTTTTTTCACCATCAATATCGGTATTTCACCGTGCAGCCACACAATACAACTACAAATAAAATTATATTTTTTTGGCATACGATCGTTAAGACAAAACTGGAAATAATTATGTACACAAGATGTAATGGTGGGTTTGTATCACACGAAATCATTCGGATATTTGGACAGAGAGCTAACTTTGTTTTGAAATTGGACAGGACTAGACGGTAACGAAAATGGTTGAGAGAAGACATTAAATGTTAGATAAGCTTAAAGAATAATTATTTGTATACAGGTGACTGAACGACGGTCATATTCAGTATTTTATTTTCTAATATTTGAATCTGAACTAACAGTGCATGGAAATAAGTGACGTATGCTATTTATCACACAAAACTTTTTGCCTTGACTGCTCCGAAACCAGGTCACCAACAATTTACTGGTGATTTTCCAGTATTTTCTATAATAAACATTGTTACTTGATTTTATAAGTCATAAATTACAACATAAATATGCCCGTTGTTCGTCGCATCATCCTGTACAACTTGCTGGTTTTCATTTCTAGCGAGATTTCTCATATCCCTAGTCCTTCCTTCCTTTATGACACACATGTTCTTCATTGGTGCTTTTAGTTTAATATCATGAATAATGTTAATATGAAACGTTAAATCGTATGTAAAAATCATTACGATGCAATCAAGATACAGGGATGTTCACTTTTATACACATGCCTTCGAATTGTGAACTTCTAAGTGGATATTTTATTTATTTAGATTTCATACAAATGTAACTGTTGAAATTCGAATACACAACTTTTATATCAATAGAAATGTTATTTTTTCTTTTATTTATAAGCATGTCGTTCGAATATCGACTGTCAAAGTTCACATTTAAAGGCGAAAATTATTAATACGAATACACCGTCTATAATTTTGACGGTGTATAAATAATATCGACCATTATAATAAAATGTTCTTGAAGAGATTATTGTTTGTGACAAATGGTTTTACTAACAGGAGAGTTGGAGTTACGCGTTTGAATACTACGAAAATATAAATGCATGGTTGAGCGAGGAGACGGAGCCACTTCAAACTATACCGATTTCTATATAAGATTGTTATAATTGTATAAATTAATCAAATAATTTTTAAATCAACAAAAAACAAAAAATAAACAAAATTTTCTAAAATAAAATTTCCTTAGAAAATATTCATTTATAACCACATAAAAAAAAACAAGAAAAAATAATCACCCAGAAAAAAAATCCAAATCCCCGCTCTCCCCATTAAAACAAATTAAAAAAACTCGTGCACCTTGCGAAATACCGAGAGCACTCTTCATTTCTTCGCCTTGACCGTGACGTAGGTGGGCTCCTCGGCGTCGTGTCGCAGCAGCAGCGGCAGGCGCCGGTCCGGTCGGTCGGGTCGGTCGGGTCGGTCTGGCCGGTCGGGTCGGTCTGGCCGGTCGGGTCGGTCTGGCCGGTCGGGTCGATCGGGTCGGTCGGGCCGGTCGGCGCGATGGTCGCGCTCCTTACACACGGACGCGTATATCGCGGGCGGCGGAGCGCAGGCCGCGTCTCATGTTTGCAACGCCGTGTTTATCTCGCGGTGGATCGTCGACTGGATCAAAATGTCATTATTTTATTTATTTATTTACATATACATAGATAACAGTTATCCCCGAAGGGGTAGGCAGAGGCGCAACTAGTGCACCCACTTTTCGCCATTATTCCGTCCCATGATGTGATACGGGGCGAGCCTATTGCCATATCGGGCACAAATTCCAGACTCCGAGCTGATACTGAATAGAAGAACTCAATATCACTTTGCCCGACCCGGGGATCGAGCCCGAGACCTCAGCTTTGCAGACGTACTGTCATACAACTACGCCACCGAGCATCAGCTCGGAGTCTGGAATTTGTGCCCGATATGGCGATAGGCTCGCCCCCTATCACATCATGGGACGGAATAACGGCAAAAAGTGTGTGCACTAGTCGCGCCTCTGCCTACCCCTTCGGGGATAACAGGCGTGAGTGTATATGTATGTATAAGTTCCAAACGTACCAGTTCATCGAGCTGCCTGGCCAGCTGGTCGTTGAGCGCCTGTATGACTTGCCGCTGTCCCTCCTGGGCGGCGATTGCCAGCTCCAGTTGGCTCTGCGCCAACTTTGCCTCCGCGTCCTGCAATATCGATGATATGTCCTGCTAAAACCCAATATAGCTGCTTCCATGATTGCAGGGAATGGTGGTGACTGATTGGTGGTAGGTCTCTTATATGTAAGAGTCCGTCTGGGTGGGTACCACCGCAATATCCATATTCTACCGCCAAGCAGCAGTGTGCATGCACTGTTGTGTTTCGGTTTGAAGGGGATTGTAGCCAGTGTAACTACTGGACATAATGATGCTTAACATCTCATGTCTCAGGATGACGAGCGCAGTGTAATGCCACACAGTACTTTGTAACTCAAGGTGCTGGATGGTGTTGCTACTGTTTATGGGTGGTCGTATTGCTTACCATCAGGCAAACGGCATGCTCGTCTCGTCATTCAATGCCATAAAAAAAATTGTGGTAGGCCTCTAGTATTTTTCATAAACTTGCACGTCATAGTGACCCAAAGTAGGGTCCAGAGAGTGTTAACTGACGAAAGATTTTCGGCCCTCGCCAGTGATCACAATATCGCTGGCTTGTTCGAAATAGAGTAGTTGACTACTTTCTGTTAATACATTTATCAAAAATGTACGCCATCCTAATCCTAATTTAACGGTAAAATAATTTTCAAAATTGGATTAATAATTAGTAAGCTATAAAGTTTTGAAATTTGGTGGAAGGAGTAGTTGTCAAATAACAGTAATATTACACTGTGACGTCACCGAGAGTTGCCGGCCATAACGCTGCGTGCGTGCGAAAAAGATAGCGCTATATCCCCACCATGTCTACTTTTGCTTACAACAATATTTCAAATACGAATAACTGCTTTATTTTTCAACCAATTTTGATGCTGATTTCACAGAAGAATTTCTTTTTCGTATTATTTTCTGTTATATGTGAAATTATTTACAAATCAAACATAGGAAACTACCCTACTCATGTCCCATTCTCTATTTAAACCCTACAGACTGACAATGTCCCATGCTTTATTTAGAATCCCCCAATAAAACACCAACGCGTCAGTTCGTTACCTGTTCGCTCTTCTTGGACTTGGTGATCTGCGCTAGTTCCTCGTTCTTCTGCGCCAGTTCCGCCTCGAGCTGCGCCACGCGCTGCCTCAACTGTTCTACCTCGGTCGCATCACCGGCTGAAGACAACATAAGAGCCGTTTGTACTTCTAATACAATAGTAGCCACTAATACTTCTAGCATGACAGTTACCCTTATTACTTCTAATTTGACAGTGGCGGTTAGTACTTCTAATATGATGTCATTGCACTCAAGTAATCCTCGGGATATTATAACCACTTTGCTTTTCTTTTGTTTTTACAATAATGCCAAAAGAATTGCGAGGCTATATCAAACCTTAATATAAAGAGATATAGATTGTTCACTCGGCACACCAGTAGCGATACCAATTTACTGCCATCAACAGCGGTTCCACTACTAGCAACAACGAAAGCTGAACAAAAAACTGTCAAAGACGTGTGTGTACCCAAAGGACGTGCTCAAAAACGGGCCTAAAATTCTAACCAAGACAATTAATTTATATTTGGATAGAACTCCTAAAAACCTCTTAAAACCTCTTAAAGACTACTTTTACAATAAATCGTTTAATTTTAAAGACCTCTGATTTTTTTATTTATGTAATTTTATTTTGCTTAAAATCTACACTTAATGTGAACATTTTGAAAAAAGTTAGTTATAAATGAAGGGGTCTAAAAATATTTTGTAATGGGCCCAAGATCCATATTATACCCTTTAATATCCCTAAACTTTGAGCCTAGTTAAGATTTTTAGGCCCAGCACCCATACAAAAAGCGGAGATCTCCTTTAAGACACTTATCAACAATTCCACATTACCCTTCCCAGCGTAGTGCCTGGCCCGCGCCACTTCCTCCCTGTACTGGTGCAGCTGCCGCTTCCACTCGTCCACGTTGGCGGTGCTCTCCTGCAGCGCGGCCGTGAGTCGCAGGTTGTTACTCTTGAGGGTCGCCAGCTCCACCTCCCATTTCTTCGCGTTCGCCGAACTATTTACAGAACGACTTCACGGTCAATGCGCTCTGGTTCTTAGTACGGTGGACGTTTAGTTACAATCGTCCTTATTGGATGTAATGAAACTTGTGTAATATCTTAAAATTATTAGAGAGTCTATACAGAGTTTAGTTCAAATTTCAGCGTGGTGTTTCTACTGCACTAGTTGCGCTTTTCCCTACCGCTTCGGGGATAAAAAGTGTGTGTGTATATTGTGTTTGTTTCTGCTGGTTTTGGGTAATCGGAGTGCCAATCTTGCGGGTGTATTTTCTCTTCATTATTATAGTCTAGGTGATGCTCGCGGCTGCGCCAGCGTAAGATGCCTGTCCCAGTACTAAAGTCCTCAATACACGGTACGATACCAGCGTTATATATTAAATCGGATTAAAAAGTTTCATTAATTCCCATGGGAGCAAATATCAGGGATAAAATGTAGCCTATGTGTTAATTCAGGATATGATCTACTCGTGTGTCAAATTTCATCCAAATCAGTTTATTTCGAACAAACATACAATTTTTTTTACAAACTTTCGTTGTTAGTAAGATAGTAAGATATAATTTTTTTGCGTGTTAAAACACAAAAAGCAGCTCAAATCAATTCACAAATCACAGGTGACAACAAATCATCGAACATAGAACTAACAAAAACAAAACCAACCGGCACACTGGCGTGTCGGAAGAGCGTCACATTTCCACAGCATTGTAAATTGTAACTAGTAACCCGGTAACAGACAAAAATAAGTAATTAATTTAAGTGTGAAATTAATTTCCGACGTGTGATATATCGTTGGAAACCGATAGCAGCGACATTCATAATGTTCGGTCGGACATGTGAATTCAACTGGTTAATTTTGTGCACACGCAAATTCTGATATACACGTTTACTTTTAAGTATTGGCCGATTAGTCATACGAAATGTACAGAAGTTTTGTGCACAGCGCACGCAATTCGGGTAAGTTTCATAGTATTATTTATTTCTACGACCCTTCAGAATGGATATGTTAAAACACGGGCTTAAAATTCTAACCAAGATACTTTATCACTACATAGTATAAAACAAAGTCGCTTCCCGCTGTCTGTCCCTATGTATGCTTAAATCTTTAAAACTACGCAACGGATTTTGATGCGTTTTTTTTTAATAGATAGAGTGATTCGAGAGGAAGATTTTTATGTATAATACATGCATAATATAGTACAGGAACATTGATAATTTTAGAGGTTTCTAATGTGATGTCGTAAATGAACACATATCTTTGCGCCTACATTGCAAACGCTGGCTAAACCCTAGGAGATACATCAAAATAATGTACTACAGTATTGTACACCTTAAAAAGGTCTACAAAAAAGTCCCGATGGTATATGTCTATCTCTTAGGGATAACCCACAATAACCATTTTTTATCCTTTACTTTTGACGAGAAATAATGGCTTATTTTCGAAACGATTTTAAGCAATACAGCATTAATCCTTATCCAATTAAGTACCATAAATACATTGTGCATTTAATATAGATCAATATCAATAGCCCTTTGCAGCAAGTAATGTAAATAAATATTTTCGAAGATATTACAGATTTAAAATGCAGGGACAGGGGTCGGCGGCGCGTGTCTATAAATGACAAAGTAGTTTGAGATCCCGAGGAGGACATAGGCTACTTTTATCCCGGAAGAACATAACCCGGGAATTTTATACCGGTTTTTATTTCTCGCGAGTGGGGCCGTCACGGCCTAACCACTGAACCGATTTCGATGAAATGTGGTAGGGAGATAGTTTAACCCGTCAAGCCCCGCTTATATATAGATTTATGCGGAAACCCTATATACTAGAACGTCCGCATCCGTCGCGGGGCTTGACGAGTGAAGATCCTGGGACGGACCTAGGCTATATCTTATTCCGGGAAAAAATAAACCGAGACTTTTATTCCGGAAAATCTTTTTCTGCGAGTAGAACCGCAAGAAAATAAGTATTAACCTTAACCTTATTATATTAGTGTTATAGAATTAGTGACCTAGACTAATTCTTATCTCGGAAAAACTTCACCAATGGATGGAGTGATTCAAGAGGAATGCTTATGTGTATATTACATACATATTTTGTATGACAAAAAACTAATTTCAGCATGTAATATGCTTTGCTACCTGAGCGAAGCCAGGGCTGGCCGCTAGTACATAATATATGGATAGTACTCCCAAATACTAGGCGTTTGCAATAAATCGTATAATTTTTCAAGTCGTCCGATTTTGCTTAAAATTGACGTTTTTAAAAAAGCCAGTTATAAATGGAGGGTCTAATATATTTTTTAATGGACCCAAGATCCACATTTTTGACCCTTTAATATACATAAAGGAAACTAAAGTGAGCCTGGTCAGATTTTGAGGCCCAACCCCCATACAAAAAGCGGATATCTTTAGATGAACTTCAATATTCCAATGTGAAGGTATACTATCCACTGTCCAGTGTATTTGCTGGGCATTTACACATTTTTTTATGGCATCGAATGACGAGACGAGCATGCCACTCGCCTGATGGTAAGCGATACGACCACCCATAAACAGTAGAAACACCATCCAGCACCTTGAGTTACAAAGTACTGTGTGGCATTTCACTGCGCTCGGCAACCTGAGACATAAGATGTTAAGTCTTATTATGTCTTGCAGTTACACTGAATTGTAATTGGACCTACTTACGCAAACGGGAACCAACCCAAAAGCCCATAAATTTGACTTGGTCATAAAAGAATGGTCACAATTAATAGAAGATTTATTATTTTCATATAGAGTTAATTGTCCAAATACCTCTGTTGGTACTTTATAAAATGCCAATCATTTTATATCAACCAACTAGTTGCAAAACAAAAATATTCTAGTTTTTACATCAACTATTAGAAAATATTTTGGTGTGGGTTGGTTCCCGTTTGCATAAGTAGGTCCAATTGTTGTAATGAGACATCAGTGGGACACGTGTCGCGTTCGGGGATCGGCCTGTGTACATCCGGTTCAAACAGGCCGGCATAATTATGTCGATTGGCGAGGAATAATCATTTCTCGTGAGTGAACTCTATCTGGACCCCGCTAACCATCAGGTCCAGTGCACTTTGCGGTGCCCGTATCAAAATCATCTCAGTTAAGACGAGTGCAGTCCAATTATATAGTACTTGCAATTAAAATTCTGGTCAGTGCTATCCACGTACGGTCTTTAGACGCTCACCATCGGGGGGTGATTTGTACGACTCGTCAAAATGGTCTCGTGCTAATCAAGATGCAAAGTTAAAATATATCACTTTCGGTTATAATAATAAAATCACTTTCGGTTGAAAACTACCAATTCATAGTTGCGTAACCGACGCTGCGGGCGGTGGCGCGATGGCGCGTGCGACGTCTTCAATTGATTACACGCAAGTCACAGCGTGGTCATCTCGAACCAACGCAACGAATATGTTGTTGAATGTTGAATGTTCAATCGATAATATCGAGTGCATTTTTTTAAATATATATTTTAAGCATTATTACGAATTTGGAAAAAAATATATTGTAGTAGAAATTTGAACTCTGTTATTTCCATAAATCTGAGGTTGTGCCTTTTTTAATCTTTTAAATAACATTATTGAATTAACTTTTTTTGCCATAGACCACCAAATGAATGGTGGTTTTATTATTTGTTACAATTTTACAAGCGTGGAAACAAATTAGTGTTTCCTTCACTAATATTTAGTTATACAAATTACAACACGGTATACACATAGATAATTATTTATTCGAAACTTGACTACGCCAGTGCTCGCTGGAGCACGTGTGCAAAACAACTGATCGCTGACATAAATGACGATGATGATGAAGGCTGCAAAGTCTTCGAAACGTCGGGAGATAAACGGAAAAAATCACGATATAAGCCGAAAAATAAGTTTTATGTAAAAAATGACGATTTTCAGTCAAATTTCCCTACAATACTAATTTATAACAGAAAAAGAATTTTTCATTAGCGACTTGCACATCGATCTGTAATTAACAATTGCATAAGCCGACGCAATAATCCCAGTTAATAGGCGGTTGTAAATAATTGTGCCCGCAGATTACACCAGCGCTCGCATCGTGATCGATATGCCGGCATAGTTCTTGCATATTTGTAATAGGCGTAAAGATATAATCATTTCCCAGTTCGACGCTCCACTTCAACTTATGCAAAAAATTAACAATTACATTAGATCATTTTGTTTATGTAATTGTTAAGGCGGATTCATTTTAATATTATAATTTTACTAACTGAAACTCGACTTAGATAATATATTTCTTAATTCTTATGATTGTATACTGGATCTCATGTTTAAATTTTACTACAAAATTGTGCACGTCGTGCCAACCTTTAAATAAATGTTACACTTATGCACTAAAAAAATCTCCAGTAATGTCCAGTGTAACAAAAACAATAAAACTGTGGTAGTTTACCCATCCCTAATTGCTCGTTCACTATGCCATTCGTTTTGGGTTATTTACAAAAGTGTTCATTATAAGTTGGTGCTATATTTTTCCATCTATACTTAACATTATAAAGCTGAAGAGTTTGTTTGGTTGATTGAACACGCTAATCTCAGGAACTACTGAACCGATTTTGAAAATTATTCACTAATAGGAAGCTACATTACTCCTGCGTGCTATAGGCTTATCCCGGAAGAACTTAATCACGCGGGCGGAGCCGCGATCATCACCTAGTGCATTATAATTTGAAGATATTTAGCCCGATTGATAGCCCCGACCTGCTTATGAAACTTAAATTTGCTGTGCCTCGTTCTAGCAGCCGTCTCCATAACAGAGTGACTTTCAACTTGCCAGCACGACGAACCAATTATGGTCACCACTCACCGCTGTGGCGTATGTGTACGTCCTACAATAAAATTCACCAAGAATTAGATATCTTTAACGTTCAAATTCCGCAGATTAAGAAGCTTGGTATAATGAATTCTGTGCTTAACACGTAATTTAAATACTTTTTGCTATTAATAAGCTTTGGTTAATGCATGCAGTGTTCACTTCTAGAAAGTCGTGCACAAAGTTATGTTTATGGTGTTTACTTTTTAAGCATGTTTGTATATTGTGTTACAAAAAGGCACTACATGGCCATTAACATGTATAAAAATCATAATATAGGAACAGAAAGGCAGTTCAAAAATGTATACCCAAATAGCATCTCAACTTGTACCTACACGATTGTCTTCGCGTCACGCTGCACAATGTATAACCACTTTAAACCCTCTATTAAAACAGGTCATATAATAAAACAATTATTTGAAACAAAAAGCTCGTTCAATAACCATCGTTATCAACAAATCGAAACAAATAGCCGACGCGCACCACGCATGCGATACACGATGATTTAACAATTTCAATTGCATTTGTCGAGTTTTGTGTGCACATACATTACATATATGTATGTTATTAATAATTATAATTGGCCGATTAATTTTAACTACTATTTAATTTCAAAGTATTTTTGACTTAGTAAGAAGGAAGTCACAAAATGGTGCCTTCAACGGCAAACCGTGATTTTTATCTACTGGTTTTTGTAGATTATTCGACGGTGATAACAAAGATTTGTTATTTTCAAAAGTTAATTGGAGTCATATTTCCTGCAAAATGTATTTATCAATGTCTGTCCTCAAAATCACTCAAACCTCGGATGGTCCCAGTCTTTTGATTCTCAAGACCAAGCGGATCGATTTCAAGATCAAAAAAGTTGCCCACTTTCATGCTGACTTCGTTTTGTTCTAAATCTTTGAATGCAGATATTTCCAAAAATAGCTAGTCTCGTAAGAAAGCTGTTTTGTAGCTACAACGGTTAAGGCCCTTACTGTGCCGTCTCAAAAATCGACCCTAGAGGTACTAACATAGCAAACTTTATTCACTGAGCTGGAATACCATGTTGTCTAATAAAAGCTATTCCAAACTAGTTGCCCTGGTTGTATTTCTACCCACCCATTTGGAAAAAGGCGTGACGTGTTTATTTTCGAATGAGAAAGATAGGCGTCTAATGACGTCGGGAGAAACGTTGCATCTCGTTACAACGATCGACGATCGATGTGGGTTTATTACACTAGGTCAATGTGACGAGCTTTTCACTGTGTTTGGTCGATATCTGTTTTAATTTTCCCTTCGATATTTCAGTAGAAAATTTAATTTAAAGCTCTCAAAAGTTTAACATCCCACGCGACCAATTAAAACTTAACTGCATGACTCTTTCATTGTACCGGATTTCAAAAAGGAGATTGTCAATTTGAACTGTTTTAGGGATCCTACGAACGTTAAATCAAATAATATCAACAATCTATAAGCTCACTTTTCGCGTTGCAAAAGATAGATGTAAGTACATAATTAGTTTATTATATTAACTATTAATGTGCCGGAAAAGTGTAGTAACATTTGCCACGCGTCATGAGTACAGATCTAGAGATCATTATGATAGCAGAAGTCGTGCCACTTCGAACATGCGAAATGGGAAAGCAGATTAGACACGTGAGTCGAGAAATAGACAAGATAATATAGTGATACTATATTATATATTTTATTGAATTTTTGACTGCCTCGGTGGCGTAGTATTACGGTATGACTGCAATGGTGAGGTCTTGTGTTCGCTTCCCGGGTCGGGCAAAGTGATATTGGGTTTTAAATTCAGTATCAGCTCGGAGTTTGGAATTTGTGTCCGATATGTGGACGATAGCCTAATCGAGAACGGAACGGTCTGCCGAGACAATGTCCGGAGGTTCAAAACCCACAGCACACACCTCTGACTTTTAAAAGTTACGTGTGTATTGTTTATCAATTATAGTTCGCTTTAACGGTGAAGGAAAACATCGTGAGGAAACCTGCATACATAAGAACTTTATAAGAATTTCGAAGGTATGTGATGTCTACCAACCCGCACTAGGCCAGCGTGGTGGACTAAGGCCTAAACCCTCTCAGTAGTATAGGATGCCCGTGCCCAGCAGTGGGACAGTTCAATACAGGGCTGGTATTATTCTTTATGGCGATAGGATCGCCCCCTATAACATCATGGGACGGAATACGCACGGCCAAAAGTGGGTGCACTAGTTGCGTATCTCCCTACCCTTTCGGGGATAAAAGGCATGAGTACGCGTGTGTGTGTGTGTGAAATAATGTACAAATCCCAACCGTAGGAATAAGGTCTTTTTTACAATATAAGCCGCTAAACGAGAAAGGAATAATCTGGTAGTAAGTGATATCCCTCGCCAATAAAATAAATACTCACAATTCTTTAAGAGTCATAGAGGCATCATCGTATTTAAAGGAAAAGTATATTCTTCCCTTCATAGGAAAAGGGATGGAGATATTCAGCCATGAGGTAACCTTTCAACTGCCTCGGTGGCGTGGTTGTATTACAGTACGACTGCAAAGCTGAGGTCTCGGGTTCGATCCCCGGGTCGGGCAAAGTGATATTGAATTTTTCTATTCAGTATCAGCCCGGAGTCTGGAATTTGTGCCCGATATGGCGATAGGCTCGCCCCCTATCACATCATGGGACTGAATGACGGCGAAAAGTGGGTGCACTAGTTGCGCCTCTGCCTACCCCTTCGGGGATAACAGGCGTGAGTGTATATGTATATGTAATATGTATGTAACCTTTCAACCCAAAACGCAAGGCAAGTCGTGTCTGCGTTGGTTTTCAGTGAAACACACTGCCCGGTCGAGTCGGGTCACTCTTGTTAAATACAAAGTTAACTTTTATCAGGCACACTTAAAATTCGACTAAGCAAAACGACACATTTAATGATCTCTCAACGAGAAGGTGCGACGAATACCGTACCCGCGTTATAATTCGTTTCACTGGTCAATACATCCTACTAATCCTACTAATATTATAAAGGCGAAAGTTTGTAAGAATGTATGGATGTTTGGATGTTTAGATGTTTGGATGTATGGATGTTTGTTCCTCTTTCACGCAAAAACCACTGAACGGATTTCGATGAAATTTGGAACACGGGTACATCATGTCTTGGATTAACACATAGGCTACTTTTTATCCCGGGAAAACATAAAACGGGACTTTTATCCCGGAAAAACTTTTTAACGCGGGCGGAGCCGCGGGCAAAAGCTAGTGTGTAATAAAACTTAGCAAAATGACGCGAACATGTAATATTTGTATTGGCAGATAATTACTCGCTTTATTGGCTGCTAATGTGGACATATTAGCGTTGAAATCTTGTTTCTTACTAATATTAAGATTGCGAAATTTTGCAAAAATGTTAACAGGTTAACGCAGAAATTGCCGCACCGATTTTGATCAATTTTTGCACACAGATGTTAAATATCCTCGAATAACATTGGCTATTTTTCATCCAGGAAACGCACACAGTTGTAGTATTATTCCGAAGAAGGTATTTCACGCGAGCGTAATGAACAGCACTTAGTGGAATTTGTATCAGACTATGGCGATATATGCACGCATTATCATAATACTATCTGATGAATGTAAGATAAATATGCGTACAGTAGTGGCATATCTCTCTAACCTTTTAGAAAGGATATCAAATTAAGTGACATTAAAACATTACCTTCTTTTCACGATCAAGCATAAACTATATTTGTTAACTGTTACCCGAACTGGGCGCCTTAAACCTGAGTATACAGCCTCCAAACTCTCGTCAATCTTATTTTTTTATACAGATAAATTTAGAGATTCAGCTCCATAAAACATGGACGAAAAAAAAGATCTCACTCACTACAAAGATGAGACTTGTACGTATGCTGGTGTTCTTCATTTTTCTTTATGGTGCTGAGACGTGTACTCTAAAGGCGGCAGAAAGGAATGGCATTGACGGATGTTGCGCATTAGCTGGACGGCGCGGCGAACTAATGTCTCTTTACTCAATCAACTCTAAATCACTACTAGGCTTTCTACCATCGGCCTCAAACAAGTGCTTGAGTTTTTTGGACACATTTCCCAGGAATACGAGTGACAACTTAGAGAAAATGATTGTCACCGGGAAAGTAGAGGGTAAAAGAACACGTGGACGCAACCCAAGACGCTGGACCGATCAGATCCGCACCACACTTGACACCACTGTATACGACGCCATACAGTTGGCCAACAGTCGGGATCGGTGGCGTAGGATCATATGGCGAAAGCTGGTGAGAGGAGCTCACGTCCCTCAGGACTGAAGAAAACGAAGCAAGGAGGAGGAAATTTAGAGACGAGAATACCGCTCCCATACTTCAGAACTTTGAACTACAAAATACTACGTGACACTTCATTGTGACCGTCACCCCGAGACATAGATGTTGCCTCATAGTACTCAGTAATTACGCTGGCTACAATGTCCTTAAAACCTAACACAACAGTGCATGCACACTGCTACTTGGCGGTAGAAATAATTATGCTCGAACCTACGCAGGCGGTATCTCGTATACCACCTTAGTTGGATTATATTTGTCATACACTTTAAAGAACATAATGTGCAGCGATTCGCTATATTTTCTAAAGCATAACGTAAACAGTCAAATGGTAATATTCTTGGTCGTTACATGCGCATAACGCATTTTCCGCATTATAATTTGTACACAGCCGCTACGATTTAGTGGACAGTTCATTATGAAAGTAATTTATTGTGCAATTTACTTTACCACTATGTGTTTATAAGAACTAATTGCTACGTGTCATAAACGCCTAAGTGTACAGAGTTTAGAAAGCAATGATTCAAAAACGAAACACATCATACATTGTTTACAATATTTTCAATTAACAGTTACTAATATCAATTGTAATGCAATAAAAAATATTCCAAAATTGTTCATATTAAAAAACCATAAAGATGCATCTTTTTCATGGGATAAAATATTTAACAACTGTGAAAAAATAATTTTGAATATAATGCCCGATTACCTCAGTCAAGTCAAGCTGTTATGGAGCCAATATTCTCAAGATCTTGATATAGTACTCGTTGCAGAACTGAAGTTACTGCGAACGTTTTGACAGCTATTATTCTCAAGGACTAATAAGGATGAGATAATACGTAGAATCCAAATGCGCCAAGATTCATCAGGGTTAAAAAAATGGGTGACCAATGTGTGATACAGGGTACATTAGGACTGAAGACGATTATGTGTGAAGTGTTTCTTGATTTATTGTAATAAATCATAACTATGAGGCAAATTAAATAAAGACTTTTATTTTCCTCTAGTTCCACTTTACAATCCTCCTGTCATCTGTCAACCTTTCCCGCCAACCGACAATCCGCGCCATAGACCATACAGGGTCATTTTTACATTGCGTTACTAAATTGATCCACATACTCATCTTTACCTTCTTTACCTTTTCATGAATAACGAATATTTTCGCCAAAAATCCCGGTTGTAGTTTTCCATTTTTTTGATAATTTTGTAGTTTAGTGCGAATATCGTGTGTGCGTAAATGTATTTCTGACTGAAAGCGTATTGTTGCTGCTGCGACGAATTCTCCTAGAGCAGTAGTAGTGGCACAAGGGCGTGTTAACTTAAAGTTACTTTTTACTGTTATTTATTTTGTTCGAAAATTACACTTTTTTAGTTTATATCTATGGTTAAAATAACTTAATGGAAAGCGTTATTTTCAAGAAGATAAGTATGTGGTTTCATTTATTAACGCAGTGTCAAAATGACCCTGTATATATTAAGTAATGGATATTACAGATTATATCACAGTGTGATGCTTAGCTTTCTTAGAGAGATACTCTGGAGCCTCAGTAGACAGTACAAATGAGGTCTTTATAACACCAAAAGTGTCAATTAACATAGAAAACAACACTTTCATGACACATAAAAAATGTCTCATCATTGCAAACTATACGTGAGGACAAAAGCTCGCAAAAAATTGACCCGTTCTGTGCCTACACGAAAGTAACACACTTTGCATTCGCACAATAATCGTAAAGAAGACGCCAAAAATCTAAAATGCCAACACAGATCCGAAGAAGATTCCGAGCCTACCTGGCTGAATTAAAACGTACAACTCATTTGCTTACATAAATCTAGAATCACATTGATCGGCCGGTAATAATGCTTATTGCGTAAAGGCCGCTTCACACGGCATAGCCCTGGCGGATATCAGAAAATATACGAACTAAACGTTTTTATCCCATTTAATTAGATAGATGTAAATCACTATCTATGTATTTTGATACGTCTGCCACCAGACGGGTAGATTGAAGTTCACCAACATTATGCCTATCACTATTATTTATATTCTCTTCAATATCCTGAAAACTTCAAAAATAAAAATGATTTTGTACTGCTACTGAGTGGCAAAAACAGACATCTCAAAGCCACGGCCCATGCATCATCTGCGATGACTTGGCGTAAGCTTAAAGTTAAAGAAATAGATAGTTAATTTAAAGACGTAGTCGTCACTTCAGTCGTGTTTAATTACGATTGAATTCTATGAGGAAATCTTTGACTAAAAGTTTTAATCTTATTGTCACACCTAAAACTCGTGTTAGATTTACCGAACCTACCCCTAAAGTAAATGATATCCGCGACATCGGATATCGGCGGATACCCTATATCCTACACGCAGCTCAAGAACCCCACCTACCGAGGCTAGTTTCTGGCATCGCTGCGTCGGGGTGACTCGCCGTGGGACGCGCGCGGGGGGCCAGTGAGAATTAACTATTTCTCGGGTATAAGTGGATGCGCGCATGCAAGCGAGTTTACATTGTACCACTGACCGACGCGTGTGACGGGAAACATGGAGTACACTATTGTGAGTACTATGATTTTTTCACGTGTATGTGATGTGTTCATTTTTTTTGTTTAATGAGTGGAGTTTATGTTTAATTTTTCGTGCTAAATTGAAACCAATGACGTGAATCGTTCGGGGTGAATTAATAGAAGTTATAGTATACCGTAAGCTTATACTGGGAATATAGTATAATGTCTTATTGATTTTATAACTCATCTTTGATTCGCAACTGAAATATTGTCTTATATCAATTAATGTCTGATTTCTCAATACATATATTATGTGATTAATGCAACATATGTTTAACTATACTTGAAAACAAACAATCAAAACTCCATTCCCACAGGATACTGTACTAAAGGAACGTTATCACTATTGCACGCCATAATATTCGAAAGGGCTTTCATGACACCTGTCTGACTAACGCCATGCCTTAATTGGAAAATTAATAAAAAAGGTTATTTTATTATAATAAAAAGGTGTGATCTCGTTCTTTGCTATATTATATTCATTATTCGTAATCTACTTATGCTTAAAGCTTTAAATTCTTTGTCACAATTATTGTCAATAAAAAAATAACACAAACCAAAAAATACCTACGTAGTTTCATAATTTAATTGGTCATAAATACCCTAACAGCATAAAACATATAAGGACGTAAGCGACACTGCTGAAAAAAAGTGAAAACAATAGCGTGACTGCTAGAGAAACGCACGCGACTCGCGGGCGGATACGGATCGGTCAACGCACAAAATGGGGAAGGATAGCGTTGCGACTTGTGTTTACGTTTTTTGTGCTGCGGATATATTTTTTTTTAAATCCTGTTTCAGTGATTAAATTGTGTTCTGCTTTTATAAAAAAAAATCATGTCCAAAATACGTTTACCGATGAGGAATGGTATCACACTATGGATACCTATACAAACATACATACAAGGGCCTGTTTTACAAGTTTCAATTAATGTAGAATGTACTAATTTTATTGAAATCCTCCTAGCCAGTTTTGGCCACGGCGGCCAATCTTAATGGAGATCAACCAGGTACGCAGGAGATATTATAGTGCACAAGTGTGTGCGCAATACACAGGTGCACTCGCTATTCCTTCACTCTCATAGTCCGGTGAGACGGCAGACATGACCGGAGAGAGATCAGGCGCAAGACCAACGGCTTTACGTTTAATTAATTTCATTACCATTTATTTGGGAGCATAGATTAGAGTGTGGGTTGTAATGGTCGGCTTATACGTATATGAGATGAGTAGTGTTTACTCAGAAGTTGTAAAACAAAGCCTAAATCGTAATAAAAATGGCACATCACAATTTTATACTAATTTTAAATTCGAATAGATTACGCACATGGATACTAGAAAAATACAAGCGATTCACATCTCTAATAACATCTCAATATTAAGTGATAAACTCAAAATCAATCAAAACGTAATTAAAACCGCGTAGACATAACAGTTAACGTGCAAATGAAAGTTAACGATTACAAAACGTTGCAACAATTCACACCAAATGACTTGCAACTTGCAAGTCCGCTAGCTTTTTATGAAACTTAACGAAAGTTGACGTGTTCGCGCGAAATCTTCGCGGGTCATGACATAACCCGACACGATGATCGCCAAACAAATAGCGCAAAGTAATTGTTCATGATTGTGCATGTTTTAATTTCACATACGATGTGTTTATTAAGTTTCGATGGCGAGTGCGTGTTTGGGCGCCGTATCGTAAGATATTGCAATTTCTAAGCTTGCTTACCGATTTTAGAAGGGAATAAAGACATTCTGGTGGTAGGACTCTCATATGTAAGAGTCCGTCTGGGTGGGTACCACCGCAATGTCTATTTCTATCGCCAAGCAGCAGTGTGCATGCACTGTTGTGTTTCGGTTTGAAGGACGTTATAGCCAGTGTAACTACTGGACATAATGAGACTTAACATATTTGTCTCAAGATGACAAGCGCTGTGGAATGCCACACAGTGCTTTGTAACTCAAGGTGCTGAATGCAGTTGCTACTGTTTATGTTTGGTGGTATCGCTTACCATCAGGCGAACGGCATGCTCGTCTCCGCATACAATACAAAAAAAAATCTACTTATACGACTATTGAATATGCATAATATATTAATACCTTAAGAATAAAACTGTACTCCATTCGAATACATTGCGTGCACCGAGCAGTGTGAGATTTGGCATCAATAAAATCCATATAGAGGAGTGCAGAAAATTAAATTTATGGATCAGGAAATCTTCAGGGGAGGCGGAGTTCATGTGGCTGGTGATGATGATAATGATGAGGATATGCTACAAATCGGTTCAAATTCGACCATTGGACGACCACTAGTATCATTTAGTAGTTATAATTAATCATATCTAATTCATGGCGCGAGCGATATTTTATAATGATTTTACATTTTTATGGAATCTTGAAAAAGAAACAGTCGAAGGCGGGACTCGAACCCACGACCTCTGGCGTACCGTGCCGGTGCTCTTCCAATTGAGCCACCTCGACCCTGCCTTCGATTGCTAATTTCAAGATCCATTATTTAATTCTCCTAAGGGAGATGACCAGCGACATCTGTTAGCAATTAGTACAAAATTTATAAATCAAATGGTGAGCCAAAAATAGAATAAAAAATTCGCTACCAAGCCTAGGATATCTCAGACTCAGCCGACATTTCTACTATACAGTCGCTACGATCTTTGACAAAAACCTACACCGCTTCACCTACTTTTCCTATCATAATAAATAAATACATAAATATGATTGATTACACCAAAGGACTGTCTCACCGGTCCCTAATAATGTTCCAGATAACTATGAGACATATAATGCTTTCCAACAAACAAATCCGACACATTACTAATTTCTAGAGCTGTGCCGACTATGACTGGACGACTAGCCGATTAGTCGGTTGTAAATAGGCCGTCTAGTCGGCTAAAGTATTTTTTTTTTATTTACACTTTCTATACAACGAGTTTAAAGGCGGACTAAATGCCGTGGGCATTTTCTACCAGCCAACCTTCAGGTGGTGCGGAGACAAAATAGCATAGGATAGGACGTGTCATAGTTGGCTTATCTCTAGTAATTTCTTTTTCTGGCAGATATTTCTATTCGAGACTATTTCTATTCTGTGAAATCTATGCTCCTAAATTGAGGTGTGACTCGTGTTTGGCCGGCTTATTCATTTATGTGACCAATATCGTTTATCCAGAAGCAGTGAAATCCCAAAAGTAATTTATGTGGCGTATAAGTTCCGAATAGCCATCAGTGACTTTATTAGCATGTGGTAAAATCTGCTCAAAACTATAAAACGGGGAAACTAGCTGCTATAAATCATTGTTATAGTCAACAGTCAATAGTTTAGCAGATGAATAAGATCATCTATATACTTATATAATATACAGTCAAACACATACGAAGCTGAACAAATTCAAAACGTAAAATTGCCACATTTCTGTTCTCACAAAAAAAAAATACCTTCACAATAATATACACTTATATACAGTCGTGGTCAACTAATTAGGGACATTCTTTGGTTAAATACCGCCGTACGCCTTTGTTCGGAGCGGACGTGTTACTTGATTCACTAGCGGTAGTTTAGTAAGCGCAAACGAATATATGCCGTACCGCGTGGTGCTTGAGTCTACATTTGGTTGGCGAGTGAGCGACTTGTTAATTTTTATTATAAAATATAGTGCGTAGCGGTTTATTCTTGCAAGTTGAATATGAGTGTTCGACGATCTCCACTTAGTAGCAAAACAGGCCAGGGAGGCTCTCAACCCGACTCGAATAAGTTGGAGTCTGATACTACGCAACAAACTAAAATTACCCTCAGAAGTTCGAAGCGCAAACTACCAGAAGACTCGATTAAGACCGAATTAGCGGATTTTAGGGCGGAGATGATGGCATTCCTTGCTGATTTTAAGGACTCGCAGGAGGAGAATATCAGAAAGATTTGCGAAGAGGTCTCATCTTTTAAAGAACAACTACACACATTGAAAGCAACGTGTAATAACCTATCCGAAAACTACATAAATATCCAGAATAAACTCACAATGATGAACACCACTAACCAGAACACCGCGGATACAATCACGGCCATGCAATCATCGATAGATTTCTCATCCAACATTATCGAGACACTTCAACAACGAGTAACTACTGCAGATGCAACTCTTAAACAACAAAGTTCGCAAATTTTAACACTGCAGACGACGGTGGATAAACTCACCCTAGAAAATAATAGACAACAACAATTGGCCCGTCAATTGAATGTGGAACTGGTTGGTATTCCAGAAAAATCTAACGAGGACATCATCAGCATCGTCTTACGCATCTCTAACGCGGTAGGTGTGAAATTAAGCACCGAAGATATAGTTAGTTGCACGAGGGTACAAGCAATGAATCCCGATAAAGGGCGACCACGTAATATTATTGTAAAAATGAAATCTCGTGCTTCCAAAGATAACCTCATCAGCGGGGTCAAGAAATATCGAGGTATCACGACTGTAGACTTGGGATATGGTGGCGATGCTAAAAAGATATTCGTCAATGAACATCTAACATCTGATAATAAGAAGTTATACAAGCTATGCCGCATCAGAGCTATTGAGCTTGGCTACAAGTATGTGTGGCTAAAAAACTGCAAGATTTATGTGCGACGGAACGATACATCGCCTCATATATTAGTCGATTCAGAATTAAAATTAAAAAAACTTACGTGAACAATTGCACATTACTCTTGTCACCTTTCTACTGGTAGGTTGTAAAAAAAGGAAAACAATTAGAAAATCAGTAAGACAGCACAATTTAATTTAATTAACTAAAACTTAGAGTAAACATTCTCGAACCGAACGTATATAATAAGCCTTCCGAATTGAAACCACTGTCCTGTACGACCGAAGCGGAGACGGGTAGATGCGTCTCGACGTCGCTGGCTGGCGGTTGAGTCGGTGTCGGTAGTCACGACTGACTCCCCGTCGACTGGTGTCAGTAGAGATCTTGTGAAGTTGTAAATTCCGGAGCCGGAGATATGGACCCCAATTCGGGGTAATCACACTCACAGTACTAATTTAAACAAGTGGCAGAATTAAAGTTGAATAACACTCAGCCAAGTAAATAGGTGTTACACGTATAGCTCGTCCAGCAGTGAATAAATCACGAATCACCGTCCCGTGCCCGCTTGTGCGCCCGGCCACCAACCGGTTCCGCGAGAACGGTTCGTCATTGCTAAACATATATTGCTACCTGGTTCTGCCTCCTAATTAATATTTATTTTAATTGTAAGTTTGTAAATATTTTTTTTTTTTTATTTTTATTTAGATAATAGCGAAGTCGTTACATACCCCCCTTTTTAGGTTAGGATTTTTTGTAGGAAAATCCGCTTAGAATGATGAATTTAATATAACTTAAAATCTTTAACATGCCATGTTCCCAAATTATGTCCTGACATAAAATCTTCGAGTTCATAAACAAGTCTTGACTTTTTGTTTACAATGCGACACTTCAAAAATTTGGGCGCTAGTTTTTTTGAGAACTTATTGTCTTTGTCGCTTTGATAATAAGTTCGTTTCCAGACTATATCTCCAACATTGAAATTCACGTTCTTACGGCGAAGATTATAATTATTGCAGTTTCTGGAATGTGCCTTAATAAGTGAGGCTTGTACTTCGTCAAAAGTCTTACGTAGAATACCTAGATTTTCTGCGTAAGCATCGCGTGGTGCAAAAATTATGTGATCTTCAGCGTCTGCGTCAACATAGTGAGAACCACAACTAACCAATTCCCGACCAAATACTAAAAACGATGGTGTGTAGCCAGTAACTTCGTTAACTGCGCTATTTAAGGCGAATTGAATTTTTGCAATATAATTGTCCCAAGATCTATGATCGTTTTCTATAAAGGTAGACACAGCAGTGATTATTGTTTTATTATAACGTTCTACAGTGTTAACTTGTGGTGTATATAGGGGAGTGTAAAATATGTTAGGAATTTTGTAAGTATTAAATAATTTTTTCATTAAATTACTAATAAACTGTCTACCGTTGTCCATCAATATTGTACTAGGTATTCCATGAGTGAGAAAAATTTTTTCTTCTAAGATCTTGGAAATTATATCCGCAGTCGCACGTCGAATAGGAAATAACATACAGTATTTAGAAAAACAACATGTGACAACTAACAGAAAGGTATTCTGTTTTCTAGTTACGGGTAGAGGTCCGACCAAGTCTACACTTATCATTTGGAAAGGTCGACAACAATCTTTCGGTCTACCCATTGTACCAAGAGTGGTGTGATGAGGGTATTTATAAGCTAAGCAAATATCACAGCTTGTAACAAAGTTGGTAACATCTTGATGCATACCAGGCCAAAAATACATCAACGATAAGCGTTTATATGTTTTAAATATACCAAAATGGCCAGATGTGGGTTCACAATGATTTTTTTCGATAATCTTCTGACGATTTTCAACTGGTATCACCTCTTTCCACGCAAATTCTCTAGTTAGCGGATTAACTGTTTTCATAAATCGGTAAAGCTTACCATTTTCTACACGATAATTTACAAAGGATGATGGAGAGTTCAAACACCCATTAAAAGTGTTTAGATACCAAGAATCATTTGTTTCTGGGGCGATCTGGGTCAACGTGTTTGTAATGCCATCGATAGCAGTTACTGGTACTGAACGGGATAGACTGTCGGGAACTACGTTGTCGGCACCTTTCCGGTGCTTAATTTCAAAATTGTAAGCTGATAGTCGGACACTCCAACGCGCTAGCCTGCCAGTAGGATTATTTAGATTTAAAAACCACTTAAGTGAGGAATGATCGGTGTATACCGTGAACCTAAGCCCATTTTCCAAATAGCAACGCCAATGTTCAATAGCAGCAAGAACGGCCAAGGCTTCACGTTCAGTGGCACTATAGTTACGTTCTTGTTTGGTCAAGGATTTGCTCATATACGCTATCACCTTTTCCACGCCATTAACAGTTTGTGTAAGTACTGCACCTATTCCGTAATCGCTAGCATCTGTTTGGACTTCAAATGGCTTAGTGTAGTCTGGACATGCTAGGATTGGTGCGGAGGCTAGATGAAACTTGAGCTTTTTAAAGGCGGCATCAGCTTCTTGGGACCACGAAAAGGGTGGAGCGTGCTTGCCTTGTGAAGTTAATCGATTTAAAGGTGCGGCTAAATTGCTAAAATTTGGTATAAACCTACGGTACCACGAGGCAGTACCCACGAAACGTCGTACTTCTTTGCGGTTAGAAGGAGTGGGGTAATTTGTTATGGATTCTACCTTTTCCGGGTCGGCATGTAGTCCATTAGCATCCACAATATAACCAAGATATTTCAACTGCTTCCTAAAAAAATGGCTTTTTTGGAAGTTAATTGTTAGGTTAGCCATTTTTAGTTTCTCCAAAACTCGTGTTAAAAGGGCTATATGGTTTTCAAAATCTTCCGAAACGATTATGACGTCATCCACGTATGCAAATACTTTATGTTCAAATTCGGGGCCATAAAATAAAATGTCTACTAGTCTCTGTTGTGTCGCTGGGGCGTTAGTCAAGCCAAATGGCATGGATTTAAATCTGAATGTACCGCGAGATGGAATATAGAAAGCAGTTTTATGTCTATCCTCCTCTCTAATTAATACTTGCCAAAAGCTTTTTGATAAGTCAATACTACTGAGATATTTAGCATCCCGTAAGTTGTCTAGTATTTCCGTAATGTAAGGTAGACTGTAAGCATCTTTTTTTGTGACTGCATTGAGCTTTCTGCTGTCAAGGCAAAATCGGAGTTCTCCATTCTTTTTTGGTGTAAGAATAACAGGAGAAGACCATGGGCTCTCACATGGTTCTACAACGTCGTCCTTTAACATTTCGTCTAGTTGTTGAACTAGTATACGTTGTTTTTCAGGTGACATCCGATAATAGCGTTGCCGAATGGGTTCAGCGTTACCAGTGTCAATCGTGTGTGATATTAGTGAAGTGCGACCCAAGCCTCGCACCTCATACGAAATCTTGTGGAACTGTGATTTTAAATTGTCAGCCTTACGCTTTTGTTCATTATTTAAATACTCATAAGAACATACAAAGGGTTCGACAGCATTAGTTTTAAAGATGGACTCAGAATCTTTGCAGAAGGTGATAGCATTAAGATGTTTAGGAAAGAGACCAAAGGTACGCCAAAAATCCATGCCTAATATTAAATGATTTGTAATTTCGGGTACAATATACGCGTCGATAAAATATAATTTATTTTGAAATTGAATAGGAAGTTGCATTTGACCGATTGAGTTAAGTTTTTCCCCTCCAGCAGCAACGAATTGGACGGAGTTAGTAACCCGTAAAATGAATCCCATATCCAGCAACTTCTTATGGAATCCGTTCCCTAAAATAGTGACACAAGAACCTGTGTCTAATAGTCCAGTCAGTGGCTCGCCCGAAATGAAAATAGTGACGTAAGGCCGTGTCCTGTCGATATTTAAATTATTGTTTTTAGTGATTGAAGAAACCAAGTTAAAAGTAGAATAATTATTAATGAACTTTAACCATTCTTTCCATTCTTTAGCTCGGTCACTCCAATCAGGCTTAGTTAGTTTTTTGGCTGTTCAAGTTTGTTTGGTGGGTTACAATCCGGGCATTCTGGGTAGCGTACGTCCTTTTTTCCGCATTTAAAGCAGATAGGAAACCGTGCTTGGCTACAATTACGAAGTGAATGACTACTAGACCTACATCTTGGGCAAAAAACGGACCGAGAAGGTTCCGCAGACAGCGCTGCGATGCCGAAACCACGATTTTGAGTGGCATTATCAGATCGTTGCTTATAATTTACTTTATAGTTACTAGGAGTAGCGTCAGTCACAGAAGTATTATAGGAATTAGTGTAATTGTGACTCCCACCATATTGTTTGTTATGATAGTTATATTTGTTTTGTTGGCCAATCCTATTATTTAAGTCAGATAGATAAGGTTTATATGCGAATTCGGGAGCGAGAGTGTTACTATTAATTCTAGGTGGCTCATGAAAGTGTGCGTATCTAGACTTTACAGTCTCATAGTTACGGCATACTACTTTAAGCTCGTCAACAGATTTAATGCAGGGGGAAGTAGCTAATGTATTGGCATAACAGGGACGAACATTATGCATAAGTATTTCTAGTTTTTCTTCCTCAGATAAAGGTTTGCTTAGTCGAGCGAACATGCCATGCATAATTGATAAGTATATTGTAATATTTTCACGCTCGCCTTGTGTGCGTGATCGTATCTCAGCAGCCAGTCTATAATCGTAGTCACTGCTGCTAAAATCTTCTTTAAGCAAAACACATAGGTCACTCCATGAGTTTATTTTTTCCTTGTTATAGCGATACCAATGCAGTGCATCATCAACAAAGATTTCGTAAGCCAATGAGAGCACCTTATCAAATGGAATACCTCTAGATTGTACGAATTCTTCAATTTTTTGTATAAAGGAGTGCACACAAGTCTTACCAGAATACTTCAACTTGCTTATTTCTGCATACAGGCTACGTTCACAAGTAACTGATATGTTAGAAGCGTCCGGTGGACTTTCTGTAGCAGGTGTTATATGTTTAGACTGTGAACTAACAGGTTTTAGCAATGATAGTTCTTTTAATTGGGAACTTAAATTAGACGAACAGACCTTATGAATGTCATGAACCTCTGTCACATTTTCAATTCTATTAATGCGATGATAAATATGGTGCAATAAGGTTTCGGTTCTACTGAATAAACTAGTGTCAAATTTACTTTTAAGATTAATCAAGTTATGTTCTGCTTTACGAAGGGATTCTTTTACTTGTTTTAAGTCATCACTAGGTGTTAAATGTGACTCCATGATATCTTCGGGTGGTATCATTTGACTTAGTTTAACAATCTGTTTCCTTAATGCCTGTACTGAGTCACCAGAGCCGCCACGAAGTTCCACTTCGTATTCCAATTCCGCCTTTTGTAACGAAAGATACTTTATAGGAAACGCCATAGTTATTGTGATTAAAGCTTGGATGTGTGTTGCAATGTTTAACTACGCACTATGATTAATATAATATTCAGAACAAATATTGGATTACTAAAATTGAATGCACAAATATTTGTTTGTAAGGTACTGTACAACAATATACTTAATTTTTACTAGCTACTGCGGCCAATGTGTGGTAATACCAATGATAGCACTAAAGTAGTGAATTAGCACATACAGCAGAAAGAACATGAATAATTATACAATGAGTGCAAATATCACTGTATGATCACACAAGAGCATTACAACTACAAAATCAGCCTTAAAATTATGTGATTATAGCCAACACCAAGGAAACTATTATATGCAACTTATTACACAATTCGGTCGAGAATGTATTCTTTCGTTGGGCGCCAATGTCACCTTTCTACTGGTAGGTTGTAAAAAAAGGAAAACAATTAGAAAATCAGTAAGACAGCACAATTTAATTTAATTAACTAAAACTTAGAGTAAACATTCTCGAACCGAACGTATATAATAAGCCTTCCGAATTGAAACCACTGTCCTGTACGACCGAAGCGGAGACGGGTAGATGCGTCTCGACGTCGCTGGCTGGCGGTTGAGTCGGTGTCGGTAGTCACGACTGACTCCCCGTCGACTGGTGTCAGTAGAGATCTTGTGAAGTTGTAAATTCCGGAGCCGGAGATATGGACCCCAATTCGGGGTAATCACACTCACAGTACTAATTTAAACAAGTGGCAGAATTAAAGTTGAATAACACTCAGCCAAGTAAATAGGTGTTACACGTATAGCTCGTCCAGCAGTGAATAAATCACGAATCACCGTCCCGTGCCCGCTTGTGCGCCCGGCCACCAACCGGTTCCGCGAGAACGGTTCGTCATTGCTAAACATATATTGCTACCTGGTTCTGCCTCCTAATTAATATTTATTTTAATTGTAAGTTTGTAAATATTTTTTTTTTTTTATTTTTATTTAGATAATAGCGAAGTCGTTACACTCTATCTACTTTGGTTGGTACTATTCAATTTTATCCAAAAAAGGTTGCATAAATGTTTGTTTAGTGCTTTTAAACGAGGTAAGGTTCCTAACAGTGTACAATATCTCTCACACACACAATTATCATTACATACACATAGTTACATAAACATAAAGAATTCAAGTCATCATTACTCCCTACTGTACTATATACTCACATGGCACACTATACATACACTTAATATTGTAATAATATACCAACTACATGTCTACATCGACAAATTATATAATATGTTGGTATTTGCATGTATTTGGTCCTCAAAAACAAGAATAAGGTTCTTTATAATTGACTACTTCACTATCTCACCTAACTACTGCATATTCACTATTCAATTCGGATCAATAATCACTTATATACAGTGTGTATACTGTGCTTATTATTTTAGTAAAAATTTAAATACCATGTTATTATTACATTATCTACAAACATACGTATATATAGTATCTAGAAATATACACACAATATTTATAATAACATTGATCAATATCTGCACGCCTACATATTTTAATGCACTAAGTAATAATTTATACGTGGAGTTTATCATTAACAATAATTCAATATAACTAATTTATCAGTATACTATCAAAATGCACGGGGATTACGTACAAAACTTCATAACCTGTACCTAGAAATATCAAAAAATAACTATGACATAATTATTATCACGGAAACATGGTTTAATGAAAGTATTCTTGATGCAGAAATTTGTGATAACCGGTATACTGTTTTTCGCCAAGATCGTAATCTGCAAGATACGGGCAAGTGTTCGGGTGGGGGTGTGGCCATTATCGTTCGTCGTACGCTCTGCGCAACGATTAATGACTCATGGCCTGCGCCGAGCCCTGCTATCGAAACACTATGGGTAACATTACCGAACCGATTCACTGTCTCCCACCAAACAGATACACTCATACGTGCACGGAATACATGTACGCAAAGAAATGGTCAGCCTTTACATGTAATAGTTGCATACGTACCAGGTAAATCAACAAAACATAATCGTACAGATGATACGCACGCCCGAGATATTAATCTTTTCTTGAACTCGCTATTGAATAATTTTAATCAAAATCAATTGTATGTAGTTGCTGGTGATTTTAATTTATTTAATATCCAGTGGGGCGCGTTTGGTCCCTCTTATCTTAAAATCGGTTCTATTGCTTTACAAAAGGCCGGTGAAGGATTAGTAAATGAATTAGCATTAAATGGTTTGCGTCAATTTTCTTTTTTCAAAAATAGTAGTAATAACACACTAGACTTATTATTCTCAAACGTTGATATAGAAGTGAAACAATGCGATAATCCTTTAACGACTGTTGACTCTTTTCACCCTGCTTTAACTCTCGATATAAATGCATTTTCCGGATTACTTGAATGTTCGCCAATGAAAAAACATAATTTTAAGCGTGCAGACTTTGTTGGAATTAATTCATACCTTAATGGCATTGACTGGCCGTCCCAGTTAAACTCTGGAAGCATTGATGATGCGATTGAATCGCTGTACAAACACCTATATACTGCTATATCTAAATATACACCAATGGTAACCGCTCATATGAATAATAAAAGACCCCCATGGTACAATAGAACACTAATTAAAATTTTAAATGAAAAAAACAAGGCGCATAAAATTTGGAAACGATTTGGCAATCGGGCAGATTATGAAGTTTTTTCCTTATTGCGTGCACGGGCGTCCGCTTACCATGATGCGTGTTATGATAAATATATAGACATATCTCAGCGCGCTATTTTAGACAATCCAAAACATTTTTGGACATACATTAAATCAAAACGTGGTAATACGTCAACTTATCCCACTAGAATTTCATACGATAACAATACCATTCATGGTGGACCTGCGGTTGCTGAGGCATTTAATTCGTTCTTTAAAAGTGTATTTTCTTTACCAGCTACATCATATCCAAACACTGATCTGGCAACACCGGCGGGGACGAATGTCACGCACATACATCGCTATAAGATATCCAAGTCCCAAATTATTAAGGCGTTAAAGAAATTAGATGTAACAAAGGGTTCTGGCAGCGATAAAATACCACCTATTTTTGCCGTAAAATGTTCTGAGTCTCTGGCTGATCCTTTATTTATTATTTTCAATCGCTCTCTTAATGAAGGCTTATTTCCTACCAAATGGAAAGAAGCTCATATAGTCCCAATCTACAAAAAAGGTTCACGGGTTAAGGTGGAAAATTACAGACCAGTTTCTATTCTCAACGTATTTCCTAAAGTTTTTGAAAAGTTTGTGTATAACTGTATTTACCCATCTATTTTTCAAGGTATTCCTAAAACACAACATGGTTTTCTCCGGGGCAGGTCAACAATTAGCAACTTGACTCAGTATATCACAGAATTATGTCATGGTATGGATAATGGGGGTCAGGTTGACGTGGTTTACACCGATTTTGAAAAAGCATTCGATCGTGTGGACCATGTCATCCTGATCCGCAAACTAGAAATGCTGGGAATCCATGGAGATCTTTTAAGGTGGATCAAATCTTATCTCAAAAATCGTTGTCAGGCTGTGGTGATAGGTGGATATCGATCGAACTTTATACATATTACTTCAGGAGTACCCCAAGGATCCCATTTAGGGCCCCTCTTATACAATGCATACCTCTATGATATCTATACATGTTTTACGCATTCTTCGTATTTGTTGTATGCTGACGATAAAAAAATCTATATCAAAATTAATAATATACACGACTGTCACAATTTGCAATTTGACTTAAACAATTTATTAAATTATTATGAACGTAATCGAATAAATATAAACGTAAACAAATGCCAGACCATAACTTTCTCACGTAAACAGAAGCCGATAGTTTTTGCATATAACTTTAATGGACTCAATATAGAAAGGGTAGATGTGGTTAGAGACTTAGGCATTCTACTTGATAAAAAACTTTCCTTCAACTCTCATATTGACCACATTGTTAACAAAACATATAGGAATTTGGGTTTCCTGATCCGAACTTGTCAACCATTCAATAATCTGGCATGTTTAAAGCTTGTGTACTACTCTTACGTCCGAAGTATTCTGGAATATGGAAGTATATTATGGTCTCCCCAATATAAAGTTTACACAGATAAATTAGAAAATATACAAAAAAAATTCGTAAAATTTTTAGACTTCAAATTTAAAAATAAACATGCAACATACAACGATAGTTGTATCGATTATAAATTATTACCATTAAAAGACCGCAGAACAATGTTGGAACAAATGGTACTTTATGACATTATTAACGGTCACATCGACAGCTCATTTTTAGTGGCACAAATTAAATTTTCTACACCTACTTCCCGCACTAGACACACGAAATTATTTTCCACGTCCTTCACTCATACCAAATTTGCACATAACTCCCCCATTAACCGGATATGTTATTCATATAATGCAATTTTTTCAGACCTTGATCACGATATTGATCCGTTCAACAATAGTAAACTTACATATAAAAAACGAATAATCAATAAACTTCTTGATTCACTTAAAGGTAACTACTTATAATTATTATACTGAAAACTCAACATACACAAATGCATAAAATATATTACAAACATATTATTATGACAATAGAATAAATATCACATAAACTTACTTACTTACTAAAATAACATAAACATTATAGCAGCTCTCTCTTTCACACACGCACACGCACACATACATACACACACACACACACACACACACACACACACACACACACACACACACACACACATAACACATACACACACATATATATATATAGACTGACAGATACATTGCCCATACACACAAATTGAAATATTGCAACTTTTATATACATTTTTTTCTCTTCTCTTGTGTTGGAACTTACCTCATTATGTGAATCTATTTAATGTATTTTATCCCTCCGACAATTTACTATGTATTAATATCTTAGTGAAACCTATAATTGGCTCATGTTAAGTTAAGTTAGCCCATAATTTAGTTATAGAAAAGCTGTTGGTTTTGTGAATAATAAATAAATAAATAAATAAATAAAGCGAATTGTGAATTTATTTTTTATTTTCCAACGAGTCTAAACCATATTCCATATCTCTTACATGTAAGTATAATTAGTCATTTATGTGCCCGATTATACAAACAATAACAACTTCTTAAACATTAAACCTCTTTACAGTATAGCTGATAGATTATCGTAGTGCTATTTGTTCAAATAATGCTGGCTGGCCATTTAATTAGGGACCAAGAAGTTTATAATATATCTACTGGAGGCCTCGGTACACACATTTTTGTGAAGACAAAAAAATTACCTTTTGAGCTGTCTTCTATCTCACTCACTCTTTAACCTATGTTGCCAAAGCTTACGGATTATTTCCCCACCCATAAAAAAATATCAATACCGTTATTGTCGTCTCAATCATATATATATAAATATTTCCAACATATCTTATATAATGATATAAGTACTATTTTCATTTCAGAATTATTCTTGTTGAATAAGATATCCTTAAGGTTTTTTATCCTTATTAACATTTTAGTTAAACAAAATTTCCTCATTTAATTGGTAATTGCGAATACATATTTCGGCAACACTGTTATAAAACGTTAAGTTCGATGACAATATAGTTGTCAAATAAATGTTCACTTCGAAATTTTCTCTGTAATTATCTATAATAATAAGTGTGTTATAGTGATATTTTAATGTGAATTGTGTAGTTCATGGTTGCAGAAATATTTGGCATCCATCATTTAATGTGAAATTCTACAGGTAAGTTCATTGTAATCAATATTGTGTAAATATTATAATTTTATCAATATTTATACGAAATGTAATAAAATACGTGAATATTTTATAAATGAACTGTAGAAAAATATCGCTTAATGTGATTTGCTTTATATATGACTACTTTTTCATATTAACGTAATGTTATATGTGATTTTTTGTATTGTAAATAGTGTGTGTAAACAAGAGGCTAGGGTGACCATGGTGTAAGCTTTGGTGGACCGGTTTGACAATGGTGCTAGAGTATTTGTAATACTAGCCGCCTTACTAATGAATATTATAAAGCTTATTAATCTTTAAATAATCATCGTAAATAAAAACTGAGGATCAACAGTTACAATCGAGTTCTCAGTGTATCCAGCATTGATTTATTGAAACTTTTATTTAAAATAAAATCGAGTTTGTATTTCTCTTTACAGATTTCTTAAAGATCTAGATAAGCAAAAACGTGGTTAAATATAAATACCATTAAAAGGTCAATTTGATGTCTGCAAGAATTACTAGTCAACATTTAAAGACAGAAGATTATGATTCTGAATGTGATAATGTGTCTTCTACTTCTCGGAATATGGCAGTAGATGTCAAAAATAATTATTTATTACCAGAAACTCATGCTGTAAGTATATTATTTTTTATCATTTCACTGGTATAATTATGATCCACTTAGACTTTATTATTTACTAGCTTTTGCCCGCGGCTCCGCCCGCGTGAATGTGTTTTTCCGGGATAAAAGTCACTGTTTATATTTTACTGGGATGAAAAGTAGCCTATGTGCTAATCCAGGACATGATCTACCCGTGTTCCATATTTCATCGAAATCCGTTCAGTAGTTTTTGCATGAAAGAAACATCCATACATCCAGACATTCTTACAAACTTTCGCCTTTACAATATAATAAGATTAGTAGGATAGGGCATTAAGCTTGCGACCCACCAAATTTTATAACGGCGGTACATTGGGTGATATCTGAGTGTACTAAATGGCACCTCTGCCTCTGTCTAAAATGTATAGGTACTTAAATATATTATTATTGATTGATATTTACTTTTTACGTTACATGTCAGCGAAATGAATATGAACCACCATTGAAACGTCAAGACTTGAAAGATTTCAATACATCAGTTAATGTGAAGACATCCAGTGAAATAAGTTTAAAGAAATAAAAGAAAGTATTGCAGCAGAAGATGAAGAGATAAAAGAAGAAAATTAATTACAAGTTATTTCTTATTAAAGTTGTTCATGATTATACAGTCTGAAATTGAAAATATTTTGCAGTGAAATTTTGCTAATATTTGAGATTTTTTTAAAAAGTATATTCCAAGTAGCAAGCAAAGAAAAATTACATATAGTGATAACATAAAGACTTATGCTTTAACATTACACTTTTAGTCGCCGAAAACATTTTTGTTTTATAAATTCAAAGATATATTTGCCGAAAGAGCACATTATGGTGATCTTTAGCAATCTTTAATTGTTTTGTTGGCTTCTTCACAGAAGTTTTAGAATATTAAAAATAAATTTAAGGACGAAACCTCACCCGCAGAATGTAGCGTTAATTTTTGATTCCATGGCTCTCAAACAAGAATTTATTTAGTATTGTAATTTGTAAAACATCCACGTGTTTATTACTTTTGCTATAAATATCTACACAACTTTGTTTACAATCAACTTACCTATGGAATTTCACACTAGATGTTGGATTGCAAATAATCCTGCAACCATGAATTACACAACTCATAGTAGAATATCTCTAAAACACAATATGTATTATTATGGATAATTACAGAAAAAAAGTTCGCAGAATACTTGCAAAAATTGTAAAATCACACAAAATAGATATTCGTAATATTTCAAAATTACTTACTGAAAATTAGGTTATTAACTTCCTAAATGTGTATTATTTTTTTATGTATGATTGTTTACTTTTATGAGTATGTTTTTTATTTTTTTTTATTATATTTAAATTCAACAATAACTGTAGTTTTCATTTTTAAATATCCCAATGTTTTTCTGTCTAACCTTACAGTCTCCATATTTGGTTATAAAGGCCGGCAAACAACGTGAACATATCCAGTCGCGGGGGAAAGTAAAACATATACAATGTGAGGCTGTGTGCCGAGCAAAAAAAAAGCACGCGGGGCCCCGTGCGAAGCAAAAATTATTTTTTTTAACAGCTTTGTAAGTAAGGTGCCAAAAAACGGGCCCCCAAGGAGCTGCAAGATGCCCCTGTAACTGCGAGGCCCCAGGCGGTTGCCTGGTTCGCCCCCCTCCTCCAAGGCCGCCACTGAATTCACCACCGCGTGGTGAGGTATTTTTTTTATGTAAGTGGAACTAGTAGTTCCGAACTACACACACCAAAAAAGTATGTAAATATGCCAATTTTGTTTGGAATAAACTTTCTAACTCAAATTATATTTTTTAAATATCAACTATTACTAGCCGCTGTAGTTGGTTTTCATAATTAATTTAAACCGCATTACTTTATAGAGATAAAAATAAATATTATGGTGCGATATCATATTATTACACACTCACACACTCACGCCTCTCATCCCCCGGGTAGACAGAGGCGCAATTAGTGCACCCACTTTTTGCCGTTATTCCGTTCCATGCTGTGATAGGGGGCGAGCCTATCGCCTTATCGTGTACAAATTCCAGACTCCGAGCTGATACTGAATGGAAAATAATCACTTTGCCCGACCCGACTAACCCGGGGATCGAACCCGAGATCTCAGCATTGCAGTCGTACCATAATACAATTACGCCACCGAGGCAGCCTTATTATATCATATCATATTATTATGGACAGTTAATTATGTTACGTCCTGGTTTTGAAAATAAACCTTTGTCACTCTAAAGAGAGAGACAGCAAACAGCTGTGACGTCACATTTTATTCTTCAGTTTGTTAAACGGAATGAAAAATCCATATGGGTATAAAATTCTTGTTAGGGACACTGAGATATTGCGTTCTATTTTCAAAATTTGAATCTCAATACTTTTTTACTTCTTCTTTTATTGTTTCGTGGTAGTTTTGGCGGCAATCCCGATTATTTTAAGTTTTGAAAAATATTTTGAAGAAAAATGGGTAAAAATAAAAGTTGCGATCCAACACTACGAAAAATTATCTTGAAGTTTGTTGTCAAGCATGGATGGCCATACCGAAAGATAGCAGAACATTTAAATTGTTCAAAAACTATGGTATACGTGGTGGTGGTATGGTAGACGTGGAGTGGGACCTGTGAGGAAAGTTCAGGGTAACTTAGACCAACATCAATACAAGGCAATATTGGAGGAAACGATGCTTCCCTATGCTGAGGAGCATCTCCCTATTAAATGGACGTTTCAGCATGATAACGACCCGAAACATACCGCCCGTTCAGTCAAGTCGTTTCTTACCAGTCAGTCAGTATCGGTGCTAGATTGGCCAGCAAATGGCCCGGACCTTAGAGGCTACTGCGAAAAACGAAATCCGAAACGTCGGTCCAAAACGAAGAAACGACGAACTTCGGATTTAACCTTACTACCAAATTACTTCGGATCCGTCACCGTTGAACGAAGGTTTCACGCAGTTTGCGACGCTTCCGACTTCTCTTAACACTTACGTCACGCAACAACTCTTCATAAAGAAGGATCCGTAACACTTCGTAGTAAGAAAACGTGCGATCCGTCACCCGAAACTACGGATTTCGTTTTTCGCAGTAGCCTCTCTTAACCCAATCGAGCACCTTTGGCACGAAATCAAGAAAAAAGTAGCCACTTATCGTACCACAACTTTAGATGAACTTAATGAAGCTTTTTGTGAGGCATGGGCAAATATTCCTGTCGAAACATGCCAGAAACTGATAATGTCTATGCCACATCAGTGTCAAGCGGTAATTACTAACAAAGGTTTTGCTACTGGGTACTGATTTTACACGTAATAAAATGGAGCTGTTAAAGATATTATAATACTGCAGATTATTAGTTTTGTTTAACTCTATTTTTCATTACAGTTTACTGTCCTTAATTAAATGTCCAGCTACAGAATTATACCTTAAAATTGAATACATGTTCAACCTTTGATATTAAATACTTTTTTCTATTTATTTATTCTTTTATTTACAGCCATTTAAAGCATAATAATCGGACCAAATTATGCAAATAATAGTTACTGAGAAATCAATAGGGTTTTATATTTGTATGTACATAACTAGTTATTGTTCTTCACTATCTTGCATGTCCCTAATTAGTTGACCACGACTGTATATACACACACGCCTGTTATCCCCGAAGGGGTAGGCAGAGGCGCAACTAGTGCACCCACTTTTCGCCATTATTCCGTCCCATGATGTGATAGGGGGCGAGGCTATCGCCATATCGGGCACAAATTCCAGACTCCGAGCTGATACTGAATAGAAAAACTCAATATCACTTTGCCCGACCCGGGGATCGAACCCGACACCTCAGCTTTGCAGTCGTACTGTAATACAACTACGCCACCGAGGCAGTCTCAGTTCACAATAATATTTAAGGGATTTACTGCACACGACTGACTGCCTCGGTGGCGTAGTTCTATTACGGTACGATTGCAATGCTGAGGTCTCGGGTTCGATCCCCGGTTCGGGCAGTGATATTAGATTTTTCTATTCCATATCAGCATAGAGTCTGGAATTTGTGCCCGATATGGCGATAGGCTCGCCTCCTATCACATCATGGGACGGAATACGCACGGCGAAAAGTGGGTGCATTATTTGCGCCTCTGCCTACCCCTTCAGGGATGAAAGGCGTGAATATGTACTTCACGCGAGGAAACAAAGTTTTAATGAAACTTTTCGAGTTTAAGCGATTTGAAATTGTTCAACTTATGTAGCCAACTGTACAACATTGTTATGCGAAGGTAATGATTTTATTCGAAACCGCTTCAAAACATTTGTGTTACGCGGTATCGCGTAACGTTGTACCACAGTATAAATATTGCAAAAATCTCATTTAGCTTTTACATAAATAATTCAAATCTTATGTTAACAACTAAATAAATTACATTTATCATACTCGTTATTTATACGAAGAATAAATAACTTTACTGCATAATTCAAATGACCGGATATACATCCGTCTAGTACCGAACCGGTTCACCTAGTTGTAAACAAGTAGCATAGGTTAAGGATACTACGGACCTGTTTCACGGGTTTCAAGTAAAATTTATTAGACAGTTATCGTATTACACAGCTAATGGAGATAGCACTCATTTTATTTTATGAGCAGTGATTAGTGCGACTTTTGGATTCGGTCGGTTTATACATTTATTTGAAGTTTAGCATTAATCGGCAAGCGGTGAAATTGACACTAAAATTAAGTAGAAGTAATTTTAAACTCCACTATGACACTTAGGCGGAGTTGTTTCATTCGTGGTCAGGTAAAGATTTATTTTTTTTACGTGGGGAAAGTGAATTATTACTACCGCCCAGTGTTCAAGGGGATCGACTGAGCGGTTATGTTGGGTTCACCGTGCCTTACGACCCGACGTTGAGCCGCCCGGAGAGGTGGAAGACGTCGGGCGACCGCCGGGCCGAGTCCCTAACCTATGTACACCGCACGGCATACCTACCAACCAAAACTCCGCGGTGGCCATCTTCGGCGCATTAGGTACGGCTGCGGGCTTCCTCCGACTCACGTCTAAGTTGTCGTCCGCAACCGCCCCTAGCTAAAGGTAATGCTCTAATCACACTGGCGAATTGCGAGTGAATTCACAGCGACGCGCGCTCGTCCAGTGTAATAAGACCGTTAACTTTACTCTACCACGGATGAAACAACACGGGCTTAATATTTAACCCTCCAAGAAATTGATGCAACTTTCCTGGGACTTGGAAGGCTTTCCATCAGGAGAAGAACGATGAGCCCAATAAACTCGTTCAGCTCCCCTGAGCCATAGTATAAATAAATAGTTATACTTTGCCTGAGCCACGTAGTCATAAATTGTTTACTGTAAAATACCTTAGTGATCTTTAATATTAATATATTTTTTATGTACACACGGCAATGACTTCTCTACAGCTATTGCATATCTGACGAGATGAACACCAACTTAATTGACTCTTCGCAATTGACTACTTTGTAAGACGGCAATTACATAAAACAAATCCCATAAAATATATTACAATGGAATATATTATTTTTATTCCATCTCGTGTAAATGTGATGGCTAAGGAACACGCGTCGTACATCCAGAAGAGCACACACGAATGGCTTTATCGCCCTTCGGGATGCGCTTTACAGCGTACGATTTACGAACTCATTTCGTGCGATTTACGATCGGATTAGCATAACCATTCTGCCGCATTCTATATTACAAATGTATGTACGTGCAACATTATTCTATTCGTATGTTTTATGGTTGTAACGCGTGTTAAATTGAATTAGTTTCTTTACACATTAGTTCAATATCGTGGAATATGTTTGGAATCTTAATATTATTATAAATGCAAAGAGGACACTTGTATGTTTGTTCGAAGTAAACGCAGAAACTGCTGAATAGATTTGCATCAAATTTACACCATGAAGGTAGACCATGCCCTGAATTAATATAAATACGTTACATTTTAACCCAGAAAAATACACAACGGAAAAGAACTCTCACACGGGTGAAACCAAGAGCAACACCTAGTCACGATTAAAAAACTTACAAAACATTATCGACTGTATCGGTAAACATTATTGACTTGCAATAAATCCGAACATTACCAATATTATTTTGAAATATAGTTGACGATATGGATTTAAAACGATTATGTCTCTCCGACCTTTGCCTCTCAGCATGCAATGATTACTAAAAATCTTCGAATATTTCCAGAAGACATTCACGTTCGTTCTGTTGGCTGTGTCTGCCCTGGCGCAGTACGAGGACTTCGGCGGGTTCGAGGGCTACCACCCCAAGGCCATCCTGCACCATCAACACCAGAGCGCTGACGAACACCACGGCGAGGAATATGATTTGGATTATCATGTGAGTTTATTAACATTGATTGTATGAACACTGCTGCTCATGAAAACTATGCCAAAAGAGCATAGCAGTGTGGTGCGGCGACCCCATTTCAAAATGGAATTAAGGCAGCTGGAAGTAGATGATTACAATTTAAAATGCATTGGCTTACAGACCTGATGCTTCAAACGAACTAGAAAACTTCTGAAGGTTACCACACCAAATATCAATTAAACACTTAAGATCTGTTTCACAAGATTCAAGTAAATTCTTTTGACGTGGTATTAAACAGCTCATATGGATAGTATTCATCTTCTTTGGGAACATAGATTATGAGTGTGTCTTTTGTATTAGGTCGGGTTATACAGTTATGTGACGAGTAGCATTTATCAGTAAGCTGTGCAATCAGCCCTTACTGTTCTATCAACGTGTGTTATACATCTCATGATAAACAGTAAGAAAGGATTTATATAGGACTAGAGTGACTCAATAAAGATCAAATATGAAGAATAAAGGACATTGCAGCCAGCGTAACTACTGGACTTTGAGACTTAACATCTTATGTCTCAGGATGACAAACACAGTGGAATGCCACACAGTATTTTGTAACTCAAGGTGCTGGATGGTGTTGCTACTGTTTATGGGTGGTCGTATCGCTTATCATCAGGCGAACGGTGTGTTCGTCTCGTCATTCAATACAATAAAAAAAAGTTAATAACCAACACTGTATCTGTACATTTCAAGAAATAGAATAACAAAGACTATTTGTACATTTCAGGCGCATCCAAAATACTCATTCGATTACTCGGTGAAGGACCCTCACACTGGTGACGACAAGGAACACTGGGAGACCAGAGACGGCGATAAAGTCAAAGGTAACACTTTTCCTTTAATTAAGTCTCTACAAAAACGAGTTACCAAAATAAATACAAAAATGTTGTACTAGATGCGCCTCTGTACTATTTTATTTTCTACTTACATTATATAAAAAGAAATGTCAACGAACCCCTCCGTCTATAAAAAATGCAGAATTTACACTAAGCGTTTTGGAAAATTTTGAGTAAAAAATAACTTCATACTCATATTTACTGAAAACGCCGACACGAGTGAATCAAACAAAAAAAAATCGCACGAATTTTAATTGCCCGACTAGTGTATAGAGAAAAAACTCTAATTATAATCCTAAATACTATGCTGTTGGACCTAATGAAGGACCCTTTATAACAACATAATATCCATTACCACAGGCACATACACCCTAGTGGAGACTGACGGAACAAAACGCATAGTGGAATACGAAGCGGACGATAAAAACGGTTTCAACGCAGTCGTGCACAAGATAGGAACGCCCAAACAACAAGAAGAGTACCACGCGAAGCCTGCGCACGAACCGCTGCAGTACCAACAGGACTACGGACACTTCGACGAGGGATTCGTACCCGTTTCTGGCGGATACGAACACTAAACGCACGAACTTCAGACAAGTTTCGCATCTCTATTGGTCAGTTTTAATTTTACTGAACGATGAATGAACGGGAATGACTGGGATATTGCTCAAATGTAGTAATGAATATGCTTTAATTTCTCTTTTTATATTATGGGTTATGTCCCATTTTGTCCCAGTTATTATAGGAACGAGTGTGGGATTATGCTCATGATATATTGTAGTAGACACGATGTATTCCATGAAAGTTTGAAAAGCTACGATTTCGTATTGTGTTAATAAGAATTTCAAACATCTTAAAATTTACTCAAGGATAATTTTTAAGTCTTAGACGAATGAAAAAAAAAACTAAAAGAAATAAGATCAAAATGATGAGTCGCCCCTAAGCTTTAGTCAAGTACCAAATAGGGATGAGTCATTTATAAAAATGATTTACTTGAAAACATTTTACATACATGTGTAATTACAGAATTTGTTACAAATTGGTATCAGTACAACTGAGTACTGCCTGTTAATCTATTTATTTGTGTGACTGTATGGGTTAATTTTACGTTCTTGTTATGCTTATTGTATTGTTTCATTATGTGCGAATGTGTATTGTTAACTTTTGCGTAGTAGTAAGTGTTGTACAAAAATTCTTGAGATTAAACTTTATGATTGTTTTTTTTTTTTTGTTTGGTATTCACATCGCCATAACTAATCAAAATTTTGACACATCAGTCATTTTCTAATACAGCTCTTTATTTATGTTACTCTTTGTTTGTATAATATTATTCGGAAAATAATAGTTTTCTATGTGGAGAACTACAAGCTGGAATTTTTTGTATGACCAAATGATGAGACGAGCAAGGTCCCCATCATGGCATACGCGCCACGACTGGCCTTAAAAAATAGCGATACTACTTACAATTTCGCAGCGACTATACAGGGTCATTTTGTAATCGAATACATAAATTTAACTGCGATAAAATCAATTTGAAAGAAACACCATGCAGTTAATTAATTTAACCATAAGTGTAAAATAAAGAAGTACATTTTTCAAACAAAATAAAGAACAAAAAAGGTCTTTTAATTTTAGACATCCTATTGCCACTACTAGTATACGAGAGATCGTCGGAGCGTCAACGTCACTGAGGTCTGTGTGTTTCATTGATAATATGCTCACGCACACGCGAACAAGAGATGCACACACGGAGCGCAACGATAAGACATCGCGCCATCGTAACCAAGAAGCTTTATTCCAAACCGAAAAGATGAGGTCGCTATTATTACATATGCTTCTGTGTCAGGTCACATAGGTCAATCAAAACAACAGTCACTTACTAGATTCTGTCAGAGCCAGTTATGTCTCCTTTAGAAGACTGAAATCATTGAAGCATCTTCGATAATGGTCACAGTCCGTACACCGCACGTAGCTTATCAAAAAGCCTCACAACCCTAAGATTCCATCAACTATCACACGATACATCAGCAAGAATCGCACGCTCAAGCCGTCAAATTCGTCGATCGATTTCGTGAAACCGACTATGATGCTACCGTTATGATACGAGTGTCAACGAGGTTCTTGAAGATTGGAATTTTGAACATTTACTCAGTAATCCCTAAAAGTACAAAAGACATTTCAACGACCTTCAAGGAAACATTAACACTTTATTCACGAGCTTTGTAAATGTAAATCATAGTTTACCACAACAGAAACTTAAAAATTAACACAATAGAATAATAATTACAATTAGAGAACATTTGATCGTGTGCGCATAAAAGCCGACAAAGGACTACTAAACTAATAGGTTTTTACCTACACATGGCTCGCGTCTCCCGAAGCGATGTTAGAGACAAGGTCACTCGGATCGATACAAAACGATTTAATAATAAAATTACAATAGGTACCGGTAAGTACATAGGGAGCATCGGCCTAACATTCAGTACGTAAATCGACATACGCCACGTCGTGTTGCTGCCGGGCGACTGGCGGGCAACGCGCGCGCAGGCCCCCGCGCCCCACGGCGCATGCGCCTGGAGGAGCCAGTGCGGGGCCATATTTTAGGCCGCGCGGGATAGGCATAAAGTCCACGAATCCCGGACCGCGAATCTCGATGTATTTCGAAACGTTACACATTTTGATAAATATCACTTGTACTTATTGCTATTACCTGGAATTGTCGTAATTTACTAGTAGGGTAAAAAACGTTAATTTTTACCACTTCATAGAATACACGCACACTTTTGTCAAGAATAAGTAACATTTACGTACGTATAGTAATGGCTGAACTTAATTTAAAATAACCAGGATATTCAATTGACTAATAACCAAAATTATTGTAAGTAGGTAAAACATAGGTATTTAGAAGGATTTTTGTGCACTTGGTCGAGTCACTTTATAAGTGGTTAGTAAATAACGCCAGTTTTAGGTATTATTACTCAAGCAGGAACTATTAAAAATTACGATTGTTATTGCGGTGCGGAGATACTGGGGTACTCTGTCAGAGATGTCCGGGAATAAACCCATATTTCGCCCAAATGTCCGGGATTCTTGCCGTGTTTGTCCGGCGTCGGCAATTTAGGTAATGGCAGCCCTATACAAAGAACATGCCGACAAGTGCGCCGTGCGCCCGCTGGCGCGCGCGATCGTTGGCCCCGCCAGCTGATGTTCGTGTTACACGTGCTCCCACAGGGATACCAAGCTTTGGTACTATTACCTTATTCTGCAATATCTTGCAATTTTAGTTTTACATTGTTCTATGCTATTTTAACCGTACCACAATGCATATTGAAATTAAATTATGTTAGAGCTCTGGTATGCTTTATTGCTTAAAGTAATGTTATTTTTACAATACAAAGATATTGCTGCGTATTCGTTTAAGTAGACGTTTCATTAGCATAATTGCCCTAGTTATTTTATTATTTAATACACTTATTTAAGTGTGTTAGAAATCCATGTGATAAATAAACTAATATCCGATTCTTTGAAAAGCTGTGTCATTTTAGCAAACTTGTCGGTAAAAATGTTTATACTGGCAACACAGCGTGTTTGAGTGCGTGTTTGTATTGAATGGCGTGCGAAAGAGACACAACATGTTGGTATCTGCACGTTAGTTTCAATGTGTTAGTAACAAGATCAACGACTCTGACGCGATACAAAATGTAGCTAGAGATTAGAAGGTACAGAAAGCATAATAAGGCGTTTGGTAGTATAAAGTATTTACGTAAACCTATTTTAGGCATGAAGTCCAGAAATATTGATGTTAAAATTAAAATAAACGTTGAAATATCATACGAAATCAAAAAATATGATATCAATAGATTAAAAACCTTTAACTTTTTTAATAGTGACTGCGAGTTGTTAAGTACCTACCTATTTCGGTAGGTAAACTTATTTATTAACGAAAACAAAGTTTATTATTAAAGAATTAATACTTTTCTTTACAGCATAACACTTAAAAAATAATTAGTTCCTTTTCACACAATAACATGACAACTTTTTATTTCATGTTGATATTTATAACGTATTAGTTAGGGAGTAGGGACTGCTCTAGTAGAAATTTAATTATTTTATTTCAAATTCCACGTCTCAAGCGGTACTGCTGCAGCTATGTGAGTGAATGTATTGCAAATGAATTTGTGAGTTGCCCTTCTTAATCCTATAGGTTTTGTAATAACATCGTCAGCTGTGACGTGATTCACTGAATAAAGTCAAGCGCGCTAAAACACAGCGTGATCAAAAAACTATAAAACTATAATCTGGATTATTGGCGAAAGTATGCGTTACCCATGGATAATATTTTGCACGATGTTAGCAGAGGTCACGCTGAATATGTGGTTTCATTTAGTAACGCAATGTTGAAATGACACTGTATAACCCCTAGACTCCTAATGTTCAATATTTCTCTTCAAATTAATTCTGTCAACTACCTGAGGTTTGAGGAAGCGGGGTACTGCATTATGATTGGTTCTTCCAACACCTTATCGCATTATATAACCTTGGAAACATAGGCATTGGGATAGGACGAGTTAAATGAAAACACGATTTTTTTATCGATATTACTTTTAAGCAATAAAGTTTTATAGTAATATTATCATTATTATTTATTAAACATATTAATATTTTAACGAAACTCTTTATGTTATCGAATGACAGATAGCGCTTAGTAAGTCTCATCGACATTAACAAGAATATTTGAGCTGACTTGTAGGAATAACACAAAGAATAACTCAAAACAATCGTTATAATCAACAAACAAAATAAAAAAATTATCCTAATAACATTTATTTCTGATACCGCTAGTCAAAAATATATCCTAATCATTTTTAAAATGAATTAACTATTACTAATGAACTAACCATTTAAAATAAGAAGCCTGTTAAAATTAAATAGGCCTCAGGTAAATTGATTAGTTGAGTAGCGTTTGAGTATTCGGGCGACAGTTTCTTTTATTTTTAATTTTATCGATAGAACTATCGACAAATCCTTTTGGTGTATCACTTACTTTTAATGTTGAAAAACAAAACGAAATAGAAAATATAAAAAGTACTTTCGTCGGAAAGAGATGCAAATATATCAAGATGGCGCGTAAACACAATATGGCCAGTCTAAGATGAACTCCGTAAATTTTTAAATAAAATGTGATTATGTGTCGTTTTTGACTTACCTGTGAAATGTAATGCCATTTTTCTGAAAATTTGAATTATGGCTATTTATACCACACCATTTTATTGTGCACGGGCAATACAATAGTTATTTATATAGTTATACACAATAGTTATTTATTCGCAAACACGGAAGTATTTACAGCTCACAGTTGTGGTCGCAACTGACTTGAAGATTTTGAACGGTAAGCTACATTGGATCTATTTGTCAGATGTGTTGCCCGAAGCCGATCGTCTGTTATTAGGAGTCTAGGGGTTATATAGTCGCTGCAATTTCGTATTATAAAGTTCCGCATGACTACTATACTAATTCACTATTCAATTGTTAGTAGCGGTAGTCAAGGCCGTGGTGCACCACGATATGCATATCCACTTAGACATTTACATAAAATTATGATAATACTACGACTAGTAAATAACTTTGCGTACAACAATGTGAATATTCTGCATTTTTTTCGCAAATACCGGAATTATTGTTAATTCTGCATAAAAACGGATATTGGCAATATACCACGATGCTTGAAGCGTATATAATTATGCTATATTATAATGTTACGCATTTTTTCAATCAGACTGATGCATTAAAACTAGGATGAGTGTGTGTGTGTGTGTGTGTGTGTGTGTGTGTGTGTGTGTTCGTGCGTGCGTATGTGTATGTGTGTGCGGGAGTGTTTGTGCGCGTGTGTGTGCGTGTGTGTGTGCGTGTGTGTGTGCGTGTGTGTGTGCGTGTGTGTTTGTGTGTGTTTGTGTGTGTGCGTGTGTGTGTGCGTGTGTGTGTGCGTGTGTGTGTGCGTGTGTGTGTGCGTGTGTGTTTGTGTGTGTGCGTGTGTGTGCGTGCGTGTATGTTCGTGCGTGTGTGTGCGTGCGTGTGTGTGCGTGTGTGTGCGTGCGTGTTACCTCTGTGCGAGCGCGAGCTTGAGCCGGTCGTTCTCGTATCGCAGCTGCTGCTCGGCGGAGTCTGCGGCGGCGGCGGCGGCGGCGGGTGGAGCCGGCGCGAGCTCGGGCACCAGCGCCGCGCGCGGGGCACGACCCACCGTCGCGTACCCACCCTACACAGTGCACACAACGCAACCTTACACTATTTAACCAATGGACACGATATGGCAATAATGCGTAAACTATTTTTTCTGTCAATCCTGACGGGGCTGAGGTAGACATCCATCCATCATCACCATCGCTACATCATCAATCATCATCACTCCATAATAAGGTTAATCGTAGGAAGTAACTATTATTCGTATTCTCGAATATGGAAAATTCAATATACATTACGTCACATTATAGTCAAGTCGAACTGGAATGGGGTTTTCGAAACTCCTTACCGTTAGTTATTTCAAAGACAAGACCTGAAATAATATGACTCGCTCTTTGCCGAAAAATCATTAGTAAGGATTTACATACATACGTACATAGTATCACACCTGTGTCCTATAGGAGTAGGCAGAGACTATGGATTGCCACTTTGCTCGATTCTGGTACACCACCTTCATCAATCTTTTCATGCGCTCCCGCCGGTTCCAGGTACTTTTGACCTGGCCTTTACTCAGAACGTCAGACATCTGACATTCGAAAGTTCGGTGCGGTCGACCCCTGCCGCCCATCCATCCACACTCGCCTTATATATCATCTTTGTCAGTCTCCTATCATCCATACTTTCCAAATGCCGACACCACCTTAGCATACCCTTCTCAATTTTGGTAAAGATTTACAAAGTAACTATTCCAAAGTTCAACTAACTATGAACCAAAATCTTGCTCACCTGTAGAGTGGACGAAACGGAATGCGCCCTCTGGTGTACCATCATCTCGTCGTTTTCCACTTTTGGCTGTAACAAAAATATAACGATAATGTAAAACGTCATAAGCTATTGAAACACGTTTTTACCCAAATATTTTTTTTTGTGGTAAAAGTGTAGTCAGTGTGATTTCTATTTACTATGAGACTTTTGATGTCTGATGTTTAGTGCAATACCACGCAGTGATTTGAATACCACAGTTGTGTAACTTACAAAAAGTTTATTTAAGATAATATTTCGATTAAAATAAATATTTAGCACCGTTTTAATTTGTAATTTGTTTAGCTACTTTTGTGACTGACTGTACGTACGTACATTTATACATACATACATACATACATCAAAATTTCAAATCGCCTTTAAACTTTTGTCTTTATCAACAATCGTTTTTCCTCACTAAAATAAAGTTACAAAACGTTTATTGTACATAATATTTCGATTGAAATGTTTATCATCGTTTTACAGTTTTTAATTTGTTTAGCTACTTTTTTTTTGTACCT